>JAFREQ010000019.1:0-1385625 GCA_025331565.1 Holacanthus passer | reverse complement strand
AATCGTGTGACCATCCACTCAAGCTTTCACTGAAGAGACAAAAATATAAGATCTGCCTGAAGCGATGAGGAGAGTGTGACCTTCCTCACATTAATACATGAAACAAACAGAAATGTCATATTTCCACCATGTTTTCAGTACTGTTTGTTTTGGTTTCACTTGAACTCTTTTATCTATGTCACCTTGCTGTGTCCTCCTCTTCTACATGGTTTCATGACACCCAGCTGGAGATTTAGTATCACCCTTGCAGTGATCTTTATGCACTCAACTCCTAATATTGGTGTAATTGTAATGAATGGAAACACACATTACATTTTCTTTTGCCAATTTTCAGAAAATTCTGTTAAAATTTGAACCTACATTAGGTAACAAGACTGGTTAACTAGAGTATTGTTATTTTCTTTGTAAAAAAAACAAAAAAAAAGGAGAACACACACAAGCCATTCTAATGAAGTGTGGAAGTATTTTGAATTTGACACCACTGATGGAAAAATCAAAATCAGTAACTTCATCACAACAACAAATCTGAAGTTACCTGTAGCGGAGGTGCTGTGAATGAATAGAACCACATCAATTCAACAATGTAATGTAAAGTTAGTTATGCTAAGCTGTCTTTGCACAACACATAATCTAATAGGCAGCTTCTAATGAAACTTGTTGAATACAGTCATGCGACCAGTGAGTTAATTCTTTGATTTTATTCAGCTTGTGGCTTTTCTTTTACACTAAATTTTAGTTTCAGTCCAACATGGTTTTAACAATAGAAAATGATGAGGTTCTGAGATTCATCCTGAAAAAAAAAAATCTGAGTAATAAATCTGAATTGAGCAGGAAGACTTGCAGTGTGCATGTGGCCTTCACTAAGCAGTATTGCTTGGTCTCTGAAGACAGGTTTTAAAAAATTGAAATTACAAACTTCAAATGAAATTGTAGCTTAAGTTCTTAACAGGATTAGGCTATATGCTCCCTTTTCTCCCTCAGAGTTTTTCAACTTTAAGCTGAAGTTCATTTTGCTGAATTCTTTGCTGCTGAAAAGAACAAACTGCAAAGGAAAGCCTGAAGCTTTTCATCAAACAGAATATAACATTAATAGTCCTCAGAAACAAAAAGATACAAATGCAACAATATAAAAAGACAAAAGCAGCAGAAGACAAATGGGGGCAGCTGTTTATTTGCTTATGAAAGGAATGTGCATATATTTACAAAAGTTGAATACTTGGCTTGAAAAGGTAGTGGGATGGATGGAATACAGCCAGTTTTATGAAGACGGCTACATGTGGAGGAAGCTGTCAGGAGGCCTGTGGGGTGAATAGACACCCTGTCATTACAGACAATGCAGCTCTGAGCTGCTTCGTTTGACACATAAGATAAGTAGCATCTGTTTCACTGGACGTCCTCAAGCTGTTTAGCAGAGAACTCTGCAGAAGTCCATTCACACTCAGTTAGCAGCTAGCTGGGGGTAAAAGAGGAACAGGAAGTAGGGCTGTTGATTTTACACGCTAATATGTCCTGTTCTCAGACAACGCAACAACCAACCAAAAGTACAATTAAGCTATAGGTTTAGTTAACAGTCTGATTTCCTCGTCGACCAGGGCTGTGGATGAAAAAGACATTTAATGACTTACTAATGTCTTTAGAACGGAAAAGCTCAGTACTGACAGAGATAATCAAACTGAAACCAGGATTTACAGCAAGAAAACCTCATTCAGAATCACATTTGAAATCAAACTCACAACTAACAATGACAATGAGTAATGTATGTAATTACTATTTGATTTATGACTTGAGCTGGAGCTGTATTTTTTCTATGCATTAACTGTAGTTGAACTTATATAAGATAAGTTAAACCTTTATCTTATCTATATAGTGAAATGCCATAGAAGGTACTCATTTAACGTAATAGTAAAGTTAAAGTAAAGACACACAGAGGTGCAGCAGCTATCTTGGATGTGACATCAGGACTTTGGGAACCACTAGCTTCCCTGGTTCATGTCTTTAACACCAACCAGCGCTGTTTTCAACTCATGGGAAAGATTTCTGAGTCGCATCTCAGGTCAGTCGAGACAATTATGCAACGACTGTAACTGCAAGTCTGATTGCTAACCGTTAAAAAGGCTCGGCATTTGGTACCTTTGTTTTCCGTCCACGGCAGATTAGCTAGCCTGCCTTGAGTCTGAGTGTCAGGTCTGCAGTGCTACAACTACCTTACCTGGTACATTAGAAGAATAATCATTAGAAAAGGCTTCACTCAGTATGGAGCTGGCGTGAAAGTCATGGTTAGTCTACATTCAATAGATTAAGCAAGCCTGGCCCTTTTCAAAGTAAAATACAGCTCTAACACACTGTTTGCCAGATACAGTAGGTGAGCACAGGTTTTGCTGTAAATATTTGTCTTATGCTGCATATTGGCACAATGGTACCAAATCTGACAACCTCACTGAACCCAAATTCATTTATTTTTGCCAGACTACCTATTTCAGCATGCTTTGTATTTGTGCTAAGCTAGGCTAATTATTTCCCGACTCTAGCTCTGTACTTAACATACAGCATGAGAGTGATATCACCTCATTATCAGAAAGAAAGCTAACACGCTAATTTCACCTAAAAACTAAATAATAAAACATTTGTATATCATTTGTAAATCTATCAATGTTTCTGCGCCCGAGCTCTCAATGCAGCCCAAGTTCACTTTCCTTTGCTCTTTAAAATAAGGAATATAAGTTTTATTACAGTATTAATGATATCTACAATATGAAATGTCACAATGAAATGTAAGGAAAGCCACTGCAATGATGAATGACGTTCAGCTAAGCTAGCATAGCTCAGCTAAAATATTTTGACCAGTAATTGGGTTCCTTGATACCTTGATGATAACTACCTAATCCATGACTTTTCAAGGACATCAAATATTACACATCATGGTTATGTTCAACAATTAACAACATCGAAATATTTGTGATGCATTATGGGTCAAGAAAGCCTTTTTACGTTTGAAGTTTTTATTTTATTTTTAAAAATACAGCTGTGATTAAGATAGGAACGTGAACACTGATGCATACACTCTCACTCTACACTCTCTGTTCCGCAATTATTTTTAATGCATTTTTGGAAATCATTGAATCTGATTATAATCTGTTAGATTATACAGAAAAAAAATTGATTATTATTTATAAAATTGCTTGAATACTTACTAATACTATGCTAAATTGAGTGGAGACCATAAAATCTTTAACATAATTTTGTATTTACGTTATGTTCATATTTTGGAAGCAAACAACGAACAAACTTTGAAATAAAAGTTAATTATTTTAGGTTTTCATTAGTATGTTCCTAAACACTTCACAGACAAAGCTTAGGTTGGCTTCATGAGAATCACCCTCGAATGCATTGTATCAGTAAACCACAGTGGCTGGGACAACAAGGTTTCTTCCAAGCACACGGTTCCTCAGCTGGTGTTGCCAGCAGGAAGGAAACACTGCGTGGAAGCTGTAGGTGCCATCTCATCATGGGGTTGCCAGTTCAAAACTACTAACACAAAGCTGGTAGCTGAATGTAGCCTGGAGAAAATGCTCTCACTCCACCAAATGACTTATTTATACATGCCATATGGTTTCACAGTGTATTTGCTTTGTTTTCTCTGAAGAGGAATCAAATGAGCGAGTGACATCCTGCATGTGGAAGATAGAGTCAAACGTTTCCTTCCTCTCAACTAATGTTATTAGCAGACCTGTCTGGGGAGCACGACACACTTCTCACAACACAGGCCCAGTATTATCAATCAGGGCTTAGCTGGATCCCCAAATGACAGAAAGTCTGCCTAAAGTTTACCCCTCCTCTGCTAAAACACAAGAACAAAGTTCTCCTACTTACTCTTTTCTCCGCTGCTGAGCACAAAAACGCAGAGTTATTCTGAGGTATCCTGGTGAGAGAGATGTTTATTTGGATTATCACATCTCAAGAGGAAGCATGACTCCCTCAGCCAATTTAGAATTTGCCCTATAGGGTAGAAATCTTTTGCGGAGAGGATAAGTTAATTAAGAACAGTGAAGGGATGATAACGGCCTTGTATTCTGCTCCTGCTGTACAATAATTGCATTTCATACTCAGTGTTTGTGGCAGGGGGTCATTGTGTATCCGAGGGCCGCACTCTAAGAAGATAAAAACACCTCATTATTGTACAAGACCAGAGTGGAACAGAACCAATTGACTGACAAATCTCTGAAATGTCTCTGTCTCTAAGGCAGATAGGCCCAATGTATTTATTAACTGTGACTATGATTTGCTTTGAAGGCAATGGTGTAAGAAAGGCTAATGGACAATCAAGCCTGTCAGAATTAAATTACAGCACACTTAGGCTTATATTGGATTACAAACATGTCATAGTGATTTTGGAGTTTACTACATTGACTACAAACAGAGCCACAGAGCATGAAAGAGTTTTATTCAGCCAGCAAATGTTAAAGTTGTGTAGGTTTTGTAAGTTAATGCTTAATTTAAATGTCTGATGTTTCCCAGAGTCTCCACTTACTACATACATACATACAATATTTTTCTGTTTCATTTACACAGCAGGTCCAAAATGCCCTGCTCTTTTTCTGGTCACATTTATTTTAATAGTAAGCCACACCTGATTTTTGGTCATGCTCAAAACAGCAAATACAACAAATGTACATTCAAATAATAACTGAAGCTCGGGGGCAAGCTTGCAGAGACCAGAAAAACATGTATCACTCGTTCAACACTCGAAGCAATGTTAACGTTTTTCTGAGAAATGACCTCTTGCGGTCATGCGCATAATGGTCGATGATGTCGATAAGATGAGAAGCAAAGGCAGAGGTTACATGGGATCATAGGTCACCCCCTCTAACCTAATCAATAAAAGGTCATTGGTTACTGCATTTCAAAAAGACCCTATCATCAGGAAAATATTGTTTGTCAATGTCTTCTGAAAACCTTCAAAAGTGACCGCAACAAAAAACGTTCATATGGCTGTTTATTAACCTCCCCCAGTTAAGGTTTGGTTAAGTTGAGGCACAAAACAGCTTGTTTAAGGTCAGGGAAAGATTGTGGTCATAGTTAAAATAAACCAACACTGACTAATGGTAAGGATAAGGGAAGACTATACCAATCTTCAGTGTCAAAGTCTAACACTTCCCCCAATGCTCAATGTCCACAACTTGCCAAGTTTCCATGAAATGTAGTGCAAACTGCACGCAAGTATTTAGTCATAGTCCAAAGTAGAGGGGAAAAACAAATTGATCTGGTGGTGGTGCTAGAGGTCAGGGGATCATCAAGGTTATTGGAATTCATCCTTACGAGCACACGCATGCCTGAACCAAAATTCATGGCAATCCATCCAGTAGCTGTGAAGAATGATGCTGCTAAATGCTGTTAAAAATGTTGGTAAAACAATTGGAAATAATAGAAATGTTGTGGGGAGTGAGAGCGAGTTAAGGTCGGGTAACCTTGACACAAACTAGGTTGTACAACGTGATGCCAAGCACGTCGAATGGCAAAAGTGTTTATAGCGGTTCTGAATGGCCACATTTAAAACTGGAGGGTGAACAGTACTATTGTCACAGAGAGGGGCAAGATGTGATCAATCGTACAGATGATCGATGAAATTGGTGATTGTTGAAAACAAATCGCCAGAACCAGACCCCACCATCCCCACCCTGATTCCACCATCAGAAAAAGCTGTTTCAGACAGTGTTAGAGCATTTGACAAGTACTTAGCTTAAAGCATACTGAAGCCTTAAGTTGGGGGACATCAGTGAGGAAGAAGGTTCCAAATCAATATATTTCTACATATCAAAGTTTACACGATTTCTATGCAAAAAAGTAAATCAATTGTTTTTTCCTGTTCTACCATTTTTGTACACAGGCTACATATTTGACGTGTGTCATTTAATTTAATTTAATTTTGTATCAAACTTTTACACACTGACAAGAATGCAACACAAAAATGTTGGTGTGTGTGTGTGTGTGTGTGTGTGTGTGTGTGTGTGTGTACAACATACACACATCTACCTCTGTGTTGTAGGGGACAGGTCTTATTATGGAAATCAACGTGGGGTAAGCCCTCAGCTTTCATTGGTATTGGCAGTACAAACACATTAGTATGGAGAGGATGGAGGACAGAAGCTATTCTGTCTCACTGCTTCGGGAAAAAAAACAAACACTGGCTTTCTCTTCAATTACCTCTTCCTGTGAATCCAATCTTACCGAAATTGACATAAAAGCTTGCTCCATATCTTCCCTCATGTAAATGTTAACATTGAGGAGTAAAGCGAGGCACTCAGGCTTGCTGAGGCTGAATTGGTCTGACCAAAGCAATAGATCTCAACTGAGGGGGGTAGCAGCAGTAACTGGACTCAGCTGGTAATGCTTTTCCGTCCAGTAAGATCCACAGTAATAGAGACTGCAGACGAAAGGTCAGAAAAGATCACATAGACCATCACAACAGTATACATGGATCCATATACTGTATTATTCACAAATGATGAGAAGGAGCTTTGCACTTCAAAACGCAGATGATTAATAACATGATGTAAAAATATTTTTATGTTAACAATGGATCAAGTGACTATGTGTACTATGAAAGGTGTGACTGGTGAGAAAATGCTCTGACAAGGCCACTGGACACGACCTGTTCAGCAGCAGATGGTTAAAGTAAGCAGCTACTGGTGAAAATAGCAGAACTGTAGCTACTAAAGAGCAACTAAATCCACCTCATTTATGGAAAATAAAACAGACTTATAGTTGTCAGGTGTGGAAAAAGAACTCTAAATTAATGCTGATGTTGCTCCGTGTCTGCTAGATGTGTAAATAAGCAATTTTATGCCAACGCATTAATCAAAACAACTGTAAAGTGTGATATGTAAATGTTGTTTTTAGATTGCTCAGTTAATGCAGCTTTTTAAAGTCCCATATTCAAAATGTTTCATAAAAGTATTGACAATGAAAGTTTGAAGCTGCACTAATCTTTTTTTTCAACAATGAACCCTCTGTGTGCACGAGCTGTCCACAGAACATCTGGTCGTCATAGTGCAGCATTTAGCAGCTAAAGTGGGTTAAATGTGGAGTTGGTGAGGACCAAAACATCATATGAGACTTACATCCATCAAGGTTGCAACACAACTCCCAATAACTCCACTAACAACTCCTACTTGTTGGTCTCTTTTCATATTTATGTCTAAAAAAAACCCAACTGTTTGATGTCAGGTTTTTATTAGGTAATCATGCTGTGTTCTGTTCGGCAACAGTCAACACAGTTTGATTGAAGAATTTGTGAATGGCGGGATGGAGTGATGGTGATCTGAGCTGCAGTTCATGGTGGAGCGTGGCAGACAGGAGAGAAAGCATGGCAGGAGAGTGAATGGCTGGCAGGCAGTTGGCAGAGTGAGCAGAGCAGAATGGGAGACCAAGCAGAAGCGTGGCAGACAGGAGGAGATCACAGGGTGGTAGTGAACCTGAAGCACGGGTACGTACAGGATTAGTCAGGGATTCGAGCAACACCAGGAATTACTGAACTGTAAATTGAAGTTTAAATTGGCCATAGCGTTAGTACCACGTTGGCAGACTGAACAATCTGGTGGAGTGTAGAGCCGGGTCGGGAGCTTGAATGAGTGGATGAGTAGCTGGTATGAAGTTTCAGCAGGAGTAGAATGGAGCACCACACCCATGCAAACACACATGGCCAGAGAGAGAGAAGGGACAATTTCAATTCAGTTTTATTTGTATAGAGCCAAATCACAACAGAAGTCATCTCAAGGCTCTTTACATACACAGCAGGTCTAGACCATACTCTTTATAATGTTATTTATAGAGACCCAACAGTTCCCATCAAGATCAAGCACTTGGTGACAGCGGCGAGGAAAAACATCCAGGGACGAACAGGCGACCAACAAGAAACACCAAGAAAGGGAAAATACTGGGACTGAGGGTGAGGCACAGCCGAGACCATGACAGAAAGAAACATACATGAAAATGAAAATTATATGAAAGCAAAAATAGTCCTTTTTATACTATTTACTTATTGTCGTCTGAATGTGTAACCAACATGTCATTAATTCAGTAACTTCTCCACTAGAAATTAGGTGGCTGAGTACATTCAGAGTTATTTCCCACCTTTAGGTTACAAGACAGGACTGTTTACCACTGTAAGGTTTTTGAAAAATCCACCTTATTGGAAATCATTATGGTATTGACCTACCCCAACATCACAATTATTATCTTTCACATAACCCCACCATCCATACACATACATACACATATAGTACATCCCAGTATGATTGTTATTATTGGTAAGCAGTAGCTTTTGACCTGTGGAGCCTTGGAGTCATCCACATAGGTTTAAATATAGCATAACAAGTTACTCTGTCTCACATGTCTACAACTGTCTGCATCTCTGGTGCTGAGGGGCTGGTTGTTTTGGTGTTTCACTGCCTTTCACTTGTTAATCACTGAAAATATAATCTCATAATTATGCCATCATAGCAAATGGAAATATTTTCCATATCTTTTGAATTTGAAATGAGCTTGCGTGGGTTTGAGCAATGCTTGTCCACACCAATTTGTAATGATGGACAAATAGAGGTTCTGGGAGCATAAAAATATTCAACTGAGGCACAGCAACATCAGGCAGCCAGTCCTCCAACACTGTACATCTTCTGCAAATTTAAGCTCTAGGCGCCCTCTCGTGTCACTGTTAGGTACTTTCCTATTACGGCAGAGGATGGCATCCACCGATACAGCCTGTGCACACAGACATGAACAGATGTGCACCTACAAAATATGAAATGTAATGCCCTCCATACAACAGCACCACAAACTGCAGCCCCAACCTGACAATGAAGGTGATTCAACACTGCTCTGTTACAGTGTGTGAAGGTACAGAGCAAAAATTCAAGCTGACATTGTGAGTTTGGTTGGCACTCACTCAGTCCAGGGATTTAGGAAAAGCAAACAACATTGTCATGAACAGAGAGTGAAGCTTTAAGATGTTCATTCAGTTCATATCTTTATGTATTTTGTGACAATCCACAGTCCTTGGTCTGTGTACAAATGCATTCAAAAGATCTGCTAAAGCTATTGTGAGGCTTTAGTTTGAGGTGAGGAAATCAAGTAGGTATCTTTTGTATTTTTTTTTCATAAATCCGCCTCTTTGTGAAACTTAATTAACAAAATTACATTTACAGAAATATAATTAATCAGTCAACTAAATAAATAAAATGTGAAAAATTCAAATAATTCAAAGAAAATAAATCTTGATGTAGAGTGACATTTTCCTGACAGCCAAAGGCACAAACCTAGTCTTGTGACATTCTATATTTTACCTAATGTCAAATTTCATGTGCAATGTCAAAACAATAATGAACGGATCCTATTATAGTATAGTAACGAGTATAGTGTGTATATCCAAAGCCTGATATATCTTCTTCCTCTGTGCCATAGAACTCCATTATTGTCAAAAAAATATTAAAAACATGTCAATGAGCCACACTGTTGTACTGGGTGACATGTTTCTTCATGAACACACACTGTAGTTGTTTTCAGTTATTGACTCAGTCCCACATACACTGCCCTGTTGCCTCAAATGCTAGTACTAGAGCACCGAACGTGGATTAATCCACCACTGAAAATAGTCCCCATAAATATGCTATTTCCTCCTGATTGAGTAATGTTTAATAAAAACTGCAGTGTCCAAGTGTTTTAGGAAATTTCTGAGTCTTTTTTAAAGATTAAGTAGGAACCTATTGGCTTGTAGCTGAGAGCCAGAGCAGGGAAGTAAGAGAGTGTTGAGAGACAGACTAATGCATTGTTAGTTTAGTTCTTTACATAGGATTGACTGACAATAAGACCTAATGTTTAAAAAATATATAACGGCCTAGTCCTTTAACTAACATTAATGTGCAAAAGAGCAAGTTCACTTCAGTCTCCCAGGCTTATTTGACCAAGTAAACATTTCCATCTTATCAGAGGAGTGCAATAACTGAATTCACTTCACAGTGAAAGCCAGAACCTTCTCGGCAACCTCTTCTCTCTTCATCTCTCTTGATCCTCCTCCTCAACCATGGCTGCCTTCTTCACCTGAGGGGAATAACTCAGAGGATCAACATAATCACAAGTCAAACACCATGTGTCATTTTCAGCTGCACAGTGGAAATTATCGCTGCTTCCCCCACACTGAATAGTGCTGCTGGCATTTAGCATTACACTCTCATCAGTGCGTGTACTATTGGTTTAGTACATCAAAGCTAATTCACTTTCACTGTGTGCCTCTCATTCAGCAGACTTACTGTAACTTTATATGAGTGTTACACCAGCCGTCTTTGTGGGAGTGGTTTGCATGCTGTTAATGCAAAATGTACATATGGAATGTTATAGCATATTGTAGTACATGTTAGAAATGATTCTTGTCTTCCACCATAACCCGCTCTTTATTCATTCTCCTTGTAGCTGTTTTCAAATGACACAATACAAGCATCAGCAAAACTACAATAATTGTCATTGCTGAAAGAATATTATAAGAAAATTAAGCTAGTTTTTAATAGCTACAAAAGGAAGCAAAGAATATTATATTACATTATATTGTATTATATTATATTATATTATATTATTTGAAAAGGAAGAAGAGGAAGAGGAAAAAGGGACGAGGAGGAAGAAAATACATTTGAGTTCATCAGCAGAACTGTCCAGACCTAAATTACCATTAAACATTGAAATCATGTGTCCCTAATTCACACAACACAACACAACACCTGACCAGGTATACGATGCTCATTATGCATCACTGGCGTATTGAACTCACAACCTTTACTACCCATGACACTATTATACAACCACCAGGGTTACCGTAACAGTTGTTCATGCATGTAAAGACAGGCAAATTCACTCCAGTTGTGTTCTATGTTGCACATACTGCACTCCAATATACTGAACATCAAGTAATGTGATGTATACTTGTATGTATATAGAATACAATACATGTGGATGGCTCAAGTGATGAGAGACTCCAATATCCACAAAGTAAAAGAAAAATAAAGAATAAGATTAAGAAAGAGTAACATAGTAACGGCAAGCAATTATCAACAGGCTGGCCTCATCTAGTTTAAAGGTGCACTGAGCGTCTTCAAACTGCCAGAGGGTGAAACTGCAGCACATTTGTGATGTACACCAAAGTAAAACTACTGGGCTACAGAAGCTCCCAAGGACAAACTGGGCATAAAGTCTAATAGCTCAGCTAAATGAACCTATAGCCATTTTGTGCAGCAAGAGGAAGGAGGAGAGGATAACAAAGAATAAGAGGAGCAAGAGGAGTAGACATGGCAAATACATGAGGGTCCGTCAGTAGAACTGCCCAGACCATGATCATATACAACTTCATAAAATAATAATAGCTTTGAAATCATCAGTCTCCAAACCCACCCAGGGCTTGAACTCACAACCATAGAGAACAAAAGAACATACGACAATGTCTATATACAAGTCAACATTTCATCCCCTTTTAGGCTGATATGCTGAACTTGTCCAATATTCATACTATTCAGGTCAGAATTTGCCACAACTCCTGAGAAAAACATCTGTCTCTTTAGCTGCTAAATGTTCCACTATGTTCACCAGCTGGTCTCTAACTGTGCCTGTCTGATGTTTGGTGCTGAGCAGGTGGTGTACAGGGGGTTCTTGAGATTTTTCTCTGCACAGCTGCCCCCTGCAGGCGACACATATAAGAGCAGTGAAAGTGAAGCAGTAAAGGTGTGGGTCCAGGCAGCTGAACAATGAGCTGAAACTCACTATAAAGCTCTGTAAAGATTCAGCTGATTATTCTCTTTCACATTGTCATTATACAGTACATGTTATTAAAGAAATATCCATTATAGCTTGCTTTAAAAAGTCAAGATTTTGGATAACCATTAATATTGTGGCTTTTGTCATTCATAACATTTAATTTGTATCTTTGTATCATATCTTTTCCTGAAAGAAATGGGTTTCAAACATCTAGTTCTCTTGCTCAGAACTGAAGGAGCCCCTGGGAGAAGAGGTGAAATGTTATTAAGTATCTCCAACCAAATCCAGTTGATAGAAATTCATCCTTCCTGGATAATATTATAAAAACAACATTATGATTTGCAGTCTAAATCTCACCATGTTTTACTGGATATATCTGGTGCAAAAATGTCAAAGAAACCTCTTCTAAATCACCATTGACAGAGTATTTCTTACCATATGTGCCACTTAAAAAGTCCATAAATGCATTCCCCAAAAAAATCTGCTTTGGGAAAGAAGTCACAAGCATTACATCTCATATTACTGAATTATTTATTTGAGCATTTTCCGTAATAATATCAATTTCTCTTAAGAATATGCTGTGTTCAAATGTGTCTAAGACTAAATCACAGGTTTTAGAATTTCTAAGAAACTGTGGCACAACCCTTTTCATGTACCTGGTAAATTAAATGTAGAGATTGAGATTCATTGTATGTTCAAAAGTGGCCATGTGCATGAAAAAGTTGTTCAACTATATATTGTAGTTAATATTATAATACCATTATACTAAACATTAATTATTTTTTACCTATTTGTATGTGTATTATAGTTAAATGTTAAATGGTCTGCTGTGTTGTCCTTGTTTTGTAGCTGTTTTTATCTTCCTAAAAATTGTTCCTGAACACTGAGAGAAACAAAAAACAAGAGTCGCATTCCTCATATGTTCAAATACAAAGTTATTCATTGTCATTCCATCTATATCTGTAAGCACTACAGTGGAATAGTGTTTCTCTAAAACCAGTGCAAGGGCAGTAGAATGAAATTAAATAGATAACATTAAAATAATAAGATAATGATAATAAAAGCAGACAGTTAAAAGACACTGACCAGCAGTACAAAAAAGAGACAAGTGCAATAAAGTGAAATGGCCTAAAAATCTGTAAAAAAAAATGGCCCGTGAACATATGTGTGTGTGTGTGTGTGTGTGTGTACATGCACTTGGCCAACAAAGTGGACTTTAATTCTTATTATTTATTAATATCCTATATTCTTATTATTTATTTGCTATTGCTACTTGCTTATTGAAAAGAAATATTTTATATTTTTATTTTGTTGTTTGTCAGTTCTAGTCATGTCTAATTAAAAACTACACTGTTAGTATGATGTGATGTGTTACAATTTAATATAATATTTATAAATTCAGAAAACTGCATCCGCTAATAACGTGGTTCAAAGTTCACGTAGAGCGCCTCTAACTGCGCATGCGTGTACCATCATGGTGGCACAGACGATGGTTCCAGCTGGGGGAGTTGTGAAAATATTACATAGTAAAGTTTCAATGATAGAAATGGGTTGTTAACTCTGGAGTCTTTTCACGTTTGCTACTCTACACACAGAGTATATCACACAGAAACAGAAGAAACATTATGACAGCAAACGAGGATCAAGAGGTATGAATGAATAATGATGCAGTGGTAGGCTAGCTTCTGTTAGCGGCTAACTGCTAACTAACGTCACTTGACACTAGCGTGACTGCTAGCATGGTAACATTAGTCTGGGTTGACGAGCTCAGCTGGCAGCTTTTCTGCCAGTTACACAAGTAAACGAGTCAGCTGTTAATCAATGTTTAAGTTCATGTTTAACTAAAACAGCAGTCAGGCCAGAGTGTCAAATGTTTTTCCAGCTGTTGAGTCCTGAGAAGCTTCTTTCATAAGAGAGAAAATGTCACACCAAACCTCATTCAAAAGTCTGTCAAATTAAGGGGTATATCATTTAATCAGGTATGTGTACCACATAAACTGCAAGTCAAGACCTTTTCTGAACACAAAACGTCCTCACATTCATTCGGTGTGTATGTTTCCCATCAAGCAGCAACATTATACCTATTCAGTATTCTTGATAAAGTCATCTGCCACCATATCTGTCCCTTAATGTCTGGAGGATTATATGTAAGTTGATATGATTGGAAGTTGATATCTAACCTTCTGTCACTCCGTCCTTCTTCGTTCACAGATGGAGTTGGAGGCTCTTCGCTCCATCTATGAGGGGGATGAGTGTTTCAAGGAAATCAGTCCAGTTTCCTTTCAGTTTAGGGTGAGTACTGTCCTCTGTGCTGTCCTAGCCTGCTTAAAAAACATAATATGTGCCCCCCTAACACCCTATTTCAACAGGATATTCATCAAATTCAACCAAGAAGCTCAAGAAGCTTTTTCAGATATACTTGACAAACCTTTGACAAACTGTCAGGAGTCACTGTGGAATGCTACATTGTCTTACCTTCTATTTTAATGTTATGCAACAGATAGGAGGCCTCGAGGACCCCAAGGCATTCATCCTGGATGTCACATGGCCAGAGATGTACCCTGAGACGTCCCCACAAATCTCCCTTGATACCTTTTTCAACAACAGAATGCAAGTTGCAACCACACAGCAGTATTGTCAAATATCCTTTTTTCATTATAGACAAGTTTACAATGGAAACACTGATGGTGGATTAGAAGATGACAGCAAAATCTAGAAACACTGTGCCTTTTGTTTTTGCAGGGTTCTTAATTGTATGACTGCACAACAGTTAACGGGTATAGGTAGTTTTAAGGAGAGTCACTACTGTGACTATATAGTATATAGAGTATATAGTTTATCTCTCAAATTATTTTGACTAGACCAGGATTTTAGAAATACTGAGATCATGAGTCCCCCTAACATAACCCCCAAAGAAAATTTTAACCAGACACCCAAAAGAAGGTTTTTAGAATGTTTTAATTATTTAGATATTTCACAGTGTGATATTGTCGTTGTTGGACAAAGACTTAATATGATGGTCATGTTGTTTCTTTCCTCCATGTTGACTTCATAACAGCTCTGCAGAGACGAAGCAGCTGATCCTGTTAAAGCTGGAGGAGCAGGTGGAAGCTAACCTGGGCACTGCAATGATGTACACTCTGTTTGAGTGGGCCAAGGAGAACCAGGAGGCCCTCATGGAGAACCACAAGCCTGTAGTCACTGCTGTGGTAAGTATATTTCACTACTCCGACTGAATACATCAATACAGTTTTCAAAGTCCTGTGTCTTGGGTCCATTTTTGGTACACCGATTTCTGAGATGATTCTACACCGCTCGACCCTACCAGAGAGCTGTTTTCAGTCAAGCATTGTGACCATTGTGAGACATAATTTTCCTTGGGCTGGTGCTCTTTTTTTCCCCCACTTCTTCTTCTTCTAGATGCTAGACAGTTTTTTGTTACCATTCTGGGGATGATTTATTTTGATTTTATATCCTTAGATATGGAGTATATTCTGTCAAAATACATCTTATAAAGAGTGAAGTCAGATGTTTATGGGAGCATGTGTTGTTTTTTGACTTATGCCTTTGCTGATTCATTGTATTTTCTTCCACCGTGAACTTCTCAACTTCCCTTTGTTTTTGTAAGCATCAGTTTCAGATTAGAAGAGCCTCATAATTTAATGTTTGAATGATTGTTGAACAAATGGCCAGAGTTATTTGTTTGAACATAATAGCTGTTGATCATTTCTTGTTGTTGCAGACATTGACATCCAGTAGTGAGGTGACAACTACTACCTCAACAGCCAAGAAGAAGGAGAAGAAGGAGCAGCTGACTAAAGCTCAGAAGAGGAGGATCATCAGCCGAACAGGTAAATGAGTCAGGCTGTGTACACTAAAATAGTCTTTTCTTTTTTTGTTTTAAGGACCATATTGGTGGATTTCTTTGTTTTAGCAAACTACAAATACCGTACATTTGTATGTTGAAACCTTTCTTCTAAACAGACATTTACACATAGTCCCTAGCCACTCCGAAATATAAGTATCTGAGCTGTTCAGGACATATTTTAATGGATCGTGTTGGCTAGAATAAAGCAGATAAAAATCTGATTCTTTCTTTACTGAACTCTGCTGTGTTTTGTCCACCTCAACCTGCTAATGTTGCACTGCTGCTCTCCTTAATGACGGCTGGGCTCATTAAGGAGAACATTTCACTCCACATGCGAGTGAAAATTATGTGAGTGTGAAAAATGATCACATCTGTGATTCACTCTGTTCTGACACTGAGGCTGGCAAAATATACACATTTGCTAAGCTACAATGCTAATTATCATTAGCAAAGACCAGTGTAGAAAAGGACAAACATTACCAGCAGCAGCTAATATCAGCAGTCACTAATTAACATTAATTCTGTGAGTGACTTGATGACAGGCTAAAATTATAGGTTCCTTGTGGAGTTTTAGCCCTCTAGTACAGCTATGGAGCCAATTTTTTTTAGTTGGTCTGTTTTGTTTGTAACACTCCAAAATGTGTAGGAATGTGCCAACAAAGGCAGGAAATATCCATTCAATTCAACTCAAAAAAGCTGGTCTCTTAGTCTCAGTACAACAGACATGATATACAGTACATACAATAGTGCAGGAAAATAACAGTGTAGGGCAATAGTAAATAATTGTAGAATTGTATTGTATAGTGAGGTACTATGGTAGTATATATGAGATAGCTTTGAGTTTACAAGATGGGAGCAAAGTGACAGAGTGCAGTTGCAGTAGTAATCAGTTTACCAATCAGTGGAGTAATAATGTAATATAAGATAAGATAGAATTTTATTAATCCCCAAGGAAATTCTTGTGCCAGATTGCTAAAAATAGAAATAGGCAAAAATAGAGTAGCAAAATACAACAGTAGAGCATCCATAACATCATGTAATAATCTAAAATAATCAATAACAACAATGGGAACAGAATCAGATATGTCAGAATGGCTATAGAGAGCTAGAAAGCTCAATTTAGAGTGTGGTTTATGTGGTAGTGTGGGGATAAGCAGTTTGACAGCTCTGGGATAGCTGTTTCTCAGTCTGGATGTTAGTGTCAGTGTGGTCTGGAACCTCCTTCCCAATGGTAGGGGAACAAACAGGTGGTGACTCGGGAGTGTGGGGTCACCAAAGATGCCGTGAACTCTACCCCAGCATCTCTTGTTGAAGATGATCTTTATGGGTGGTAGAGCAATCCCTGGGATTTGTTGGGCTGTATTGACCACTCGCTGAAGAGCCTTGAGGTCAGTTGTTATGATACGGCCTGTGCCTACAGGCAGTGAGGAGGGCATACATTACAACATACAATTAGACAACAATATATATTTATTTTTTTTTTTAGTACTTTTTTTTTTTTTCTTTTATTGGAGTTTGTCATGTGCCAAGGTGTTCATTGAAGAGCTGAGTCTTTGAACAGAGTTAGGTAACTGGTTCCACAACCGGGGAACCACAGAGGAGAAGAGTCTGGCTGTTGACCTTGGGCCTTTTTGATGTGGCTGTATCAGGGGCCTTTCGTTGGCCAAGCATAGTGAGCGGGAGGGAGTGTAGACCTGAATGAGGGTTTTTGTTGTAGTTTTGTAGGCAAGTGTAAGAGTTTTGAATTTGATGCAAGCAGCAACTGGAAGCCAGTGGAGTGATCTGAATAGTGACATGTGCTGGTTTTGGCTGGTTGAAAACCAGACATGCTGCTGCATTCTGGATCATCTGCAGAGGTTTGACCATGCATGTGGGGAGGCCTGGCAGTAAGGAGTTGCAATAGTCGATGCGTGATATTACTAGAGCCTGTACCAGAAGTTGTGCTGCATGTTCAGACAGGAAGGGTCTGATCTTCCTGATGTTGATTTGTCATTCTAACAGCCTAACAGGATCTATGACACACAGGTGGTATTGGAGGTCTTGGAGGGTTTAGAGTTTGTCAACTAGCTTTGTGGGGATGATGGTATTGAATGCTGAGCTGAATTCTGTGAACAGTGTTCTAACATTTTTGATTTGTTGAGGTGGGTCAGTAGAAGGTGAATGTCTGTGGAGATTGCATTCTCCATTGATCGGTTTTCCCGATAGGTAATTTGATGTGGTCCATGCTGTTCTGAATGCTGGCCTTGACGTGTGGCATGACTAGCCTTTCAAACCACTTCATGATGATCAAGGTGAGTGCAAGCGGGCAGTAGTCATTCAGGCATGTGACGGCAGCTTTCTCTGGAACAGCTGTTATTGTGGTGCTCTTGAAACAGGTGTTGACATTAGCCTGGGCCAGGGACATGTTGAAGATGACGGCAAAGATTTATTAGGTACATTTTGTTTGTTTATTCATTTACTTTTGCTGCTCTTCAGAAACCTCTTGCAAACCTTCTGCTCTCCATGACCACCACTCTGTGTCACTGTGAATAAAACAATGTCAACTCAATTAGTGCTGCTATCAACAGTTGTTGGGACATTTTCTCTATAAATGAGACATGGCAAATGAATCATGCAAGTAGGTGAAGAAACAACCACTCTACATTTGGATAGTTATGTAAATGAAAATCAGCACCAGTCTAAAAACATTCATGGTCTGCAGTAATGTGTAGTTTAATACAGTGTATTCCAATGGGGTTTTTTTTTTGTAGCTCTAGTAATGGTTTTCTCTGTAATCATAATATTAACTCAGTAATTTAATTGCTGATATGTGTGAACACATTGACATCAGTACAGAGTAGTTGAACAGGTCAAGAAACATGAGCAGCAGAACAAACCAACAGCCAGCAGACTTATTTTGAAGGGACAACAAAGGCAGACAGTAAAATTATCACCCACACTGTTGAAACTTTATAAGCAATATTTCTGGTGCACCTATTTTCAGTTTGACCTCCAAATAAAGTGGTTTAGATACTGTGGATAAATTGTCGACTTGTTTGCAACCAGTCTCATTGTTGTTTACTTGCCCAGTGGGACTGCTTTTAACAGTGTAGCAGGCTTCTGAGATATTAGCATTTACTTTGATGAGTAGCTAAAGCTAGAGCAGCAAAACCCAAGTTGTGACTGAACCCAAGATTCTAAGTTGGAAACCTGCAGACAGCCTGATGATACACACCATACAGTCGTTATAACCACAGTCTGTATTTTAAAGTCAGTAATGATTGTGATTTTAGTCAACAGATAATGCGTGCATGTCATAATGATTTTTGCTTTCAGATAACAAAGGGGAATTGCCAAGAGGCTGGAACTGGGTTGATGTTATCAAAGTAGGTGCATTTTATCTTTTCTTCACAAGATGGTGCACTTGTTCAGGCTGAAATAACATTCACCACTAACTTTTCCATGTTCTTCTGTCTTTTTGTCCCTCGCCATCCCAACTTCCTGATCCTCCAGCATGTAAGTGAAAACCACCTAAATTAAAATGTGTTTAAAATCATTCACACACTGTCGTGTCTTATTGTATTCTTCTGTGTTTCTGTTGCAGTTGAGTAAAACAGGAGGAAAAGATGATGAGTAGGCCCGAGGGCAGTGACCTGGTGCTGCTTTATACAAGGAGAGAAACAAGGAAGTTCAGCGAAGTCTGAACTCTGCAGCCTGTTAATGCTGCTGCTGCTCCTATCTAGATGCCTTCACATCCTTCAACTTCAACATTTAACACTCAACATGGCTGGTTCCACCCTGAGGCTGGCTAACGGTGGACTTCAGGACACACACACACTTCCAGCTAAACTGAGACGTTGAGCTGGGAAATGTTAAAAGCCCATGCTGTGCTTTATGTGTTTGTGGAGTTTGTGGAATGCAGCCAGGTGAAGAGGACCACATCTTCAGGTTTTTTTCATCATACAGTTACACAGCACTCAAATATTCATCAGGGTGGAGTGTGCTTGAGATACCTGCTGTCACTGCCGTGTTTTCAGTCTGTCAGATTAGGCCCTGCTGCCAGGCAGTGAAGCCATACATGTTGGAGCGTGGTTCTAAATGGGTGTGTCAAAGTGTCAAGTAGCATCCTTCTGTTACTGTAAGGTAACGTGTGACTTTGTCAAAGCAGAGAAATTTTTAATATCACACAAAATTCCCGATTTTCCTATTTTGACAAACGTTTTTTTCCCTTTGAATTGAAAACCTTAAATTTTTATATATAAATAAACCATATTTGGTCTACTGCTTGTCTAATAATTTTTTCTGTTGCTTTAATGAATTGTGTGAGACTTAAACCTGCAGTGTGGAGCTTTTGTCTCCTCTTTCTTGAGTCATTTCCTCATTACACAAACACTGTCAATGTGCTTATGACACCAACTGCTCCGTCATACTCCTAGTTCTGTAGCCTACTCCGTCGCTATGGTAGCTCCCCCCTTCAGCTCTGGCAAACCAGTCATTGCTGCTGACGTAAAACACATCAGTACCTGTGCAAATGTCACCACAGACAAGTCCAGCACTGCAGGTTAAAGAGAAGGAGTGTTTGATTTATGTGAATAACTAGTCCCTCCTGTGGCACTTTTGTGTATGAACATAGATGCCATTGTTTCTACAAACAGTGTGTTTGCCAACAGCTGTCTTCAAAGTCAGGCATTTAAATGTATAAGCAATTCACCAGTTCTTGTATTGAATTAGTAGCAGTGGCGACTGTTACAAAGGAAGTTGAGTGATTTTTGCCTTCAAAGTAAAACAAAATGATAATTGACACAGGTAAACAAGTATTTTGACATGTGCTGTTGCTACTAATGAGAACACTGAGGTCAGTTCCTCTGTGATATTTCTGGTAATTTGGGAGCTCAATAACCTGATTAGGAATTGAAATTCTGCTGTTAAATATTATGCATGATTTTTATAAGGATATGACCCAGAAGACTTGATATCTTACTGGTAACACTCACAACAATGTTCTTGCACACCAGAATATCAGAACTCACTAAAAAGAACCCTGCATGTTGTCAGTCACTTTTACTCAATTGACAACTTGTTGTCAGAGCTTCATCAGGTTAAATCCATATAAACAATCAGCACCAGCACCGTGAATATATAAAGACATATTTGTGTGGTATGTGAATCTTTCCTGATGAAGGTCTACATAATACAACCCAAATTCCAAAAGGTTCTGACACTGTAAAGTGTTGATAAAACAGATTTTGATTGCAAATCAATAGTGCAAAGACAACACCAAATTTTGAAACTGAAAAATGTTATTCTATGAAAGGGACAACAAAACACTGGAGAAGTTGTGTAATGCTGAAAAAAATACACCTGGAGGAACATCTCCCAACTAATGAGGTTAATTTGCAACAGGCATAGCACAGAGGCTGAGTGTCTCAGAAGTAAAGATGGGAAGAAGTTCACCACTCTGTGAGACTGTGTGAGCAAATAGTTCAACAATTTCAAAATAATGTTCCTCGGCGTAAAATTGCAAAGAATTTCATCATCTACAGTCCATAATATCATGAAGATTCAGAGAGTCTGGAGACATCTGTACAAACAATATCAGGCAAGGATGGGACAACATTTCCCTTTCACCTCTCCAGAAACTGGTCTTGGCTCCAAAAGTTTCCTGAGTGTTGTTAAAAGAAGAGCTGATGCAACTCAATGGTAAACATGCCCTGTCCCTTTTTTGAAATGTGTTGCTGGCATCAAATTTGAAATGAGCATATATTTTTCATAGAATAATAAAGGTTTTTCAGTTTCAGCATTTGATATGTTGTCTGCACTATTTTCAATTAAATATAGAGTTTGAATTATTCGCTAACCGTCAAATTCTGTTTTTATTAACATTTCACAGTGTCCCAATGTTTTTGGTATTGGGCTTGTATTTTAAGTATGAGTGACAAAGAGTATGGGATATTTATTATTTCTTCACAGACTAAATACAAATGAACATAATATAAAATTGGATGGTTGTTGGAACAGAATAGTAACAGAATTTTACCGGAAATACAATTGAATATAAATTTTATATTATATTGAATTTTCAGTCATTTATTATAGGCTAGCCTAAAGTGTATTAATGGGGGTGGGCACTGAGGAAATTTGTACTAATGACCTCAGAACTTCTTAAACCCTGATACAGACCAGAAAAACAGATTACACCCTAAAATCATCCGAAAGTGTGCAAGTGCTGCACAGTGACGTCTAAAGTCCAGAAGGTGGGAGTGAAGTGGAATAATAACAGCCTGTTTTATTCATGAGTTGTAAGTTTATGTAGTATAAAACTGATGTATTTGTAGGGAAAACTAATTTTACTTTGTCAGTGTAAGTGTTTTATTTTGAAATTTTCAACCAGAAGTAGGGCATTTCACTCTTTCCTGTTTGACGGATAGACGTCTGTCATCAGTCGGAGGTGTCAGAATGTGGAGCTCTTACAGAGACGGACTTTTACCCAAAAAGAAGAAGAAAGTAAGTTTTTTTTAAAAATGACAAATAAAAGAGTTTTAATTGTCATTAATAATTCTTACAGAATTTTTTTTTAATTTGAAAACTCTACGCTTCTTTTCACTGAGGCTTCTGCAACACACTGCAGCTCAGAGCAATCTGAAAATGGACTCTAGAGTTAAACCACATCATCACTGTGGTATTTTATATTATATCCACTTATTGGATGAGTGTAAAAAAGCTTCTAAAAATGGCTATATTTCACCTTTATATGCTCATATATGTAGTTGAATTGTTGTTAGGATATTTTATGCAAATAGTATGATGTATTTCTTTATATTGTAATTTGGATAATTGCACTCATTCATAAATGCTGAATTTCTCTATGGTGATAATCAGATATCGTAAACTCTCTGTCTTGCAGGAGGACAAAGAGACTATAACACTTCCAGCTATAAACAATGGCCCAGTTTCACTTTGTCAGGTGATCTGTCTACATTCTAGATATTATTATGTGGAGCTGTGTCACTGTAGGAAACTGTCATAACATCAGTATTCCATATAATAATTAGATGGAATAATTAAAATCAGGGTGGCAGCAGCAGCAAAAACAACAGCATTTATAATTACAATAATCTAGTAATATGTGTGCATTCATTATAGATAGATAGTAGGTATATCATGGACTGTATAAAACAGGTGTATGTGTACTGTATATTGATGCAGAACCAGTACTTTCCACCTTTTTTGACTGCATTATATAATTGCTTCTTCAAATGTTAACACTGTTGCCAGTTTCACATGTCAAAATTCTGCAAAGCTGAAATCAAGGTGAGTCTTTCACTTGAATTTATTTCAACTATGAGCAAATCAGCTAATCACAAAAAACAAAACAAAAAAATGTCCTAAATGCTTGTGTGACTAGGCAAAGTCATCACTCTGTTGGGGGGGTACTAATGAGGCTTTGCTATCCATAATATCGAAAGGGATAACCTTTAAAGGGGCAATCCACCGATTTTACTCATTAAGATCAGTCTACTCGTCATGGACGCTTTAATCAAGTCTGACTAAATAGTCCTGATGACATCATAGCAACATCATAGCTTGGGCTTGGAGGTTACAAACTTATTTATTATGAAATAACTTGGTAACACTTTATTTAAAGTGATGTGCATAAGAATGACATGATCCTGTCATAACCAGTCTGCTGAGCCCAGTACAGTTAGTAGCAGTTAGGGGTTAGTTTGCTTTAGCAACAAGTAAAGTTATCTGTCCATCAAGAAACTACATAAATTACCTCTAAAGCATTGCCTGTCTTCAAACTGGCCTTTAACATTTAATGAGGTCGTAATGACTAATCCAAATTGTACCATTGTACAGCTGAGGTCAGAGAAAATATTCATAACACCATTGTAATGATGGTCTCATGACAGCCAATGTCAAAACTAACCACATATGGCAGCTTAATGTAATGTTAACACATAAAGCTGAATGTTTCTTTAAGTTCCTGTATGTTATTAGGCCTACTATGTCAGGTTATGTTTTCTTGGTAAATGTCACTTTGTCATAACAAAGACATCTCAAACAATGTCAACTTCACATTAAAAATAACATGAAAATGACCACATGTCAATGAAACATCCATCAGTACTCCTTCAGGACACCTGTCAACAGGTCACATCATGGTTATGATGTCATGTCAGTCTTATGGACACCTCTTCAAATAGTTGTGTTACCCATATCTTAAATAACTTATTGCTTACATAAAGTCTTAGCTGCTTTGATTTTGACCATTAAAAATCTGTCTTTCCCAAATTCACAAACTTTATAATAGTTCAGTACTAAATCACTGGAGTACCATTTTAATTTGAATATGACAGATTGACTGACAGATAGAACTGAATTTTGAAAATGCTAGTTTAGCACATTTTTGAATATATGAAACAGTTTGCAGGCCTGAACATACTCATCCCTGTGTCTTCTCTCATGCTCTTATATTGTAGAGGACTGACAGGAAGGGGCATGACACCAAACTAAACAAGGACTCCAATATGACAAATCACCTCAGAGAAAGTGCTTCAGGCCAACACCCAACAGTGAGGCACTAAATGTCTACAGATTCATTTTTTCTCTGTTCATTCAATCATGACTAAAGCAATCCCCAAATCCATTTGATCTACAGTATCAACTACAGCAACAGCAAACAGGCAAAACCCAAAAGCATCCTCACGATGAGGAGAAAGTAACTGGCAAACTGCACCAAGACCATTTTTTCAAGGTATGTCCTTGATGCACATGTCAATGAATGCAACTATTCCATCCTGAAAATATACCAACATGGAGCTGTAAGCCTGAGGACGATTCTTTGTAGTACAGAGTAGTGCTCAACTCAGATTACAACCAAGCTCTTCATACAGATCTGTTGCTTTTTTTAACAGGTTAAGGCTTCCAAGACCTTTGTTGACCTACATGAATACGGCACAGCAATTGACAATTCACCAAATTTATTAAGGAGCACGGAGGAACTCATCGGAGAAGATGAGGACAAAGAAGAAAGACAGGGAAAGGAAGAGGACAAACGTATCGAGGAGGAGAGAGACACTGACAGTGGGACTCACATGTCTATTAAGTCAAACAGAGATGATGCGGATAACAGAAGTGATGACAAACCCCCAGTGACAAACTACCTGTGTGTCGCAACGACCAACAAGGTTCAAGGATGGGCGGAGCCTCCACCTCTTGTTGAAGACAAGAGATTTATGATCTATATATGTGGTGGATATAAAGGTAAGAATGAACAAATCTAGCAGGTTTTCACTATGGAAGATACTCTTTCGGATTTTCTGATTACCTGGCAGGTGTTCCCAAAATTATCCTTTGGGATCCCTCTTAATCACTGTTTTAAGTCAGCCTGTGTGGTATATTAATGGAATAGTTAATATAGTGACATTTTGGGAAATATAAATAATATTTGCTTGCTGTTGTAGAATTAGATGAGAAGATTGATGCCACTCTCATGTCTGCATAATAAATATGAAGCTGGAGTCAGCAGGCAGTTAGCTTAGCATAAAGGCTAGAAAAAGGGGGTAACAGCTTGCCTGGTTGTGGCACCTACCAGTACCTCTAAAGTGCTAATAGTCTGGAACATATCCCCACAAAACCATAATTTGTTTTAATAGTTAGTCAGTAGATTTTTTTCCCTTATTACCTTTCAGTCGATATGCAATTTTATTATAATTGTATTTCCAATTCCCTTAATCGTAACTATTTAACAATACTCATGCCTTACACTACATTACCAGTTAACTCCCAGAGGATTTCAGTATATTGAAAACATACATTAAATTCTGAGGTTTTATCTGTACAAAACTGAAAACAAGCCTGGTGAAAATCTGTGCCATCTATGTATTGCTCTCAGACTGTTTATCTCAGTGTACCTGGGATTTGGCGATCTTCTTGGCTGTCTGGAGGTGCTTGCAGTGGCACATCCCATTACAGATGGAGTTTGCTATGGCCTTGGACTTGGACTTGGTCATGGCACCAGCAGCGGCGGCCCTCGCCCATAGCAGCTGAGGATGTGTTCTTATGTGCCTCTCTTCAGGCACAGGAGTTGGGGACTCCACCGTCCTCCAGCAGGACAAGTTGGACGGGCTCGGCAGAACATCGTACACAGGCTAGATTAAGAGTTGCTCGGAGCAAGCAAGCAAGATGCTTGGAATCTCCTAACAGGGAGCCTGGCCAAGATGGGAGCCCCATTGACTCAGACTTTTGATCTAGACTGTCTACAATGTTCTACCGAGTCTGTCCAACTTGTTCTGCTAGGGGACGGTGGAGTCCCTAACTCCTGTGTGGCACATAAGAACACATCCTCAGCTGCTATTCAAAAGCAAGAGGCTTGGAATCCTCCACTGAAACACACCCACACCAAAAATTAATAGTATTTTAAGGTTGATATTAAATAAGTCTGCATATTTTGGTGTTAATGTTTGTGATTTTGTTCCATATCAGCTCCATTTAACTTTCAGCTGCATCATCACAATACAATATATTCAGCAGCTCATCATGTTTATGTTAAATGCAAAGGAATGCTACAATATTATTTTTTCAGAATTTGTCTTTCGTGTTTTACAAAGCAAAATTACCTGCCGTTTTCTACATGTATATATATGTGTTTTGTTTTAGACACAGTTGCCGAGAGAAGTGCGCTCATGGAGAATGTTTATCCCAGACTGTATCTGTACTGTAAGCAGAGAGGCTACGACTTCAGGATGGTTGACCTCCGCTGGGGGGTTGGAACACCTGTTGCTGAACGCCACGACACTGTAGAACTACATGTGGCGAACCTCCAGCAATGTCAGAAAACCCAGGGTCCCAACTTGATTGTAAGAAATAATGCAGTTGTATTATTTCACAGTACAAGTGTGCAGTTTTTCAAAATAGAGTTTTGTATTTCACATGATGAATTCATGCATGATTCTCTGCTCTGTTGGCCAGGTGTTTGTAGGACAGAAGTATGAGGTCCGCAGCCTTCCTTCTACCATTACCAGAGCGGGCTTTGAGGCCATAGTTAAAGTGATGGAGAGAGACCAACAGCAAATGTCCAGGAAAAAACCAGTGGAGGACCTCCCTGCCTTAGGCTTCCAGTCCAGGATCACTACAGACAGCAGCTCTGGCAGTTTCATCCAGGATTCCATTTTTGTAAATTATCTGAATTTTGGAGAAAAAGCTACAAACTCAGGACTGCTGAGCCAGAGCTCCCACAACTCATTTTCAGATGGAGAGGAGGACAGACAAAGCCCTGTGGGCACAAGAAGCCATAAGGATTTGGATAAAGACCTAACACTACTCCAGATGTGGTACAAGCTGGATGAGAATTGCCGTCCTCCTGTCTACCGCTTACTTCCCATCAGGTGAAAACAAACTTGGCTGGTCACAGTCTATGGTGTGGCATCAGATCAAGTCATGTTATACTCTCCCTCATGACATTGATGTCAGTCAATCTGTGGTTCAGACTGAAATATCCTAACAACTATTAAATCAGTCACCAAGACTATATAGATCCTCAAACATTTCCTGTACTGTCGCTGTGAGGTTTTCAGTGAAATGTCTCTGCAACAGTTTGATGGATTGCCATGATGTTTAGTACAGGTAGTCATGGTCTCCAGAGAATAGTTCCTATTGACTTTGTTGATCTCCTTTTAATCAATTCCACCAGCTTCACTGCCACTCCTCAATTATATAGTGAAATATTGAAATTTGGTACATATATGTTTCCCAGAGAACAGCTTGTAATAACTTTAGTGATCTTCAGACTTTTAATTTAGTGCTACCAGAAGCTTGAAATTTTTCTCATTTTCTCACAAAATCTCTCAACAACTATTGGATGGCATGAAATTTGGAACAGACATTTCTGTTCTCCATAGAATAACTGGTAATAACTGAATTTTTATCTTTCATCACCACTGAGTTAAAATTTCACTATGCCCAATACTTTGGCTTATGAATGCATACTCCAAAATGAATGACGTTATCATCAACCACACATGTACTTTGTGTTGAATGCTAATGTTATCTAAGACAGCGGCAATGGTAAACATTTTACCTGGTAAGCATCATATTCGCGTTGTCATTGTGAGTTTGTTAGTATGCTGATATTAGCATTTAGCTCCAAGCACTGCTGTACCTAAGTACAACGTCACAGAGCTGTAGACTCTAAGTCTTGTTACAAAATATGGATCATATATTGTTTTTCTTTTTTCATGACAAACATATCCAGGCAGAAGCAGCACTGTGACATTTTGTGGTAAATGGTGATGTATTCAGTGGTTAAGATCACAGTCCACTAGGAAAACTGGAATATTAAACACTAAACACTAAATGTCTAAAGGCCTTCCAGCTGCTCCCAGCATGAAACTGTAAAGTTTGCTTCTGTATGGCATTACAAAACAGGTCATCAAACCTAAAGCTGTCTTCCATTTGGGAAACGTGAATGTACATAGCAATTGTCATTTTTTGGTCTGAGGAATACAGAGACCAAAATTTCAAAATAATAAAAGTTATCATGTATAGAGGAAAGCTCATCTCTGTCACTCCCTCCATCATTGTGTCACAGCAATCAGTAGGGAACATCTGGAAAACACATAGGTTTAACAACCCCATTCATTATCTCTTGGTGACATTGACAGCTGTCACCATCCTGACATGCTGAGCATGAACAGGGAGCACAAGAGGCAGGCCAGGAAGGACTGGAGCGCTACCTGCCACAGACTGTGGGGAATTCTACAACGCAGTGCGGTTGAGGCGCTTGGACAAGAGGAGGCGTCACTGTTACTCAGAACAGGTAAGGTTGAAACATATACAGTTTGGGTTTTTTTTGTTTTCTTTCATATGATGAGGTTTTTTCCTTCATCTTTCTGACCGGAGAAATCATTCCACTGTGCACTGAAGTGAGGAAAAGCTATATATACATATAGGTTGTTTAGTTAGTAATAATAGTTAATAGTTTTAAAAAGCAGCAGAACAGGTTTTCAATCAGATTTATTGGTTTCATTGGACTTGTAGTTTAAATGCAGTCGCAAAATCTAACTTCCAAATTTGGTAAATGCCTACCATGAAACTCATATTGGCAAAGGCAACAGCTCTCAGCTTTATCCTTATCTATCTAGCCATCCATCTATCTATGTGTCTGTCTTTTGTCTATCTGTTTTTTCATGCTTAGTTCTGGACTGGGAGGTAGAGACAGGTCTGCAGTCTGTAGATGAGACGCCACCAGAGGAGCACTGCCACTGCTATAAGAGACTGATCCCAGATTTTTACCACAACCTGGAGAATGAACACGTCGCTCAGTACACTGACCTCCTGAAGGGACGAGGTCAGCTCGATCCAGTACTCAGCGCAGCACACCAGCGATTTATGGACCGACTCCATGAAAAGGTATTTCCAGTGCGAGGAGAAACAAACATAGCTAATGTGTCCTTAAATCTAACTGAAATCACATTTATATTTAAATTATATTACACTCAAAACATTCAAGGCTTAAGCTCCAACAAAATTTCCTGGCAGTGCTGATGGCTATCCAGCTTGCAAAGTGGAGTTAGCAGTGCAGTTTTCTCCTGATGGCTGTTTGATAGCTTGTTAAGCAAGCCAAAGTGCAATGCAAGTGCAGTGACATGCCTTTGTGGAGTTAGTTCCCTTGTCTTTCATTTCTGTACATTTGATTCATTTCCGTGTCTCCATTATCAAGCTGCGACATACCAACATCTATGAGCGCAGTGTGGGATGGGGACGGAAAGGCCTGAACCCCAAACATAATCGCTCACACCAGTTCTACACTGAGCGAATCTCCTCCCACTTTCAACGGACTGTTATCAACTCCCTCAACAAGTACAACATACCCACACATATGGAAACCTTTTATAAACTGATAGATCTTTCTGTGTTGTATGACTTCACTACAGATACTTTATGTTCGATTTACTTTTCCAGAGTAATGAAGCTCACCAAAACTCAAGGCCCTTTCGACAATGTGAGGAGAGAAGCTGTCAGAGTGCAGATACAGGAGGAGATACAGCGCCATGTTGACTATGGATTCCATCTGTGAGTGCGTTGCCTTTCTTGTCCATGACTTAACTGTATTTCCACGCATGTTTCATTTCAATGCGTGATTTCCCCCTATCCCTCAGGTGGAAGGACTGCACTTTGAGACAGACTTTCTTAGCTGATGTGAAGAAGGCAGTGGGGCAGTCAAGAACCAGAGCCATCCTCCTGCTGGGACCACCAGGCTGGGGAAAGAGCACCACCATGGCTGCAGTAGCACAGCTAGCACCCTCTTGGCTACCTGGGTGAGATGCGAGTAGAGCTGAGGATCATATGGTAACATCAAAGAATGTTGGTTTATGGTGTTCAACATTTTCAAACCTTTTCAATATTTATGTCTCATTGATTCAGAACCGTGAAGGTACTGATGCACTTCATTGGCTATACTGGAGAGAGCAGGAATATTCGTTTGGTCCTGCAGAGTCTTTGTGTCCAGCTGGCTGAAGCCTACTGTCCCCATAAACAGTTGTCAGAGGTACTGGTCCATCTCCAGTAAAAAAAAAATCATATCTTATCTGACTGTCCAAGATTTTGAAAGGTTGTTGATTAAAGTGATACCAACCTCAACCACAAACTTATGACATCTGTCTAACTCTGAATTGTGTGCATTTTCCCCTGAAATTAACAATGTTTTCTAGAGTATTTGTCTCCTCCAGGGCCTCGCCCAGCTGATCAATGAGTTCCACTCTCTGTTGGGCCTGGTGGGAGCAGAAAGGCACCTGGTGGTCTTGTTGGACGGGTTAGATGAGCTGTCTGATGAACATGGTGCAGACCTCTCCTGGATCTCAAACCCTCTACCTCCAAACGTCCAGCTCATCCTATCTGCAACCACTGACTCCCCCTGCGCTCTCACTCTGCAGGTCAGTAGAGCTGATTGTGGATGAAATTTTAAATTTCACTGTGGCAACAGAAATGAGGATACAGCAAAGAAACATAGAAATGTGACAAATAGTAAAGTATTGGACCTGAGACTACCAAAAGCTTCATGAGTACGGAAGGAGTAGTAGGTCTAAAGGCAAAGGAGCTCTGATTGGCTACATTCCAAAACCATCTTTAGTGTGATTGCTGGTAAAGGTTAGCACTGTTTTATCTCTAGAAACTATTACATTTACTCATTGATTCAATCAGAAAAGCTAAGGTACTTCATCCAACAGCTCAGACTGGCTATTTATTATAATGTCTTTTTACACCATTCACTTTTATTAGATGGAGGCAGGATCAGGAGGAAGCGAGTGTTTAATTAGTGTGTATTGCTTTGCTGGGACGGCACCCATTAGGAAAGAGAATACAAAATAGACTTTTTGCTGTTAATTCAATACTGTTTAATATCTTAATTTGAAGTAATATTAAATACTTAAAAAGTAAAAACAAATGTATTTGTTCATTTTAATTGTTTAACAATAATTTATTAACCTTTCTGACTGTGAATTATGCAGCCACTTTTCAATCACCCCAGACATGATACCAACCACCAAAACAGGTCCTGCCAACAACAACTCTTGTCTATGTCTGACTGGCTTCTCTTTGTGTCTCTTGCTCTGGTATATCAGTGGAGACTGCACAGCTATATGCTTGATTCTATGCTCCTGTTAGCAATGGATGTGGTTGAAGCAGCTGGACCTGCTAATTAGAAATACATGTAACACTGTTAAATATACAAAGTCAAGTGAATATGTGATTTATAGTTGACACAGACTGTTCTCTCTGTTCTTCCCCAAACAGTCTGCCCATCCCACAGTCCTGTCCCTCCCTCCACTCAGTCCTGCAGACATCACAGCTGCATTAGAGACCAAGCTGAGGACTGACCGGCGGTGTCTGCAGGAACAGCAGTGGCAGCTGCTGCTCCAGGCCTGTCTGTCTTGTCCCTGCCCTCTGTACCTGGCAGCAGCTTACTCTGAGAGCATGCTCTGGACCTCCTATTCCCCGAGCCCCAGCCTTCCAGCTAGCCTAGAGGGCCTCTACCTCGGCATGCTGGCTCGTCTGGAGAGAGAGCTGGGGAGGCAGCTGGTGAGACGGGCTGCAACTGTCATATCCGTCTCACGCTGGGGTGTCACTGAACAGGTGAGGAAAGCTACATTAAACTACAAGCTGCACATATACATTATCAATAATCGCTCTCCACAGCGTACTATATGTCTTCAGATTGATTTCCTACCTCACATGTAGCCACTGGTTTAGCAACCCTTCAGCGTACAACGAAAATCAGGTTGCAGATACTTCAACCTTTCTTGACATATTTGATTTATTACAGTGAACATTTATAACTTTCAGGCTGACAAAGTGATGTGGGTAAAATCTTTGCCTGTAATCACATGCTGACCATCCTGTCCTGGCCCTCCAGTATGGGTTAAAGATGGGTTAGATCACTAATAATTAATCACTGAAAAAATTTGGTCAAACAGCCAGAGTTTCATTACACTAAATGTACAATATTGCAATTACTCTGTAAAGTTAGACACAATTCAAGACTACCTTACTATAAAAGCAAAGGAGCTAGCTAGTTTTAAAATATGTATACCACCATCTCTAAAGCTTTCCACCATGTTGAATCTCATTTGCTAATTCCGTAGACAAAAACAGAAACGTCCAATTTATGTTTATGTTCATTATCAGGAGTTACTGGACCTACTGGCCAAAGATGGGAAGGTGCTCCAGGAAGTAAACTCATGTCACTCCTCTTCCACCCACCCTAGGGTGCCTTATGTCTTGTGGGCTCGACTGAAACGTGACCTCGGTTGTCACCTAACTGAGGTCAGGACAGATGGGACGTGGGTGTACCGCTGGACCCATTCAAAGCTGAGACATATGTGCATAAACTGCTATTTAAAAACAGATGATTCTCGCATGGCTGTGCACGCAGACTATGCTAACTACTACAGAGACAGATCGCAACATACACACATATTTCAGCCACTGGCATGGATACTGGATGAGGAAGTGGATGGTGAAGGTATGACTAAATGTTACAGATTCAATCTGAGGAAGCTTCATGGATTGCCCTACCACCTGGTCCACTCAGGCCAAATCCTGCCCTTCTTGTCTGAATGCATTTTCAACTATGAGTTCCTGTTACATAAGGCCTGGGGCCTGTCTGTCCTGGACATCGAGGAGGACTTGAAAAAGGCTGTGCTGCCAGACAAGTAGGTCCTGTCAGAGGACAGACAGAAGACTGTCCTGTTGTCTTAAACTGCGTGTAACATGAATTATATATGGCAACCAGTTTCTTTGAGCTTCCTTGTTCTTGTCCAAAGCAAGACAATCCTCACTTTCAGTTTTGGCTTTGGTTCTATTTCTTATCCTTGAATGCCTTAGTTTACCTTCCAGTTTCCACTGTCCAAAGGCATGCAGATGAAATTATTAGAATAAATTACATCATAGGGTGCATTAGAATAGTTGAACATGATGCCCCTTTTCTTTTCCTGAACACTTCTCTTTTACCTTGATGGAAAGACACCTGCAGTCAAAGAAAGATTTAAGAGACACACAAACCATCATTTTGCATGCTGGAGATGCTCCAGCCACACATACCCATAACCATGAATAATATATCTGACTTAATAAACTGGTTCATTGTTTTATCTTGGCAAACTATGAAACCTAAGTGCAGAAAAAGTGCTAGGAAAATTCTGTACAGAGAGTACACATTTCTCATTTGTTCTGATTATCTACAAGCATAGAAATCATTTTTGTTGCCCACAAAATACACTGTATATTTCCTCACCTATTAGGGGATGTGACTACCTCAGATGCTGTTAAGTGGTCTGACTAGCCCTTTGTTGAATACAAATGCCATAAGGTGCACAATAGTATATAATGTATATAATAAGAGTGTTTCTTGTGTAGCTCTTATCACAACCCACACTTGAAATCAGGAATCTTTGGATCTCTTCTTCTGTTTTTCTAATGCTTTTTTCAGACATCTACTGCAGGCTGAACAGATATTGATGCATATGGTCATTCCTCTTTTACTTTATTTCTGTGAATACAGTGTGTATTCCACACCTCCTTCTCTCCCTAGGGTGCTAGTGGATGTCCAAGTGCTTGCAGATGCTCTGGAAATGTCCAGAGCAGTGCTGTTGCAGGACCCCTGTCAGCTGGCCTCACAACTTATGGGTCGACTGGGACAAATGATTTTTGAGGACCGTCCTGTCGCTAAAGGTATACTTTGACCGAATTTGCCTGTAAATGGTGCATGTCAGTTTTCTATACAACCTGTGCCTGCGTATCAGGTGAGAGAGGTAGAATCCATGGAGTTGAATAAATCGGAATGGTGAAAGTTTTAATTTGTTAAAAATTGAATAGGCAGTAGTAATAATAATAATAATAATTATATGGTCCATTTCTATATTATATATTATATTATATTTTATATTTCTATTTGCAAATGTTTTGAGATGGCCAGGTCAACTTCTGTGAGGGCACCAGGGATTTGCTCAGAGGTGTGGATGGTATTGTTGAAACTGAAGGAGAAACAGATCTAGTAGTCGTCTGCAAAGAACTGGACACTAGCCAGCAGGGAACATGCTATCATTCACCAAAGTTAAACCGAGCACTTCACCTAAATGAGTGAGTCTGTTAATCATACAAGGGGAACAATGAATACATGTATTTTTGGTATTTTGAGGGACGTGAAAATAGTCAAATAGAGGTTCATCAACCAAACCAAAGGTTGTATCAGCCTTCAGTAACTCCAGAGGGTATAATGTGATAAGTGAGGTGAATACTTGTTTATCTGTGAGTGTGTGTCTGACCCAGGTGACCCACTGAAGTTCAGCTACCTCCATGCTCTTCTGGCTCAGTGTACGCAGTCCTCTCTGCCTGTGTTGCTGCCCTCCACCACCTGTTTGCTGCCCCCAGGAGGCCTCCAACACGTCCTGCTGGCAGGTAACATCACACACACATGCTGCCTTGCTTCACAGAGTTGTCATTGTGATTGTCCTTACTGTTTTACTCCATTCCATTCTGGAGGAGGAACCCCTCCTCTGTTGCTCTTCCTGAAGTTTCTTCCATTTTTTTTCCTGTTAAAGGTTTTTTTTTGAGGGGAGTTTATCCTTATCCAAATCAAGGGTGTGTGGTTAGAGGGTATCATACCCTGCCATTCCTGTACAGATTGTAAAGCCCCTTGAGGCAAATTTGGAATTTGTGATATTAGGCTATATAAATGAAATTGACTTGACGTGATGAATATATACTTACTGAATGGTATACGCTTGTCCACTCCGCATTTACTTTAACCAAAGCCTTGGTCACACTACTTGACTTTCAAAGTCGTCCAATCACTGTACTGTTCACACAACACAACCTTCTGTCGGAATCTTGAAGTTGTTGTGGTTTGCACACTACAGGACTGATCAGCGACAGGGGGTCACACCTCACAAGATCTTTCATCAGCAGGAATCCCCAACAAGTCTGTCTGGTCTCCAAACTACTTTTTGTCACAAAAACACACACAGGAATTGACATGTGAAATTACATGATACCATGAGTGTTTTTCCTCCAGATGTCTACAAAAAAATGAGCAGTCCAAGTTGTTTGTGTGCTTATTTTCAGTGAAGAAACAAGCTGTTGTTGTGGTGTATGTGGTTTCTGGCTGCTGCTCCGGTGCTCCTCCGTCACTCCATCTTGACTCCTCTCCTTCCCCAGCCCGTGTCTGCTCTCATTGGCTGTAGCTTGTTGCATGGCTCCCTGACCCATCCTTGACACAACCCGATATTTGGCCTGCTCTTTTGGGCATCTGTGAGGCATCAGCTAGCTCTCAGTGAGCTCTCGGATCACATCATTGAACAGTTTACACATAGCCTCTGATCTGGGGGCTAATGTCGATGATCTCCAAAAACCTGTGTAATCAGGGAACTGTGGGGAATGGAAAATCATGACTACAGTCCTGTAGTGTGACCTCGGCATACATTATGTTTGCTACACTTTTGATGTGCATGTATGTGTAAATGTAGTGGCTTGATATAACTGTAGAATGAAATAATCATAATAAATGATGGTGTGTTTCCTAACCAGGTCACTTGACCAATGTGATTGCCCTGGGAGGGGGGCAGAGAGGACCCTTGTGTGTCACCAGCGAATCAGATGGAAGCTTCAGGTTTTGGGATCTGGAGCAGAGGCAAATTATCAGGAGCCTGGACACAGTGGGGGGAGTTGTGGGGGATTCAATCACCCTGGGTCTGGATGATAGGATGCTTATAGTACGCATGGGCCAAAGCCTGCAGGTTAGACAAACTTTGGTTTTACTGCTTGGTTAAATGAATAGAACCTGTATTGCTTCTGCCTTGTCATGTTAAGGAAGCTTGGAACTGCAGGGTTGTTACAAACTATAGTAATGACAACTACAAAAAAGCAACTATGGCTTATAGGATGCAAACATCAAGATCATTTGAATATGGAGCCTTCATGGAAAAGAAAAAGGTTGTATTGTATAAAAAACCAAGAGCTTAAAACCACTGGAAAACCTGTTGTTGCAAAGTTAATATTAAAGATGCTGATATGTAACATGAGTTTCAGGTGAGAGAGGTTGAATCCGGGCGGGTTGTGTATTCAGAGAGTGATTCAGTGGACATTCCCATAATCACCACAACTTGTGAAGGACGGCTGCTGGTGGTCTTCTATGATGGAAGTCATCTCGTCAAGGTACTGACGGCTAGAACTGTACGTGACCTGCTCAGCACCAGACAGCAGACAGACACAGTTAGTGACTAACTGGTGAACATAGTGGAGCATTTAGCAGCTAAAGCCAGATATTTTCACCAGAACTGCTGAATCAGATCTAAAAGGTGAATGAATATTGACACCAAAATGGCTCCAAATGTTGCCCTGTGTCTGCTGGAAGTGTAATAGCCAGATGTTTGCTAAACCCTTAGATATGTCTTTGTTGTGTTGTGTGAATGAGTGTCCAGAATGATTGCTGGGAACTTTCGAAAGAGCCTTGCATGTTCATGAAAGTTTATAAAAGTCTTCTACTGGTCATGTCAAATGTGTGTCTCTTGTGTTTGTAAGGTTTTTGACCTGGCCTCCTCCTGCTCTCTGCTGCACTGTGTTAACATTTCCATGGAGCATGAGGCAATCCACAAAGACTGCTCCATTCTGCTGTCCAACAACTCCATCAGAGACTACGTCCTCTTTGCCTACAGGTCAGACATAATAATAAGTTTGTTGCTGCCTTAGTTTTGATTGATGTTCTATCTTTTTATTAGAATAAAAGTGCGTCAGCATTTCAATCAACTCAAGAATTCTCTCAGCTGTATTATGGAGACAGTAAGAAATTTTACTGACTCACTCTGAAAGTTCTTAGTGATAATCAACATGTTGATTATTTAAAACCATATTTACACAGCAGGCCAGATCCCAGTAGGTCACTGTGATTGTCAAATGATGGTGATCTCAGCAGCATCACCATCACATTGCATGAGTCGCAAGTGTCACTGTGAGTGACCTTGTTCTTAAATAATATCACATGTCCGTTTTTTAACAAGTTGTGAAATCAGGCCTCCATAATATCCAGACAAATTTCACCACTGGGTTTGGAAACAGTTGTGAATTATTAAGATAGGCCACTACTCATTTGCCTCACCAGTGTAATGTAGCACAGTGGTGATGCCTTCATGCCTCCTACCGCATAGATGAATGATACTGAAACCAAGGGAAGGGATAACAGCAAGATAATTAAAGATTTTTTCATTATGTTACCACCTAATTAAAACTGCATTCAAAGCAATGGCATGGATGCTTTCAGAGTAATTAGCACAGGAGCCATACCTTCACACCTGACAGGAGGAGGTATCAGATAAACAACTAACTAGGTCACTGTTTTTTGCTGGTAATACAAGACGACAGGGATGGTAATAATGTGGAACACCTCGGCTCATTTACACTTTGTTCACTTCACTGTGTCAGTGTTAAATGAAAGCTCTCATACAAGTGATAAGGCCTTAATCTTCAAATATACATTAAGAGGATGTGCTTTGTCACAAATGAATTGCAATGTTCCAGTGATTTGTTTTTTACAGAAATCTTTCAAGAAAATTCTGTGTTTTTCAACCTGAATCTTGACCATGTTGAGATCACTCAAGATCTGGGTCAATTCAATACACTTGTACTGCTACAGCTTTAGTCTGGTAATGTTAATGTTAGCTAATGTTTGAAAATGTAGGTAGATATTGCTGTGTAACTAACATTACTGAGTCAGTTCACTGACTTTACAACCCTTCTCTACTTGTGCTACTGTTACACTACATCATAGCATTGACCACTAACCTCTAATTGCTACAGTGACCTTTAACCTGTAGACCTGTAACCTGTTCCACAAACGTAATGCATACAGTAGGCTTGCTTTGAAGAACGCACTAGATGTTTTCTGAGATAAATTAAGAAACACAAAATGCTGATTTTTTTCTTTAACTAAAACCCTTAAATTATATACTTCAGATTTATGTTGTGAAAAAATAGAATGGACCTTTGAATAAGCCAGCATGCAGAGTAAAATTGCTGTCATTACAATATGTGTAGCGCATGGACATAGTGGTGTAAGGCTCCAGTAACATCTCAGAAGACTATAAAATGATGTGATGAAATGAATATTGAATGGTAGGGAATCATTCTACCTGCCACTTGGTAGTGTGCTGTCAAGTGCTGGTCTGTGCTTTAGAGTATGTCGTGTGGAATAGGGACATTTTCATATTTGTTCTTCTCTGTGTTTGAGGTCTGGTGGTGAGGCAGCAATATTCAGTGCCAGAGGGGGCGCTGTGCTGTCTGTCATATCTGCTCAGCATGGTGCTGCCTCTATACAAGCTGTGGAGATGACTGAAGACTACCTGCTGCTCTTCTGCAGGTAAACAGCAGAAAAGCACTGCAGGGTATATGTAGGTACAATTCCTGTATGTGTCATAAAATCTAGTAGCACCCTGTGATTTTTTTGTGTGTGTCTGTACCTTGTGTGATACAGAGTACAAAAAAAGTACAGATTTGTCCAAAAATATATCATAGGAGAAGTTCCAATTTGCAACTCAATATTGTTGAAGGGGGCAAAATGCTAAGAAAGAAAATGCAGTCACCGGCCATTTGTAGTTAGAATGATTAAGTGATAGTAAAGGGTATTAAATCAAAACATTAAAATCATGTCCTGCATGACCTGTGTTACCTCCCTTGAGATGTTTTGCTGTCCCTGGACTTAATTTTGACAGCCAGTGACACCTCCCTGTAAAGAAAGATTCTCCTCTCACCACACACTTTGTACTTTGTCCTTGTCAGATACCCGTACAAGAGGGGCAGTGAAATCATCCACATCGAACTCTTCAGCACTGTCTCCTTCCTCTACCTGAGGTCTATACTGGGCTGCACCCAGGACTGCATTTCCCAGGTCACGGTCAACCGGGCGGGGACTCACGCTGTGGCCTTCTGTCCCTCCCCTCGTACTGGCATCACTGAACTGGTCACCTGGAACCTGGAGACAGAGGACCACAAACACATCACTTGTTTCCCTGCAGTACTAAGCAAAGGTTTGTTTTACAGCAACACTCAACTACCAACAGTAGGGTTAACTAACTGTACAAGAACAATGTTGCACTGTTATCTCTTGTCTCCTGCATGGATCATCAACTTGTGAGGATGCGTGTCTTTTCTTGGACATGTAGCTTTAGCTTCTTTTTTGCAATGGCTTTTTATTTTTTTTTACCTTTCAGCCTACAGAGGCCAGTGCAGCTATGATTTTCCTCCACCCCAGAAGCTGTGACGTTTTCCCCTCCCTTTAGGTCTGTGTTTTGATCTGCGTTTCTGCCTGGGGATCTGCAGCGGAGAGAAGTACCTTCGCCTGTGGGATCTGACGTCCAGGATCAGCGACCAGACTCTTACCTACAACATCCATAAGCTCAGGAATGACGGCACAGATGAGGTCATCCCTATGGGGAAGACCCCAAGGTCTGTACTACTGAGATGTAGCAATGACACTGGTCGCTTTGTGTTGTCATCTCATGATGCTTCTGCTTCAGTATGAATGCAATTCAACGCATTTTTGTAGTACAGTCTACTCAGCCCTGCTGATACATGACTAAATATTTTGGCTCTTTTCATTCATGATGGTGATGGTTACTGTTGTAATTATATCCACTCATATCCTGGGTCTATTCTGGGTCTAATATCAGAGTTTACTCCCCACTCAGACACTTGGGGGGAGAACACAATGTTCAAATACTGCTTGTAAACTGGCACAGTCGGCCAAAAGAAACAGTGATGGACTTTGGAATTTGAGACGCCATTACTCTAACAATGTGAAATCACTCTTTTGTTATATAGATTACACCTGACTAAAAACAGCAGCATCACACTCACAGACCATTTACAGTATTTATTATTTGGACACCACTTTTTTATGTGCTCATTGTAGGTCAGTTTTTCTGCACTGAAGGCTAAAGTGACTGCACCAAATACCACCTCTTCTACTGATGGGCTATCAAACATGGCACACACCCAAACGTAACCACAGCCCGGCCACTGACCAATCACATCAGAGGAAAAATGGCGCGATATTAAGTCAGTATGGACAAAAGGACTGATTTACAGTAAAGTGACAATTAATAAAGAACCACAGACATTTTTATAGATCAGTAGACTTTGCCTATCTTGATAATAGAGATAGAGATAGAAGAAAAGTTTTCTCTTTTTTTGCTCAGCCGTATGTCCACTCTGGGTTTAAAACAGGACTTTAAATACACATACTAGACCAGCAGATTATAGGGGCATATTAATGGCACAATCTGTTGCACACTGTTACCTAACTCAGTATATCACAAACTGGATTCATTTTTTCTTCTAGCTTTTTGTTGGCTATCTGTAATTTTTCTCTATGCTATGACAGCAGCTATTAACTCTAGAAGTGTAAGTGTATCACTTATTCATAGGTTAATAGTTTGTTCAGTATGAGAAAAAAAACACCAAAATGTCATAAATCTATAATTGTTTTTCACCCAGCTTCCTTCTTCCTGGTATTACCATTTCACTACTCCACTAATATGCCATGTCTCATGATGATGTTGCTTGTGATTGGCCTTTAATTCAGAACTCTGCCTCTTTAACGTTACTCACTGCTGGACTGGAGAGCCAAACTATGTTAAACTCGCACTGTGATACATGCATTTAAAAGTTATATTAAATGCTTATATTTTGATTCATAGGTTGCAATGTGTACACATATATATTGCTATTGTTACTAGAATTGAACATAAATAAAATGTTCATTGTAATATGATAATGCATTAATGATATACAACCTAACCCAGCCTTTGTAATCCTTAGGGTATGTGACCACTATAATGGAAGGATAATGAGACAAAATGTGAACCTTTTAAATCATAATGCTGCTGTTGTAAGTTCAAGGAGTAATGCAGGAAATATAATCTCTAGATTTTGTCCCAGCACCAGGACTAAATAATTTCATCATGCTTTTCTCCAAGTCCTAAACCAAATACGACATGTGCTTGGTATCAGTGGGAAACTTTCTGATACCTTGTTGATATTAAGTACTTTTCCAACCTGAGGAAAATGAAATTTGGCCAGGAAATGTGCGTCAGGTTCTGCACTTTCCATCGAAACTGTCACCTGATGTAATGTACACTCCATATTTGTGTTGTGATGTCATTCTCTTTTGATGGAGTCTGGTTCCCTCTGCTGGTAGATATGCTGTGTGCCGTTCCACGAGAGCTGGGACGGTGTATGTGTGGAACTTGACCAGACGGCGTTTCGTCTGCCGACCAGTCAGAGTGGAGCACGGCCTCTACGGCAGCACTGATGTGGTGCTCGCCTATGATTTCAAACTTTACATCTTTACAGACAGGAGCACAAACAGGAGCGTGGGCGCCCCCTCATGTCGATTCCAGGTCAGACTTTCTTTGATATTTTTTTTTTATATTTGTCTGCTCATTTGGAGTACATGTGTTCAGTAGGTTGTGACTTACTGAACTAACCATGCCCCCTGTTTAGTGACGCTGATATGTCATGTCTGACCTCCCAGACTCTGCTGGTGTATGATTTGATTAAGCGCAGCTACGTGAGGAGACAGACTGGGATCACAGTTATTCCTTGTCCTCAGCATGAGTACCGTCTTCTGGAGGATGGACGGACTCTTCTGGGCTTATCAGAGACCAGGTGAGAGTTAATCTGTGAATTACAGGGAGTGTGGAAATTCTGTAATTATAGGAAAACTTCACACCATATAACAGTAAGAATAAGAAATTATGAAGATCAGTTTCTGTTCTCCAAATGAATCGTTGGGTTCCATGTATGACATGCAGTTCTTTCATTTGATCCACTCTACATACATTTATTCCTCCAATAGATTTTTATTGAAATGCATGAATTGAATGAAATCAAAAATCAAAACAATCCAACATGTTTAGAAAGTTATTCTTACTGTGTATTCATCATATGGACCTTCAAAAACCATTTCAGCAGAAGCCCAGTTAAAATAAGTCTGTTGGGTATTGTTGCAGAGCTCACCTGATCCTTTGGGATCTGGACTCAGGCTCTATCAAACATGAGATCAGACCATTCCACAGAGAGTCACTCGTGTGCAGTAGCACTGTCCAGGACCTGCAGCCTGATGTGACACCATGCAGAGAGACAACATGTGAGCTGCCTGATCGTCCCTCTGTTCGCAGATATTTGTCATCATCGTGATTATGAAAAAAAAATCTGATTTCACATTTTACTCTGGGTGTTTAGCTGATGCACAAACAGTCTGTGGATTAATAGCAAGCATTTACTGCCATTATAATATGCCTTCCATTGGTGATCTTGTGGGTAGCCAGCTAAGGAGATGGAGAATTCTTTTCCACCAAGTACTTATTTACATAATGCTCAGTGGTAAAAGTAGATGCTATTTAGTAGATACTACTTGTTAAATCAGTCTTCACTGATATCTGGTTAGATGATAGCACAGGTACTGTATGGATAGGCCATACTAAGTAACTGAGCTTTCTTGCCGTACCACAGTGATGCCATGGGACATTCGTACAGAGAGCCAGTCTGCAAAGAAGAGGAGGCTGGAGAGAGAGGCACAGAGGGAGAAAGAGGCAACAATGAGGCTTGACAGAGAGAAATACAACTGTATAGACCAGTACCTCCTCAGTGGAGATGAACAGGTACGCAGTGAAAAGAGCAATGCACAGCAAGAGAAAAGGATCCAATTTCTAATCTGGAGAGAATATTGCGAATATTGAGAATATAAGTTTTTAGGATGGTAAAGGGGCGGCATATATTTGAGTTGGTTTTTTTTCTGTTTAATTTTATTTATAATTTTATTTGATACTTAGCAGTGTAGACAGATGGAAAACACAGAGAGACAGTGGGATATATTGCAAAAGACCCCCAAGACCCAGTTTCATGACATGACATCAGTAGTTGTTGCACTATTTGTGTCTACATTCAGCTCCTTTATTTTGCAGGTGGTGGTGTGCTCCTATTTCGCTCACCACCTCAATGTCTTCAGAGTGGTTTCACAGGAACACCTCCACATCCTGGAGGATAACACATCTGTGCTGAGCCTTCACACTGCAGCTATTACCTACACTGGCAGCCACCTGGTGCTGACCAACTACAACCAAGACCAGAGGACCCCCTACATCACCTTGTGGGACCTGCACAAAGGAACAGTGGGTGGTCACTCTTTGCTCCAGTTTCCTTGAAGTTGAACTGTGCTCTTAGATGTTCTGTTTTAACTTTGTTGAACTCTTTTGAACAATTATTCCTTGTATTTGTCAGTTTGATAATGTAAATAGACAGTTTGTGATTGCCCTGTGGATGATTTGAGGTTTCATAATGACCTCAAGTTATGTTATGTACAAATTCTTTCAGGTGAGGAAAAGACTAAGGAATGAGGCTGACGTTTGCTGCATAGCTGTCACTGACAACGCAGACAGAGTTATCTTTGGGGTCATAGGAAGCAACAGGTATGTGTTAAGCTTTCCTAAGTGACATGACCCTGGTATTCATCGCTTCACCACTGTGTCCTACCGTTGTTACACCAGTCACACCCAGTTGTCTGTCTCATTTCATCCTGCGAAATTGTCCTGCAATGCTGCTTTGTCACCATCAACTACTTGATGGCCTTCCAGCTTCCTGCAGCTGACCACAGATCAGACTGAACCTCAGAGCACTGACAACTAGATGTCAACCATAATGAAATGTTTGTGGACACAAATGTTATTTTAACTTGTATAAATTAAGAACTTTGGTTGGTTTATCATCCATATAAGAAAAGACAACTCAGTGCATCATAAACTGATACTGATACTGAGCTGACACACAAATCCTTGTCATGGTTTGTTTGAGTTCTATGCCATGAAATGATAACAGCAAGGGAGTGTACGATTATTATTTTTGCTGCTTTTTTTCTTATTATTTTAGTTCCGCCTTTGCTTGCGAGATTTATTATATAAAAACGAGATCAAATTGTTACATCAGAAAGATGAAGCTTCCATGTGTGTCACGGGTCATAAAGGAGTATTTACATGGAGAGGATCAGTCCTGCCTCTGTGTCAGGACCTTGTTGTCTTCATCACCATCAAATAGGTAGCTATGTCTGCATGTCTTTCAAAACAATCTCATGGTTATTACTGATTGAACATCTTTAGTAAACAGGGAGCAGACTCTTCTATACCTTTCAGAGTTCAGGAAATGAACCTAGTGGCCTCGTTATCATCGCATACCTGCTGCTTTCACACCAAAACAATAAAGACTGAAAACTATCACTAGTTCAGCCTACAGCCTTACAGTTTAGCCGAGCAGCCTCCTGCTTTACAGGTAGAGTTTCTATGACATTCAGCACAATGTGCGTCAGGATTACTGTCCAAGGTGCTGATCTTGAGACCCCCAGGGATGTCTGACTGCCCATCAGTCACACTGATCAGCAGGATTGACACTATACTGGGAGTGAATACAGTCTCCATGGCTAATGAGATTTGTTATTTCAAACATTAGTGTTATTTTAGGAAGCTTTGCAGTCGATTCCTTGGCTGTTGTGCTAAAGGAAAAACCAGCATAAAGTGTCTTTGTAAAGTGTTTGACCACCACGTGCCCCCAAAACAACTTCAGTACAGCTTGGCATTACTTCTATTAATTCTAAGTCTCTAGAACTCTAGTGGACGGATGGAACAACGTTCTTCCAAAACATATTCCCTCATTCCCTCACACACAAAAATGATCCAAAATCTACTGTAGGTGTTCAACAGGGTTGAGATCTGGCGACACATATCACATGATTCACACCAATTTCATACTCATGCATTCCATACACGTCATCATGATTTTGTGACCCCTCATACCATCAGACAAACAAATGGACCGATTCCCCTCACTGTAGGGGTCAAGCAGGCCTGTACTGTTTTCTTGGTGTACACTAAAACATGCACTCACCCACTTGTCAAAAATATGGTGGTGTGCCATGATCACTACTTGTCGATCAGGTAGCCACGTCCAAAACACACCCTGCTCTATCTTCTGTTTTACTCTAAATGGGACCATATTTTACAAAATGAACATTGTGCTGTCTTGAAGCAGACTGAGCTCATTAAGAAAATATTTACTGAGGTGATAAATCAAGTGAGAAGCAGGCTCATTTTCTCATTGGCCTGCATACAGTCGACTTCTTTTTGCAGTCACTGGAGTTGCCAGCTGCTGGCCATTAAAAGAATGCTGGTTTAAGGCACTTCTACATTTGACTTCTCTTTTCAGACCCAGAAGCTCCGTCCACCTCTCACACTGTCTGTGGTTCTTAGTTTTTTAATCTCGTGGGTGTGTTTGTAGAGGGGTTCTGTGTCAAAAACTAGTTCCCTTTAACCCTTTAATTGACATAATAGTTAGCCGACAAATTCATAAATAAATCTGCCAGAAATCAGCCAAACTAATTTGGAGAACATGAGAAGGTTGAGGGGGTTGACTAAGTACCTACAGTTCATATTTCCCCCAGGCCCCATATTGTGTTCATCCAGCCCTGCTGTCGGCTTTCACATTCTGTAACATAAACTTTTCACACCACAGTCAAACCTCCCACCACCTACTGTTGTCTGAGATTACAATAATGCTGATTGTGCTGAGATTGGATTCCACCAGCATTTGCTAACAAGACAAACCCAATAGTGAATTCTCTATCGAGTACTCTTTGGGTGTGAAAATGCTTTCTCATTTTTAGTAATTAATGTCCGTGTTTGCTCTGACAGGCTGAAAGTGTGGGATCCCATCAAGAGGAACTATAGGAGCATCTGTGGCTATGGGAACCTGACGATAGAAGTCTGCAGTAAGCTGCACATAACAGAGGGAGGAACCAAAGCCATTCTGCTGTCAGGTAGGAAACAGAACTGGAAGTTATTAAAAGCTCCTATAGAGGAATTGAAAGATTTATTCGGGCTTCAGTCATATGACTGAGGTGTGTGTTTGTCTTCACACTCTGGTGCTAAAAACCAACTGCTCTTTCACATTAAGGTGCCATATTACAGCATGTTTTCACACTTTCAAGCAAGCGTAATCCCTGCAGTCCTAGGCAGATATATACAACTATTTTAATTAATGAAGCTGCCAACAGCCCATAAATAAAGACAAAATCATGTAGAAAAGCTGAAGAAAATTCTAAGATTATTGTAAATTGGGTGAAATGATTTTTCTTTTTTTTTTTAATTACAAATAAGTATTCAGCGATTTTTCTCTGACTTGAGACCTATTCCTGGCAGCATTAAGAGGCATCTGAATCATAAGAAACATTTATCTACTCTTCAGATTCAATACATCATTAGGTATTCACATATTCAATGTATATTCATTCTGTAGCTGCCTCTCTATATAGTAGTTTTATAGTGTTACTGGCAGAGTCCTCCTTTCCCACAGGCCGTGTAAATTGCCATTATTTTCTATAAATTAAACTACTGGACTGGATTTATGGTCTACATAGTGTTAAACAAGATACATTTCTATAATGTAAATCATGTCATAATTGTAAATCATTCTCATTTCTACATGAATAGAATCAGAGAAATAAAATACAGTTGCTTGTACATAATCAAAAACTTCGGTACTTTCTAAAAAAACTGAGGTATATGTTTTCTTATTGGTATACTGAACATATTTGGCCAGTAATGGAGATAATAACAAACTGCATCATCACTGACAGCTCTACTGTAACAGTTTAAGCTGTTAATCTTAAGCAGACAGTAAAAAACATAGATAATGTTCCTGGATATTTACACGCCAAGGTCCAGAACTTCAACACGCGTATAACAATGGTGTAATTTGTTCCACCCTAATTCATGTAACAATGCCAACAGGAGAGTGGGGGAGATAACTCAAACTCAATCTGTCCACACCCACTCTGTCCAGAAAAGAGATCTGTGGGGGTGGACCATGGGTGTGCCTTCCAGCCTTCCAATTTCTTACAATTTGTTAAGACACACTGTTCACAATTTTATTAAATTGTGGCTCTTGCAATTTGAAACTCACGCTTTTAAAATGTCAGTATAAAAATGATTAATTGTCCCAACCGCACGCCCAAAAAGTTTTCCCAGCTTTTTCAGTCTTCCTTTTGGGGACCATAGAGCCTGAACATAGCGTCATAAAACAGCACAAGGGACGTGGCCGACACAGCTCCTTGCTGGATGACATCGTGTTGCAGCAAAAAGTTGAGCCTGATTCAACTTTTTGACCGACAACCCTGTGTTTCTTGGCCAGAGCCTCTTGTGTTGGCCCCCTGCAGCACTGCTGGATTGGCCTCATTTGAATGAATGAGAGGGCTACATTATTATACAAAATGCCTTGGCCATAGAGTCCTTTACTGGATGTCACATGAGTAGCAATTCCAACTGCAGCCACTAGGCTAAAATCATCACTGCTTCTGGGGGCTTGCAAAGTCACCACTTAAGGTGTGATTGCTGCCCCCAGTAGTCGATTCACTTCTAATGGAACTCTGGGATCTTTATCTTATGCTGTTAACACCAGTAACCACAGGTGTCGCCAAATCACCCAGAACTGAAATCTTCAGCATCACCCCCGAAAATGAGTTCATGAAAAAACACGTAGGAACCAAACTTTGTACATTACTACCTTGGTAAACATATTTGTCTTCACTGTCATATAATGAACAACAGAATGTGTCATGTGACTTTTTATGTCGCTACAATGATCCAGGACAGTTGAGCCTGTGGGACCTGGAGGCATGCAGGGTCCTGTCTGTGCTCTCCCTGGACGCACACGTTCGCTGTATGAGGCTGCTTCGCGAACAAGAGATTTGCATCCTGCTCGGCCTCAGCCACAGCCCCGCCCTCATCAGCATCAGGTCAACATCCAGGAATGTCAGCTCAGCAACTCACGTCTGTAAAGACAGAGACCTGTTTGGAGAGTCCAGCAGCAGTGAAGAAGAGGAGGACTCGTAGGCACTGCACCCAGTATTCTCCCATTTATGTGATGGACAGACATCAGAAAATGTGGAGGGTGCTACATAACCAAACATGAACAAAGGGAAACTAAATCCTTAACATGACACAGGGAGTGAGAGGACAGACACTGAGATTCACTGAAGTAAAAATATATTCTGGGTTCTGCAGATAAACACCATTACACTAATACATTATATATGCTAGTATATTGTGTCATAGCCTACACACTTTTATCTGCATTACATGTCCCCCAGTCATTTTGCAAAGCAAGCTGTTTAATTATTTGTTAATTTAGTTTTTGAGATAAATTAACACGACAAATTGCTATTGAAGGTAACAGAGGTGTCATAATTATCAAACCTGGTTGTGACAAATTTTATTATGTCTATGAATTTTCATGAATTTCAGCAAAGTGTCTCTCCAGAGGAAAGGTAAAAAACTGATGTCAAGAAATGTGTGCATGAAACCAGTTCTCTAGATCTGATGGGAATTTACTCATACACAGCATCAAAGTTTCAGAAGTTAGCTCCGCCATGGCCTACTGGATACAGCCCTATTATTGAATTATTATTATCAAATTATCCAAAGTTTAGAGCCAAGTCTGAAAAATGAATACAAATTTGTGTATCAGAATTCTGTCAGTGAAGGTTCTCAGTCATCCGGGTCATGGCATTCAAATAAGGGTTAACTCAACAGTTCTGAAGAAGCATCTTGGATGAGAAGTGAAACGTCTTCAAACATCTGCAATCAAGTCCAGTTGTTGTTGATTTAACCCTTATTTTGGTATCAGAACTTCGTTTTTACTTCATTCCTCTCTAATTAATAACCTTACGACCCTGCAGATTTATCTGGTGACTTTCTGGAGGGGCCCGACCCCTAGGTTGGGAACCTCCGGACTAAGATAGCACACCGTATATAAAGTAGTTGAAAGCAGCTGTAACAGTTAAATATTGCTTACATGCTGATACACTGGTATTAACAATTTAATAAGGTGACGTATAATAGTATATCAATCACGGGGGACATTTTACTGCAGAATGAGCATTGTTACTTTGAGATTTTAAGAACATTTAGCTGATAATACTACTGTACTTTTACTTCAGTAGGGGTTTGAATGCAGGGCTTACTTGTTAAGGAGTAGTTTTACATTGTTGTACTGTACTTAAGTAAAAGATCTGAGTACTTCCACCACTGATCTAAGCTGGACTTCATTGTCCCCCCGCTGTGCTTTGAGATTAATCTAAACTTTCATTTGGCTGATATAATAACTGAGACATTAACATGATAACATTCAGTTTATATGCTATTGCTACATTGTCAACATTAAAGTGAGAGGAACATGCTCATGTTTGGCATGTAACACAATATGTTAGCACTGATATCAACTATAGCTGAAACTGATGGTATTTCAGTGTCCTGTCATGAATTAAAGTAATGGGCAGGTGGAAACTTTAACCTGATAAATATGCAATATGAAAGGTCAGAGGATCACCAAAGTGATGAGGATTTATCTTCTGGGGAGCGTGAATGTCTATTCTAAATTCCATAGCAATCTATGAAATCCCTGGATTAGATATTTCCCAAAGTGTTGGGTCAATGACTGGTGATCCAAAACTGCTAGTCCAGACATGTTTAAAGAATTATTCATGTGACTTGTGAAAAACAATCTTGGTTAAGACTGTACAGTTGCATAGTTCTTGCTGAGGGAGAAAAGAGAACTGAATGGTCACTGAATGACTATACTTTGTTTTAATGAATATAAAAAGAAATTTACACAACAGTGAGAGTGAACCAGTGAAAACATTAAGTCCACAAACATGACATCCTATTCCAGTGTCCCATCAACAATCATCTCCTCAATTAAATATCAACCTCTTGTAAACATATTACATGTGTAGGTTATTCTCTATAATCCATTTATGTATAGAGACAGACATTAATTTCAAATAATTGAGTACAATTAAGAAAGTTAAAACAAAGAAAAAACTGTTTGGCCAGAACTGAAGAAAATAATGACCTTTAGCAGGAATACCTTATTTTATTAGGACTTTATCCAGAGTGAAAAGAGACAGTTAAACCGAAAAATGTTTTCAATTTTTCTTGAAAGTCAAAATAAAAAAGAAAAGTCTCACAAAGAACGAAACACTGGAGGAAGATGGCAGCTTCAAGCTGATGATTCTTGCAGCAGCTGGACTCCCTACAGACTACAATACAGTTATAGCCAGTGGGAATAATCAGTGATGTAACAGCACAAGTTCAATCACGATCTGTCCTTGATTAATAATAAGCGCTGCTACTAATGGTGTTCGATTGTGCTTTTACAACATCACGAGTACTGTTATCAAATACGGCTGAGAGTCTTAACCCTCATCAGGCTGAAGATATCCAGGTGAGAGAGGGCCGACTGAAGAGAGGTCACTACCTGGATCTGCGGTCTTTTCTGTTTTTGTCTAGGCTTTTGTCCATGGTCTTTTCGTTGTCCCCTCTACATTTGGGGCAGTACCACTTGCCCTTGGGCTTGTAGGTCAGGCCCACACATGAGAAGTGGAACCACTCGATGGGGCACTGGTCGTTGTCACAGCCAATCATCTCACCATATGACACCTGCTCGCAGAGGCAGTAGGTGGGCTCGTTGGGATCGATGGCAAAGTCGACCGGGGAGGCATCTCGCTCCTGTTTGGCTTTGCGCTTCTTCTTCTTTGCGGACTTGGACTTCTTCTCTCTGGGCGGAGGGATGGACAGCTCCTCCACAGGGTCGTCCACCAGAGAGCCGTTGGCTGACGGGTGGCTGGAGTCACGGCTCTCACTGTTGCGCTGGCGGCGTGGGCGCCGGGCTGAGGTGCGTTCAGGGGCAGGGGAGTCTTGCACACTGGAGCGCCGTTCCGTAGTGAGACGCTCGGCCTCACTGGGCTCCTGGAGGCAAAGGGAGTGGGAGTCCATCTGGCGGGAGCGGTTCTCCACCAACTCCGTCATCTGGGTCACTACGTGGATCTTCTCGTCACCCAGTTCCTGGCTGATGATGAGCGCTCTCTGCAGCTGGATCTGAAGGCGCTTTCTCTGAGCTGCATCCTGCTCACCTTTGTACTTCTCAAATACTTCATCCACCTCCTTCAGCACCTCTGCAAAGTGGGATACAAAGAGGGAGATCAATGCCCCTGAGAATCAATGAGCAGGAAAAAATATGTTTTTGTTATTGTCCCTTGACTGTGATGTTTGAGCTTCACTCAGAGTGATGTATATGCAGAGTTTGTTTTCACATTCATCTGCCAAAGGGGAATATTTCTCTGTACTCACCCTAAATCTGAGTTTAACACCTGGATGAACCAGCAGGATTTTGTGACATTCCAACTTCTATGGAAACTAGTGGTAGTCCTTACACTCACACAAGTGGACACATCAAGCCTCCAGTGCACACACACTGATCACAGACATCTTATGTCCAGCAGTTAAACTTTTGAAATGAACAATATTAAAAAAATACCAGACATAAATTATTGTTCCAAGCAGAGTAATTTTTTATTCCTTGAAACATGTCTGGGATGTTTTTGTTTTGTTTCATATATTTCATATGTTTCATATGTAAGGCTCATCATTGGTAAAAGGGCATATAAAGGAGAGTAAACCAAAGTCAAAGATGATCGGCGAGTATTTTACGATTGATATGACTCAATGTTCTCAACAGTTTAAATATGCAAAACTCAATTACAATTATTGAATGCTGGCATGTCTGGGGATATCAGCCATTTTAGCTCCTCACAGACTTGCTGGTATTCACTAGACAAAAATGTTAACTAACAAATTATTTACAATCAGTGTATGCAGTCAGATTAGAGACTACAGCTATATTTACAGTAATAAAAACAGTCTTCACAAATACTAATACATTATCTTTTGCCAAAGTATCTAATACAAATAATCTTTATGACTCAAAGTTGCCTTATTTTTTTTTTTTCATATGAGATCGACCAAAATACTCGTATGTAGTGACTGTATCAGCTCTCACACACATTAAAACGGGTACAGCTCTATGAACTCAAGAATGTTTAGTCAAGGGAAGAATCATCACATTCATTTGGGTCCCAGCAGTTAGGTATTCATGGAAGCCAGAAAGAAGACAATATGACAAAAGAATTGCTCATGTAAGAAACTGTCAAAAGTTATATTAGACCTTTAAAATCCAAGGGGAAAAGCAAAGTGTGGAGAAAAATAAATCAGCAGTGGCAACAGTACTGGGGTTATCTCCACTCAATCCAAAATAAAGTAGCACATGTATGGGAAGAAGTAAGGGAACTAACAGGAATGAACAAGACATTATGTGGAGACTGAGGAGAAAGACAAGTGATGATCACACAATTATGGAAAACAGGGCAAGTAGAGGCCAGTGTAAAAAGGATGTTAGAGTAAAGAGATAGTTTGGAGGGGAGAATGTCGCTATTTGGTTTTACAAGAGTCACAGGACTCGACTTAAAACTTGTAATTTTCCCCACTGTGGGATGAATAAAGATATGTCTTATCTCTCGTCTTAAAAAATGGAAATTGAAAAAGACTAAATCCAGAAGGGGGCAGTAATGCAACAAAGAATGTCAACCTCAAAAAAGAAGAAGAAGAAGAACGGGAGGAGGGCTGCCCACAGGAAGTGACGTCAGTCCGCTGTTGAAGGGGGTTGCCTAGAAGAGGAGCCATCCGGCTCTGCAGCTCACAGTGGTCGAGCTGCTCGGAGGAGAGTGGAGTGGCAGAAACCTTACGAGCCCTCGCAGATGTGTAATCTCACTTTAAAAAAAATCGAAATGTGACGCTCATTCTGTGGGTGTGTGTTTCATGTGTCGATGGTGTCGTGGAGCTTCTTGTCAACGGAGTCTGGTTGTCAGCCGCTGCGTCAACATGAAGCAACAATGAGGATTGTTGTTGCATTAAAACACGGCAGTGTATGTTAACCATGGTCCAGGGTTCACACCTCAATGAGCACCATTTAGGATCTTCCACACAGCTTTATTCTACCGGCTGGGCTTCGGCATACACTACACACACAATGCAGCGTTTAATGCAAATAAACATCCAAGTTTATTCGTTGTTTTCTCTTGTATTCACAAAATAACCCTTGGCGGAAACACCGTGTGGACCTACCGAAAAAGTTAGATTTTATTATTACACTGTGCGAGTTGTGGAATCATACTGATGCCGAATTTGTCATTGGACACAAAGTATTCATAACAGATCTTGTACCAGGTCATAATGTAAATGCACGTTTGCCGGGAGAAAAGAATATCAGATTTGAGTATTTTCCTCCTTGAGTTTGGTGGCACACACTGAACAGGACGGTGGCTCTCTGGGCTACGCTAACTGACGGATGGCTGACTTGCTTATTCAACACATGCCTCGTCCATGTAATAATCCACGTTTCAACTGGTCATATTGCTGTTTATCGGAGCAGATATGAACAAGGGACGCTCGGTTTGGGCAAAATGGGAACACAAGGCTCGCTCCACCATTTCAGCCCACCCGCTCACACTGTCGCTAATGTTTGAATGTCGTTAATGTATGAACGAAAGAAACATGTAAACACAGTACCTTGATACTTTGCATCAATCTCTCGAAGCAGGGAAACATTTCTTTGTATGTCCAGAGGCAGGGACTCCACACATTCCAGGTAATCCTCCACATAGTTGACCAGTTGTTGCGACTTGTCGGCATTTGGATAGTGATGGCCTAACATCGTCTCTGCGATGCATAGAGGCACTAAAAGAATATGGAGGAAATGTGGAAAATAGACTGACAAAATCAAATGCTTGGCGACTTTGCAGCTTGTAGGGCAGTCCCAGGCAGCAGTTCACTTCAAACAAAACTCACGCCACTGCGCATGCGGGAGTAGTTTCCTTTTATGGCATTGTACAGTTTCCTCTCATTTGTCGTCACCAAAGGCGGGGCCAGTTGGGTTTGCGGCGCCGGGATTGGCAGAGAGTGACCTCATTATCATACCATTTTCCCGGGAAATTAAACCAACGTCGAAATTGAAAACACTGAACTGCCGTAGTTTAGACAGAGGCCAAATTTGACCTTGCGTCTTTGTTTGATACTTACAGTGGCGGAGAGAGCTCAAAGACCTGCAACTTTACAAAACACATGGATAAAACACAAGCAAGAAGAAAACATCTTCATCAATCTGACAACACATGCACATCATTTAGAAAGCACTCTGCAAATACACCACCGACCAAATACAGATATGTGTTGCAAAAACAGACAACACAACCAAACACAAATAATACATTAAATACATTTTATTCAAGCTAAAGTAGAAGTACTTTTTACTCAGATAAAAGTAAAAGGTGAGTCAGTTAAAATGTACTCTGCGTAAACGTTACTGCATTACGTCTTTGGGGGGTAGGCACCTTTAGGCTATAATTGCATTCAATGTCAGTTCAACACAAGTGGAACAACAGCCCTTTTGTATAACTGACAGATTTAGTATTGATGGCACTCATTATAAATTATAAATACACATTGGCCTTCCTCAGTATAGCCTCACTAGAATTAACCAAAGAAAAGACAAAATTCGGACAATTAAACATAAATAAACAAATAAGAACAATGGGCAGCATGGTGGGGGCAACGAGTCATAGTAGGCTACAGAGATAAGTGACACTTTCACAGCAGAACAAAACATCACCAAAACAGATAACTCACAGATAAAAAATATAAACTCCACAGCTACAGCCACAAACACTCATATTAAAGCAAAGAGTAGCACAGTTTTTACACACAGCGTAGCACACACACAAACACACACGTTGCTAGGCAATGCAGTGGTTGTTGATGTCTCTGTAGTTGTACTTGCTGTGTCAGTGTCATTCTGTGAACCTTGTGCACTGAGAAATCCTCAACAATCTGCTCTTGGTTCGGCTTCTTTGCTTTAACATTTTTAGTGTACTCCTCAAAGTCTTCAGACATTTTGAGCTGAAGAGGCTCTGCAGTCACAACTGTAACAGAAATGATTAGAAAGAGCAGAAAGGCCCCACACACCTCATTGAAGTTCATAAGCAATGAAGCAAACGTTGAAATCCTCACTGGAGAATTTAATGCACCTGTTGGTCACTCAACATCTTGGGTGTTTTTGATTTGTGCTACTTTATGTACTTGCTGGATGAACTAAATCAGTGATTAAAGTAGATGGGGCCTTTTTAAAACCAAGGTACAATAACGCTAACCTTAACCCATAATAATACCATTCTTAATTTTAGTGTGTTGTTGTGCATTGTTGTACGGTTCACTAAACGCTAGGCTGAGCCCAGGTGAGGCTGCACCCTTCACAACTCCCTTGATAGTCGACCAGTGACTGCACACAGTCAACAAGTGTGTTTTCCAGTGTGTCACCTCTCTGGAGCTCTGCCCTCCTGCAGCTGCACACACTCCAGTGTGGCTTCTTTCTTTTGTTCCATTCCCACACACTTTACCAGGACTTTTTCATGTGACATTTGTTTTTACTCTGTACTGGAGGTGACTTGAAATGTAAAAGAGTACAATACTTGTAATAAAAAGTACTTAGTTAAAAGTAAAATTACTCAAACACAAGTACATATGCACAAAAAAGACTTTACAGTAATGAGAGAAAATGTTGTTTGTTACCTCCACCCCGGCTCCCTCAATTGCTGTCAACTAAGGTAGGGCCACATTTCCTGGGAAAATCAAGGCAGGGCTGAAAAACAAAGTCAATGTGGAAGTCAATCCCCATAAACTTCCATATTAAAATGGCCAAATTTACAGAAAAAAAGAAATAAGCATGTTTACAGGCTAGTACAAAAAACTGTTTTGGTCTCTATAGCTTATTTCCCCCTTCATGAAAACTGTCTAGGTAGAGATTTTTTTATATAACTAACTTATTTAAAATATATTAAGGCTTAAGGTTATGTATAATTAGGGATGTGGTCACCTTGAGTGACAGCTAGCTGATGGCTGTCTGCTAAGTGTAACTTCAGGAGCAGCTGATCCAAAGACTGAGCTCATTCGAGTCACTGAACACAACTGATCTCAGGTGTGTTTATGGTGTTTTTGCCTTTAGGATACTTTTTCATGCAAATACAGGATAATTAACATGGCTTGCTATGCGGTTAGGTTAATTGTACCAACAGACAACAGAAAGTTAGTGCAATTTTTTTATTAACTAGTAAATAGCCAGCTAATCAATTAGCTTTGGGCTTGCCCTTAACCAAATAAGCAAAATAATGAGATAATAACCAGGTTCATCAGTGATGGCAGACTGGAGCCTGGTATGAGCACAGAAGTATCCATGTGCACATAATAGTGTTTCTACAGTGCACAAGGTTTCATGCATTAAATCCACTAGTGAAATTTGTAATGTTTTTGAGCATCAGTGTTCAGTTATCCTGTGACGCACTATGAATAATATAAGAGGAGATAATGAAGTTCTTTAATGTGGCATGCTTAGGTTGTAAATCTTGTGGCCATGATCACCAGGGTCTTGTGGCTCATCACCACCTAAACCTCAGTCCTGGTCATCCTCACCTTCATCAGTGGTAGTGGTGCTGGGGGTGCAACGTGCAAAAAATCTTAAACCCTTTTAAAATCTGATACTGTGTGATGTGTAGGTTGTGAGCTTAACCATTTTGACCATTACAAAAAAATAACCCATACTTCAGGTACTTCCGGATATTTACGGTCTCATAATGCCTATTTGTTTATCATGCAGGCTACAGGCCATGGGTGGTAGAACAGTAAAGACCGATATCTATCAAACAGTAAATCTCCTCATAAATCATTAAAATGACTGACAGAATGACTTAATGAGTTTAATGTCCTCTGTTCCCCTCTGAAAACTCTCCTTTTGTGGATTTACAGTGTGTCAGTCAGTCAGTGAGTGAGACCCACATAGAGGAGAGACATGAGAGACAGACAACAGTCGGAGCAATGACTGAGTTGACACACGTAATTTCATATGACGTCATCTGTCAAGAGAAAAGTAGAGAGTGAAATCAGAGCTTCTGATCAAGAATGGACAGAATGTGACTCGTCCATTTTTCCCTTGTTCAAAACCAGTACTTAATATGTTGTGAGACGGCGATAATGAAAAGCAACGTGAAGAACAGAGTATCTTTTGAGCAAACATACCCACTAAAAAAATAAAACATTTGATATGGCACTGAACTGCAACACAAGTTAGACATTATGATCCTCCCGTTAGTCCTCGCAGTCAGGAGTGTGTGTTCTTCTGTATTGTACATGGCAGCCACTTTCTTGCTTTGTCATGTTGGTAGTTCAGACATGGTCGTGGTAAATCACGAGCCTGGTGTGAGTGTATGTGGGTGTGTGTGTGTGTCCCGTTAAACACAGGTTCCGTTTCACTCTGGTGGAAAAATAACAGGCGACTTTTCACTCCACTTTTGGGCCACTGCTTCCCTCCCTGCTGTCACATCGGTTTCGTTTCCTGACTATTGACATTAGTTGGCAAGTTCAAAGAAGTCGCTTAAGAATCAACACTGGCGCTTCCGGTTAGTGGTTTCAAAATAAAATCGCAGTAGCGCGCTACAGTGTCTTTTCAAAATGCTTGACTCATAGCATTTTAATCCAGATTGTGGTAATAATTTGGTTATTCTCATTCATCATCTTTTGAATAAATTCGAAAAAATTAAGATACAAATTATGGAAAACCTGAAATATCATTTTGTTTAACCCATCAAAACTCCTTAATGCATACAGAAAACCATTTTAAAAACCTTGAAATCAACCAGTCAGCCATTAATTTACCACGGAGTTGTGGAAAATCTCCCTGAAAACGGAATAAGAATCCCACAAAGTAGGGTCATTCATTTGTACCTAATATATTTCACACCACCGACATAATCCCTAATCCAGATATCCTTTATATGTGTGTCATATGTCATTTTACATTCAGTTTATTCCCCCTATATATTTTATTTCATCATCCACGCATCTCATTGTATTCTATTTTGTATTATATATCTTTACATATTGTATTACTTTTGTATATATATTCTTAATTTATTGTTTATTGTTGGTTGCTTTGTGCGTTGGTGGCGTGTTTTCTGACTCTTATTGCTGCTGTTGTAACAAAGTAATTTTGTATATAATAGTATAATACAGAAAATGCATACTTTTTATTGAAATATGTGTAAATATTATATCAAAAATATTTTCGCCATTTTACTCCCTTTCTACAATTACCTGTCCCTGACACTTGGAATTTCTCTGACAATTCGCGATGCTTTTATTGTTTAATTCCGACTTTTCCGGTTGCGTTGTGTGGCCCTCTGGTGGCTTGACGCGGCTGTTTATTTATTAGCGGGACGTTGTTGCGTACAGAGCGAGTGTAGAAGAAGAAGAAGAGCAGCTGAGAACTGTCACCATGAAGACTCCTGTTGTGTTGGCTGTCATCGCCTTCTGTGCTGTCTCAGGTAACACACTTTCTCTTTTGACCACGAATCTGAACGCGTGAACATTTTTTTAGTCCAGTTTGTACAAAAAAAAGTGTTGCTTCTGTCCATGAGTAAGTGCTCTATAAAACAACAGTGTTGCCTCACTGTCAAAACTAGGATGTTTTATATGACTGTGTCCAGCCATTATGTTTTTATGAGTTTATCATAAAGTGGCATGTTTGTTTTATCCGGTGCTTAAATGAGACCTGACATGTCTTTATGAGACCTCTGTGACTTCCTGGATTGTTTAGGGAACAGAAATTTCCGCAGTCTTTCGATACTGTTGCAGGTCTGAGTCACATGTCTGCTGGCGGAGGAGGCTGTTTTTTTACAGGACAGGATGAATGTGAAAGCCTGGGTTCAAGCTTTTTTGGCTTTTTTTTGTTTTGTTTTTTGTAGTTAAGTAGCTCAGAAAAATAGATATTAAATCATGTGGCTCTAAATTGTGCTTCTTTTTTTTTGTTTTGAGAAGATTGTGTTCACTTTGGTGGTTGTTGACTTAATGCTGACCACAGATTGGAGGTCAGAGTTTGTATTTGCTCTTTTATGCCTGCTTACATGTGTCTGGCTCAAGATGAACACAATCATGAAGGTGGTCAACTAACCCTTTTTTTTTATCAGGGAACCATTCGTGTATAAAGTCCAGTCATCTGTTCTATTTGAATCCTAAACTGGGTCATTTTGATAACCACTGCCTGATAAGCTGTGCTCTGAAAAAACATCACAGTGTCATAAATGTGCTGTGGATTTGTGTACTTAAATATGGCATTAAATTTATAAACTATTCAGCTAACTTTACTGTGTTTGAATGTCTAAGGTGCTCACAATTATATCAGTAGGTTTAGTCAGCAAACATTAAAGCTGCATGAATAAGTATTTTTATGTTAAAAAGGTTTTAATCACTTTGTGTAATTTGAGTGTGAGCCAGTGTTCATGACCAGCACAGCACCAAACAGCAGACAGACACAGTTAGAGACCAGCTGTGGAAGAACACCCAGCAGCTACAGACACACAGCTTGTCCTCAAGTTGCTGAAGAACAAAACCAAGTAGTCGCTCTGATCCTGCTAGATGTGGAAATAGGCAATTACTGCCTAACTAGTTAGCCATAAGTTTTATTTAAGGTGATAAGATGTCAGATGTTTTTAGCCTGTTCTTCTGCTCCCAAGTGTCAAAAACTCAACCTAAGTATCTTCTACTTAAAGGTGCATGAGTTGAGTTTTGTCATTTGTTCCTCCCTTCCCAAGTGTCAAAACCCAACTAATGCACCTCTAAGTAGAAGGTAATTAAGTTAGGAAGTAGTATATGTATGAATATTGAAATTATTATTCTTCTCTCTCTCTGTCTTTTTGACTGAAGCACTGTCATTGGCTGAAGATGGAAAGAATTCCAACCCTTCTGCAACTGAGATCCCTGCAAGTGAGTTTGACAACACTGCAGTCCCCGCCAAGACTACACCTACCACCGCCAAGACTACACCTACCACCGCCAAGACTACACCTACCACCGCCAAGACTACAACCACCACCGCCAAGACTACAACCACCACCGCCAAGACTACAACTGCCACCACTAAGACTACAACCACCACCGCCAAGACTACAACCACCACCGCCAAGACTACAGCCCCACCTCCTCCTAAACCTACTCAGCCCGCCAACTTGACTACAGGAAACTACACCCTGACAGACAAAAAAGGGATTTGCCTGATGGCGCAGCTGGGGCTACAGATCCGACTGGCAACACCAAAGGTATTTTGTTTTCATTTTTTTTCAGTCAAAATAGACTCAGCAGAAGCCCCAGAAAAGATAGTTCAAAGGTCTAGCAAATTTTTGGAGAAGATTCTAATCTTAAACTTGCATTTAGAGATGTATTAAACCATGTGCAACTTCATCAACATGGATAGAACTTACTGCACGAGCCTCTGACTCAGGTTTCAGCAATGCAATTGTCAGCACCCTACTTTCAGGAATTGAGAAAATGTTTTCATGCAAGTTTTGATTTCCTCATTGTGGTGCATTTGATGACTGCGGAAGGTTTTATATATATGTCATCTTTGTGTCATATGACAATTGCTAATCCTACATGACAAGGTAATATTGTGTCTCTAAAGAAACACTGCAGTTTCCATGGTACCTTCTGATATAAAGTGGCCATCCAGTTACCAGAGTTCTCTTTGTTCTTTCAGGCCAATGGAACCTTCATTGTTCAGCCAAAGTTGACCAAAGCAGATGGATCTTGTCAGGAAACCGTGGCCAACCTTACCCTTGTCTTCAAAGAGGGATTTATCACCTTCATGTTCAACAAGGTACTTTTGAATTCCTAGATTTGCCACATATTTGGAAGTGTAATGTTGATAGCTGGCAATAAGAGAGCTAATGAGGTCAGTCCTTGTCTTTGCAGCACCTTATTTCTGACCTGCTCACGCTAATTTGGCATTTTAATTAAAGTCTTAAGCAATCAAATACTACTGTGACATTGACACAATTAACCCGTCCAGTCTTTTGGTGAATAACAAATTGTTTGACTGGTAACCTCATGTGAAAACTGGAATCAGAGAAAGGGAAGTTGAGTTGAAAAACTTGTTCTCAGACCATGTGACAGGGCGACCGCCTCACACAGCCTCACTCCACAATGCTTGTGTGATTCATTTAGTGGTTTCCAGATAACCAGGTTGTAAATGTTAAAGGCACTTGGTGAAACATAACAACCATGTATAATTGCCAAATTAAGTACATAACCTAGGTATAATTACATTAACAAATACAGCCTGGTAAACTTTATCTCACAGTAATTATATTTGCAAGTCCCTACAACCCCGGCTGGTGCAGTAATTGTCCACAAAAGAAAGACTTGTGAACTAGGGTTTCAGTTGACAAGTATTGCACTGAATGTGAATCCAGTGTTAAATCTGCATCTAGTGATTGTTTTCACTATAGATTAGTCTGCCTATTATTTTCTTGATCCAATTGATTATTTATTTCATGTTCAAAGTGGCATATGAAAAAAATCCAAGGTGATGTCTTCAGATGCCTTGTTTTGTCTGACCAACAGCCTAAAGCCCAAAAATATTCAGTTCACTATGATATAAAACAGAGAAAACCAGAAAATCATCACAATGGAAGAGCTAAAAAAATGACTGAAACGAGTCATCGGTTATCAAAATAGTCTGAAAGCTTTAGAACCTCGATTGAAGCTATTTTAGGTTAGCTTTAAACAATTTAAACAATAATAAAAGTCCTAAACAGTTATGAAACTGAAACTCAAAGGTTGATATTCAAAGAACACCCAAAACCTATAGTATACAAACTATCACAGGCCGATTATATATTTATAGTTCAACAACTCTCTAATTGTTCTTTACATTGCTCTTTGCTAATGAGAAAGTGAGAAAGAAGATTTGATGAGAAATTTGTTAGCTGTGGTTTGGTTACATTATTTAGTTTTCCAAATTGGGGTATTTTATCAGTAAATCTAGCAGAACCCAACCCTACTGTGAAGAAATAGTGTTAAAAAAAGAACCAGTCTGGAGAAGAAAAACCTTACAAAGATTGTTGTACAGTGTGTTTGTTGATCTATTCAGTTACTGACTGAGATCGTGTTCAATAATACACCACTGTCATAGCCTTGTTTTTTCATAAAATTAAAACCTCACATTTAGTTACAGTAAGGATTAATAATGCTTCATGTAGCACCTTGAATACCGACCTTGGAGAAAACTTATTATAACTTATATTACTTAATTCCTATTTTCTGTCCTCAGAGCGCTGCTGACAATATTGTCTACGTTGATGCTCTGTCTTTCTTCCTCTCCTACCCCTTCAGCAAAGGAGGTAAGTCGGGAATACTTACATTTAATTGCAGTCTCTACATATGTTTTACTGTCATTTTATGGATAAAAATGTCAACTTCTCTAATCGGATCACTGCATGTGCACTGCACAGAGCTGATGGTGGGGGTTGCACAAGACTGGCAAAAATTACCGTAGACAAGAAACATTTGAGAGCCACAACTTCCTTCTTTGTGTCTGTTCAGCTAGATAAGAAAATAATCTGTGGAATTGCCGTTCAGCATGTGATGCCGGTAACAGCCAACCTACTTTCAGTGCAATGCGGTCTAACAAGTTTGGGTCTAATTCTGATCATCAGCATTTGTTTTCATGAGAGTTGTTATTGTGTCCTGAAAGGACATTAGCATTGCCTTTTTTAACTGTTGCAGGTAACGAGCAGTACACTGCCAGCAACAAGTCAGTGCATCTCTTCGCTGCAAAGGTTGGACACTCCTACTCCTGCAAGGATGAATCGCTCTACATGGGGGACGGACTGTACCTGGACGTCAGTCAAGACAGGATGCAGGCCTTCAATCTTACCAAGAGCAATGAGTTTGGCACACGTAAGTGTCACCATGAAGACAAATTCACCAGAGAGCATTTTTGGCTTAATGTGAGCTTCATATCAATACATGGAGCTGTAGATCCATTAAAATAACTAAGTACTTTGTATACAATATGAAGGGGAACCTTATTAGTCATTAATTATGATTATATAACTTAAATATAAAACAATTTTCAAATGTTCTCCTTTTCATCACTGAATAAATCCAATAAGTAAAACATTCAGTTAGCATGAGCAGTAGCTGCCATAGCTGAAAAGACAAGTAAAGCTTCACATCTTTGAGGAGCAAGTGATATGTAATAAGTGAAAATTACCACAGCAGTCAACACTAACCACAACAAAGAATGCACTGAGCTCCCTGATTGCCCTGCAAAGCACTGTTTCAGATTCCTTACTGACATCGCTGTAGAACATATCATTTCTTCAAATGAAATGTCAAGTGATGTGAAGTGAAGTACATTTACTCAAGTTCTGTACCTAAGTATCATTTTGTTGTACTTCCCATTTTTTTCCGCTCCACTACATTTCAGAGGGAAATATTTGACTTTTTTTCTCCAGTACATTTATCTGACATTGATAGTTACTTGGCTGAAAACAAAATGTACAACCCCAGTTCCAAAAAATATATTTAGAGAAATCAATGAAGTTTACGCATTCTGTTTTATTTATTGTTTTACACAGCATCCCATTTTTTGGGAATTTACCCATCCCATTGTCATGGATTAAACTATCCAAATACATGTATATAAAGCAATCAAAATTAGTTTCAATCAAAATCTACTACAGTAAGATACCATGTACACATTCATGAATCAATAATGAAAATATTAATAATAATAGGGACATTCTGCTGCCACAACAACAAGGCTAGGTCAATATCACACTTTAATCATGAGAATCAGTTGAGTAAGGCAGTTTTGCATGTACTGTTGAACCTTGTGTTAACAATAATCACGAGTCACCTGCAGACCAGGTATAGCAGGTTTAACTACAGTCGACCTGCACCAGCTGGATGACTCTTGTGACACGGGCTGGGGCATGCTTTAGCTTTTTTTTGGTACTGATAATAAATATGAATGCCACTCTACAGTATGAGCATGTATACACCGGTAGCCCTAACCCTACCTCCCTGGATAGACTAACATCTCATTTGTCATGATACTGTATTGTTTGACAGTTGTGAAGGGCATATGCACAACTGCTCACAGCATGTACTTTTAAATAATTTATTCGTTCGTACACGTTCTTCCCCGTGCTTGTGGAGAGCTGTGTGCTGCAGCTTTGAAGCCTGCAAACGCACTGCTCAGTGCTGACTTTTAAAATGGAGGAGAAATTTGTTTGGCTTTTAGAATTACAGGTTGCAGGTTTAAAGATCTGAATTATTAAAAAGTAAAGTAAATTGGCATAATCAAAGACAACAGTTCTGGAAATCCGTGGCTGCCAATATTAAAATCAATCGTCATCTAAACAAATTCGTTACTGTTAAGGTGTCATTTTTCAATAGTGTGTTCATGATGTGTGGCAATTTTTTTTCGACGTCTCCTTTCAAATTGAGCTACTGATTGACGACTTCATCGATTTAATGACATTTAAAATAATATGTTATAATATTTTTGCATGGTGCAGAAATAAATCTTGTCTTTGTGTGTGTGTGTGTGTTTTCCAGCTGACCTCTGTGCTGCTGACCAGCCTGACTACCGCGTTGCCATTGGGGTGGGAGTGACGTTGCTGGTGCTCATCATCATTGTGGTCGTGGCCTACCTGCTGAGCCGCAGGAGGAGGTCCGATGGCTACCAGTCTCTGTGAGGGAGGCTGGGCAGAGGTCAATCAGAGGTCACTCCCATTGTACATCAAAGTCAGTGAGGCTGTGATCTTTTTTAGGGGCTAAAGGGCACTTCCACTAAAGTCTAACCTGCCACTTTTCTTTCCTTTTGCCCTTGGTTTTGCCTAATGTACTGTATTAACAGTGGTTTAACTAGAGGCCCTGGGTATGGAGGCTGGAGTGTGTCACTGGAATAATTTTAGACCATGAAAGTGTATAATCGATTAATAAATTGATCCATCTAAAAGACATTCTAAATTGATTAATCAAATTAGTACTTAGAAGTTGTAGTGATAAATTCAGAGTATAAAATAATTAATGAAAAGATCATTCAAGTTGTCGATTAATCCTTTTATTCTGTCTTCAAGTGCTGAGTTAATAATTGAATTTTACTTACTGAATTTAACACACTGCTAAAATCTTTGAATTGAAGACAGAAGCAATGCTAAAGTCAATCACAACTCAAAATGTTAAAGCAGGCACACTGCATAATCAAAGTGCTGTAAACCAAAATGAATTGAATGAGTACTTAAATCAATTAAATTCTAAATTAAAGCTGGAAATAAAACAAATGAATTGTGTGATGGAAGATGGAATACCAAATAAAATTTGGAAATTTCATTTTAACAATCAATCATTAATCCGTTATTCAAAGAAAGAACAAGGAAAGAGAATTAGTGCTTGTGAAATTTAATGATTTTTTTTTACTTTTACTGATTTTGAGTAAAACTAATGAATCAACAGCTTTTGTATTATTATTCCAGAGGTATACTCTAGACTCCATACATATTGGTTTTGAAAAGCCAATATAAGACGACATTTTTTAACTTTACTATGTCAATAGCCAGTCTTTTCATGTCAGAATATTTATGCCCCAGAATTCAGAGTTTGACCCCACAATTGTATTCCCATCAGAGTGGACAAGTTTCTGAATAGTATGAAATGAAAACAATAGCTTTTTGTTTACTGGGACACTAACAATTATGATGCTAATAATGACACATCGACACAGACTGACATATTCATAGATAAAACTGACCCACATGTCTCATTAGAATCAGTTCAGGTTATTTTTCCCATAGACAGCCAGTGTATTACCGGTCAGTACTGTGATGATGATGTAATTTTATAATCAAGTTTTGACAAGAGGCTAACACTGGTTCCTTTATTTAGTCTACCCCGAAATTATACTTTCACCAAATAGTGGAATTGTGAAGCAGAACAAAATGACTTAAAAAAGACTTAACCATCTGTTCCATCAAAGTAACGTTCAACAACTTGTCTCAGCAAATACATACATGATAAAGTTCATTTAAACTTTTCTTGTTTTGGGATTATGTGTTTAAATGTCTTGTTATTACTTTTTTATTGAATCAAATCTTGTGTATTCTGTCATCTAGGAATTTTATTTTTAAAAAAGAAGGGAAGGTGTCCAATCACTAATTTTACAGGCAATTATACTGAGTTTGTTTGCATTTTTAATCAGTACAAAGGGAAAATTAGAAGGATCGTCAGGGATTATTTTTACCTGGTCAACAATAATTGCACTGATTGCTGTCCCAGCTGATTATATTTGTCATTTTCATACTGTATGCTGATGCTGTGTTTTCTTATAAGTGCAGGGATGGACCATCCTTGGAGGTCAGTAATGAGTCTAGTCTGGTCCTGATTAGATTTGCCATGGGTCATACATTCATCACATCTCAGGAGTTCATCTCTTCTTCCTTGCCAAGTCTGCTCTCACACACTGCACTGCCTTCAAGGAATAGTTCCACATTTTGGGAAATACGCTTATTCTTGATGGATGCTGTGCAAAACGTAAAGAAAAACAGAATGCAAATTTGCAATGTTCCTGAGCCCATGTAGTAATATCCTTTATCCAAAAATGATTAGTAAATTCACATTCGGTTTTATTTACATTTTACACAGCCTCCCAACTTTTTTGGGGTTGTAGCAGTTTTCCCCGTCTTTCAGTATATATGTTAAGCTATGCTAACTTTCTCCTCGCTCGAGCAACATATAATGGACAGATACATATATATATAGATACCATCGTTCAGCTCTTGACAAGAAAGCAAACAAACATATTTCCCAAAATGTTGAACTGGTTCGATAAATATGCTGACAGACAGATTGTGGTGTGCCTTAATTGCACTTAAGTGGATATAACAAAGAAACATTATGCTGTTGAGAAAACAATACTACTACAATGCCATTTAGTAGCAGTTCTGGAGATTTTGATCATATCACATGATCTTCACCAGCTGATCTTATCTTCGTTGGCCTAGGCCTGAGTCTTAAACTGCAGTTTTTAACATCTGTAATTCAGTCACAACTGAGCAAACTCCACCTGCTGATGAAGATCATGTGATGCTCGATCAAAAGCTCCAGAACGGTTACTAAATAAACCATGTGGTGAGACTGTTTTTTTAGCTGCTGTTTCCAAGGTAAAGAATGAACTATGAACCTCAGATATCATGCTGCAGTCAGGTGATTGATGGAAATTGCAGCATTGCAATTGAATACGCAACTATTGAGATATTTTCTGATCCCCAAATGCTAGCTTCATGTTAAAGGGTCAGGTCACCCAAATTATAAAGAAACATGTGATGAGTGATATCTACCTGTGCAGGTGGTTTCTTTTGTACATGTTCAGGTTTTCATGCTGTGCACCTCCATGGTTTTGGAGTGGAGGCAGAAATCTCAGAGGCAGATATATCAAAACCTGGACAAATAAAAAAAACAACTCTCTGCATGGTTAGATGCCACTTTTTTTGTGTGAACTGAACCTTTAGGTTCAATATGCCTGACTTACCTTTAATAACACTTGGTGTGCTTGTGTTGATGAAAATCAGCATGGTGGGTGGAGTTGGCAGTCTGGATGTGATGTTAATGACTGATTCCAGTCTGTCCCTGTGTAAGTGTCTGTCAGTGACTGTCAGCTTCTGCTTTAGTTTTTAAGAGTTACAGTAGTTATAGAATAGTACAGTTGGACTAATGGAATTGATGAAGGATCAGGCCTGCTTCTCACAGCTGCAGTTCCAGATTTCATCCATCAGGTGATGCTGTGAAGTTAGGAAGTGAACAGAAATAAGGGCCCTTACTGTCTGTACAGTTATCCAGTGTGTGAGTACTTTTACCTGTTGTTAACTTCTTGTGCCAATAAAGACTGATATATTTCTAAATGTGTGTGTTTGTTTGAGCTGAGGGTTTAAGATCACTAACTATTTTACTACTAATCTTTTACTTAAAACATTTTGAGATCATTATTTACCTCAGTATTTCCAATACAATATCTAATAATGAACAGTTACCACAAGTACATTAAGATTTTACTTACTTTACTTTTTACTTACTACTTGTCATATCAGGGGTGCTAAAATTTACATATACATATATATGTGTGTGTGTATGAAAAGAGGAAATGGTCATATCAGGGCAATGGTAAGAATATAGTCAATTCGTCTGAAATTACATTTAAAACAATGAGTTTACTGATCTGACATTGGTCAATAATGTAGAGGTGAGCAGCCCGTTTCACAAAAGTGCTCACATAGTCATGCATGGTTTGTAGTGTATGGCTTTTATTTTGATTGGTGAAATCTGTCAAAATGAGTAATTAACAAATGATCTCATGTTGCATATGTAGTGAAAGGGGGCCCAGAACACCAAAAGCTTTATCGCCACAAGGCTTGAACTTTGAATGGGACTCCACCAGGGGCCCTTGTTGTTGTCAGACCTGCAGTATATGACTGTGGCAGACATTTAGAGGTCTGTGGGCCAAACCTGGCTCTCCAAAACAAATATTTGTCCCCCTGACAAAAGCTTTCATGTAAGCTTTCCTTTTCATAGCTCACATCAAAACTTTCCTCATAAAAGAAAGAGTCTGTCACAACAGTCAGGATGAGAGGAGACAAAGAATGAATGGTTTGTTCCAGCTGCTAAGCGTGAATTAAGAAGAGATATTTTAAGTTATTATAAGGAAAATATGCATCAACTGTATCATTTGAATATGTGGTCAGATTAGTCTTATAAGAATGTTTTTTGTGTTAAATTATAGCAGACTTTGGCGGACATGAAACTGTAGTTGATTATCCAGCTAGCAGCCAATCCTGACCCCCGTTCAAACAGCTGACAGCTGACAGGGCGACTAAGAGGAACTGTGTGGCAGGAGTCAAGTTGCAGACACAGGGGCGGGACTCTCCCACTAAGTTATTGCAAAATTTCCGATCTGCAGCCAGCAGATAAAGACGTTTAAAAAGGGGAAGACATCTGTTCGAGAAGTTACAGTGGACTCTTTGTGACCATGGCAGGTAAAAAGACCCTTTGTTCATATATTATTTCATATCTTAGTTCAGAGTGTGAAAACTGTGCATGAAGATCCATGTTGTTTGTCCAGACTGATGAAATCCAGATGTTGTGTTCTGCTGGACACACTGAAACTGACTTCCGCTGCACACTGCAATGCAAGCACTTCTTCTTCTTCTTCTTCTCAGTTCCCGCTGAATGTCAGTGTGGAAAGCTTGAAATGAAGAGTTAGATTTTGTCTGTTTCAGATGAAGCAGCAGTTGTAGAGGAAGGCATCAGCCCATCCCAGAGCCCTCTGGTCGCAGTTACCTTCCAGAGAAACGTCCACAGGAAACAGAAGTACCTGGAGGCTGAACCCAAAGCTCTGGGGGTACAGTGTGTGTGTGTGTGTGTGTGTGTGTGTGTGTGTGTGTGTGTGTGTGTGTGTTCAAAGCTAAACTTGCCCTGTCTTCACATCAAATATTCTCTCTGCTGTCCCAGATCACCCAGATTGGCCTGAGTGCATTTCACATCACCTGTGTGACTGTGTTTCTGGCCAAACAACTGAGTCGTGTAGACACTGAAATACCCTTCTTCATCTCATCTCTACTGGTAAGCACACGAACAACTCAGACATTATACCTTAGATCAGCAGGTTGGACGATGTGAAAATACATGAGACAATAAAATGGTGTTCCACCAAGGTAATTTTTCTTTAATAGCTCTGGTTATATCAGGTCATTGTAGGCAGTGCTGCAAATTGATAAAAAATTAATTAACAAAATCCAAGGATTTACTCGTTGGTCAGGCAGGTCAAGGGTCAAAAAACAGAGAGCAGGAAACCAAAGAACAAACAAGGTCCAGGGAAACACAAGGAATGGCTGGACCGGCTGGACATGAATACAAAGACAATCTCAAAAAGACAAAGGGGAATTCATAGACTTAAATAGGGAGGAACACAGATGAAACTAATGAATAGGAATCTACCTTTCCAAAGAAAATGGGCACTAACTAAACAAACAACCCCAAACCACAACATCCATAAAATGGGAGACAGATCTGGCCAAACTCCCAAAACACTGCATTCTACAATTCCCACAATGCAACCAGTGCACCTTTTCTTCAGACCCTATCTGGATGGTAAAAGCCCACAACTTTGAAACTCTGCACTTCCAGTTTGTAACTGAGGCTTTTCAGTTAAAAAGATGTCATTTCAAGCTATAACCAGATAACAAGCAGATAACCCCAATGTACAGGCAGCAGAGAACAAAGCAGTTCACACGGAGCCTCAGTGCTCAAATAGCCACAGTAAAACAAGGTGCTTGACTCTAAAGAAATGCCTTTCTAACCTAAACTCCAGAGGTACTTTATAGAGTGCTGTTCTCTTCAGACATCACCATTTACTAGGCGAACTTCTGAGGGTCGTATTTACTAGTTTGGTAGAGAGAACAATCAGTTGTCAAGCAATGGTGGCGTTAAATTCATGACCAGGTTTTTTGACAGCAGAAACATCACATTTTTCCAAATGTTACGATTCTTTAACCTGGTGACTTCCAAACTTAGTCCTGATGTCAAGGTTGTTGTGACTGCATGACTTGTGTTCTCTTTACAGGTGGTAATAGCTGGGAGTGTGGCTGTAGCAGCACAGAACCTCCACCTGCCAACGGTGAGTTACCTAGCTGGAGAGGAGACGCCCACATGATCGCTAATAAGCAATATACAGTATAATAACAACTACCAAATACAGATCCAGGTTGACCACCTTCAGACCAGCAAACAGAAGCCGCGAGAAGTTACCAAAATGGCTGAGATGAGAAATTAAGCCTATTCCACTCTTGGACTCTCCCTGCTACAAAAAAAACAACGCACTCAGTCTCTGCCACTTCCTCTGTAAGATGAGTCAGATGAGTCACTGTGTAAGGCTGAATGGAGCTGGTTGTTAAACAAGTCCACTGACTTCGCCAATGGACTTGTTGCTCCTGCATCTGGTTGCAAGCAAGCGTAGACAGCATGGCTGGACCATTTAGTGAAGGATTGTTTCATAAGCTGCAGATGAGAATGGTGCTGGACTGCAATTAAACAGGATTTGTCTCTGTAATTTCTTTTAAATATAACAAAACACCATTGTTCTCACTTTGTCCAGTCTCTAAATGTCTTGTAGAACCAAACAGCTCAAATGTTGTTTTAAAGAAAAGTAATGTTGTAAAGCTCCATCTTCTCTTTTGTGCGTCTCTCAGCTGAGGGCCTGTCTGGGGATGCAGATTGTGGCCTGTGGCGCATCTGTCTTCAACATTATCTTTGCTCTGGTTAAAATGGACGGATGGACAAATGTGCCCTATTACTGTTGGCATTACTATGAAAACACGACAGATGATTATGCCAAAACCTGTCATAATATTGAGGTGAGTTGTGCTTTCTCTTTACCAGAGCAATGTTTTCATGTTGGATCAGACACATAATGACATTGTATTGTTGTTTAGTGACGGGTTGTAACACAATGTATTAAAAACATTTTTACATACCATACATTTAAAGTTACTTTTTAATATCTGGCACACAAAGCAAAGCAAGTGCAGTGATTTACCTTTATCATTTTTGTATTGTTCATTACATTATAAGTGAATTAGTGACATTAGGTTCCAATAATACTATTCTATTTGTGCACATTTTTAGAATTTGAAATGTTTGAAATGGTGGCCAAAGCTACAAAAATAAGATCCAAATTGTACGTTTCAAATATCAGTTTGGATGTAAGCACTGAAAGCAGTTGAACCCTCATTTAAAGAAGATGAAAACAGTTGAAGTGTGTGTTAAAGTGTAAGCAATAAAAACACTTCAAATTTCAGTTGGTTCTTCACACTTAAAAATGGAACGTTTTAATGTCACACATCATATTTCTTCATGCGTTTCAATTGTTTTTTTCGATCATCTTTCTTTATTCAGTCCAAACATAATTTCTGCAAATCTTTTTTTTCACAGAGTACCCAGTCCCACTTTTACGCTGAGATTATGATCATTCATGTTCTCCTGATAGCCATCTCTGTCACTCTTGCCGCCTACTGCTGCAAGGTGGTCAACTGCTGCGGGCCGGCTCCCAAAATGGTGAGTAAACGCTGGCAATAACTGTAGCAACACAGCCGCAAAGATTTTTTATAGTCGTGTCACAAATCAGGGAACCACTACTAATCTACAAATCACTACTAATGCCTAAATACTCTATATACAACAGTGTTTAGGAACCTATGCAGTTTGATTAGAACCTATAAAAGTGATGATAATTACATAGGCAAGATTTTACAGTAACCCTCATTATAATAGTCATTTCATTGCTTAAATTAGTTCCTCTTCATGTTTTCTGTCCCCTTCAGCCGGTGATCACTGTACAAGCCCCCCCTGTCCAGCAGTGAGGAGACAAATGGATGAACGCAGAAGACAGACGTACGGCTACATAGAAATGCTACACAAAGTTAAAGCTGCACTAATCAATATTTTTATATTAACAGTGGATCAAATGAAAAATGAGTAATGTGAAATGGGTTGTTTGTACTAACAAATGAGTTTAATTCTTTTTTTTAACCTCTTTAAGCTCATTGTTTTGGTTCTCTGACCCAGAAACTCCGTTCTTTTCAACCTCCTTACTGGCCACTGTGCACTATCTCAACACCAAACAGCAGATCAAGATCAAGTTCAGACAGTAGCTGGAACATAGTGGAGCATTTAACCAAGCCAGATCATTCTCTCAGGAGTTGATGAAAACCAAAACAGAGCTAAACAGAGAGTGAATACTGGACATTCATTATGACAGAAACAAGACTGAATGTTTGTCTTTGTCTTCTGGATGTGCAAATATCCAAATGTTTGCGTTTGTTCACACGTTGCACATTGTCATAAAAAACTTTAGAAGGTTATAGATCATATGTCAGTTTTGTGTATACAGTTTGTTTATCTGTACTGAAATGGTAAAAAAAAAAAAATCAATGAATGCAGCTTCAAGGAAGAACATCAGTATTTTTTTGTGAATGTGAAACTAAATGTCCTCACACTTTACATATTACCGTATATTTTTTAAAATTTGATATCTGTTTTTATATGTACTCCTCCTCCAATGTTAACTTTAATCACTTTTCTCAATTAAAATGCTACAGTCGTCACAATGGACAAACATTTGAATTATGTACAGAATGACATGAAAGTGCCTCTACAGCAGTGGTTCCCAAACCTTTTCTGCAGGGCCCCCCTACCTACATGCACCCACGTAAACACACTCTCAGATATATATACCTATACCAAATTGATATAGCATGCTGTACCAAAATCAGCATCAGCATTCCTGTTATATTCATCAAATTAATATGAGAGATTTAAAAAACATTTATTCTTACAATTGATTCTTAACCAGCTTGTTTGCCATTATTAGCCGATAATTGACAGTTCATCGCATTTGCTTTATATACAGTACAAAAAGCATTTATTTTATTTGTCATACAACACATTGAAAAGACTTTTCCACAAAATACTTAATACATTAAACTCATTAAAACAGACATGCTTAAAAAGATACTTCATGATTAATAGAGAGAGGTATTGCACGTGTACACAGTTCTGAAGTTACTGTACATTCCTGTTCAGTTTGAAAAGCATATTTCATTACACAGTCACCTACACAGTTCTCTACGGAAGTGTCTTCTGGCACCACAGTTCATTAAGAAGCTAATAAAAATTCATTGTTGCAGGCAGCACTCCCTCATATCTGCAGTTCATCTGCCCAGTGGGTCTGTGGGAGATCAATGTAAAAAAAAATTGTAAAGCAAAAGCTCCATTCATTTGTAACAAATCAATTTTTTAAATAAATATCTTATTACTAATGATTCTTATTATATTATATATGATAATTATTAAAATAATTATTATTATTACAGAAGGTTACTGTGGATATAATTTCCTTTTTCTTGAATAACTGCACTGTAATAGTAGGACAAGTTTAGGACTCAATAACGTACTTGGGATGCAGATGGTGCTATCTCCTCCAGGTCTCCAAAGCAGCCGTTTTTGTGGCGGATGAGACTCCCCCACAGCACAGAGCGACGGCAGGCCGGACATTCACCCTCCACTGGCAGGAGGTGGGACGGCTCTAACTTCAGGAAGTGTTTGGCGAGGCAGATCACATGACTGCTCATTCCACAGGAAGGATGGAAACAGCTTAGTTTTTCTGACACCTGAGGATGAGACAAAAATGTAACTAACCACAAACTGTGCAGTGATTAGGGTTTGATTGCATAAAAATGATCTGATATTTCACAAATTCAAATTCCATACTTTTTCCCAAACAAATATAATCTAACTCTGACATTATTTACCTACAACCAGAAAGTCTGTTTGGCAGCGACAGATCCAGGTGAAAGATACAGGAAGTGTAAGATTTTTCAACAGTGAACCATAAGTAAAATTAAATATGTAATTGCATAAAACATGCAACATTTCAACATGATGGCATAAAATAGTTGTCAAGATGGTAACATGACACATGTAGGCATGCTATATCACCTCTATATGGAACCATGTTTATTTGTTTTCTTCATGAGAGCAAGATGTGAAGATAGATATCTCATGTCTGTGTGCGAAGTAGGGGGAAGCAGCTCTATCCAAAGTGACAGAATACTCCTAAAAACAACTACAAATTGAATCTGACTCATTCATATGTTCTATTGAATTAGTTGAATCTGTACACAACAACAAAAGAAACAATGATTTGTGGTTTTAGGTGAAGTTACATTTTGTAACTATTTCTTGAAGACCAACAGTCAGGTGCAGTGTCTAGTGTCTGCAGCTTCCTAGAGTCTTACTGTCACAGTGAGGCCAGCCAGGTTTGAGACCAAAACCTAATCCTGTGCTCATTAACTGTATCTGGCACTATAGCTGGAGAGAAGTACTGTGTGGATGGATGCACTGTTGTTCAACCACAAACAGTTTCAGCAGGTCACCACCACCACCACCTACTAAAATAGCTAATTTTACAGTCCAATCTAGTACAAGGGTATTTCTAAAAATGTTGAATTATTCCTTTAATTAAAAGCACAGTATCATCAAATCTTTAGATAGAACAGAACAAAATCCTCATTAATATAAGTGACTCCACCTTGACCAGCCCTCTACAGAGACAACACCTGGATGTCTCCTCCTCCTCTCCTGAAGACTGAAGTGGCAGCTTCTTCTTGGCTCTCACACTCCCAAAAGCAATGGGGATGTGCAGCGGAGGCTGCAGACTGGGCTCAAAGTCCATCCTGTACTCCTGTTTGAGCCAGCGGGCCGTCAGCGGCAGTCTGTTCCACGGCGCCACCCGCAGCATGTTGGAGACGACACGCCAATGGAACTGCAGGCTCGACTCTTTCTTGGAGCGCCGAGAGACATGGGAGAGACGCCTGGAGGAGTGAGGGTGCTGCCATGCCCACTCAAACTGACAAATATAATAATGATAGTTAGACCAATTAGTTTAAAGCATACTGGGAAAAAAATCTGGTACATTTGACATGTACGATATAATGGAATAAATTGCCATGATATGATATATGGCAAATGACCAGAGTAAGAAAATGAATGTTTAAGGGACCAATTGAATGTTTAAGGGACATAATCTGAAAGTGAATTCACTGAAACATACTGAACATACAGTACTGCTAAATCTGCTGATTAAACATTTGATAGATTTATTTAAAATATGTTATTTAAGGGCACACAGATACCCTGTATTTAATGGCCTGACATTTTGAGGTGAGTTCATCTAATGTCTGGAGGGCAACAAGAAACCATATTGAGCCACTGACACATTGTTTGTAATGTAAACTGCAGAATAACCAGTTAGAACTTTTTCTTTTTATTCTCTGCGCCAAAAAGCTGGTGAGTTATGATTTTATTTATTTTTTTTTTTTTAGAAGAGATGAGTTGTACTATTTTTTTAGCCAAAGATTTCCAGGAACTACTGAGCCACAGAACTAAACTCAGGATCTGACCTTGGAACTACAGTCCCTTTTTGTCCATTCCATTTTGTGTTTCCACCTCATCTGAAAATAAATGAAGATCAGGCAAACTAGACTGAAAAAAAATGGCAGTGTCTGAGACGCAATTTTCACAAATGAGAAAACAACACAGAGTCATTGTGCTGTTCTTTACTTTGAAGTGACTGAAGTGACTGTGATCTTTCAGAAGATGTAATGGATGGATGCAAAGGCGACTGAAAACTGTGTCTGTTTCCATGCTAGACTATTTGATGATTATTTATTTCTGCTTTTTATTTCTGGAAGCACCTATGGTGTTTAGTTGGCCTGCATAAATGATGCAGTGAGCCACATTCAGGCCTTCAGACTCCAATCTGACAGTTCCAGTGCCTTCAGAAAATACTACAGTCAGAGCATGGACTTCTTTGGGGTTAGGAACTATGTACAAGGAGCTTAGTTCCTCCACTGCAAACACAGGACAGGTTCCCAAACTCTTAAACAGGAAACAGGCTTTAAAGTCCCAGTGTCCCTTTATGAAGTTTTACAACTAGATTCAGGAACAAATACCATGCCTCAAACACACCCCATTTCCGCACAAGATGTATTTAAGCACATGACATCCATTTCCTTCTCCTCTGACTCAGTTTTCACATCCCTCCCTCAAACCCCTTTCTTTTCTCTCTGCTCTCTGTTGTTTGAATACAGAAACAATGGGGGCAATATTGAAATCCATAGCATATGAAAAGACGGCTCCCCCACTCAGTCTCTACTCCCCTGGTTCCCTCCTGTCCGACCTCAATTTCTGACCTCATCCTTCCATCCCTCACTCCTGTACCCTCATCCCTTCATCCCTCCTTCTTTCATCCATCATGTCTTCATCTTACATCCCCTCATCCCTTCACATCTCATCCCTGTTTTGGATAGAATACAGTCACATTTAATATAATCAACATTGTTACAGAATAGTGTGCAGTCACTTCAAAAACCAGACTTACTTACCCTCAAGGCAGCAATATCAGAGGGAAAGCCATGAATAATGAGGACCATCTCCCTGAACAAAGCAAACAAACATATTGAGACTATCACGACTCATGACGATGACACAGTGTCCATCATGCAGCAGAGTGCAGCGGGTCATACCATGGTCCTCTTCCACTGGTCCTCTTGGCTCCCCCTCTGTGCCGGCCGGCGTTGTGCTGTCCGATCCTGCGCTCAGGGTTCACGGTGAAGCCGATGTAAATACGACCTTTAAATTTAGGATTGGTGCAGTATAGCATGTACACACCAAAGAAGCTTTCTACCTCTACTACCATTGTAGAGGAAAAAAACTGAGTTGTGTTATTATGCTCCTTAATTAGTTAAACGATTACTTCAGCATTTGATAGAACATCCATAGAATTAGCTAACTAGCTAGATAACTATACGCAAAAAATCAGCTGACTACTGAGATAAGACGAGAGGTAAGATTACTAGAAGACATCAACCAACTAAATGGTGGTAATGCTGCCATTCTCACAGCAATATTTGCTCCTAGACAACTGTTTCATGCATTTTCACAGCTGACTTGACGAATGAGTGTTTACATTAAAGCGGAAACGGTGCCTGTCTTAGTAGTCCACAAAGCTGCCTGATTAAATGTGTTTCTAAAGGACTCAATGTCTCTCGCTGCGAGTCTAATAAAAAGCTAACATCATAGAAAACAAGTCATGCATAACGTTGCATTTTAAATAAAGTGAATTCCAAACAATATATTTTCGTTTACATTAATCACTTTTAATATTTTGTTCATCTTTCTGCAAGGTAACCTAAAATCATGATTCGCTAGTTTTAAAAAAATATCCCACCCACCATGTGTATATACTATCTCTGATTGGTCATTGCTGTCATTGCCGCAATACAATTGGACATTTCGTCGGCCAGTTATGAGGTTAGTGAGGACAACCCCTTCAGGCACAGTGACTGAAATTAGGAAGAGCACCAAACAACAGCAAACGTTTGGTAATTCTCATCTTCTGAATTAACACTTGAGTTCACAACTGTGTAGTTGTTGTGTTGAAGAAGCATTACATTTGAAGAATACTGCAGTACAGAACAGTGTCAGTATATTTGACTAGACTCAATTAGAAATGTATAAAACATTAGCTGGTATGTCACTGTAACAACCGGTTTACTAATGTTACAGTGTGTTTTGTTCATGCAGACATGGCTGTAACAGCTGATCACATCCGGGATAAACTTCTGAAGGAGCTCCCGGCAGTGCACGTGGTAGGTTTCTGCCTATTATTTGTATTACATGCATGTTCCCCTTGCTTAATGTGTGTGTGTGTGTGTGTGATGTAGTGAGCAGAAATATAACATAGAATCCATTCAAGCTTTTCTGATCCTTCTTATTAAAAGTACAAACATGGTAGAACATATCTTAGAAGTTTTAAAATATGTCATATTTATCGCAATATATAGCCCATTTTGGCTCCAATTTGCCTCTCACTACCGCCCCCCGTGGTTCAGGTTTGTGTCACAAGATGCGTTAAGAGACTGGGAGTTTTATACAGGTTTAATTTAGAGTGAGAGAGTACTGTTACATGGACTGTAGGTTAATATGTGATATGATTGTTGGTTTATGAGGAGTCAGTCAGACAAGAACCAGTCAGTATAAGTGTAACAACATTAGACAGGTAGCAAGATAGAGCACATCATTATGCATACAGTAATTTAATATCAGCAGCATGAGAATGGGCTAACTGTCGGATCTGACTTTTGACCTGTCTTCTCCAGGATGTGGAGGATACATCGCCCAACAGATGTGCTGCCAGCTTCAAAGTCCTGGTGGTGTCGTCCCAGTTTGAGGGCAAACCACTGCTGCAGAGACACAGGTGTTACACTCTGTACTGTCACTCGTATTTGCTTGTGTAACGTGTGTGTGCAGTATGGTTTGTATTCAGATCTTTGGTATCAGTTTAGCTCAAAAGACATTACAAGTAGGGCCATGCCATAGAGACAGCATTGAAACCAGGATAAAAGATAATGATTTGCAATTAGAGGGATTTCTGCTGACATAATCACACTGTAACTTCTCAAACTGATGAGGTTTATTTATGTTTTTATGGTCTAATGCTAACTTCTCTCTATTCTGATGGACGGAAGTCAAATGTAGAATAATCATCCCAGATAACTTTTTTAGGTATAGAAAAACAGACAATGAAATCAGTCAGACTAAATGTTGTCCTGACGTGGCTCCAAAGAGACTTTATAAGAGTTAGAACCTTTTTAACCAAAACTGACCATGTATCGAGGACTACATGCTGTGCTTTTTTTTTCAAAATGTTAAAGCTTCTGATTGTCAGTCCCCTAGTCGAATGCTGTATTGTCTGGGGGAAAAAACAACTCAACTATCATAAAACAAACTATCAGAAACTCTGTCATAATGAATACTGTTAACTCTAATGGCCTTAACATTTTAGATTTCACCACCCAGAACTCCACCTTTAAAATCATTTGGATCAAAGAATGTCCCTGCAGGTGCTCTTTCCGTTTTTGCCCAACTACAATATTGCAAAATGACCAGTTATAGTGGCTAAGTTACACAAGCAAATGCTTTTAGCTTGGTCCCCTGTTTTGAAGCACAAATTTCCTCCATTGACAAATCTCATTTGGAATAACAGTGATATAAAGTTAAAAGCTATATATTTTTATATGTTTCCCCCAGTTGGTTTAACAATATTACCACACAAAATGTCATTTTGCCAAAATTTATATTTTTAATTGTATAACAAGAACCTTGTCTTTAAAATGTTCAAAAATTAAATGCATTATTATTAATCACTATTGATAATAATCACATCTGCTCCCAGATGTGAAGCATTCCTTTGACCACAGTACATGTATACACTCCAGATCTGGTGTTGTGTTTTAACAGGATGGTGAATACGTGCCTAGCCGCAGAGCTGAAAGAGATCCACGCCTTTGAACAGAAGACCCTCACACCAGAACAGTGGGAGAAACAGAAATCACAGTGACACACACGAACAAACAAACTCACAGTTTCAACTATAAAACAGGCCATGTACTTCTCTGATATGTAGAATAAATGCAACTACTCTCTTTAATTTCCTGTTAATCAGCAATATTCATATAAATGCAATGGAGTGTTCTGGTCGCAATAAAACACTTGAATGCTGTGTTTTGTCTTTGTTTGTCATTTTCCACTCTGTTGACAGTGATATGATCAATTTATATTTCATTTAGACACAAGAATTGCTAGATCATTTTTTTATTGTAATATTGATAATAGGTACATTATTTATAGCATTATTTGAACCAGCAGAGGCAGTTCAGACTCTTTGCTTTTGTCAGCTTTTATACTCTGGTCCTGAAGAAACAATGTTTGGTTTAAAATGTATTCTTACAGGGTTCGAGTTCATTCTTTACTCAGGTAACTGCAGTTGAGAAGTCAATTGCTTCTTTAATGGATAGTGTGGACAGATTGTTTGTCTCAACTGCTGTTTCCAGAATTCAGCTCAAACATAAGCTATTAAACCAACATGGATCCTGGATAAACATTATGTGACATGATCAAAAAGTTCCCAAACAGCTACTAGATGGATCATGAGGTGAGCTTGTTTTTTTCAATTATATTTTTTATAGTTGAAAAATCATAAAGCCTCTAGGGGCTATAGTCCAATGGAAGAGCAATAACAGCTTCATATGTGTAGGGGTTTATATAAGATCCATCTAACAGCCTCTAATAACAGATCAGCAGGTCTGTAATCAGGCAAACAACATTGAATGGGCATTGAATATAAATTAGACAAATACATATACAATGAAAATCACTGTAGAGTTCAATGAGTTTATTCACTTGTGTGCATATTGTGTCTGTGTGTGTGTGTGTGTGTGTGTGTGTGTGAAGTGTAGTGAAGGCTCAAACAAAGCACAGAGGTCTCCATGAGGTGTTATTAAGAGCCCCAGCCCCCCTGCCTGCGTGGTTTTCAGGCCAGTGTATTACTGCCGTATGCTTTGATCAGTCAATCTGTGGCTTTTTAGGCTTCTGCTGATTTCACAAACACAGCCACCTGAGCCTACGCCCAGTTAGCAAAAGAACCAAAACGCCTCCCCCTTGTTGATATGTGTGTGTATCAAGTTATAGAATTATTTAGTGGAAGTAAAATGCTCCATACAATTGCATATAATAATACAATCTTGGTTGTTGTGTGTTTGTGTGTGTGTGATGGAGAGAGTCAATAATTCCTCCTCATGTTTCATGACATGTACATTTTACACAGCATTAGGCGTGCAGCTGAGCATGAGTGTGTTTACTGTGTCCTGAGTGTGTTGGCCAGCTGAAATCCATTTGACTTGTATTTGTGACTGAAGCATGAATAAACATGTGTCACAGCTAAAATGGACTATGAAAGTGAAAACCTTTCAGTGGGATTTTGCTCTTCTCGTTGTTAAACAGTCTGTAGTATTTTTTTGAATTTATCAACTTCATGGTAAGTAATCATGTATTGATGTAATGTATTCTTTTGACAAGAAAATTTGAATTCAGGATCCACTGGTTAGCTTTCATTCACATCTCACGGTCTTCATCAGTTAATGGAGTTTGCTCAGTGGTCAAGGAGGATGGAAGCTGGGTGATCATGTGATAGCAGATGGTTGTATATGGTGTAGGACGTGAATAGCCTCCCTAATCTGGAGCCAGTGATGAAACCTGGTGGGTGATGTGTTTGGGCCAAATATATTGTCGGAGAAAACACGTTTCATTTGTTTTACCTTTGAGTGAGTCCTGTTGTACATAAAGAAGTGCTGCCTTGGGTATGGAATGTTCCGATTTCAACATCTTATTTACATCCCCGGGTTTATGGTGTGAAAATAAGGATCTGTGATGAGAAATGCTCGAATGCTGATTTGATTTTTACCCCTCAGTGTACAGGAGGCAGAAAACAGAGCGAGAGCATCAAGTGTGTGAAGATTACTTCCACCACTTACCCTCCCAAGGCCGGCTAATGGAAAAGCCAATGCGGGGGGAGAGTGTGTGTCTTTGTCTGAGTGTGTGTTGAGTAGAGTCTATTCGCTGGTCAGGACAGAGCTTCTCTCTTTTCAGCTTTGGAGAATATGACGCTGACCTTGTAATTTATACCACAGCAGTTTCCCCTTGAGAGCTGTGAGTAACAAAAGTTACAAAACTAGAAACAAAACTGGACCATGGAAAATAATTATATACATATTATTCTGTTCAGCTTTAGTTTCAAGTCACACTTCTGTTCCCCAGGTTATCTGACAGAGGTTGAAGACCTTTACTGATACCACCATTTATGTATTTTGTGTTGCAGTTTAACTGCTGTATGTAAATGGGTTGACATGACAAACCAGAGACTGAGAGATGATATTATGAATCCTCTTCTCTTGAATCCTCCTCATCACCACCATGTTGACTCAAATGCAATGAAATCCTCACATACATTTTGCCCTTAAAAATGAAATATTCATTTAATCAACAGAAAACTTGCCAATACAGCAGGTTTTCCAGGCTTTTTTAGTGATGGATGATGAGTGGTGGTGTTTTTTCTTACTCTCTATCCAAAAAACACCCAAACCTGGCGTTAGAACATTTGTCTATATTCACAAGAAATTAAATCAAGTTTCATCTTGGCAAAATCTCAATACACACATTACTTCAGCACTTGTGTTATCGATTTACATGAGAAACCAGCTTTGCAGCGAAACGGGGTCGGACTGAAAGGAGCCATTCTTAAATCCACTGGGGCAGAAATGAATCCCCTGCTGTATTAGGAATTAGGAGGTGATGAATCAATAAAGCCTTGTGTGGTATCGGAGATGTTAATTTAGACTGCTTGATTTCTCTGCAGGGGCTGACTATTCCAGTCACCCACACGCAGCCTAGTGAAGTGAAAGGCAGAAGGATTTGGCTGAGCAAGAGCGCATACATCAATCAGGTTCCATTAGTCCAACCACCAGCTGATCTCTGTTAGAGCACCTCCTGGCAGGGATTCTCTCAGGCTGGATCTCCATGCTCACCGCCTCAGTCCATATAGATCATCCTCTCCGTCTGCTTACTTTCTCACTGGAAGGAATCGTTTGCTGTGTCTTGCACTGCTGCCAAAGAGAGCACAGTCGCTCTCATAATTGGAAGGTAATAGTCTTGCTTTGCACAATGTTGAATTTGTGCAACATTTGCTAATTAGCACAAACCAGTGTAAGTCCAGTTTAGGCTGATGGGAATGCCTTTTGTTTTGCAGGTATTTGCTCAGAAACCTCATTTACTGGCTTTGTTCAGAGCTTTTGTCTGTAGATCAAAAAAGCAATTAGAATATAACATTTTTGTTAGGGGGCATTTTATTCCTTTGTTAGATGGCCATTACACATGGTGTTCTAAACTGAACATGTCTACACAGTCCTTATATAGTAACTGGACTAAAACATAATGTAGCCTAACACTGAATTCTACAGGTAATCAATGATGACAAGAACTGGTTCATTTATTTCATAAAGGGTCTATTTTGTGTAGTACACAATTTATTGACAAACCAAATCTGCCAGTCTTATCTATTCACAGAAGAGTAAATGACATAAATGACTTGGCCTTGAGTTTTATTGTTGACAGTCACAGCAGTCAAGATAAGGTGCTACATTCCACTCATAAAGGCTCAGAAAGTATATGAGCAGACAACCTCAGCATCCTCCCACACATGAACACACACACATACACTATACCCTGTGTTAGTGATGATTCATGAACAAGTCGATTCTTAAAGAGGAACAAGTTAACTCGATTCACATGCAGAAGTGAATCCCATGGTCTGTGCCTATATGGTGCATGCACAGTTGTGCAAAAGAGCCAGGTTAACTTCCCACTCAGAGACACTGTCTGAGTGGGAACTTAACATTGTTTCTGTTTCTGCACACTCCCCCTGAACCGAGTGAGAGACACTGGTCAGCAAGCTAACCCAGTAGCACAAAGCACACACCCACTGAGCCAGTACAAGAACCAAAGCACGAGTCATTCACAAGTACAAACCCACTGCCCCTGGAGAGGCAAAGACTGAGGGAGCCACAGGCTTCGGTGTCAGGTTGTTGGAACTCACAGTAACTGCTGGGAAAATCTCAGAGAGCTTGTGGAGCGTGGTGAACTCAGGGGTCAGGGGTGGTGGTTTGCCAGTGGCAGGTGAGGGTTACTTAAAAGAACCATCTTCTCATCACTACACCAGTTATCACCCTCCGAGTCTCACATGGTCAGTTACATCATGAAGCTGACAAAAAGTTACAAACTGAAGGATCTAATATAAAATGTGTGTCTTTGCTCCCAGTGTTGGCTGACGTCATTAGTGACTCTTGTTACTGATGTCCAACATGGCGTGCAGCTCCCCAGGCTCATATCCCAGCAGGCCTTGCAGGTTGCAGACGAAGCGGTAGACGTAGCGTTTGCCGGCCGTCTTGCGGATAATGTTCTTGTCATAGTAGTACCGCAGACCGCGACTCAGCTTCTCATAGTTCATCTTGGGTTTGTTCTTCCTCCGACCCCACAGCAGAGCCACCTGGAGACGAGGCTACATCTTAACTCCACAGATCAACAGCAGTAGACCTTACAGAGCTACACACCTCTGATTACTGTGACAGCAATGTAATGAGTACACATAATATAGCATGAAGCAGATTTAATGTTTGAGCATTGTGAACAGCAGTCACTGGAGTCACTGAATTACAGTTGTAGACTAATTTACTGAATTTAACAAATTAAGAAATACACATAGAAATATATGATAAATCAGCCAGACCAATATGCTGGCTGATATGTCAGCTGACGAGTTACAAGAAATGACAGTACAGACAACTACTGTAGGCTTGAGGTAATTTAGAAACAGTGTCACCGTAGTTTATCTATATATTATATGTATATTTGCCTCATGCCACCCCCTCACTAATTTAAGGGATTCTTGTCTATGTCATATGATTATGAAAATATTTCTATCAATATTGGCCTCAAAAATCCTCAAAGTTCTATTCAGTTTATTGTATTTATTGGTGAATAACTTCTTGTTCTTCTTTATGCTGAGGACAGTTCTTGATGACATTGGCTGTATGTTTGGGGTCATTGTCCTGCTGCAGAATAAATTTGGGGCCAAGCATATGCCTCCCTGATGGTATTGCATGATGGAGAAGTATCTGCCTGTATTTCTCAGGACTATTGAGGACACCATTAATCCTGACCAAATCTCCAACTCCATTTGTAGACTTGCAAGAAACCTCCACCATGCTTCACTGTTGCCTGCAGACACTCATTATTGTACTGCTCTCCAGCCCATCAGCGAACAAACTGTCTTCTGCTTCAGCCAAATATTTCAAATTTTGACTCATCAGTCCAGAGCACATGCCTCCATTTTTCTGGACCCCAGTTCCTATGTTTTCATGCATAGTTGATTCACTTGGCCTTGTTTCCATGTCGGAGGTTTGGCTTTTTGGCTGCAACTCTTCCATGAAGACCACTTCTGGCCAGACTTCTCCGGACAGTAGATGGGTGTATCTGGGTCCCACTGGTTTCTGCCAGTTCTGAGCTGATGGCACTGCTGGACATCTTCCAATGTTGCCCGTTTCTTTGTGCTTCTTCAAAAGAGCTTGAACAGCACATCTTTAAACCCCAGTCAGCTTTGAAATCTTTGTCTGGGAGAGACCTTGCTGATGCAGTATAACCACCTTGTGTCTTGTTGCTGTGCTCAGTCTTGCCATGGTGTATGACCTATGACATGAAACTTTCTTCCACAACTTCACCTTGGTAGCAGAGTTTGGCTGTTCCTCACCCAGTTTTCAGCCTCCTACACAGCTGATTCTGTTTCAGTTAATGACTGTGTTTCAACTTACATGTGAAATTGATGATCATTAGCACCTGTTTGGTATCATTGATCATACACCTGACTATAATCCTAGAAAATCCCTGACTTTGTGCAAGTGTAGCTATAAGAATTGGTGCTGGTTTGAAAGCAAAGGGTCGTAACAGCAAATATTTTTTCACACTTGCCTGAAACTTTTGCACAGTACTGTGTGTACATATATATATATATATATATATATTGAAAATAGTGTAAATAGTGCATAGTTGCATGTTTGTTCTTGTTAGCTAGCAGTGCATAAACCTCAATAAATCTTTTGAGATTTTGTGTCAGCTACTGCCACAGGACCAGCAGCTCATACTTCCATGTGTCAAATAAACCAGATACAATGTGAAAAAAAAACCAGCCAAACTTAGATTGACCTGGACTTGATACTGGTCTTCTCATCTGACTGTGAATAAAACACCAAATGTAGCTTCACGTGCCATATTGCTCAAACCCTCGAGCCTTACGTACCTCATCGGGGTCCGTCAGCTTGAACTCCCAGCCGTCCCCTGTCCAGCTTATACATGACTGACAGCTGCGGTCTGTGAGGAGCTCCAGTAGAAACTGCCACAGCTGAATGGGACCACTTCCTATTGAAACATACATACAATACATTGAAGACCTGCAGCATAGACGTACAACCGACATGAATCTATATGACATATAAAACCTCCTTCAACATGACCCACCAGTGTAACCAGCCAGGATAGCTGCTGGAATCACAGCTCGGCCCAGATCCGTTTTGTTGCCTACATATTCTTTGAAGCTCCTGTGAGGCTGTGGCATAGTGAAGACGTCTTCGGACATGGTGTCTCCTGTCACTGGCTCTATATCCTGGAGTGGAACAGTCCACAACAGAGAGCCCACAATTTCAGAGTCATCACTGTGAGCGATCTCCACTTCTGAGTCTGTCTCTATAAGCACAGTAGAAACACAGAGGCAGGTTAGTGAGGATGGAGGGCTCTCAGGTCAGACTGCTCTTCCATTCATTTAACTCAAGGCTTTCTGTTTCATGTTGGTTACTACTATGTGTAGATATGTAATATATCTAGCAGCATATATATGAACACTTGTATATACAGGAACATGTGTTCTTTATCATTCCCATCGGTTCACCACAACACTCTAAAACTGCAACAGCTGACATAAAAATCAGCAGTTATAGCAGTGATGTTAGTCTATATAATTAATTGTATTCTATATTTATGGTTTATGTTATGTTCAGTGTTTATCTGGAAATCTGTAGATTGACATATCCTTGTTCAAATAAGTTGGTTACACTGTTGTTATGGCTAATATGTTAGGGTTAGGAGTTGTTTATGTATCCATGCAGGAGACACAGAGCAACATGAGCTTTCATTTTGTGTCCAATTGGTGAATGGATGCTCATCAGTCAGTCATTTGATGCATCATTAATACTGTGGAAACGTTTTTGCCCAGCATTTATCTTGAAACCTGGTTAGTGAAAACTAAAACTATTGCATGGATAAAACGCCACTGAAGGATTTCAGCAGACCCTTTAAATAACATTTTTAAAATCTGATCCATAAGCATGATTAATACCAACCGAGAAACACAGTAATGCCCTGTCATCTAATTTGCTCCGACTTTAACAGTTTACATTTAAATGTATAAAATGTGTTAACACCTTCATTCGCTCCTGTTTCCTGCAGCAGAGCAGCGGTGGTCATGTTCCTGCAGGGATCCTCTGTTTTGATCAGATAGTAGTCTTGATGTTGTACAGTCACAGGATCCACGGGGTGAAGGTCTGTCCTCTCAGTGGTGTGATACTGAACATGGTAAGTGTGTTTTTCTGAATGCTCCTGAATATAGTGTGAGTAATTTTCTGAGGGAACATAAACAAGGGAATCATGTGCCCGTTCAGATTAATATCATAACAAGTCACAATGAAACAGTTGCATGCAACAGTGGTGATTACGACAATGACAATATCCAGAGGTTGGAGAAGACACATTATTATAGTATTACCTTTGATGATTTGAAGCTGGCAGTGAGATGGTACTGTGCACGTGGATAATGAAGAACTGCAGTCATATTCATTCTCTAGAGAATCAAATTAAAATGATTTTTGTCAGAGGTCACATTGTGTTATTATTCCATGACAGGAACATAATAAAGAACATATATGCATGTAGCTGTATTCACAAACTGTTTACATGTACACTATGTAACTAGATACATTACATGTGCACACATCCTGAATCATCAATATAAAGCAAAAAAACATTGAGTTAAATGGAAGAGCTGTCTAAGCGAGTATAGAAACAGGTCCCAAATATTACAATACACATCATCTGTGTGGTAGATATGGAAAACAAATGAAGAACAAAAAGTTTATAAAAATGTTATTTATGGTATAAACCTCCAGCATGGCACATCAGCAGAGATATATTGGACAAAAACGGTTGTATTTGTGGTAATTAACAGTAATTGAAATATACGTATATAAGTGTTGGTCTTATTTGAATTGGATCACAAATGTATGAATTTATAGTTTTATATTAATGAATAATATTTGTTCACAATGATGTTGGTGTTGGCTTGGGGACATGGTTTCTCAACTATGTGGGTCATGTGACCCCAGTTTAAGGTTTCACATTTTGCGTCATCCCCAAAACTAGAAAGATGTAAAGTTCAAACACATGAAGGGAGCTCCACATGGATTGTACTGTGCATGAAAATAAAAACTGTATTCATGTATTGTATTGGTCATGACTCCAGGGTTGAGAAAATTCCTCCTGTTGCCGTCCAACTGAGATCATTGATTAAATGCACACTCTTCTGACTAACAATGCAACTATATCCTTACTTTTTCAACTGAATTTGACTATGGCAATTTTTAAATTAAATAGAGTATATTTTTAAAGAAACTATGCCTATTGCCTCAATTAGACTTTGATCAGCAAAGAAGTTTATCAAAGGTTGAGTTTGCAAGGCATATTTCAAGCAAAACTGTGAGTGTGGAAGAATCGGTTGTTGGTTGAAAGAGGCCTTTACCTCTCCTCATATCCTCCAGATGCTCCCACAGGATCTCTCCTGCAGTGCAGTCGGACGTCAGGCCCAGGAAAGCCTCTCTGCCCAGGCCACACAGCTCCCCGCCCTGCAGGCCTCTCAGGTCTGAACCCAGGCAGTGGAGACCAAACTCAGCCTGGCACCAGTCCAGCCAGTAGTTCACCTCCCACTCAGACCACAAGGTAGGATCTGGACAAACGCAAATATGAATTAAGTACAGCTCTGAATGCATTGAACGACTCTAGAACCCAATGAAAGCTTTCAGTCCTGTATTGATGAATGAAATGTCCTGCGTGTGACCGTACCCTGTGGAAAGTGATGCTTAATTCTTTCCTGAGCAAATCCAGCAAAACTGGCCTTCACCGCCTGGCTGAGGACCTCCTTACTGGTCGGGGTGAGGGGAGGGACCTCCAGGGTATCCAGCTCTGGGACAACAATAAAATATAAGGACACTCATTTGAAAGTGGATTAAATGTTCCTACCATGAGCTAATTATAAGCTCATGCGATGCAGTATATTTATACAGTGCATTTTCATTACAATGTAATCACAAAGAAATATGTCTTTACCTGCAGAGTGTAAGAGTTTTATTTCAATAACCCTATTTTATAAACAGTGTATAAATGGTGTTTCACACCTGGTTGTCATCATGTGAAATATTTATTGGCCTGATTGCTTTTCTGCAGCAGTCATACTCATGTTGTCTGGTACTTATTATTATTCTTACTGTTTATGCTACTTTTGCCATTCATGTATTAATAAATGCACAGTTTGATGTCCTGTGTTAATCATCAATTTGCTTATTTGATCATCTACTTGTGAAAAATTTAAAACGTGATTTGCAAAGACAATTTTGGTAAAATGTTCACTGTTTCATTCTCATCAGCTGCATACATACATGGTCATTATAAGGACATATATAGTTTATGAGATATGTACCATAATGTATGAAAGCCTCATACTGAAGTGATTTGAAGCGCCCACTCACTCCCACTGCATCTATAACTCCAATACATGCAAGTCAATGAGTTGAAATGATTAGAAAGTCATCCACAAATAATCAGTATCAATGCACAGCAATCACACACAATTTCTTCAGGAGCTGCTTCTGTAGTTTATTGTATTTATTTACTATATTCATTATGAAGTATTCCTTTCTCAAAATTTTACTTTTTGATACTTTCCAAGATATCAGAGCCAATTCTATCTGCTGATGATGGCCATGAAATGCCTGAAAGCCCTGGAGTAATCTAGTAATCTATCATACTACTATTTCCAAGGTAAAGAATACAAACTTAACATGTCGTTTCAAACACAAATATAAAGAGTTTTAAACTGTCTGTGAATGACTTATAAATATGTAATAAAGGGTTAAAAACACAATACTGGGATTTGTTTGCGTAATCACATCTCATTAAATATGATTGAAGCTTTGTATCAGTCATTCATTATCTGTTTATTCACCAGATGCTTCATAAGAGATTATTAACAAACACATTAACAAGAACTTAAAAATGTCCTTCTCTCTTCTTACAGCTACATTATAGCATGTCACCAACCATTCCAGTTATAAACTGATTGTGAATACTCAGTAGGGTGCTTAAAGTAAACTGTTGCCATAACTATAATTAGCAGAAAATGACCAGATTAGAACAAGCAAGAAATGCATCAGAAACAGTTTGATTCTGATGTTGACTGAAGACTGAGATACAGTGAGAAACACTGAACAGATGGAGGAATAGTTGTCTTACCGCAAGTACTGCAGTCCATCCCAGTGTGCAAGGGATCAGGTAATTGGGGATCAGGTGGAGGAAAGTGAGACCGCAAAAGGGGGAACTGGGCTTAAATACGACAGATGGGAAGGGAGAAGGATGCAGGTTGTGATGGACAACTGTCAATCACGTGGATGTGGGAGGGGCAGGAGGAACAGGTCCGAGGCCAAGTGTGCAATCACAAAACCTCGGTACTATAATAATTGTAGAATCACAACCTTTATTTGCTGATGGGTTAATCATATGGGTCATAATTATCCATATGCTAACATGATGATGCTTAGCAGATGTAAGTCAATCCAATAGTTGCTGAGACATTTCACTCTAGACATTCATCTACCTCATGGTGGCGCTACAGGAAGAGTCAGAGGATCATCAAATCATTAGCATACATCCTCTTGCAAAGTGAATGTCTGAAGAGTTTGTGGTAGTCGTTCATGCTAAGATGTTGAAATACTATATTTCACAGGATAAGTAAAAGCTTTGGCCTGCTGATGGCGCGAGAGGACAAGTCTCGACATCACTAAAGTCAGTATCAACATGGCAGTCCATTAAATAGTTGTTGAGAGTTTTCATCCTGGACCAAAGTCATGGACTGAATAACCAAAATCACCATCCCAAGAAGACGAAAGCACTCCTGGAAGCTTGAAAGTTAGTACTGGACTTTGGAAACAGGATCCTAATATTAGAAAACAATCTTAACTCAATGTCCATATACTCGATTTCTTCTGGAGCCTTCAGCCACATCTCATGACATTCATCAGCGAATTTGTTTGCTCAGTTGTCATGATGACTGAAACATGACAACTGAGCAAATGGCATCCACTGATAAAGGATTAAAGCCCCTGAGGAAACGAGGTAAGCGGCTGTTGAGTTAAAATTTTTCTTTTTGTCAAAGCAGCCTTTCCATATTGAAATATCATAAACTTTCCTCGGACCTTCATTTACTAACACCTAGAGGAATTTGTTTGGTTTACATAACCCAGCATATAGTGTAAGGTCTTGTTCCAGCACAAGGCTGCAGAACAGCTTCTGCACTGTGTGTGAACTTGCATGCATTCAGGTAATATTAACACTTTGAGTTTAACACAGCATATCATCCATGCATTAAAAGAATGATGAAGGTAGCTACAACTACATTGGATTGCACCACTTTGGATTCTGTTTTCATGCTCGGTCCTGATTTGGTTTTACACTGCTAATAATATTCAATCAATAAAATTCATTTCACTTTGATTTGACCAAACTCTAAAGTGATTTTGGGACAGTGTCAGACTGAATGCGATTGCTGAGTATAATGTTCAAATAAACTATCAAGTTCAGAGTTTGAGAGCTCTACAATGCGCAGTTGTCTGCCTGCCTTCCTCTCTTGCTTTATTTCTATTAACAATGTGGCCTTTTGTATTAATGTTTTCTTCCTCTAGACTGAAGTAAGTGGCACACAATCAGTCCATTTTGTGAGGAAGAAGAGTAAAATGTAGCAAGTGCCTTTTTTATGGAAATGCCCACAGACCCTGATGGAGAAAACCTTGGTTAACAAGGAACGTTAATAACCACCATTGTGATGCCCATTATCTATGATTGGGATCTTAGGTTTTGTCAAGCTGGCTCATGCAAAGAAAGTCTGGGTATGTGGAACTGGCTTTGCAGATGACTGCGAACACCAGAGCACATTCACATCATTTCATACCCATCAAACCATTCAGCGAGCCCTCGTGAATCTGATGACAGCACCTGCATTCTTTCTGCTCTCATTGGTTCACTACTGTCCTTTAATTTGTCAAAGTCTCAGACCTTGTTTCCAAGTCCAGTTATCAATAGAGTCATTTACCATGCCATGACCAGATTAATCAGTTTCCTCAAATCAATGTCTTTCTGTAGAAAATCCCAAGTGGCTGAAGCAGACACCATCTTTCCCATCACTGTTTTGGAAAAAGAGCTACTTTGATGTGAGGTCATGTTAGCAAGATTAACTGTGTATATTTCCATTAAAACAATCCAGGACCTATACTGCCCCCTACTGGCAGCCAGTGAAAGTGACTCATGTGCATTACCCTGCTTTAACTGTACTGTAACAGTCATACGCGCTTGTCAAGTGTCTTCTCCTGGACTTCATCTGTAAGCCAGCAATGATATTTACCTCAGCATGTGCTTCATGGGCTTCAGCACCGTGAGTGGATGAATCAATGTCTCCCATCTTCACAATCAGTCCAGTGCCCCTTTAACTACCAAAATTACTCAAATTTTACTTTACCTGTCTTCCATTTTAACATTTATAAAAGCTGATAAAGTAGTATATAATGTTGTCATTATTGTAAAGGATCAGCAACTAAAAACATTCTCCTTTTAGTTGCTGAAAAATACATCAGCATACAACTACATTAGTGTTATTAGCCATATATTCAATATTTATATACAGCTTATAAACTCTAAATGCAGCAGTTAAGTGGTAAGATTTACCATAAAAACTAAAGCAATCTATAGTTTTAAAACAGATTAGTGTTTTCTCTGTCTTATCCCAAATGTTGCACAACATTTTTGTGTCACTACAGTCACAAAAGTGAACTGAGACATCTAAGCTTTTGATGCAGTTTATCATTTATTGACTAAAAAAAGAAAAACGCTGACTGACAGTGAAAGGTTAGGTTCAGTGTAGTGGACAGTTCCTTCTCTCTGCAGCCTCTACAGGAAGCACCACAGCAGTCAGACGCTCATGTGCAATAGCTGAAGCAGGACAGTATGTTGTTACAGTACATCAATCGAGCTGGTAGCCACAGTGTTATGGACTCATCAAGTTACACACACATACACGCAGACGCACAACTGCACCACAGAATACACACATCTTCCAAAGATAAATTCAGTCACTTGGGTTTTAGGCAGAGAAGGCTTTGTTATTTTCTAACACAGGTCACTTTTAGGAACAGAGTACAGCATAATGAGACCGACACAAACATGCTGAGAGATCACAGGCGAACTGATGGGGCAACACATCTGCATCGCAGGGCTCCCCTGGCCCTGAATGATAATACACACATAAATGGATATATTCAGCAAACACCATAAAACACTGACAGTCTTTTAAAGTAAAACATTAATATGAACATTAATCTGCAGTGAACATGGGGGCACGGCTTCCTTCCAAAACCATCCAGTCACAGTGCTGCTATAAGGCTGGGGCACACAAACCACTGTGTGTCCCTTCTCTCTTCCATGGAAGACATGCGTTGGTTTGGAACCATAACAGTGCTGAGGTTTGTTGGCATATTTGCTGGGTTTTGGTAGCCATATTGGCTCAGAAGTAGAAGGGGAATGTAGCTAGAATTGCGGTTCGAATCACGCTGTGTGAAAACTGTAGTACATAAGGCCAAATTTGGATAAAGATACAGACCCTGGTTTTGTTAGAGCACTCAAAAAAGTTTTGCCTCCACTACTGGAGTTTCCAAACATCAGAGCTGAGGAAATGTTGGAAAATAGGTGGATTCTTGGAAACCCTAACAAAAGAAGGAAGTACTTCTTTAATGTTTTCACTCAACTGAAGAAACCCATGATTCTAAAGTGAAATCTATGCTTTTTCTTAGCTGCTGAAAGTCTGACCTTCAAGTACAAGGTTTTCACCCAACAGTGACGATATGCATTGCTGGTGCATAGAGGGAAAAAATGCAGATTGTGAAGCCCACTGAAGAATAAGCTCTCTTCAATACATGTAAATATCATTACTGCAAAATAAACTGGAAGTAATAGAGGTTGTGTTGGGATCAATAATGTAAAGAAACAATGCCACAGTACACAGTGAAAAAGTTACACGGTTTTTCTTCAGTGGTTGGACCACATGGTGAGCTACAGTGAGGTGGAGAAGGCAGATGTGGTTTAACGAGGATCATCGGGAGCAGCGATCTTCTCCAAACTGGGTTCCATGTCCCAGATTTCCCTGGCATACTGGGAAATGGTGCGGTCACTGGAGAATTTGCCACAGCTGGCAATGTTATGGATCACCATCTTGGTCCACTCTTTAGGGTTCTGTTAATACACAGGGAGAGGTGATAAAGTACAGGACCCTTTAGTATGGTATGATATAATACAGTTTAGTGCAATACAGCACCATAGTGCAGTAATACACACATATATAGACACACACACACAGTATAATATAGTACGGTACCATAAAGTATCGCACAGTGCACAACCAGGGAAGTGTAGTCGAAGGTGTGTAACAGGTAGGTGGCTGGATGTAGGGACTATTTGCATATGCATAGATACTAAATGTAGGCAAATGTGTCGAGTTACATCAGTTTTTATAAACAGGATTTTTAGTGTTTAGAGTTTTTAGGTAAAGCCAAGAGAGGAACTTTAAATGCAGCTTGACCACAGCATCAGTCAGAGGCTCAGACAGGACTCTGAGCCTTTATCCCACTTTACTTTTTCCCCTCCATTATGATTACATATATGTACTGCCTTATTTATGTGGCATAACAAACTCAGTTACTTAGATGTTGGAGCATCAAAATTGTTTTTTTCCCAATTATAGAAAGGAAAGTGGGGGTAAATTAGCTTCTAAAGAAAGCTGTGGTTCACAATAGCTTTATTCAGTGCAGAAGTGTTGAAGTGCAGTCACTGCGGTTTGGTTTTTACCTGTTCCAGCAAATTTGACCTGTTTTGTATTTTTAATTATGCATTCCCTACAGCATTCTAATTTTCAAATTGTAAAACACATGTCAAACATGGACAGAAACACTATGGTCTTAACAGTATATACAGTTCAATATAGCACATATTGTATAGTATATTCCTAAATCAATAGAGTACATGAAGCTATAGTATCATATAATACTGTATGTGATTTTAGCTCTTCTTGATTTCCTCTTGCTGATATACTGACCTTGTAGAGCGCACTGACTTTCTCTTGACATTTGATATAGTCTTCATAGTCTGCAAACACCTTGAACCTGCGGCACAGACAGAGTTAAAAAAGGATGAGCTGAAGCATTATAATATAAATCAATACCTCATTAATTTGAGACATTAATAAGATCCAAGTGAACAAGACAATGTCATACCAGCTATGTATGGCCTCTGCATTACTGAGCAGTTAGTGTTTAGGTGACGATGATAATGACTTGCTTTACGTCACATAACTGAGGAGGTCAGTCACATTTGGAGTAGGTTCACACATCAGATACTCTGATGACATTTCATGACTGTGTATGCTCCACAACAAAAGTGGATGAAGGTTGGCTATGTGTCAGCACAGACAAAGTGCTGATTCACCAGCATCAGCATTAGTGTGCTCTAACCTGTCGTGATGCATCAGCATGTTGACAAGGTCTTTAAAGAGGTCGGGCTGGCTGGGGCTGAAGAAGCCTCCAGATATCTGGTCTATGGCTTGCTTCAGCTCAGGGATACGGTTGTAGTATGACACAGCGTCATAGCTGAGGACAAAAGATATTCAACAAACATTACAACAGGTATTATTACATAACAACATAGGTGACTTTTACCCTAAAATTTGGCCCAGTGCAGCTTTAATAATACAAGCAAAACAAGAACAGCAGACAACTAAATCTCCCACCTGAACCCTGATCATACCGGCATCGTTAAGACCCAACCCACAGAACTGGCAGTTCAATATTAAAGACCTGAACATGATTCAAGACCCAAAGCTACATTCTTTTTTTTAATTCAGTCATTACTGACAGTTGGCTCACCAGGCTGATGCAATGCTGCTACAGCCTGCCTCTTTCACTCTTCCCCCTGGGGATGGGAATCACTACCCACTCAATCACTAAATATTGATACAGCCAGAAAGAGAAAGAGAAAATATCTTATAAACTACATTTAAAAATAAATAAACCCAAACTTAGAAATAAATCCAAACTTGACCCTAGACCAATGATTCACGCAAAAACGGCTTGAAGCCAAACGGAAATCTGATACTTGACATGGCAGGGTCAGGTCGTCAACTCCAATACAAAGATTGCTCTATGACGTGTTAAGCTGAGCTTGGTGCAAAAAGACTGAAAGGATGGGGCCACTGCTGGCTTAGCTAGTAAGTGAAAAAAATGTGTACCTTGATTGTTTAGCAATTTAAACATATGTACTTCAAAAGCAGCTGAATTTTGCTGCCAGTAGCGTTAGGACAAAGCTTAAACATGACAACCTGCAGTACGAGGACAGGACATTTAGCTCCTACAATGTCTCACAGTTTTCATCAATCTCATGTATTTAAGTTGTACACAGATCATCATTTTATTTTAGTGCATGTTTAATGTTATTCCATTCACATCGTTATCGGGCTCACCCCTTCTTGTCGAGAGCCTCCACATCTTCCACCCTCATTCCGAAGATGAAGAGGTTTTCCTCTCCAGCTTCCTCAGCCATTTCCACGTTGGCTCCATCCATGGTGCCGATAGTGAGGGCTCCGTTCAGCATGAACTTCATGTTCCCGGTGCCAGAGGCCTCAGTACCTGCTGTGGAGATCTGCTCCGACAGGTCAGATGCAGGGATGACTGCAGCCAGGCGACAGGTGGAAAGACCAGAATTACAGTAGTTCTCTCTATACAAGTTCTACTACATTCAACACCTATTCCAAAAGAGTTGGGATTCAACAGAACATGAAAATTTGCACATCTTTTTTGACATATGCTCAACTGGAAACAGCACAAAGACATATAAAACATATTTAATGTTTGACCTCATCAGCTTTATCGATTTCTGTAAATATCTGCTTATTCTCAATTTGATGTCAGCAACATGTTTCAAACAAGTTGGGACAGGAGCAACAGAAGACTGTGAAAGTTGTGGCCTGATTAAAAACACCTGTTTGGATCATTCCACAGGTAAACAGGTTCATTGGTAACAGGTGATAGGATCATGATTGGGTATGAAAGGTTCATCCTGGAAAGACATCGTTCACAAGCGAGGATGGAGAGAGGTTCAACACTTTGTGAACACATGACTGTATAAAGGAGATTACTAAATTACTACAACCGTTGTTGGTAAACAGTTCATTTGCAAATGATTACATTGTGTTTTTATTCACAGTGTCCCAACTTTTTTGGAATCGGGGTTGTACATGAGTGCAGAGCCTTGTTTTGCACATTTAAGATCTTAATATGTTTTAATTTAACAAATGAAGCCAAAGTTTCTAAATGTTAAATTTTGCATTAACACACGTAACCAGACGAGACAAGGTCACTTTTAGTGTGTATGTACAGTGTGTATGTATGTACAGTGTATGTGTACAGTGTATAATAATACTCCAGACAGACATATTTTGGTCTGTACCAAAATAGTACTCAGGTTTGATACCCAATTATCAGCAATAAGCATTAAAGTAGTAGGCAATGCTGAACTCTGAAGCCCTTGAACGTAAATGACTCATTAATGAATAAGATTTTATATCAACAGTATCCATTACCCTTCTCAGCCAGAGTGACCCGATAGTTCTCCAGGAAGATGACTTTGAGGCGATCTCCCACCACAGGGTCGTTATTGACAATGTCTCCAATTGAAGTGATCAGCTTGATGATCATCTTGGCAGTGTGGTAACCAGGAGCCGCCTGGAAAAACAGATGTCATCAAAACACTTCATAAAATCAAGTTGCCCAAGTACAGGCCATGTTCATTGGATGAGAGGGGACAAATTAAGTTCTATGTGCTACTTTTTGTTGTGGTTTTGCTGCAAATTTTGAATAAGATACACTCATCAGTATAAAGTAGGAGCTCTGGAAGATTCTGTCCAAAGCCAATATGAGATGTCACTGATGTTATTATCAATGTCTGTTTGTTTTTTCTTTTACCACTCAAGTTTGTTCTGGCTGATTCTATTTGGGACCTTGATATGTAGATCAAATGAAAGATGAAATCTTTTCCAATCATCCACTAACTATGCTAAATATATACAAAAGTCATCTATGTAAAGGACACAAATATAAAAATTCACCTTTCCTCCAATCATGATGGTCCTGGGGGTCCATGACTTGTTGGGTTCCTTCTTGATTCCTGGTTAGAAACAATAACAAAAAAAGTTGTACTTACTACGTCTGAATGCATATGCATTTTCTAAAAAGCTGCCAGTGAAAGAACAAACACCCACGGTTGTATAATGTGATGATGTGCAGGCAGTTGAGCAGCTGTCTTTTGTACTCATGGATCCTCTTCACCTGGAGATCAAACATGGAGTTGGGGTTGATCTTCACCTTGTAGTGCTCTTCAAGATGGGCAGCAAATTTCATCTTGTTCTCCTAAAAGTTGAGATCATTCAGAGGAACGAGATCAGAAACAAAGAGAAAAAACAGGACAATAATCTTTTTTAAGCCATTTTAAACTCTCACTTGTTTGACTTTGGCAACATCCCGTATGAAGGCGTCGTCATCCACAAAGTCCAGAAGCTGCTTCAGCTGGTCCAGGTCACGGATGTAGTCCTCACCGATCCTCTACATAACATGATCACCACATGACAACCGTATTATTTGGCAGACATGTATCATGAACTGAGAAATGGATCTGTAGTGTAAATCATATCATTAAGTCGAAGCATCAGGGCTAATTAATTTCTTTTTAAATGTAGTAGAACATTTCTGCAGTGGTGTTGTAAAGTGGGGGGATGCACTGGTTCTGAAAGTAGGTTTCCCTGCTGTAAAATCCTGTTTTAAAAGAAGCCATTTAAATTAACATGAACAGGGAGGCAGCTAGTTTTACATGAGGTAGTCATGTCATAGTAAATTTCCACTATGCTATATTTATCCATAAAAGCTTTGTATAAAAAACTACACTACTGGAAGCAGTCGTGCCAATCATATCATCATATTTCTTTCAATAAACTTCAGAGGTTTATTGATATGATCAATTAAAGCACCAGGGCAGAGAAGAAAACTCCCACATAAACACACTCTCGGGACACGTCTTTTGCTTGCAAACATTTTCTGTAATTAATACAGAACTGCAACTTTAGTTTCTGACATCTCACTGAAAAAAGGAACACATCACTTTTAAGAGTGGAAGCATTCAAAGTGACTCTGCCGCTCCATCTTGTAATTTTATATCTAACAGTTTTCATTGCTTTCAATAGATTTTCTCAAAATTGCCTCTCTGCACAGAAATGGTCACATGAATCCTGCAGCAGGGTGTGGTGACAACTGTAAGGTTAGTCACATTGTCTATTTAAGGAAGTTACAGGGGCTAGCTGGATCTCAACTTATATCAATATATAACAAGCAATGAGCACACCAGCTGCTCATTGTTCAACAGGCCACTAGATCCAGATGTCACGAAAGTTGGGCGGATATATTCAGGCATGTAAAAAAAAAACTGAGTAGGGACATTAGAGACATTGCATTCATGTACTTATATTTCATAGATATGTGGTCAGACAGTGGAATCTGATACCCAAATATTTAATTAATTAGCCATTGTTGTCTATGGACCCGGTACAGTGCCCTTCAGTATGATGCTCAGTGCTAGACTGTGGTGGCCTAAAGGCTGCATAAGCAGGCTTATGACCAGAAGGTTGCCAGTTCAGTTCCTAAACAAGCAAATTAAATCTGGAGATAAAGTGGAGCATTACCCCCACTGAATGCTCTCAAGCGAGGCAGCTAACCCAAACTGCTTCAGTGGAGCTGCTCAGTGGCCATCAGGTTGGACTGGGCAGCTTCCATGTGTGGAACTGTGCAAGTGTAGTCAGGATGTTCCTCAGTGGAACTTGAATAATCCTCAGCAAATAAGGGTTTAAAAAAACAATTGTGATGTCACTGCAGGATCTCAATAGAACAGATACTCAAAACTCAAGAGCCCACTCAGCAGCTGTTAGTGTGGAAAGGAAGCCAGTCAGAGGTGTGAATTAAAATTCAGTCACTGCCAAATCGATCCATGACCCGGAGTCCCAGAGTGAAGTATAAACTGATGAATGTTTTATCAGGTTTCTACAAAGTGCAAACCTTAGCTTCTGCTTACTGTTTGCAGTGGATGCAACAGAATTTTAAGCTCTGTGATTGGATGTTTTACAGAGATGCTCCTTGAGCATTATAGCTTAGGATTTAATGTGCACATGCTCAAACTGTCTTATCGCATCTAAGCAGAACATGCCTGAAATAACTCCTCTGACTTCTCAATGAATTCGGTGTGTATGAACAAGAACAAACACACCTCTGCAATGACCTCAGCCAGGCCAGGGTTGCACATGACCAGCCAGCGCCTGGGTGTGATGCCATTGGTCTTGTTCTGAAACTTCTGAGGGTCTACTTCGTAGAAATCCTTGAACCTGAGGAGAAGATGAGCAACAATCAGACAACAATTAAGAGATGATGTCCAAAGTATTAGCACAGGAAAACCTTACAATACCAAATTTAAGTTATGTTTTAATGTCAACATTATTCAACCATTAGAACACACAGCTTGATTTCTTTGTTCCTGAAAAGTTGACAGCTTGTCGCTCGTTTTTACCAATAATGTCAAATAAATGATTAATTATGACCAGAGGCTTCTTTACACTAACATTATACTACCACACACAAGCAGGAGAAGAGATGAGGGTCAACTGGTTTTTCTTACACGGTGTTTTTGATGATTTCAGAGTGAATGCGGGCCACCCCGTTGACAGCATGAGATCCCACAATGCACAGGTGAGCCATGTTGATTTTCTTGACGTCGCCTTCCTCGATCAGGGACATTCGGCGCATGCGGTCAACATCTCCAGGGTAAAGTTTGGTGATACGCTGCAGGGGTGAAGGACAGAATTCTCAGTAGTTGAACTGTGCTTGGGACTTAAAAGGTGATTTGACATTTTGGCCCATAAATATGAAAAATATGAATGTTCTTGGAGCTCTGCAGAACATTCATAAATAATCAATAACATAACCAGATTGTGTGCAACATCTCCATAACCTAATGCACACTTTCAGCTGTAGCTGCTTGCACCAGGATAAAAAGAAGAAAACTCTAATTTCAAACCTAACAAATTAGCATTTCATTGTAAAATGAGTCTGTACATGAATGAGTTCAGTAGTTTTCCCTTGTCCAGAGCACATTTTCCTCCCTGCAGCCGGTAAAATATTAAATATATTGTCTGTGTACTGTTTTCAATTGAGTATATGTCTAAAAGGATTAGAAAATGATCACATTCTGTTTTATTTGTTTCATGTGTCATGTGTTTTGGAATCAGGGTTGCTCTTTCTATCTGACATCGAACATGAAAGCGCTGTGTTTGAGGCTTGTTTCAGCTGACAGCACTCTTCATTACACTTTGAAATAGTCATGCAATGTAAAAAATATGAAGTTGTCTTTACATAAAAATTATGAGTGACCTGTGCCTAACATTAAATTAACTGAACTGGTGCTGCATAGTTTGCAAAATCTGTTTATTGTTAAACACTGAGTCAAGTAAACCCCAGAGCACTCAGTTCACTCTTCAGTATCATCTAAATACCTAAAATGCTAATAAATCTACGTTCCCGTCCCCTCGTACCTCCAGGTGCCGCCTGTTGATCTCGTAGATGATTTCCAGGTGACGAGGCAGCAGGTTTTGGAAGAGGTCGACGGGCCAGCGCTCCAGGGCTTCAGGTAGGACGGTGTGATTGGTGTAGGCACAGGTACGAACCACGATGTCCCAGGCCTGGACACAGAAAGGACAGGACCAGAGACAGCTGGTTAGACATATCTGACATTATCACACGTACTCACATGTATCTCTACTACAGAGAGTAATGATGTTTTCATGTTGTTCCACCTACCATTTTGTTTTTCAACCTATATTATAAAGTTCATTTGCAACATGCTGCCGCAGTGTATGTCTTCAGCTTTGACTCGTGTCACTCTGCTGTGGTCGACGTGTTGCTGTGTCATTGTTACTGCAGTGTTGAAAGATGCAAAGAGACAGCATCGCTACGCAAGTGACCACAGTACTATTCAGTTCAACTGCAGTGGTTGCAGTTTTTGCATGGTTAGTCCAACACAAGATTGTGGAGTCATTGACTGTCACTTTTGGGCAGTCTCTCCTCCAGGGTGTTGTGTAAAGAATGAAAAAAAAAAAGCTTGAGAGATAAGTTGTCTGCCCCACACACCTGGCCAATCACTGTGTAAAGTGAGTGTGACTGTGGGATTATGTGTTTCAGAACATTACCATAAATGTTGGATGCAGCCCTCCCAGTTCTACTGTTGGAAAGAGGGTTCCTGACACTCTTAGAGGACAACAGCAACAAGCTTTTTGTTTTAAGCATACTGAGGCCTGTGTGTTACTTTACTGCTGGAAGGCCATACACTGTACCTTCTCCCAAGTGAGTTTCTCTATGTCCACCAGGATCCTCATCAGTTCAGGGATGGCCAAAGCAGGATGGGTGTCATTCAGCTGGATGGCCACCTGCAGACCAAAGACAGACAAAGATATAGTAAAGTCCACTTACTTAAAAGAAAACAATATAAATGCAATGTGTGTTTGGCAATGATAAAAAAAACTCCAGATGTCAGACTGTCCAATTCACACATACTGTAACTAAATACACCAATTAGAAAAAAAAACACTGTCATCTAAAAGGGTAATCTGCTCATTATCAAAATCTGTTGGTCAAATTTTAAAGGGTAACAAACAAATAAGGACATAAAAAGTTATCATAAAGTGATACAACATGATGGTATGATGATCTCTCACCTTGTCTGGCAGTGTGGAAAGGTCTAGTCGCACAAACTCTGTGGAGCCGAACTTGGAGGCTTTGAAGCGACGGATGATGTCTTGAAGAGTCGCTGCTACAACAAAGTACTCCTGCTTCAGACGCAGCTCCTTCCCTTCAAAGAACTTAAGAAAGAAAATAAAATATGGAAAGCTATTACAGTTAGTATCTCGTTAAATCAAGTCATGCTTATGTGCACCTGATGAATGGAAGTCCAATTTTTGGTCACACACACACACACACACAGACAGAGCAGGAGGGGAGAATACACACAATCATATGCTATGAATAAGCCAATCAATTTGGTCCTAATGATGTTGTAATGTTGCAAACATAGAGGTTTCTGTTTAAATGAAAATACAGATTTGCAAAATTACTACAGCTTGCATGTAGTGTAAGCTGTGGGTGGGTGGCAGTGATGGTAGCTCAAATCACCTCTCAGCAGAATGAATATAAATGATGTCATATTAAAGTTGTGTAGAGTCACTGAATGTGTTTGCATAAGATAAACCTTTATTCGTCCCTCAGTGGGGAAATTTGCATAACTAAGTCATACAATTTATGAATATACATTTTGATATACTGTAATTTGTAGTGTATTTAAAAAAACATCCTAATTCACAGTAAACCAGCCCAAATCCTGTCCATCAGCCCAAGTCCATTTTACCCCACACAATAGAACCCTAAACCGCTCAATCAGGCAACACTGAGCCCCTTTCACATTAGTCATTTCATACATTGTTAATATACAAAATATTGATTACTGGGGCTTTAAAACAGTGGCAGTCATAAGTGCTTCAAAGACTCACATTGTCATTGGGGTAGAGAACCCTGGAGATGTTCTCAGCCAGGTTTCTGTCCAGCACAGCCTGAATGTAACCACCAACATTAACTGCGGGACAACAGCAGTTACTTGTGTTCAGATTCTTCATTGTTGAATAAGATTGTGTTCAGAAGCATGATGATTATTTAACAGTACAGATAACAATACTCACAGTCTTTGAGGTTAAAGTCACAGGGGGCCTTAGCAGACCACAGTCTCATGGTGTTGACGATGTTGTTTCTGTAACCGGGGACTGGGGTGTCATAGGGAAGAGCCAGAACCACCTGCATCAAAATGACATTAAAATGTATATTAAAAACAGAGGGTATTATTTCATTTCTCTGTTTCATATGTTTTGGAAGTGTCACCTGTGAGATTAGACTGGTAAGAGCATTTAAACATCAATATAATCTCCATTACATAGTTTGTCCACCAGAGATCACTGATAAGTAAACTTTTCATGCTGCTGAAAAGCATTCTTATTTTATGTTTGTTTATGTTAAAGAGATTTTTTTAACATCTCTCAAATTAACTCTCAATATAAACCCAAGAAACTTCTCATATTCATAAAACAATGATCAGTTATCAACATCATTGTATTCACTAATACTTTTTGGCCATATAAAAATTGGCCAAAGGAACTCACTAGAATCAAGTCTGACAGTGTTGTTTGTGTAGTGTCGTAAATATGCATTATATCCATTATATAAGAGGTGACTGCACACTTTACATTTTCTAAGGTCAGTTCTGGTGTCAGACTCGTGTCTGTTCTTTCTAACCTGTGTGTCGACCCACTTCACTCCGTCGGCTGTGTGCTCCACTCTTCCATAGAAGTGGACTGGGCGCATGTACTCTGGGCGAGCCTTCTCCCAGGGGTTACCATAACGCAGCCAGTCATCAGCTTCTTCCACCTGAGGAAACACGTCGCTGGGATCATCTCAAATATGCCCCAAAAACTAGTCAACTCTGTTTCATGAATCAGAACGCTCTCAGAACATACCTGCCAGCCGCTGACAATCTTCTGATTGAAGATGCCGAACTCGTAGCGAATGCCATATCCATAAGCAGCCAGACCAAGAGAGGCCATGGAGTCCAGGAAACATGCTGAGGAAAAAAGAAGGGAGGGGCTTGAGACAAGGCTGTCCACAACACTAAACATCACCGTCAGCAGCAAATCAGAGAGAAGCAGGAGCTCACCAGCCAGACGACCCAGGCCACCGTTGCCTAGACCGGCATCTTCCTCGATGTCCTGCAGCTCCTCCATGTCCAGACCCAGCTGAGGAACACATCATATTCTTACTGTGCAACAAATCTACAGTGATGTCTTGTGGGCTTGTGGGTCCTGTGCTTTGTCACAGGGAGATCTGCTCAGCCCGTGGAAACTGCAAAGTTGTCTGTGGCTCTGGAGGATCTTTGTCAACTCTGAGAAAATTACCCTGATAATGTCATCAACATTTATTTAACAGATATAGCTACTAGTTATTTTGCAGATTTAAATTATTAAGACTAAATATAATCAACTAACATATTCTGATATTTTATTATCAAATAATTTTCTCCAGAAATGAACTTATAAAGAAGTGACAGTTAGCCCCACCTTGTGATGAAGTGATTGCACATAAACCTTAAGCTACACTTTCCCAACACTGCCTGTTCATGGTGGTTTAAAAATCACCGAAAGTAAAGTAAAATGAAAGGTACCGTCACTGTCCCTGACAAATTGCAGTTGCATTGAGCAATTAAAGAAGAAGAGAACATTAAAGAACATCTTGATTGTTTTGGGGATGTTCTATGTTTACAGTAGCTACATGGCTGAAGTGGAGCAAATTCCCACAGCCTGGTTCCAACATCTGTTGAAAAATTAATCCAGAAAAATGGAGGTGTCATGTTTCTGTGCCCATGTGCTTTGTTCGGGTGTCCAATTACTTTTGTCTATGAAGTTTACTATCATCATATCCTCTCTCTCAACACGGAGCTGAGTGTATGCTTTCATACAGAGTGACTGTTTTCAGTAAGGTCCATTATTCCTGTGTTCTGACTGTCTTCCCCGCCCCCCGCCCGATCCCTTGGCTCACCTGGTATGTGGCTTCATCGCAGGCATTCTCCAAGGCCAGGTTCACCATGGTGTTCTGCAGAGTCCGGCCCATGTAGAACTCCAGGGAGAGGTAGTAGACACGCTGCAGGGAAACAGAGACAAAAAGCAGAAAAATATCTGTTTCATCTACAGTTTGACAGGATAAAAAAAATTCAATTATAAGTGCACAAAAACTTCTCAGGAGGACACTAATAATAAATCATATGCACTCCATTTGGTGTCCCTAATAGCCCTGCAACATTATCTCTGGTAGAAAACAACAGCTGCTGTCAGAGGCAACAACAGCAGAGCTATTACTGGCAGCCCCTCCAACAATATCTCTCACACTTCATAGAGAAGTGAATCAAACCACAAGCCAGAATAGAATGCCTCCTCAGTTAACAGACTTCCACAATGAACGCGTGTACTGATGATGGCCTAATTAAAAAGACATGATGCTTCAAACTGTATGATTGATAATGATGGGTGTGGCGTGTCCTAGCTGACATTTTGCCAGACTCTCTGACCTTGTGGTATATGACAGTTTTGATCCAGCTGCTGATTGATGGCACGGGGTTGGCAGACATGGAAAAAAAAAGTATGTGCCAAAGTAACAAAGGCATCCAGTGGTCAGTAAAAATAGGAGAGGAAGGTGTGTGCTGCTTTTCTGAAGGTTACATGGACTTCACATGAGTGATCGTCCACTTAAAAGATAGCTCCATGTATTTAACAGTAGGTAATTGTAATTGTAATTGTAGATTTGTTGTGTGGTGTGATTAGTAAGCTTTTGATGTCATCACCTCAGTATATACCAGGAGCTTACATTCACTAACAGAGCAAAATGCTTGTCCAAATTCCAGGCTTTGGATACATACACAGTACTTGTAGGATACATTCACTGTTGATTTTTGCTTTTAAATGGGATTTGATAAATGCAGGGAATCACAAAATGTATCATCAAAATACATATTATTCCCTTGAACTTTTAGTGTCAGGTTGTTTCCATCTGCCATTGAAACTATATGATGTACATGTAGAGTGAAATATTAAAACCCAAGACTGCAAAACTCCATCAAAAGGAAATATGCTGAAGTTGATCATTTTCAACAGTTTCCTACAAAGTGAACCATATTTGGGATCTTTAGAGACTTAATGCAGTCACAGGACTTTAAAAAGGTTCTGTGGAGCTGATCCAAACCTGGTTGCACAACCTGAGGATGAATTGTGAAGTTGAAGCCAGACACACACCTTCCATCGGATCACAGTTGCATAATGCAGTAGACTGCAACCATCATTTATTCTACAGCTGACGAGTCTTTGAATTCCCAGCCTCCTGCTCCAGGAACACAGGGAAGCTGAGTGCTGGGTGTTAAACTGCAGATGGGTTAAACTGAAGTGATCATTGCATAATAAAAGTATGCAATGTATCTTTATCTGCCCTTTTGAACGGTGTGGCCATTTTGTGATGCGCAGTGTGTGGTGATGGGGATGGACGGAGGCCGTTACGTAACATTTCAACAACCAGTTGAGTCTCTTCATTGTCCACAGTGCAGCAGAATATATGTTGTGCACTTGTGAAGCAGCGAGGCCGCACATCACAGACACACAGCATCAGATCAAGGTGACTGAGGCACATGCACGAGCAACACATTACATAACAGACAGCTGTGATGCAGAGGACATGTCAGTGTGGCCAGGATGCGCACTAACACACTCTGCTAACACACTCAAACTCTGCTTCAAAACAACACAACAACGTGTTCCCACACAGCACAGAGCCGGAACTTCTCTATAAAAGGATATGAAGAGCAAAGCAGCAAAGAGAGTGCACGCACACGCACGCGCACGGGAAACCATCAGCTGTGCTACTGCAGCACAGAGCGCTGCGCCCCCTGCCGCCCCCCCCCCCGCGCCTCACTCAGCTGTGTGTACGTGCAGGACTGCGGCATCAGCCTGCTGCTTACTTTCGGATCTTTCTCATAGTAATGCTGCTGCGTCCGGATCCAGCGGCCCACCAGGTGGTCCCGGACCGTGTTGGCCAGGGCGAAGTAGTAGTCCCGCTTGGTGGCCACATTCCGGTCCTTCACCAGGGTGAAGTGGAGATGCCGGTTGAAGTTAGTTTTCAGGTCTGCTACGTTCTCCACCCCGGCCAACCCCGGACCGAGATCTGCTTCCTCTTATCCTGGTCAGTCAGCGGCTTCTTGGACATGTTTGCTGACGGCTTCTGTTGAGTTTTACTAACTGTAGAGTGAGATGTGAGCCGGCGACCGCTCAGCCTCCTTCAGCCTCTCTGAGCGCAGACAGCCGGAGAGTCGCCCCACCCCTTTATATGGCACGTACTCGCTGTCACGTTAGCGTGAAGAAAACATTTTCCGGTTAATACTTTCAAAATAAAATTCAGCCACAGTCGATTTAAAAGTGCGTCACGCGACTCATCGTGACGATTTCACATCATACACACCAAATAAAGGAGTAAGGTGTATTTATGTCCAATATGTAGCTATTTATCAGCTAAAACATCCTCAAGAGCTAACAACTGCAGTGTTTTTCTTCAAATAAGTTGGTCGGTTAGCTGGAAGATATACAGTGAAGAACGTAAACGTTGCTTTTATTTTAACGTCAACATTGCTTCCGTTCTGGTAGTTCTGCACTCTCGAGACTTAAAAAAAAAGACACCATGTACAACTGTTCTTTTTACTGTTTATAGAAGCAGAATGAGGAAGAATCATGCTTGGCGATCATGTCACTTGTGTTCTAATTAAATGTGACAGGTTGAACAAATGAAAGCAGAAGAGCACGAGTTTGAAAACGAGCCAAACTATTAAGCACGAAGGTTCATTCTTGGCCTTGAAAATAGTAGTTGGAAGGAAAAACACATCTTAATCCAAGGTAAATTTACAGTGCTGTCATTTTGAAGAACTCAACCACAAGTCTCCTTCAAGAAATTGGAGCACGCTCACTTACATGTGACCTCAGAATGGAACCAAATTCTGAGACACAAGCAAAATTGTAACTCAAGATCAACTTACTAGCTTTTCTGGGGCTTTTAGCTGCATCTCACAGTCTTAACAGATAATTTGCTCGGAGATAAAGGTTAAAAAAAATAAAGGTTCCTTGACAACTGAAATAAACTCCATCTGCTGAAGAAGAGCATGAGATGTGGTAGAAAGCTGTGGGAAAAGTGTACCTTGAGTTAAGATTTAGTCCAACTAGAAATTCCATTGAAGTCATGAGTTATTTGCATGACAACTGACAACAGCCATCAACTAAATTTCATGAATGAAGACCATGAGATGCAATGGAAAGTTCAGAAAAAGCTATTAAAGAGACCTTAAAATGAAAACGCCAAACTATAATTCCAACAACTTCTCTCCAAACCGCTGAAAAATTAGATGCCATTATAGAACAGAAAATTTGATTTCCAGGTTTAACTTGTTTTACTTGTTGCCTCACTGCTCTGTAGGTGTGATTTAAGTATTTCACATCAAAGGCTGCACCGGTGGAATAGAAATAACCATGTTTAAATGGAATACCATTTACGTTTCCAAATCAAGAGTGACAACTAACTGACTTCTGTCCTGCAGTGATAAAGATCATCACAGCAAAAACATTCAAGGCTTGTTTCGATGTTCTTTTAAAACGTCTGACACTGAATTTCCTAGTGAGGATGCAGGAAAGGTTTTCTTCTGATGACTCTTCCATGAAGGTCATATTTATGCAGGTGTTGCTGCACAGTAAAACAGCATACTCTCACTCCAGTTTGCTAAGTCTTCATAAAGGTCTTCTGCAGTTGAATAGGGTTCTTTTATTTGCCCTTCTAGAGTAATTTTAGAGTGTTTCATCTAACCTCCATGCCTTTTGGAGATCAGTTCATCCTCTATTCACAGTAACAAAATTATGAGCAGGGATCATGCCACTGTAATTGTATAGGGACCTTTTAAAATCCTATTTTTAAAAACCATACAGTATGCGTTTCTATCAATGCAGGTTTCCTGGAGAGTTTGTGAGGCGACGGAAACCCTTGACAAAATGAGGTTATGCAACACATTTGAACCAGACGGCCAACGGGGCCATGCTGGAGGGGGGGTGGGATCTTGGCAAGTATTCTGACCAAAGGGCCTCACATCCATTAAAGGAGAAACCAGTCTGTACTCAACAACGAAAAGGTGAAATGGATCAGTTTAATGCTAAACCAAGCAGGATTTCAACAGCTAGCGCCATAACACAGCAGACTGATTCCAGAAACAGTAAAACTAACATTTTTTTCTCTCTAATAACTCAAGGGACAAAACTGATGTTTTTGTCCTTGGAAAAGCAACACAAATACTGCACACAGTGTCAGAGCAGAGAGATGCAGAAAAACAAGGGTACATCAGATTCTCAGCAGTCAAATAGTGCCGGGGGTCAGAAGCTAGCAGCAACACATCCCCCTTTTCAAACTCAATGTCACAACTGAGATGCAGGCAAGTAACAAAAGAAAAACAAAACGATTAAAACCCTGGGAATTTCTGGAAAACAATCTGAGACAGTACTACAAAAAGGTTTTCTGACAGAACTAAGAAACACTTCACATCTCATTATTACAAAAATATTAATCTTATTCAACTCTAAGCCGACATAGGGAACATGACAGGAGTATCAATTTATGAGTGAGGTGTTTACAATGGATCATGCAACTTGAACTTTAATATATTAAACCTAATAATAGTTAAGTGTTTAGGTTTGAATTGAGCATTTGAAGCAAAGCAGAAATTAAACGTCCACTGGCTATTTGAGCAGTTTATTTGGTATTTAAGTAATGTGACAAACTACGGTAGCAATGCAGAACATGTGCCCAAGGGCAACAGTGTTTCTACGCACACAAGGAGCTTTGTGTCAACATAAACGTTAAAAACAGGAAAAATAACTACTTAAGTTACGCAACTTTACAAATTGAACTGACACAGCCTTTCATTGTTTCAGAGATGTTTTCACAATATCAAGGATCAATAAAAAATAAAGCACTGGTTATATTTTTTTTCTGTGAGCACACATCCACAATGTGCTGCAGGGTGGAAACTTTTGTGAGGGGATGATTCTTCTGTGGCAGGGTTAATTCTGGGGTGGAGGAGGTGGGGGCGCAGGAGGCATGCCAAAGGGGGGCATGCCTGGTACCCCCATTCCCATCATGGTGACAAAGTTGGAAGGGTCCATGGGTGGTGGGGGTGGGGGTGGGGCATACATCATGCCGGTTGAGCCTGGAGGTGGTGGAGGGGGTGGAGGAGGGGCACCGGGAGGCAATGGGGGCTGGACGCCAGGAGGAGGCGGCACCATGGAAGGGGTACCCATGGGTGGTGGAGGCTGGGCTCCGGAGGCTGCAGGCTGCTGTGGCTGCTGCCATGGAGGCAGGGTGCCAGTACCAGGGCTGGACGTGGTGGTGGTATCTGCAGGGGAGGGGGTGAGAACACAGACACTGTCACACTACAACATACACACCAACTGATGACGTCATTGATTAATTACTAATGTGATATGTGGCTCTATGGCACTATCAGCTTCCAGATACAGTCATGTCTAGTGATACAAATAAAGGAGAGCCAGCTGACCTGCCGTGCCCTGAAGTTAACTTTTGCAATTATCAAGCTGCAGTTCATTAGGAAAAAAAATTACAAATAACACAGTCGATTGTTCTCCTGATGACAGCACTTTGGTATTTGGGTCATTCAAATTGTCAGTGCTTAATACAGCACTTCATACAGAACAAACATGTCTATCTTACTATGTAGTTTTGTTAACTTCACAGTGCAATGTAAAAAGTAAAAAACGACCTGAACAGTGTCTAAGTTGTTTTTTTTTTACTGTGGATGAACTGTGTCCTCTCCATGCAACATGACAGAATGGTTTTGGATACAGTTTTTGTGTGGTCTTACTCTGTTGCCATGGCAGCGGCGTACTGGTTGCCATGCTGCTGGTTGGAGGGGGAGGTGGAGCCTGCTGTTGCCATGGTGGCAGAGGTCCTGAAGGGGGAGGAGGTGGCTGGTTGCTGGGGGGAGGAGGTGGAGGTGGCATCATGCCCATTGGAGGTGGCAGCAGACCTATAAGGAAACCAAAATTGAAACATTTTCTTCCACAGTCATGTTTTGGTGCCACAGTTTATTCTCCTTGGTCCACAACACGGGGATAAGTTGTCTTATCACAGATTTAAATTTGGTTATAATTTATAATCCCAAACTGACAAGCTGGGCAGTAAATGTACAGTGGAAAGGGAGCTTGTGCAACAGTTTTCATTAAAAGGTTGCTCCTCTATGCAGCATTTCAAGACTTTTCCGGGGCTTGAACAGATGATGGTGTCTCAGTAACATAACCTCCTAAAGTAAAACCTACTTCCTTTCACCCACTACACTGTTTTTCCAGCATCTATTTGCTCTCTAAAGCCATATTTGGAGTGGATATATTTCTCTAGGGGAGGTGGAATAATTTTGGATAACATTACCTGCGCTGAGGCTGATTTTAATCCTGTCCAGAGATAGTATGAAACATTTCACCCCCCAGCCCAGTAATAATTACAGCTGCAATTACCTGTTAATCTTCTCCCCCTGTAATCTGAATCCCATCTAGAGCCATGTACTTTGAAATGTTTTTGTTCCGTTCTTTCAGTTCAGTGTCAAAATTAACTAATGACATCTGACAACAACTCATCTGTTACTAGCAAACAAGGATGCAGAGTATTTTATTCATTTGAAAAGACAACACAACCTTCAGGAACAAATGACAATTAAGTGTGCAATTCTCAAGGACCTAGACCTCATTTTCCAGCTTATATCAAGAACAAGTACAGGGAGCCACTGTGTCCAGTGACTAGGAGCTCTGTGCCTGCCTCTCATCCATCCTTGCCAGAGTAGTTGCATATCATCCCAGGCTCACATTTCCCATTCATAAGTAAGTCACATTCACCCCTTCTCTTTCAAATATTTGCTGGTTCCAGCTTCTTAAATGGAAGGATTTGCTACTTTTCTTTGTCATTTATGATAGTAGATGATGCAATCAGAAGATGTGACTTTGGGCTCTGGGAAACAGTGATGAGAATTTTTCACAATTTTTGACATTTTATAGATTTAACTATTAATTTTGAAAATAATTAGCAGATTAATCAATAATAAAACAGGTAAGTGCAGGCAGGCTTTTGCCATTTTCTCACTGTCTCACTGGCTTTGTCCTCCTGAATGTCTATGTCTACTACACGCCACATCCCTGTAATTTCCTGAAGGTCAAACTGTCATCCCGAACAGAACAGTATTTTTACCCATCTACCCTTGTAATGGTAATCCCGTCCGAATTCAGATTTGGACAAGTAATAACTCCCAAAACCCATAAATGCCAGTCTTTACCCATAGGGTGTCCGTGAGGTCCTGGACCCTGGCCCATAGGAGGAGGAGGAGGCTGCATCCAGGGGGGAGGCAGGCTGTTGGGGTTGGGGGGCATGGGTGGGCCTCCAATGTTGGGCATGGGAGGAGGAAAGCTGTGGGGTCCTCCATGACCACCGGGCCCTCCATGCATGCCATGGAAGTTCCTGTTCTCAGTCGGACCAGAGCTCATCCAAGGAGGCCGGTTCTGCTGCACACAAACAGTCATATAAGACAATTTTCAACAGGAACAGGAGTTTGGAATCATGAGTGTTAAACCAACTAACCGGTGGTGGCTGGTTATTGTTGGGTCCTGAGGCCCGAGGTGCTCCTCCCTGGGTGCTGGAGTGTCCTCCACCAGAGGTGGGGACTGGAGCCTCCCCTAGCTCAGCCATGAGGGACAAATACTCCTTGTCCATACGTGCCTTGTCCTGGGCCGACTGTGGAGGCTCGCCACCTGTCGCTCTGTGTGCAGCAAATGAGCTACACAGAGCAAAACAGCAACATTGTTATAAAAAGATTTCTAACACTGCAATAACAAACAGGCTTCTGTGAACTGATCATCACCTGGTGTACTTGCAGTCAGAAGAGATGTGACCTGCTCCACCACACTTGGTGCACAGGGTGGTGTTGGTGATGCTGCGTGGCTCAGCATTCTGCCAAGGACGAAGGATCCTATAGAGACAAACAGGCACATTCTTCACATCTTCAGTTGTGCTCTGAGGCTTAAACCCAAGAGCCTCCTAAACTGCCACTTCTCCCATGCCCATATATTCATCACCAATGATCTCCCAACAACAGCAGCTCCACCACTGTCACACTGACCTGTTGTCATCTTCCCTCAGCGTGCCATTGAGTCTGGCCAGCTCCCTCAGCTGCATCTTTCGTAGGTCATTCTGATCCTCAGGCGTCTCAATGCCTTGCTTCAGAATGTTGCGAATCTGTGGACACAAATTTCTTACCATTAATATACTGTACATAGTGTACAGTCCCAAAGACATACTGAATGCATATAGAAATACATTTTCAAATCAAGTCACTCAAAAAAAGATGGAACATCTGACAGGAGTATGATGTAACAGTTGAGGTGATCTAACCTGCTCCACAGCTTTCTTGACATTCTCCATTGTGTTGGCGGTGACTAGGGCATGCAGAGGCTCATCTTCCCCTGGCAGCATCTGTCCATCCTTTCGGCCTACCTTCCCCTCCTTCACAGAACCTTTACCCCGGATCATGATCTTGGCACAACACTCCTTCTCAATGTTTTTCAGCGTATTACCACTGTTAAAACCCAAAAGGAAAAAAGTGAGAATCCCAGCTTACTTTTAACTGTACTTACTGTTAACTTACTTGCTTATAACAGTATGTAAAACATGCAACATGACGGTACTGTTGCACGTTAATGATAACATAACAAAATTTACCGTGGCCCAATCAGTAGACCAACAAAGTTGATTTCAGGGTATTCGTCTTGGGGGATCATCACTTTGTCATTAACTCTGGTGGCTGGTGGCCTACAGGAAACAAATACAAGAAAAGCATTTACTTGGAGTAATGAACAGTTTTCTAATTCTGTAGAAAAGCCATTGTAGATATTATCATTACACCATGTAGCTCTTCATATTAACATCCATTAACCCTTTTCCAATGCAGGAAATTAACCAGTAATCTGGAGTTTTCCATAATCAGAACTTTAACAACAATTTGAAGTTTCAACTGTATATTTCATGTATCTGATATACGTCATTGAAAAGGCTGCAGTAGAGCAGATTATAATTTTTTGTGCAATTTGACAGGCAAGGGAAAGACATGCACATGTTATCGATTTCTATTTCTACATTTTGCTGAATCACAACTGGAGCCGGCACACTGGTCTATCGCAAACCACTTCGCAGTTTACACCAATGTGCGCACTGAGATCCTTAGTTCCTTGTTGCAGTTGTTTTTTGTTTTGTCGTCATGTGACATCATGTCTGCTCAACCAATCATGACTGACAACAACAATGGTGACCACCTAAATGAATCACCTGGTGAGTAGTACCCAAACTCAATTCAACATTGGCAATAAAAAGCAGAACCCATACACAACATTTTTCTAAGTTCTTGAAAAGGGGTTTTCCTCAAACCAGATTGTAGAATATTCACATAGTAAGAGTTTCATATTTCATTCCTATCAGCATCATTATACAACTTGCAATTACTTTGCAGATTGCTCAGTCACAACGAACAGTTTCTGGCCACTGACACTTTAAAAATTGACTTTTATTTTATTAGTCATATCAACACAGACTGTGTCTATAAGACAAAAAACCCATAACTAGATGGTGAGTGGAAAACAAATGAACATATCATACTTATAATCTGCTGGAGGCTTGAAGTCAGGGTTGAGTCCAACCATCTCAGTGATGAGGGAGTGACGCTCCTCCTCAATCTTCTTTCGCGTGCGATACTCACGGGTGTTTAACCTCTTGCCCTCGCTGTTGTAGATGGGCTCTGGAGAGGGAGACCTGAAAATGGCAGACAAAAGACAAGAAAGACATCATTGATACCTTTCTAGAAGTGGAGCTCTGCCAGTAACATTCACACAGGCTCCCTACAGCTAACTAAGACTTTAAAGAATTTCAAATCTTCAGTAGGAATTTTTAATCTATGGGTGCTGACATGTCTTTAAACAATTATAAATTTAAAAAATAGTTTTGGAAATTTGGATCTACTGAGAGAATTCTCTGACTGTAACTCATGGCCAGTGCGAGAGAAAACAAAAAGAAAATTATGTAGGAACTCTGCACTGACATTTCAAAGGCTAGAGTCCATTCTTTTATACAATTCAGGGTAAAAAGGGGGCAACCAAAGCTGTATAGTGGTAATTAACCCAATACCCTGGAGGGGCATCAACCACAAGGGGAAAAAAAACAAAGGAAAAAACAACAACAAAAAAGAAAAAACAAATACACGGCCATAACTAAACCTGCATACAGGATTGTTGGCCTACAAGAAAGGAAAGTTGGAGGTAAGAAAAAGAAACCAAAGCAAAATTCGCAATCCTAAGCAGAAACGCTGGCTTTGAGAGTTGCTTGGTGTTGACGTGGCGGAAGAGGTCCGTACCTCCCCTTGGATGCTGAAAACCTGTGTTGTTGCGTTAAGGAGGCTCTGTGCTTGAAAAAGGGTTAGGTTGATGTGGGGTAATTTGGGTTAGAGAAAAGGAATTAAGATTAGATAGCCACCTTTTCCTATGCTCTCCCATCAGAGAGCCACATTTATGTCCATGTGATGTGAAGAGTGAGAAAAAAAAAAGTTTTTTCCTTTTATGCTTCAAACTTCCACCGGTGACAACCTGAAACACCCCCAGTTGGTTCTGTCACATTAGATCGGGGAGTGATTTATAAGAGTGCTGCAGCTCTGCGATCAACTTTTTAAGTTGCTGTGGAAATGTCTGATTATGAAGAGAAACGCTAAACAGTGTACAGACAGGGACTCTAGCTAGTAAAGGTCAACTTCACACACTCTTGAGAGCAAGCCACTTCCTGCAGGAACAGATCCTTATGGAAACTATGTTATAAGCTGGCCATTGCTTTTCCAGAACACATACAATTCTGGAAGTTCTCTTCCCGACCTCAAGAGTCCCAAGGGAAAACTGGAACAAGCCCCCTTTCCCCCTAGGTGGAAATGTTAAAGCCACATTACGGGAAAACCAGAGATGACAAGCAACAAATTATTTTGTTATTGTTGTGGTTAAGTCCAGGACAAAACCTATTAATCACTGATATGTTGCACTTTAGGCTACACACGCCATGTGCTCAGTCACTACTGGCAAAAAGCTATATAATATCCAGTGAGTAAAAAAAGTCAGGCTGGGCAGTATCAATTGATGGGACTTGTGTGAAATCTTTGGTCACCAACTTTTCCAAAAGAGCCAATTCATCTGAACTATTTCAACTTTAATGCTGCTAAGGTTTGAGCATTGATTATTTAGCAATCAATGCTAAACCGTCTAAATCATTTACATAGAGTAAGATGTATTGACCCACACCTGTTTCAGAGGAAAATCTTTTTACATTATGCATCATATACAGTATGTATTCAAATATTCACAAAGCACTCTACATCAGACACACAAAACAAGCAGTGGGTGAAACCATGATGCATAAATACTAATAGGCTAAATGTGAAGCAACGACTCAACTTAACTGTTAAGTCAAATGAGAAATATTCCAATAAAAAGTGCAAATATTCCAGACAGTTATCTGGCAGTGACTTGCTAAATGGTCTTGGCTGAAATACATCTAAACTCAACTTACATTGACCTATATACAGTGGGTTGCCCAAGCATTCATACCCCCTGCTCCCTTCCACATCACTTACAATACTATTTTCATTAAATTATTTGTTTGTTGTTTTACCCAAGATTGAAACACTGTTTTTACTACACCATAATGAAAGAGAAATCCTAAAGCAAAGAAAAACATGTACACTCAACTGAAGGATGGTAGTTGCTCAGTTCTGAGCAAACTTCCTCCTCCAATGAAGACCATGAGATTCAATTGAAAGTGCAAAAAAGATGACCTTGAGTTAAGGCTTTTTTTTTTTTTGGGCTAAATTACTGTTTCCACAGTCAAGAAGGAACTTTCACATTTACTTGCATACATTTGCTTGCACTGCCAACTATATGTTCAAATCAGTTTCAGTTAAGTTTACACTTTAGTAGATTCCTTTCAAGCAGTATTTCTTTTTAAAAATGTATATACTTCAATTTAATAAAATGAGGAAGTAAGAGAATTTAGTATTTTGATATTATTGCAGACAATGTCTCATTGTCTTGGGTAAACACATAAGCATTTATCCAATTCAAAAAAAAAAAAGCTGTAGCAGTAGAGATGGTCTAAAAAATGTTTGTTTTTTAAATTGATGGGGTGAAAGTTTTGCACGCCACTGTACAGTTCATAACGTAATTATGTCCAAATTTTAAATGTCTTAACTAAGTAGGTAACTTTACCTGTCTTAACTTCACAAAATTATTTTAATTGACCTACTTCTAAAAATGTACCATTATCAATTCAAAACAAGCTACACATAATTATAAAAACTGCTAAAGCTATCAGCAGCAGTAAACACACATTTATGTATGCTTACTGGTGATGGAATGATGAGCAATCTCAGAACTTTATATATATTAATGGAGATTAACTCTCTTCTAGCACTAGGCTTTGACAATGTGAAAAACTAAATGCTACATCTGCCAGCTACTACTACTATGCAATCTGAGATTTTGCTAACAACCACATATATATTGAAAATCAACATTTGTCTTCCAAAAAGTCAAGAAGGTAGAGAAAATGTTACTGTTCATGGGTTTAATCTTTTTCCGACCTGTCCTCAGGGTTAACAGGGATTCCCAGGTCTCCTGTACGCAGTTTACGAGTCAGGTCTTCAATCTGCAGTTGGACTGGAAGAATTCAGGTTAGGAAAGAAAAACAAGGATGGAGAGAAATGTGGTTACCACAACAACATCAGAGAGACAACGCTCTGCAAATTAGAGCACTGTCTCATACATTACTGAGGTAAAGACAAATGGTGAGTCTGTTAAATAAAAAATAAAGGGAGATCAGATCAACATCTGGTAAGACTCTAAAGCATGAAACCACTTAATCATATCTGAGGACATCAGAGGAACACATTATTCAAAATGAATATGTTCTAGGGATGAATTACATTAGCATAAAAGGGCTAACCTTTTCTCAGACAATGATTAAACATGGCAACATATCAGAGTAAATATCTAGACCATGATTCCTAAAAATGCCTGCCAAACCATTAATATTTCAAATCTGAGCTGTGGTTTTCTTCCATGAAGACAGGGCTTCACATACTGCAGCATAATGTGTTTAATGGCTTTGGCATTTTAAGGACACATTGGGTCTAAAAATCACTGAGTGGTCTATTTGTTTTGCAAGATTCAATAACAAAAAGATGATCACAGTCACTCTTTGCACTCCACAGATCTAACACTGAGGGGCTGCAGTGACAGAGACAATTATTACATTGAGAAGGCAATGACAAAATAAATCAGTCATCCCATGCACATTATGAAAGTTGTAATGAAATACCCCCCAAACACAGAGTCACTGAAAGAATTACTCTGGATTATAGAGATGAATACAGGTCCTGTGAATTGTGGTTCACAGCTTTTTCATCTTAAACGCTTCCCTTGGATTGTTTTAGGGGTTCTACTGAATGAGCAAAGGAAACGATAAGTGTGATAGCAGAAGGTGGGCACAAATGAACGTTTACATACCAAAGAACAACAACCATTACCAATGAGTGAACAACATCAATAACGATGTCAGTTATTGACAAAGGGCTTATCTGCTTCAAAATACCCCATTGAGGGCCTGTGAAGGCAGTATGTTGGTGCTACACTGCTGCTGGAAGGCATTTGTGGTTAAAAAAACAACAACTATTTGCTTCACATGATAATTGTGGGATTTTAAAAAAACAGATCAAACTAAGAGCAAAACAACATGTGTTCCAATTAGCAATGCCCACTAAATAATCTGGTTGAACAATTTAAATATGTTGAACTGACTTGCCATTGAAGCAGCATTGCTCACACTTTGACCAATATAAACAAAAGCACACTTTAGCATACTAGGACATTATGAGTAACTCCTCCATGCACAGGGACAATACTGATGAAGTGTAGGGGATCAAGCAAGACAGTGAGCAGTGACCTGCAGCTCAGGACAGATAGCAGCAAGCAGTAGTGTTTAATCGTCTATCTCAAACCCCTCTTGCTAATGGCTGCCCGATGGTATGCAAACCATAAGACCACAGAAACACTTGCCACAGCAGAACCACTTTACTTCCATTAAAGAGAAAATAACCTTAATTAACAAGTTATATCATCAAGTTATACTCATTGCTTGACGGAAATTAATGCTTTGTCTCAACAGTTGGAGCTAATTTAGACATTTCCCATTTGGCGTAACACAGGTATACAACTATTGAATATTGTTATGAAAGTTGTTAGTACTGCATCTTGTGGGTGCCTTTAGAGAGCTCTAACTGTTGGGAATGTAGGCAAACAGGACATAAGTTTAATAAGACAACCTCAAACAAATGTCTGATGACATACTTTAAAAACTGCATTTACAAGTTACATCGAAACCTTAATCAACAAGAGATACTTAATAAAATTTACCTATATAGGCTCTCTCTTGATCCCGGGTCAGTCCAGGGGGAATGACAGTGGGCATGCCTGGTATGACCGTCTTCTGATCAGGCGTCTCGCTGCTCCAACGACTCTTCTTCCTTTGTTTCTTCTGACCGAAATCTGCCAAGAGAAACGGGACACATTTTCTATGTTAACCGTAGTGTCAGTGTGTAACGTTATGAATGTGGGTGCACGTGAATTCAAGCCACTCAACATGACCTTGTTTATTGGTAGAGGTAAGATAAGATAAACCTTTATTCGTCCCACAGTGGGGAAATTCACATATCACAGCAGCAAAGGGGATAGCAGCAGTTAAATAGTTAAAGGAACAAATTAACAGGCTAAAAAAGTAGATATTAACAAATCTACATGGCTTATTTACAGTTGCAAATATGGATATGAAGTATGAAATATAAAATATATGACCATAACAACAACAAGAATTGAAAGAGGAAAGAGGTAACGAAGAAGAGGCAACTATAGCTACAAGAAAATGGACGGAATACAGGAGTCTTTCAACTTTGCATACTCAACCAGACACCAATGACGTAATATGACTTCTAGATTCAAGAGTAACGCGATCATCTACATGCTAGTCCTGGGTTAACGCGTCTAACGTCAGCTAAAAAGAAATTAGGATTGATTGCTAAATTATGCGCACGTAGAATCATTATGATGAAGGAAAGGGAAAGGTAACAGTGTCCATTTGGCCAACGCAGCCCTTGACATGGTTTACATAACTAGCCTAGTGTTAGCTCTATGTTAAAGTAGTTCGGCATGACAGCCTGTCATTAACAACACTCAGCATAGCAACCCAACGCTACCGTCGCACTGATTGATGGCAAGCGTTACTCAAAAAGGTCACTATTATCCTATCAACGTTCTAAAGAAGTTCACCATTAGTCGTGAAATGAACGAATTCTAACACTGTAAGAGGATATGTTAACTCCAGTCAATGCTAAACGTTAACGTTCGCTACTCGCTTACAGTCGTTTGCTAGCTAACGTTAGCTGTGCTGTCTCCATTTCGTGCCAGGGCTCGATCTGGGGCCTCTGACCCATGTTGCTTAGCCACATTAGCTGGCTAGCGTTAACTCATGCTGCATCAAGTGTGTGTACATTTAGCGGACGTTCGGTTAACGTACCTGGTTTGGCTAGTCCGCCTCCCGCAGCTGGTTGTTGTTGAACCTGGGAAAAACCTGCCCCAGGATTGAACTGATGTGTCGGAAAAGATGCGTTTGGCATTGCGGGTTGGAAACCTTGCAGCGAAGGAAAGGATGCAGGCGGCCCCGGTGTTGGCATCAACCCGTTCCCTGCACCAGGCCCGGCGTCGAATCCTCGTTTAGCGCCAATACTGGGGTGCAACTTCCCGAGAGGAGTTGCGTTTGCACCCGTGGCCATTTTCGGTGTACTCAAAAACCTTGGTCTCTGTCAAACGTCAGTCGATTCAGGTATAAATTTGTTTAAATTGAGAAAATATCTAACAAAGTGTAGCTCGCAACCCCCTTTCACATCAACTTAATCAAAATGGCGCCCAGCAGAAAACCACAAAGGATGATTCCATGGACATGGGATGCTCAACTTTAGTAACAAGCGTTCCTATTGGTCAGACCAAGCTCCTCCCCACAAGGCCGTGTTCTATTGGGTATATTTTTTTTCTTTATCCTCGTTCTGCAAACTGATTGGCTAATATGACTATCAATCCTGTTATTAATTTCTTCCCATATCTAACAGACCCAATCAGTTTATGCTGTACTGCGATTTTATTATACTGAAAAATGAACTATAAAAATTAATATTGTTGATTCAGCTTCAAGCCATCAGTGAAAATAAAAGCATTCAATACAGCTTATGAAGCATGAGTATCAAATAATTGCAACTTGCAACTGTGGCAAAGAATCTTGACCACAGATCTCTAAACCGCTGCTTACAGCTAAATTAATACGAATATAATGGCCAATATGAATGCTGAAATGGCTATTTATTCTAATGTGGTTGGTGATACCCAAATTAGTAAGACATGTACATGCTAATATTATTTCATCACGTTGACCTGCTCTACTGCATATGTCACCATATTGTGCCTTGTCATTACGTCTTCCTACACTTCAGAGTTGATGTGGTCCAGGACTAACATCAGCAACACCCTTCTGACAAATGAAGTGATTTTCCTTATGGTGTAATTTTCACCAAGGTGGTTAACCTTGAACTTTTATTTTGGCTGGCTGTTGCACTTGTGAATGTCATTTGACAGTATTCCAGATGAGTACAACAAACACACAGGTCACAGTCTTTAGACTTTAGACAAACAGATTTTAATTTTAACCTAATAGTTAGAAACAAGACAGACAGCATAGGCAATTTTAGGTCATTTTCATTATGAAACTACAACATACAGTATGTTCAAGATGTAAAGCCTCATATTTATCACAGCAATTAAAATCAATTGAATGTAAGTAATGTGCCTACTTTCAAAATGAAAAAACAAACAAACAACATGATCACTATGCATCTTGTTAAAAGGTTATTCAACTTATTTTAACAACAGGTTTTATATAACCCAAATACAAAAGTAACAATTTTTACACTGTGCAGATCCATATTTGGTACAGGTGTTAAGTCCACAGTTTAAACAATGAAGGTGATGAAGCATACAGTATTTAAATTTGTTTCGCCATTGCTTCACATATGCAGTAACAATGTGAACTTACACAAATACACTAAAATGCACATAGTAATACATTAGAGGTGGCTGAAAAGAACTTATTAAATTTAAAACATAACCCTAAGACTCACCTTTAAACATGCACCATGCACTAATTTCATTTGTTTCTATTAACAGAGTCTAAATAGTGTATGAATGTAGAACTACTTTCAGCAGGGCAAAAATTCTGTTCTTACAGTTTGATGAATAGACGTCAGCCAGGTTGTAGATGAACCCAGTATCTGCACTTCTACTCTTAGGCTAAGCCATCTCAGAACTGCGTCAATACCACAATATGTAAATGGGACAATGAAAGGTGGTCAACTGAGCATTAGTTGTACTGCATTTTGAAGTATAACCTGGAATGAGATCACAGCATAATGTAAATGCATTTAACTATTCACATTGAAATCTACTCATTGGCTATTATAATTGGCAAGCTTTATTGTGACCTTATTCTTACTACCCACACTCCTCACATACAGAGGGATGAATTTTGCCTCTAATATTACCAATGAGATATATAGTTTAATGTTTAATTTTCAGCGATTCCAATGGCACTTAGGCTATCCTATCCACTAAATGTCAGACAGCTCTCACCTGACTGTATGGGACAAGGATTAGTATGTATATCGTGCCCGCTCAGTGCCGGGATCCCGCAGATGGTCATAGGTAGAACTTCTTGGGAGGGTGGGCACCGGGGAAAGGCGCGAACGCTCATATGCATATCCATCTGCCTCAGCAGGGACTCTCCGAATCGGACTCCGGTCACGTGCATAGTATGAGGAGACTGGGGCTGGTGGAGGAGGAAGGGGGCACTCGTATGGGTCGAGGCTAGAGGGTGGCAGACGTTCCCTCATTAAAGCTGTGGAGGAGGATGTTGATGGAGCAGGCAAGGGGACAGCGCGACGTTCTTCGAAATAACTGCCTCCGTAAGAATTGGCCCTGTACTTCTCGTAGTAGTCCACGACCCCGTACGGATCCCTTTCCTCATAAGGCGACCGTCGCATCGGGTAGGCTGGTACCGCGCCATAGAGTGAGCCGTTGCTCCTGTATGCCGCCTCGCTGCCATACATCCGAGCCATGCTATGTTCAGCAACAGCGCTTATGCCGTAACCTGGGTGCGGCCCGTATCTCATTGCACCCTCGTAGCCTGCGCCCCTTCTGTACCCTGCCATGCCGCTGCTGTGACCAGAACCCCGGGAAAAACCATGTACTGGAGCGTAGCCGCCACCATAATCTGGATCGCCACTGAAGTCTGGATGATAACCCCTGCTGCGACCACGCCCGCCAAATCTCGAGGCATCGTATCCATCAGACTTTGGCTCTGAGCCGTTTCTGTGGTAGCCATTTTGGTCTAGAGGGCATTCTTTGGACCAGTGGCCTTCCTGCCCGCAACGATAACAACCCGATCTGTCTCCCATTCCCGGCGCAGTACGCAGGCGGCTAGTCGAAAGCTTCACGCTCATCAGTTTGCCTTAAAAAGAAAAGACTCAATAAGGACTTATGCCTGCATTTATTCTAAATAATATATTTCACATTTCCTGCCTGGCATACAAAAGTCTCCTAATACACCAGTCTAGTAAAAAGCTGCATTATAATCCAAAAACAGCAATAAGACATGGTCTTCAAGCATTAAAAAAATAGTTATTAAAGCTGAAATCCGTAACTTTCCACACGTTTCCACCCTGCAGTGGCAAAAGGTGACTCAAATAATGTTCAGACTACAAAGTTGTCATGGAAGGTTGCATGTAAGCCTGCTATTGAGATCAGCTCATGCTAAAGTTGAAAGAAGTCAGCCAAGTTTGACAGCCCGAATGATACTTTTCCCGTATAGCTACGATGGTCCGCGTGACAAAAATTTCGTTATGTGCCCATGTTGCTGAGTGTTGGCGGAGACCGTGCAGCCCAAAATGTATGACCATGCGGACAAATGTGTGAACACATATGTGTGCAGAAACCAAATGAAGTATAAACAGAACCCCATGTGCATTGATTTTGGTGTTTATCCAGCCCTTAATGGGACTATGTAGTTGGGTTTGATTTGTAAAAAAAGACAGACATGGTTTGTTATACATTACTTCCAGTACTAAATTGATTGTACTTGCATTAACAACCTGAACAGGTGTGTCCTGACAAGTCAATCATAAACTGCAGTAGGTGTCTGTTTGTGTTTTACAACAGAGTATAGATGGATGTTACCAATGAATACCAATTACCATTACGGATACCAGCTTTAAAATAGTAAATATTCAGGGTTGCCTTACTTTCTTCCGCTTACCGTTATCCCTTTAACTTTCAATTTACTCACCTGTAGTGCATCCATAACTTACCTATCATTTCACAAGAACAGGATTAAATATTCTTGATACTGTATCTTTATGATATGGAAAACTCCCATTAAGCCCAGCCCAAGAGTTCACCTTTAAAAGCTGTGTTGTCTAACTGATTAATGGCCTCCATGGCATCCTCCATTCGCTCCATGTGAACAAAAGCATAGTTCTTTACTATGTCACACTCCAACACAGCACCAAACTCTTCAAACTTGGCCCTCAGCTCCTGGTTGGTACAGGCAATGTTGCCAACATGTAGTTTGGTGGATCCTCTTGACTTGCCACGGCTCAATTCTACATTCATGGGCTGGCCATTTAGCTCATAATGGTGGAGGTTGCGGATGGCTTCTTCTGCCTCCGCCTTGTCATCCATGTGCACAAAGCCAAAGTTCTTGACAATTGTGCATTCTGCAATCTTGCCATATTGGGAGAAGAGAGAGCGAAGTTCATCTGATGTTGTGTCTGGTGACAAGTTCCCGATGAATATTTTCACCATTGTGGAGCATTCACGTCACTAAGGGAGGAGAAGAAATAATCAAGATTATTGGTACTATTAATTCTACTGTCTCAATTAAAGCCTTGACCATTTGATTTAACCTAAATCCAAATTACCACTACAATCAAGTTGGAAACCTGCATGCATTCGCGAGGCTTTCCTGCAACTTGCACAAAGATATTGCAAATTTCCCCATTGTGGGACTAATAAAGGAATATCTTATCTTATAATCAATTCAATTTAATTTTATTTGTATAGTGCCAAATCATAACAGAAGCCATCTCAAGGCACTTCACAACTATAATGTATGACGTGATGAGCCCCGCTAACAATGAATGATCAATGGTAATTTTGATTCACCATGAGTTATTTGGTGGTGCAGTTGTTCAAAATAACTTTGACATTAAACAAAGCCTCTGAACTATAGTTTTGGAAAATATTAACTCTTTTCTCACTCTTCAGTGAATAATAGAAAATAAACTTACAGGTTACTATGTGAGTAGACGTGTCCTACAATAGCACAAAGCAGTGTGTGTGTATGTGTGTGTGCATACATATTATACATACACACACACCGGCCACTTTCTTAGGTACTCCTGTTCAACCACTCGTTGACGCAAATATCTAATCAGCCAATCACATGGCAGCGACTCAATGCTTTTAGGCATGTAGACATGGTCAAGACGACCTGCTGAAGTTCAAACTGAGCATCACAATGGGGAAGAAAGGTGATTTAAGTGACTTTGAGCGTGGCGAGGTTGCTGATGGTCTGAGTATTTGAGAAACTGTTGATCCACTGGGAGTTTGATGCACAACCCTCTGTGGGGTTTACGGAGAATAGTCTCTGGGCAAAAATGTCTTGTTGATGCCAGAGGTCAGAGGAGAATGGCCAGATTGGTTCGAGACGATAGAAAGGCAACAGTAACTCAAATAACCACTCGTTAAAATCAAGGTATGTACAAGACCATCTCTGAATGTACAATGAGTTGAACCTTGAAGCAGATGGGCTACAGCAGCAGAAGACCACACCAGGTGCCACTCCCGTCAGCTAAGAACAGCAAACTGAGGCTACAATTCGCACAGGCTCACCAAAATTGGGCAACAGAAGATTAGAAAAATGTTGCCTGGTCCGATGAGTCTCAATTTCTGGTGCGACATTCAGATGGTAGGGTCAGAATTTGGCAAACAACATGAAAGCACGGCTCCATCCTGCCTTGTATCAATGGTTCAGGCTGGCGGTGTAATGGTGTGGAGGATATTTTCATGGTGCACTTTGGGCCCTTTAGTATCAGTTGAGCATCATTTAAATGCCACAGCCTTCCTGAGTACTGTTGCTGACCATGTCCACAGTGTACCCATCTTCTAATGGCTACTTCCAGCAGGATAACATGCCATGTCACAAAGCACAAATCATCTCAAACTGGTTTATTGAACATGACAATGAGTTCACTGTACTCCAATGGCTTCCACAGTCACCAGATCTCAATCCAATAGAGCACCTTTGGGATGTGGTGGAATGGGAGACTTGCATCATGGATGTGCAGCTGACAAATCTGCAGCAACTGCATGATGCTATCATGTCAATATGGACCAAGATCTCTGAGGTTTCCAGCACCTTGTTGAAGCTATGCCACGAAGAATTAAGGTAGCTCTGAATGTAAAACTACTAGTACTAGTAAGGTGTACCTAATGAAGTGGCCGGTAAGTGTGTGAATGTTTGAGAAAAACGAGGGTGGATATGGTGATGACACTAAGAAATAGCATAAAGCCTGACCTTGGTCAGAATGTGACAATCTGTAGAAATCTGCAGTTTCCTTTATCTGTCTTGATCTATCTTATCTTGGTATCTTGATTACAAATCAAAAAAGCTTATGTGTTCATGCTACAAAAATATATCAGCCAATATGTTATTTTCAAATTCTGCAACTCTCCAATGTAAACATCTTTACTTGTACTGGCCTCAAAAGTATTGGTTGTGCTCTAGTAACGATGACTATACTATATATCAAGTATGTCATATGTCAAAGAGAAATCAATATTCAAACATGCAGATACTTCAATTCCATAAGAATACAACCTCTATGCTCTATATCACCCCAAAGTCTGAAATTCTGTCCCAATTCATTTCCACAGGGAACAAACATACAATCTCAGTGTGTTGGACAACTACCACAGATTCAGGGTCATATTTTTTTATATCTTTTTATTTTGACTCATTTCAAGTTCGTTCTTTGTATTTAGCCACATATAAAATTCTACAGGGTCAGGTTTATAGATAATAGATATCACTTTTATTTCTCCCACTGCTGTCCATGAGCCTAGTTTTACCATTGAACACATTCACCAACTCCAAATCACTAGACAAAATATGCCAAAATGACAAAAAATAATTGACTGATTTTGACCTTGCTGATATTGGGGAGTATGTGGAAACAAAGCAAGAATCCAGTTTCTATCTGAATGTTTACAATAAACCAGTGTTTTAAAAAAAAACATTTCATCAATCACAACACGCTCCTCCAAGGAATCTTTTATCACAGGATAATATAAATAGATGGCATCCTGCTGTTTGGCTTGAAAATCTTAAGTTATCCCTTTCATCAGTCCAAATGCGGAATGCATTAATAACCTCTTTGCCCATAATAATTTGCCAAATGGGGTCACACGTGTTCCCTGTAATTGCAAACATTCAAATATGAAATAGAAGAGGCCAACACAAATCCCCAAATAATGTTGTAACATATTCAATCAACATGAGTACTTGTGCAAACTGCTATGTAACAAATTATATTGCTGAAAATTAGCAATATAGCTGGTTGTTTGCAACACCTGTGGTATACTTTACAAATCCTAACTGTGCCACAATGGGACCCCCGCACATTTCTATGAATGTTGTAGTATAAAATGTTGTTTTCTTCTTTGTCAACCATTAAACTTTGATTTCTTCGGCAGGTGGTGGCGGTATAGCGATGGGCTCGTTATTTAGCAGTAAACAGAGGAGGAATCTAACTGTTTTTGCGAAACAAAGTACCGATGATTGATTGGTTCTTTGTAGCTGGAATCGTCTGTAGAACACAGAGCATGGCATTATTTACCTCGGCTAGTATCAATAGACCCCAGGTTATCATCAACAATGAAATCACTTTCCAAAGACAGACAAACGTCGGACACCCATGGCTCTCATATTGTTTTCTCAATTCACAGCACAACCAGCACATCGTGGCTCAGCAGCTCACTTTCGTTAGCCGGGGAGCTAACGAAAATAACATTAGCTCCTCGGCTAACGAAAGTAACGTTAGTTGCTGGGCTAACGAAAGTAACGTTAGCGAAGTTAGCTGGTTTATCAACATTCTGGCCAAACAGTTGACAAGTATAGATCACTGTTGGGTTTTAGTCAGTAACAAAGTTACGTAAAACGCTTCTCCACTCTTTCAGGCGATTGCCTTAGCCATACACGTTGCACGCCTACAGCTAACGTTAGATTAGCTTAGCCTGTCTGTACATTTTACAGAAACCGTATTTATTAAAGGCCTACGAAACGTGAGTAACTGGAGTGCCTTTGCTAATTTTGTCAACTACAGGAGTTTTAGGTTTATGCTCATTCAGTGCTACTTGCATCCTTACCTTTGAAAGCTGCGGTGTGCGTCTCGACCTCTGGAGAATGAAATGACGACTGCCGCCGCTTAACAGACTGACGTTACATTACAGGCTCGTGACCAGGCGAACACCGCGGCACAGACATGAAGCTAACTCGGTTAGCACTGTCTGGGACGGACCACAGCGCCTAATGCTAGCTAACATGTTGGGATGAGGGACAGAAAAAAAAGGAAACTAAAGATAGGCGAAATAAGGACATCAGTTAGGACATCCTTTATCACAAATAATGTAAATCTTTTGGTGGTCGAATTCAAAGTAATCAACATCGCTAGTGTAGATGGAAAGAAATCTCCCATAATCATGATCTTGTTTATCTACATGTGTATTTACATTTTAACAGCTTTTCACAGCTTGATCATTTATGAAAAAGAACTCTCTCTCTAAACTTTTTAATACCTGAATTGTAGGGTTATGACAAAATGAGTCATCAGCCTTCAATCATGGTCTAAAAATATGTAAGTGTTAAGCACAGATTTATACTTTCTATGTCTAAACACTATGGCAGTTCTGCCACTAGTAAGGGAGTCCTCCTTAGTGTGCAGGCTCAGGTAAAACATGGAAAACATGACTGAATCACGATCATGTCATGCTCTTGAATTTCAGTTTGGAGTACTAGTCTGTCAGCTTTGTTACATGGTGCTTTGTTTTCACGTTTCTGTTCCAGTAATTGTGACCTCTTGACCCCTTCAAGGGATCCCAACCCCTTAGTTGCTCAACCACTCATCTAGAACAAATGTTGTCTAGACATGACTGTAGAGTAGGGTGATAATGAGGACATATTCTAAATAGTGTCACATTTCACCACATGCACATTTATACCGTGCTCTGATAGTAAATTCTCAAATGGTTTTTACTTAACAGATCAATACATTGTTTATTGAGGACTTTTGCATCAATGTGAGCAAGTATGTGGATTTTGGTTTTGATTTCTGTCTCTCAACTGATTTTTTCAAAAACTACTTTCTTGCAATATATATAATAGATATTGTGGTGGGTGGACTGATGGCATTGGCTTAATGTCCTCAAAATTACAGTTAAATGCTCGAAGATATGAGATATGTTTAATGAGTTGAGAGAATATTTCCATTGTACCTACAACCAATGTTAGACACCATCACATTGGGTTCAAACAAATAACTGAAAAATGCCAAGCGTCACCAAAATAATTTTGGCTTTATTAAAAATCGTATTCATTTTAGATTTTGAATGTATGCTGGTACTTTTACAGCTAGTATGAAAAATACAAACTTCAAAACCACCTATATGCAAAAACAAACAAAGGCACCTTCAACAAAACACAAGTGCCTCATGACGTACATCGCCCAAGCCCTGAGTCCTGCCTCACATTTCTGTATCTGCCGATGCTGTGTTATATAGAGGACAATGAACATCCATCCCAGACTGGAATTCAAAATATGAGGGGTTATTTTCGGTTGTCAACTATGGGCACGGTGTGCAACATTGCCAACGGGAAGGAAACATAGTCAAGATGTTATGTATTTGCACAGTGCATGTCAGCTAACATTCTTGTTTTGGTGTCACTCAACAACACTTTTGTTTCAAGAGTTTTGACTTCAAAGCAGACATCTCATTACGTGTTATAAAATTGATCAATTCATATTCTGTAGACAGAAATGGAATGTTTGAGATTACTTGTCTTAGATTCTAACTCAAAGTGTGATTATGTATCCTAACTCAACACTCACGCCAGGTCAGTTGCATGGATATGGATTAATGTCTCTACTGTCTCCTTCAGTGTGAATCACAGAGAATTCATGTGCTACAGAGGGCAAAGAGTTTGCAGGTTTTCTTTCCCACGCAACATAAGACAGCTTACTGTGTGTTTCAACCATTCAAGCATAAAGGAAATAAATTCTCAGTGAAGACTACTGGTTTTAGCAGTAATAAAACATACCTAAAGGACCTCCACAACTTACTTGTTGGACATTACTAATAAAGATAATTTCTGAAAAAACATTTCTCTCTATCCACATCCATATAACTGACTCACATCATGTCAGATGGGTTTCTTGGAGCGAGATAAGATTCTTCTGCACTACAAGCAACTGATACAGCATGGGTTAACTCTTATCCCATTCAAAAAAGGAAGATAAATGTTCATATATTGATGAAACAAGAACACTTTTTCTAAATGACATAAACAGAGGCCAAAGAATTAACATTCGATGAATTTAACAATTTGCTTAATGTATGGAAGAAACACAGGTAAGAAAAAAAGGCATGGCTAAAAACTGAAAACCTGCAGAGCAAGTGAGCAAATTATTGTTTTATAAGTGTCAAATAGTGCAGTCTGCTAATCATCCTTATTAAGTACAGGTTATGTGAATGTGACTGAAAGGATGATTCCTTTGCAGGCAACTAGCATCTCAGATGCCTGGAAGATGTCAATTAATTTCGACATCTCTAATGCTTTGCTTTGCAGCACATCACGTAGACCGATGGAATTGCGTAGCTTGAAGAAATGACGGCAAAGGGAAAGTCCTGCAGTTCACAAACAGACCTAGAAAGAGAGCAAAGCATTCCCTTTTCAGAAACAGGGTTTATCCCTCATTAACCAGCAACACAGCTTCAAAGGATAAAGTACCTTAAAAAAAATCCAAGTTACAATGGATTTCGAGATTGCAGTGCCCACTGACCAGTAACATTTTACAGTAAAATGTCCCTCTGTTCAGAGATCAAATAAACAGTTATACTTTGTTTACTATATTGCTCACCTTGGCACCACGGCTTTAGTAAGGCGCATAGCGTGATGCATAATTATCCTTGGGTCGTGGGACAGCGTAGGAGCTCCTGGAGGCTGACACCGGTGACAGCCTTGTTCGCTCATAGGTGTAGCCTGCCGAGGAGGCTGGCACTCGTCTGATTGGGCTGCGGTCCCGAGCATAGTATGCAGCAGCTGTGGTGGCCGATGAAGGTGGAGGCATTGGCTGGCGGTCATATGGATCTATACTGGAGGAGAGCTTTGAGAGGGAGGAAGGGGGGGGTGGAGGAGGGGGGAGATAGGACATGCGACGATCCTCGAAATAGCTTGAGCCATAAGGGCGAGCTCTGTACTTCTCATAATAGTCAACACTGCTATAGAGACGCTCACGATCATAAGCTGAAGACCTCTCAGCGTAAGGGCCTGCTGCTCTGCTGGCGTATCTATCCCCCAGCTCAGCGCTGTAGCTGCCAAGCCTACGAGGGGGAGCCGGCAACCCACCTACGTAACCACCCCGACTATACGCAGAGCCACCCATGTAATCAGCTGTTGGAGGTGAAGCCATCCCGTAGCTGCCCCTGCCATAACTGGGGGGACCGCGTGGGGGGGCCCGGCTGCTGCGACCTCTTGTGCCGTCACCGTGGCTACCATTCCGACTGACTGGACAGTCTTTCGACCAGTGACCATGTTTCCCGCAGACATAGCAGCCGGTATGATCTCCCATTCCTGGGGCAGTGCGAAGCCGACTGGTGGACAGCTGTACACTCATCAGCTTGCCTTGTAAGGAGAGAGAAGACACGCATGAGACCGTGGTGTTCTGACACGAAAAGGCTCTTACCGACTATTAAACACGTTAAAGGCATTTGACCGACAATCATTGAGCGAAGCGAAATGACTTGCCGTGCCAGGTGCAGGTGATTTTATGCCAGTGCATATTCACCAGTTACGCTGCCACTGGTTTTACAAGAGACATTGTCAAACTGTGAGTAAGACTTTCAGTCCACCTGGTCAATTAAGGTAAAAAAAAATATCAGCTAGTGAATTTTACTTGTCACAAGAGCTATATGGCGACAAAATAGAATCCAAATTCGTATCTATAAACAGCAAAGAAAACTAGCTCTATCCTGCCCAAGGGTTCACCTTTGAAGGCTGTGTTGTCCAGCTTATCGATGGCATCCATGGCATCCTCCATTCGCTCCATGTGAACAAAAGCGTAGTCCTTCACTATGTCACACTCCACCACCGGGCCAAAGTCTTCAAACTTGGCCCGCAGAACATCACTGGTGACCCCTTCACCAAGATTGCTGACATGCAGCTTGGTGGTGGACTTGGGCCTCCCTTTGCTCATCTCCACATTCATGCGCCAGTCATGCAGCTGGTACTGGTGGAGGTTTTGAATGGCCTCCTCTGCTTCAGACATGTTGTTCATGTGTACAAAACCATAGTTTTTGACAATGTCACATTCTGAGACTTGGCCATACTTCTCAAATAGTTCACGCAGCTCCTCAGCTGTGGTACTGCAGGCAAGATTGCCAATGAAAATTTTCACCATGACGAAGTTCTCTGTATCCTAGAAGATTCAGAAAAATATGTCAGTTACTACAGTATAAGCAGAATTTAATGATTACTTAAAAGGGATGTGAGGTCACTGTGTCAGTGCACAATAAAGAGGCGCGATTGATAAACACATTCCATTGCCAGTTTACACCTAGGTAAAATTAATGCATCATAATCCAACAGTCCTGCAACAAATCCTCCCTTCATGAAGGTTATTATGGTCAGTTTTTGCTTTAACTGTTACAGGAGTATTGGTTCAACTTTATTATTACTTTGGAGGCTGCCTTTTGTGGTCTACTGAATTTCTATTGCATTAAACTAAGGAGTGTTCTATTTTGTTAATTTCAGTTACAGAAACGGCAAAATGTAATCTAAGGACTAGAAATGTAAAATTGCATCATTGCGTCTCTTTAAAAAAACTTTCACTCAAACTATTGCTGTTTGTTGTGTCAGATGCATGCCATTTGGTGAACTGGTGTGGAAATGCATGCAGACAGTCTCGGCAGGGAACTTTATTAATGCCGTTCATACGGTTCACATGATGCAGTAGCGAACTGTTAAACTGAGGGAAACTTTGTGTGTGGCAGTGGTGTGAACTAATCAAGCGAGAGGCACACCTAGCAGCTTTGGGCTAACTACAGCCTGGCATTAATTGTTGATTAGCTCTGCAAGTTCACGTTAACATATACGAATTGAACATAATTTCCTCTCAAAATTAAATAAAGTTACATTTTTGAGACCCTGCACTTCGGTTTTCACAGTAACCACTTGCCGACGTTTGCTACCCTAGACAGGTAAACATGTCAGGTAACGTCAGCTAACAAGTGCTTCCATGTTCATCCATATTTCAGTGTAATGGCGTTCTAATGTTTGGCTAAATTAAGGCGTATGATGCTAACACATTAGTTGGCTAAAAACTTACTAGCTAACGTTAGCAAGCTAATCCAGCCCCCGTCCTCTCGGAGAACACCTAGAACAAAGTTACAGTGACGTATCACCAACTTCCAAAAATGTACTTCACCTCACGATTTACCCGTAAAATCTGTCACCCACCTAGAAAACAACGTAGGCCTCGACACCAATGAATGAAGAGTGAAATGGCGCTGCTGCACCTGTGATGCAGCTGCTGTCGCTGTTACTTCTTCTTCGTGAGCCTCTTCTTCTTCTTCTTCTGGGTTTCAGGCAGATTGGATGCCTTGCAGCCCATTGCTGCCTCTCACAGGTCGGAAATAGATTCAATCGCTGCTTCACAATCCTTGACAGTAGTATGCACTCCATTAGCAGGCTAGTTTGTGTAATGCTGCTGCAGCCTCTTCTTCATTTCCAGCTTCAGAACTGCCACAGAGTAAGATAAGCTTCTTTGATCCCCCATAGGGGAAATTTACTTGTTACAGCAGCTAGAGTAGAAATATGTACTGTAATCATACAGCATGTAGATCTAATGTCAACCTCAAATGTTTCTCGAAATTGAGATTTATTGAACTCAACTCAGTCAAGTTGCATGACAAGGAGTGGCTCCATTGGTGCCAGCTTCTAATCATCAATTAATCAACTGATTAATGGTCAAACACATTCAACATAGATGTGCAAATAAAAGTATTGATAAAATACAGATTATTACAAAACAATCTATATCTATATATTTATAGATCAAATATAATCAATTTATAGATCAAAAATAAATGAATTGAATTCAATTAGGTGATGGTACAGTTTGGCTTTGTTGTGTGTTTAATAGTAGCAAGAACCTAAACTTTCTGTCACAATCACTGCAACTAATAATTTTATCATTGTTGTATCTTGTGTAGCATATTTTAAGGTAAATATTACATTAAAAGTTTACAAGAAAAAAAGGCTTGTAAAATCAAGATATTCTAAAGTGTAATAAAAACCACTTTGGGCTAACAACTGTCACAGCACACAGACAGGATGCTGAAAATAATCACATCATAAGTTGCTGTTTTTTCTGTTGAGAAAGGGAAAGTAGAGTTTATTTTGGCTTATTTGATATCATATGTACAATAAGTTGTTTAAAGAGCATCATTATCAGCATCAGCTTCTCAGGTTAGGGTGACCATAAACATCAACTGCTATGACCATTGCATTCTGAGCAAGACCTCTGTTGTGGCTACAAGTGAATCCTTGTCAGGACAATGAAAGATAACTAAGTCTGCTTCAGCTTTAAAAAAAAAAGAGTATAATCTTTATTTCGTATATTACAACCCCTCCATATTGTAAGAGCATACTGTATTGTTATATACATAACATTTATAGGCAATAACAATCAAATCATCTTAAAAAACAAATAAGCATACGCATATTATATCTTTCAAGTATCTCTCAGGGAAGGGTAAGTGGTACTTATACACTTCCCTTTCCATAAATACCATAAATATCATTACACACAAAACTTTAATGTAGTGGAATTTTAGTCAAACAAACAGAATTACAATTTAATTGCATTCAGTTTCTATGGCACCTCATGGAATCAAATGTACACTTAGTCTATGTGTAAATTAAATTAATAATAAAAGAGACGGAGAGGGGAAATGGAGTCACAGGTTAAAGCTGTGTTTGGCACCAATGGATCACTGACAGCAATGGAAGGACCCTTCTTATTCAGACACGTCAGCAGGATTTCTCAGCTCTCTCAGCGTGATGGCATATAATGTCAATGTGGCTATGCTAGCACATTCACAATCTTCAAAAATACATTTGAAAATGATGTTCAGAATTACATGGTCTTGGCGAAGTATACATTTGAAAAGTTAAACCTTTTGTAACATTCAAACTGACAATGCGAATATCACTGGCATGTTTCATGGGGAACACTATCAAGATGAAGCTCGCTTTCTGAGTTAACTTTGACCAGATGATGTACAGTATTTTCTTGCAGGTGGGTTCTTCCATCTGTCCTGCTAAAATCCCAAAACAGACATATAATAGAGTATCCACTTCTGCACTGGCTAGTATAACATTTGAACACCTTGTCAGTTCTTGAGTTAGCGTACAAAAACAAAATGTATCCCAGCAAAAGCCCTATGGTAACTGTAATTGTTGAAATTTCGGTTTCACATTTTCATTAAATGGTGGAAGAAGCTTTATACGAGAAAGTACTCTGAAATGAGTGCTGAAAGCCAAGGAAATAGGGAAAGAATTTGGTTCACTTTTACACTTTAGCATTCATTATTTCTTCACAGTTTTTTCAAAGTTGGACCCAGTCAGACACAAAGAGGTTAAGATTATGTTAACTATCAACTGTGGATGTTGGACTATTCATTTTGAAAGCTAATGTTATATTACAGCTGATGTCCTCCCCCGTAGAAAACTACAAACTTCTCATAGCCAATTTCAAGTCAACACTGGTGACTGTTTGATCCTCAAAACATATACTCCTTTAAGCAATACACCAAATGGTGGAAGACAAAAACAGATTCTAATATCCACTGTTAATGGTGAGGAAGAGGCCTCAGGTAAAATCATGTGCTCCTTTTTTTGCCTGGTGACAGATGAGATGGATGGTACACATGGGCAAGATTCTCATGTTTACAACTTGGTAGCACTCACGTCATTAGATGTTTGGATGGTTATGTGATTGCAGAGTTGGTCGTGGGAGGCTTAAAAATACTGTGCATTGACAGTATAGCACTATATCCATGAACATTAGGTTTAATTACCTTGAATGACAAAATTTGGCTTCCGTATCATTTAGAGCAAACTTAGATATATTCAAAGCTTCTGCAAACTTCAAAGGGTTTCCCAGTTGGAATTATGACTCAGATGTTGACGTGCAGGACATTTACGAGAAATTGGTCATTTCAGTAACCCCTGACATGAGACATTACTGTGTGGTGAATCCAGTGTGCATGTACCCAAAAAAGGCAACCCCCATGGCTGAGTGGTGAAGCCAAAGTCCAACTGTTTTAAACTGCAGTTTCACCAATGGTCACAAGATCCTGGCTCCAAAAGATATTCTTTGAAAAAGCCCTAAATTCTATCATTTTCTCTACTGTGAATCTTTGTGGCAATTATGAGAATCTTTATTCATTTAAGGGGAAATTAAGGTTTAGTCATCTGACTCGTTGACAGGAGTCTCAGCTCTCAAGTGCCCTCCCCTTTGACTAAATGTTCTGGTTCCAGTAACTGACAAAGACGGCAGCAAACAGTAAACCCTAATGAAAGCTTCTAAACATCGGTTCAGAGTCTCGTGTGTGCTATCACAGATGTTATGTACATGTTTTTCTACAGTCTATGGTCCATACCGACAGCAGTAGATCTACGGCATCTCAATCAGTAGGAATGGAACTGTCTCCCCTGCTGTAGTGACACTGAGAATTACGCCGCTAAGATCAATTGTTTTTACATGAAAATCTTGGCTTTTGCAGCATTAAATTAGCAAACACACTTTGCATGATGGCAAGTCTCTCTTATACACGTGTTGCCCAAACAACTTAGAATTTGAGTCTGGGCAGGCACCTGAATCAAATACTGACATTTGCCATTCACAGCAGAGAGTTGGTGTGATCAGTTGGTGCTGGTGTTGGCTACAGCTTCGGTCAAGGAGGTTATCATTTCCACTACAGGGTTATAGAACAGGTCTGCATTTCTCTTCAGCCCGAGTTTTGAAGAAGTTAACCCCATGTCTCTCAGTAGCTGCTTTCATGTCCAGTCAGGATGTACAGGTTGCTCAGTGCTGAGGGGTCGTCTGTTGGTGTGCTCTGAAGGATGATGTCCCTGTACAAAGTCAAGAAGAAACAGGGGGAAAAAATTTAGCAGCTCATCTGAATCAAACATAACTAAAGAAATGCAGAGCTGACCCAAAGCTGATTAAGCTTATGCTATAACCTACTTCTGGGTTTCTGAAGAAATGAGAAAAATATCGGAGAGCAACAAAGCTGCAAGTTTGTTTTTCATTTCATTCTTCAAAACTGTTGATACTACCAATGCTGCTATTAATATTATTAAGATTACTATCACTGTTAATTCTGCTACCACTACTATTCAATACAACAACCTCCACTACCTCTATTATCACTACTAATTCTACTACTACTACTGTTAAGTACTTTCAACACTACTAGTTCTATTCATCTGCTGCCACTCATTTTACTATTAATAATATGGGTCACTAAGTGCATGGAATAAAGCAGCAATTGGATGTGCCAAAATATCCACCGGTTAAACAAAGATAAAACTGAAATAACATTTCGGAGTCAAAGTAGAACAATTAAAATTTAGTGCTCAGCTTCGACCATTATTATAAAAACCACAAACCAAGAAATCTTGTTTGTATCCTCTATTTTATTTTGCTGTACTACTACCAGCAGTGAATGATACTGATATTAGTGTTAACTTACCTGTTTGTTCCCAAAACTCTGAATACTCGACTTTCATCTGTAATTTCTTGTGTTACCTGCAAATAAAGATTAAATTCACCTTTTCACCACATTTATCCTCATGCTACAAATATAAGTTTTGACTGAATGACACACAACATGTCAGACACCAGCCTAAATCAGACATAAATCTTGTTGCTCTTCACCTCATTTGAATGAAAACTCTTCCCTTTAAGGCCATGTTTCCAGAAAGCCAGCACACTATCCTGTAAGCAGACTGTGAGAACATGTTGTGTTACTCAACTGTCAGCAGGAACATCAAGTCTCATTCACTGTGTTTTGCAGGATTGTTTCTACCTAGAGTTTCAATGGGGAAGTCAAAGACCATTTCGGCAGCCAGCTCTTTGGATGGAAGCCCTCGGAGGTTGACAATCTTTACAGTTTCTGTCCGGTGAGCATCATTGAGACACAGTATATTATGAATCAGCATGAGAGATGGTTGGAAGACTTGGAACATGTGTTGATATGGAAGCGACTTACTTTCTAATGCGATAAGAACAGTGTCTCTATCCAGTTGGGTTACCTGTGCTGCCCTGAGTGCTCCGCTGTCTGCAGACACACAAAGACGAGGATTCAGTTGAAGCTTTAACTGAACTCTCTAAACACACATTGGAGAAACACAGCAGTCAGTCATACCTGGTGCTGATATAGGTGTGCTGTTCAGTTCTATAATATCAAACTTGAGCTGCTGGCTGATTGGACATTTCCCGTTACTACAGTCCCTCACCCCAACACACAGCTGGGGGAACTCATCTGTCACCAACACCAGCAGCTCAAATACTGGCAGACAGTCTGGCAGCTTAATCGCTATGTGCTGAAAGTCAAACAGATGACAACACAAAAGAGGAAGAGTCAGGTTAGTATCACGTTCATGATTTTTGAAAGATACTCGCATCTTAGATAAAAATTACATGACATGTCATGCTAAGTATGACCTGACATGTTTCACCAGGATTTTGTCTGAAACAATTCACTCAAACTACACAACTGCTGTGAATTGAGGCACCACCAATACACTGCCTGGAACAGATAACATCCCTTTCAGGAATAATTCAGATTTCGGGACTGATCCAAAATAACCACACACGTTTGTACTACAAAATGTGCCTGAATGAAAACAGGCCCCAAAACTCTCCATCAAAAATGTGTGAGATTTTAATCACAGTGTTTTTCCAATAAGTAAAAAAACAAAACAAACTAAATCACAGAAAACTGAGGTGGATAAAACTGGTCTAACCACAGGGGTGTCATAAAGTTGGCTTCAGTAAAGCAGGTCTTGAGCCTGACTTGAATGAGCCTAAAAAGCTAACCAGGATTAAGCTGTTCCATGAAGCAAGTGCTGAAAATTAATGTGTATGTGTAAGTTGCAAAATGACATTAAATAAAAAGTTTCAATAGGAACCCAGCCAGCTAATTATAGCAAGACATATTTTAAATCCTGTATATACTGTTTAAATATCCTTAAGCTTGAATCACTAACCCTGTTTTGTTTTTAATGGACAAATGTCTGGGTGTCTATTTCTGTATTTTGTTTAAGCAATATTTCATTTCTCATATTTAATATTTGCCAGAGCAAAGGGTTTTTCCTATGAGGATGTGTCAAGGTTACTTCATAATTTCATTTTAATGGCAGTGCATTTAAAACACCTACTATGTTATCTGTGCAGATACTTCAAAGTGAAAAAGCTCTAATCTGAAGTACACACTAGGTGCAGCTACTGTCAAGTATGACATTTACTGTAAATTGACTCGAGTTCAAAGTGCAGCAGTGAGGAACTGTTGGGAAGGAACTGTGCCTGTAATCTAATCTGACCAAGAGGGAAGGATGCATTTCCATAGCAACCTAGGTCAAAGTTATTCCAACTTCCGTCATGAAAGAGAATTTCTTGAATATAGGTCTGATTTACTGAAGTTATCCTGGCTTCAAATATACAACAGATCGAATACTGCCAGAGCTGCACACCAAATATGTGTTGAAGCAACAGAAAAACACAAAGTACTACATTTCACTAAAGAGCTATTTAAAGTTAAGTAGCATGTCTGTACAAACCTTTAGATGCATGAACTTCTGCAGAGGCTCATACCATAATAGTAAAACCAGGCCAGTTGGAACGGCACCACATAGAAATGTGCTGTCTGTGTATGGGTTTCTTGCTGAAAGATAAAAGAAAGGTGCAGAGTGTGTTGTTATTACTGAATAAACTTATGAAGCATGTAGAGCACATTCTGCACCACTTACCTACACTACACCTCCTACAGCCTTTAGTGTCAGGAATCTTTACGGATATGGCAAACTTTCTGTGGATTGAAACAGAACACAGTCATACTCTGGTGTCACCCAGTGGGAGAACCAAGAATGACACCATAATTATTATTGAACCTACAGTTTTGCCATTACTCCTACTACCCCTAACGTTAACAGGCTAATTCATGTCCTGTCCTACCTGGGGTTGATCCTGTCAGTGAAGCGGTTGGTGCTGAGTGACAGACTGCTGTGTTTCTTCTGCAGATGTCCTCTCTGTTCAAACAGAGCTGTCAGACTGTGGGAATAAAGCTGGGAGGACTTCCCTGCAGGATGAATACCTTCTTAGAGCAGCAGACAACATACAGCACTCCGTGTTTTCTGACAGAACTGACATTTAAAGAGATTTGTTACCTGATACAGACATCAGCACATTGTTCATAACATACAGCCATGTACATCGCTGAGGGAGCAGCTGTGGGAAGAGAGAAAAGATAATCAAACAAGTCCGATTCCATATTTGCACACTTCAACTGTTCCTGAAATATCATCTTAGGTGATCAGCTCATATCTCCAGTTTGGGTGATTTACTTGAACATTTTCATTTCAGCCGAAGAGTTATATGATTCTCATAGGCTGAGAAAGGTGCCTGACCTCTTTTCTCTTTGAAACCAGTTCAAAACACAGCATCCAGGAGGCATCCTAATCAGAGACCTGAACCACCTCAACTGGTTCCTTGCAGTTATTCTTCTCTGAAATCATTTCAGATCTCTAGCCTCCTCACCCTGGAGTCCACACACCCTGTGAATGAAACTCATTTCTGACGCTTGTTACCTGTTGTATACTTGTATATCAGAGCTTGTGACCACAGATAAGGGTTGGAACATAAATTAACTTGTAAATCAAAAACTTCACCTTCACCTTCAAGACCTTCATGAAGATTACTCCAATCCATATGTTCATCTCACGCTCCATCTTTGCATCACTCATGAACAAGACCCAGAGGAGATTCTTAAGCACCTTCATTTGGGCAGACTGCTTGCTCCGACCACCAGGGAGCAATCCACCATTTTCCAGCAGAGTACCAGAGTCCCTTTCTAGCAACTTCACACTCTGCTACAAACCAATCCAGTGCAGTGAGTCAATGTTTGATGTAGCCAGCAGAACTACATCATTGGCAAAAAGCAGATATTGATCCTAAAGTCACTAACCTGGACTCTTAATACAAATTCTGTCCTTAAAAATCTGAATTGGTGAAAAGAGACAACCCTGGCAGATCCCAACGTGACTTCCCGAGGAACATAATCATAAGACTTCTCCAAGTCCACAAAGCACATATAGGATGATAACATTCCCTTTCAGAAATGAAGAACCAGCACACAATCCGAATTACTCCTCCTGAATCTCAGGTTCCACAGTCAGACAGAGCCTCCTTTCTGATCATTGGTCTTTGAACAAAGGTACACATATGAACCATCTCTTGCTCCAACATGGTGTCCAATGAGAAAGCACCACTCAGGCTAAGATCAGTCAAGCCTTTTCTCTCAATCATCTACCTCTAGGTTTGGTCAACTGAGTGAGCACTGAACTATCCGAGCAAACTACCTATTCATTTGTTGCAAGAGAAAAGTCACAATTTCATTTTGGATTGGATTGTGTTGCAACAAAATAATAGTAAATGCATGGATCAGTCCTTTTCTTACCTTCTCTAGCGTATCTTCATGAAGTTCATTAAGGTTCAGTATGTAGATGCCCTCCTCTGCCCCAAGAATAAGGTATTGATCTAAGTGGGAGAAGTGTTTGTTAGAGGGGAAAACAGCAAAATGCTCTCTGCATCATAACACAAAGACACCAACATATAGAGGGACACTGACATTGTTGTTACTTGTACAATTGTTGGGATATCCAGCAAAGCTGACTTTACTCTGTTTTGGAGGAAACACTATATCCATTAGAGTTTAAGGACAGTAAGAGATGTTATTGTCTTACCTCTTGTCTTGGGCAAAATCCAAGTGACAGCACAGTGGATTTTAAGAGGACAACCGTTGAAGACTTTGGAGAAACAGGCTCCCATCTACAGAACCAGCACAGCAACTGAATTACTAATAATCTGGCATGGCTGTAGTGACCCTTAAGTTTTTGGATGATAACCATTTTAACAAAAACAGTATGTATAGTTACTACAATAATAAGTTGCCCTTGGCTACTTTGCACATTGGTGACTCCAAATACCAGCAAGCAGTAACAGAGTGCTGAGGTTTCCAAAGATACCAAATATATTAGGTTGGATTTTGTGGAAAGGTGCATAAACTGAAGAGCAGGACATCCCAAAACATCCTTTTGATGGAATGGTGCAGCTACAAAAACATCAGCTTTACATAAAAAACTGTTCCCAGTGCAGCTCGTATCATGCCATGCAAGAAAGCTTATCTTGTTAGTCATCAGGGTATTGCCACTGGTCAGCTTTTGTTGTAGGTCACATGCTGTTAGAATTCACACTTACATGGACTTGAGGGGTAGGAGGAAGTCCATGACAATCAGCCCTCTAGAAATTTCAAAGGTTACACATAACAAAACATAGGGGATGATAAAAACTGTACATGAGGTGCATTACAAATCAACATCTTGTTTTGTTGCATGATTTCTCATCTTACAGACGGACATTTATTCATTAGGAAGTTATTAGGTTAGCAAATCACACAAGATTATTGATGTTTGCTACTGACGTGAGAAACAGATGTTTGGCATGAACTCACAGAGTCCTCAGTCTTTTTCCTCAGCGTGCTCCATTCAGGTGATAGTGGCGTCTCTCTTTTTGGAGAGGAAACAGTGGTGACCTTCCTCTTTTCTGTTATTACAGCATCCCCCACAGGCAGACATGGATCACTGCAGCGCTGTCTGATGTCCTGTGTGGCCGAGCACCTGGCCAACACTTGTCAAACACAGAGGAGACAGGGAGAGAAAGGGACTTTGCTCATTCTTGATTCTTTGTCCTGAGCTGATTTGGACTCACAGTTAGGACCTCAGGCTTGACTGTGTGTGGGTCTCGGGTGCTCCAAAACACGGTCATTTTTCTTAGTCACTGACAAGCGGACATGTTGGAGATACAATCATGAGTGATGGATTGGTTGTGATGTGTTGTACCTGTAGTGGAGGAGGAGTCAGCAGTGATGGCAGTGTCAGGGCCCAGTGTACAGCTTGGTCTCAGTGTCAGGTCTCTGTCCTCTGTGTTGGGAGTTAAAGAGCTGAAGGCTGGCAAAGAGGCCGTAGATGGGCTGAACAAACCACTCTTCCTACCTCCCTAAAAAACACCAGCAAACACATTACTCAATCTGAAAGGTTAATGGGGCCATAGTTTAATATGCAATCTCAACCTGTGTGCCAATTGCATACTGTGTGCTAATACTATAAAGTGTTCAACATGCTTTAATGTTGACAGGCATGGCTGTAGGGATGGAAAGGTCAGCATGTCAGTTAGCCAGTTGGTAAAACAGTACATTCAAAGAGAAATGTCTGCACAACTACGGAATAGATTTCAAGGAAATTCATGATTTCATTCATGGTTTCCAGAGGAGAAATCTAGAGACATGCTTACATGCTACGTTAGTACGCTAACATACAAAACATATGCCAGTTGTCATCTGACAGAACTGAGCTAACTTAGTTTCATTTCTTTGCTACTTTGGTCCCAGAGGAAAAGGGAACTTCTTCATTTTTAACTTTGGTTTGACGCACCATTAAATCCAAATTTGCATCAGAATAGGAGAAGATCAAACTAGAAGGGCACAAAGTTTATTTCTTGTTCAACAGATGTGGGAAAAAGAATTTAGGATGTCAGTAAAACCTTGAAAACATTGGATCACACCAAACGCTCAGTGTCAGAAAGACTAACTGTGGCCAGACTGGGAAGAACAAGAGAATCACTCATTCAGACTTAAATCTTCCAGGCAACCTCAAGGGCTCTTCAAGACTGTTCTGTCACACTGTTTATCTTTCCAAAACTCGAGATTCAAAGCTTCATTGTTCCAGGCAGAGAAAATTAGTTACACTGCACAATGAAACTCAAAGAAAACACAGAAAAAGTTTTAAAAAACAACAACAACAACAACAACACAAACAAAGCAAGAAACATGATTATACATATAGAAGAATGAAATAATTTGGATATAAAAATAATTACCATTACCATTACAAAACAGCAAACTACAAACCTTCTGTGACTGACAGAAGAGTATATTGAAGGCACAGTAACATGACAGTATTTGACGTGGGAAAGAAAGAAGCTCTTAAAAGTTGTTGATGTTAGTTTAAGGAGTTGATGGAAAGGCCACAAACACCTACAGTATTTAGAACTGGTAGAACTCAGAAGTTTCCCATACCATCAATGTTCTACAGTTGAATTTATTTGGAAAATAAATCTGTTTATTCTGTCAAGTCTTAAGTCAGTCAGTACACAGTATGCAACTAGAACACAGCTCCAGTTTATGGTTGTGTAGTTACCACTCACATCAGTAGATGGCGCCCTCCTAATGGTTAAACTTCTGAAAGACAAAGGAACAACAATATCCTGATCAGGCTGCAAAAATCTTAGAATCATCAAGTCATCCGATGAGATCCAAATCAAGCATCACGACAACAAGCTGGACAGCAAAGGCAGATGCTGAAGATGCTGAGGGTGGGGTAACAGCGGCACATGAACAAATATCTGGAGGCAGTACCACAAAAAAGCAGACAAAAGCCCAAAAAGCTGAACACCAGCGGGTTTGTGCTAATCACATCCACATCCAGGAAGCACAGCAGGACATTGGGGTTCTGATTATGTCAAAGATGTTAGCTGATATTTACATTAAAACAAAATCATCACAAGCAGTTCATTTCAGGTGAATTCATGTGGGATGGGGATGGGGGGGGGGCACTACTGTTAGGAGAGGCTGGAGTTGATGGACGTGGCCTACCTCAGCTGCAGAGCTTGCTCCACACATTCCAACAGGCTCCTGCAACAGGAAGACCTGGTGTTTATCTGACCATGGGCCTCAATGGCCCATAACAATGGGAGGGAAGGAACCAGAGGTCCACTCCTATTGGTTTCTGGGGCCCATAGTGCTGACATTTGGACTTCAGATATTCCTTGGCAATTTAATCATTCCGGTTTATTATGACTCAGATCTTATTCTCTCACTTATTGCCATCATTACTATTGTGAATTTCCCCTCTCTGGGACGAATAAAGGTTTATCTCATCTTACTATCAGTAATAACATTGTACCCACCAAGTTTATTGCTAACTAGGGTTGCAGCCAGGAGTCAACGAGTCCTACATGCATTTTGGAAATGAAATAGAAACTAACCAGTAGGTTTAGGGTTTTACTATGTATCTATTTCATGACAAGTTTCTGACTAAAGTGACTAAAGGTGTATCTTAATGTAAATGTTGCCAAAAAAAAGTGCCTCGAAGCAAAGAAGTCTCTCAAAAGAAAGTTGAAAGTGTAATTAAATATGGCATCTGCCACCATTTTCCAAACAAAACCAAAACAAATACATGGTTATAACACCATATAAAAAGAGGTCATGACTAAAAATGATCCTCGGCTTTCCACCAAACAAGAAGCTTACACAAAAGAACAGCTTGCAAACTTGCCTCCACATTCCCCAAAAAAGCAAGGATATGACTTCCACGTCCTTAATGATGGATAAAGGCCTGTTGCTGAGTTTTGGGAACATGGTGACACTGTTACAAAAGAAGTTACTCTCAGCTACATATATCACATCTTGCATGCTAACTAGTTTTCACAGACACAATCACAGGACATGGCATGAACATGTTATAGTTGATTTAGGAGGAGGGAGACATGTCCTGTGCAAGATCAGCTTGTCTGATCGTCTGACTAATTGTGTTTCATGCCCCTTCGAACTTTGCTGTCACAATGTCACAGCATGCCCAGCGGTTACTTTGGTGAGTACAATGTTAATATTACTGGTCAAAAACTCCTAAAATAACATGGAAAAAAAACAGGATGATCTTTTTCATGGTAAAAATGTTCTTAGAAATATTAATATTCTCACTGCAGCTGCAATTACTGCAACTACAACATAATCTGTTACTACTGTTCTTGTTGTTGTTGCTATTAATAACCCTTCTATTAGGAGTATAAGGAATACTGTTTCACTACTATTTTAAATAACAACAATTATTACACAATAATCGGAACATTAAACCAGTCTAACTAAAAAGGATCCACGCAGGTCAGACAATAATGCCTCATTCTTAGAAACAGTCTTTAATACCCACACTCTGTCATTAAAGAAACACTCTCTCTGATTGTGTTATTGTGGCCAATAAGTGCCTCAAAATCCACAAAGGCAATTTGGCAAGTTTGATGCTGTGGTCAAACTTAGAATTGCAGGTCATATGACCAAAAAGAGATTTTACACAGTAATCACACACACAAAGGTTGTGATGAAGACTAAATATTAAAGAGTACTATCAATATAATATTTGACTGTTTTTGCTGATGACACATGAAAGCAGGAAGAACATTTCAACATTTCAGTTTTAACTGAAATGCATGGGGCTCCATATTGGAACACACTATCCAGTTCTGGTTACATCCTGTTCTCTAGGTTTTTTTTTGTTTCATGTCATTTGTTTATTGTTTGCTGTTTTACTTTGATATAGTCACCTCTTCTCTCATTCTAGTTATGTCACTTCCTGCCCTTGTGTGTTTTCCACCAGTGTGATTGCCTACCCCACCCTGCTTAGTTCCACCTGTCTCTCATTAGCCTTCCCTCCCTAATATATTAACATCTGTAGATATGAACACATTTCGCAAGCAGGGAGGACATCGTTGGATTTCAGGGCACTGCTGGAGACAAATCACAAATCAGAGTGTATTGCTGACAGAAGAGTGGAATTTGGGAAATTTTTCCATTGTTGTCCTCGAGTTAACTACTGATCGCTTCAAGGGAGGCATCCTGTATAGCTGTGACATCTCAACAGAGAAAAACCATAATATTCCCAATACAGAATCTAGGTAGAAGAGTGAAGTAGAAAACAAGGAGAAGCCTTACGGTGAGTTGTCTTCTTCTCCAGACAGACTCCAGTCATCATCATAAGAGCCCTGCTGCAAGTGGAACCAAAACAGAGCCTTTGGTTATATGAATGTATGTTCATGCATGCCATCAGTGCACAGCACAAAATATCTTGCAGAAAAATAAGTGCATCACCAAATCAGGATAAGGCTCCGTGACTTTCCTCAGTGGAGGCCCAAACTTCACTTGGTCAACTGCAAAGAAAAGGTGAGAAGGGTGCAATGGCTGTCGTACAGTATTGACACAGAACTTTGGGATTTATCAGACAATAAAGAGCAGGCCAAAGTGCTCTCATACAACCCAGGCCTTTTCATGTTCACAGTATTGACGAGCACTCACTTTCGAGTACATCAATTAGCCTGAGTTGGAACTAGACACAGGATGCACTCTGCAACCACGCATCACCTATCATGTCAATAATGAGCGAGCAGTCAGTATAATGAGCGATGGTAGACGGGCTTCGACATGACCAGTAGCTTATGAAGGCTAATGTTAGTTAATATTAGTAAATTTAATATAGATATTGTTGTATATGTGGGACATTACTGAGTAAACTTGACTTTTCTGCACTACATGTGTACTGTTACACTACATTCTAGCATTTACCATTACCCTTTACAAAAGTTACTCTGACCTTCTTACAATATCAAATTCTAATTGGCAGATTGCCATCAATTTTTTTCTGACCAAATATATGTTCAGTCCATGCACTTTTCACTAGCAACACCACTGGGTCAAAATGTCAACATAGAACATACTGTCAGTTGTCAAGCAGACTGCCACTAAAAGCCTCTGAACCGACAGACTAAACTGTCTGTAGCAGAGGATGGGGAAACTAGTGAACCAGAAAGCAGAAGTTGCTGTCTCTTCCCGAATCAGTTAGCTCTCTCAGTCGAACGCCTGTGTTAATAGATTTAACGTCTATTCCTTCTTTAAAGCTTAATATGAGAAGTCTTTGAATTTATTTTCTTTGCTGTTTGAAACTTAATGTGAGGATGAGAGTTTTAGAAAACTAATTCCTTAATTTATTCCGCACGCACATCAAAACTGTCATAGTTAACACTCGAGGAATTGAATATGACCTAACTACTATATATACTACTATATACTACTATATATTTTGCATTTACTACAAATTACACACATTTAATTTTTTTCCCATTTGCAGTCAGTGGTTTCCCTTCGGTATGAAGATCAACTTGCAGAGGCATGAAACATGCTTGCAACTGAAATTCCTTGACAGTGAACGTGACGTGTCCTTTCTTGGTCAAACATCTGTTGTTGTTGTTGTTGACAGCTGATCTGAAACTCTGCAGTGTGTTAGAGCTGATGGCAGCAACTTCCCCAGCCTGCTCACTGGTGCTCTATATTATTTGCAGCATGATAATGCCTTGTTGTCTTATTAGTGTTTCTGTGTTTCCTGTTGCATTCAGTGAACTATTAGCCTCTTTATCTTGTCTGATATATAATGTGTTTATTGCATTATTTTTTTCTCCCCATGACCTTTTTGAATAAGAACAATTACATAATGCTTTATGCATCCAATAGACCCTGAGCTTCACAGAAAATGCAGACGTTGATAAATTTTGCAAACAAAGATACCAAGGCTAATCTAGAGAAAAAGCAATTGTAACATCGTCCACACACACATTATATCAATCTTCTGTGTATCAGTGTGTTCTAGTAACGAGAACATGCAACGAGATTCTAGTTGAAATTTCGAGCCTATCAAGCAGCATGGCTCTATGGAGAGCAATTTTGGTCTGTCATTCAGTTTGTCCACCAATTTGGTCCAGACTGAAACTCGACTCAACTGAACTCTGCAGAGATGAAATGGATTTCTGTCACATTTTGGACAGTCAATCACGGCCCCCAGAGGATGAATCCTAATGACTTTTGAATTTCCTGCTAGCACCATCAGTATGTCAAAGTTTTCACTTACCTTAAGAAATACATATCTTAACATCTTTCTGATCTGCTCTGCTGCCTTTGCAGTCGCATCAGTCACAGCAGTAGCAGCGTGAGTCATCAAAGCCTATGTTGGTCAAACTGAGGAGCAGGTGTTGAATGCTTTTGTGGCTTGTGTGTCTACGACTAACACGTAGTATGTGAGGGAAGCTGAGGTCAGCATCACGTTGACTTGTCATACGGTACTGGGCAGAGTGTGAAACCAAACAATCACACCAGAAACACTAATGCCACAAGAAGCCTTTTTGGCAGCGCAGCAGTATGAAGTCACTCCAGCCAGTGCATTGAAGAACCTCTGTCTGTCACACACCAATGGCATGTTCTCAGTGCCATCCTCTGACGCAGCCTCCATCCCACATGTGTGGACGGGTTATAGGACGAGGGCAGCCATGAGCAGGCTGACTGAGAAGCTTTTGTCCTCATTCATATTATAGAGATTACAGCATTGAATACTGAGGGTCATAGCGGAACAATGAAGCCACTCTTCAGCAAATACAGCCAACATACAGTATATTTAGACATGCATGCGACCAGTTACAGGCACAGCCATCAAGTGCACTTGCACACAGAGTGATTGCCAGAAACAAGCTGTATCAAAGTGCAATATTTAAGATACATATGATATATTCACTGGAATTATGACTGTGGATGTTTGTCTCCTACATCCTTAAAATTTCATTCACCTTCTTCTTTTTGTTGTGTTCTTTGCCAATCATGGATAATTACAAGCAAAGAATGTAGAGCTCCATAAAGAGTGACTGCCTAAAATCTATAATGTCTGTCATATAGATGTCATTAAAAATGACAGTTGTGTTTTTTGGAGGAGTTATGTAATGGAACCATTTCTTGACAATCCATCTGCCCTGCACTTCTGCCGAGCAGCTCTGCCTATAGCAAAGCTTTTGATTTGGGTCTCTGCACAGACATGATGATACTAAACCTGTCAACCTCATTGTGTTGACAAGACTTTAAATAGCATAGTTACAACATGCAACTGAAACCGCAATTTTATTTTCACATTTCTGCACATAGACAGAAAGCAGAAAAGTGTATTTCCAAAAACATTGAACTATTCTTTTGGAATTTTTGGAATGGATGCTTATTCATTGTCTGCCCACAGCCAGTCAATATCAGTTTCATCTCTGTGTAAATACAGACATAGCTCCAGGACATGTTTAGCCTAAGACTGGAAAAATCTGCCCGGCAGCAACTTCAAATTACACACACTTAATACAAAAGGTATTTGCTTCGTCTTCCTGGACCTCGTCTGCTTATGGACTTTTGATTCTTGCCTGCTCCCATTTGGATTTGTTTACCTCGTTAGATAGCCATCTCTGGACCCTTGGCTGCCTGACCATTACATAAGTTTTGTACTTTTTAGTGTAAAATAAATGACTGAACTACACCATCTCTGCCCTGTGATAAATGTCTCTATGTGTGTGTGGATATGGGTGTGTCCTCACATTGTTCTTCAGACAGGGTCCTCTCTACAGGCAGGTGTTTCCCTGCTGACTGAATCTTGTCAGGAGCAACTTCCCCAACCTGTCAACAGATCACATTTTTATGACACACCAGCAAAAACACTGAATCTGACTGTCTCTATCCACCAGCATGCCTAGCTGTATTATTTTAGAGCATACAGAATAGAAGTTGTATTCAGAAGTCGCAGCATAGTCACACTACTTTACAGTCTGGATGGTTGATTAAATATTGTAACAGTAAACATTATCTGTTGGCCAGTGTGTCAGCTTCTGTCACTTCCTTGTAGCACTTACCTCCAGCTCATTGTCATCCATGCTGTGTGTGTGGGTGGTGTGGAGCTCAGGGTTGTTGGCCATGTCCAGCAGCTCAATGACCAGGTTACGGGTCAACAGCTGCGTCACAAATGGATGCTGAAGGAACAAGTTACAGATCATGAACACTAATATTATTAACATTATCAAAATTTAACATTTATTTTAACATTGCCAAACTGGTTCCAGAACTCTGAATCAGATAACATGTGAAAAGTGCCCATCACAGTTTCATTGAGTCCAAGGTGACGTCTTATTCTGTCCAACCAACCAAAGCAAAAGTTATTTACAATGGAAAAAGCAGCAAATACTGCAACCACGGCATGTTGGACATTGGTCAATGATTTCAAATCATTCATTAATTATCAAGATTGTTGCTGAAGCTCTGAGCTCTCCCATTGCATCATTGGCACAAACATCACCGGTGTCAACAACTGGAATGCAGAACAGAATGTAAGCTGTACCTAAGCCTTGTCTTGATGCTTTCACTTATATATATATATAAGTATATATAAGTTTAGCTGCTCACAAAATAAAATATTTTTTAAATTTAGATAAATTAATATAATAAAAATGCATGAACTGTATTTGAACCCTGTCCCACCAAGTCTGAACTGAGGTTGTAGTGGGAGGAAGCCCATATCAAAATAAAGACTGTGTATGTATGTGTGTAGTTAAGGAATAAGTATGCTGTGTTAATGTGCCAAAACAGATCACTGAGCCATGTTGCATATTTAAATTAAAAATCATCAGGAAGATTATGAGCCAAGATTTAAAGTTAAAGGGAGCAACTTTTTTCAGTGATGGATTCATGGATGTTTATGGACTTGATAAAAAGAACATGTGGGTGTATGATGTCCCTGTGTTTTGGTTTGACTGGGTCTCTGAGCAGAAGTGGTGTGAAATCTGTGCCAAATTATGTCAACTGGGTGACAGGGGACAAACATTACTGCAAAAATTAAAATGCTGTTAACATCTGTTCAGAGAATAGCATCTGTTCATATTTGTATAATGTATTCAGATTCAGTTATCATTCCTGTTCTACTGGGTAGCTCCCAGTGGGAAAGCTCTGAAGCGTATGAATGTGAGGGTTTTATTTCTGTGCTCTCTGATGAGAATCAAACTTCTCTGGAGAGGAAAGGGTTAAAAACAGGACTTATTACATTTATAAATTGTGCATGTATGATAGTGTCCATATGAAGACAGATGGCTGGTTAACTGCCATTCATTAATGAACGGCTATAAAGAGCAAAGCTAACCTGCAGCAGTGTCTCAGCTGATGGCCTTTTACGAGGGCTTTTAATGAGGGCCATTTTCACAAAGCTTTGGAAACCTGCAGACCTGCAAAGAGAGAAGTGTGAATGAATAGTCCATCGAGAAGATATTGATAAGATTAAAGGATGAAGAAAATTGGTCCTGACGTGCTATGTGATATGAAAAGAACACACATGTAACTCACCACTTGGTTTTATCCTTTAGTCTTGGAGGCTGGAAGTTGCTCTTGGACATCAACATCAGTGCTCTGAAACATTGGATTAAATGTCACCAGGCTGGAAAATGTCTTACTCGTTTACATACAGTGCCTGCCCTGGAGCAAAATACAAAGCAGGCAGCCAAGATTCTGTTTATCTCTCTGCTTTGACACCTTGCAGAGTTCATTCAGTCTGTCTGAGTCACTGCCGTCTGTGCTGACTAACCTCATCGGGTGGAGGTCAAACATGGGCGGTTGGAGCTCAGCCAGCTCGATAGCAGTGATGCCGACTGCCCAGATATCACACAGGTGGTTGTACCCACCCTTCTTCTCCACTGCAGCCACCTCTGGAGCCATCCTGGACACATGAACCGAAGATGTGTGTACACATACAAGGGACTGTGTTTGATTTACAGGAAGTTAATAATAAATGTACAGCTAAAAACAAGAAAAACTAAGCTGAAAAACAGGTCAAATGAACATAAAACTACATACACACAAGCAACTGAAAAAATAGGTGTATACTGTATATAAATATATACAAGCAAAAATGACAAACAAAATTGAGCAAGTTACACAAGTTGTCATTGGGAAGTCTTTAATTGATAACTTCATAATTCATTGATGGAATTCTTCAAGTCATTCTCCTCCATTATATATGTGACGTGTCACTCAGGTAAACAGTAAATATAAAGACAAAAAGTATTGCTCTAACTAGTGCTAGTTGTCACCCTCAACCAAGACATATGGACAGCAATACTGTATAACTCTGCAAAAACGTACGTATGTAATATTTGAGCAGATAGAAGTGGAGCGCAGTCAGGTGAGTGCAGCTTCATTCATCTTACCAGTAAGGAGTTCCGATAAAAGACTTCCTTTTGGCTACGGAGGCACTGATCTCTGCTGCCACTCCAAAATCAGCTAGACACAGACAAGGGCACAGAGATAGACAAGGTCACACTGGAGCTGATGGGGGCTGAAATCCGGTATGGATAGTCTATTTAGGCACACTTGATGAGAGGAAGTAGTTCAATAGGTATTGCGGTGTGCATGTGTGTGTGTGTCCAATACAGATCACCACTGACCCAGTTTCACGTCTCCTCGCTCTGTCAAAAGGATGTTGGCTCCCTGCAGAGAGAACACACACTGATTTAAGTTTGTGTTCACGTGATAACCTACAGTATGATAATATATGATCACAATTATGCAGCTTGAAAAAGCTTTGAAAATGACTTTACCTTTATGTCTCTATGCATTTTGCCAGTTTCGTGCAGATGATACAAACCCTGAAAAAAGCACAAAATGAAAATCAGCCGAACTTTGTGCAGACTATTTTGTGTATGTATCATCTATTATTAGTTATTCACTGGTTGTCCACCATTGGCCAGAAACCCTCTACCTCTTGACACCCTGGAACCAACCAGCACGCTGCTTCAATATGACTTGGCACATAATGCAGAATCCACTACAGGTGGGCAACATGGACACAATCCTCTATTACAGTGTATATAATTTTAAAGTGTTATATTGACATACTGTATATTGCAATATAATAAAAATTAATTGAGAAACGGTTTGAGTAATGCAACCAGACATGTCCGTTTCCAGCAAATTAAATACCTAATCAATCAAAGTACTTTATCACATTGATACAAACCTTCAAAAAAAATCCAATCATGCCAGAAAACATTCCTGCTCATTGATTTACAACACTGCACGCAGGGGCCCAATACAACCACAGGCAGAATAAAGGTCCCATGGTAGAACTCCCCAACAAATTAGCAATTAAACAAATTACACATAACCTACTGACACAAAGTGAATCTCTGAGAAAAAAGAAAAATTGCTGGTGAAAAGTCATCAAATGACCAATCTACACTAATAGTCAGACATAGGTTTAACATAAAATAAGCTCATTATTATAAAAACAAATGAACACAAAGAAATAAAACAGGGTCGTGCTTTTATCAGAAATGTTCGTACTATATCAGTAGCAGTGCTATTAGTAGTAATTTGCCTTTGACAAAGTCAGAAGAAAAGGTACACAAGAACGCTTGTATATCAAGATAGACCGCAAAGGATTGCCATGAAGAAGCCAAAGGTTGTTTAGCTCTGTGATCACTCATAATCAGCAGTTTATTTAGATAAGCTGCAGAAGTGACCAATGTGGATAAACTAAAAAAGTGTATCGGGGAAATATGTTTGCTCCATTGGCAGTTAACATAACTAAGCCAGACTAAACTTTTTGGATCAGTTGTCCTCTTGGATTTCTTTGTAATTCAGCGTCGGATTTTTTTTTTTTTTTTGGTCTCCAAACCTGGTTATCCATGATTATCCTTGCAGTGAGCAGAAGGTCACTCACTAACGAAATACAGACAGTCTGGCTTGTTCTGTTGTGGATTTTGTTCTGCTGCAGCAGCATTTACCAATACAGTATATTTAGTGGTCTGGCGAGGTTAAATACCATTTAGCTCTTCTGTGGCTGGGAAAAACACATGACTCATTCTGTCAGCATGTATCTTTAGAGATTTCACAATGCAACAGCGACAAGCCGCCTTCAACCCAGAAAGCCTTACCTGGAGGGTTTCTCTGCACACGTACGCTATCTGTTTCTCCTTTAATGGGCCCGTCACTGTGAAGAACAGCTTGATTAATAATCCACAGACTCAAGAGGAGGGTGAAAAAGAAAGAGCCTGTAGATACATTTCTAAAAATAGAGTCGAATTGGCTTTTCAGAGTCCATTGTGCCTACTTCCACATCTGTTTTACAGTAACTATACTATTGTCTCAAAATTAATGTGGTGATTACAGCAGCTACATTTGGGGAAATATGCCTCTATCTAGACATAGGTCCAGTAAGTGTTTAGCCAAACTTAACATAAAGATCCGTGGAAGCAATGTCAGCATAGTTTGTCAAATCAGCTCCAAAGCTGTCTTCTTTAATAAGAATGTGAACAAACAGAAATGTAAAAACAGGTAAATAAGACAGCTCTCCAGTGTTTGGAAGGGTTGAAAATAGCTAATTTAGGATTCAAATTCCAATTTGCCTGGTGTGAAAATAAGGATAGCGATAGGGGTACCCCAAGGCTCCCAGGTTTGAATAACACCCCCCCCCATGATCTCTGTTTTGGACACACAGATGTGAGATTGATCTTTTTCACCTTAATCTGGGTAAGAAACAAAAGAATAGCATCTCTGCTCTTTCTTTAAAAGGTAATGTGGCACTTTTTAAATGAGTTGCAGATAATACTAAAATTGAATGTAACGCAAGACCAACATTCAGAATCCATAAGGCTTATTTGTATTATACCATGATACATATCCTGAAGTGACCCTCCACCGCAGTACTCCATGCAGATCCACAGTTTGGTGTTCCTGGAGAGACACACACAACCGTTATCCTGGTGTTTGACAAGTGCTGTGCTCACTCTCCAGAAGTACGAGACAGTTTTGCAGGTATTGTGAAAGACAACAGTGCAGCATTCACTGTCAAAGGGAAACGCTCACAAGTAGACACTCCATAATATTCTGAAGCTCATGCATGCATCCAACAATCTAAGTACTTGAAAGAGTGGGAGTGGAATCCAGCAGCAGTGTGGGGAAATAAAAAGTCAAATTCCACACATTTCAGTCCGCCAACAATCCTAGGAATTCCACATAACTGAAGCGGACAGGCTGAAAACGCACAGCACCTGTGGTAACTGCCGAAGTAGGCCACGATGTTTTTGTGCTTGCACTCCTTCATCATCGTAATCTCCTGCTGAATGGACGTGATGTCATCGCCTGAACAGACAGACAGGTTAGTGGGTGTTTTCTCTCACAACAGTTGGGTGTTAGTGCACTGAGTTCCAACAGCTGCAAAGACAAATTATACCCAGTAAACCACAGGGTTAGGATTAGTAGTGGGAGTACTGGTATGTGAGGCTGATATATCATTCCCTCGATATCAGGCCAGTTGGTGTATCTGTTCATGTATTTACTTTAGTAAGTGAGGTAGGAACTACAGTAAAGAGGCATAGCTCTTGTGGAATAGTTTAGTACCAGTAAGTAGTATCTGTATACACCAGTATCAGTATGATACTACAGCTTTTGAATGCTGAAAATACAAACACAGAGTAAAATACAATGCTTTGAGTGTACTGGCTCGGTTTTCACTGCTACACATACAGTATATATATATTAATAATCTATTAAAGGATAAGTTCACATTTTTTCAAGTCTGTCCTAAAACAACACTCACATGCCCATATGTATGTCAAGAGATTTAATGGTCACTGTAGTTGTTCTGCCTGTTCATACTGGTCGCAAAGAGATCCAATGTTAACGTTATTCCAATGTAAGTGACACGGGACATAGCCGCAGTCCTTATTCAGTGCAAAAAATGCTTCCCTAACTTCAGCCAAAGCTAGAATAAAGCAGTGTGGGTTAGTGAAAAACAAGCAAAAGTTGCATCATTGTAATTGAAGTTATGTGTGTTGCTGTTCCTTTATTGTAGCTCAGCATGGAAGCATGGTCCGTAAAACCATAAAGACGGAAATTTGCACTTTATAATACACTTGATTTTGCAAACTCATACTACCTCATATTAGAGTCAGTAAACCTTTGAATGTATTTTTACACAAAATGAGGACAGTGGATTTTGTCCCCGATCGCTTACATTGAAATTACTTTATGAGTGGGTCTCTTTGTAGATAGTACATATGGAATGATCACAACAACCATCTTTCATGTATATATGAGCATGTCAGTGTTGTTCTGAGATTGACTGGAAAAAACCTACCCTTTAATTTAAAGATTTTAAAGTAACAGTCTGACAATTTGGGAAATTTGCACCCTCGCTGTCTTGCCTGGAAGTGTATATCCGAGCAGAGGCGTGTCATAACTGGCATAATCTTTTTTACTTTATTCAAAAGCAGCAGTCACCATAGGCACGCACCAATGTGGTATCTATGTTTATGGCCACATACATCAGCCAGTGTCAGCCAGACTCTTTTATCTCCAGAGTTCTAAATCAGTCATTGTGGATGCATCTCACAGTGTGGTCTGAGACCACCATTTTGAACTGACACCCAAAGATTTCATTACGCGTTTTCCATGGAAGTGTACTGTAATAAAATTTCAGAAAATGTCTGTATGGGAGCATCAAGATGTCACATATAGGCCTTTGCACAAACACATCAAACAAACCAGCACTGCTCCCTATAGACTATACATCATCATCTGTGCAATACTCTTTTTTTCATGCCTGTATATTTTCATGTCTGCATACTTATATTTACTCCGGATGCCATTTGCTGTGCAATATTTCATTCTGTTATACTCAAGTGCAATATTTCATTCAAGTGCAATATTTCATTCAAGTGCAATATTTCATATTTCATATTTGATACTTAATATTACTGGTCATATTTCTTTACTGGTCATACTTCTCACACCTATATTCTCATGCATATCTCATGTATATCTGTATATAATCTTGTGTATATTTGTTATATTTGTGAAATTTGTAAATACTTTTTAACTTGTTATATTTTGCATTTTTTACTATTTAACTGTCCTATTGTCTTTGCTCCTGTGCACTGCAGATTTCCCCACTGAGGGACGTATAAAGGTTTATCTTATCTTATCTTATCTTAACAAGAGAAGCTCTGCTAACCTTGTCCCAAACACATGAACTGAACTGATGACTTATGAAACTGATATTGATCTTCTCTTCTGACTGGCAGAGGCGTATAGTTGCCAAAATGTCAGACTGTTCATAAATGTAATTCAAATAATAAATTTAAAAAAATCAAACTAAAAGTGTCATTTTGCAAATAAGCAGTCGTGAGGATATTTGTCAAGTTCAGTGGGTTAACATACCAGGGTCCAGCTTGACGATCTTGATAGCTGCCAGTTCAGACGTCCTGATGTTACGTGCCTGAAAGGGATGGAAAGTACATGATAGTCTATTTAATAAATAAAACCATATACATACATTATACCCTTCCTCTTTTACTGTTTGTCACAGGATGTAATGCCAAGCTAGAATCATACCAGCTGTGATGGCCGAGTGGTTAAGGTGTCCCCCGCAGGTTTGAACCCTGCTTGCAGTGTATACTTTTGGAAATTTCCCCATTGTGGGACAAATAAAGGAATATCTTAATGTGGTCATCAGAAGAGGAGGATATTGCACACATACACACAACTGCACCCAGGAGGCCTGGGACAATGTAGGTGATACAGGTTTTATGACTAAAGCAGTCACATAAATAATGGCATGCTGAGGTCATTCCTGAACCATATTCAAAAAAACAGCAAATGTAAATAGGGGTTGAAGCCATTTGACTTAAGTTCAAGGTTGAATCCTCTATGCATACAAGTAACTCCATATGTTCATCAGGATATATGACATGCAGCTTTGTGTCTTTAACCTGCTTCTATTGGATAAAAAACAACTTAGAAGCTTGTATTTAGATAAAAGGGTGATATACTGTCAGAATCATGGTTTAGATGACAATAGGCCATTCTCCTGCAGCAGAAAGACACATCAATCCAACCCACTCCATCACATCACTAAGTCCTGTCTACAAGTGGCCAGAGGAACATGCCGGAGGAGGATGGGAAAGAGATCAGGATGTCATTAACCAGGTTACGTCTAGATATAGATCAGGTACTAATATCAGGTGAAATGGGATTTGTACACATACACACACTTTGGCACCTCATCCAGACCCATTCAGCAAGCAGTATCACTCTATCAACAGCCAAATCAGATTCAAAATGCAACGTGCTGCTCAGTGGCCGAGGGAATACACAACTCAGTGTAGCAAAACACAGTGTTTAGGTGTCAACTAACGTAAGGTGCATGAGTGTCTTATTGGCACATGTCTTTGGCAAATATAATTTTTCCCGATGCATAATAACTTGCAATTTTTCTAAAATTCACCTCTTTCTCAAGTCAATTGAGGTGGTACTTTAGCTCCTTGGATCATGACAACTCTAGTCAACCCAGAGAGCAGACAGAATGTGCATCACATGTATACGCATTCACAGCATTGTGAGCCTGAAAGCCTGGGTGATATCAAGCTGCTCTATGTCCCAGACGAGGCATATTTAATATATAAGAACACAAAACAAACATAAGTAATGATCAGATAACAACTAATTACAAGACTTTCAGGCTGTGATGAGCACATTTATTGAGGTCAGTACATTTTTACATTTTACTGGCATGAAGATTTTGGCATCGGTTACTCTAGTTCGTTGCCAGTGTCTGATAATTTAAAAAAAAAATGTGGAACAGATATTCTGCAGGATAATAGGACATCAACCTCTGCACTTGTGCTATTCTTCTTTTACTCATGAGTGGTATTTTTGTTAGTGACAGAAATCTGCTCTTCCTCATGAACATGCTGTACTCCCGAAAAGCCATCTTACTCTTGAATGTACATTTACACACGTGCTCTTACTCAAGAACACGCCTTTATGAACACTGTTGACTCAAACCTGCACATTTTCTCAAACCCGCGGTTACTCACTAACATTCACCTACTCACATGGACGCACTCTCTCACACTCACTTACCAACGAACACATACTGCACAAACATGCACTTACTCACCAATACACAGAAATGTACACAGTTATGAGCATCTTGACAGGAAATGCATTGTCATGGTTTGTGGATGGCCCAAAACAGGAGGGTTTGGCAGCAGGTGATTAAAAGCACGCAGAAAATCATTGGTTCACGTCTACTGAACATCAATGATATAGTGAGTGGAGGTGCCTGTGCAGAGTCCAGAGGATACTAAAAGACTATACCCTGCCCAGCAACAGCCTGGTTACCCTGCTGCCAGCTGGCAAGCAATACAGAAGTATCCACTGCTGTGAGAACTCATCCTACACAATGCATAACAAAAAATAGTTTCTCTTGTGTAGCATAGAGGCACAATTTGCATCTCATCGCACAACCCCGTGTTGTGAAATGACAAATCCTTGAACCGTGAATGTAGTCTTACTCACAAGAATGTGCATTTACTCAGGAACGCTGATCACTCATAAAAGTCTACTTTTTACATTTAATCACTATTCATTCATTCATGCATTCATCAAGTTGAAAGAAGCAAGCAACAAATCCGTGGCAATATTAGGGCTTGCAAATCAGATGTAAGAGAGATTTGAGATAAGAAAACACTAATTTTCTTGAAAGTCCATTGTTTGATCTATCACATATATTTTGCAACATAGAGTCTGAAGGCTGCAAGTCCTGGTTGGAGTTCTGCCACCTGCCTGCTCCATTAGAGTAACAAAACCTGGGCATATATCCAATTGCTCAGTATGCTATCTTGATGATGAAGGACTTAAAATAAGTTTAGCCTGCTGTCTCGCCATGGCTTTAACCTTGTATTGATTCCACAGAGAGGGCATATAGTATTGGCACAGAGAGCTCTTTCCTACTGGCATTGTCAGACAAGCTGCAGGTGAGTCAAAATCAGACAGACTGATAGTATCTTTTACTATAGACTTAATCTTTGACTGTGAGATAACAACTATCTTATTTCATGGGTGGAAGGATCAGGAAGCCACCAAACACATTAGAATGCATTATCATTAGATAATGCATTATCCAACAAACAGAAATATTTCAAAACCATTAAAAATCAGTAAAGGTTGCTGACAAGTTGCCCAATCTTGCCCTTATTGTTTATAATTGCGACCAAACCTCTCGCAAAAGCAGTACATTCACAATTTTATTATATCAGAGTTTTATCATATCAGAGTTTACAATTTGCTGACAGCTTACCCATTTGAAAATCCAGAGTATGAGCCGAATGCCTGGAAGGACAACTTTAATTCCGAAAGCAGCTTGCCCTGATGCTCATACTGAGTTTATAAATACAACCATAAAATAATACAGAATGAATGGCTAATGCAGATACGAGTGAAGTTAAATCAAATAACAACAATATACCAGGAATATGTACAAAATGTACAAAAACTAGGGGAACATTGTTTCATTGTATTTGGCAATGCAGAAAAAGTAAAACCTTCTGGAAAGAGTTGTAATTCAGAATATTATTTGAAACAAATCTTACCGGACCCAAAGCTTTTCCCGTTCAGCTTATATTCAGAGAAACATAATAAAGTAAACATATATATATATATATATATATATATATATATATATATATATATATATATATACATATATAAAGTATATAATATATTTGAAGCTTTTCAGTTGTATACTACGTACCTGGATTATTTCTACGACAGAATGATTTTTCTTTTTCAATAGTAGGTAGTAATGCCATGCCTTTTGGAAAGAATAACAAATTCCATTCCCAGTACAACTATATATAGTTAGACTGATATTTCATTTGCTTTCACTATTAAACACGTTATCCAAAGTTGCACACTGAGAAGGAGCAACCAAGCTATTCACAATATACCCAAATGTTAACTACACAATGTATTACTATGCCTACAATTATGCATTTAAATGCTGTATTCAGTTGACATTCACTCCACTTCCATGACCTGAGGTGTAAATGTGATTCACAGTATGTGAAGTAATGCTTTGGATGCATTACATTTATATACATCAGAACAGACTACAGAGCTTTTGTTGCTGAAGTTGAAACACAACTGAAAATCAAACTGGTTCAATAGCAATCCAAATCAATTCAAACAGTCAGGGTACAACTGTGACCCATGTTTTATCAGAGGTGATGGTGGATGTTTTCTGAAGCAGCTATACTATGTTTTCGACTTCCCCAATTCTTCCTGGGAACATCAATCATCCCCATTCAGCCTCTGCGCTGACGTCAGATGGACTGTTTCACTCTGCACATCCACAACAAATGAGGCAGCCACCAATGGGATCAGCAGGTCGTCTCAGCGCAACCTGTGGCCTGGCTGCGTTCACTTCCTGTTTTCTTTCCTGTTCTACCACAGAGCTTCCTGTGACTACAGTCATAGTAACGTCTGTGAGATGGTTTTTACATAGCCCAGCCTGAAATAACAGCCATTTAGGGTTACATAATGGAGGGGAGAGCGGAAGCTTCGCTGCACTTTGATGAGACACCCAAATGGCCTCTGAGCCAGAAACAAAATTCAGTCTACTGTATTTTTTTCATAATGAGACCACACAATCTGGTATTAAATGCAGATGTAAAGCACAGGTCATGAATGGCCTCCGAAACAAACATGATGTTGAACTGAACACAGTGGTTTTTGAGTTAAGTCGAATGGAGTCTTGTGCTTGTTATTGTGCACTCATTAAAGTAAGAATATGTAACTTTTGCAAGCAGAATAACAAGTTATTTAGTTTATAAAATTAAAAATTGAATTTGAGATCCTTTCTAATTTCAATACACACAAGGGTTTTGCTGCTACAGTCTTACTTGGTCTGGTAGAACCAGTAGCTTATAATGGCTGATGGAAACTTTAGATAGATATGGCTGTATAACATTAGTGAGTCAGTTCTCTGAGGCCTGATTTAGATCTCTCAATACAACATTTACAGTGCACTCCTTCCACCAGCTACTTCCTAACTTTGTCTGTCTGTTGAGACTAAACCAGAACAGTAAAATACTGGCCATAAAACCAATGAGCTCCAAAATAAGCTCTGCAAGAAATGAAAGAACCCGTAGAGTCAGGTGACTTTGTGACTATGAGTGACAACCTTTCATAACACACACAGTCATTTGATCCATTGTTACCATAGCAAACCTAAAGATTTTACAGCCATTGGACCTGATGGTGGCACGAAATGAAAGTTAAGGGTTCAACATTAATATAACATGAACACAAATATCATGGTAGCCCATCCAATAGTATAGATATAATTCAGTCTGGGCCAAAACGGTGGACCAACCAACCACAGACTATCCTATCTATAGAGCAGATTCATGGTCTGAGACAAAAACTGTGTCAGAATGGTGTAAACTATTCTGATTTAACCACAGTTGTAAATCACTGCACAAGGTACAGCATAATAAACCGTGGGGGAGATAATAATACTGCTACACCACATTACCAGCAGTGAAGTGTCACATTAAACACAGCATTCTTCTTTTATGTCTTTACACTTCAATGCGCACATCAGGTTTGTGATATAGTATTATTACAGACACAAAGTGCTTCCTTCTGAGTACACTTCCTCAGCACACTACCACACTACTGGAGTGTGAAACATGTTAAATATGTCTCAGAAGGAGTATAAATACACAGTGCACAGGCGAGCAAGCAATTTTGACCGTGCTTCATAATCTGGACTTTGTAATTAACCTTCAGGTCTCTCCTACTTCTGTCAGTTTTTGCACAAATGAATAGGAGCACAACAAGTGATATGAACTGCTCTTTATAGCCTCCTTGTCCCACAGCTAAAATCCAAATCTGAATCTAAACCTGTGACCCATCATTTAGAGTACCACCAACAGAGCAGAACATAGGCCAGAGAAAAGGTCTGCGTGTTCCCTGAACCCACGATGAGCTGCCATGTTGGGGTGATTTGATTTCATCAGAATCACAGAACAAAGATTTCTTTTCTTATCTCCACCGACAGCCAACAGTCAAACAGGAAAACATAAATCATAGAGAGATATTTGCTTCCTTCCAGGAGAAAAAGAATACTGGCACTGATCTCACCATGTACGTTTACAGTAATTGGCACCGCGTTCAAGCCAGTCTCCAGGTTGAACGTCTGTTTCCAATGACTTTTCATGCTAAAGTGGCAGCTGGCAGTGCTGCTTACTATTGTGACTATTACGATTATTATTGTTGTATAGAATAAGTGTGAAACTATGCAGGCAGGTCAATAAGAATCAGAATGCATACAACACACGCTCCGTCACTACTAAGATGGTCATTCAGTCCTGTACAGCCAGTTGGATGTTTTAAAACTGGAAACATTAAGAGATTGAACTGATGGTTGGCACTGTGCAAAAGGAAATAATAATAAACATAACTTTTAGATCAGATTTTTCCAAGTCGACTCAAATTCTAATGAGACATGCATTATGGGAATTGTTGGATCCAGCGGTTTAGAGCTTGACTTGCACTTGTCTCATTAAAGTCAGGACATCTGAGGCTCTGCTGCAGAGACTTTTAAGTCCTGTTGTTAATGTGTCGAATTTTGCAATTTCCCCAATTTAACGGAAGTACAACAATAAATTGCTGGAAGACCCCTCTATGTGAAAAGAAATAAACTCATACTGTATGATGGTATCACAAACAGTATGTATTTGGTAACTACTTTTTCCGAGCTCTTCACTGAGAATATATGATTCTTCAGCAAATCTTCAACAAGATTTCATGTTAATTGTGGCTGCAATATTCCATCAAATGGAAATATTCCAGATGCCTTGGTGTTAGGAAACAGTACATGGAATGAACATGCCAAAACAGAAGATATGACAAGACATTACAATTTGTATGTATGATAAAAACAGTGTAAAACAGAAATGCATGTTTATTACTACTATTATTTCATCTATTTTTGGAAAGGTAACTTCCATTTGAATTGCCCAGACATCACCAGACTGAAGTCTGTAGAGACGACTTGAGGGCAGAAACACTGTCCATCTGGACTGGCTGAGGCTGGTCAGAGCCATGGGAGGACATGGATCAAGATTAATAAGAGGGTCACACACATGAGCTCTGAGCCGAGTGTCCTCTGAACAATAGCAGTGTAATGAGAGTCCACTGAAAGCCCACACAATCACATGTTCAGAGGTTTCACCCTTGACTCCTGCAGTTGCAGCTCCGCCAAACCCCCCAACAACAGCAGTGGGAGTGATAATGTGCTATTGTCTGTCACTGTATGTAGCGCTGTTCCCATTCACATCAGACACTGCAATACTGCAAGTCCAAATGTTATCAAGATTATTTCAGAGTACAAATGTCAAAGTCAGTTGAATATTGAATGTTGCTGAATGTATTTAAGACCATTGTGGTTGCAGTTTGTCATCATCTAAAGGGTTAAGAATCACCTGTCAGTCAAAGAGTGTTTGTGCTACTGTGGGTTTTTCCTCGGGTTTTCTGTGAATTGCGTTATGTGTCATTCTGTTGTATGTACAACTGCTGCATGTACATTTAAAGCTGCATTAATCAATATATTTCTATGAATGATAGATGAATTAACGGGTAAGAGGTAGTGATGAATTCACAGAGAATTATCACCCACTCTGCAGATCCCCTCAGATCCATCCATCCATCCATTATCTGTACATCTGTACGCCGCTTAATCCTCTGCAGGGTCGCGGGGGGGCTGGAGCCTATCCCAGCCGACTTAGGGCGAAGGCAGGGGAACACCCTGGACAGGTCGCCAGTCCATCGCAGGGCCACACACAAGACAAACACACACACTCACATTCACATAGAATATTCAATTAACCTCAGCATGTTTTTGGACTGTGGGAGGAAGCCGGAGTACCCGGTGAGAACCCACGCTGCACAGGGAGAACATGCAAACTCCACACAGAAAGATCCCAGGCGTCCTAACCGGGACGCGAACCAGGGATCTTCTAGCTGCAGCTCCCCTCAGATCTCATCGACTTAATTTCCAATAGCATGAGGGAGTTGTTTCAGTCCCAACCGACGCTGACGCAAGTGACATCACTTGAGGACATTTCTCAGACTTCACAAAGCTTCCTCTGGAGACACTGAAGGCATGAGACAACACAGGCAGTAGAACCCCCCGACACCTGGAAACACGCTGAGAAGTTGGTGCAGATCCCGTTTAATCCACAATTAGAGACTTTTCTCTCATATTCAACATAAATCTGAAGCCTTATTAACAGAGAGAAGAAGAGGACAAAGAGTACGAGGACCATTTTATCATTCTCATTGCTTCATGCCAGATTTACTGTAAACTGATGCTGCTGCGAGGGGAAATGCTCTTGTCAGTGATACAATCAGCTTCACTCACCAAAAAGTGGAACACCTGCTACAACACAGAAATATAACCTGGGATTTGGATTTAAGAGATAAACAACTGAAGAAAATGATCAAAAAGTCAGAAATAAAACTTGCAACTTAAAGACAATGCAGTCAGTCAATCATCTTATCCAGCACCTTTACAGACAGGTGACAAATAAAAGGAAAAACCTGATTGGAGGATGTGACAAAGTCTGACTGAATGGTTCAATGAGAAAACTGAATGGAAATATGTGAATCATAAACTATGACCTTCACAGTTGTCCCTCTAATTCCACATACTTGAATAACCTATGACAAGGACCACTGAAGTTGTCTTGGAGGCCTTATTACCACACTATGTCGTTTTTTACTTTCTCTTTTTAAGGAGCTGCTGTTGCACTGATTGAATGTTCAAGCCCACAACAGGAGAAGCACAGTCTGACACCTGTCGTGAACAAACCGCTGAAAGTGAAGCGAAAGCACGTCCGTTCATACGCTACATTAGAGTTCGCGTGGGAAAGAGACAGAAAAAGCTGAAGAACAGGTTTACTCTGCAAAGGATCCAGCTCTACAACAAGCAGCAGAAAGGGCAGTATGAAGACGAGAGGAGCCCCCCTCGTGTGTCTGGCGTGGGGGGGGGGGAGTTAAAAAAAAAAAAAAAAAAAAAGAAACAATACAAATTCTTGTGCTGCTTCTGCAGGATGCACAAGGCACCGGGGCGGGTTAGCAGCACAGGATGTTTGCATCCTGACGCTCAAATCAAGTGAACAGAGTTGACATGAGCCAGTTTTCTACTGAACACGTAGGTTGGATGTATACTGTGACCCTGATGTAAATGTGTCAACTGTCACATATTGTGCCGCACTGTTTATATTGTGATATCAAAACCTTTTAACATGAAGTACCTTGATTTGTCAAAGGGCTGAAACTTACGACAATTTATTTTCTCTTTAACTCTTTAATCATATAGTCTGATGTTAAACTATAGTGAAAAAATGGCCTGATGCCTTCAATTGGCTTGTTTTGTCCAACCAGCAGTCCAGAGCCTAAAGATGTTCAATTCGCTGTTACATACGACAAAGAAAAACAGCAAATCCTCACATTTGAGAAGGACATGGACATGGAATATTTTGTGTTTTCGCTTGAAAAATCAAGTCTTGATCAAGTTGAATCAAAATAGCTAAATAAATTCAAATCAAATCAAAAATAAATCCACTAATCACTGCAGCTCCAATCAGGTGCTTTACTCCTGCAAATAGCTGAAAACAGACTTTCAGGCTCTTTAATCTATGCACTGCTGATTTCCCAGAAAATAGGATATATCCCGATATACCAATATATAAAATATCACTGTGATCGGAGATGTTATCCATATTGCCTACCCTTATGAAAACAACATGACCCTGTGGTACAACTGATGCAACAGGCTGGTACAACGCTCTGTAAAATGCCTACCTGATTACTGAAAGGGTTAAATCGCTTTAATGCAATGACATAATGGCAAGCACACACACACACACACACATTTTAGATCCATCTCCTTCATACTGAGTCTAATTCTTAGAGATCCCTCACATGAACGTTACACTTTCAAGTATGTCTTTCTTATGATGTGAGCAGCATGTTGACAGTGTGTTCACTCTGATATGGTGCGCAGGACAAAAGGCAGCTGAGGTGCTTTCGGAGTCAATAAGAAGAATTTCACATTGACAAATCTACTGATGTCATGAATCAGGTTATAAAAACCCTCTGACATGCAACCATTTAGTTGATATATAGCAGAGTTGTCCAAATGCACAGTTTCACCTTGATGGCAGGAAGTGAAACACCCTGCAGTGTGTGTGTGTGTGTGTGTGTGTGTGTGCAGCTTTGTTCATGAACTCAAACGTCCTGATGGAGGCTTTTTCTCTGTCGGTGAAAATATGAGGAAACGTTCTCACTCACCTTGAACACATCTCCATAGGTACCGCACCCAATCCTGTGGATTAACTCGTAGTCATCCAGAGGGTCCAGGAACGACACCCCTATCCTGTCCATGCTGGGAGACACCTCAGGGTGCTGTGCTGAGCCTGGGCAGCTTTCTACTCACACATCCCAGCTGCTGATGTCGGAGGAGATGAACACACTCTGACTGACTGAGCGCTTAATGGCAGCTAATTAGAGCTGCCTAATTGTTGGTGTATCGATTCTTCGGGCACGCGCACACACACACACACAGCTGATCACTGACAGGACTGACACACACACACTCCGAGAGTCTGTGTGCAAATGGTCCCGAGTGGAGCTGGAGTCAAACGACGCATGAGCAGAGCCACTCCACACTGTAAAAAATGAACAGCTGTGTACCTCTCCATGTTACACTGTGGTGTTGCGTTCACGTGTCTGTTCTGGAGAGATAAAAACAGAACAACGTTCATGGTAAATCAGCATGATCACATAACAGTTGTATGAGGTTCGTTTTTCAATTTTGAATCACCTCATATTATTCACTTAGTTTGTCATAATTTTAACTTCAAAATACTAAAGTTTGGTTTAAGATCAAATACTTGCAAAACTAATGACATTCATCAGCCTCAGTTAAACTTTGTGTTTATAGTGTTAATTAGCAAATGTTACACATAGTTTTCATTCACAAAGTCAACACTGATTTATTTTTTGTTGAATTAAGAAGTCAAGACTTTGTCTCATAGTTTTCACTTAAGTTTGACTCAGTGACTTAAAATATTGATTTAATGTCATAATTCTGCTCCAGCATTTCAGAACTGTTCACCAAGTCAGAATTTTCAGTTTATCTAAAAATATTGACTTAGTATATTAGCATTTTAACCTACCATAAGTATTTTTAAAAGTTGCTAATAGTTCATATTCTTGGATTAGATTGTGTTCAGCTTTATTGTCATTGCACACAACTACTGAGACAATGAAAAGCAGTTAAGCAGAAGTGCAGTTTAGCAGCTGAAGGCAGGCCTGCTGGTCCTGGGCTGGAGGGAAGGAGGGCAAACAGTGTGTGCTCAGGCTGAGAGGCGTTCCTGCTGTGTGCCCTCTGCTGACAGTGTTTGCCTGGACAGCCTCAATGATTGGGAGCAGCCTAGAAGTTCATCATCATCCAAGGTATCCACCCAAGGTAGATATACTTTCATGAGTCGCCTCAAGAATAAGCGACGCTGGTTCAACAGGGTTGAAGTGTCGAGGGTCCAAGTGAGGTCTTCAAACATGTGGACACCCAGAAACTTGAAGCTGAAGACACACTCAACCTGTGCCCCATTGGTGTGGACAGTGCATCGTGCTCCCAGGATGTGTTAGTGGTCCAGGCCAGGCAGGTTTTGAGATGAGCCAGGAACAGCCTCTTGAAGCACTTCATGATGGTGGGGGTGAGTGCAACAGAGCAGTGGACTGACTGACATCTTTAGTGATATGCTGAAGTCAGGACCACAGTCAGCTGTTTAGTGCAGGTCCAAAGCACATGTCTGGGGATGCCTAGTCCTCCTCAGTGCAGCACAGACATCAGTGGGAGTGTGGGGAGGCATCGCTGGGTGATGGGGTGGTGTTGGTGGGTGCCGCTGTGACCCTCTTCTCTTCAGCCCTGGATGGACGTCCGGCCTGCACGCTGCATGATCTGAAAGCAGTGATGTGTGCCTTCAGCAGTAAGTGGACCTCTCTCTTCATCTGTTGCACGTCTGCAACTATAGAGTCTCAAAAACAGACATTACTGCTAAACCACAGTTCCATGACATAAAGAGCAAAGACTCTGTCTCATAGACAGTGTTTAATCAGCAAAGGCGCTCCCTTACTCTGGTTCTCTCTTCCTCATTCGTCAACTGAAAGCAAACCCACTCATTTATGTGCTACGTTTCCCAGAAAATGGTTACAAATTGAGTTATATTTGTCTCTGAGATCATCCACAGAAGGCAAGCCTCTGCTCTCCTGCTGAACGGAGAATATGGCATACCTCCCACTGCAGTGCACACCCTGTTCAGGTGGACATTTTTTACAGTGTACAGCCTCTTACAGCTCAGTCACCTGTGAACATGTGCCCTTATATATCCAACACACATCATCAGACCTCAACACAGTCTATTTTCATCAGGTCTTTATTACTTGCAGATACAAAAACAAGAACAAAAACCACAAGTCATCAAGCAAATAGGATGTAGCAGGGCCACCTAATGTGACTCTGTCTCAACAGTGCATGGTCTTCCTGGTCTTCTCTAATCATTAGAAATAGGCCTAGCTCAGCTATTTCTCAAAACTAAAGGCCACCTACTTCAGAAAAGAACAAAGGCAAAGTAAGGCAACATAGAGCTAGCAAGAAAGAAGCTGTCGATAGAGCAGAAGTGGACAATGTTACACAGTAACTATCCTAAATTAATCACTTCCAAGGCTCAGTCATGAATAGGTTCCTAATGGTACAAGTCAATATTTACACATCTGTAAGTTGTGTTCTGATCATCCTCGTTACTTTGGCTTCAAACATCCACATGTAAGTCAATGAGAAGTTAATAGTCGGTGTGCAATTGGCTGCCAATTAATACACAAACTAATGATGAGTGAGTGCTTACAATCTATCAAACCAGGCAGTTGCCCTGAAAATCTTTTTTTTCTGGCTGTAATTAAATAAAAAAAGAGTGAAATGTTCACTCCTTCACTTCAAACTTGATATGTGATGCTTAACTCAAGTGTGTAAGTCAAACATATTGCTAGGAAACATGAGGATATTGACTGAACTGGACCTCCAGATGAAAACACTGGTAAAAAGTTTCACAAACAAAAGCGAGGTTAATCGGGTGTCTGTTTTGCTGTTCACAGTATGTCCTACAGAGTCTCAACTACTCCTCCTACAAAAATCAACATGTCTAGAGGGACTTGCGTTGCCGCTTCATGAAGGACATGGAGTAATCCCCGGCTGGTGTGCTCTTCTGCCTCTTCATCTGGACCTGTGACTGGGCGGTGAGCTGCAGCTTGATAGCACTGGAGTTCACCTTGGCTGCGCACAGCAGCTCCTTCATCCCCTTCATCTTCTCACTCTGAAAGACAACCACAGGACCGGCCGGGGAGGGGGACGCCTGCTGCTGGGATGAGGGTGAAGATGCAGAGTCCGGACTGGGGGACTTCGGTTTTCCTTCAGCGTCTCCGCCCCGCAGGCCCTGGGAGGAGCGGCGGCGGCCCCCTCCCTCTCCGACCTTCTTGGGCAGGGCTGCCACTGCTGTCTGGCTGGATGGGGAGGTGGGAGCAGCAGAAGGAGGAGGAGAGCTCTGCTCATCCAGCTTGGACTCTCTTCTGGGGCCTCGTCTGCGGCCCTCTCGGGGTCATCGCTGGACTGGTCATCATCATCCTGGGACTCTGGCTCTTTGGTGATGATCGACACTTTCTGACGCACCTTTGAAATCAGACCACAAATCCATTTTTAGCATCAGCGCACATCAGCAAACATCAGCCCTCTCTCCTGCAGAGACAGCTTGTATTGGCTGTGGTCATATTGAAGTTCAAAGGTAGAGCTATTCTGGGTCTCTCACCTGAGCATCAAAGCGGCTCAGAGACTGGACCAGGTAGGTGGCCCAACCCACATGAAGGACTGGCGTGGGACTACCCTCCTCCCACTTGCAGATGCCATCATAGAAACGCAGCAGGTGGGCAAAGCAATCGGAGTCTTGGAGTGCTGAGAGGGCTGCTGCCTGCTTGGGGTGCTCCTGAAAGATAGAAGGGCGGGTGGGGGGGTATTTTAGTAATACATAAATAAATGTAAAAATAGAAATTAGTATTTGTTATTTCCTCTAGTATTCACTGCTTGTTATACAATGTGTGCCTCTCATACCACATTTATACTTGCAATGGCATGTGAACTCCAGTTTTATTTCTTTTCATTGGAAGGGAGAAAAAGTAAAAACTGTGAATGAAAAGAACTGATGAGATCTGAAGGTCTTGTCTGCTGTGTTGCAGCCCCTCTCTAGCTGGGAATACTCACCTTGTCAGCTCCTTCTCCACCCTCTCCTCCCTCCCCCGGACTCTCTGCAGCAGCAGCAGTCTCCTTCAGCAGAGTGGGGATAACATCGTTCGCAATGTCAAAGAACTCCTTGTAGATCTCCTCGTCCTCACGGAAGTAGTTATAGCTGTAAGAGCAGGTGAGAAGAGAAGGACTTTTAATAACGACAGGGAGGAAGCAGGAATGTGACCTACAAGATATGACTGAAAATAAAATTTTACAAGTCATTTTTTCCCATGTACTGGGTTTCTTGTCTCTCATAAAAAAGTTCAGATTAAGAGAGGGCTTTTGACATTTTAAAGTCTTTCAGGATGGACTGTTGACCTGTGACATGTTGATTACTGAAGACACTGGAACAGCCCAGACATGACAAGAAGCGAACTCTGTATTCATAACAGTGGATTCTTTGTACATTATGCAGCACACACATTCCCTCTTGTAGATGGCGCACAGAGGGCGAGCTGAAATTGAAAAACAATGGGGGAGCAGGAAAAGGAAGCTGATAGATGGGGAGGGAATGTGTGGTCTGGTGGGTCAATGCTGGTATTTTTAGCTTCAGTGTGTTTAAAGGGGAGGAGAGCATGTGAGGATGCTGAGCTGGACACTTCCCGACTCAACCACCACACCCTCTCAAACTAACTGGGACTAGGCTTCTTTGTGGTGAATGTCCCAGAGGAAAACCACTACAGTGACTAACCTCAACCAGAACTCAAACAAAAGTCACATCACTATACTTTCACATTTATTTTTGAGATAAGATGGAACACTAGAACACTAATTCCAACAATTCCCAGGGAACAATCCCTAAGCGGTTGGTCATCAGGGAGTCCATAGATATATACACATAGATACCACATTTACCTTCTTCAATCTGCAGACAGTAACAGTAATAGTTCTCTAATAAAATATTTAAGATGAACTGACCTACGCAATTAGTATAAGGATTAGTAGCAATAAGTATATTCTTTTTTTCTTACTGCACTGTAAAATGGCATGTATGATATACTTTTGTTTATAATGTTGGATATAAATGAAGACTTAATTAATAAAGAAGACGGAATTACAGTAAAATGAAGTAAGACCAGCAGCTCTTTTCTGTTTGTATCCTGGTTGTAGCCACTGACTTGAATCTGTTGCATTCTGTTAAAGAACAAAGAAATTTGGAATCTAGTTTTTATTTGTTACACTGCTTCCATGTTTGTGTGTATAAACCACTATTAAGAGAAAAAAAAAAAACACATTACAAATTTTACTGCATGATCAATTTAATATAATTAATATTATATGTATGACTATATATATTTACTGAGATTTGTACTCATTTGAAGTGTGATGTTTTGTATAGCATACAGTGTTATGTCCCTGCAGCATTATGAGCAAATAGAGAAAATGTTTGTCTGAAAACATTTCTTGTTATGGTTTGGATGGGGCCCTGTATGCAACATTAACGCCCTTTGTCAGTCATGCGCCTGTTTAAGTGGCAAACTGCACTACCTGTGGTTGTTTTTAGAGATGGTAACAGACGTTTTACACTTGCTGCTACAATTTGGTGGCCTGTGCTACAAAACTTTCAATCTCTGCAGCACCAGTGCTATATGTAAAAATGGTTAACATGCGGTCCTGACACAGGTCAGAGAAGAGAGGACTGCCATCTTGTGTTCATCTGGAGAAATAAAAACTGAGGTGGCTGGTTGAGATGCTGTTGAAAACATATGCTTCCTTCTGTTAATTTTGTGAGTAACTATGTTAAATATTGCTTGATGACCATTCCATAATAAAAACAAGATGAAAACTAAATTGAAAATACCCTTTGACAACAAAAAGGGGGGAGTAGGAAGAAGCATGGTGGTTAATTGTTTATATTGTCTACTCTCCTCTGACTACTAAGATTATTGTGTGCTTTTCTTCCCAAATTGAGAATGAAGTCACAGCCCTGCTTGAAACTCATTTAGTCTAAAATTTACCCTGCAACTTAGTAGTGTGTAAAAGCATTGTGAACTCACTCCTGCATCACCTGAGCTGCCTCGGCCCAGGCACTCAGAGCCTCCCGCACATTCCTGTGTCTGTAGTGGAAACCAGCCAGATACATGTAGGGGTAGATATGCTCGTTGTTGTAGTGCTTCTGAGCAGAGCTGACAGCCTTAGGGAGAGCACAGAAACAGGAAAAATAGCTTAGTATTAAACATTGTGATCTGTGATGACATACAAGAAGCCTTTGTGCCACACTCATGTTTTCGCTGTAATCAGACAATCAATTGTTACATTTACATCAGTTTAGATGCAGAAAAGTACAATATCTTGGCGTTCAAACATGGAACTCACAACCAATACAGTTTGAGCTGACCCCATCTGGTTGGTTTTGGTAAGTGCATGTCTGATACTGTGTTTTTGTCACCCTTCCATAAAATTCTGAAATACTCACATTACATATTAAAAGTGAAGAGTTCAACATTTGGGAACTATTAGAGGACCCAAAAACATTCTTCACATCCTACCAGTCTTACTGCTGTGTGACCTGGTGGAAACCTCTCTCAAGGCTTACCTTGAGATGGATTTTCAGAGGGTTCTCCTTGCCCGGGATTGGATCCTGGTCTTCAAGATCTGCCAGAGTGCCCATGGCCATTGGATACCTGATGGAGTACAGAACAAGAGAAGGAGTTTAACAAGTTTACACATCACACTCTTCATAGTGAACAGGCAGCATATAGAAACTATAAGGACAATCTGTTCCTTACTAAGTTCACCAACACAAACTCTCACCTGTCCAGGTCACCTCGCTCATACAGCAACCACAGGAGTTTCTATTCAATCAGGGAGAAAAAGAAAAAAAAGGATCAGGAAGAGTAACACAGACATACATGAAAAGGTAGCTAACAAGGACTGTTGACTGTTAAGCGATATATGCAATATGCCAACTGTGATATAATCATCTATCCCACCCAAGTGTTCACAACAAGTTGAGATATTTGGCAATGGTCAAAGCTCTTAATTCTTACAATTACTGTTAATGCTCAAACAGTGGAGTTTGAAATTTAATTTGAAACAGTCATTATTAGGCTACGTCCACACTAATACATTTTTATTTTAAAACTGAGTTTAAAAACAAAAACCAACTCTGTTTTGGCCCTGTTTCAGAAGTAAATTCATCCATCCAAACACATCCAAAGCCCATATTACATGATAAGTCACGCACACTGGGCATGTGTGCGCCGTGGTAAACAGGAATGAGGTTGGTGTTTAAATAAACAGCAATGGCGAAAGGTAAGACCAGAGATTTCTTTGCTAGAATCAACAACAAGATGGAACAGTTGCTGAAGTAACACAGAGGCAAAGGAGCATCGCAAAGCACATACAGCGGCATATTAGAGCTGTACCGAGAGCATTATCCATTGCCAGAAAGCCATGGCAATCACAAAGGAATACCCACACATGACGGACCTGGATTAAAATGGACATTATTGATATTCTATATAGTTCTTTTCACCTTCTATTATGTTACAAGTTTTTAATAGGCTAGTATTAAGGCAACAGATACTTTTTCCTGAAAACAGGACAAAAGTGATGAGGCTGGAAACACGCTATTTTTATTAAAACATTTTCAAAGGCATTGTGTTTTTGCCTCTTTTCCATCACTGTATTTTCATCATCACACAGAGTCCATCTCAGAGTCAAATATTTTTCTTTTCACTTCATTTCATTTGAGTGACAGCTTTACTAACTAGTTACTTTTTAGATTAAAAATGTTTATACTCTACCTGCCCAGCGAAAACCACATAACTGCATTGTAGCCCTTCATGGGTTGAGAAAACGTTCCTACTTCTTAAGCTAAATAAGCTGAATAAGCTGAAAATTTGTTTTTTTTCAGAGCTCATTAATAATTAGATTTTTTTTCTTCAGAGAACACAAATGATGATCTTCTAGAATATGATACATTGCTGTAAATCAAACTACCCAACAGTATACAAAGTAGTTAAAATGAGCTCAGCAGTAAAATGCAACATGCACATTAATGTAGCAGTAATATAAACAAAAACACTTATATATAACAGTGAAACACTGACAGGGAGCATTTTACTGCACAATGAGTACTATTTAAGTATTTTCCTGATAATACATATTTTTACTTAAGCAAGGTTTTGAATGCAGCATTTTTACTTGGAGTATTTCACAGTGTGGTATTAGTACTTTTACATAAGTAAAGGATTTGTATACTTCTACTACAAATGCAACTCGGACTGTACAAAAATTAAGAAGGAAAAAACATTTCTAAGAACCATAGCGCCCAACAATTTCTAAACAAACAATTGCATCAGTCTTAAACAATTGTGTCGGTTTATATCTGCAAGAATATCAAACTCTTCCGTTTCAGACAGGCTCTCTGACATTTAGGTCACTGCTTCCTCCGACATCTACTGAGAAACTGAAAACTGTGGTAAGGTGTGGGAGAAAGATATGCAACAACCCACTGCACAACAAAAGTGACAGTACTAAACCTGTTGTAGCTGCAGGAGCTCAGAGCTGTCAGTATGAAGGTCCAGTGAGGGGTTGATGGCACAAACCATGAAGGCCACCTCCATGTTTCTGTCACATTTCATGTAGGAGCCCTTCAGATACAGCCAACTCTGAGGGAGACACAAACACACATAGGACAGGTTTAAAGCAATGTAAATATTAAAATCACAAGAATTAGTTTGCTCACCCCTGTACAACTTTCCTTCATTATCTAAATCTAAGGAGAGCCATCTTCATGTCTATTTAGAGAGATTAAAAAAAGAAGCACAAGATATCACAAATGGGACATTCACTTGTCACTCTACATGTAAAACCAGGCACCACAATAAAAAAAAAATCCAAGGTTCTGAATAAATCTGATTTAGGGTATTTTCACATCTGTTATTCAGAGCAGTTTGTACAGACAAAAGAAAATAACAATCTACTTTAGATCTGGTCTGTTTCATGTCAACAAGCAAACCAAGACATTTAAACATGAAGTCTGACAGGTAACTCACTCATTTGGACAGTTATGGTTATGTAATACTGCATCATCAGTGCTACATGGACCCATAAGGGGAAATTAAATTCCAGTTACTGACAGGAGGTTATGCTGCTAATCTTTTCTGATGCCACAAAGAGGTCACCAAAAAATAATGGTTTCAAATAACGAGAGGGTTTCAACCTTATTTCACTTAACTAGAAGTAGGCCTCACCTTTTCACTGACCCCTGCTGTGACCGTTTGTCCTCGTCGGTCCTCATTACCCTTTCCGTGCCAGGTGACCTCGGCTGTCTCTTCACCGTTTTTGCCAAAAATCACCCAGGCATGGTCTTCCGACAGTGCTAGGTGGACGTCTTTCAGACCTAGCACCTGGCAGGCTGCTACCACAGCAAATGCCACACCCGAGCTGTCCAGTTTGGTACCTGGTCCATATTGAACAAAGCATGTTCACCAATTTCATCACAACATCACAAATTCTAAGCTGACATAACAAACTTCATATTAACTAATTTTATTGAAATACTAGTAAAGTCGTACCAGTGATGAGACTGAAAAGGGACTGGATGTGAGCCCTGTCCTTGAAGTAAGAGCGGCTTAGACTGTTCCAGATCACATCTGACACTTTCTTCACCAGCTCCCTGCTGGACCCTGCAGCAGTCCTCCGGTACTGGGACAGGTCCACCGCGCCGCGGATCTGGGCTGTGAAGCGCTCGTACAGTGCAGAAATCATACCCAGCTCCACTGTGGGGAAGCAGGAGTTGGGACAGTCCGGCTCCAGTGGTTCAAACCGGACCCCTGGAACATTTATGGGGATGACCCGGTTCACAGCTAGGAAGTGCTCGACAAAACCCAGGACCAGGGAGAGAAGGGCTAGGTCAGGTTCCGACTTACGAAGCTCAGCATCAAACAGCTGAACCACACCGTCGATCCCCCGCAGAGGAAAGTGCTTCTTCTGAACTGAGTGCAAACCCATGATGTCCACTGTCAGTCAACTCAGATGTTCTTCACCTGCAGTACTGAATGATACAGAGCAGTCAGTTCAACTCCACTTCAGTATCACACACTGATGCTGTAGAAAGCAAGATTCTGTAGTTTTAGGATTCTGTACTCTCCAACTTTTCTACTCTGACTGTGGCTCTCAGTTCTAGGCTTATTGGTTCCTACTGAAGATGTAAAGCTTCAAAAACAGCTCACAAATATATATAGTTTTGTTTTTTAAAAGAAATGCTCAGTAATTTCCACAGCTGACCAATGCAGTTTTTAAGCAAACAAAGAGGAGGTAATATTACATTTGTTGGCTTCATCCACAATTGGCACTCTAGTATTTGGGGTAGCAGGATGGTGTATAAGATAAGATAAACCTTTATTTGTCCCTCAGTGGGGACATTTGCAGGGTTAGGGTATGTGGGATGAAGTCAAACAGACAGTTTGGGACAATAAAGTATATCTATCTATAAATGTCCATATTAACATTTCTTGGCTGCAAAACCCCCGAATTATTTCATTTTGCATAGGAGAAATTAAATGCAATCATAAATACTACTTGTTTATCAAAAACTGCCACTTTGTATTGTATCAGTTTCTTATGCTTATTTCGGTATAATCTTTAAAGTAATGTATCCGCAGATGTAACAAACAACTTTAAAATGCTAAACACTGTTTGCTTATATAACATGACACACGTGTGTCCTGTCCCTATAAGTCTCCTCATACAGGCTGTTCTATCGAGCTTGGTATACTGTCCCGTGTCGTATGGCATTAATAAGCATTCCCTTAAGAATTTCTGCAATCATTATTTTCCATGTTATTAAAACTATTACAAACAAAAAAAACCCAGACAGTGACCCAGAGATGAGCGGCTTGGCCCGTTGCATAATGCTGGTTACATGAATGCCGCTATCACGGGCTATATGGCGCTTTGGTGGGCGGGGCGCTCCCACTGCTACATACGTACATTCAATACAAAGATGCTAACAGAGGCTCAACGAGGCTCCTTATTCTCATTAATCGCTCAAAATGTAAACACAACATGTCAAAGTCTTTCAGTACAGACCGAAACGCTCCGATAGATGAATTAATGCTCTAGCCCGGTAGGCTTACGTAGGCTAACTAGCTAACTTTATTAAGTTAAGTTAACGTTAGCAACCCATTCATGCTTGCAATCAGAGTTAGTTTGCTGAATGAGTACTAACTTCTTCGAGTAGCTACGTGAGATAAAGTGCAGAAATATCCTGAACCAGAAAGTGGCCCACACTGTGACAAACAGCTTGGCAGCAGCTGGCTGAATGATGAGAGAGGGAGCTAACAAGCTAACGAGCTGCTAGTTAGCTAAACTCACCACTTTTGGATAAAGCTTATCCCCATCGCACTCTCAAAACATACCGCCACGAATATCCCGCAACATTGACTCACTCTAAGCTCTTAGTAACGTATAATGTGACCAATGTGTAAGAAATTGCATACCCGTTTTCTCACAGCCTCAGCCACATGTTTTTGTTTGTGTCCCCTTCTTTTGCCGCGCAGTTCAGTCTGCCCGACTCGCACTGTGTCACTAGCCGCTACGTCTGCGTAACAGTACAGATCTCATAACCATATGTAGGCCGCCGTCAGGAGATACTGAGCTCCGATAGGCCCATCGCCATGGTTATAGATCTTAACCACTGCGCACACGGGTTCGTCTCGTGTATGCTGGGAAATGTAGTTCAAAGTATGTTATTCGTAAACACCCCAGTAGAGGGCACCATGACGCCATTATGTGATATATTGCTACAAAATGGAACAAAGGTAACCATTACATAATGGAAAACATGCTACAGTGAAAAACATACGGTTTAGAATTGTATAAGATTGTACTGCAGCTAAGGAGTCACTGCATTTTTAATTCAATATTTAAAACAGTTTTATCAATGTGGCGATGGCTTGCTTTGTTACAAACAACCCAAACACAAGTTAATGCATTCAAACCATAATTATCAAAATATCACCATATTTTGGAATAATTTACTAAAAATTCCTACAACGTAGCCTCCTAATGATATAACAGATGATGGCCGAAATACAAGAAGCCACCTTTGTTCAGAGCAGGTAGGCTGTAATATGGTGTCTGCGTTCAGGAATATTCCTCTGGCTGCCTTCACTTGCTGTCGAATTTTTCTAAAGCGCTTCGCAACAGAATTACAAATTCCGTCTTGGAGTTTACGGATACAAGAGGAACTAGAATATATTTTCAAAAGGCAGGAAGCATAGATGACAAATTAATGAGAGGTGGCAATTATAATAGACTGATGGTTTTATGTCATTACACTTGAACGCAGTCCTATTAGTCAGACTAGAGCTGAGATATAGGAGCCGAAGCGGAGACCTTGAACGTGTCTCACCCTGACATGTTTTCCCCTCCTCCATAGTCCGCCTTGTTTCCCTCCATCTCCCCTGATCTCTCAGTGCTCGGACGTTGCGTTAAGGTGCGGATCCGAGTCCCGCTCTTGGGGAAATTAGAGGAAAGTCAGACGACATATACGCCCTCAAAGGACAGTGTAACTTAAGCCTATTTAAATCGAGGCATCAGACATTTCAGCGCCTTTGTGCAGTTGTTTTGAAACGACAGTAAAATGGATCCAATGACTCAGTCCGCCCAGATATCATCGTCGCAAGGGTTTGCCGATGGACAAAATTCTGCTGCCAAAGAATCAAAGCTGTCTGGTAAGAATTAGTCCAACATTGCGTTAGTTAGCTAACTTTGACTTAATGTTTTACCATTAATGACGTTTGTGTTTTATTTCCAGGCATATTAATGACTTCATTGGTATTTTACTTACGTCAAGTCCATAACGCAATGCTTGGGTTTAGAATCGTAGCTATTGTTATGTAGAAATATTTGTTTTGTATGTCGTTGTCCTGTACGTGGTTGTTTAAGCTTGTTTCAGATATAATGCGAAACACCTGTAGTGGCGAACATATCCGGACACGCGGCTAACCTTACCAATCCTGCTGTATGTACGTTAGCTTTGGCCTGCCCCTGTTAGCCAACGCTGTCTTATGTGGCGATAACTTTACACTAAACGTCTTTTCTGTCCCTTTTGAGTCGCCTTGCTCATAAACAAAGGCACATTCTACAGCCAGTGTTGGAAAGCACAAGACATTTAACTGACAGCTGAATGATTAGTTAAGCAGCAAAACACGAGTTGACATGCTACTAAGTATTCTTTTATTTAAAGGAGACTGCGTGATTAGCGGGCCTAATTTAAAAAAAAAGACACAGTTCATTCAAATACGTGCTGCTTACTGTATTTGATGTAAGCCGAATTGAAGCTTGTATTCAAATGACTGTTAATATAGTCTTACATCATGCTCTACGAGGTGGGTATGTTTGTTGATGAGTGAATAAAGTTTACATGACAGTTTTGTACAATAGGGTTTGGGGTGACAAAGCGTTATCGGTGCTAAATGTTGCGATGCTCTGCACTGCAGATGCATTGTTACTGGGCAACTGCCAGCGAAGGGAGGACCTCTTAAAGGCGCATTGCCCTTTTTTGTGTCGTCGTCTTGATAATGGCAACACTCCCAGAACAAAACATCATGCTTCAGCACTGTCAATCATTTCTGTCTGATAACTATCACCACCTTCAGTTTTCTAGTCATTTCAGATTTTCAGGTTTCACAGTCTAGACGAGCGTAATTTAAACAAAGGAGCAGTGTTGTCTCCCAGGGCCTTATGGGCATGTTATTGTGTTTGAGGGAGTGGCAGCTTCACCATCAATGAGTTTGCCTGTGTTTCTGTGGATGTTAAGCTGTCTGATTTGAAATCAATCAGCCACTAGATGCAAGCCATTTGAAAGCCATCCTTCAAAGCCACGCTCTGTTAATCAAAAGGATTGTAGGCTTTAAAGAATTGTAGCACTTGTGGTCATGGGCGTCAACTGGATGTGGCAGGGTGTGGCCCACGATGCCTCTCTGAGTTTCAATTCTGTCCTGAAGTTGTTATCACCAAGGAGAGGAAAGCAAAAATTCAACTATTTTGAGGACACAAAAGTAAGCACATCATTCACTTCAGAAAGCATTTAGCAGCATGATTCCTTCCATGCTTACAATCATGTGATGTACCATATGACTACAAATCTGACCAAAACAACACTGACCCAATTCTAATCTATTACAATTATAATCTCAGCCAGTAGTCAGCAGTTATGGATGGTTCCACCTTGTCTGAGAAAAGCGGCCATGAGTTGCTAATTTTGGTGCGTAATAATATTTGATACAGGGAGTTTTGTACAGCTTGGGGTTTATTCACTGAACATATGCTACAGTTTTAATTTCAGAGGTTGCATAAGCTACACAGGCATAGCTTTTTATGAGCTTCTGCTGGAGCTTGTTTTGTCTGCCAGAATTACAATTTCTAAGGCAGACTGAGAAAGCATGGCTGTGATAATAGTTTTCTGGCAGCTCTGACCAAACTCAGAATGATCATGGTTTTGGTTTTTTTTTTTTTTTTTTTTAACATTCCATGACAGATAACAGGCTTTGCCTTCCACAAACCTTACTCATTACAGCACTCATGAGTCACCTCAAGATATGGACTTTAGGCCACACTCATCCACGTCATATGGAAAGACAACATTTGTAGGTGTGCTGTGCCTACTTGGAAATACTTTTATCCTTGGTTGGCAATGGATGTCACTTTTTTCAACTTTTACCCAAAAGAACTGTCTGTATCTCAGTGTATGGACGGACAAATTTCATTTAAAAAACATTTTTTTATTGTGAAATCGTCTACAGCTAAAGATTTATTTGTTATGGATGAATCTGCCTAAAAAAATTGACCGTGTTTAGGCAGACAGGTTTGAAATAGCTCACTGTGTTGCTTCAAACTGTCATTTTCAATTATGTAATTACTGCATAAAAATATAATCTATTCGTAAAATGACTTGTCAGGGCTGGAAGGGCAGTCGAGAAGTGGTCAAATATAAATATATCAGAAATTCTTAAATAGTGTCCATTATTTACCTCAGCTGCAAAGAAACTCCGGCCTTAATTGAAAACTCATATCAAAACATGGCTTTAAGCCTAATTTACCCTGTTTTATAGGTATATTTTGTCATATTTTAATATGAAGTCTTTCTGTTCTGTCTTAATTTGCCTTTAATTCAAAACCCCTTTTGCATTTCTGCAGTAGTCATTTCACCAGTACAACAGCAGAAATACATTTTGCAGATTGTTTGTCACTTCTCTGTGCCTTTTTATTTTTTTTAACAGCTACTGTCACTACAACTCAACTCTTCTTGACCATGTTCCACATTAAAACCTGCCGCAATTTTAATTGCGTCCTTCCCTGTCCTGGTTGGCTTTTAATTTGAAGCCTATACAGGAAGTTTTGATTTGCAATGGCGAATGTTTAATGTCGAACACAAAACAGCCAAGTTGAAGCATCCGTTCTTCCATACTTACTGTATGGGTGATGTTTGTGGGACTGAGAAATAGTGGCAGAGTGGGACCTTTTACTTTCCCTGTGCTAAAGAGCAGCTATCCTATGTCTAACAACCATCCATCATGTCAACTTCAGATGCATTTCTCTCCTTTTACCTGTCGGTCTGTAAGAAATAACATGTTTGCTGTCAGAAATGCTCTCCGCCTTGGCTCCAGGTTATTCATGCACTGGCTAGCTAACAAGCAGTGCAAAGTTCACTTAGTTATCTGTGCAAATAATCAGCTGGCAGTTAAAAAAAATTTGAGCCCAGTCTCTGGGTGTTTTCCAGCATGCCTCTATGACATCTAATGATTGGTAGCCAATCACCAGGATTATTAGATTTTAATGCAAGCATGCTGCATACTTGCAGGCTCACTGATGCTGATGACATTTATGCCTTAGGTATCAACATTTGGTACTGAATGACAAGGCATTTTTCGACACTCATTAGATACTTTCATGGACAAATTATTTTTATACTAAGTTTGGTACCCAGCCCTAATCGGTCCATCTTTGTAGCACCGCAATGCTTTGTTTATAATGTTAATGGGCGGTATCAAGGTATTATGGTATACTATGGTATTTAGAAATCCAGAAAGCATAATTTTTCAATACTGTAAAATAGACAGATGGTTTTCTTTCTCTTAAAATGATACAGAGATGCTGTATTGAGGAGATGTAATGTAGTTGCACAGCATGTGCTACCAAGTCAATCTCTACTGGTGGAACAGAGTATTTTGGTTTTAGTCCTGATAATAAAGGTGAGCCCACCACATGATTTTATTCAACTGCTAGTCTGCCACCACCAACAACACGTCGTCTCCATTCAGCCAAATGACGTCAGTATCTGTTGCGGCAGAAGGTATGAAAAAAAATAGCACCCAAGCCTTGTGACACATTTTACTTTTGATCAAAAAAAATGCATTTGTACTATTGCAATTTCGACAATATTTTGATTGTACAGCCAGCCTACATATTGCCCCGCCCTTATTGTAGTTTTTCTTCTACATACCATACATACATTAGATTTATCTTTCACTTTGGTGGACGTCACAACTACCAGATGGCCTGGCCCACCTTTCCAGCTTGTGTCAGTAGCTGAGCCCATTCACTTTGACTTGCACACTGATGAGTGACGCTAGTCACAAAGGAAGTGGCACACTACAAAATGAGGACCTCATTTCTCAAACTACATTGCATCAGATTTACAGGGGAAGTCCGCCATGGAATCAAACCATGTATTGCTGCATTATGTGTAATCTCACAATCTGAAACAGTTTGGAGTGTTGGTGACAAGTACTTTAAACTCTAAGCAATCAGGCACACTTAACAATAGTCCTCAGCCCACTGTTCGATAACTGTAGTTCCTCGTTCAGTCTTATAACTGCCTCTGTGCTCATATCTCCTTGTATGGATGTTCTAATGTGAACAGATTAACTTTTATTTTGCTGGAGGTATCAAACCCATCTTTCAGTTGAATCTGTTACTTTTTAGAGAGTGTTCCCTGAAGAAAATGGGGGAATTGTGTTCTTTTCCTTTGCTTTGGTATTGATTTGCATAATGTTCTATACCTTTGATGAGTTAGCATAACCTGCTGTTAGTTTTATTCCAACACAACTTAGTGATACATGGCTTTACTAATTAACACATACTTCCTTCCCAAACCTTCAGTCTGACTGGAAAGAATAGGCTACATGCAGGGGTATGATTTTATTTTTCGTGTTTTCTTTTCTGCGAACTTTATCATATCATTGTCATCAGTGTTGTTAAATGAACTCCAGTAAATTAAACATGCTTTTGATTCATAAATCAAAGTAGGTGCTCACTACAAACCACTTGAAAGTGAAACCCACATGCAAAGCGTCAAGGAACACTGCGTTCTTTCCACCTCCCTCTCTGTACTAGTCTTGCCAAGACGGCCCTCCTCCTTCCACTCCCTGCTGGAGCAGACCATATCACTGAGGTCACTGAGGCAATCAAAAAGCCCTCGGGGGTGGACAGTACAGGATAGCTGGAGCACCAGGGCACGGATGGCAGGCATTGCAGTAGAACCACCCTGCACCATCATGTCTTCTTAGAGATGAACCTAAGAGGCCCAAGGCCACAGTGGCAAAGCTGACTTCCAACTCATGTCTGCTAGAGATGGATCTAACATAGAAAAACGGTGGTCATTAGAATGTCAATGTGACTGCATGAAGGCAGTCTAACCCGTGTCCAGAGACCAAAAATAATTTCTACAATTGGACATAGCTTAAAGTTGCAATAATCAATATTTTATATCTTAACAATGGATCCAATAACTGTGTATGTGAAGGGGGTGGCTTGTAGTTACAAACCCACAGAGAATTAGCACCAATTCTGCAGTTCCTCTCTTACCTCAGTGTTTTGGTTGTGTGACACACTAATTCTGATCTCTTCAGCCTCAGCAACTGTCAGCAACTGTTTTTAGCTAAAAAACCTCTGGTAAACCTACTATATGCCTTTTGGTGCCAATCAGCAGGAAGACAGAGTTGACACCTAGCTGCTGAAGATGAGCATCTAGCAGCTAATGAGCTAGATATTTTCCTCAGGACTTGGTAGAAGCCAGAGTTCAAATGAGAGGGACTATTGGATTGGTATATTAGCTAGAAATGCAACACCAATGAGATGTTAGCATTGCTCCATGTCTTCTGGGATTGTAAATGGGGAACTGGTGCCTAACATCATTGTCAGAACAGCTTTATAAGGTGATGATGATGATGATGATGATGATGATGAGGTGGATGATGGTGTTTTCAACTTGTTTGCTGCCCCCCAAATAATGTTTGAAATGTCTAGTAAAGCAGACTGATCTAACAGCTCCTTTTTACCCCTCTCTGCTCTGGCTGCATAATTAGATGTCTATACAAATTTCCAATTTTAATTTCTTACTGTCAGTTCTCGTTCATATATTCGTTTTTTTTCTCTCTGTTCAAAACAGCTTCACGTGCACTCGTGTCATGTGCAGTTCTTTTTAGATGTATGCTGGTGTGTATTTAATTTCCACAGTTTCACATCAGTCAGATTCCAAGATTTCTTTTTACAGAAGAGCTTATTCCCATAATTACATCCTTTAAACCATCCTTTCAAATATGTATGTGCAGATTTGCCATTATTGAAAGTGTGATTCTAAAATGCTTTCTTCAAATTATCTGATGTCATGGTTTTGTTGAACCATGACATGTATGCATGCTTTTAATTTTGATGTGCATAAGGATGTGAAAGATCTTATTTAATTATCATATTTATGTCAATATTTGAGTGTCTAGAATCCTTTTGCAGCCTTCTTAACTCCCACCAACTTGCGTCTGACAAATGTGGAAACACATAGGTTTCAGAGTTTGCATTGTTGTTAAAAAGTGAAGGTGTGGTGAGAAAAGAGGGAAAAAGCCATATGAATCTGAGAGAAGGAATGCTGTACCACAAGGGCACGCCAACCCCAACCTGCCCAGCCTGTACAAACCCTTTTTAAACTGAACTGAAGGGAGATGCCACACCTTTCTAAGCAAACCTGAAACTCTCACATATCATCAGTCCTTACCCATGACTTAAGATATTTTTCTCCTGGCATTCCAAACCTCCCTGATGACAAAGGAGATTGAGGTATGAATTCTAACGACTTAACAGAGGCTGTATTCCAAAAACAGGATGTAATATCCTCAAGCATGAAATGGAAATGGCTGCAAAGTTTTACAACAGAAGTATGTAGAACCTAACATTCCAACCTCCACTCTTCAGTCTTTTCTCTAGATGTTGAACCTGGTTGCAGGGATTTGCTCTCATTCAGCCACAAGAGCATTAGTGAGGACTAACGCTGATGTCGGGTGAAGGCCTGGCTCATGGTCACCGTTCCAGTTCATCCCAAAGGTGTTGGATGGGGTTGAGGTCAGGGCTCTGTGCAGGCCAGTGAAGTTCTTCCACACCAAACTGGGAAAACCATTTCTTTATGGAGCTTGTTTGTGCTCAAGGGCTTTGTCATGTTGAAACAGGAAAAGGACAAACACAAACTGTTGGAAGAACTTTGTTCTCCACAATATCATTGTATGCTTAGCATTAGGATTACCCTTAAGTAAGAGGCCAAACCATTAAAAAGGTCATAAAGTGTACATTATATATTGGTGTCTTGCTAGTTAACATAAACCATGAACCTAAAGAAGAAACACTGGACTTTCTTTCAGTTTTAGTTCATTTGTGGGAACTTCTCACTTCTCTTTGCTCATAGAAACGCTAAAGCAAAATGCAAAGTGCTTTTGTTTGCATAAGGAAACTGTCTTGGTCTTGCCTGTGTAGCAAATACATCTAAGTGCATGTGTTAAAGCTAAGGTAGGTTTACTGAAGTAAACAAGAGCATATGCATGGGACATCTTTATTAACATTAGTATTTTCTGGTCTTTAAAGTAGTTTTTGTATAGTGTATAGAGTTGTTAAGGCTGGATAAGTTAAATCTTGATTTGAATGCCTTTATTTGAATGGGTGCAGGATAGGAGTTCTTTACTACTTCTTCTCGGATGATCATTCTTCTGTCCTTTTATTTTTTCAGATTCCTTTCTTTCCTCTTCGCCTGTATCTCTCATTCAGTCTCCTCAAGGCAAGTGTATGGTTCTCTTACGCTGCTCGCCTGCTCTTTCCCTCTGTCCTGTACTCTCTCACTGGCCTGCTGCTGTACTGCTCTACTTCATCCCTCTTTCTAGTGCCCCTCTCCTGCTCGTAACAGTCCAGTAAAAATAGAATGAACCTGCAAAGAAAACCAACAACGTGGTGAGCTCCAGTCCTAACCCCAGCTCCTTTCCTAGCTCGACTGGTCTTTACCAGCCCCGCTTCCTACAAACCTTGTTATATTATTTCCATCTGTTTCCAACACTGTAAGTAACTGTAAGTTAGCTAGGCTGCACAGATACTTCTGTTTTCAGTGGCCGAAGGCATTGGCATTTTTCTTCACCACCCCAGCCCCCACTGCAACTTGAGACGAAACCTTCCAACCTAATGCTCAAATAACCATTTGACCGATTGACAGGTTTCTTGTTAGTTTAATGTTAGGCCTGCAGGAAATGTATCTGTGCGTAGCCATAATCTGAGCAGCAGAACCACAGAGCTTGTATAGATATTTACATATCTGGTACATTTTGATTACTGTGCCTCAGTTGCCTTGGAGGTGATTGATCAAATTGGCAAAAATCACCAGCAGTCACTACGAATGAAAAGCAGTCTTTGTACATTTCAGATTTCACTGTTTCTTGTTCTCTCCTATCTACAGTATCTTTACAGACACCAAGAATTAGACCTGTAAAACCTTGCCTCTGCAGCTGCTAGCAATCTGATCCATTTCAGTCTTTACTGCCTGCTAGTGAGCATTATTTAGGTCAGCAGCTCTCACTGTAGGTTCGAGATAATCCCAAGATTGCCACCTTATTTTAAGAAAGCAGAGAAGTTCAAGTTCACATTGTGCGCACAAGAGCAGAAACCTAAAAATGGATCAGGTTGATGTCCCGGGGGGTTGGTCCTACCTTCCTGCTGCCCTAGTATACGAGCCCCCCCTCAGCACCAGTAGCAACTGGGCCCTGGAGGATGAGTGGCACTGGAGATATCATCCACCGCCCAGCGGCCTGGGCCTGCCATTGCCTGTGGCTGCTCATTCGCCCTCCACCCCACTATCTGCTTATGGCTTTGAAGGCTTTGTGCATGTTTCACATCCTTGCTAAAGCATTAAGTAGGTTTTCGTTGACCAATTTTGCTTCTTCATTTTCAGATTCTTTTTGTTCTGTGATTTTGTTTTTTTTTAATCAGTGTTAGAAGTCTCTACTTGTGTGAACAAATGGTAGGCAGTACTGTGAAAGTAGTGTTTGTTAAATTGTTATATATTAGGATAGATCTAGATTACCATAGATTATACCATGAGCCACAAAAATATTCTTAGACACATGTTGCTATCACATACTTGTGTCACAAGCACCTGATTTTTTACTCTACGTGAAACCGGAATGACAGGACCTGACTGCACCCTGTGGAATTTGAACATTTACTTACTCATCTGCTTTTCAGCAAGGATTCTGACTTGTCTTATGCATTACAGTGTTTTATCAGTTAATCAGTGCCTGAGGTTTCAATGTACATGTCTTCATTGTATAGTCATAATACGAGCTAAACTAGTTTCTCAGGTGATTTTGAATGTTTCATTGTAGTAATGTTGTTTGTAGAGAATTTGTGACAAAGTAATCACAGCTCAAGGTCTAGGTACTGGCTTTTTCTGAACTTTTGTCACATCTTTATTGCAAGGTCAAGATTGAAATTTCATGTTCAGGGCAGAACAGAGTTGATAGATTTTGCTCATTGTGACAAATGGTTGTCATATCCAGGCCATATATATAATCACTCAACTCCAGTTACTGCGGAGAGCAGATTACATAAGTCAGACGTGGAAGGCCACTGAGGCCTAATTTGGCAGATGATACATTATTAGTGGCCAATTACAAAACAAAGTTATTGACAGGTTTATCTGACCCATGTTCATAAAGTCTGAATTATATTCCCTCTGGAAGTTGAGGTTCTAATCAAGTAGCCCTCACTCTGCCTAACATCTGTGGTTGTATTCTCAGAGCACTAGCTGTTTTGGAATTTGTTTACTAGTGCAGAGCCAAAGGACTAAAACGGTGTTGGCGAGATGGAAAAGCCCATTCATGTGGCCTAGTTTGAACAAGGCATTGTATTGTGGAACAGGGGAGGTGGCAGTCTTATCCAAGACAAAGTGGACCAGTCAGTTGGGCATCAGTGAAAAAGTCTGTCTATATAGTGGCAGGGGAGGGGTGGAGTCATGGGATCATGCTCATAACACAGCTAACATGCAAGGTTTACTTGAAATAGGACAAACCTTGCATTAACTCAACAAAACCTGCGGATCTTGAAATCTGTTTTTAAGGGTGCTTGCTGAGTAAAAGTTAAATCATGATCATTATTAGTAGATGGAGTTTGCCGTGCACAGGTTGAACTGGGCTGCTGATGCTAATTTCCTAATATAGCTGGCAATTCCCTGTCATGATAGGTTGATGTTGGGTGTTGAAAATGACATAGGAGCTCATTGGTGCTGAAAGGGAGCATGTGATTGTTGGAACAGTTGCTTAGAACATCTTTGGAAATCTGAGGCCACGTGGCATTGGAGGGGGCCCTGCCATCATAGGAACTGTAAAAGCCTCCTCAGCTGTGTGGCTGAGGAAATGGTGGTGTTTAAATGACCTGATTAACTGCACGGGGACAGCAGTATTATCTAACTCTTGGCATATTTCTCACCATTTTGATACTAGAACATTACATAATTTTGATGTTATAATAAGTAGTCAACAAATACTAATTATGTAGCAAATAACTGACCACGACAATGAATGCAGTTCTTCTGAGTGACTGAGACATGTCTGACATTTATCCTTTTCTTTTCTGTTGTGTTTGAAGAAAACGTGCAGAAAGCTTTGAATTGTTTTCAACATCCTGTCTAATTTGCATTTCATGGGCAGAACTGTAGCGTAGTGTTAGATTGTGTTAGATAAACAAAGATATAAAGAAATATGATTGGCAGGTAATGGCTGGCAAGTTTATTGGCCATCCGCAATTGGCCAAGTTTTCCCGATGGTTTAGTTATTTTATGAAATGAATAGGGCGTGAATCATGGATTGACTTGTTTGTGTGTTTATTCGTAGATCTGCAAGTTAAAGACCTTGCAATACTTCATACCTTGTTTGATCAATAGTCCCACTGAACTTGCCTTCTTTCACTGTTGTGTGAATTTCTTAAAACTGAAATTGGGTGACAGAACATGTGCAAAGTGATTTGGTTTGAAGTGCTGCTGGGGAACCTAAATGTTATTGAGGAACATTGCCTTTTGCACAATTAAACAAATTCAAATCAAAGTTTTCCATTGTTGGTATGTCGTTTGTTGGCTAGATCAAACCTTGTTGCTAGTGTTTGTAATTGAACAGAGCAATGGGAGATCTGCAATGCAGAGTGTCATCTGACCGCATACTTCAATGGAAAGGATACAACTCTTTTCTTTTTTGGCATAAATGAGCTAAGTTGGTCAATACCACATTTGCTTAAATTTGATTACTGACTTGGAAATAGTGCAAAATCATAAATATTACTTCTTCATTTTACATGTCATAACTTTTTCAAACCTTCAATCTTCAAATGTTTTTTTGTTCCCAGGTTTACGTGATATTAGAGATTTATTATGTGGTCTTAGACTTTTGGACCCTACTATATCTCAGCAGTCCACATTAGTGTTCTACATGGACCTAAAACTAACTAATGAACCTGGCCCATACTCACATCTTTTTAAGACCTGACCCAGCTAAATCTGGCTGGTCCTGCCAAATTTGATACCTGAACTTGGAACTATTTGCTTCATTATTGATTGCTAGTTTGGTAGGCTTGTGCAATGCATTGCCTACCTTCTGTTTCCTTGTCTCTTCCTTCTTGACATTGCCTATCTACCTGGCACATGATAGACAGCACAGTTGGGGAGATAAAAATACATTTATAAAAAATTATCACATTTGAAAATGAACAAATTTTATAGTCCCTCAAGTCAGAAGCGTTGTGCCGCAAAACAGCCTTTCGGGAACTTTCTGTTTGGGTAGCAGAACACTCTGGAAGAGTGTAGATGCACTGGGGAGATGTTGTTGCTCTGCTGTAAACTAAGACTGTGCTATCAAAATTGATCTGGCATTATTAAGATGGCACTCATTCCGTATATATTGAACTGACTGGTTCTGCATGAGTGTGAAGCTCAGGAAATTTTCTTTAGTGTTATGGTAAAGACAAACTGGATCTGCGAGGACACATCTAGACGCACGGGACCACTGAAAGGTGGGTGATGTATTGTGAATTGGGTGGTGCTTGGTTTAGGCTTTTCTGTTTTCAACACGGTGGCTGGGTCACAACCTTTCTCATAGTACAGTTAAACAGTAAACTAAACTGAACTTTTATTTTTCTGAAAACATTCTAGGCAAAATTAGGCAGTAACAGAATCTTCATATTTTTTCAGCACTGCCTATTTTGATCTGATTTTAGCAAGCCTGGTACATCACACTGGACAGACTCATTTGCATAAAGTAGAGGTGATTATGCAAGTTCAGATATGGCAACTGGTCTGTCAACTTGCCATGTACAGCGTGGCCAGATCTCCTGCTCTCCATAGAAAATTAATAGGATCTGTCAACGTGATATCCATCAACGGATCCAGTGTGTCTGTACTATTAGTCATTTGTTTTGTCAGGGATATGTATGGCAAAAAAGTAATTGCAGGGGAGTTACTGGTAAAGTGTTACTTTAAAAATATCTATTAATTTCTATTGTCCATTTAAACAGTCAAATGAAGTAATCAACAATGGTGAAGAGTGTGCCAGTCTCCGTTGTAGATTGTGTAGCACTGGAAAAAATTTCATGAATGAATTATGACGTAATATATTCTACACTACAAAACAGCCCTTAGTAAGTAAGAGTAAGCCAGTTTTTATCTTTCTGACCTTTGGCTTGTTTTTTGAGATGTCTTTTATCTCATACCTGTTCGTTACCTCAGTTTTGCATCATTGGATGGTGTTCTCTGTTGAAGGTCTCTTCTGTAGTCACCATTAGGACAATTAAGTGTCAGCAGTTACAACCTTCTTTTTTTAGTGCCAGTGGTAATTTGTTTTCTGTAAAATGATGTAGGCTTTTACATTGTATAGAGGTACAAATAGTAGTTATATATTTCCCAGAAAATTGAAAAAGTTAAGGCAAAAAATTTAAACACATCACTTACAAAAAACCACTTACAACTAAAGTCAAAGTTCTGATTACATAAAAGTAAGAGAATGGTTGATACCGTGGTGTGTCAAATGTCAAATCAAACCCTTTTCACATGGAGTAGTGATGGAAGAATGTATTAATGAAATACTCTGGTTTCATGAGAAAATGTTGTGAACTGTTCACAAACAAGCAGTCACATGAACACGAGCAAAAACAAACAGCTTTCAAGCCTGCAAGTGTATAACAAGTTATATACACTTGCTATGCTAATTGAACTGACGTTGATTTAAAGTCATTCTGTGAGATTAAATTTCTTTTGCTGCTTCATTTGATCATTTAGATGATTTAAGTTCCATACTGAGTGCTGCCTGATGGCAACTGTGGAGTAGTTAAGAGCAGCATGCAAAAAGTGAAGATCCCATCCATTTTATGAATTTGCCTTACATTTCCATGTTGCAATGCATGAATGCTTGGGCTGCAACATTAAGGCCTCGCTGAATAATATTAGAAGTGCATGTGAGTTCAGTGTCTGTGATTTATATGACCTCCCATCCTTTTTCCTCTTCGCTGTCGTTCTTGATGTATGGCCATGCAGACAAAAGAGTGGTCCCGGTCTCCGACAAGCCCTGTGAAGGTGTAGCGACATCCCTTCGCTTTCCTTCACAACCTGGCTCATTCACCCCTGGTAATTACAGGAGTGAAGCAGGGCCGCCAGATGGACAGCCAGATTCACCGATAAAGACATCTCCTGTTTCAGAGCGAATAAAGGCACTGGAAGCTCTTGCTGCCAAAAAGAAGGAACCTGATTTTAGAAGCGATGGCGGTTTCTCTCACTTCAGAGACCGCCACCATGAGAAATCTCCCACTGAGACCCCAAAATCTCCCACTGAGAAAATTCCAACTGTTCAGAAAAGAGGTGCTTCTGCTGATCAGGAGTCACCAGAATCACCCTTTGAAGTACTTGGAGATATAAAACAAGTGAATGAATTTGAAGAAACAGAAGAGTGGATGAAGGCTCATTTACCTCCTGTGCCAGACTTTGATGCTGTAGGTTTAATTAAAGGCAACCTGGGGAAGAAGGAAAAGGAGACTGACATAGTTATACCTGATGCTCCCGCTGCCTTTGCTGGTGTCCCTGATGCTTTCATGGATTCTCCTGTTGAAGCTCCAAAACTGAAGGATGAGTTCAGTGATGCACAGAAGCAGCCAAGTGTTGAGGAGGAGTCTGAGTTTGACCTTAGCTTTTTGCCAACAGCCTACATGTGGGATCAGCAGGAAAAATCAGGCGTCCAGCCACCGTCCAATCTCAGTTCAGTGCTTCCAGCTTCACCTGCACCTCCTGCAGGCTTTGACTCCCCATGTGGCACAGATGCCAAACAGAATGTGTCAGATGACAAGAAGCCCACATGGACTGGAGATCTGGAACCCCGAGAGGCAAGTGAGGCAGACAGCTCAGGAGAGTCAGATGATACTGTCATTGAGGATGGTGTCTCTGTTCTTCCTCCATCTTCTGATCCAGCACTTTCAAATGATCTTACCAATACCCCTTCTTCTGTAGCTCCAAATCCTCCCACTGAGGAAAAGGAGACTCCTCCACCAAAGTCTGAGAGAAAGCTAATGCAGGTTCCAACAATCAATGTTATTGAAACAGATGAGCCAAATTACAGTGAAGAGGAGATGGAGATGGAGCTTGAAGCAGAGGAAGATGAGGATTATGAGGTTGTAAAAGATCCAGCCAGAGAGGCTCCAAAAACCCCAGAACCAGAGTCAGAGGACACTAAAAATGAACCACCCAAGACACGCCCCATAGAAACTGAATTCATGGAAGGCTATTCTCCTCCATCCTCGCCTGTAGACTCTGATGGTGAATATTCTCCCAAACATAAGATACTCAAATCTCTTCCTGAAACAGTCCATCGGGAATCTGCATCAAAACCTGAGGCCCCACCCAATCAAACTGATTCAAAAGACTTGGCATCTGATTTTTCTCAAGCACAGTCTGAAAAATCACAGACCTCTTCCAATAACGTAAATGATGAACCCTCCCCTTTCACAGTCACAAATGAAGAAGTGGACTTCCCAGACAATGACGATGAGTGGTCAGATGAAGCACAAGAAATCTTGGTCAAACCCTGCAAGACGGAGCCTACGTTCAATGAACCAACTTCTTACACCCAATCCAAAGTGGATGAAAAGAGCAACACAGCTGCAAAAGATTCTTATATGGAGCCCCCCCTTTCCAAAACTAGCTTCATGCAAGATGATATCTATGACAGACAATCATTTGATTATGATTATGATGGATCCTCTCCCTTGGATGACTTTGATGGCAAAGGGCTAAACAATGCTAAGGAGCGCTTTCTCTCTGATCCTTCTCAAATCCATGTTGAAACACTGAATGCAAGTACTGCAAAAACTGAGGATAGTCAAAATCTGGAAGATTTCACTTCAATGAATGATGAAGCCTTCCCCAAGCCAGTTGCTCAGCCATCTCTAAGAGATTATCCCCAAGACCCATACTCCTCTTTCCAAAGTGAGACCCTAAGCAGTATGAGCAATGAGCAAGATTTCAATAAAATTACCCCTGACATTGTTACTGACAACATGGCAAATGGCAACTCCCTCCCAGGACAAAAAAATGGCTCAAAGATCCAACAGGATGCTAAAACAGGTCACCATGCAGCTGACAAAACAAGCAACCCAGAAAGCATTGACCCTAACAGCTCAGTTTGTGAGCCTGCAGATAGCTTTGTGGAGTTCATGCGCGAGTGCCTGAAATCAAGGCAGGATGAAGAGCCTGACGATGCGCACCAAGGTGTTCCCTCCAAGAATGAGTTCTGCAAAACTGGTTTACCTCCTTCCCAGTCCCCTCCAACCATGGTGATGGATCTCGAACAAGAACAACTTACTATCAGTGCTCTGAAAGAGCTGGGCAGCAGTCAGGAGGAGGAGGAGGAGGAAGTTGCATCTCTTCAGTCGAAAGTTCCTGACCAGGACAAAGTTAACCCCAATGCAACATCTATAGAGCAGTCTTCGTTTACCTCAGTTCCTGCTCCTCCATGTTCCCAAAGCAACCTTTTGTTTGACAGCACGTATTCCAAAGAGGTAGAAGCCATCGACGAATGGGTGGCTGAAGCTTATCATCTTGCTGAGCATGTCTTGACAGCAATACTAACCCACTTATCAGGTAACCCCTCTTCCTTCTGGGCAGTAGGCCTGCTAACCTCATGCAGTCCTCAGAAGGACCCTTTTTCTCACTTGCACCTTGTAACTGCCTGCTACTTTTCAAGAAGCATTTCTATGTTTTCATATTGTGTTGTAATAGGATTTATGGCAAGAAAAGAAGACAGCCCCCCACCATTTGGTGATTGCTGACAGACCTCTTCTCCTTATTTTGGTCTGTGGAGTGTAGCATGACCTTTGATATACAGTAGCCACCTTTTGTCACCTGTCAGCAAGAAGTTATACTAGGAGGGCATAAGAGCCTTGGTATGCTTCAAATGAACTAGGTTGAACGTATCTAAATTCAATAACGTTTATAATGTTCTTAAAGGCCACAGTCAACACTTTCTTAGTGTCCCTTTGAAGGCATTCAGGGTCTTGGATTTCATTGTACGCCACCTATAGGGTTGAAAAATGAAGCCATCATGTAAGTGCCAGAAACTGTTCCTTGAATGGCCACTTGAGGCTGGCTACCAAAGCAAGTAGATCTCCATATAACCCAATATTAAATTACCCAACTTTACAGCCGAAATAAACATACATTTTTCCTGCCCAGTACAAAAAGTTTTTGGTGTCTATAGCAAATTGAATAACAACTGCACAAGGGGTGAATTTTTATGTTATTCACTTGTTTAAGTTATATTAAGGCTAATTAAGGGTATGGCTACCAGTGATAGCTAGCACTGGCTGTCTGCCCAGCGTCACCTCAGCAACATGAGTCACTCATCTTGATCCTTCGGCTGTGTTTGTGGTGTTGGGGCCTTTTGGAAAATTTTTCATGCAAATACTGGACAAATAACATGGTTTGCTGTGTAGTTGATTGTACTAAGAGACTGTCCGAGATGTCTGTGCTCCAGTTTTTTCATTAACTACCTAATTAGCCAACTAATGAATTAGCCTTAGGTTAGCCCTCAGGCAAGACGCCAAGCTGTGTGGTATCTTGGTGTGAGATGTCTGTGTTCTTGCTCTGTAGCTGGGTGTGGTGCTGCGTGTTGGCTGGAGTTTGATTGTGCATGTGTGCTGCTGCGTCAACTGTGTTTCTCCTGGTTGATTTAATCTAACGATGCTAATGGGAGCATATGGTAGCCACAGTTGTTAAACTGGCATGCACTGTAGTCAAAACGTAATACAGAAGTGTTAAAATTTAGGGTGATGGAAAATAAAGGTCCACCTTGTTAATGAGCTAACGTTATGCAATCTTAATGTTTTAAGCTTGCCATATTGATTGAGGCTATACAGTAATGTAAAATTTGACAGCCCATGACCCCTACATTTTTTTTCACTAATATCATTACTAAAACAGGCATTTTAAGTTTATTAAAATCCAGTAACTGATTGATTGTGATCGTCTGTAGGCTGAAATGTTGACATAACGTCAGGAGGAATTGCCAAGTAGTGTAGCCAGTGCTCAGCCTGTGCCACAGTGTTGGCCAGCTAGCAGCACAGAGTGGCATATAGGCTAGCTTTGCCTTACCTAGTTTCATAGCTTTAAGCTAGGTGAATGTGTTACAGCAACCAGGCTATATTCATCCCACCTCAGCTCTACCACTCTTCACCTCTTTGCTCATATTTTTATTAGCTGGGACTTAGGTGGAGTCAGGCACTGCCAAGTTGGCGATGGCCGGAGCCACCCACACTGAGGGTCACAATGGCACTTCAGAAACCTATGGTTTTATACAGTTAATGGCGAAGAATGAAGCAAGACCTTGCAAGAGAGGTTGCCTATTTTCTTAACTCAGCACACCTGGCCAATCACTATGTTTAGGTTAGAAGCCTCTTGGATGAATAGCGCAATGTCTGCTCTTTTCTGTACAGTACTGTACTTTTATTCATTACTACTTATTGGCCAACATATGTAGTAATGCCTATAGTTCTTTGCTAAGCAAACCTGCTAACAATATTTGCAGACCATTTTGTTTGTCAGTCTCTAAAAAGACTGTAGTTGATTGAACCGGGGTGGCTGGTGAGATGACTCAAATTTAATGAAATGGAAGTGATGTCAGTGTTGAATACAGAGAAAAATGTTTTATCATTAAAATGACAAAAAAATGTTCTTTAATTTACAACAACCAACAGAGTTTACCGTTTGCACATCAAATGTCATCTTTTTGAAACCAAACCATTTACAGTTTGAAAAAGTTTAGCTCTTTTCAAGAAGTAAGTTTATTTCAATATTCAGTTGATTAAGCTGATCATGAGCACATTTCATCATCATCTGACATGCAAAATCCATAGTCACTGGTGATGATTATTACAGCATGATGGCACATGTGCAGCCTCAAATGCCAAAAACGCAGTTGGGTAACTGGAGCAGGTGTTCTTGTGTCAGAATGTCTAAATGCCAGACACAGTAAGGAATACCAAACACAGCTCCCCTTGTAGAGGTGCACCTCTCAATGTTCAGGGACACCACCTTTGGGTTTACATGCAATGCTAAGTGGCATTTTAAAGTTATGACAATAGTGATATCATTGAATATCATATTGCCCACCCCTCGTTACATGTTTGAGCAAAGTGTGTCAAGTAGTTACTTATATATGTATCTACTGAACTACAATTCACAAAACTGTCTTGGAAGACATAGGGGCTTGTTTGACAGTATAATAAAGCTGCAGAGACTGCAGTTGTCAGAGATTATAGTGGCCAAACCACAGTGTAGTATGCTATATGGACACTAAGGCTGCATATGGTCTAGTAATCCTCACTCCATTTGAGTTTTTGACCCTCTCCTGCCCTTTGTCCTTTACAGCTCAGCTGTAGTCCATACACAGACAGTGGGTGGGGGTTTAAATATGGTTCCCAAGTGTTGGCTTGCAAGAACCTTGGCGGTCACGGGTTACAGTCAATCCCCAGTGTCGGGTTTCTGCCTTGATGCAACTTTCCACACACACTTGGTGAAGACTATGACATGATGATAAGACATGATACAAAATTAATTGCATGTCTTCAGGCTGCCAAGGTGCAAATTATTTTGGTGCCTTCGTACTCCGGTTTCAGGCAAAATGCTTTCTTACTTGTCTGTTCATCCCCCCTTAATCCAGGTCCAGCTATCTCTCTTCCTATAAAAACTACGTTTGAATGTGAGAGCTGTTCTAAACCAACCATGTTTCCATGCACTTCAACTCATTGTGATTGGTATTGTGTATACTCTATTCTCTTTAAATGTTGACTAGAGCAAGGGTGAATGACTGGAAGGTGTTATTTTTCATGAGTTACAGCAGCCAATTCTGCAGTACCCTCCCCTTCTCTGCAAACATGATCTCGATTCTGCACACATATGCACAGAGGCTGGTATGCAGACAGTAATCCTAACACATTCACTGGCATGTCTACATGTATTGAATACTTTAACGTAGAGTTGGCACATCAGAGAACAGAGTGCTGGTGCTCTAGCAGCCACAAACTAGGGGAAAGTGTGCACGAGAGGTATAAAGGAAATGTCAGTTTAGCTTCGTTCTAAAGCTATCATGTTCATTGTTCTGTGAAGCTTGTTAGCAGTGCACATAATTTAATTGCTTCCTGTTGTAATATTAATGACTTGGTGTTGAAGAGGAAGCTCTGTTTTGTGCTGTTTTCTCTAGAGAAGCCTGTGTTGTTGAATCATTCCCCTCCAGCCATGGACTTGTGCTATTTTAGTGCTTCTCTGCAGTGCTGCTCCACAACTCAGTAGGTTATTAGGAGGGGTACATTTGTGGTGAGTTTGGTACACTAGGTGAGTTTGTTTCAGTTGGTGTGTCTGTTGTCATTTGCTGCATTGCCGTATAAGTGTTTGTTAAAAGAACCCCCTTTTTAAAAAAAAAAAAAGCAAAAAGTAGCAAAACATGATTCTTCATATTTCTTTGTGAGCTAGTTCTAAACTTGTCAGGGCCTCGAAAATTTGTTTAAACTAAGCAGTCCTTTTGTGTTCAGGTTTGTGTTAATCCTCTGTGTGAAGATTTGTAACACGAGGGAAAGGCTCATGTAAGTATGTCAATCAAACTGAACCTGTTTCAGTGTTTGACTCCCCATTCGGCTATCTGACATGGACCTGTAATATCTTCTTTGTTAGAGTTATTATCTTGTTTTTAGTTCAGAGGCAATGACTTCTGTAGTGATTGTCATAATGAGGTTACATGAAAGAGAGAGCATGGTTTGAACAGGTATAACGGTGTGTTACATAAAATAATCTTATTGCCCATTACTTCATTGAAACAGTTAGTGGTTACGCTGCTCATTATTTTTCCATCCCAGCAACATGTCATCAACCTGTTTTCAAAGAAAAAGCTCTTGCTCCTTCCTCAGTGGTGATTTTTGTTACGTAGAAACTATTGTTATGCTTTGAGGGCTTACAGTAGTTTCGTCTGAAATATCCTGCACTAAATCTACCAACCCGGTTTGTTTTGTATTCAGTCCTTGGTGAAATGTGTTTTCTGTGATGCATCATCTTACCTGCACATAGTTGGTATAGGGCCTTTCTATTAATGCAGTAAATCATTATCCAAAACAGGGATTGCAACTAATAAAATATTGTCAATATAGATTAATCTTCCAAATACTAAGTCAATTGACTACTTTTTTGGGAACTTTTGATGGTAATTTTTCACAATTTTCTGAAATTTTATGGACCACCAGTCCAAGGTCAGAAATGTCTTGTTTTGTCCAACCAAACTGGACAAGTGAAACAATTACTGACAGAATTTTTGGTCAATGGGATATTAAGTAATGTGCTGTAGTGCAACTTCCAGTTTAGAGGGAACATTGCTCCTCAGTCTTTACTGATGGCATTAAGTATGTTATGTACAGCATGATTGTGCCCAGTTGTCTGTCTGCTAGGTGGCTTAGTTTCAGATGACACAAGGCATGCCTATGGAATTATTCACTGCATCAGTGGTGACAGCACTTACCTGCCGTCACAGAGTTTTAACGTTTGTTGTGCATTGTGTGAACTTAATTCATGATGGAGACCTTAAACATTTGAAGTTTTACTAAAGCAGGTAGATTTTTGCTGAACCTGTGACATTTATGTAAAGTGGTGCAGGATGCTTAACTGCAAAAGTACATTTTGTGCTTCTGATGCAGTTCTTCAAAATAACAAGAACTACACTCAACATACCTATTAAGTCCTGGGATGTGTTTGCAAGCACCTTTTATCCTTTTTAGTTTTAATTGTCACTTATAATGATGGTAGATAGTTGTTTCTACTCAGGCCTGTGTGTGTGTGTAGCTTTAAGAGAAGCACAGCACAGTGAAAGCAGGCCACTGCACCTCAGCAGCCACTGGGACCTCAGCAGAGTAGAGCAAGGGCGAGAGACATGGAGACAGGGAGAGAGCAAGATAATGAAGGAGGGCTGTCAAGCTCGGGCTGCCTCCCTGTGGGTACTGGCAGCAAAGCATGCTGGGAAGACCCAAACAGCCCTGCAGTGCAAGGTGAGGAAACCCCACTCATTGTTGCTGTCAGATGAAAACATTACATCTTCAGGGAACTCAACATTGTTTCTAGCTTGACCACCATGCAGTTTGTTTTGAAAAGTTCTGAAAGGGATTCATGAAATCATTTGTCCCATAGATGTGGTCAACCCAATGAGTTGATAGGTGGAAATTGTATTGTACTGGAGTTATAAGCTCAACAGACAGAATGGGAACAATAGAGCTCTTTTTGTTCCTGTCTGAGCCTCAGAGCAGTGCTGCTGCACATTTTTCTCAGATTCTTGAAAAGTGGTTCAACTCTAGGCGTGGTGAGCGTTCCTGTTAATGAACAGTAACTGCAAATTGTAAAGGAGTCAGACAAGCCATGCGGTTGTATTAAGTATAATGCAAAAGATGGCAACACTAGAACATGAGAGAAACATGAATGTCAAATGGTGTAATATTCATAGTTGTGTTTTGGACCCTTTTTAAAAATCCTATCAGTTTGCCCATATTTACTATGGTGCTACACGGGGTGTCAATAGAGTGTGTTCAACTAGACTATTGTACAATCAAATTGTAGGCAAATTGCATGGTCACACCAGAAGGGGGAGCTGCAAAATCAATGAGCTCATCTTTGCCAAATGGGTGGTATTGAAAGCTTGATGATGAAGTGACTACTGGCAGGGTTAGTTGGACTACTACCAACAAGTTACCCAGCCAGGAAAATGCTAGCACAAACCAGTCACAGTAGCACTCCAAGCTACCTCTGTCACGAACGCAAGGCAAATTCAAGACAAATATTTGTAACATCGTCTCATTACTGACTGCAAATTATGGCATCCTGGCACCAGAAAACCTAATGTTGAATGTTGTTCACATGCTGTGATGTACATGCAAAACAGGTGGCATTTATTAACAAAAAGATTACGGAAACGGAGGCAAAAAAATGGAACCCAGGAAATTCAGCAAAACTAAACTGAAGAACACACCGCCTACAAGCAAGCTTCAATAGCATCCCAGAGTTTTATATCTTTATTAGATTTTCTTCTACAATGTGGGCAGTTGTGTTTACATACTGTAAATGAGACTCCTGACACAGTTCTAAGTCCAAGTCCCAGTCATGAACATGAAAAAGAAGTTAAAATTGCCTCTGCATTCCATGTGGCCAAAGCCTGAAGTTAAAGTCAGAGGAGGAGCTGTAAGGGCTCAACATATGGGATTTAAGCTTTCTAAAACAACAAGACAGATGTTTTGTATTGTGAAAGACATGATTTATTTTGTCAAAGGATTAACATTTTAAAATACAATTTATGCTTTGCACATTTCAGACTGTGTAATAGGAGTCACTGTCCTACAAAAAAACATATTTTGCTGTAGATGTTTTCAGTTTTCTGTGATGTGTGTGTTAAGACCCTGAGGCATCAGCCCACGTGGATTCTCTACCATTACACAAGGCTTTTTTAAATACCCCCTTTTTCCCCATGCAGAGAGAAGGAGTGGCAGTAAGAGAGTGCCAACCCATTCCAGCATTACGTAACTGCCTTGTATAGAGGCTATCACTTCTGCATGCACGACTCCTCTCAGGGACGTGCATGCAAACATGAAACAGGCATTTACAGCCATGTGGCGTTCTCAGTTATTCTCAACTGCAGATGCCAGCGGAAGTTTATGGTGCATATTCATGTTTTTATTGGGCCAGAGTTGCAGAGTTAGAAGTGTTTTTTTTTCCTATACCTGGCTTTTTCATCTTATACAAGGCCAATACCAGTATTTTTCCATTAAAGCAACTAGTTACAAACCATGAATACAGATATCCAGTGCCTCATTTTTATTGAATTGTCACATAGTGGCTGCTGAGAATCAAGCCTTTATTTGAAATTGGTTTGTAATAAAGAACTGACTTCTAAACTTCTAATTTTATAACTTTATTTTATCATGATTTTGTAAGAACCTTTAATATTTTCTGATCTGCTCTTCATGTAAATTCAAAACTTGCTCCCTGTCTACTTGTTGTCTTAATAATTTCAGAATTATGTCCTGTAGTTTAACACAACACTAATTCCACCAGTACCCAAACAGAGTCATGACTGTTGACTCAGAACTGCTCAGAAATACTATTTCTCATTCACCAATCATTTCCAGTTGCTCCTTCTTTGCCAAGTTTTTTTTAGAACAATGTCAAGCTATTGTCACTTAAACCAAATAGTTTCTGCACAGATGTTTCACATTAAATGCCTTCCAGCAGTGTAAGGGCAGAATCCTTCCTGTCTTTTAAATTGAAACCTCTGTAAGAAATGTTTAGTTTCATTGGCGGTATACACACACACGCACACACACACACCTTTATTACTGACTAGACTTTTATGAATTTGTGCTGGTTATTACTTGAGATTTTATTTTGGGATTTAGCTCTTGTAGTAATCTACTAAACTAACATGTTTCACAGTCCTAATTCGCAGACATACTGTAGTTGTACCTTTATGATGTTATTGTTGTCATACTGCTTAGTTTTAAGACAAACCATCATTTTACAATCTTACAACTTACAACAAATCTCTCTGCAGTTAAGGATCTGATCCACTGGCGAGACCCCAAGAAGTCGGGCTTGGTGTTTGGCCTGTCTTTGCTGCTGCTGCTGTCTCTGGCAGCCTTCAGCATCATCAGCGTGGTCTCCTACCTGCTGCTGGCCCTGCTCTGCGTCACCATCACCTTCCGCATCTACAAGTCAGTCGTCCAGGCCGTGCAGAAGTCTAGCGAGGGACACCCCTTCAAGTAAGACAAAGTCCTCTTTAGAAATGTATTACTACTTAGAACTTTTTTACTTGTTTGGGAGATTTGATTGGCCTTGGCTTTAATAAGTCCTAAAAAACAATGTTTTTAATTTGATGCTTGAATTGTCAAAGTATTACGTTTCTCTCAGGACTTCACTCATGTTTGTGTGAAAACAGCCCCTGTAAAAGAGAGCATGGGTGACAATATCAATCTATGAATCCTCCAAGCAGAAAGGATTGCCACTTAATTCTATGTTGTTCCCAAAATTTTTGAAGCCTCAGAAAAAACAATGTCATGTTCTAATATCTGTTGGTCCCTATGTCAAGTGCTTTTTTATTTTTGCCTTAGAAAAACCTTGCTGGTCAGACTTGCAGTATTGATATGGCACCAACACCAAAAAGTGACAAAATGAAGGAAACCAACTTCCAACTGAAGTAACATTAGTCTTTGGAATACTAGCTAGGTTGCCAAATGCTACAGGATGCACATTCAGATGCACATGCAGGCTGCAGAGTCTGCAGCGCTCCAGAACAAGGCACTCACTCAAGATTTAACATCCTACCAGTCTGAATGGAATAATGTAAGGAGGATAAATAATTGAGATGTAACCCACTGCAGTGCACTGAGCCATGTTGCTGCCTTGCACAGCCACGTGTTTTAACTACTGACTCATAGAAACCATTCAACTACATGCAGTTCTAAAGACTACTAAGTTTCAGAATGTTCAGAGGTCAGGCATGGCATTGCCTGATGTAACCTGTGCCTCTTCTGCTTTTATTTTTAGAACAACTTTTATGGTGGAGCCAGGGCCAGGGGAATGCTTTATAGAGTTCAGAGCACATCTCTTTTTTTTTTTTTAAAGGCACACCACAGGATCCTTCTCATAGCTCATTAAGCTACTAAACCAAATAATTCATGGAAATGGATCTAGTATTGTGAAAATGGTGCAGTTTTTCTTGGTAACAAAAATGTTTGTTTTGGTTTTTTTTTTTTTTTTTAACTAATTAGTTCTAGTGAATTGCGAATGATATGTGCAGGAATTGTTGAACTTTGTTGCCAGTAACAACGATTAAAAATACAGCAAATTAGAAGCAACTGGAAATTATAAGTGGATGAAAATGGTATTTAAAGTGAGCAGTGAGTATGACATGACTACAGGACAAAACAAGGTAAACATGGAAGACGTTCTGAGTTTGTACAACAGCACCAATGGCAAGTTAAAACAAGAGGAGATCAGAAAACACAGGCATCAGGGGAAATTCATAATAAAGGCCCTTCCTCAGCAGTTGAGGTAAATATGTTTGAGATTTTCATTGTAGGTCCGTTCCAAATAAAAAAATAAGAAGTTGTTCAATTCTCAGTTTTGAAACAACTCTTGAGCCACTTCAGTTTCAAAACACCATGCCTGCCTTCCCAGGACGATGAACAGTGAGTTTTGAAAGTAAGAAATCTCCAGACTTTCCCAAGTAATCATTGAGCCATTGGTCTTGATCAACAACCCGATAAACCTCACACTGATTATTATGGCCATTTTTTGCTACATGATGTGAAATTCTGAAGATTTGCTCTTTTAAGCCACTAAAAAAAATAGAAAGCACTTGTTAGTTTCTTCCTTAGAGCTTTTCACAACAGGCTGCTTTTGTGTGTTTTCCTGCAGCACTTTTTGCCCGGCTGCCAAACCTCATTTTGTGTTCACCTTCCTCTGTTCCTCCCTCTCTGCAGAACGCTGATAGATAAGGATGTCAGCATCCCCCCAGAGACTTTCCGCAAGCACGTGGACGCCAGTCTGACCTACATCAACCGAGCCCTGAAGCAGATGAGCCGCCTCTTCCTGGTCGAGGACCTCGTGGACTCCCTGAAGGTGAGCAGCTCCAGCCTTCAGTCACTGTCCACTGTTATCCTGAGTTTTAATCATTTAGTGTCTTTATAATGGGAATCTAGTCCCATTCTGTCCCATTAAGACTCTTCCCCTGGGTGCAGCCTTTTCATAGCCCTGATTGGTAGAGTACTAACTCATCACTAGAGGGAAATCAGTCAAATTATAGTCAGAATCTGATCAGAATCTGTATCATTAAAATAGTAGTTAAGATAATACTGTTAGATTTAGAAAATATATGCCAAACATGAGGCTTTGAACACAGCAACATATTGAAACTTGGAATGAATGAATGAGGTCACACCATTTATTCAGCTATCATGAAACACATCTGTGATCTGCAAATGTGCCTCCAGAAGCTGAGGAGACATCCCGGCTGTTTCAATTAAAAAAAAAGTTTGAGTAGAAGAATTAATGCTATCATAATTTAAAAATTTGATAGACAAAGAAGTCATGACATAACAGCTAAATTGTAATTTTTCAAGATTGCCCAGCCATTAGAAAACTGAAAATTGAAATAACTTCTGTAAGGTACCTGTAAGGTTACAAGATCAACCAAAAGGGTGCAAAGTAAAGACTAGAAAATAGAATGTGCTAATTTAGGTTGTTACAGCAACAGTTTGTGGTTTGCTCGTTCGAGTTGAAAGAGGTTGTGGGCTGTGATGTAATAACTAAGTTGAAGTTCAACTCATTACAGTATGCACATGCCACATGTACATGGAGAGAGTTAAGGGTTGCTGTAACCATTTCTCCTGTCCTTACTGGCCATGAAGCAATCCCTTCGTAGCATGACCCCACTGTAAGAGGAGGGGACAAAAGCCACTGAAGTCATCATTCAAGTAGAATGCATTTTAAAGCTCGGTTGAGCAGTCTGAGCTGGAGCCATCAAGTGGGGCATTCTTAGTTAGATTTGTATTATTAGTGTTAGAGTAGATTATTTTATTCTGAAATGTAGTGGAGTAGATGTCTAAGTAGCATAACATAAATACCCAAGTAAATAAAAAGTACCTCAAAATTGCATTTGAGAGCATAATTTGCATTTCATTCTGCTACTGCCAAAGGATGACTTACATAAGTGTGACTTCTGGCAGAAATAGGGAGACAAAACACAGCAGAGAAAAACTTAAAAAGATGGCCACCCGTATGGCCATTCACAGCCATACAGGTGGCCACAGGTACTTACCCTGAATGATGAATATTCTGCCTATGTACACACAAAAAGGTAAAGACATGTGTTTTTAATCCCCCAAAAATCCAGTTACTTCAAAATTCTTAAATGATATTGTAGAGTAATTTTCTGGACCCAAGTTTCAGGCCAATGGACCAAAATCAAGTTTTAAAGGTGTTCAATTGATCAAAAGTTTCTTCAAAATCTTCAATAATTTGGTTAAAAATCTTGCTGGAAAGCTGCTCCAAAACACTTTCAAACAGGTCTCAAAAATCTTCAAACAGGAGTTCAAGATGTAGTGGCAATACTTGATTGTCGACAACAAAGGAGAGAACAAACAGAGTGTACACAGGGCACAGTCCAAGAGCTCTCTGAGCTAAAATGAACCTTGCATTCGTTTATATGTGGTAGATTTCCACGCCTATTGTCCAACCTACAAGAATATAGATTATATACCTTTCACCAATAGAAATTGTTAATTCTTAGCTCTACCCCCTGGGGGCTTGTCCAAACGTGTCTCATGTTTGGCCTCGTGACAACAATGTTGGAGACCTCTCGGTATTTACCCGGAGGTTCTTATTATTTTTTCTATCTTCAGGGTACTTTCAGCCACCATTATTTCTGGAAAAACGCACTTCTTATTTTTTAAAAAAAGAAGATATTATTTATTCTTTAACAGAGAGGCACAAGTTTTCTAAGAGTTAGACACGAATGTATGGCCAGGTAAAGGAAAAATACAACTTATATAAGCATCTTGGTAATGTTCTAAGTGAGGACATGGCCTTTCTTGGTCAAGTAGCTCAAGCGGTTTCCAGTGATGAGCCTGTTGCCAGATATCACAAAAGGCCACATTCTTCACCACTGATAATACACCTATCTGCACCACTGATAAGTAAAAGGTCACACTTTTCACGTGGGATTGTTTTGATTGGCAGCTGTGCAGTACTTTTCCATCATTTTGTTTTGATTCGTTCTGTTCAGTATTTTTCCATCATTGTCTCTCTTGACCAGTACCTTTCCACTACTTCAAGCAGTACATGTCCACTACTAGAACACATCTTTGATTACACACACACAGTATTAGGCCTGTTATCATGTACACATGTTTAATTCTAGCTACTATATGCATTTCTTGAGAGTCTCATCACCAAATCCCATTACATGCAGAGCACTAACGTGTAGTGTTTTTACACTACAATATCTCCTCCTTCTGCCTCACTGGGAAACCCAGAGTTTGGGACTATGTAATATGTATGTGCTTCTGTAAATTGTATGTCACAAAATCATCGTACAACTGTCATCATACAATGGAACGCATTCTTGAGTGGAAGAAAAACTGAAAAGCTGTATGTTAACTACTACCTACTGTAAATTCTTAAATTCTTGTGCACCTCAAGACAAAACATAGGGCACTGGACGCCATTTTGGGCCACTGACTGGCTTATGCCCTGCATTCAACACTGGCATATAATGTCTATGTTTTATGTTATTTCATGTTTACATAAACGTGAAACAAAAGAATTAATAACTGTATCAGCGCCATGTTCTATTGTTATCTGCCCCGCAACGACTTACTTCTCTCGCCTACCAGACAGTACACAAAAATGAGGACAGTCCCGCTGTGGCCTTTTTAATGACGAACAGTAGGGTCCAAAAGTTTGAAACCACATTGAATATAAACCTGGAAATAATAAGAAAGTTTGAGGATTCAGAAACATTAGAAAACACAAGAAGTTATGACGTGAAGTAAATTTAAGCAAATTTGTGCCAATGACCGACCTAACTCCTGTGTACAAATGGTCAGATTTCCTTAAGTTGTATCTCTTCCATTGAAGTTCAGATGACATCCAGGAGGATTTGATCTACTCATCAAAGACTTGTTCAAGTAACTCAACTTGCAGCCAGTGTTTACTTAGTATAAATAAGGCTGTGGCTCAAGTTTTCAGCACATCATTACTTACCAAGTAGCATTGTGACAGTGGGAAACATGGCATCAGAACTAAGTGAAAGTGTCAGAGTTCCAATTGTTACTTTAAGCAAAAAGGGACTACTGCTTTGCAGAACCTGGATCAACTGTATCCAAAGCATAATCAGGTACACTCTTCCCACCATCAGAAGGTTGTTACATCAGTCTTATTCCATTGAGCGATAGAAAAACAACCTCATGATAGATACTTATAAGATGATAGATACTAATAATTGTATCTTAAAATTTCCCCACTCTGGGACGAATAAAGGTATATCTTAATTTGCAAAATAAGGACATAAGACTCCAATCAGCAAAAGAACTGTCAAAAAAAAGACTGACTCCTATTTAATGATGAATCCAAGTTTGAGAATTATGGCAGTAACAGAAGGCGGCATGTACGGAGACAAACACAGAGAATGATACCACAGTATATCACCGACAGTGAAACATGTTGCTGGGAATACCAACCCCGACTAAGGAGAAAGGAGTTTGGTCAATACCACTAATTTATGTACATTAGATTGCTGACCTAGAAATAGTATGGATTCTTAACTATTGTCATTGTGTATGTCACAAAATACAAAATGCGACAGACTCTTCTTCAAACCTTCAATCCTAAAACACTGATTATTCCTAGAGATTTTCAATGTGGTCTCAGACAAATGTTCAGGTTCTGAAAAGCTCCAAGTTATGGGTTGTTGAATGACTTCAGTCCCAGCCTCTCCTTTAAAGGCCATTCACAGCCATACAGGTGTTTTGTCTTACCCTGAATGATGAAAATTCTGTCTATGTACACACAAAAAGGTAAAGACATGTGTTTTTAATCCCCCAAAAATCCAGTTACTTCCAAATTCTTAAACGATATCTCCTCCTTCTGCCTCACTGGGAAACCCAGAGTTTGGGACTATGTAATATGTATGTGCTTCTGTAAATTGTATGTCACAAAATCATCGTACAACTGTCATCATACAATGAAACGCATTCTTGAGTGCAGAGGGTACCAGCCCTTATATAAGCTTATAAAACAGGGTGAATTAGAAATCAAAGCCTGTCTCTAATTTAAGTATTGTTATTGTATTTTCGTTAAAAGTCCATATATTTTCTTATCTGCTCGCGTTTTAACTTTTAATCAGTTCAGCATAATGTACATTTCCACAGAACTGCTTCCAGCAGTACAGCCACAGTCATGTCATACTCAACATTCTTCTGCTCTCAGCTTGTCTTTTTAACAAAAATACTGTTTATATTCACTCATTGTTTTCAATCACTTCTATTTTCCTATCTTGTGATTGCTGTTAATTGCTATTGAAATCTGAAATATATATGCAGGAAGTGCTGAGTGCTTTTGTCTGTAACTTAAAAGTAATTATTGCAAAGTACAAATAATTGGAAATAATTAGTGAACAACAATTTCTGTGTTTTCACCAGAAACTGAAGTTGCACAGATGATGAAATTAGTGCTGTGGAAATGGATATTATTCTGAGTTTACCTTGTGAATTTACCCTGTGAGCTATTATAGTACAGGTAATTTCACCAAGCATCAATGTCTTTTTCTGGTCTTTATTAGTAGGCCACTATTATTTAAGACATGATTTGAAAAAATACAGTAGGATGCACTCAGATATCAGTTAAATTCTAATGAACTAGGCCTATTTAGAGTGTTGAATGTTGTCCTAGAAATGCTTCGCCACTCAGAGTTGCCCTGTGGGCTTCTTTGTTTGTTGTTCTCACCAGCTGGCTGTGGTCATGTGGCTGTTTACCTACGTAGGAGCCGTCTTCAATGGAATCACCATTCTCATCCTGGGTAAGCACCGTGGGAACCAAGAGTCGCACCATATTCACATTCATCATGTTTCAGAAAAACTGGATGTTTCTGCTTTACCATTGAAATGCAAAGTTTCTAAACATGCTTGCAGCTCTCCATAGTTTCCTCTGCTGTTTTTTAATGTAAACCTATATATAATTGCACACAGATAGCTACTATCTCAACTTGGTTTATTATTTCACAGCTTGTTTTCCACCTTCTTTGCAATAGACGTCAAGTCTAAGTAACTTTAAACAAACCAGGAAGGACAAAATCTAGGTCAAAGAAGTGCTTCATTTTATTCATGGAAAGTTATAGAAAAGCCATGTTTTAAACTGGGACCAAGGTGGGAACTATAACAATACTTTGTAGACAATTGTGCAAGTCTGAACAGAGGCAGATCTTTTTTTTTTTTTTATTTGTCCTTTATTCAGACAGGAAGGTCCCATTGAGATCTCTCCTTTTTAGGGAGTTCTGTGGTTGCTGACATATTCTAATAGAAGCATACGTTACAACATGGCGGGCTGTTGAAGAAGAGCACTCTGTAAAAGTTGCTGACAGAAGTCTCTGTGAAACCATAATGGCCCTCGGGTGTTTTAATGAGGCCACCATGCTCATTTATTCTGGTGGTCCAAGTGATGTGTAGTGGGTTGACAAGATGGCTCAGAGGCTACAAGGTTGTATAAGGAGTGGTGACCAGCTAAACACGCTGTACTGTCCTATGATGGATGCCACTCCTTTGGACAGCACCCACTAATGCTTTGCTCCTCCGTGGTCCAATACTTTGACATCGCTTAAAGGCTTTGCTGCACGTTTTTCCACTGAAGTCTTGTAAACTTACAAATGATTGTTTTACTGACCTGGTTATTAAAGGCTAACATGATATCCTAAATACAGATAATTCAATGATGATAATTGATGATAATGTCAGTCCTCAGTGCACCTAAATTTAATTATCTTCTTCAAACAAATACAAGGCTGTAGGCCTGGTTTCAGATGGGGGAGGACACAGTGTTGTCTTGGGTTCCTCAAGCAGAAAAACACATGTGGCCATGGATTAACGAATTTATTTTAACCTGCCAAATAGCATCTTATGATGAAGTTGGTCCTTTGTGGTCTTAATTTCCATGTTTTTATGCACTGATGAAAATTATATTTAGTCCCTGGTAGTGTCACCGACTGAGACTGAGGTAATGTTGTATTCATACTACAAACATAAAATTCAATCTATAAGGATGAACAGATTAGAATTTGATTGTCAGAGGTCGCAGTCACTGCCACAACCACTGTCCTCTAAATGAACTCACCGCTCGTGTCACACAGACAGGAGTGAAATGGAAATACACTGTGCATATGATATGCAAATGGCTCTCATTGTTCCAACAGAGCTACAACGGTGCATAACTGATGGGTCTTTGCAAAGATGCAGTAGAAGTAGTAAAATGACATAAACTCAGTTGACACGTAATAGAATGAATGTAGGCTGAGATGCTTAACTGTGCTGCATATGCTTTAACATTCAAAGCAGCCTGATTTGGCCCAGTGGCGGGTCATTTACATGAAACCAGGCAGGTCTATTGAAGTTTTTTTGAACCGTTCAGCATGTTTCACAGTGATGGTTTGAACCCACCTTTAGTCAATAAGCATGTTACACTCTCTGCCACAGCCCAGTCATAGAACAGCTGATCAATAAAATCTTGGTTGGGACATCACTGATATGCCAAAAATGTGTCAGGTGTTTTATGCTTTCTCACTTAGACAGTGATGTAGCAAGTGTTTTCTGCCCAATGTCTATCTACCTTTTAATATTTGTAGTCTTAATGTTAAGTCAGCAGGTTGTTTTCCTGACATGTCTTCTCTCCATTCTCCAGCTGACATCCTCCTTTTCGCTGTGCCTCCGATCTACGAGAAGAACAAGGTGAGCGTGTGACCCTCTGTCCCAGGTCATGATAAATATATCTGATGACCGAGCCTCAGACCCTCCCTGAGAGCAGCGATGACATCAGTAGTTGGAGAACATAGCCATCAGCAGTGAGCTCACTGGATGACTCCAGTCTTCATCAGACACTGAAGGCTTTCTGCATCCCTCTTGTTGCTGCCCAGTGTCCAGCTGCTGAGAAGATGAAGTCATTCCACTGTGGCTCAAATCAGAGGGGCTGTAATGATCATGTTGATGCACATGATGTGAAATGGGGATTATACTCATCAGCTGTTTGACGCAGACAGGCTTCATGAACTGAATTTTTGTTTAGACTGTCTCTTATTGGTAACAGTGTATGGTTTCTCCAAAAATGGGGTTTCTCCTTGCTGCTTTGTTAATGAATTTTGGCACGGAGTTGATACTTAGATGAATGGTTTGTTTGGATTGTTTTGATACTCAATTGTGATCCATGCTGACTTTCAAATGTTAACCTCAACAGAGGTTAGGGTGGAAGGTGGGTGGACATTTGGGGATTTTATGTACATTCAGGCAGGTACACATTAAAAGAAAAAATGTTAAAACTGCTGACTTGCACCACCTGGTAAAGCTTCAGATGACAGACAGCTGGTCAGTTGGTTTGACTATCTCATCTGTACAGCCTGCCATTTTCTGCCGCTTGCCTTGGTCCAGATTGTGCTGGTAGCAAGCAAAGCAAAGTAGCCCAGATGCCCCTCTAAAATCCCTCTAATGCATTCTGGGTCTGCCCTGGCACCTTGTCTCAGTTGGATATGTCTGTGATACGTCCACAGTAAAGCTCCCATATGCCAGGACCACCTCAACTCGGTCTGATGGAGAAATGGTTTCACTCCAAGCTCCTTCTAGATGTCTGAGCTCCTCACCCTGTTCCTGCCTGGGGCATACTGGAAACAACATGTCGTCCGACTGTGATGACTAACAGCAAGCATTCATAGTTGTTCCTAATGGCCTCTCTGTTATCATTCTAGCCCCTCGTATCTAATTTATTGAGTCAGAGCTCATGACCACAGGTCAGGGTTGGAATTATAGATCTCCTCCAAAATCAAGAGCTTTGCCCTCATCATGTTTACATCACTGCTAACACTGCTTTGATCTCATGCTCTGTCCTACCCTCACTCATAAACAAGCAATGCTTCAAGCTCCTTAAACTAGTTTCCAACCTAAAGGGGAAATCTACCATTTTCTGGCCATGACCTGAAATACTGACTCTCGGCTGCAAACCACCCCAGTGCATGCTAGAGTTCACATGTTGACAAAGCCAACAGAGCTGCATCATCAGCAAAAAGCAGAGATTCGATTTGAGGTCACCAAACTCTCCACACTTCTTTCCATGAAAACAGTTTCCAGCACTCACTGAGAAAGCTCTTGACTTCCTTCAGAAAATGCTAACACAAGACTTGCCTCAATTAAATGCTATGTCGTAGTAGCCCCTAGCTTTCACTAGTTCTCAGAAATGGTCATAGGATTTCACATTAATGCTTGGATTGTTTTTAAGTAAGAATGTTTTTTTCCAGCCTGCTGCTCACCCTCTCTCATCCTTTCTCCTTCCAGACCCAGATTGATCAGTACATCGACCTGGCACGTACTCAAGTCAACACCACAATGGCCAAGTAAGTGAATCGAATCATCCATGATGACTGTTCTGCGTTATCATTTTGCAGTATAGCTTTCATCAACTGATCCGGTTTACAGCTCTCAGATTTATTTTTTTACACCTGTTTTTCTTTTTCACCCAGGTTGCAAGAGAAACTTCCTGGGGCTGTGAAGCGCAGCAAAACTGAATGATCAACCCCCCAATTAGAAACCTTCATGTCACCATCATCCTCATCTCCATCACCATCTTAAGCCCCCTTACCCTCTCCTGCCCCTCTCCAGATAACCCCCGCTCCCAGTCTAACTCCTCCTCCCTACTCCATCAACCATCAGCACCCTACTACACTGAACCTTGCTAGGTAGAAAATCTCTGAGCTACTCGATAGTCAATGTAAAACTACTGTGCAGCTTAACTTGCAAGCATTAAAAAGAACTGTGCCTGTGCAGACAGGAAGCACGTCGCTAGTGAGGAAGTGATGTAACGCCTCGGCGGACCCCGACTGTCTGTGGGCATGCCACAGGGGAATGGAGGCAGGGTCGAGTGAACTAGACTGAATCTATGACCTGGTTTCGTCGTGTACAGCAAGCAGGGGGTGGATGATGGCTGTTATGTCACAAAAAAAAGCAAATGTCTGTACTTCAAACTACACATTTCCTTGAAGATAAATGGATAATTTAAGCTGGAAAAGTTAAAGAAAAGGAAAAACGTAAAAAAAAAACAATTAAAAAAAAAGGAATAAACCAACCTTTTGGGTGTTATTGTGGCTAGTCTTATCCTGCTCTCTTGCTCTACAGTTGTTGTATGGAAAGATATGAGTTCATTTTTAGAAGCTGGTAATGGGTTTGCTGTTAATGAGGCCTGTTATTGAGTTTTTTTTCTCCCTTCACCTTACAGGCACTTCTGTATGTAAGATTCTGCAATGCACTGAACTTTTATTTTTTTTAAACCCACAAGCAGGTTGAAATAAAAGGATTGGAACACTGAACCAGCTGTGATAATTTGGTCTAGTTCACGCTCTTTTGATTGATGCATTTTTTTGAACAGTTTTCTGTATGTATATACACCTTAAGACAAGTACAGGCTCTCTGCTGTATGGAACATGTTAGCCTCGCTTTTTATATCAAAAGAAAGTTCCCTCACTTACAGCAGTCCTAACCTCTTTTGTTGCACCTGTTCAAGCCACAAAGTGTTGAGGTCTCACATTCACTTGTAACTTTTGATTATTCTCATCACTACTTATTACTATTATTGATATTAATCATAGGATGGCTGCTTTGACTCCCTACTAGCTTGACAATAGAGTTATGTTAAGTGGCATTGAGCTTCATAATTCTGAGGTGGAGGTCTTTCAGAGGCCTCCTGAGAAATAATTCCTGACTGTTTGATGACTTAAGAGATATACTCTGATTTTTTTTTCTCCCACAAAAATCCCAACATGGCTTTCTAGCTTGCCGTTGATGTTGTAAAGAAATCCACTATTGAACTGTGTTGAATTTCAAAACTACAGAGTCTAGAATCTGCCACCTGAATGTTTTACACAGTGTTTTATTAGATAGATGTACTTTATTTGTCCCAAACTGGGAAATTCCTTCACCTCCAATTCCTATTATAATTTGACAAAAAAATTGAACACAATCTACTCAATAGCTTTTTTTTAGGAGCTTTGAAGACATAAGGTAGACAGTTCTGGAAAATAAGGTACAAGTAAAAGAAAATTTAAAGTTTTTTTTTCTGAAGAATGATAAAAAGAAGGAAAAGTATATTATTTATTACATTTCCTTTAACATTTAATGACTGAATTCTAAAGTTATTTACGTGTCAGCGAGAGTTTAGCTGATCAGAGCTTCTGTTGATGTCACTAGGTTAGACACATTTTTAGGTGAAACACTTATCAATTCCCAGTTAAAGTCTAAAATCATTCTTTCGGCACATTTTAGACTCTGGACAAAACCTCAACAGTGACCTAAGAGATAGTCTAGAGATAAGGGGTTGGTGTAACAAAATTAGGGGGTGCAATTTTAAATAAAGAGTGTAGCTGGGGAATTCTGTGTGGAGGCATTTTTCAACAGTGATTATTATTATTATGAGCTGTTTGTCACTTTGTTCTTTTTCTTTGACTGCCATGAAGCGCATGTCATAGTGTAAGCTGGAAACAGATTCTCACCCTTTATATAGGCTGTATCATATTCTTGACCCTGACTTTTGTTTAATATGATTATTACTCGTGATTGTTTCAATGGTGTTTTTGAACTCCGTAAAAAAAACAAAAACAACCCATAGTCATATGTTAGCACTACTGCTACGTCTCCATATTGTTTTAAGGGATGAATATATATAGAAAGAAATGAAATGACAAGTATGTTAGTGTTGCTGTTCATTTCATTGTGCCCCAAAGTCAGTTTGCACGGAGTAAATGTTCCCTGAATACTGAATGGCCAACAGTGGAATATCATCCTTTCATTTCATTCTAAATGCAGTAACGACTCAAACTGCTACTACTGCTACTCAGATATCTGCCTGTGTGCTGAATGTTTTCTCTGGTGGAACATTCCTCCCCATGCATGCCCTCCGCTGTGTGTCGTCTCACTGTCACCACCTCACAGATGTCTTGGTCGACCCCTTCGTGCATGGCGTCTCATCTTCTCATCTCTGGGTGTTAAAGCCGAAATATGCAACATTTCTGTTAGAGATGCCTGCTGTCAGCCTCCAACCCCCTCAGTTGAGCAGGTTATGGCTCTTGACACTCATGTTCATGACTGACATTGTGAGGAGGGGGATCAGGCCTGAATACAGACATTGATATGTTATTATACATCCTGTTTATTTATTTGAATGTGGAGAAGTTGCATATTGTAGCTTTGAAAAGGCTAAGGTGTCATTTTCATCTAAATGCTTAATGTCATGCAAGCTACTGGAACGCATTTGTATTAGATGTTTGGTTTAGATACAGTCAATTTATTTTAAGGGTCAGTTCAATTACGAGAAAACATGTGGAACCCATTGTTCTATTTGCCAAGGTTTTGAGATTTCGACCTCCAGCCCAGGACCATGGGGATGGGTGGAGTATCATGTGCTGCACGAAGTACGTTTTCAAAAAAATTAACAGCAACATTTCTTTTCAAAATTGGTATCCTAGTCACTCCACAGTTTTAGAGATTTCCTCAGTTGAAAGTAGTTCCGAGGAAAACTGTTCAGTTATTACACACTATATTGTATTAACATCCATTGTATTGTGGAGGAGGTAGAAATCTGAGAAACTAAATTCAGTCTGAAAGAAAATAAGATGTACGTAAATTACAAGTGTAACTATGGTTCTTCTGAATTCAGGTGGAATGAAATGGAACCAAAACTATCTGCATGCTCGACACCCCTGGAGGTAGAGTCTTTTTTTTTTTTTTTTTGTATTCTAGTTGAACTGAGCCTTTAGTGTTCAACCAGCTACCTTCAATCTGAACCGTTCTGTCAGTCTGACCTCACCCCGGACGTGTCGTGCTGTAAAAGCTAACTCGCTCTCCATATGCACAGAACCTTTAAGTGAAACTTTAGTTCAGGAAAGGCCATGTTACCTGTGTTCGTGTGCTATCAAGGCTAAATAGATGACTTCCTCTCAGAATTGTAGTTGGCTTATTTCTTTAGAGTGTAATATATAATATGAATAAAACTCAACATATTTTATCTTGATCCCTCACAGCATGTTGCTTTTCTCCTCTTCCTGTTCGTCCCTGTGTTTTCATCAGGTATGGGAGTGTGTGGCAGGAGTGTGTTTGACTCTTTTTGTTTTTGTCTCTGGCAAGTCTCGTTTTGCTTTTAACTCTTTACTGGTATCTAGAAGTTGTTCACTAACATCAGCTCTGTTTTGTATTAGCTATGACTTTGGTTCCAATTTTTTGAAGCTTTGGGAAAGATGTTGCAGGAAAAAAATAAGAAAACTGAAAAAAAAAAAGTATGTGGTCTCTGTACTGATGTCAAAGTGAAATTAATAAAAATGCGTCAAAGGACCATGGTGGATCTCTTCTCTTCTCTCTGGGTAAAGGGCACTTGAGAGCCTTGAGAAAAACAACATATATTTCCCAGCATGCCTGCTGTGTGGGAGGATGAAGGATTAAAAAAAAATGCGTCCCAATGAAATATCTAAAATAAGAAGATTTGACTTGAGAGGCTGCTGCCTGTTATGGTGTTTGGGTGGAGAGAGGATTATAGTTTCTAATTTTAGACCAGGCCAGCATACAAAAACCATTAAGTGTTAATAGTCACATGCACAGTTGACATCCCATTTAAAGCCTATGTGGTGTTACATAATAGAATCAAAGTCACATAGTTGTAAATGCTAAATGAAGTGTTACAAAGTTGGCATCTATGTTACGGATGAACATACAGTTCAGAATAGCAGGGTGGTGTAGTGTTCTCTACGTGGATAACAGCTTGGTCTGATTTTTTGGTGGTTTGACACAAGCCTGGATTTTTCAACTGTTCAAACCAGCCTTGAAATATGTTCGTATATGTATCTGTTGTCAAAGCAACAAATCCTTTAATAGATTTTGCAAAAGCTGTTCATTGACTGCTGAACATAAAGTCATACTTGAAGAACCAGGTTAGCTGAATGAGACTAACCAGCATAATTGTAGTTTAACCAGAAGCCAAACCACCAAAACCTGTTCATTTCTATCTGGTGTAGATCATTTGTTAAAGGAAAAGTTTTAAATCTTGAATAACACAATTGTTAACACATGTGTGATTGGCTGTCTTCTGATCATACGATTATACTTTTGACTTAACATCTGTACTGCAGGGGCACTGTAGTTTAAGTTGAAGCAATCTTATATAATTTATCCACAATAAAAAAAAAAACGGACTCAAACTAAGTTACAAATGTTTTCAATCCAGCAGTACCACTTTCTAATAAGACACTCTATAGATGTTTTATAATTTGTAGTGAATGACTTTAATAATGGTTAATAAATTATTTACAGATGATTTATAGTTTGATCATGAGCCATTACTGAGACCAACTTTTGGGTTGCCAGTTATAAATGTTGATAAATTGCAAATACTCATTAAGATGAGATATCAGCAAAAGTTGTCTTCAATTTTAAAATTACAGAACTAACAAAATCAAATTTGGTTAATAATAGGAAATGAATAATGAGTTTGGTTAACTAACAATGTAATTCATTATTAATAAATGGGTTTTGTTCAGGTTCTCTGCAGTACTCTTCCACCATGTCCACTGTATTAAAGAGCTAGCAAAAAAGGTCACTGTTCTAGACACCAGCCATAAGGACTTTTTGACAACCTGGTAATCCAACAGCTGTTTTTAATAATGGCTTATATCTGATCTATATACTATACATAAGACATTCAATTACTATCAATGAATAAAGCCATTACTTACAAGTTACACACCTTTTATAAAGGCTGACTTATTAGAAAGTGGCATCCAATTTATACATATGATAAAACATTTTATCCATTTGAGTGTTGACTCCATGTTTGAGGTTCACCATATGGCTAAATGCATATGACCATTCCAGCTACAATATATGAGAATTGAACACGTTATTCCAAAACCAGAATTAAAATGAGCGATTTATGATCATGTTCCCAGGAACTAAGGAGCCTAGCCCAAATCAAAAAGGACAAAATAAATAGTGAAGGCAGGCAGCCTCAGCGTGTTGAGTATTTATTCAAAGATCATTGAGGAGAGAATGCATATCTCGCATGTTGGCCATGTACAGATGAAAGGTGAGTGGACAAGGTGAGTGTGAAGAACGAGATGCCGAAGCAGATCTCTCCCCACACCATCATACACATACACAGTATAAACACACACATGCACACACACACAGGCAAATGCATCATACATCATTTCAACAAATGTTTTACCATTCACTGTTACTTCATTTTAAATAATTAAGTGCTATGTCAGAACTCTTCTAGGGTGACGTGGGGGCCTATTTTTAGCCAAAGAAATGGAAATATGACACTGTTCCTCTGCTGTCTCAGTGCGGCAGGGAGACTTTGCTTGGGCAGACTTGTCTTTCGCTGTTACATTAGTTTTGTATCAAAAGCTTCAACTGAGCACATTCAGTCACTGTACAACAGAGCAATAGGGACACTATTGGGGAAAATGTGGAGATTTCATGGATGAAATCATAATATGTGTACGTTTTAGTTTTCCTGACAGTCCAAAACATGTTTTGTAAAATTACAATTTCATTCTCTACACATCTCTTTTCATGTAATATTATAACTTGAGTTCTTCAAAATGACAACTTTATTCAAACATTGACTTTTTTTCTCACCTTTTTTCCCCAGAATTCTGATTGTTTTTCTCCTAATAAACTTTTTTCAAATTCTGATTTCATTTTAAATCAAAATACTTCAGAAATATTAACTTTGTTTTATGACTTTTTCCTCAGAAGTACAACTTAATTCTAATGACACTCTGACTTTATTAAGTATTACAGTATTTAGACTATATTCTCAAAATTTGTTGTTGTAAGTTGTTTAAGTTGTTTGTTTCAGTGTCCCTAATACTCTGTTGTATTTATAGCATCACCTATACAACCACAGCTGACACATGTACCCAGTTTCTTCAAATGTCAACAGCCTACGTGTTCCTAAGAGATCACTGACGAAATGGTCGTTGATGAAAACAGAATCCCTGAGTTACATTTTCCAGGTGAAGAAGTGACATTTTATGGCCAACCTTTCTTTCTCAGACAGCTGTAAATTATTCTTCAACTTCTTTTGTTGCATACACTTTCTACAGTGAATGGAAAATGAAACAATACCAAAAGCTGGAGCAAACTTTTCAAAGCAAAAGTCCTACACCGGCCATTCTCCAGCTGTTAAAGAACGTCATTGTTGAACTCTTCTGCGAAGTAGAAAAACTGGACACAATTACAAACACGTTTTGTAGAAACCAGGGTGCATAAAAGTGCTTGTATAAAGGAAAAAATAATTCTATTTTTTCATATATTTACATATTCTTTTTTGTGCAGTTTTAGCTAAAATGAGTTGAAGATGAAAATGATGCAGTCCTGCGTAACAACAATGCAGACTGACAGAGATAACATATCTCATTATAATGGATGAGAGAGAGGAGGGCGTCCATCTCCTCCACTGTAAACAAGGAATTAAATAGACTAGAGAAATCTGAACTCACTGACTGCACGCTGGCATTCATTGTCTTCAGCAATAACATCAAACACAGTCTCATTCAATTGGCTGTACAGAAGGAAAGCTGGGGTTTAGTACATTTTTGGGGACAAAGTGCTGTGTTGTCTTCAGACACATTATCGTAAAACTAATTCACCTCGGCCTCGCCGAAGACTCTGTTTCTAACTTCCTGAGAGCGTAAGACTCTGGCCCCAGCCAGAAATAAGCCCTGGGCCCGCTCCTGGACCTGAAAGTTCATAGGTACACAGCCCATACCATGGCTAGAAATTTGCCATCTAGGAGTTAAAAAAAACAAATGTCCAGACACTCATGGCGGAGTTTTCATGTTTAAAGCCCTATTTCAGTATTAGTGGCTGGTCAGACCAGAAAGTGCGAAAGAGGAATTCATTTGTGTGCCTTTGTGTGCTGCAAAATAGGTAGCAAAAAACTTGGTGACGTAGTGACATAAAGGTGACAAGCAGGGCTTTGCTGAGCTACCTGGTAACACATTGGGCAGCTGGGAACATGTTAACCTGCCACAACAGCCTACCAAGCTAGCATTTCAATGACATTTGTTTCATTGACTTCTGTCTCATGACTCAACCATGTCTCTGATGGAAGAGGGTTATATAAAACCAAATGGTGCAACTCAGCCCAGCTTTTTCTGTTTTGAACTCTGCAGCTCTCTCTCTCTCTCTCTCTCTGAGTTCAGTACAGTTAAACCCTACACACACGCACCATCCAGATTTAGGAGGCCTCAGCCAAGGAATCCCACTGAAATGGATTGATTGGTCAAGTTACTTGTGGGGCTAGTTGGTGAGTTACTGTCCCCGATGAGTTAACTGGTAACATGGTAGCGAGCCAACACACCACAATAGCTCCCAAATTTCACAATCACAAATGCTGATTTGATCTGGCTCTAATAAAAAATCTAAACGTAAGTAAATCCAAGCAAAAAACAGATTTTGTGCATCAATGAAAATATGCACTCATTTGGGTCATTTCCAAATTCTCAGAAGGTCATCAGTAACACAGATCCTGTGCAGATAAGGCTTTAGATGTAAATGAGTGGCTGGACTTTCATTTTTTTTTTCATTTATCAGTTGCTACCTGCCACTTCTGCCTCAGCAGTACTCTCAGATCCAGATTCAAAGGGGAAATTCCGGTATTTATAAACCTGGGTTTTAGTTTCATTTGTTTTGTCCAATTTAACTACTGGTCATGATAGCACTTTACTTAGCACCTGTAATGTAGAGATTTGGGAAATTTGGACCCTGGCAAAAACAATGCCAGATGAGACTAAGGGCAGGGATCAAGAGATAAAGAGCCCATTTGATAAATACTTGAATTTCCCTTTAAGAAAGAAGGTGGGGGCTGTTTTTGAACAGGGGCCATGTGAGGAGCAACGGACGGAAGCCCTTTCTAAGTGCCAAAGTGTGCTGGAGTGGGAGCCAGCTCGGTGTGTCCGTGGTCCTGTGAGGAGAAGCAGTCATCAGAGTGGATGAAGTGCAGGGCAGTCTGGTTGTAGCTCAGCAGGGCCTGCTGCTTCTCCTCTGGGCTGTAGTCCAGAGAGTGAGGGTGCACCTGCTGGATGTGCCTCTTGATGGTGCTGACCTTCAGTGTGGCCAAAGTGGCTCCACATACCATGCAGATGAGCCCGTGTCTGCGGCAATCGTAATCCATCAGGTACTCCATCCGCCAGCGCACCTGGTAGTTCCTTCTCTGGTCCTTCCCGGGGTAATGGCCGTGACGAGAGGGCGTGGCTGCAACGTTGATGTCCCTCGCTTTACCCTTACCTCCACTCACACCCTCCTCCTTCTTCACCATTTTGCTGGGTGTTCTGACATCAGGGGAAGCGTCCTCATTTGTTTCTCTTGTGGTGTTTCGGACATCAGCTTTGCTCAGGTTGATTTCTGCTAAAACAGTGAGTGAATCAGAGTCAGGTAAGTAACACAAGCAAAGTAGAAGCTATTGAAAATTCTTAGTGAGTGAGTTTTTTTTTTTTTGCTTCAAGAAAGGGACTCTATCTGCAGCTGACATTAATAATAAGCACTGTTTGAAATTTTCCAGTTTTACATTAGTAATTAACAGTGGCTAAAAGCATCTCACCATCTTGAATTTGTGTGCGTTCACTGGAATAATCTTTGGTCCAGGCAGCAGCCATGGCTTCCCTTTCTTGTCGGCTCAGGGTTGTGGTCTCGGGGTGACATTCCTGGATGTGGCGGCGGAAGCTGCTGACCTTGGATTCATGCAGGACCTGAGAACATACCATGCAGAACGTGCCCTGGCCCTGAGGTCCGTAGGCCACCAGGTAGTCAAGGCGGAGCCGCCAGGGGTCACCCCCACGCAGCCGCCTCTTCCTGGGCTGACGGAGGGGCTGGGGTCCCTGTTGTGGAGCTCCAACACCTCCATCCTCACCGATAAGACAAGTGTCCTGAGTTAAAGTGCCATCACCTTCTGGGTATAAGTCAGTGTTGATCTGTATGGCCTCCACATCCTGAGCAAAGAGGTCCACCCCGCCTTCTTTGGTGTTGGGCTCTGCTTTGATTGAGTTTTCTGGGTCTTCTGTTATGGGGCAGAGAATCATACAACATATAGTATATGAAAGATTAAAAGGTATATAAAGATTACGTCTTTGATGTTTAACAACTACAGGTCCCATGAAGTTTTGATACTTTCCCCGGGGATTCTTGAGAACTGTTGTTGAATGATGAAACCAAACAATTATTATTGGTGATATTATTGGATGCTGATGGAGTACACTGAGGAACAGACAGATTGTGGACAGGAGGCCCTGTTGGAAGATTCAAGAGGGTGACAGGACATCAAGGCTGCTTGGCTCACCCTGTTACCATGGCAACACTGATCCAGATAAGCAGTGATCAAAAGGGTTGGTGGGTGGTGGATGGGTGGATTTGTGCCGGTGACGTCAGTGCAATTTGGATGTGGAACTGATAAGACCAAATGATAAGATGAATTTATCCAACTATACATTATCTAGTTATTATAGATCCACCAACAGTCGCAATCTTAGAGCTGCTTTGGATCAACTCTATTCAGCGTTTTCCTTAATACCGATCACACATTTTGTTTTTGAGTGCCTATAGTGTTGTGACTTTCTGTTCTCACCATGAGTCTGAGCCCAGGCCTGCAGGATGCAGTGCTTCTCCTCGGAGCTGTAAACCAAGGAGTTGGGGTGGGTGTCCAGCACGTGGCTCTTGATGTGGTCCAGGTGAAGCGAGGGCAGTTCTCCTCCACACACCATGCACAGCAACCGGCCGGCCTCCGCCTCATACTCCATCAGGAACTCCTGGCGGAACCAGGCATGCAGTGAGTCATTCAGGTAGCGTTCTAGGGTCTGGGCTGACGGGCCGGGGAGGTTCTGCTCCTCCTCTTCAGCCTGGGGGGCTTCACCCTCCTCAGAGTCGGGGGATAGACTGAGAGGTTGTTGTTGTTGCTGCTCCTGGGGTGTCACAGGGTATGGGGGTTCTGCTGTATTCAGAAAACATAAAACAAAACAAAATTTAAAAAGAGTTCTTCTTGGGTATAGTTGTGGTTGTTGACTGTGTGTTATAGGTGTTTTAGAACTATCTTTTTAAAACTTATATCTACAGGCATGAGTCTATATGTGGCTGTTTCAAGACACATAGTTTGTAGGTGGCAGCTGAATGATGTCTGAATGTTTGTTGTTATATTTCAATGGCGACGAAAAAGAGAGAAAGAAAAAGGAAAGAAAATCAATCATGTGTAATGTTTTATTTATTCCAGTGGGAAAATCCATCCTCTGCATCCCAACTATTTAGGATGAGTGCCTTGTTTGATGGTAATGGCAGGCAGGGTGGGAGGGAAACAAAGAGCCCGGAGGAAACCCATGCAAAATCACAGAGAACATGCAAAACATAAAGAAAGGAGCAACTGCACAATGTAACATCTTTGTTTTCACACCCTTCATTGATAGAAATCCAACCCACGACCTTGTTTCTGCAAACATTGCTTTCCACTGAGCCACTGCTTTACTTCCCTACTTCTGTGCTCTTTACAACAATTCAGGTTTCAGCCCTGCGCTAGATAACAAGTGCAGGCTTGTGGATACCTGTGGAATTGTAAATAAATCTTTTTTTTACTTTAACCATCAGAGTATTGGTGAATTAAGCACTGTTACATGTTGTTATACTGATACAAATTCTGACTTGCCATTACTACCTGAAGCCCCCACTCTGTCTACAGTTAAGGTAAGTTCACATGGATAAAGTTCACAACATTCACCAAACACACTGCATGTATCCTTAAGAATATCCTTAAAACAAATGTGTTGTAGCATTTCTTTTCTTAAAAAACATCTTGGAGGCCAAAATGCAAAAAAAAGAGCCTGTCATAGCAGTGTTGTTTTACAGCAAAGTGGGAAATATATAAAATATCCAAATATCCAAATACCAGATGAACGCGGCATAATAATAACCTATTTCTGTTCTTTTATTTTTTGCTATTTCAAAACCTATATCATTTACTCCATTTTCCTTCCATGTGAAAAAGGGTAAAAATTAAACTGTGAAAAGGGTGGTCACAACCTGAGTCAAAATTTAAACATAATTCTATTGTGTGTTTTTTTTCTGTGTCATTTTAAATATATCACATTAACAACCTCAGACCAGTCATGTCCAGGCACAGCTCTACACTCTCCAATCCCCAACACATCGTCACTAAATTATTACATCATCCTCTCCTCCTCACACAGCACCATGCCAAGACATTAACTCATACTGCCACCAAGTGTGAGATTTAGAAAACTCCTAGCAAAGTAGAGTCCTACCCACCAGCAGCATGTTGGTCTGAGTCCAGCTGCTCCTCTTCTTCCTGAGGTGAATGTCCAGCAGCAGAGCTGTATGACCTCTGACCTCCCCCCAGACTCAGGTGGCTCTCCCACCCCGAGCGGATGACCTCCTTGTCGGCAGCGCTCCACAGCAGAGAGTCGGGGTGCTTTTGTCGGATGTGTCTCTTGATGGTGCTGAGCTTCAGGGTGGCCAGCGAACTGCCGCACACCATGCAGATCATCCCATGCCGTTGTGGGTCAAAGTCCATCAGGTACTCACTGCGCCAGTACTCGTGGTAGTAGCGGCGGTGGTCGCGTCCTGGGATCCGGCTCAGACCCGGACGCGAGGCCCTCTGGACCCTGGGTTTACGTCCGGAGGGCCCGGGTGCTGGGGAGAGAAGAAGCGGGTGGTCTGGGCCCTCTGTAATGCTCCAGTAGCTGGTGCCTGGAGACCTGACAGGTGTGACCATGCCAGCCTCTGATTCCTCCTCACCATGGCCATTGGGAAGACCGTCCTCTTCTGACAGGAACAAGAGAGAAAACAGATAAATCCATGTGTGCTGTCTGTTTAGAAATGTTTATTAAAACAAAAAGATCTATTTGAATAACATATCAATATCAATATGAAGTACCAATCAGATCATTAAACTAAGAGGAAGGTAACAGGAGGTTGTAAATAAACATCACCTCTTAGCTCCTGCATATGTACACATTCTGCCCATGCCCATTCTTTTTGGGCTTGTTGTTCTTTAAGGATCATGTCTTTGTTTGCTCTAGTTTGTAATGACATTGACTTAGAACCTGTATCTAATGTGGATCTGGCTGATCCACTTAATCAGGTGCTAGTACATTAGTGTTTCTACACTAATAAACAGTTCAAGACACATTCATATCTTACAACCTGTTATAAACATGGCAGTGCCTCAGGTTTTCAGCAGGTTATTGTTACCAGGTAGCATTGTGATAGTGAGAACTCAATCAGAACTAAATGAAAGTGTCAGAAGTCAAATTGTAATTCTAAGCAAAGAGGGACTTTCTCAGTATCAAATCATGGCTAGACTAAAGGTTTCTTAGAAGGCAGTGTGTGGAACCTGGATCAGCTGTATCCAAATCATGATCAGACAGACCAAAAGTGACCACACCATCAGAAGGTCATTACATCAGTCTTAGTGCCCTGAGAGATAGAAAGGCAATGTCATCACAGATAAATGAAGGGTGCAAGACTACAATCAGCAAAAATACTGTCAAAAGAATGCTGCCTTGGTGTGCTGGTGGTCTTAGAGGATGAGTAGTGGGGAGACAAAGCCAAACATTCGGAGTGGGCTAAGAAATACCAGCATTACACAGTGGATACCGGAAAAAAGTCCTCTATACTGATGAATCCAGGTTTGAGATTTATTAACAGAAGGTGCAACAGTTAATGTGCTGAAACTGTATAGTCTCCCTAAACAATGTGGAACTATTGCTTATGGACAGACAGTTAAGTTTATCTGTGCTTTCCTTCAGGCACAGGTTGTATGCAGGTCTCTCTCCATTTAAACTGCCTGTTTAAAAAAAGGACTACATAATGACGATGCATGAGAGAAAATGGTATACAGTATGCAGTTAGCATGTTACATATATAATAACTAATAAAAATAGACATATGCAAAGAGAGTTTTTCTCAGAATGTAATCCTGAGCTCATAGAATACCCAGTTTATTTTTTAGCATAGGATAAGATAAGATATTCATTTATTAGTTCCACGACGGGGGAAATTTCTAGTGTAGAGCAGCAAAGAGGAAATCAGAATAGAAAGGAGGGTCAGTAAAGTAGCAGGAGCTAAATAGAAAATAAGCAATATAAACAAGAAGTATAAAAAGTATTAACAATTTAACTAGAGGATAACAGTATTAACAACTTGAACAAGGATAAAAAGTATTAACAAATTAACAAGAGAAATATAAAAAAATATATACTATGGACACTTGAATTAAAGATGTGCAATATTTCAGTATTTCATTCACTGTGCAGTATTTCATTTGATCTAATCTGTAATTCAACTGTCCTGTCTATACTGTATACATACAGTATAGATACAGTATACTGCATACATATTGTTCCCATAATTCATATATTTCTCTTATTAATGTGTCAATACTTTTTAGCCTTCTTTAAAGTGCTAATGCTTTCTATTCTGGTTACACTGTTTATAGTTTTTTATACTTCTTTGGTTTGTGTTGCTTATTTACTATTTATCTACTGCTGCTTTAGTGATGCTCCTTCCTATTCTGCTCTCCTCTCTGCTGCTGGACCCTGGAAATGTCTCCGTTGTGGGACGAATAAAGGAATAGCTTATCTTATCTTATGAAAAAAAAAAAACTTGTGAAAGTTACCTTGTTTATATACTGTTCATTTCGTATTTTTAAACGTGAAGGGATTCTCATGGTATTGGTATAGTATTTATTCTTTAATATTGGTTGTCTATTCCAACAACACATATGATTATTGTTTATTCATAGGTAAGAGGCGGCCTGTGCCGCCGCTGCCCGCTAGGTGGCAGCAGTGTGTCTCCGCCTGCCTGCGTGCTGTTGAGCCTTTGTTTATAGGAGCCACAGAGACGGAGGGGCCATGCTGCTCCATGCCATTGTCCCTGACACGGATTAACTGGCTGCCTGACAATGGCCGTGGCTCTGACAGACACACTGCGGTGGGAAACACCAACAATAATAACACTAGTTTTGTGTTTACCTCCCAGGTCGCTCTCCTCCTGCGTCGCTTCCTCCTCCCCGCTTATTATTAATGAGAGCAGCTCGGGCTGCTCGGCTCGGTCCTCGGGCTCGCTCTGCCCCGCTCCTCTCTCCTCCATCACTGCTGCTGCTCTAACACTGACTGTTGGCCCTCCTGCCTTCACTGTGTGGTGGCGCTGAAGCGGGACATGTCCCTCTAACATGTCAGAACAGTAACATGTCCACACCGCTCGGCACCGCTCGGCGCCGCTCGACACGCATCTGGCAGCCGCTCTATAACGAGCCCATCGCGGTGTCCCCCCGCACGCGCCCCGCACGGAGCCAACTTAACTTTTCATACAATCACACAGTGGTGTGTTCCTCCGGAGAACAGCCGCTGCTCCGTCCTGCTCCGGTACGAGGCCTCCACTCATGGGTTCTAAGGCTCCTGCTTGTCTTCAGGGTGGGGAGCCAGACTAGGGGCCCCTGGGGCTCCTTAAGGGGCTCCTGGGTAAATTTAAAGAGACAGTAACAGCGTCGACAGTGCACACCCACCCCGGGGGGGAGGGGGTGGGGGGCAAACAGAGCAGCTAATACTGATAAGCTGCTCATACTAATGCTGTTGTTCTCACAGAATCAAGCCACGATAGAGGCAAAGCATCGGTTAACACACGAGGCGGGGCTCCCCCCGCCCCCATGAGCTCCAGCTCATAACGCTTGATACTGGGGATCCACATATACTATTTTTTAAATAAAATGCCGTGTTCAGTGTTCAATTCAAAGTTCAGTGTTTATAACAAGTGTAGGTCTGTATTAGATAACAGCCTGCATTATTATACTGCAACAAACGCATGTCTTCATTATTGACTGATCTGCCCATTATTTGCTCCATTCATCAATTAATTCAATTAATTGTTTGGTCAAGAGCCCAGGTTGACACAGCCTATTCAAATAGGTTGCTTTGTCTGAGCCATGGCCAAAACTCCCCACAATATTCAGTTTGCTATCACAGACAAAGAGAACCAGCAAATATGCACCTGCCAGAAGCCGGAAGAGAAAAAATGCTTAAATTAGTTATAAAATGAATTTTTTAAATTATTGCCAACCAATTATCTATCGACTAACTGATTAACCAACTATGCGTTTCTGCTCCAATGATACATTCTCTTACATGGTAATATTCGTTGTAACTTGATCCTATTTAAATTAAAATGTTCTTATTTTGTTGGGTGACAGTACTTGAATTAATATAGATTGATTGTTTAAGCTATACGTTCACAATTCACATTATACTGAAATCAGAATATTATTTTGTTGGACATTGGACACCTCTTGATAGATTAAGATTTTAAAAGAGATTCTACAAATGTGTCTACTTTTATCTATTGCTATCTGCCTATTAATTATAAGCGTTTGATCACGTGTGCACATTATTGACCCCTGCTGGTTCCACATCAATGGAGGTCATCTGTAGAAAAGGCCAATAAATCAATGGACCTTTGTCTAGCTATTCCATGTTGGAAAAGACTATATGACATTGCAAGCTTTACATAATCTGTGCGCATTGCTACAGATTTTGGAATTTTCATATTTAGGTTTCCTTCAGCAGTGACATGAAGACTGAGGCCCAGCCTAATCAGCAGTCAGACTGATCTCATGGATGATTAACTCATAGCCACAATTTGGTGATTTTTTTTTCTTCTTAACGTGTGAGGATTTAAAGAGGAAAGGAGGGTTGTACTATAGTGTCTGTGTGTCCACGCCATAGAGCGAACACACACACACACACACACACACACACACACACACACACACACACACACACAGTGGAAGCATCCAGGTCCCACATCCTGGTACTTTCCAGCGTTGTCAAGGCAGCCTCAGAGCTCGGCTGGCTGGCGGAAAGTGGCTGCAGTGTCCGGCACAATATCTGTCCACAAGCGTTCACTCAAAGTGTCCCGGAAAGTTAGCTGTAACTAACAGGTAACGACTGTGCATGCTTTTCTTCCACGTGTTTCCCAGCAGTACTGTGCGGGTTTTGTGGCCGCTTTCAGACAGGCAGCAGACTCAGACAGGCGCCAGTCCGTGAGGACAAGAGGGGGAAGATCTAGTCCATTGTGCCGCTCAGAGACTCGGTTAACGCTCCACTGTGGCCATTTCTCCACCGCCTCGTCGTATGTAAGCTTAATGTAGCTTCAGATGGGTTTCTTAAAGATCAAATGGGCCCGGAATAAAGAGTAAAAATGGCTCTCGACAGATATAATTTGTGGTAGAAAGGTGGAGGTTTAAAGGAACAGTGTCACTTCCTTCCTGCTTCCTGCAGCTTACACAGTTGTAAATACACGACGTGTCGGTGTCACCAAAGATGCTCGATATTTATATTCTTAAATGCTCTATTTAAATATTTGGCCCACTGTGAGGTGTAGGCTAGCCCACCGTGTCTCACGTGGAAACCGTGGGCGAGTGTTGTGATAGAGGACATGGGCGTTTTAGTACATATGCATTGTCTTTTCATTTGCGTTTAAATCAATGGCTGGCTTTACTGACTCCTAATATGATATTTCGTGCTAATTTTTTTAGCATGTCAATGAAGGAAAAGTTACCAAAAAAAGCACAGGTGAAACTGTTTTCAGAAGTGAAAAACTACATGTGCCTCTGAATATATTGTATACTGTGAAAATATTGCACAGCTATGAAATGTTGCACACGTGATATAAAATCAGTGATCGATATTTTCATGTTATGTCTTACATTTTAAATATCTGAAAATCATGTGGCTCTCTGTTGGGAATATATCTCATGTGAAAGGCTGTTTTCATGTGATGAACCCATGTGCTGATTTTTATCACATCTGACGTATGATTCACGTGATATTACATGTGAGATTGTCTTTACATACAATGTCTTACATTTTACATGTGTGTAAATTACAAATGAAGATTCATATGTGCTTTTTCTGCTAATATTATTTAACACACTACAATTTCTGAAGTTAAAGTGAAGCAAGATATCTAGGGAAATCCAGTCCAACAGCTCTCCTACATACCTTCACAAAGCTTATTGTGCTCAGGGTTTCTTTCTTAGAGGTGTTAATTCAACTATATGTTTATTATTGAGGTCACAGTTTGTGTTTTACTAGACTACATTATATTGAGATGTGTTTCAAAAATTCTTCCCTCCTCATGTTTGCACCAGAGCTGAAATGATCAGTTGATGAATCAACTACTTGTCTGACAGAAAAACACCTGGCAACAATTCTGAAAATTGGTTAGTCTTACTTTCTAAGCAAAAAAAAAAAAAAACATACTTCAATTTTTTGAGCCACTAAAATGTGTAAATGGGTGTCCAAAACAATAGAGACACCTCTCAGTGTTATGCAGTCCAGTACAACAACCCTGCAAATCACAACCTCAATGATAAAAATATAGTTGAATGAACACCTCTCTGACAGTATCAATGAAAACTGAACATCTATTTAAAGGTAGAATTTATGTCAGGGCTGTTTGATTGGATACCATTAGATTATATCAAGTATCAAGTGTGTATAAAGTGGTCACTGAGTGTACAGTTGATTATACCACTCTGATAATTTTAAGGAAACATAAGCATTATAGTTGTAAGGATAGAATTCATGGCTAAGCTGTTGTTTGAAATTGATTAGATTGTTTGGGTCGACCTAACAAAGTGGCCACCGAGTGTACCTTGGAAATGCAGTATTTTTAGTAGTATTTTTTTAAAATATTAATTCCTTTTTAAAGACAAATTTCATTAAATTGCTTTGTTACAATCCGTTTCATGAATTGTTGCCGCTGAAACCTCAACTGTTAGTATGATGCAACTAAGAATTGTTTTCTGTTCCTCAGGACACCTGCGTGCCGATGTGATGTCTGACAGATTTGGCAGCTGCTCAGCAGAGCAAAAACACCTACTGTGGCATCATACAGGAGGACACCATGCAAGTTAATCGCCGTGAGGATTCTGGACTGAGGGGGTGAATTGAATCAGCGTGATAAGGAAATAGCCAACCAGTACTGTTGGATGAGAACTGATGGGCTGTCCAAGCTGGCGATAGCATGCCAACTGCAAAAGGTAAAGGTGGTTCAGCGTCCCTCCGCTACCGGTCTGCCTCAGATTATGATGATGCCACGCTTGCCCAAAAGAGAGAGTACTGGAGAACCAAGAAACGAGAGCAGAGGGCCCGACTGTCGGAGCGGAGAGGAAAGCCAACACAAGACAGTCGAGGGAAAAAGGTCCTACATCTAAATTCCCCTGCAGTGGTGAATTCAAGATTATCTGGCTCCTTTGCTGCTTTCTCATCTCCTTTGCAGAGTAATAATGAATCATACAAAACAGCAAACCCCTCTCCCGCATCACAGAGTGGAAATACAGTGGGGGACATCTCAGTTAAAGTCACTGAAAGCCAAAAGGAGAGGTGGCTCCAGACAATGAAACTCAACAAGGTCTTGCCTCAGTTGCCAGCATCATGTTTGATCTCAGCCAAAACTGCTGGGGGTGACACAGCTGCAGTGAAATGCCCAACAGCAAAGGGTGCTGTGAGCAGAGCCGTTACCTCACCCACACCCAGTGGAACCCAGCTGAACACCAGTTCCTCAGTGCCTCCAGTCAGAGTGACCAGGATCACCAATGGCGGCTCCACTAAAGCAACACCTCAGCCATGTGTGTCTATGCAGGGAGCATCAGTCCCCAAAACGCAACATAAGGCACAAGTTGCATTACGCATTCAGCCCAAACTCTTACCCACCAATGTGACCACAGGTATGATTCTCGTGTCTTCTCCATGTGTCCCTGTTTCTATTAAAACAGAGGATAAAGCAGCAAACACAACACCTCAACGTGTAACAAAGAGTGCCTTGGTCATTTCACAGAGGGCTAAAGGTGTGAGCAACTCACAACCTTCTCTGGAGTCCGAGGAGGAGAGAGCAGCCAAGCGCAGAGAGCACTGGAGGATCAAAAAACGAGAGCAGAGAGCAAAGGTGGCAGCTCAAATAGCTAAAGCCAGAGAGAGGACGCAGGGTACAGAGATGATGTTACAGGGGCGAACGGCACAAAAAGCAGGACTCGTGGGTGGCGCGATTAATCAGCATCTTCCATCTCAGTCGTTTTTGAGAGGAGTAGGCCAGAAGTTGTTTTCTACTCGAGTCAAAAGGGAAAATGATAAACTGCAAAGTAGGGCAGCAAGTTTAGCTGCAGTTAACCTGCAAGCAGATCAGATAAAAGTACAAAATCCACATGGGAATAGGGCAAAACAGCCAGCCATCATATCTGATGTTATTTCTGTGAAAAAGCCAGGGGAGTCACAGAGAAAGCTTCCAAGTTATGTACATCTTTCTAATGTTTCCAGAGGGATTGCACGATGTAAAACACCTAGACAGAGGTTCATTGACGCCCAAAAGATTTTCATGAATCAAAGAAATATAAGATGTAAATCCCCGCTGCTTACTTCAGTCTTTGGTACCAGAAATATCCCCAAAATTGACCCCAACGACACACCCGAGCAGATAATTGCCAAACGGCGAGAGTACTGGCGGATTAAAAAGCGCGAACAGCGAGCTAAGCTGTCAATGGAAGTAAAGGCTCGGTTGAAGGAGAAGGACTCTCTGATGCGAAGAGTGAAACGCTACCAGAAAATCCTAGAGGAGATGAGGCGGGCCAGAGCGCTGACACAAACCGCAGGAAGCACCCATACCCACGCCTCTGAGACTATTGGAGGTTTCATCAAAGAGGACGGGACAGTGACCATTAACATTCCCCAGGTTCCTACAAATCACAACACAGCACCACACAAAAGTGAAGAGGAACTTCATGTAGTTTCTGATAATACCCCCATAACACAAACTCAGCATCAACCTGATACTAAACAGGGAAGTATTGCACCCATTTGTGTAAACCAGCCTCCCCTTCCACTCCACCCTGCTCAGGTGAAAGTCTCTTTTCCTCTTCCTGGACAGTCTGTCAACAAGTCTTCAAAACTACTGTCAATCAGACCAAGGACTCAACTTGAAAGCACAACCGTTCCTAATTCACACTCATTAGCAATCCAAAGTGTAGATCAGCTTACTCTCACTCCTCCAGTCCCTCAAGATGCTGTTTCTGGGGGATCAGCAGCAGGGCTGAACCTTGGTGGCTGTGTCATGAAAATGACGGTCTCGAGTAGTGCACCGTCAGTACTCTATCTAGACCCAGAGTTGACAGAAGAGGAGAGGATGGCAAAGAAGAGAGAGTACTGGAGGATAAAGAAACGTGAGCAGCGAGCAGCTCGTGCTGCTCGACTGAAGCAGGGTGCCCTACAAGCGAGGGCCAGTGCGGCCTTACAGAGGAGGAAGGCCCAGAAGCAAGGAGCCGTAACTAATGTACTACTAGGCAGAAGGCTTACTAGCCGTACAGGAAATGTGCGATGTCTCCCAGACAATGATGTGCCTGTTATGCCACATGCAAGTGAGATAAAACATGAGAGTGAGTCTGTCCCAGCAGCTGACCTAAATTCTCAACCAGAACAAGCCATCTGTCCAGATATCAAACCCCCAACCTCCCCAACACCACCTCCAGCACCTCAGCCAGAGCCTGACCCAGCTCTGAATGCAGAGAGCCAAGCTACCACTCTGCTAGCCGTGGCCTCTATGAAGAAACTCTTGGAGGAATCACTTAGCACAGTGACAGAGTGTAAAAGTGAGCAAACTGACATTAAAATAGAGTCAACGGAAGAGGCATCAGAGCCAGAGATGAAGCCAAATTCACCTCAGCTCTTTTTTGAAAAGGACGAGGTGGCTCCTATCGCTGCTGACCTGACGTTGGAGATAAAAAGTTGGCAACAAGATACCGATGCCTTGGTACAAGCAGGTTCACCAAGCCCTCACCTGACAGACTCACCACAAATGAACGAGACACTTTCACTTCTTCCTACCTCCAATGAGGTAGTCCTGCATCCCACCTGTGAGCACTCATCCCAAACCCTCTCAAACTTTATTGTAGTCCCCACAGAAACCTCTGACAGCCCATGTTCACCTCGCAGAACCCAGAGGCTTCACACCAAAAAAGAAGGCCATCAAACCTGCAGTTCCCTAGAGCCACCAAAGCTACATCACCTACCCATGGATCAGCTACAACCACAGCAACAACACTGTGAACAACGCCCGGCACAAGAACAGTGCAAAAACATCACCTTGCCATCAGCACAAAGATATCACAGTGAGGTGACGGAGCACAGCGGTTTGACCAGCCTGCAGAGGAAGAGGGAGTACTGGAAGCTGATGAAGAGGCAGCAAAGGGCCAGGTTGAAGGCAAGGCAGACAGAAGGACAGGGAGAATGCAGTAGTCGACTGCCCCCGAAAAACATGCAGGTAATATGAAACGTGGGAATAATGTTCATTTTTTACCATGTGCCACATGTAGCTTCTGATATATTGTGTGACAGTGTAACAAATATTGTAACAAGTAGCTAAGATTGAACATGCTTGATACAGCATTGTTTTGCATTGGTTTGACTGGGTCTTAGAGAGAGACAATGTGAGGGACAAAGTTAAGAATAGCAACAGTTGAAGACTATACAGATTTAAAGTCCAGCCCCCCTCGCTTGCTAGCTTCTATAACGTTAGCATTTGTGTTTGTTTCACCTCTCTTTCTAAAAAGTTGAAAAAGTTGGATAATGACTCTTTTCATATAGCATAGCATAACACTGAAATGTTGACACACAACACAAAATAAGATAAGATAATTTTTTATTGATGAAAATATGAAGAATATGCATATCGTGTATTTGTTAACACAACCTGATACAACCACTCGACGCCAGCAGAAATGATGAGCACCCGTGAGACTTTCCCAATGGGCCAACAGGCGAGACTCATAGAATATGTTATTTTTCTTAAAATGAAATGGTATTCACATTTTGTTAGCCCATTCAGTAGTAGTTACCCATTTAGGTCAGATAATGGACTGAAAAACCCAAGGGGCATGTTTTAGTTTTGAGAAAAGCCACTGAGGTGAGTGGTGGTTCCATTTTGGTTAACTATGTATGGATACGAGCAAAAACTTTCTGCTTGGTTTCTGGTGTGCATGCTGATGGATGATGAAGTTCCGTTACTGTATACTGATTTCATAGTTTATCTAAACTAAAAACTGAGGACCCACAAAATTAATTTAGAGACAGGCCCTTGTTAGGCATGGCCAGTGCCCTCTCCGGCTGAAACCTGAATCATTATACTGCAAACCTCTGCCTGGTATTTGACACTTGAACAGCAAAAATAGAGGGGAGTGTGACTGGGGGGGGTACTGAAAGCTAGAAGTAAACATATATGTGTTTCTAAATGATTGTTGTCTGATTGCTGTATTTAATTGTGTTTCCCTGTGAAAAATTAAGATGAAGCATTTGTTCTTGTTGTGTTGTCTTTCAGGCTCCAGGTCTTGTTGTTATCAACACTGTTAAGGGAGTAAATCCTCCAGCAAAACCAGCCATTCCCCCTAAGCTATCCTTTACTGCAGTGTCCAGTGTCCCTACTGTCCTGGTTGTTAGCCCTACAACATGTAATGCTGAACATTCACCGGACACATTCCAGGTCAAATTGCCCATCACCAGTGTCTCCTGTTCACCCACAAGTGAGCAAAACAAAATAGAAGTTGGGCCTTCACAGATTGAATCTGACTGTCTAGGGGCTCCAGAGACTCTGCAAGAAACCATGCCAGGACCACGAAAATGGATCTCTACAAGCTCAGATGAAGACTCGACTCCCTGCCTCCCCACGCTGAAGCCCCCAGACAACCCGCTGTCTAGCATCAACCTGCAACCTATTGAACCCCCTGGTCAAACTCCAGATTCCACCCTCAGTCCAATAAAAATCCCTTGTGCCCAACATCAGAGTCCCACACATGTGATTCAATCTCCCACCAAGCTGGCACCTGTAAGCACCATGGTTCCACCAAAGCCCATCCCAGGGGAGTCTGAGGAGGACTTTCTGAGGAGGAAACGGGAGTACTGGAGGATAAAAAAGAAGGAACAGAGAGCCAGAAAAGCCATTCGAGAGAAGGGAATAGCCCCAAGGAGAGCCTCCAACAACTGGAGACCCATCCTGCCTGCCCAGGACCTACAAACAGAGGTGAGAGGGGCACAGATGTATATAAAAACCATGTTTTATAGCTTATAGGCTTGGTCTATTTCTTATGTTCATATTTAAATGATGAAGAATGCAGATTGGCCAAAATAAAACACCTCTGAGCTTACAGACACACTGAAAGCTGGAAGATTGTATGATAGAGTCTGTTGGGTCCACATCTGTTTACAAATCATGTAGGTTTTGATTCAACCATGATGTGTCTCTATTTACTCTCACCACACACAAATAAACCTTTATATAGAGTTAGAAAGTGACAGAGAGAGAGGCAGAGGGACAGAGAGACACAGAAGGAGAAAGGTGTGTGTAAGAGATATAAATCAAAGCACATCAGAAACAAGACCTTTGCTTTATTTAGTCTGTATTTCATTGTGATCACTTATTAACTATGAAGAGATGGAAAAATGACCACAAAGAGACACAAAGCACACGAAGCTCCAGCATTAATCACACTGCCTCAACTCATCCCCTAGCCTCACTTGGTGGCTGATCTTGCAGATGCAGACTTCATTGTGCTTATTTTATGTCTTATATTGGTTCATCAATGCACACAGCTGCTGTTAGTTTAAACACAGGAACTGGGTAAGGCTTATTTTTCAAAACAGGTGTAAATAAGTAACCATTGATCTTATGTCGTTCACTCAGTTTCTCAGTTGAATGAAGTGAGATCACGTTTACTTTATTGTCTTATACAGTAAGAAGAAAAAACAAAATTGGGAGATATTCTGTACAGTGTGAACATGTTCTCAGTTTGTTTATTATGATCTTTATTTTTTTCTTAAACCCTGATTTTTTTCCTCTCTGACTAATCCCTGTAGGATTCTGGTCAGTGGGTGAGCTCCTCTGAGGAGTCAGAACATCTAATGAGGTGGGAAATTACTATTGCTCCCGTAAAATTTGTTTTCCTTCCAGCTCAATGTAGGGTAATAATGTAACTGTTGTCACTCTTTCACAGCACTTCAGAGGACACCGACCCAGGATCCTTTCCATACTCAAGTTACACAGCACCAGTAGAAGGTGAAGTATCAACTATGCCATTCTGAACCTTACAGAATGCACATTAGAAAATTGCCACAAAACCGTCTCTCCCTCTCAATTTGTCTCTTCAGATGAGTCCGAGCTTCTGTTTGCTGACTATGAAAATAATAATAATGAGGAGGAAGGTCCTGTCTCAGACAACGTATGGAGGAACCACTACCTCATGGACTATGATCCGCTCAACCAGCTGCTGGTGTGCATGGTGTGCGGGGAGCTGCAGTACTCCCACAGCCTGGAGGGAGTGAGGGCACACATTGATGAGGCCCACCCAGACACCCTGAACATGGACCCTGGGGAGCAGCAGAGAATACTGGAGGCCTGGGATGAACAGGTGTCCCAGCGAGAACGCTTTTTTACCAGCCAGCTCCAGCAGCACAGCGAGGCTCTGGCAGGTACAGTATGACAGGAGAGAGAAGACATGTAGAGAAGGCAAGGTAGCTGGTTTTTAGAATGGTTTACACATATGGTGGCTCAAGAAGTGAAAAAAAACTGATATAAATATTGAATACCAAGACCAATCATTTTTGCTGCGTTAGTATAATACTCCCAACAAGTACTGGCCACATAACCATGAAGTGATTTCATGTGCGACTGTGCACCCTTTGAAAAAATACATTTTCCTTTTAAAAAAGAAAAAGAGTTGACTTCATAAGCAATAAAACAGATTGTTGCTTAATTCAATATATAGGGGTTTTATTGCCACAGTCTTACTTGTTCTAGTATGACCAGTAGTTAATGGTGGCTAATGTTAGCAATATTGCTGTGTAACGAGCATCAATGAGTCACTTTGCTGACTTTATCACCTTCCTGTTCTTGTGCTACTGCAACGCCACATTTTAGAGTGTCACAGATGAGCAGGGTTTGTTTTTTTTTGAAAAATAAACCAACAAATAAACACACTGTACCTCACCAGGAGACATGCGGTTTCCCGCTTGAGGTACCACACCTCTCTGCTCTCAGTCAGGTCACCTAATGATAATTTCTTAAAGCCTGAATTAATTGACAGGCCAATTTATGTGACCACTCGGGGACAGTGCAGCAACCTCCAAACTCAGTAACATTTGTTCACCTTTCAAAGTTTTTGTGTTTAACATGTTAGGAAACACTTGCTTATTTACACATCCTGCTGACACAGAGCAACATTAGCATTCATTTGGGGTAGTCTTCACTTCCACCTGAGGAATGGAAGTCCATTCACTCTTTTTTTTTTAGCTTGGGTAACCAGTTGCATATAGTTACAGAAGTAGAAGAATGTAGAAGTTCCATAGACCTGCTTTAATAGTCCCCAGATCATGATTTCTAATGATTTTTGTGACCCTTGGCGATCTTTTTTAGAATGCCACCATCAGATCCCAATTTCCCCTTGTACACGAGATATCAGGAAAAGTGTCATGAAATTCACTGAGCACATTCATGCTTCTCGGAGACTAAACCCTTTTCATTTTGGACACTCCACGAGTTTTCTCCAGCACCACACTCAAGATATTTTATTTTTTATTTTTCTGATAGGCAGATGACCATAACTACCTAGTTGTGCCCCCATAGAGTGGTATTTCTTTCTCAGTCTGTTTCATTTGAAGAACAGATAAAAACATGGAAAAATTAATGACATTCTATGTAGCTAAATTATGAGGGTTTTTTTCATTCTCATCATATCAATGATCTCACGATCCCTAGGTTTGAAAACCATCCTAACGTTGCCCTCAAATTTGTGACTGGTCAGACTGTATAGCAGAATCAACGGTATGTTCGTCCTTCCAAGACTTTGCTGTTTTTTTCATTTGCCAAACCTGTCTGACTTGTTTTGCAGAAGCACACAACAGAGACAGAGTCAACTGAAGATCACGGACCAGGGAAAAAAAAAACACACACACTTTATTTGTCCTATTTATTTATTGTCATGTATATCAATTTGCCTACCATCATAGAGAGAAACCTTGAAAAAGAATGCTGTGGAGGGAACACCCACCCTAAAAAGCAGCTTTACTTCATTTACTATCAGCATGGGTTTATGAAAGTCAACATTTTTTATACTGAAGCTGCCACAACTGACTTTATGACTGTGTTTAAAATATTTGAAGGAGAAGAACAGCATCCTGGGTAATACAATTTTTGTGGCTAAAAGCATCCTGGACCTATCTCTGAAATGGACACAGATAAAACTCATATTGAAATAAAAGTCATATTCTTGCTCTTCTTCTTGAAATCTTTAATTATTCCTTTAAATTTGGCCATTTTAAACCTCTACAACTATAATCATACCATCATAGGAAAATATAACCATGCCTTTCAACAGAAAACTTTTGCTGAACAGCAACAACTCTGGCCACAAGCAGCAACTACATGATAATAGCAATTTTCTCTCGTTACCTAAGATGCTCTTGAGTCAGTTGCTTTAAAGACATCATGAGGTGACCTGACTGAGGGTGAAACCAGTCCTGGTGAGGTACGCTGTGCTTACTTCTCATTTACTTTTGAAATAAAACAATTGAACTAATTTATTAATTTATTGATGACATGCTAAAACCTAGCCCTATTTGTGACCTCAGCACTCCATAACTCTGTGATTTGCTCACTTTGTGTTTCCGATGCAAACCGTAGGGGAACTTTTTTTTCACCTGTTATTCAGCAGTAATTTGCATCTTCAAATGTATTTTCATTCATTTTCATTTGCCCGAGCCAAATGTTTTATCATTCTGGGAAGACACTAGACATTTGTGAGATCATGAAAATACAATTTGCTGCTGGTCAAACGGGTAAAAAGTAATGCTTCGATCTTTTCTCTAAGGTTTGCAGAGCATGTAACCAAATCGCAGAGTTAACGCCTCATCACACCAGAAAGTGGTACGGTGAATGAAATAATATGCATGTGTTTTTGAAATATGTGGTTGTGGAAACTGGGTGACCAGGTGACTGTACTTACAGGACTAGCTGGTGAACTATTATTCCTGTTCCCTAGCTTGGCACTATACAGTCACATTCACTCCTGGAGATTCTTACTGACTTCACTCGACTGTTCTGATTACCTCCCCCTCGCATTTCCTTCATCATTGTACACTATTTCATTCAATAAAACAGTCAGAGAAATTCAAGCTTGTTAGCTTACTTGTTTCTATTCCCCCCGTCTCATAATTTCCTGCCGGCCATTGCTCTTCTGTGGAGCAGCACATATTCTGACAGAGGACGGGAAGTGAATCTACTAATCACAAAACTGCAGTGTAACAGTAGCACAAGTAGAGAAGAGTCATGAAGTAAGCAAAGACCTCAATATCTACCGAAAGCTTACTGACACTAGCACTTAACTACAGTACGTTAAGACTGTCTGTCAGACATCGTAAATGTTTGCTAACATTAGCCACAATAAGCTACTGGTCATACCAGACCAAGTAAGACTGTATCAGCAAAAGTGGTGAGTGTACTGAACTGAGCAAAAGTGTGTTTTATTGCACGAGTCCACATTTTATTTTCCAAGAGAAGGACTGTCTTATTTCTTCTTTCAAAAGTTACACAGTCTTACGTTAAAGCCAGATCAATAAAGCTTTTTTTTTAACTTCTGGAGCCATAGTGGCCCACCTTACCTTATTCAGTGATGAGCAAAGTGTGGGATGTGTTATTCCTCTCAAATGAAGAATTAATGTACATCCACACTGTTGAATAACTTAACTATTAAATTAAAGACATTAAAATGCAATGTCAGGTTTTGAAGGATATGTTTTCGTAGCCGTATCAGATCAGAGATGAACAGCTCACACATTGATATCTTATACTTTCGCTAAATTAGACATTAAATTTAGATTGAAACTCGCTGTTCGGCCAGCTGTAAGAAAAGAAACTGTGTCACACATACAGCACAAATGTTAACGTTATACTACAGTTAATTTATTAGAGCTGACAGTTTTGTATGAAGTTGTTTCTGCTCTGCCGGCAGGCTTGCATTCAGGGCCAAGACTGTTAGACCCTTGTTAGCTATTGGTTTATTGCATGGGTGTCTAAAACTGTTTTTGTATGTGGTACTGCACCATGGTGTTCTCCAAACCCTGAACCTTACATATATTCACTGACAACTTTTTGTATTTAGTAGAAAAAGAGAGAGACCTGCACACCAAATAGTTCCCGTTTGAAGGACTTTATTTTGCTGCTGCGTGACGTTTCGAGTACAAGCCTCTTCCTCAGACTGCTTTTTTTTAAATTATTGTTTCAACTTTTTGTATTGAGACAACTTTTTTACTGTGACTCTCTCGCCGTCTCCCGCAGTTCATTTCAGCTTCGCCATGTGTCGTCAAACATCAAACCAACCATCTGCACTGTAAATACACAAAATATTAAAGTGGTTATGAGATACCAGATTTTTTTCTTTGACTGTGCTGTTTCACAATTTTGAGAGCAACTTTATTGATTATTTATTGAATTTCCTCTTATATAATTATTATTGATGATGCATTATTGATATCCATAGATAGTTCCATGTTAGACAACGTTTCTCATTTGTGAGTATTGAGGATCCAAAGGCTTTCCTGCATGAGTAGTAAATGGATGAACAATTGTATATCAAAGATGAATTTTGAAATGCATTCCCATGTTTTTGTATGAGTTTCATTAGGAGTACAATTCTGAAATAATCTTCTGTTTGAGCACAAAGCTGTGGAGGTCAGTCATGCTTGGAGAAACTGCCTGCACAGCTACAACATAGTGTAAATAGCTTAAAGTGACCAAGCTATTTTACCTTCTGAGAATGTAATTCTGACATGATGACCTGTTTACCAGTTCAAAGGGAATGTTTAAATGCCTTTTCAGTAATAAACCTTTTCTACCTTTGGGTTTGTTCTTTGAGATCTTTTGTCACACACTAATTGTCTCTAATCTATTTCAACTTTTTAGGATCTTTGTTTTTATTATATGCAATTAACAACATTTTTACATCTTGCCCTGTATTAAATGTAATCAAAGAGGACATGAAGTATATAGATATTAATTATTGGGCTACTCAGTAAAAAACCAAGTCTTATTGATTGGATTTAGGATTGACTCATACTGTAAACTGACTACCTAAAAGCTTAAAGCTGCAATAACTGATTATGTTTTTGGTCACACAGGGAGTGGTGGACACAGGTCGTGAACACAACATTGACACATTATATTGTATGCCTTATGGTGAACTTGTTAGCAAGCAGTTGCTTATTTACACATCCAACATTCATTTGAGGTTGTGTTTGTATCCATCTGTTGAGTGTAAGTCTGATATTTACTCCAATATAATTAGGAAAATATCCATATTGTTTATGAAAAAATAAAATTTCCTGTTTATTAAGTTTGACCCTACCTCAGGGTTTCACCTGCAGTCCAGTTCCTTACAGGATCCTTAAATGATCAATCCCGTTGTTCCCCACTACCTCCGCATTAAAACTTCAAAATACAAACAGAGTTCAGCATTTTACATTTCTTTTTTCCTTATAAGGGGCGAGTCTAGGGTTATTAGAATTGGATCAAGTTGACCATACTATGGATTGACTTATCACATTTTAAATCTCTTAAGTCAAAGTTAACTTAAAGTCAAAGTTAAAATAAATTGAAGATTTAATCATTTAATTATTTTTCTTTTGGGGCTAAAACTATTTCAAATGTAAATGATACATGTGGTGTCTGAATTGAATTGTTTTTAGTGACTGATTTATTGAAGGAAAGCAGAAAAACATCAATATAATAGATGATTCCCAACTTTTGAACGGTAGTGTACATTTGTAGTCCACAAGCTCAGGGTTATTTTCTCAGACCTGAAAAACACTTCCACAGCTGTTTTCACACGGTGCACAAACCATGATGAGTCAACTGAAACCTTTCCAGTACAAAGAAATTATTGGCCAACAGAGTGGCACTTCAATACTTTAAACCTAAATTAGAGAGCTTTTCCAGGACAAATTGTTTTCCAGGATATTTTGGGCAGTGTTGTTAATATCAGCATTTAAGAATCCCAATTTATCCACAATTTCTAGGATGAGCAAGAATTTTCCGTAAATACCAATTTATTCATGTACAATTATGCTGTCTGCAGTTTTCTTTAGACATTTTTGCACAAGAGTTCAGTACTTCTTTCAGTTTTTCTGCTGCTCCTACTTACTGCAATAAATTGTTCCCTTTAAAATAAATATATGAAAATATGCTGCTTTGGACAGATCCGTATTGGATTTGTTAGAAAGCCCAACCCATTTTATGCTAAAATGCTTAGAGCAGGGGTGCCCAAACCTTCTCCCTTGGAGGGCCAAAACTGAAACTTAATGGTGGGCTATTGGCCAAATACCTACTGTATTCTATTGTTAAGAAATAAAATGTTTAAAATAATTGACTGATTTACTGTGTCACTCTATCCGCAGTGTTTACAGTATGAAACAAAATGAAGGATTGATAAATAATAATTATATTGATACATAACTCATGGTGCCTTGAATGTTTTTTTGAGTTTCACTTTGTAAGACTAATAAAGGAATATCTTATCTTCCAGTCTTTATGCTGAGCTAAGCTGGCCGTCTCTTGGCTGTAGCTTCATGTTTGGCATACAGATGTGAGAGTGGCATCTCTATCTTTTCATCTAACCCTTAGCAAAAAAGTACATATGTATAATACATTAAGTGTCGAGCTATTCCTTTCAATCTGGTTGGTTGTGTTCAAGATGTGTTCTGAGACAATTTACACTGTAAAAAAATCAACTATTCAGTGCTCTCTGGTGGACAAACCCTGGAATAGAGACACTCTGTTTCTGAATGACAACAAGTACATCTTTACCTTTTCTTTTCTGTACTGACATTTACTGTTACTTATCTGCTGACATTTAGACAGATACCAATATATATGTGCTAATATAGGCAGATATGATTTGCCATGTGGACGTACCAGGCTCTAAACCTTTGGTAAAAGAATTAAAACATAGTGTTGGGCCAACAGTTGCAACATTAGTAATTTAGATTGTGACAAGGTTTTCAGTTTCAGATACAAATGAAATCCCTTTGAAGATATTTCACTAAGTCTAATGGCTTTTTTTCATGCAGGCCCCAGGTTGCAAACACTGCTTAAGATATAGACTGAGACAAAGACTAAAATGAAGAAGTACAGTTTTTTTTTTTTTTTTAATTTATTTGACTACTGAACCTTACCAACATTATTGAAAGGTCCTCAGGTTCTACTAAGTTGGTGTATTCCCTAGTTAAATAAATCAGTTCCTCACATGGACCCCAACCAGGACATATACTTGTGAATCAGCCATATACAGTATACCATGATGTTCTTGTTGGTCTTAACCACACAGTCTGACTGACATTCATGCTTTCATCCCCTGGCTTCTTCTCGGCTCTTCTTCCTCAAGTTCTTCTGCAGGCTGTCTGTCCTCTCTCTGGGTCTCTGGCTCTGGGGTGTGGTTGTGGCCTGACTGTGTCTCACCCACCCCCTGCAGCTCCTTGGGCCCGGCATCCAGGCGGAATAGAGTGGGCACCTGACCCAGGATGGGGTTGTTCTGCTGGAGACCAGAGATCCACTGGTTGAGGGTTGCCTGGTCTCCCTGGCTGGTCATGCACATGGCAAAGACTGGACCCTCATCCACTGCATACAAGACACACAAGAGCTGCATTATACACTGAAAATGAGATTTCATATGCTTTTTTTCTCCTAAGCACAATGAAAATTGAGCAATAACTGTCAAGGTCTGCGTTTATTTGGGTGTTAATTGAATGACCACATCAACGTTGAACACCAGTCAAAAACAAAGAACAATCAAGACAATTGATTTGAGAGCTTCAGTGTCAATATCTTACAGTCTTCTATACTGAAGCTCTCGTCGTCCCCGAGGTCACGGCCAAAATCCAGGTCTAGCTGAAGAGGATAGTCCAAACACCTTTCTGGATCATAGGGTTCATCTACCTGTTGGGGAAGACATAGATGCAGCAGTGTGACCCTTACAATCTGTGACAAGTCTCTGCAGTGGTGACGCCAACAGATTTCAATATGATTAGGAAACATTCATTAGAATTTCCTATTGCACAGTGCGGATTAGAAAAACAGACACTTGTGATGGCCACTGCTCGTGTCAACTATCTAGCACTTGAATGTAGTCAAGCCAAAGTCAGTTTGATTAGGAAGGTTCCTAAATGAGTGAAGTGACTTGAAATGTTTGAGTGCTCCTGTGATAAGAACTGGTGGAAATCAGTCAATAGGAAGTACTTTTTTTGTTTTCCTTGAGCTTTTGAGAGATCAAAGCATCTTTTCTGAGAGGACAGGACATGATTCCTAACTATCTGTTTCCATCATTTCAGTTGCCTTCTCTGGCTGTAGCTGGCAAATTTAGTCAGCTGAAACAAATTAATTTTAATTCAGTGAGCTGGTCAAACAACAAAATAAAACTATGAGCTGTTGTGTAGTTAATATATTTTTTGCATGCTGGTGTCTGTTTAGATTCAGCCAAAGATGGTTTCCTTAAATAAAAAACACCATGATATATAATTTTGATGCCTAGAAAGATACACAAAGCGCAGCCCTGATCCACGAAGCACTAAATCACTCCTCTAAGCAAGGATAGCTCGAGGTTCACCACTTTGTGAAGCACATGATTGTATACAGGATATTACTACTGGTTTTGGGTGTATTGGCAAATACTTAAAATCTTAATTTGGCAAAAGAAAAAATGTTGTGCATACAATTATAGAGTTATAGTAAGACACTGAATGTTGCTGCTTACTTATTGTTTACATATGTGAACAGCATTCGAAATATGTGATATATGATCCAAAGAATGCCTGTGTCAATTTTGGTACAATCTAAATGAACACTTGTGGAGATATACTGTAGATGGTAATAAATATGGCATATTTTGAAAACTTTACAGTGATGGATTTCAAAGTAATGGGTTGGCAAACTTTTGTCACAAATCAGTGGATGTGCTGAAAAAAAATTCAGCTATGAAGGACCTATTATTTAAACCCTTTTCAACAATCATAACAAACTTTAAACTATGAATTGGACATGGCCGTTGCACATGTGGAACATTTTTCACTCAAATCATCTCAGCTAATTATGGGACATAAGCTTAGCCACCCCCTAGTGGCAGAATATCCCAGGACTGCATAGCAAAGCTCAGACCTAGCATGCACAATGCACAATTGCACATGCACCAATTTTGGTTAGAATGTTTTCCTACCTTCTCATCAGGCGGTGTGGGGTCAGCTCTGAGGATGTAGTAGTATATGCACGTCTTTCTCAGCCACAGAGGGAACGGGCCCTCTACAAACACTGGCCTGTTTGGGTTATGCTTGGCCAGTAGCTCCATCTGGCTGGGGCTCTGGATACCTGGTGTCAACAACGGAAGGAAAGGAAACAAAGACAAAGAACAAAAGTCTGGATAGACTGTATAACATTTTTAAGAATGCAGCTTCCTGGTTTGTAACTGTTGTTCCTTTGGTTTCCTTTCCAGTTAGGCTTAAACTCATCAACTGCAATCATGTGTCAAAGAAGACAATATTGATATACGCTGGGGTCCAAATGTCTGAGATCACATTGAAAATCTCTAATATTTTCACATAAACCTAGAAATGATCACAAAGTTTTCACAAACTTGTTGAGTCCATGCTGGTATTTAAACAGTGGGACATACCAAATACAAAGATATTCTGAAATTCATGTACACTTTTCAAAGATTCAACTTTCCCTCAAATTGTGAAACCAATACGTTTTTAAAAAAATAGTATTACATTCAAAACAAATGCTAAAATGTAAGTATATTGACTAGTGGTCAGAGGCATTTCAATGTTTTAAATTTCTGTGAAATTACAGCTGTACGCATAAAGTTGATTCTCTGACCTAAGCAGTCTGGGACACAACTTGAAATTCCATGAGCAGTGGGAATCCTGTAAACCACTATAACACATTAAACAGTCCATACCTACTATATGTGGAAGTGTGATCTGCTCTCCACTTTCTGTAATGTCTGTACAGGGCAGCTAGTGGGAAGAGCAAATAAAAAGACATTATTTCCTGGAAAGACAGATTTTGTGATTGATGACAATAACGTTAAGAACATTAATAAATAAAGCGCAAACAAGCCCATCCTCATGTTCACAAATAAGTAGAGAAGTTGGTTATTTTCTCAAAGGTTCTGTTGCTTGCTGTGCTTTAAATGAAAAGTGCTGAAGTGGTGCTGAAACTTCTGAGACCTGTTCCATGAGCAAGAAAACTTTAAACAAAACCAGACTGACGTTTGTCAAAATTTGGCCCAATAACACAAATGACTAAAAATCCAACCCAACATGAATTTACTTAAGATCATGTACGTGGTTCTAGACAGAGAATTTTTCTTAAGCATAAAAAACCATTGTCAACTGTGGTAGTTAGTAGGTGACCACAAGCTAATAAGGTAAAACATTAAATATATTGTCTCTGTACTGTTTTCAATTGAGTATATAGCAAAAAGAATTAGAAAATTATCACATTGTTTTATTTATGTTTTACACAGTGTCCCAACGTTTTTGGAATAAGGTTGTATCTAAATGGACAGGGAGGGCCAAAAGGCTAAAAGATTATATCTAAAGATTTAAAAAGAATGAAAAAACTACAGCTCCCATTAAGTTGTTCATGAGAGCTGTAGTTTTTTGTATGCTAATAAATTAATCATTTAACTTTGTTTAAAAATCACAAGGGGCTCAAAAATCCAAAGTACGGTTGTACCTGATGGACAGTGATCTCAGCATCCAAGTCATTAGCGATGCGAGTCAGACTGAAACGAGCCAGGTCCACTGGGTCTTCAGGCAGCTGCTCGGGGATGGGGAAGGGGTTTATGTGTTTGAATTTGGGGAACCAGTACATGATGCGCTGGTACTTCCTTATGGGGTGGCTCTTCTCTCCAAAGATCTGGACCAGCAGGACTTTGGTCTCCATGTTGGGCATGATACCTGAAACACAATAATTTAAACTCAAGATAGACAGTCACTGCTGTATTACTGTAAAATGAATAAATGTCCCTGACATTTTGACAGCATACATCCAGATTCCTGCCCCTCCCTGTCTGGAATAACCCTCTCTAAATTCCAAAAATGTCTGAGGTATTCCATGATCAGACTGAATGCTACAACAGACACCCACCATAGTTCTCCATCTGCTCCAGTATCTGCACTCCGCACTCCTGCTGTCGGGGATAGTGGTTGAACATTCGCTGGATAAAGTTTCTGGGCACGAACACTTCTTTGGGAAAAACATCCAGCAGCTTGTTGTAGACTACCAAGTCTCTCTCCACACCAAAATCTGGCATCCTCTTCAGAGCAGCATAGATAAACTCCACGTGGCCGCGCCGTCTCACATCTCTCTTGGTGAAGACATCCACCACTTTGTTAAACGTGGCCTTGGTTTTGGCCTCTTTGGCCACATGCTCAAACAGGTCATCATGGATCACAAGAGACTTGTCCCTTTTCTTATCATCCTCATTGATGAACTCTGCAGTTACTGGTCGATTCTTTGCACATGCTGGGCTGTCGTGGAAACGTCTCAACACCTACAAGTGCAAATTTATATTGTTTACATGGAGCTTTGCACCTTAGAATCAATACTTCCTGTCATCTATGTTTCAAAGAGCTGCATAAGGCTAGCTTTTCTGCTCCATCTACAGGCACGTTTTATTCACAAAAAAGTAAGTATTACCCAGAGTAAAACAAAAAAATTCCATGCCACAGAGCTTCAACACCTGCTGTCGGAAATCAGCAGACAAAAACATATCAAATATAGCAGTGTGTGTCAGCGGTTGTATCAGGGGAAGTGAAACAATTAGAAAAAAAAAATACAGCTGCCAATGACGTGTGATCAGAGCAGAGTGGTACTGCCAAGTTCCTTCTTGTGGCAAGAGGAAACAGTTTGACATGAAGTTAGATGGCAAAACACATCTCACTATGGACAACAGAATACATTCAATTACAGGTGATATCACACTGTCAGGTGTTAGAACTGCATACAGACCCCAAGGCAGCTGTTGGAGGACTTTAGAAATTACCATGCCAAAATACTTATGCCAATGAAATCTAAAAACAAAATGAAAAATGCATATGTGAAAAAAGATGTATAAAGCACAAACCTGTTCATAAGAGGGATTCTCACATGAGGCCCAATACTTTCAGTTAAATACAGCTGTGCTCAAAAATTTGCATACCACTGTCAGAATTTGTGAAATATTAGCCCTTTTTTGGAATATATGACTTATTGTGCAGAAAAGCTCTCTTTTATTTAGATGAATATTTGAAGCAAAGTCTGGATGCTGTGTGTGGAGACTGAAGTCTACCTGGTGCTGGGTGTGTTGTAGCATGCTGGGCTGACTGGACAAGGCTGGCTGGAGCAGAGAGCCATACTGGGCAGCAGGCTTGGCTGCCCGGCTCACCTGTCTGAGATACTGCAGGCAGCGGGCACACTTCATGGCAGAGCCATAACACTAACATCCGGGAAACAGAACTGCAGAGACATGGAACATGACAGGGACAATATTCACAAATGCTTCGTTGCATCCATGATACCTTGTGTTTTTATGAGTTCACAGCTCTGGTAGGTCTATATTATTGCAATAATGACGACACTCACCACGATGTATTTTGTTGTGGAAGATAATTATGATATAATGGAGGAACAACTGAATTTTTCACTTAATTTAGTAAAAATAAAACTGTTTGGAGGATTTGTGTTAACCGACCTGAGGAGTGGCACTGCTTCATTCATAAACAGTCAATTTCTATCGTGTAGAAATATTTGCAAAGAGGTACGAAAACATTAAATGGACACATTTGTGTCACATGTAAGTTTCGCACATAATGGAGGTGTATTAGGACAAACTGTCAGTACAATTACTATTAAGAACTGATTAAGACCGACTGTAATACATGACTCATGTACATATCAAACTTATATGTCTCTAGTTCAATACCCACCATTTATGCTGACGGATGTAGAAGAAATTGGTCTCCTTCAGAAGACACTCTCCATGGACGCCTCCATGTTGAAACATCCAACATCCGGGTTCTACACACATTTGCTTCCCCCGAGTAAGAGAAACATTAACGCGATACTTTCCCCCGCAAACCCCTGACCTGTCAGGTACACACTCTTTTTGGGTATTGAATCGTTTTGAAATTTCATTTAGATTTTAATTGAATTATTTGACAGGTATTTTACGACGGGTTTTGAAATAGACATTAAGTTATAAGACACTAAGTTATCTCGTGACTTAGAAGCTAAAAACGAGGACATGTGCACTAGGTGATTTTAGAATAAAAATATTTAAACAAACGTGTGATAAGTGAAAGCTAAATACAACATGACATTTTCTTTTAACTTCGTCCCCTCTCGCGAGTTGAGTCGTCACTAATAATTAAGATGCGCGTGCACTGCAAACCTCTGCCGCGTGGTGGCGATAAAGGCCTTCCAAAGAAATTGGGTCTCGCAGCTTTTATTTGACAGGCACTGAGGTGTAGCCGAAAAAGTTTGTTGCGAGTTTCATACTGCGTAATTCACTACATTTAGATCCTCTTTATTTAGTCAATACCAGTTGGAGATAGTCAGCTCTGACAGAAGCATCTCTGCCTTCCCTGCGAATAGTGTCAAGGTAGCCATATTGAGTTACAGCACTTCCGGAACACGCTTTCATTCTTTCAACTAATGATGTGTTTGTTTCGTGTTTCATTATTTTACTAAATTTTCATCGTCGTAATTATAGTAATGTCATATTATTATTTAATTTACACGTGATTATTTGTAATTCTTTGTATTGTATAATAAACGGTGTCGCTTTGTTTACAGGAAATCTATTCACGCTTCCGGTGTTCTTGTTGCTAGAGCTGGCAGTTTGACAACAGTCCCCAGTGTGTGACTTGTGACACTCCTCTCAGCATGGAAAACACACCTCAGTCAAGGCTTTACCCCTAGAAAAACTTCACACAACTTTAACATTATGGATTCCTCTACGAACAGTTTGGGTGAGTAAAGCAACGAAACATTTGTCTTTATGTGTAGTGATTTTTACTGATATTACGGAAACTTGACTGTTTTCGGATCTAACATCGTTATGGAGGGAATACTTTTCCAAACTGCTTTAAAATTTTGGCACTAAGTTTTGTTTTGCTTATTGGTAAACGTGCATTCGTCGGGCCACATGACTTACAGTATTTTACAAAACTGTAAAGTGTTCAGGCTCGTTCGGCATACATCTGTACATCTTTAATAAGACTTAATAAGAGGTTTTAATTAGACAGATAAAGTTTTACAGGTTGTCTGTGCTTGCCGCCGCATTGCTTGGTATACTGTGATGGAGGAGGATAGTGGGAAGGACAGGCGGGCGCTTACAAACTGTTGTGATTTTAGGGAAGTTTAGTTGGACTCCATCGGATTAAAGGACGTTTTATTCAGCTGTATATTTGCAATTAAGCAACGCCCTACAACTTGAACTTGTCATTTCAAACAGTGATGGAGCGCTCTTCATTTGTCGTGCTGCAAAATGACAGCAGCATTTGTGTAACTGTGCTGTAATACCCTGAAGCGTTAGCAGTGAACATCTGCTGGTTACACTTTCTGCGACTTGCTACTTTCAGTTTTAGCGCGTGTTGGTTAAACGAACGTTAGCCTCTTAGCTCCAGCTGACTTTATTTTGGCACGCGGGATCAAATCAAATTTGAGGCGTGACTGTAATTTTTTATATATGCCTGGCTCGGTTGTGACTAAAGTCAACTGGCAGCAGAGTTTGTTCACTTTTTTTGAAACATTCAGTTTTGTTAAAATCAACATTTTTGTAAAGGGAGTTTGGCATTGCTGCTAGTTAAGATCTTGGATGAGTGTTTTCAGCAGCCACACTGACAGATCACCAGCAGAGCTGCAGGAGATCAAAGCACCTGGTTGAAAAGACACAAAAGTATATTGTATACATCACCATTTGCACCACGTATGATTTTTTAAAATCATGCTTATGCACAAGTAGTTGACTAAATTAGATTGAAGTGTGGACATCTTGCTCTCCAAGTCAAGCTGCCTTTTTTGCAAGCAGGCAACAATTCTGGGTGTTTGAAAAGCTCTGCCCACTCTGCCCGCACAATGCTGACTCTTTTACAGGAGCTAGAACACTGTTGCACAATGCTGCTTTTGTTGCACATCTGCAGGCCTTGCTGTCCCACCTTGTGTGCTGATGTTGTGTTTACTTGTCTTGTAAAATGGTGGGGCGGTAAGGCACTGGGGAACAGTAAATATCTCATGGGGAAGCTCGCCAGCATCTGTGGGCAAGGCTGCTGTGGCTCAGTGCTGGAGGGAACTCAAGTGTAAAACACAGTGTAGAGGCTGCCACTCTTCTCAACGATGGCCTCTGACTTTAATGGTAATTATCTTGTACTAAGGCTTCATAATGAAGATGATTTACTAACTTTAAAAAAACTGGTGTGGGTGTACTGAAACTGTGCAGCGTTGCAACCTACATCTGCTCCTGCCTTTGTGTTACTGTCAGCTGACTGGTTTGCACCACATCATGGGTCAGATGATGTGAATAACTCACTGTTGTGTTTTGTGAGCCACTATAGACTAAGATGTGCTTGTCCTGTGTTCCTCTGTTCTACATAACATTTTTGAGGGCAGCACTCTTTTATCCATCTGTACACCCACATACACAAATACCAGTGTTTATTGCAAACAAACAGGAAGCTAAAATGCATCGCTTCCGGTGAGCCAGAGAGATTTTTTCCAGAAAAGAACTACTTTTTCCAGAAACTGAAGCCACGTCCCAGTTGCAAACTAATATTTATGCATACACTAATACTAATTCTTAACATGAATAGTGCTTTCAAACTCAAATGCCAAATGTCAATCACACTGCAGCTTTGGAATAGCACTGCCAATTAAACCTTACTGAGAGTAAGCTAAATGTTTCTCTAAATATTTGATACTTATTTTTTGTTATATTTAAATTTAAAAAAAATATGATTTGTATTTTTGTTTCATCACTGTGCAATTTATCAGGATGTTGTGCAGGTGTGAGTAGCTTTAGTGGAATTAGTATGCATGCAGACTTTTCTGAGTGTACTTTGAAGATAATTTCAGTGTTTTACAACTTTAATTACAGCCTGTCTGATTGTCAGACTTGCTGTTGCTTGATCTCAGCTATTAACTTGATGTGTACAGTGTTATCATAACTGATAGTAATGAGAACTAAAACTAAGAAAACCACAATTATCCTTTAATGTCATCCTTTTTTCAGTGTGAATAACAAACAAATCTGGGACATAGTGCCAGTTGTGCAGAGATCAGCAGGAAGTTGCATCAGCAGATGGTAGCTATTTCAGTGTTCTTCCCAGAATGTTGTAATACAGCTTCTTTTCAGAAGAGCATGCAGGCTGTTTCGCTATAGTCTGGAGGTAGATAGTCACTGTTTCTGTCTCTTAGGCCTGCGTATTGAACAACATTTACAACATATTGAACAACAGAGTATCCAAAACTGAGGAGTACAGAAAGCTGGCATCGTATGTCTGATCAGATTTGTAGTTCTGCTTTGTTGTTCTTTTTTAGCTTCTTCTTTTTTTTGGGCAGTTAATACATTTGACTTATTTTGTTCACCAAAAGAGCCTTTGTAGAAAAACATGTCTATACTCCACAAAGCAAGGTATTGACAAAGGTATAGTTCTGGTATTAGTACTGAATCTCAGGTATTGTATCAGCACTAGTACCCAGCCCTTGTTTCTGAATAAAATTCCCTTTAAACTTCTTAGCTACCACCAAACCAAAAATAAGATGGTTATATCTGTGGTTATTAAATCACTATCCATAAGCCTCATTGGTCCTCACTCGGTGAGCTCATCGTGCTGCAGAGACTTATGTTCCATCAGCAGTCAAAAGACAACCTCACCATTTTGTTATCTGTATGCTAAGCAAGCATGGTCTTGCATAATGTTTGTGTCTGCATCTGCTGCAGTAGATGTTGACCCGCTGCCAGTGCCGTGAGCTTGCACATGCACCATCTCCTTTGGCTTTTTGACAGTTATTTTTAGACGCTTTTATCCTCTAAGACAGTTGTGCATTTAGCAGGCATCCCACATAGGCTGACTTTGAAGCTCTTGCCTACTGCAGAATCCATATTAAGAACGCGGTACAGTGGTGTTACAGAGTGTAGCTTCTTCCCTCATGAACTAACTTTGATGAATACAGAGAGCACTTTAACCAGCAGCCAGGTTTAATTTTAGCCCCTCATCAAGTTACTCGCAGCATTAATTTTGATTAGTGACAGCTGATATGAACTGCTGCTGGTGATGTTCGTCATTTCATACCGGTGAAAGTAACAGTCAGCTAAAAATGAGAAGCTGCTTGCTGAATTAAAATATGTCTGGTTCAGCCCAGATACTGTTGGCATATACGTCACCTTAAGTCAACTTGTCAGCCAATATTGACACAGTACCAATATCTATCTGTCACATCAAACTAGGTGTTTTTTAATTCTTTATAAGCGGATCATTTTATTGTTCACTCTGGAGCCAGGATAGAAAGTTATAATATCGATGTATTATCATCTCATGAAGTTGATATGGTGAATGTGTTAACACACACTTGCCCATTTACACATCCAGCAGACATTAGCATCGATTGGGAGTTGTGTTTGTGTCCACATGATAAATGTAAGTCTATATTCACTCTTGTTTTAGCTCTGTTTTAATCTCCACCAACTCCTGAAAAAAAATATGTGGCTCTTGAGCTGCTAAATGCCTTACTGTGTTCACCAGCTAGACTGTCTGTTTGTTGCTGAGCAGGCAGTGTACAGTGGGTCTATCAAAGGTTTTTCACTGAAAACAGCTGCCTGTTGGAAATAATGCTGATGATAGGTGAGATGTGGGCTGGAGAACCAAAACAGCGAGCTAAAATAAGATGAAAGGCTCTGTAGACGCAGACTTGTTGATAATTCTCAGTGTGTTTGTCTCTACAAGTAACACCTTTATATTGCACAAAGTCATTTGATTCATCGTTGATATAAAAATATGATTTAGTGCAGCTCAACCGGAGGTCTGTGCTGCTGTGCATCCATTTCATTCGATGTCAAATGTTTACTGATGCTCCACACAGTGAATGATAGTGCACAACTTAGCCATGCAAATGGTGCAGTTACACTCGCGTGCAGCGGAGGAAGAGAAATTGTTTCTCAGAGATGATGCTGATCTCTGTTTCACTTTTCAGATGGTACCTCAGACACTAGTGCAGGGGCGTACAGGATGTTGAGCTGTGGTGAGGTATCAAAATCAAAGAAGAGAACTAAAAGCAATGAGCGGTGTGCTTTGGGACGAACGGGGTCTGTGGGTGGTTGAGGTCATTATGCAGCACCCTTGGGTGAGAGGTTGCTACAAGAGATACATTTGCTTTATGAGGGCTGATACTGATATTTTAGCACACAAGTATCTTTAATTTTTGGACTTATAAAAAACAAAAATAGAATAAAAAATAAAACAACATTTGTAAAAGAGGCAGGAACCCAGATAACAAACAGATTTACTGAAGATAAAAAGTAAAACGGGAACGCATGGGAGGCTAATTATGCAGCATCTGTTAATTCTACTCTACTTCCGATTCTAATCAAGCTGGATGAAAAGAAAAGTTTTTGTAAGTTTGTATAACAACCAGTTGGACAAGAAAGACTGTATAGCTGTGCACAGAAACTCGACAAAAGACTGTGATCAGTCCAAGAGTTTGTGGCTGTGCAGCTGTCAGGCAGCCAACCTCCCACAAGACCTGGAATGACCCTGAGCCTTTCAGAAAAGTGAAAATCAAATAGAGGATTTGTATTACCAGCTTTGGAATCAAATTCTCCTGCTTTGTCTCTTTCAGGATCATTGGATACTTGTGGCTTTTCATCTAAATATTGCCAAACTCTCTGAGGCCTCCTAGTCACTTGTTGGAGGTGTGATTCACCAGAAAAATATGTTTTCTGGTGAATTGATCTGATTCATTTTCCCTCAAAATGTTAAACATAAATGAATAATTTGTTACAAAGCTGTTGTCAAGAAGTCCTCTTAAACTTGCAAACTAACCTGGTTTAACTCATTGCTGCCAGTGCTGGACTAAAATCACATTAGGGTCACTATTTTCTCTATACATGGATAGTTATTGACCTAAGTAATCATTAGACACTAATTTAGACATCGATCAACTGTTTTTGTTTACATTAAACAAATTAGAATTATTTTTTCTTCACACAGTAAATGAACGGAGAGAAAAACTACAAACACAGAAAACCATGTGAAATATCTACAACAGTTTTAATTTTTTAAGAAAATGTGTTCATCTTAAGGCGCCATTGCTAGCTTCGAAATGACTTTGTCTCTCTTTTCAAAAACGATTGTTACGTTCAAAACATTAAGTGTTTATAAGAGCCAAGAAGATGAAATAGGAGTCATCTACCAGGTTTGATGTGTATACATGCATCATTTCCTGCCAGTTCTTCTGCAAGCTAGTACTTTTTGGGCAGGAATGTTTTAAACACCACTGCCTCCAGTGGAAACTGGCACATAGAGAAGCATTTAGAGGACTTGAAGACATTGACTTGCCAACCAAAAATACCAAAGTGTAACAAAATGTGCATATTTCATAGTTTCGCCATGTTAACATAGTAGTTGTATGATCTGCTGAAGTCTGAATATAAACCAGAATTTCAGTGCAGTTGCTGTGAATTTAATGTGGATCAAATTCCTGCTTCCCCATAGCTGTTGCCAAACAGCTATGAGTCACCCACAGTCTTGGCTTGTAACTGAAAAAATGAAAACAAGAAAAGCAGACACTCAAAGTAGAGCGGGAAAGCAGTCATGCGTGCAGATGTTTGTGTGTGTGTGTGTGTGTGTGTGTGTGTGTGTAGATGCTGGTATGCAGCACTGTATGAAATGAGAACTGCTTTGGTGTCTCTTAATATATGTTTGTGTTGCGGTTAGAGCTGCTAGACAGTTTGCAAATATACTGTATTAGATGAGAATATCCTCTAATAAAAATCTGTTATCAGCCTGTCATTCATTTATTTGATTCAAGCTGTAGAACTGATCAAAACTAAACTGACTGTTTATAGGAAGACTTTTTTTCTGCATTGCATTACATTGCAATAAAATATTTCAAGACTGCACAAGCATGTGTTTGTAACCGTGCTATGAGTAGCATGCAAACAGCCAAATATTTAACAGGTGTGTTGTTCAGTTGCACAACTGACATCTAACAAAACAACAGAAACAGTACGGAGTGAAAAAACGAGTTCAGACAGTGAGGAAGTTGTTCATAAAAGAGGACAGGTCAGCACACCAGTATGGCTGTCAGTGGTTTGGGACGAGTATAGTGAAAGTCACTGGACTTGGCTGCAGCGTTTTAAAAATTAGAAAGTAAAACCTTTTATTGCACATTGAACTTTATCAGCTATATATCGCCCAGCTCTTTTTAATAGTCCACTCGTTTTGCTTGGTTGGTATGGTTATCCTCTAGTTGTGTTTTTACTTTTGGTGATAACTAACACTGGCCTGTAGTTAGAGTTGCATTTAACCTGTTGAACTCATGAATGTATTTTGGACAACATGCAGTTGACTTGAGATCTGGTGACTGAACGCTGTAGCGTTCACGTAATTTTCATACTCTTCAAAACATTCATCAAAAATGTAACTACATGTCAGGGCTATGGCATTGACAGAGATGCCATGCAGGGACAAGAACCTAAGCTTCTTATGACAGCCACATCATGGTGTTTGTTCCATGTCACTCAGCATTATCATACCAAAATATTCTTAGATCTACATGCAAAAACTGCACCTAGTACCTATGGTATCAAAGAGTGAAATCTTGTACCTTGGCCAATAGACTAAGATAAGGCAATGTGAACTAGTGTAGTCTTGATAATAGAAGTAAAACAAACAGTATAAAATCTGTTTATACAAATGTTTTAAAATTAGAGACATCTAAAGTAGGGGTCGACCAATTATGGACTCATATTCTGATTCATATTCTGATTCTCATATTCTGATATTCATATTCTCATATTTTCAACTGTCTGAATCATTATTTTGATAAAAGAAATGAATTGAAAAATGTGCTACTTTGGCTCTGGTGCAGCCTCTATAGTCCCCACTCCGTAGTCTGCTCGATGTCCCTCCCACACCTAGCATACCAAGCAACAGTTTCCCAGGTACACCACTGGAAATGTTGGAAGTCACAGTCTATGAGATTACACTTGATGGAGGCAACAGCGATAGCTTTTAAATCAGTCGCTCTTCTGCCAGAGCTCTCGGATAATGCACTTTGTTGCTGTGATGCATGATAACTCTAACATCCTCACCATCCTTGTTCGTTCCAAGTGGTTCAGGGAAGTCTCTGCAATTTATGAGACGATCAGAAGCCGTCTCACTGGAGAGCTGCTGAGCATCTGTGCTTTTTGCACCGCAGTCTGGTGCTGCTGAACTGGGACCATAAATGGAGGACAGGGACTTTGAGAGAACGATTCAAGTTTCAGTACAACATTGAAGTTTTACCAATTTAATTTTTACTACATTTACTTTATAAAATTTTGGGGAGCTATTTTGTTTTGTGTAAAATTTTCAGGTTATTTTCTGAGAAATGCTGCTGGAAGCTCTGTGCTGCATAGTATACCTTTAAGTGAAAGTACAAAGTATTAGCCTCAAAATACTTAAAGTACCAAAAGTGCAGATTGACCCATTTCACAATAATATACTATACATTATTTTACTGGATTATAATTATTGATAATAATGTGTTCATGACTTTAATGTTGCAGCTAGTGGATCTCATTTTAATTACTCTATACTGCTGGGTAGTTTCACTTATAATGATACATCATAATGTATTAGTTGATTTTTATTTTGTATTAATAATCTAATTCAAAGCAAAGCAAGCAAGTAGTAATTAAAGTTATCAAATAAGTGTAGTGGAGTAGAAGTATAAAGTAGCAGAAAATGGAAATAATTAAGTAAAGTACAAGTACCTCAAAATTGTACTTGAGTAATTTGAGTAAATTACATTCCACAACTGGTTTTTCTAAACTTGACACTTAAGTTTTTGATTTTTACTGCAAATGTACAGTATATCACTTCCAAATATTGGTTATTGAACTCCTTGATTACTAATATTATTCTAATATAATATATTAAACTAATATTATTGTTTTCAGCCCCGAATAAACCATATCGATGAACCCCTGGTCCCAAGAGATTCTGTACTTGGTTTGGGATGGATGCTTTCATTGATTCATATTCATCTTACGTGCTTAGGACTTTAATTCTTTTCTCTCAGTAAAACAAACTTGTAACACTTCATTGAGTGCAGTATTTTTGATCCAAATTATAATGTCAGTTCACTAGTTGAGGACATTTTCTTCTTAAGCGGCCTCCTGTTCAATGACAGTGGAAGTTAAACATGAATATTTTTTCCGTACAGTTTTTGTTGCTTTAAAATTAAAATGTTTTATTCAGTTGCAGTGACATAAACATTTAGTTCAGAATGCTTAGGTGTCGTTAGACTTATAGCAGCACACAACAACACAGTCTGAAAGTCAGTATGAAGGAGGATAGTAAGCAAAAAGAATGATATTTATAGTCCACTGTATATTAAAAGGTCTGTCACTCACTGTCCTAACATGCACTTAAACAGAAAAAGCACGGACTATAAAAAGATGAGACATTGTAGATAGTGAAGAGACACTCAAATATTCTATTTTAATTTGAAAATTGGAGTGTTGGACCTTCAAAAAACATATTTAACCTCCACATTACCAATGACACTACCAAAAAAACCAGACAATAAAACACTCCATTCATCTAGTCCATGTATAAAACCATCCCACTAAGTACAGGATCCCACTGCCAAAAACAGATCCTGTGAAGAAGCTCTTTTACAGCAGGAGTGGGTGTGGTGCCACCAAACTGCCAGTCATGGCCTCCACTTAAATACAACACTGACTCTTAAAAAGAAAGTTTTTCCCAAGACAGACTGCAGAGAAGCAGATCTCAGAAACCTTTCTGTTATGTGTTGACCACAATATCAAAGTGCCTTTGACCTCGCTTGTATTGCTGAAGGCCCACATTTATTGGCAGTTTGGTATTTATGTGTTTGAGCAGGAGTTGCAGATGGATCCGGCCTGGTTGGGGACAGTTCATAGTTTTTTTCCCTGAGGGCAAATTCAGCAATAAACAGTGTCTCTGGAGTAAAACTCCAACTTCATGTTTGGTGTACCCTCTGGTCGAGAATCATCCAGATGTAGACAGTGTGATGTCCAGATATATCCAGCCGCTACAACTGAGTGTGATGGTAGACAATGTTGCATAGCATAGGGAGTAATGACATCACATCAGTGTCACAGTTTCTCCACCCACTCACCTCCAGTGTATTTACAGCTGGCAACTTTTCACGTGTCACCACTTGACAATGACAAGACAAGACCCTGATAATGAGCCCACTCCACTCTCAGGTTTCTTTTCCAAGTGAATTCTATAACAATGTTTTATATATAAACTCTTGATCAAAGGCAGTGTTCATTTTGGTGAAACTGTATAGTTTTACTCAAATTATCGTCATTTGTTAGTTTTCGTGTAGTTTTAGTCAACAAAAACATTTTCATTTTCGTCATTGAGACTTAAGTCTATTTTTTGTCATGCATTTTTAATTGTTATGTCTGCTAAGCATCTTTTTTGTGTACAATTACCATGGTTAGAACTGTCGTTCGAGAGCCCATGTCATTGTGCTCTGCAGTAATACAACGGACTGACCCTCCAGTACATCCAGTTGTCATTTCCAAACTGTGTAAACAGAACGGCTCTTTCTCTGTCTCGCTCATAGAGACATAGACAGAACATTAGAGAACACAAGATGCTTCCAATTACCAGAAGTGCAACAGGTCAAGCAGCTGAATCAACTGAGGATAATGTCTTACTGTTCATGAGCTCGGCTACAGTGTCATTGAATAGACTTTGCATTAAAATAGTATTTACTTTATTTTTCTGTTAGTCTGTTTAAGTATGTCACGTTATTGTTTTGTTTTAGTTTATTTTCATTTTGGAAAAAAAGATTGTCAGATTGAATATTTTTCATCAATAATTTTTCATTGACACCGCTCCAGAGTCATTAGGCAACTTTCTTTCCCGTTGACACTTTAGATGGTCTCGTTAGTGTTTTTAATTATTGATTATTATTATTATTATTATTACTTTTTTGTGGTTACTCAGCCCAAATTGATTGATTCTTTTCAGAAGCAAGTTGTTTTGTTTGTAATAAATTGCAGTAAAGTTTAAAATTCTTACATATGGGATAATCTTTTCAACTAAAAATGTGATACTAGTGCATTTATATAGAACTCCAAACATTTATATATTCATAGTTACATAGTTACAATATAATGAATAATATAATATAATAATTTTAGCTGTGTATGTCTCTGTGTGTGTGTGTGTGTGTGTGTGTCTTATCTTGACGGTATGCAAACTATGTAGTACAAAGTCAAAGATTTGATGGTGCTATGCTCAGCCAACGTAGTTTGTCTGCTTGCTTTAGAACTCACAGTAGCTGTTGGCTGCAGGAATTTTGGCTCCCCCTCATTCTCATCTGGGTGCTTCTGCTTGAGATGGTGAAATACATGTGTTGTTTTGCACTTCCTACATATTGTTAACTACTTCCACACTATTGCAGTTGCTTCCCTTTTGGAACTAACTCTATCTATCTATCTATCTATAGATACTTATTTGTGTGTGTGTGTAAATATATATGAAAGTTACTCGTAGAATATGAAATAATGTGAAGCAGTTTTACATCATTTATTACATTTATGTATCCCTTTGTATTGCCAATTTGTGAATGGATTGCAAAGTAACTTTATAGATGAGGCCTTCCCCAACATCGTTGGCTTCCTATAACAGCCTGTGGACTGATTTCTATGTAAGGGATCATTTTTATGGGAAAAGGAAAAAGGATGTGACGTTTATGTGCCAACAGTGTGCAACACTGTCATGACATGCATACGTGTTTAATGAAGCTGCAGCTCATGGCAAATTCACAGCCGAAGAGAAGATGGTTAGACTGATATGTGATCTGTTTTAGCGCTGCAAATGCTTGAACTGACTTGAACTGGCTTCTAGCTGTCAGAGCCTCCAGAACTGTCCAACATTTTTGGGAAATATGTTTCTTCACTTTGCTTCCAAGAGAACGATGAAAAGATTAATATCAATTTCAACTACCAACACCTCTAAAGCTCAGACCAAGTTTAGATTTAGGAGCTTGACCCCAAGGGAGGGTAGAACAGTGGAAACAAAAACAGAACCTGTGATAATTGATTTACCTTCAGTTATAGCGCCCTAATTTCCTGTAGTGGAAAAAGCTTACATTTGAGTAATTGAAAATATATACATTTTCAATATAACAATAACAATGATAGTAATAATAATGATGATATTATGTTGTATTTTTGTATTTGTGAGAACCATTTGTTTTTCCAATGTTCTATTTTGGTTAAAAAAAAGAAAGAAAAGTTATGATTCTGCTTTTTGTATTAATGCAAATATTATGAATTTGTCAATCATAATGCCTAAACTCGATTGCTCTGACACAAAAGCCTTGAAATCTTCAATATTTCTTCATAACATCAACATTATACACGTTAAATGTGAACTAAATATGCAACACTCGACATTAAAAAACACCTTGAAGTATTATTTATTATATTTTAAAATTCCATGTTTGATTTGAGTTTTCTTGGTGAGCCCCACTCATTCCAAAATGGTCAGAAGAGCAGAGACCAAAAATGAAAATTAAATTGAAATAACCAAAATTATTTGGCAGAAATCCGAGCGTTCATATAGGACTCCATCACCACTAGGAAGAAGCTGAATGAGAAAATATTTATTCAGGGACTTTAAGTGTGTACTGGGCATCTGTCTGGTATTGTTTTGGATCAGACTCAATAACAGCAAATACCAATATCAAAGGATCAGATTGGGAACAGGGACAAAAACCTTGTTGGGGATAGATAGGTGACAGTAGAGAGTTGATTGGAGATGAGGAATGACAACATAGCGACAAAGGTACCCGCCTGGACTGGAACTGGCAACGTCAGATTACATGGTAAGCATGTTCAACCCCTAGGCCACCAGCACACCTTCCAATTTAAGAATATACAGAATATTAGCGTATCATCAGCTTTCATAAAAAAATGAAAAATAAAAACAGAAAAAAAACACCAACATGCAGGCCAATCCTTACTAAAGACAACTTCCCAGCACAACAAATATTTTAAATTCTCTGTGGCTGCAACCCTGTGTGAGCCAAATACTAACTGAGAAAAGCACTGGAGGAAGATCTGCTGACAATAAGCTCAAACAGTAATGTGTCCATCCATCATTGAGTCTTTGGGTTGACTAGGGTTCATCTGGATTTCAGAAGGGAAACTTGTTTATTTGCTAATGACGTTGGTTCTTTGATTCTCCTCGTTGACTGATGAAGGCTCTTTTTCCCCTCAGAAGGAGGCAGGAGGCCCGCAGTGGGAACAAGCTTTTAGCATGTGTTTCTGCTTTTCTCAGCCTTTTCCGTCCACATTTCAGCAACAGCCTCACAAAAAGAGGGTTGGAATGTTTTAATTGTTTATCATCAGGTACTGTTTAGTGAGGAGGGTTGAGGATGGCTGTTAAAGCTACAGCCACTTTCTGTTAAAGTCTGCACAGGCAGGAAAGCCCAGTTTCTCGAATTCGGGCCTTCCATAAGATTCTGTGTTCAGTGATCAGGTATATTTGTATGTCCTCCATAATTCTAATGGCACACTGGCTTGCACAATTACGTCTCTGTCAATACTGTTGTTGTGCATCTGTCGTTTAATGGAATATCAACAGTTAATAAGGTATCCCAGCTGGGGAGCATCACTGTGAAGCTGCAGGGCAACCAGAGGAGAGTGTTAGTGAAAGTTACTGTCTAACTACTACTACTGGCTGATCCTAAGGATTGTTATTTTTTGTTGATTCAGGCATGTTTTAATAGATTTTATTGCCTGATATCAAACAGAATCCGATCCTTTCTTTATTGAACTCTGCTATATTTTGTTCACCTCAGCCAGCTAGTGTTGCAGCACTGCTCTCCTTTGCCAAGTCAGACTCTACAGTGATTTTCTCATCTGTGCATATTATCATTAGCAAAGAGCAGTGTGCAAAACACTTGGGTTGCGCTTTGTCATTTTTAGCAGGCACTAACCATCAATTTCACCGGTTTAAACAGTGGTGGGTCATATCAGCTGTCACTAGTTATTGTTCATTTTTGATTTCAAGAACTGCATTTATCTGCATCCAGTTAATCTTTCCTTCATATCAGATCGATAATTTAATCTTATAAACTAAATATTTTTGAACCAGGACCTTCTCAATGTTTGGATCAAGTTGATATTAAAAAGTTATGTGCATTGTATTTAGTAGCTACAGTTCTCATTTCAGCATGTCAAATACATATTTAACCAGCATTAAGATAAACCTAAGTATTGGATCGGACTCGGTATTGGCAGACATCCCTAGTACAATAACAGATAATCATGTTATACTCACTCACTATACTGTTCTCATTCACTAATCAGTTCCAGTCAGTTCTACTCTGTTGTGTTTATCAGTGTTAAGCTACTGCCAGTGAAACTCAACACTTCCTGCACAAATGTTTCACATTAGAAGCCATGAGGTTGGCATTATCTTTTCCTTTCCTGGTAGACTTTTGATGTAAAAAATCAGCAGGCAGTGTTGAGTTTCTTTAATAGTAGCCTAACAGCGATTTCAAAAACCCAGCAAAGTAGAAGTGATTAAAATTAATTGGTGAATAAAAACAGTACATGTGTTTCAAAGAGAAAGTGGCAGCAGCACAGTGGTGAGTATGACATGCACTAAGATCAGCATCAGCCCTGATCTTGGCTTATTAAGCTGATCGGGTATTGGCCAGGAAAAACAGATCACTTATATGGTATCAGCATTCAGTACTGTCAGATAGCCTGAGTTTGGGTTTCAGTATTTGTATTGCTGGAATGTTTTATAACTTTATACAGACAGAAACAGCTGCTACTTTTCATCTTTTTTCTACATTCCTGTGCAGACATTTTGTATCTGGTCTCACAGGAAATTCCCAATGAGTTGCTTGTGTCACTTTATCAAACACTTCCTTTTTCCTGCGCTGGCCAGAGGTTTCTATGCAGGCTGTTATTCTGGTAGATCAGGGAGGAAGTGTGAACTCTCTGAAGGGAAAACTGTACAGACATCAGTCAAGTCAGGTCAGGGGAGAGTCTGAATGGATTTTGGAACTGGTCTCACACTGCAGGTATTTAAGCTGCTTTAATTTTATAATGCTTTTGGAATGACAGCTGTCAAAAACACCCCGCTGTGCTCTGTTAACAGCGGTCAGGAGTTTCCCACACACACACATGCACATGCACACACACACACATACACACACACACACACACACACACACACACACACACACACACACACACACACACACACACACACACACACACACACACACACACACACACACACACACACACACACACACATACACACACACACACACACACACACACACACACACACACACACACACAGTGTTCTCAACCATGCAATTTTGTGACTCATTTGAAAATTCCGGCAAGTTGCCTTTCTTAGACGCATAAGTTCTGACCTGTTAGTATTTGTAGAAATCCTTATTTGTTATGTGGTATTGTGCTTTTAATGATTCACATGTCTTAAATCTCCTGTTTCTCAAAGAGATCTAGTAATTCCCGCTCTAAACTGAAGTGTAAAATTTGGTCCCTTTTCCTGTGATCATTATGTGGGTGAGTGTGTATTTAATTTTCTCTGTGACCACAATACATTAGTTATCAGAGGGCTGCTCTTAGCAATGTGTGGCAATTCATTCAAGTGTTTATTTAACAGTTCACAGGAGAAAAGGCTTAACAGACCACTGATTTCAGGTCAAGCCAAGGAGAATCTGAATACTCACTCACCCATCGAGAGATAATTCTGGCTTGTGTGAAGAAAATAGATAGTATTTTATATTTGGTAAACCCCACCCACCTTGTTCTTTTGGCAGCTGCAATGTCTCTAGTTTCACTTTAGGTTTCCTGCCTATTTTTGGAAGGATTTTGGAAGGTCATCTTAATAAAGTTAGTTCTGCCAGTCAATCATATAGGGAGGCTCTTTCATCTTGTTAAGGTTTCTTTGGGATTCTTAATCCAGGGACTGCATATAGCTGATTAATTTAATTTTGGGGGTGATTTTTACTTCCTAAATAATGAAATCCTGATAGAACCCACGAAAAGGCCTGACGTAGGCCGGTTACAGGTTACATATAGAGCATAATTTCTGATTTTTCAAAATTAACTTACCCAGATATAAGGTCAAATTCTGTGACGACACTCAGTTAGGACTGGTAATGTTTGAGTTGGGTCTGTTAATGTCAAAAGGATATCATGAGAATATAGTAAATGTTTTGTACCAATCATTTCTTCCTAAATATTTGGGTTTTGTTTAGCTTTTGTCTTGTCTCTGTCTATAGCCATTGCTAAAGGCTCTATAGATTGGAGATAGTGCTAAGCTAATGAATAATATTAAATAGGTGTCTTGTGTTATGATAGGAGTTTTGCCTTTTCATGAAACTTGCTCTGAAACAATGGAAGTGAAAACCTGCTCCAGCCTGAGAGTCTTTGATAATATGTTATTGTCCACACCATGAAGACTGGGGCATTCCTTGTTGGCCGTTTTTTTTCAAAGAATTTCTGTTTAGCAAATAGAATATCCTTGTCTGCTTTGCTAGTTATCAAATTATACAGTGCTGTTCTAGTTGATGTGTTCAATTCTGATCACATCGAATTTTGTTGTATAATAGCTTTCCTTAAATTGTTTTATTTTCTGTTCAAGTTGATTCGCTACTCACCCTTCTTTCTTTTGGCTTGTATACGAGATAATCATACCCCTCACATAAGCCTTACAAGTATCCCGCACAATTATTCGGTCAGCTCCGTCTCTGTCATTAAATTCTAAAAATAATTCAGTTTGATCTTTCAGAAATTTAATTTCATTTGAATCTGTCATCCTTCAGCAGTGTTGTATTCATTCTCCAAGAGAGTGAATGTTCGCTGGGACTCAGAGGCTGAATGGACATGACTACAGGAGCATAGCCTCTACATGTTCAGCTAAATGAGTAAGACATCCAAAATAATCTGAAATCTAAAATATAATCAAGGCATGATGCTGACAGATGAGTCTGACAGTGAAATGCATATTGACAAACTGTCTGAGAGGGAAGTCATTACATACACTTCCCTTTGAGTCACCCTCTAATATCATATTAGTGCAGCCCATATCTGCTAGTTGACTCAGTAAAGATGTATAAAAGGCTTTCTCTTGAACATTAGTTAATAAAATATTTTCACTGTGTAGCACCCATTCAATTAGAATCTTTCTTCAGTGTCTTTACAGGAAGCTGTAACAGTAAATGTAAGATTTCTATGTGTTAAGGTGATCATGCCCCTCTTATTTGTAGAATGGGATGTGAAGAAAATTTGACCAATGCATTTTTAAGAGAAGAGAACTTAACCACATTATTAGAGCCCCTAATATTCTGTGTACTAATCTTGATAGCCATTGACAGTAGGAAAATTGTGTGCTACATTTAACTTTAGCCATTAGATAGAAGGTGTCTGTGCAGAGTGAACTGTTGAATGTGTTCCAAGCAAGAACAAAACTAATAGTTCAGAATCACTAAGAGCTTAAATAAGCAAAAATAAATTGTATATTGTACTTGTACATTAACTGTGTAAAAAGTACAGTTAGTACAGAGGATCAGAACCAAATGAGTACAAATTTAAATTCCCCTTACTTTTGCAACAATGAGAATACCAGTGTATGTTCAATTATGTTACAATAAAGTAAGATAGGAAAAGCCAACATATGTAAAGGTGCTTGTTTCCTGTTATTCAGCAATCATACCTGAATCAGTCCTGATCTACCTTACCTCAAGGCCATGACATCCTCCAGGTCAGCGCTTGCTCCTCTACTGCCCCCATCTTCTCGATTAAAGTGAAAAAAGTGAAATTTACAGCAATCCAGAGGGGAGGCAAAATTTCTTTGTCTGCTCAGGTCGGTGCATCATGTGACTCATACGTTTTTAAAGCAAAGTTTGATATTTTTGACCAAAATCTAAGTTTTTATTTATTATTATTTTTTAAAGAAACAGTACAGTTGGAAGTTCATCCTTCTTTCTGATTGGCTGTTGTAATCATGTGATCGCTTGAGAATTGCTCTCAAATGTTACTACACTTTGCTGTAAGTAGGAATACGCTACTTGAAAAATGTGTCTTCTTTTTCGTACTCAGTGTAATTTGTGGAAGTTTTATAAATATGGGTTCAATTTGTGTGATAAGAGGAAATTGGGAACTTTAACACTCAGCAGTGTAAGTGTAGCCAGAGAAACATTGCTTTTGACCTGAGATCAGCAGTAAAAAGAGGTTTCATGGCTCTATATCATATTTAACGTCCAGCTCATCAAGAGGTCGGCTTTGTTCCACTCTGTATTTATTATTCTGAATGGTGCTCAGTTTGCAGGTTTTCCAAGCAGACCTAATTGTTGAAGGAACATTTCCTCTACCGCTGAGCTGGACCAGCTCCAAGTGTTTTGCAATAGCACTGATGATGAAATACCCGTTCCAGTGAAACTGTTACACCAAAGGAAAATGTCTTTAAAGGCTACAGTGAATCATAATGCTAATGTGCCAAAACCTCCACGAGGCCTCTGGCTGCTTTTACATCACTCAGTTGGCAAGGCACAGACATTTCTTGGTGTTGACGGTGGCCATACAGTTAGCAGCTACCAGCTCCAGGCAAACTGAGCAAGTGTGGGTGTCTGGATCCAAGCTAGGTTACATTTACAAAATTAAAAAAACTCAAAATGAAATGAAAATGAAATTGACGATGTTTTTGCATCTTATCTTCAAATTTGGCCATTTTTTTATACCCTGGAGGATTCCAAAAAGGACTCCTCAGAAATTAATGGAGAATTTTCTTTTTTCCATTACAGTTCAAGGACCTTGAGATGACTTCTGTTGCGCTATATAAATAAAATTGAATTTAATTGAATATATATACTGTATAACACATCACATAACATGTAAATATGGCTTTGGTACCGTGAGCAGGCCTGAACTCTTTTGTTTTCAACTATGTAAAATACTTACACCAATTGCTTTTGCAGTCTCTGGTTGCAGTTTTTACAATGCATCCAGTATCTGTGTATGGTATGGTATGATGATGATTAAAAATGAGTGTTGTGTTTGCCATTAACTTACAGTTTTTTTCCACACTTGACAGGAAACCCCTGTGCTAGCATACTGCTGATTTCAGTGCTAGATGAGGATTCTCAATCGATATCAGATGTTTGACTGAATATGTCTAGCACTTCCTGGTTTAAGGAGCGTTACATACCAGGAGACATTGCACAGACAGTGATGCCGCGTTCAGTACAAAGTATGTAATGCAGAGGGAAAGCATATAGAAATGATTAATGGGCTGGCTTTCACGTCACGGTATATTAAATTTTCATATATTTTCTCATCTCTGTTAAAAAAAGAGTTGATCTTTTTTATGTTGATATGTTAAAAATAACACGAACAGAAATTATGAATGGAGTAGTAATAGCAAATCACTGCTATATTCGACAAATGCTCTTATATTTATTCTTTTCACAAATCAACCCGTAATACTGTTGCTGTTTGTTTTTTGAAGGTGTTAAAACTACTCAGCAGTGAGATGTTCCAAACATTTTTATTAAGAGCCAGGGGATCTTAACCTGCTTTGTAGCTATCTTACTGAGCTTGTATTAAATGGCATTGTTTATTTTTGACTAAACAGCCAAATATTGTATTGTTATATTATAATACGTCATTCAGGTATTCTCAAGTTTAGTTTGTCCACAGAAAATCATGAAACCTTCATTATTAGTTGTGAAAGTCATATGTTGGTTCTAATCCTCTTAAATCCTGCTGAGAAATAAAGGACTTTTCTCTATCATCAATATTAATTCAACTTCAGCTTAGTTGGCTAATTAGCTGAGCAGGTGAAGCAAAACAAAACCTTAACATCTTAGATTGTCAGCTTTTTGGTGCCACTCACTTTTTATGGAAGAGACAGGTTGAGACAAAGTGAAAATGCATGGGAATGGCATTTACATGTTGTCAAAAACAATGAATTGTAATAACAGACTGATGAAATGTTCCAGTAAAGCAGCAGAGATTGAATGCCTGCCAAGTACAGACCAGTCTTTGTGTGGCGTCTTAGAAAAGGGCTCAGTGATGCTTGTTTTGCAGTGATGAGTCATGTTTAGAAAATGAAGGAAACATGATGATTTGATCTTGGATGTCAACCCACACGGGGAGTAGTGGGAAAGTGGCAGGAGGATCAGGTGATCGTGGGATTCATTCCTGGGTCTGTAAAAAAAACCTGTAATCCATCCACCATTCCTGTCCTGCAGAGGCACCCTGACAAGAGTTCCATTCTGTGTGCATTTTACATGAGTGACCATTTCTGTTGTCCCTCTGGGCTGCTTACTTCATGTGCTGGTTGGGAGGGGGAGTTTAGATTTCTCAACAGTAGATTGATATAAGCCCCTTTCACAACATTGCCAGGCTCCGTTATATGGTTAAGATGGCATTGGGTTTTAAAACTTTTCATTATTTTTTAATTATTTGAGAACTTAAAGTCTCACTTTAATATAAGAACATCATCATATAATTTAAGAACATAATCATCATCTGTGTGGTGGTCCAGTGGTTAGGATGCTCTCACTGCTGAGACCTGGGTTCGATTCCTGGCCAGGGTGCCTGAATGGAAATGTCCCCATTTGTGGGACTAATAAAGGGATTGAAATAAAAAAACAAAAACAAAAAAAACAACAAAAAAACTGTGCTGTCCTGGTAATGTTGCTGCTTTTGTTCCCACTAGGGTCATCAGTAAAGATTAAGGAAAAGTTAGTCCTGAGAAAGAGAATTGCTACAGAGTATTGTATGTGAGAATTTAGATCTATGTGGGAATGGAGCTTCACTTTCTGGCACTGTGTAATTCTAGCTTATGGATCTCAGCTATAGCCTTCCCTCAAAAATTGAACCAAGCTTTGAAGGATTTGTACAGAGAGGAGTGATGTCTGAGGACCTCTTACCTACTTATTACTGAGTGGCAGGCCATTTCCCAAGAACTTCTTCTTCATCTAATACTTGTGCTTGATTGCATTGCAGTGCAAAAATAACACCTAAATTGGCTGAGTGAGAATCGAGCGGCTGAGTAATCATTAAAAACTACCAGCAGAAAAATATCCCACTGATATTATTACGATGCACAGCTTTGTTCCATCCAGCAACACAAGAACAGAAGAAGGCATTCCACACACTCATATACACACAGTTTTTGGACCAGCGTCAGCTATGTTCATCATGTGCACTCACACACACTCAGAACTGTAACTCTACTCAACACACAATAGGGTCTTTGAGACTTTGGACTCCCCTCTGTTTGAGTACAATGCTGGAAACATCTGTAATCTCCTCTCTAAATGGACAGCCAGCAAACACACATTTTGTCTTACTTGTGAGGACCCTGGGCCATGCATTCCCTAGCCCCCAACCTTAACCGTCACAAATAAATGCCTAACCCTAACCTAAACGTTATTTTAACCTTAAAACCAAGTCTTAACTTTCAAACAGTCTTTTGTGTGTCCTAACCACAATGACACTAGAAAGGCTTAATGAACCAGAACATTTTTGTTATAGTTTTAGTTTTCATCTATTTTTGAATTGATGGCAGGTATTCAGGTATTCTTTTGTGTTTCCATCCACATGCTGATCGAATTTTATACAGCCTTTCAAAATATTAGGGAAAACAGGCAATGTAATTGGGTCGACACAAATTATCTGGCTTCTTGAACGTCCAAAGAAAGGCAACATGATGGAACAAGTCTATTTAGTTTGCAAAGATTAGTATGTCAGCTAAAACTGGCTGGTTTCATACTCTCATCCAAAGTGAAAAAAAATAAGTGTACTTATATTGTCATGTTCCAGTTTATTACATGTTAATAAAAAACTGAGACTCTATTGTTTATGAGAATAAATTGAATGCACATTTCTGTTTTTATCTTTATTGTGAAGTGCTTTACAATATTAATTCAAATCAATTTGCTGTGTTGTTTACTACCTTCCTTATTGGCTCTTCTGCAGAGTGTGTAGTGAGCCCGTGTTGCATCTACTTGCCAGAGTGATTCAGTTATTTTCTTCCAAGTTCTTCCCCAGCAGTCCCTCAGTGCTGAATTAATGTGAGCACAAGTCAAAGTCAGATATCCAGTTTATAACAATTTGACATTAGGTGTAATTCCCAACTTGTAGAGCTTAGACCTGCGTCAGTCTCATCTGCAGTGAAAAAAAGTGTAGATTTTTTTTTTTGCTTCAGACTGTGGTGTATTAACCTTTCAAAATAAAAATAAGCAGTAATAATAATCATCATTTTATGGCAGTGGTTTTGTTCATTTTTGCAGTAATATTTTATTCTTCATATTTTAGTCTTTTTTTAATACATATTGCTCTGTGGTTGTGAACACTCCAGTTTTGCCTTGCATGTTAGTTTTTTTTATTGTGAATTGATGATCTGTTTTTTCAGGTCTATGTTTTTAAGTCATGAGCAAGCAGTTTTTATAGCATGAATCAGTATGATGGAACGGAGTAATCCTGGTTAGTTTGTTAGGGGCATTCAAGGTGGCTTTTCACAATAAGCCCTGACCCACCTTTATGAAACACCCTTCTGGTCTCTTTGTAGATGACGTGTCAGCAGACAGCAGTGCTGAGTTTCCAGATCGGGCTTCCATGATGGAGGTGCGTCTGCAGGCGCAGGAGGATGAAATCACACTGCTGAAGTCCTCACTGGCTGATGCCCTGCGCAAGATCCGCCTCCATGATCAGCTCCTGCCATTACTCAAACAGCAGCTCATTGCAGGTGAGTGATCTTCAACATGCTATACCTACTCTACAGCCTTTATGGTACACTAGGTGGTAGAACATTGCTCAGTATTTTGACTGTGGCTTTTACACTTGACAATTTGATATGCAAAGACATTTGCATGAACACTATTAACACAGTTGATGTTTTCAATTTTGTCAACTAAGGAACCTAAAATGATTTAGTTTTGCTCTTTCCGTTGACTTGCAGTGGAGCCCCATTGGAAGCTGCATGTTATGTTAAACTCTGGATTTAATACTCATGATGATGATAATGACTTGAATCGTTCATCAAACATTCTTGTCTTCAAAATCATTTCAGTGAACAGTGAAGGGCTGTGGTTGTTGAGCTGAAAATAGAAAATAGAATGTGTTCCAGCACACCATAAAACCTTAGTGTGAAGAGCCTGGCAGATGTCATGCAAAAAATGAATTGTCTGTCCAAATGAGTAATTCATGCTCCTGATTAAAAACGTGTATGCTGTAATCAGTAATTAGAGCATACATTGCATTAACTCTTGCATTAATGTAGCGGCAGGAACTGAAGTTCCAGGTTGTTGTAGCTACCTGGATCATTTACAGAGGAGCACCCAGACTGTTAACAGCAGGCTCGAAGCTGTGCTTTGGTATTTGGTGTTGTGCTGATGAATACTGTTCCTTTCAGGAATGGATGAATGAAATGATAGTCTAGAAATCAGTGTGTGTCCAGCACACAATCATATAAACTCGCCCACACATTTGCTGTGTGTGTGAGTGAGCATGTGTGTGTGTCACTCACTGCTTGTTTGGAACTAAATAAACTGAGTACATGTGACTGACTGCTAAGTTATCAAATAAAATAACAATATGGTGTAGGTTCTGAAACTTATATTATCAAAACATTTCAGCAGAAACCCTGCCAGAGATGGTGCACACAATTCTCTTACACGCCATTCATGGAAAAATGACTTGCCATACTCTTGACATGCTCCAGAGCAGTGTCACTCAGAAATACAATAACAAATAATAAACTTGAATCCCACCCAGTGAACCCTGGCTCTGCACGAGTACTGAACCAAGTGTGCTGCTCGGATGGTTGCAGCAGTAGCAGCAGCAGAAAACTGTCCTCCAGCTCAGCCTTTGATGGGATCCGCCACCCTGCTACCAGGTACTGAAACAACACGCCAAGGGCTTAAAAGGACACGAGGGATGATGAGGGGCCATGATTGTTTGATTTCACTTGATGTATAACTATGTTGCTTGCTACATCAGAGGCATGCTAGTCCATTTACAAGCCTGGTTGTGTTCATATGATGTATGTGTAATTTGCGTATGACTCTTCTATGTTGACGTCAACCTTTGAACTATCTTTAGCCCACTGTCAGACAGCATCGTGACCAATGCGAATGGCCACATAGGAAGCTCATTGTCCATGAAGCCAGGGCCCAGACCAGCAACACTGGACAGGTCTACCCAGACAGAGCCCACCCTTCCTGGGCAGGACACTGGGCAGGACAGGGTCCCTCTCCCCAGGCGGGTTCAGAGCCTGCAACTAGAGGATGCCCTCCCACCAGGGGAGCCTGTAGTTGAGGGGACCCGGGCTAAGCTCCACCGCGTTCCTGGCTTGGAAGAGGAGGACGAGGAGCAGGAGGAAGATGAGGATGGAGGAGGGGAGCAGGAAAAGGAGCTGAGTTGGATGTCATCAGTGGAGGAGCCCATTCAGCCCACTACGATCAGAGGCCTCCAGAGGGAGGACTTCCAGGATGGAAGCTGCTCTCCAGAGGAACCAGGCTCTGGCTCGACCTCAGTTAGAACCCCAGACCAGAACCTCAGCCCCCGCTCTGGACCCCTGTCCCCCATCCAGGAAGGAGAGAAGAAACCACTGTGCGTCAATCCACCACACCATCCTCCCCTTCACCGCTGTCTTCATAATCATTTTCTCTGTTGAATGATTGCATGGCTTTAATGGACAAATCAAAATTTTCTTTATTTTGACTTGTGTGACTGCAAACCCCAGTTGTGCTACAAACCCCCTTATGAAACCTCAGGTTGGCTGGGTTTGATTATGCTGTGTTAGAGCAGGAAACCCCAGGGAGATGACACGTTCTGTCATCATGTTCGCTCCAGTCTCCATGTGCTTTCTTCTCCATGTGTTTGAGCAGGGAGCAAGGAAAACAAAGCTGAAGCAGAACATAATGGCAGCACTCGTCCACACTGTGAGTGACATATCCAACATTAGCTTCACGGCACAGAGAGATTTGAGCTCAGTGGAAAATGTGATGTGAGTGCAATTGAACAGAGCATAATGTACAAAAAAGGGCTTGGAGCAGGGTCAGGGTTACAGTACATATACACTTGCAGAGAACGAGAAAGGTCAGGGGGTTTGCAAGATTGCGCAAATGTAACCTTTCAAGGACAGAAAACATTTGAAACCTGTCCAACCAGCATACATCAGAGTTAATATCCGTCAAAAGAACCTACAGAGTGGTCCTCTCTGTTACCACTTCACTGTAGCCACAAAGTATAAAAGCTGATGGTTCTGTAAGACGATGCAGATGTGAAGAGTTGACACGGTGCCATTGTCTGCCATGCAACTGGGATTTGCAGAAACACACAAACTGCCTTAAATCGTTTTCAATGTAGTTCTACTTTAATCAGTCCTTTTAACATTCTGTTCCTCAACAAATCAAGGATCTCTTGCATGCTGTGATTTGTTCTACACTGTCAACTCAAATGATTGCCTCTCTACTGGTGATCAGAAAGAATAGTCCCAGAGCACTGCTGCTTTTGTTTACTTGTGTATTTGCTTGTGCATGCATGCATTCTTTTGTCCTACTTCCTTGTTGTGTCTTGTAAGAGGGTTTCGTTGGTGATGGGTAACATAAGCTCTAGTCCCTCAACTCAGCTCTGTCATGCCCCTCCATGGAAAACTGAGGTATTGGAAAGTTGTGCCTACATGCTCACCTTCTACATGTGTATATTCAGCACTTAAAATTACAAGTATAGAGATTTGGAAAGAGGAGGTGGTTGCCAGATGAGTTTCACTTCCTAGATCTTAGGCCAGTGATGTAGACATGAAAGCTTTTTTGTCCTGTAACACTTCCTCTGCCGGTGCTTCTGCTAGTCTAGTACAATGGCGTGTCACCAGGCAACAAGGGGATGTGTTACAAGAAATCCTCAGAGACAAGGGGTTAACGTACAATTTCCGTTTAAAACATGAGTCTAATTATCTAGCTATAGTTGATCAAATCTGCCATTGATAGTTGTCACTTCAGCCAGCGAAATCGATGGCCAGAAATCGCCAGCTAGAGATAAGAAGCAGCTTTTCTGTATGAAATGAAGGATCATTGTTTTAAAAAGTGCCACAAATAGTCATCTGCCACCATTATCAACTGCACATGTACAGTGCTAAATTGGAACTCCTGACAGGCATTGAAACAGTCACTAATGGGGCAGGAAGGGAAAGGTTAGTTATCAGTCAGTAGTTATTATAGAGAATAATGATGGCCAAAACTAAAGAATAAGACCCAAGTTGTGTTAAAATCAAACATGCATGTTTGTGTGTATACATTCATGTAGCTAAAATGGTAGTTTATGGATGTTTTGCATGCATTAACAGTGGTGTAGCTGCATCCATCTGTGTGGGACATAGCAGGCGTACAGCAAGCATTTACGCCTGGAAGCTCAATCTGATTCCTCTGGTGTTTCAGGGTTCGCAGAAACAGCGAGAAACTGGTGAACCCGGAGAGGCAGAGGAAACGTCTGGACAAGAAGGCGGCGTCCTCCGCCAACCTCCTCACGCGTTCCCCCAGCTTGGAGAAGTGAGCCACACTGCCATCACTCACAGCTGTCACCCCGTAGTCACACATAGCTCACATTTTCCTATGGCTTCTCCAGGCTTGCATATCTCATCAAAGAGACACTTGCTGGAACACTGATGGCCCCTATGAATTATAATAAAATTCCATTCCCATGAAAACCTCGCAGTAACACAGTATGGGCTTCTGAAGTGAGGGGCTGATGGATAAAAGCTAATATTTTTTATGAAAAAGTGTCGTATATTTTTCTCACAGAGTTGTTTTTTGTCTCCACAGTCGGGCCAAGGAGTTGATCACCAGTGCAGGTGATGTATCTTTAAATTTTTGCTTTTACTTCTTGTGTTGAAGGCTGAAAGCAAGATTGACATCACTGTGTTTTATCCACTTTTACACAAATGGCCAAGGAATTTAATTGGCCATATATACATTAGGCATATATGAGGATCTTGAAAACTTCAGCCTGTAGATGGAGAACAAGATTTTTGGCAACTCTCATAACTTGTGCTTTGCTTCAGTCAGTAAGTTTTTTCCTTTTTTAACTTCACATACAGCACTTAGAAGGCCCTGAAATACCATTTTCTCAAACAACTTCTTACTACAAATGGTGGCATCCTACATGAATACGTGTGAGAGTGCGACTAGAAGGAGACCAAAGTCAGATGTAATTCAAAACTGTTTGCGCCTTTCTCACCACGATACGTGTAACCGTAGAAAATGATTTTGCATCCAAGATGGATTTCACAGATTTACTGCTGAATTTAATGACCACGAAGCAAGGAAAGAGGTTTTGATTTAATAAGGGTGTGGAGATTAGGGTGGTTGATGTGCAACAAGTGCATCCTGCCTTGATAATGACCAACACTCATTTCCTATCATTATTAAACAATTAACTGCCTGCCCTCTCATAGACAGGTGACCTTTTCTCTGAAGTGCAATGCAAAAACAGCACAGCAAGGATTTTTACCTAATGAATGCTGGAATGCTGTCTGTAGTGTAACAGAAGTATAATCCTTAGAGGAACAAATACAGACACACTGCATGGATTTAGAATAGCTATCGATGATCATTATCACATGTCATTTTGTTATAATCAGGGACTTTTCACATGCTTTCATCCATCTTGACTTCAGAGTTGGCAAGGCCTGAGTTGAACTGTACTACTTGTGGCCAGGCAGCTTCTCACTGGTTCACACATGTAGTCACTCGTGCAAATATGCCTTCATTTCCCAACCAACCACATTTGTGGTTAGCGTAGTATTGGCCTTCAGTCTGCTTACGATTATCCCTGTTTTAGTCCTCATTCCTACATTACAGTGTTACACGACACTCTCCGTTACTTTTTTATATTGTGTGTGAAAGTCAACACAATGCCCACAATGAGCTTCACAATGGCTGATCAGAAACCTATGGGTGATGGCACAGAGACTATGTCCATGTTTTATACCGTTTATGGTAATGACTGAATTCAAAATTACTCTTAAAGCTCTTTTAATTAATGTGAAAATGGAGAAAACTATTAAACTGTGCTGAAGAAATAATCACCACCACTAACACCAAACTATCTGAGAGGTAATGTTGGGTATGTTTTGGATTTGACGGATGGAAAAATCACAAATGAAATTAAATTTCTTCTCACTGTGTCAGCTTAGGCGCCACAGATGAACATAACAATGTCAAATTTATCATGTATTTTACGATGAGGCAACATGACTGTTGCTGTTCAAGAAATAGTTCCAGCATGTAGCTGGTACCAAAAAGACAGATTGACATACTTACATTTCTATTTGTGTATAAAGTAAACTAATGAGATACAACATGTTAATTGGTGTGTTGGTAGGCATATGTTTGAACTTTGGACAGAGCCAGGAAAGCCATTTGCCCCCTGCTTCAACTAACAACAACTAACTGGTCCTGGTCCTAAGTCAGGGAATTCATTTAGTCATGTCATAATTGGTATGAAAAACTACATCTATAGTACCAATGGATGTGTTAAGTGTGTGAATGGTACAAATGATCAGTAATAACATAAGTGTGGTCGTAGCTAATAAGTGATGACAGGTCAGCTTGATTTCAAACTGAAAGCTACCAGGTAATTTAGAGAATCCTTTATGGCCTAACATTTCCCTTTTTTAAACTGGCCATCACTTTTTTTCTGTGAGTTCTTGTGAAGCCAAACACTCCAGGGCCAGTTTGGGCCATGGGCGCCGCCTGGAAGCACATTCACTGTGGTTAGCTCTACTCTAACTCGCCTGACGGAATGATGGATGGCCAGCTCTGTAGAGAAAAAAACATTTTTCATGTCTTCCCCTGCTCTCCTTTCCGGATGTCTTTACAACTCTTGCTTGATTGAGTTATAGTTGTGCTTGGCATGAGTCTCTCCTTTTAGATTCCTGACAGTAGAAAGTGGCAGGAATTTTAGGGGGGCACAGGACAAATGTTTCTGGAGGCTGTCCTATTTTTACAGTGTTTTGGACAGATTGGTAATCTTCCTGTTTATTCTTTGATCTGACAGTTTGCCAGCTTTAGACTGTAATTCATCTAGGCAAAATACAGCTGCTTGTCCTTTAAGTTCAGCTGAAATGAAAATGTATTTTTCACAAAGATATCAATATATACAGTATCAGACAAAAGTTTCTCATTCAATGTTTTTACTTTACATGTATTATTTTCTACATTGTAGATTAATATTGAAGACATCAAAGCTATGAAGGAACATGTATGGAATTATGTAGTAAACAAAAAATCACCTGGAATGGTTTTCAGTTAACATGTGACTTGTCAAGATTTAATGTTGTGGAATTTTTTGTCTTCTTAATGTGTTTCAGACCATCAGTTGTGTTGTGCAGAGGTAGGGTTAATACACAGTTCAATACAGTGAGTAGCACTAAATTTCAAGAACTTTAAATGTATCCTCAAATGCAGTCATGAAAACCATCAAACACTATGATGAAACTGGCTCTCATGAGGATCGCCCCACCAAGAGTTACATCTGCTACAGATGATAAGTTCATTAGAGTTACCAGCCTCAGAAACTGCAAATTAACAGCACCTCAGATTAGAGCCCACATAAATGCTTCACAGAGTTCAAGTAGCAGACACATGTCAACATCAGCTGTTCAGAGGAGACTGTGTGAATCAGGCCTTCATGGTCGAACTGCTGCAAAGAAGCCACTACTGAGGAACAAGAAGAAGAAGACAGAATTGCTTGGGCCAAGAAACACAAGGAATGGACATTAGACCAGTGGAAATCTGTACTTTGGTCTGATGAGTCCAAATTAGAGGTTTTTGGTTCCACCCGCCATGTCTTTGCTGGTGACAGTGTTGATGATTTATTCAAAATTCAAAGCACACTTAACCAGCACGGGTACCACAGCATTCTGCAACAACATGCCATCACATCTGATTTGTGCTTAGTGGGACCATCATTGGTTTTTCAACAAGACAGTGACCCCAAACAAACCTCCAGGCCATGTAAGGACTATTTGACTTTGACTAGAAGGAGAGTGATGGAGTGCTGTGTCAGATGACTTGTCCTCCACAATCACCCGACCTAAACCCAATTGAGATGGTTTGGGATGAGTTGGACCACAGAGTGAAGGAAAAGCAGCCAACAAGTGCTCAGCACCTCTGGGAAGTCCTTCAAGACTGTTGGAAAACCATTCCAGGTGACGACCTCATGAAGCTGATCGAGACAATGCCAAGAGTGTGCAAAGCTGTCATCAAGACAGAAAGGTGGCTACTTTGAAGGATATAAAATATAAAACATATTCTGGTTTGTTTATCTTTTTTTTTGTTTACTACATAATTCCATATGTGTTCCTTCATAGTTCTGATGTCTTCAATATTAATCTACATTGTAGAAAATAATACAAATAAAGAAAAAACATTGAATGAGAAGGTGTGTCCAAACTTTTGACTGGTACTGTAATTATTTAATGTATGTTTTGATGTGTGTTATTACCAAAGAGAAATGTAGACTTTACATACTCTCTATTGGTGTTTTCCTTGGTACATGAATTTTTGGTTCTGACTGATGATGTCTGTACTGTAGGTTGCTGGTAGGTACTAAAAATTGGTTCAAAGGTTCGAGGATCATTTATTTATCATTCTACAACACAGGTTACAACAAGATGCACGATGTAGTCCCTTTGTGTCAAAAACAACACCAAAAAAAATTGGTTGAAAATTGGTATGGTGGTTGAGAAGTCTTACACTTTGACCAAAGAAGCTGCTCTGTAGTTTTGTGGTACGGCAGCTTACTGTTAACATGGCTGACTTTGTGACCTTTTATTTAGCCCCATCTGTGATTTTAGTTTACAGTGTGACACTGTATGCTATTCTGTAACATGATTCAAATCACGACACAGATTAACGTGACACTGTCTGTTACTCTTTCACTCTCATACAGGATCCCCGGGGTCCAGAAGAGGAACCTATGGCCAAGGTAGACCTACTATTACTACTATTATGTCGCTTTGAATCTTTGAAGCTTTGTATGCCGGGAAGGTCAATAGAGCATGCTCCACTTTTTGAACAATATCTCCTTCACTGTCGCACGAGTCTCACACAGTTTTCTGCTGTTGTCTATGGGCAGCTGACTAGAATAACTACAACTGAATATATATCAAATATTGTTTTTTTGAGCTTGCTGCACAAAACATTTAACTATATTTTGCAATTGGCCAAAGTCACAGAAATTTGCTTAAATGTTACTGGTTGCATCCCAAACTGTTTCTTTAGGTATAAATTAGTAAAACATAAAATGAAGCCCTTATCAGATTAGATCAGCTATCTAATCCAATCTATTCCAATAAGGGCTTCTAGTAATATACCCTTATGCCCCTATAAATATTTCTACTATTTCTACAATGACTGACTTCTCCACCATTTGTTTTTAGCCATGTTAGGGCTGTGGCTCTTGGGAGAGCAATATAGGTCAGTTGGTCAGTCTGTCACTTTGGTCCAGACTAAAATACCTTAACAAATATTGACAATTGCCATTGTCTCTTTTATCTCTGTTTTTGGTCTCTACCAATTCTTGAGGGAAATACCAAACTGCTCCACTATGTTCGCCAGCTGGTCTCTAACTGTGTCTGTCTAATGTCTGGTGCTGAGCAGGTGGTGTACAGTAGATTCTCTGAAAACAGCTGCTGATCTTTGTGCAACTGGCCAGTACACACAATCTCTAAGGCCCAATAAGTACTTGCCTTTTATTTGGCAAAACTGACTTCACATGCTATTTTAGGCAGATGTTGAGAAAATCTTAAAACATTTGTTGCAGATGCTGTATTAATTTACAATTGTAAATTCTGAAAAACAAAAAAAGCCCATATTCACACAATGAAGGCTCACACAATAAACAATAAAGCACTTGTCTTTGTCTGCCTCCCTGTGTGTTACTGCTATTTTATTGGTCCTCTGCTGTGTTTGTCTTCCAGGACAGTCAATCAAAATGTTCATTCGAGGCCGGCCGATAACCATGTACATCCCCTCTAACATCCAGAACTATGAAGACCTAAAGATGGAGCCACCCTCTGAGAGACTGGAGCTGGACTGGGTGTATCCTTGTTCATATTTGTTAGGATTATGTTACATTGCAGATTTCACTATGTGGATATATATTCAAGCTACACTGTCTGTAATGGGATGTATCTCTCTTGTAGTCCAATACCTGTGAGGGCAGCATCAAACTCAGATAAACTGTTAGTTGTGAAGTTGTGGGTGCCAAATGTTTAGAGCAACAGTTCACACACTAACCAAGTGTCATTATTTATTGTATATATATATATATATATATATATATAGATAGATAGATATATAGATAGATAGATATATATATATAGTTTTTTTTTTTAACATGATTGTCACCTTGACCCTGTCATGCCAGCTATGGGTACCGCGGAAGGGACTGTCGGGCCAACCTGTACTTCCTTCCAACGGGCGAGGCAGTGTACTTCATTGCCTGTGTTGTTGTGCTTTACCACATCAACAACAACACTCAACGCCACTATCGCAAACACACAGATTGCGTCCGCTGGTCAGTGGAAGAGAATTTTTATAAACTGCATCTATAGATAAGATACGATGAAACTTAAAGCAATAGGAAACACATAAATAAAATACACTTACTTTCTGAGAAAGAGAAGAACTAAGCTGGAGGTGTGGCCTCAAGACTGGAAACGGCAAACGGCTAACCTGGCTCTCTTCAAAATGAATTAAAAGCTACTAGCTAGAAAACAGGGCATTGAAAATAACATTATATGGCATGCTTGTCTTAGACTTGTAGTGATTATGCCATGAGCCTCTAAATAAAGGGCCTTAAAATCAAAAGCAATGGATTAAAAGTTGTTATAACCCTCTAAATGTATTAAGATACAATAAAATACATTTCAAACATATTTAAACCATAGCAGCCCATTAAAACGTAAAAACAATAAGTCCATTTAAAGAGGTATCGCCAAGCTGGCAATCAACATGCCATGGACAAATAAGGAGTTTGAGAGTTATTTTCTGCTTGATCCAATATTGAACTCAACCTAGGTCTTCATATGGCTGCTGAGGACAGGTGTAGTATTTACTGTGTGTACTAGAAATGTGGAGAGTCATCAACACATGTTACCCCCTAAACCACAAAACTGCAAAATACCACTAAGCTTGAAGAATAGGTGTGATTTGATATTTCTTTTCAGTGCCTGTTTTCTCAACAAATCACATTAAATCCCAATTTCATTTCATCTCATTAACACACATACTCAGTGTGATAAATCCAATTATTTTATTTATTTTCATTTTAAACTGATCTGAGAACGATTACAATACACTTTAAAGACATTTCATTTTCACACAGTATTAGTGTTCTGGATGAATGATTGAAAAGGGCAAGATATCCCAGGTTTTACTTGTGCATGCTTTTTCTTTTGGGGCCAGGTAGCTTGGGCAACATAAGGAAGTTTGATTCAGTTTCTGGCTTGGTAACCTTGTCAGTACCGTGGTTTTGGCATAAATATATGGGAATTTAAGTATGATGTGTAGAAAAATAAAAGCCGTGGGGAGTTGTGTAAAAAAGAGATATATTACTTTGCCCCCATTGATATATAGAGGCCAGATACGTAAGTTCCTAAAATAATTGGGAATTTGCTATGGTTTCCAAATGGCACTTAAGGGCTTTCAGGCAAGCTACTGTTTAGCTGTTCCTACAGTGCAGTCCATAATTATTTAGGCAGTAACACCCCTTTTATTTCTTTTACGTTAAACTATAAGGTTGAATTCCTGACTTTTGGCTTTAAGGGCAGTTAACACTGTGGGCTCACTGTTTTGTTTCAAACCCAATGTGTCCCGGAGTACAGAGCCAACACATCCAAAACATTTCTTAATGTCCAAATAGTGTTATGGACTGCACTTTATTTGACCACCAAGTACACTTGTCATTTTGCCTCGGTGGATATACTGTATTTACTTACCTGGATATGTTACCACTGGGCAATAGGGGATAGATGTTTGTGTCCAAAAGCCCTCTACAACCCCTTCTTGTTATTTAGTTAATTTTTTTTTCTTCCTGCAGTCTTACTCTCCATCCTGACAAGGTCCGAGTAGCATCTGGCCAGACAACAGGGGTCGATAAAGATGGCAAGGTGACTACTGCTGTGATACCAGTCTGATGCATGTTGATCCTCTATAGACTTCTGGAAAAACGTTTCTTTACAGCATTAAGTGCCATATACTGTATTTCAATACACTTACGCACACAGAATTTATGCATATGTTGTGTAATCCTCATGCAGAGATACAATATTTTATTCCATTTTAATTTTAATGGCCTTTTTAGACAGGAATTAAGTGACGCATCTAGTAATTCATTTTCATGAGAGGCGAGTGGGGAAGGTAGGGAGGCGTGGGTCATCTCACAGGTGGAACGACAAGAGGGTGCAATCCTGTGAAACTGTCGCAGCCGTGCTCGTCTCACACAGGCCCGCCTGCTGCCAGAGTTGAATTGTTTGTTGAATTGTTGAATTTTTTTTCTATGCAACACACAATGCAAATCAATGGGCAAGAGACTGATCCTGGCCATTTGTGAGTTCACTTAAATATCTATTCTAAATATATCTGTTTTCTAAACAATTACCAGACATAAACACAAGACTGGATGTATGAGGTAATGTTATGTACAGTTTTCAGTTACACTTGACTAAACTCTAATCTGAAAAAGCTGTTGAATTTGGTCTCAAAATAACAGGTGCTGGTAGCAATAACTGTCTGTTGAGGATAAATGTAAGTAAAGTTTGTGTGTGTGGGTTTGTGTGTTAGGCCCTGCAGCCTTGTGTTCATATCTGGGACTCCACCACCCTGGTCACCCTGCAGCACATCGGCATGGGAACCTTCCAGAAGGGAGTGGGATCAGTTGCGTTTTCTTTCGCTGTGAGTTAATTGCGATATAACATATTGTAAATTCTGAAGTAGTTATTTACAAATTATTTACCCCAACAAATGATTTACCAAACAACACTGAGAACCAGGCCTTTATTTGAAACAGACTAATATTTCGCTTGTGCCTAAGCTAATCAATAATATCAGTACAACAGAGTCATGTTATATTCACCACTTTACTGCTCCTCTGTTGCATTTAAATACTGTTTTTCATTTAATAATTATCTCCAATTACTTTGAATCTTTTAATCAGTGAAACCAGACACTTCCTGCAAGTATTTCACATTGAAAACTTAACACCTTTCCTTTCTTGGTAGGCTTTTATTGTGGAAAAACCTGCACGAAGTGTTGAGTTTCATTGGCAGTAGCATTGACATTATTCTGAATTTAGCATGTTTTTTTATTCATTTTCATTTCATTTATCATTTTTTTTATGTCGTTTGCAGGATTCTGGTGCGTTCCTGTGTGTGATTGATGACTCTAATGAACATATGCTGTCAGTGTGGGACTCCAACAAGGGGACCAAGCATGCAGAGGTCAAGGTAAAGAGCAGTCAAAGAACAGGTGTAAATGAACCTAAGAGTCTTAGTAATAAAGAATTCTCATTTAATTGATAATAATAATTGATAAGTAAATTTAATTGATAATGAAATGATTAAATGAAATATTTTAAAAGAACAATAATAAAAAAAGATGATAAAAAGAAGGTAAGTGAATAAAAAAAACAAAATCAACAACAAATTGTGGTTTTAGAGGAGCTGATGGTGGTAGATCAGCATTTGCCTGCTAACGTTTCTGACAAAACAATATGGGATAATATGGCTGATGTTGTCTTTTCGGCTTGTTGTGGAGTTCCTCTGTCGTTTTGTCGCCAAAAAATAATATAGTGTCTTAAAAAAGCATTTGAGGATTTTGACAAAATTTGAATTAAGTAAGGCTAAACATGTCCTGGACTGACTATATCTCCGCACTAGACACACAGACATTAATCTCGTATGTTTCATCTAAAGGAATCAAGGTAATTTATTTGTCATTTTACAACACAGGGTTGCACAATAAAATGTAAGTTGTAGCCCCTTCATGCCACACACATAGCAACATCTGAGCAACAAACCGTCCTTTTTCCCAAAGTGTTTTCAAAAAGGTTTTGTTACGGTTCTGACTGATTAGGGGTGATGTGTTTTTACAATTTGAGTAGGTTTCATGTTATCTGACAGTTCTGGAGTTATCAGTGACTACAGGGTTCCATAACCTATACAGAAACAATGCATTCCTTCAACCGAAGTTAAAGCATGAGAATCTGCCAGACTGCATTATATGAACAGTGACAGACAGGCAGCCAGAAGCCCAGCATGGCTGCATGCTTAGTGTGAAGACGCTTTTTATAAAGGAGGTCTGTTTACAGAGATTAAGAGGGGGGGGGGAGATGGCGGCGGTGTCTCTGCTATGCTTTTATGGGCTTCTATCCCAAAACGCCTCAACTTCCCTGAGAGCAATTTCAGCATGGCTGTCATGGCAACAGTGTAAATATTTTATACAGTGAATTTGTCCGGCTGTGTGCATGTGTGTGTTCTCTAATGCTGCAGTGGGAATGCATAGGTGGGTGTTTGAACTTGTATATCATCTCACGTCAAGAATTTAATGGGCTTGTGCAAGAGCTTATGTTTTGTGTAACGTAGCATCCAGTGTACATGGTTAAGTGGGAAGGCAGCTCAATGCTGGACAGGCCAACGCTGACCCACACTGTATAAACATACGAATTTATCCAACAGGAACAAGATAATTATACCCCCCTCCTCTCTCCACAGCAGTGGAACAGTCCATATGCCACTTTACAGCACTGCCATGAATAGACCTTTTTGTGTAAAAATGATGCTTCTGTACTTTCTGTACATACTGTACACGTGGTCACTGAAGATTTTACATTTTGTCTGTCTGTACTTAGTGGCAAAAAGAAAAATCCTTTATTACTCTCTTTGGGGTTTCTTCAGAAAATATGGGTTGCATAAAGTTAACTTAAAGCTTAACAGCTGCCAATCTTGTTTGTTTTAACACTTCTGGGCAGCAGAACAATCTGGAAATACTATGATATATTATTAGCTTATCTCACTGTCACTTTTTTACAACTAACATTTTATGATGTTCCTAATCAAATGCCTAATTATGGTTGCCATTTGCTCACGAACAGGTAGTGTACAGCGGGTCTATCAGAGCTATTTTGCTGCTGTTGAAAAGGAGGCTGAGTTTAAGTTTGCAGTCCATAAAACCAAAACAATGAGCTAAAAGAGGACAAAAAACTTTAACATCAGACATAAGTCATTTGATTCATACATTGAAGTTGAAGAAAGTTGAAGATAAGATATACCTTTATTTGTCCCACAGTGGGGAAATTCACAATGTGAATTCATGTGTGAAATGATAATAATAAAATGATGATATGAAAGGACTGTTTGTTAACATGTTAGCCAATCAACTGTACAATGCCACAATACACCAAGCTTGTGTTTGATGTGTTAGATTTAGAACATCAAATGTGTGTTATGAGGGATGTTGAGGCACCGTAACAAAAGGAGATCCTTGAATTGAAGCATTGAAAAAAAACTCTAATTACCTTCAATGGTAACTTTTCCCATCACTATTTTGAATAGTAATCTCTCTTCTTGTTGCCAGTCTATATTGTTGATTTTGCCTTGCCTTGTCTTATGTTTCATTTTAATTTGGTGTTCTTCGATTTACCTTAATTGTTAATTGTTAATTTACTGCCATATTTGTAGCTTCTGATTGGACCAGACTTTTGGTTCATTCTCTCTCGGTCTGTTTTTGTTTGGCAGATTGGTCTCTATTTGAAGATCTGTGTACATGGGTTAAGTTTTTTTTCTTTATATTTCCATTGTATAGTCCAAGGTATAACCATTTTGTATATACGTAGCATTTAGATCATAATATACACCTAGCTAGTAGCAGGTAAAAGCCTCTTTTTGTCTCAACGGTCTAGATTGACATTGTGATTGTGCCAGACTTTTTCCATTTGACAAAGGCATTACTGATGCAGGAATCATTTCACATTGTAACTGTGCTATACAGGTGTTTGTGTCTGTTGTGTTTTTAGAGTACCAACGAGGCTGTGTTCGCTGTGGAGTTTAACCCCAGTGACAGCACCAACATCATCACCTGTGGTAAATCCCACGTCTACTTCTGGACACTCAGCATGGGACAGTTCACCAAGAAACAAGGCATCTTTGGAGTAAGACAGGCTTGAGTTTATTCAAAGCAACTTTATCCTGACGGCAAAAATGTTGTACGTTTCAGTTCATTTATTATCTGTGTGTGAATAAGCACAACAAAATGAAGTTTGCAGCTTCTTAAGTTTGAGGCCAAAAAGGAAAGTAAGGAGCATAAATACAGAGAACTGAAAAGTAACCAAGAGTGCAAATATTTTAGAAATATTATACAAATCCAAAAGAGAAATTAACAATCTGGACCAATTTAAGGTGTAAATTTGAACTAAAGTGGACTTGAATAAGTATAGTAATTATTAGTATAGTAAAGTAAATATTTATTTTTAAAGCTGTACTAACAATGGATCAAATTATTATTCTTAAAACAATATCCCTTTTTTCAGAAATACAAGAAGCCAAAGTTCATCCAGTGCTTTGTGTTCAGTCTGACTGGAGATGTTCTAACTGGAGATTCTGAAGGAAACATTCTGACTTGGGGAAAATCAGCTGCAGATGTCAAAACGCTTGGTAAAGGAGCCAAAGGTGAGTGGTGTAGATCATTATACACTATATCAAATTAAATGTCAATATGGAGCTTACCACTGTGGAGACAAATCAGGGTTAAAGTGTTTGAAATTGTCCAGAAAAAGAATCACAACATAAACAATAATTTACTATTATATTTTAGGTACATTGTTAACTTTTTTCACGGTCCAAGGTTGATCCTTAAAATGTCACTTTTAATTTTTTGGTTTTACTTTGGCTTTTTCAGTTTTCTTTTTCAAATTGCCAGCATTTTGGCCCTCACTTGTCTCCATATGCATTGATAAACCGACTTGACTTGTCTTTCATTTCCCAGAGACTTTCCAGATTATGCGACAGACCAGAGCCCATGAAGGCAGTGTTTTCACCTTGTGTACCCTGCAAGGTGGCGCTCTGCTCAGTGGAGGAGGAAAAGACCGTAAGATCATCCGCTGGAGCGCTGACCTGGCACCTGAGCGAGAGTGTGAGGTGAACCACAACTGTATGTGTGTGTGATACTGCTGGTGGAGGGCTCTGCGAAGTTATTTTCAAACCAGCGGGAAAGATTTGTTGATTAATGTGATTATTTGTCCAGATTCCAGAAAAGTATGGGGCAGTCCGTACAATTGCAGATGTGGATGGGGAGGAACTGTTAGTCGGTACAACCCGTAATGCCATCCTCAGAGGCACCTTCTCAGATGGATTTGTGGCCATAGTGCAGGTATGTATTAATGCATTATCATTGTTTCAATCAAGTTTTTGGATGCTTTCTACCAGTAGGTATTTTAGGATTAGTTTCAATTTAAAAAAAACAATTGTTGATGAAAACCTAAAATTTTAAGATGAAATTTGAAGAATTAATCCTAAACCCTGAAAAGTATCACATAACTAATATAAATACTAATTTATAATAATATGGACATATTTTTTAAATCAAGTGTATCGTTATTTCATTCTGAAATTTGTTTGAACCAATTTTAATTATTTCTCATTTCATAAATAGTATAATGTTTTTTATTAATGATTTTTTTTTTCCACAGTCATATATTTTTAGTTGCCGTGCACCTCTCTGTTGATCCCAGCTTCCCATGCCAGGAAAGAATTAAAAGTCAAATGAAGAAAAATATTATTTGAAATTATTGAAAAAAATGAGATTTTTTTTGTCCAGTTGATGTTAATGTTCTCGTAAGTGCTGCTTTGGAATATCAATGAAGGCAGTACAGAGTGTTTCAAAGAGTGTTTGTACAACACTCTCAGAAAAGTTAACAATTGTTAACAGGAAACAGAACTCTGGTGGTTCTTCAGTGGCGTCAGGATACACCACAATACATCCAGTATGTGTCAAATCCATCTTATCAGCTCTGACTGTGACTTTAATGTGCTGTTGCCATTGTATCCTGGATGCCTTCTGGGGGCATTTGCAACTGCTGAGTGTGTACTTGTGTTGCCAGACACAATATACCATGTACAGCATGGTTGTTGTGACGCTGATGCATTGGGGATATCTATGAAAGCACATGAAGTAGTATGTAGCACTTCATTTTATGTATACTGAGCAAGATGAACATGGTCTGTCTGTCTGTCTGTCCGTCTGTCTGTCTGTGTCACAGGGCCATGTAGATGAAATGTGGGGGCTGGCTACACACCCCTCTCAGAACATCTTCCTCACCTGTGGTCACGACAGGCAGGTGTGTTTGTGGAACACAGAGGAACACAAGCTGGACTGGAGCATCACCCTAGAGGTAGGACACACTCATCCTCATTTTCCTTTGTGCGCAATTTACTTACAATTGAGATATTTTTCAGCTGACTAACAGAACTTATATTTGATTAAAACACAGTGATATTCATTCTCTCTGTCAGGAGTATGGGTTGTGTGCTGGTTTCTGCCCAAATGGATCAGTGGTTTCAGTCGGCCTCAGCACAGGAAGGTAATATAGGACAAAGTCCCAGCACTATTACACTTAAAGCAATCTGTGAGTTGAGATAATGAAAAAAATATTAAACTTTGCACAATATGAACATATACCAAAAGGTCCAGTACATAAAAGTCATTTTTTTAAAAATCCTATGCTGTATATAACACTGCCATCATTTTAAAGAAATATGCTTATTTACTTTCTTTCCAAGAGTGAGCTGTTCAGGTGCAAAGCAATCTCACGTCTGTGTGTTTAGTACAGAGCTGGAGGCAGAACATGATTAGACTAGCTTAGCATAAGACTTGAAGCAGTTGCAGCACATAACTCCCCAGAACCTCAAATGTTTGTGTGGCTCAAACAAACGTCTCCCTCGGAATTCCAGTCTCAGTGCTAACCTAGGCTAACCGTGTCGTGATGTCTTGTCCATGTCTGTGTTGCAGTCCTAATTGATTTTTTTAATTGGCCACTCTCATTTACACATCTGGCGGACACTGAGCACAGAGCAGCAATGTGTCCAATATTCACTCTCTTTTAGCTCGGTTAAAGTCTCCACCACCTCCTGAGAAAATATCTGGCTAGATCTTCCGTATTCACCTGCTGGTCTCTAACTGTATCTGTCTGCTGTTTGATGCTGAGCATGTAGAGTACAGTGGGTTTATCAGAGCTTCTTCACAGAAAACAGCTGCCTGCTGTAAACAAAACCAACACTCTGAGCTACAAAATGCTGGAAAGCTCTGTAGAGCCTAACGGAAGTAAAGGTGTTGATAAATGTCTGTGGGTTCATCACCATGAGCAACAAAGTCATATAAAAATACTGATTTGTGCAGCTTTAACATGCAGACACAAAACTGACATCAGTTTACAGTATAATAAGAATATTCCCCAATAGGATGAACTACTCATATAATGCAATCAATTTAGTTTACATTTATAGAGAAATAGTTACTGTATTAAGTCTCTGCCATTACAAAGATGTGACTTAAAATACTAAGCAAGAAAGAATAAAGAGCGCTTCCACCTTTAATACAGTGTATTGTAATGGATCAGCTTCCTGCTGTGATGAATTTCTACCTGTGTTCCTGTGTCCTGATGAACCTCTCCCATCCCCCTGTAACAGGTGGATGGTCCTTGACCTGCTGACCAGAGAGGTGGTCTCTGAGTCCACTGATGGAAATGAGCAGCTGTCTGTCATGAGATACTCACCAGGTCAGATTTCACTGTCAGCTCTCTGTTGTCTCAAACTACTCTCAGAATTCTGACTGCACAAATTACAGCTGTGAGAACTTTGCAGGAAAAGACAGGATGTCAGAGTGTGACTTGAGGTTGCGTCAATAGCCATCTTCCTGTGAGATGCGATTGATAAGCTTTAAGCTGCTTTAAGATAGTATTGCATTTCTGGATAAAGAAACGTATTAAACTTGGAATCAGCTAGTGAGTGGACCTTACTGTTTTACTGCATATTGTTATGTGTTTATTGCTCTTATCGTTATTGGGAATTTTATGGCTTTATTAGATAGCAACAGCAGAGAGATGACAGGAAAGGAGGAAGAAGCATTTTTGACTTTATTTTGAATAGTTGACAGTTGAGATGTGATAAGAAATGAGGAGGTGTGACATGTGAAAACTTCCAATTGCATTGCAATTAAATGGTAATGTCTTTAACCACTAGGCTACCTCAACAACCCAAACAGATGATTAACTGCCAGACATCTGAGCAGTTAAACAGAGACCATTTGTAAAAAAAAAAAAAAAAAAAAAAAAAAAAAAAACACTACATTGCAGGTATCACTAACACTAAACCCTCCTGCAAACCAGCGGAATAAGTAATCTGGACAGCCATTTGATTGATGGTGAAATTAATGAAAAAAAGTGTGAGTGGTTGTGGCCAGGGGATTATTTCCATAGTGGAAATCCCCTTTAACTGTGTGAATGTTCTCTTGTGTTTTCAGATGGCAGCTTTTTAGCTGTTGGATCCCATGACAACTTCATCTATATCTACAATGTGACAGAGAGTGGCCGGCGTTACACCCGCTTTGGGAAATGTAATGTGAGTCAAATATCAAATCCATGTCTAACTGTTCTCGTTTGTTCCTTGGATTTTCTCTTGATCTGTAAGTATAATTTGTTCTGCTTGTGTTCATCCATGGTGGTTATGAGTGCTCATGCTCACTACTTAGTTCTTCTTCTTGAACAAAATCAAAAATACCACTAGATTTAAGTCTGTAGTTTTCTTATAGTTAACAAATCCCATATGTAGTATCAAAAGCCTGATATATCTTTTTACCTTTTTGTCCAAAAACATCAATGAGCCACACTGTTGCACAGGATGACATGTTCCTTCAGTACATGAACACCCACACTGTAGTTTATATTGACTCAACCCCACATACGCCGTCTTGTTGCCCCAAATACTCACTAGAGCACCAAATGTGGATTAATCTAATGCTGAAAATAGTCCCCAACAAATGCATTTCCTCCTGTTTGAATAATGTTTGATTACAAACTACAGCTGTTTAAAGGCAGAATGAGTAGGATTTGTTGCTTGCAGTTTGTATGGTGTGCTTGCAGTCTGGCACCTGGTCCACATCCACTGCCCAAAGGTTGATGCCCAGAAATGTGCAAAACACAGCAAAATAAGAAAATACAGGCAGAGGACGGGTTCTCTGCAGATACAGCCACACGCAGTAGGTCATAAGTGATGACTGAGAGAGATTAGTTTTGTGTCTTTCTATACATTTTTTTTTTTTTTTTTTTAATCCTACACATTTTGTCTTTAAGGAAATTACTGTGTCATTTAAAAAAAAACAAAAAAACAATGTATTTATTAACTGAACCTGACCCAAGACCCGAGGCTAATGCAACTCCTTCAATGCTGGGCATTCCATATCTGTTTGCTACACATGACATGCAAGGATGCATTCTGATTCTCAAACAGTCAGACACAAAGAATGTCATCCAGTCCGATAAGAACAAACGGTTCAATGGGGAACAATTCAACAACAATAACTCTCACCTTCCTACCTACCCACACACCTTGATGGGAAAAGAACAAAAATAATAAATCAAACAATCAGTCAATCAAAACTGTGAATGTGTGACAACATGTTTCAGCAACATTCACATCACATAATGCAAAGAAGAATCTGTCTTCTAGCAATCAGAGATGCAAAGCCAGTATCGTTTAATTTGTATTGTGGATAAGTTACATTTGAAAATAACCAAAGCTAAGCCCAGCCTGAGCCTGTTACACAACAAGAAGGACCAAATCAGAGCCCTATTGGGAACTTGGGCTTGGTGCTGAGAGCCACAGACAGGGTAGGGAAGTCAGAAAGTATTGAGACACGCATATTGAGGTATACACATGGGATTTGTTGACAGTAAAAAAAATAATGAATGACCACAGCCTTATCTTCTAACACTGATTTCACAGGTGGATCATAGAGCATTATGTGACACTGCCTCTGTTTATCTGTCCAATCAGGGTCACTCCAGCTTCATAACTCACCTGGATTGGTCCAAAGATGGAAAATACATTATGTCTAATTCAGGCGATTATGAGATCCTTTACTGTAAGTGAAAATGTATCTTTTTGTACCTAAATCCTCAGACAGTATGATAATCTGCTGTTGTGACTATGAAGATGAATGTGTTTTGACAGGGGACATAGCAGCAGGGTGTAAACTGTTGAGGAATCGCTTTGAGAGCAAAGACAGAGAATGGGCCTCCTACACCTGTGTGCTGGGCTTCCATGTCATGGGTGAGAAATAGAACATTTTTGTCTTTTTATTCTTCATGTGTTGTGACTGTTGTAGCCCCTAAACAAGGTGGTGGCTGTTGATGACTGTAAAGATTGATGATTGATTCCAGGTGTGTGGTTGGAGGGCTCTGACGGCACAGACATCAACGCCCTGTGTCGCTCTCACAGTGAGAGGATGGTGGCTGTGGCTGATGACTTCTGTAAAGTCCACCTCTTCCAGTACCCCTGTCCTAAACCTAAGGTACCGCTCATATAGCTCACACTCGCTTTATAGGTCAACCTTCCTGTTTCCTATGGCTGCCTTCACATGCAGAGCAAATGTTGTTCTTTAACTGCTTCCTTATTTTGGTTTGGCATGTATGAACCAAATGGATTAAAAATGTAGAGATTCCTAGTTGCTGGAGAATATTGTAGTACTTTAAAGGTGCTTTGCATGATGTAACTTTAAATTCAAATATCCAATAATTACTATATTTTGAGAGTTAACTGTGTTTAATGCCTACAAACTGAGAAGAGTGACAGCTTTTACACTGCCTTCCACGTCTTGTGGCTCAGGTCAGCTTTAGTGAGGAACATCTATTTGCAGTTAGAGCAGTTGGAGACAAAAAGTTGAGGTGGAATTTTACTTGTATTCAGATCTTTTACTGAAGTTTACTTACAAGTAATTACTTTTACAGCAATGTAAAAATAAATAAATAAATTTCTACATTCAAAATACTACCTGCTAAGTACATAAGTATTTTCAGCAAAAATGCACTTAAAGTATAAAGTACCCATTCTGTAGACTGAGACTTTTCTGCAACTGATGACATTATTAATCCTGAACAACAATGCATAAGTATAAACAGCAGAGGTGGAGATAGATTGAAGTACTTGATATAGTTTTAGCTAGTTTAGTCAAGTGGTTATGAATCTAGATGTTTGACCCCAAAGGGTCATTTGGTTAATCTGAGGGGCTGTGATATGATTGATGTGAGAGGAAAGAAGAAAAACAATGTTCTGATTCACCATTTTGTATTTATTTTTCAGACTTGGCTCTAATCAGATTAAATTAATTTTACATATGGTTTCAGATGAAATGAAGCCATAAGTGAGGTTTATAGGGGAAATGTTCACACCTCGACACAATTGGGAGAGGACTGAGTTTCTAACTTCAGCTGTTTTGCAGTTTATTCCAGTTGTGAGTTACAAAGTAATGAAAACCAGTCTTACCTAGTTCAGAGCTGGTAAGAGGAACTATCATGTGGTCTGGTGTCATGGTTTTGCTGAACTCAAGTGAGGATGATAAATATCTTAGCAACTTTGTGGCAAGTACAGTAGTTGTCCTGAGTAGTAAATTGCATGGCACTGTGGTAAATTGCATCCATTTGTATTGATGCGTTGGTGCCTTGGAAACCTTCTGACAGTAGAGAGAGAATGATGAGTTGAAGTCAGAGACCATCACCAAAGTGTATGAAAGATGGCAAAGACAACTTTTTAGATTTCTGTCAGTAATATTTGGTCAGTGTCAGGACTGTATGTTCATCCAAGACACTTCAGACCAACTTTATTTCTTCTGGACCTCCTCCCATTATATACAAAACCTAATGCAGTCATAAATAATCATGCAGTATGTCCTAGTGATTCATTCCAACTATTTTCTCAATGTTGAAACCCCCCTCCCTCTGGGGGTGGTACAATGTAGGGGTAAAAAGTGGACTCTTTCTTTCTTTCCTCTCCAGGCACCAAGCCACAAGTACGACGGCCATGGCAGCCATGTCACCAACGTCTGCTTCACCCACAGTGACTCCCACCTCCTCTCCATGGGCGGGAAGGACACCTGCATCCTTCAGTGGAGGGTGATGGGAGGTGGGGTGGGCGACAGTAGGGAGAGACTGACCTCGGCCTCGTCCACCTCCACCAGCTCTCCAGAACCTGCCACCAGTTAGGAGGGACCCAGTTATGAAGAGTGACAGAAAGGGAACTGTTTCAACACAGCCAGAGAGGAGTGTTAGTCAGTGGACGGCAGCCAAAGTTATCGGCTCAGACAGGCGTCTGTGGTGCCACTGCTGCCTCAGTTTCATAGAGAACATGTAGAGGAATTCTCTCCAGGAGGAATGTCTATATGAAATGTACACTTACACACATCCATAATCATGTAAATCCTTGTGAAACTGGAATGTGTGATTCTTCCCTTAACACAGAATCTTTGTCATTCTGTTGGATATGTGGTGAGGATCATGTGAATTGGTCATGTATGTTTGCTGGTACAGAACATGACTTGACTTCTGTGGTGACAAAGACTTTGGTTTCAGTGAACATTCCTGTGTTTTAGTCCATCTTGTTTATCAAACTTACCAAAGTGCTGCATCATGACATGCGCCATTGGGCTTATAAAGATGTTTTCATAATGTTTTTACATATTTCTATTATTTTAAGCAGTGTTTGGTTAACATCTCAGCTAATATTGAAGCTGTTTTAGTGCTTGCATTAGACGGACTGTGACAAACCTGTTCCAATTAAAACAACTCTCAGCATTTCTGACTAATTAATTTCTCTAACAGTAGATCAGTACACTTGAAATGATTACTTAAGTAGTTTTATATATTTAAGAGAACATTGGGAATACTGTGATGTTGTATCTGTCAAGCTCCCAATAAATAACTGAAGACTGGAAGTGTATTGTGTGTGAAGTGTCAGTAGTGGGCAGTGCTGCTCTAGGAATCGTGTGCTGTTCTGCGTGTTGAGGAAATGTATTTTCCTGAACTACGTGTCCCAGACCAGAACATCCCACACTGAACCCCATAAGAGCAGTAAGATCTTGGTCCTCCAATTCAGTTCAGTTCATGAAATTAGAATGAATGAATGTAGAACCACAACAACGTTTAATATATACACTATGCAATTAGATTATTAGATGTACTTTATTTGTCCCAAACTGGGAAATTCTTATTATTTCTCACACATTAACATGACAGCATCATTTTGGTGGTGTAGTTGTTTTAGGTGGGGTTCATTTAACTAAATATAGAAAGATAATGGATAATTTTAATATATAGAAATGCACAGAATTTTAAAAAGAGATCAATGTTGTGTACAAAGTAATGCAGTAAAAATGATTTCCCTCAGGAATCAATTTGAGATACAGTAGAATAACCTAGAATGGAAAGACCCAAGTATAACCCAAGTACCTCAAAATTGGATGTAATCACAATACTTGGGTAATTAGTTACTTTCCTACTCTGCTCCTCAAGGGTTCACAAGATAAATATGAGGGGTGACACTTGAGCAATGGACTAGGAAAATAAAAGCAATAACATTTGTCTAACGTGTGTAGCCTTTTCTTTATGTTGTTTAATTTGTTTTTGTCTTCTGAGACCTTAGTGTCTTGTGACTTGTCTTGGCACCGTTTGCCAGGAAAGAAAAATAAATGGACGAAAACTTGGGAATAATGAAAATATTCATGGTAAGAAAAAAGATACAGAGTTAAAATTATGACTCCGAGTCAAATTTATGAAACAAATTAAAATTTTGATTTAGTAGGTCAAGTTTTTTGTGTGTACTGAGTCAAGTTGTGTAACATTAAGTATCAAGGGAAGTCAAATAATTGAAATGTATTAGCTATGGTCTGTAAGTAATTACCACCAATAGGAAAAGATGAAAAAAACATTCATAGATTTTCAACAGACCAAACACGTGAAGACTGAGACTAGGTCTTATTGTACACACCCTTTTTTATAATACACAAATTATTTGACATCAAAAAGAAACACCAGACAAAATGTTAACATAATAATACTATACCATACTACTTGCCATTCTGATCAGCCATTTTAAACTTGTTTAAACTTTAAAACTACCAAACATTACTTATACACAAACTATTACCATTACTACCTTATTTCCTCTTTTAGCAGTTTTCTAAATGACCTTTAGGTGTCCAAAAAGCGCGTGAGAATTACGTTTGGGCCACTGTAAAATGTATTAAGATTTACACTTCTATTCGTGGGTGTGAGTTTGTGCTTCGTGTTATAAAGAGGTTGTTTATTAAACCAGGTTCCGTGAGAAAGTTGATTGTAAAATGCCGGAGATTACCGACAATCTCCGAAGATGACGATGTGCGCACGAACGAAGGGGGCCAGTGAGTGTGTGCTTTCTGCGTGCGAGTGTGTGTGTGTGTTGAACTGAGCGGAGGTGAAGAAGAGGAGGATGAAGCTGGGAGCGGAGGATGGGAGGAAGAGTGGAGTAAGAGACAGGCTAGCTGTGTGTGAATGAGTGAGTGAGAGAGAGAGGAAGAGGAGAGGAAGGTCGTCTGAGGGACCGAAAACAAAGACTTGAATTTTCGGGGGATAACCTCCGGAACATCACTAACGGAAACTTTCAACTTTTTACCCGCCACAGCTCGGCTCGTAGTGCCCGGAGCCGGCTTTGTTTCACGGCGGGGGTGTCTACGGTAAATGAAGGAATAAAACAGATCCCCATCGACCTTTTTCTATCCAAGCGGGGAATACCCTGGGACTGATTTTGGTAAAGGTTACGAGAGAATGGCGGCCAACATGTACCGAGTGGGAGGTAAGGAATGTTTTACATTTTTTAGACACCCCCCACAACGTGATTGTTCGTTTCGACAGCAAGGTGGCTAGCTAGCCGCTAGCTGTCTGTTCGGTTAGCCGCTAACTAATGCTAGCTCTTTCCTAGCGTCTGTACATGCGTCCGCTCTTGTATGGAGGAAATCTATTAAAACAACCTACAATGTAATGTTACTTATCCAGTGGGCAAATGTAAATAACTATAACATTATTACTTAGTTTCCACTCAGATGTAATTAGCCGGAAACCTTCCTGTATTCGGCATGGATATGATACAGCAAACAGTGTTCATTTATAGAAAATATCAACTTTTACAACACATTGGCGAGATATCCCGACTAGTTTTCCTCCACCAAAATACGTTACCCCACCACGGGCGGCTGCCGAGCGGCGTGAACCGGTTCTGAAAGTTGGCATTTAATTTAAAATAAATACAGCCTGGTGGGTCCTTGCGTTTATCCAATTGCAACTGTGGTTGCAAGTAAGCGAAGCAACAGTAATTTGTCACATTTTCTGACGTGGAGTCTGTATTATGGTAACGTCCTGGAAGTGAACACAATGCTAGTTAGCAGTAGCTGCTAACGTTAGCTGCTGATGGGTCAGCGTCTAACAAAATCTAGCGACGAGTGTGGTAGCTTGCTAAAGCTGGTCGGCTAGCTTCGTCGGCGGGGTGGTTAATATCATTATCGCCTCCGCCATAACGCGTTATAGGCAGCAGATAGCGTTAGCGGTGCTAGCTAACTTTGCTAAGTTTTGTTAGCTTAGCGCCACGGACTGTATGTGCTTATGTTGTAGTCGTTTCGATTGCTTCTTGAAATACTGGGAAATATATGATTAACTTAGTTTAATTAAAGCCACTACCTCGTCTCATATCATGTCCCATGCGTTTTTTACGAAACACCGGCAAGAGAAACGCATAACTTGTCGTTTAATTCCCGAAAAAGCTGAACTAAGTTATGTTAGCTAACACTAACTTGTTTTCAGTGAGACTTCTCCTTTCATTATGTGCCGCTGCTTTGCCGCTGGATGGAAACCGTAATGGCATCTTAGCAAAATTAAATTAGGAAATATCATTAACTTTAACAGCACACTGTGTCAAGTGTTTGTATGATACCGTAAAATGTTGCCTTTAAGATTTAATTAAGATTTTCACCTCACTCATTTGCTAACACCGGTTTTCCCAACGTCACCATTATTGTGGAGAGACGCCGGTAGAGACGGCTACATTAAGCTACATCGCCTCCACTGTATTTTCCCAGTTTCAACGATCCTTACATATGAACAGGTGTACCCGTCCTGCACTGTGGATGTGATCTGTTAGCTTGTGACTAACGTCTATTGTCTCTCGGCATTAATAACGATGTTAGGACTTGATGTACCGTCTTTGAATCTGGTTTGTGGCGGCAGAGATAGCTGAATTGACAGTGAGACTGTGAGAGGCTTATCGCTGTGTAAGGTCATACGGGAATCTGTAGGCTATTTAGGTCATGCTGATTGAACACTACTCTTCAAAATATGCTCCATAATACTGCGCTTAATGTTAACACTTTGGTCAAATGTTATAATAGCACACTACTATGTAAACCTGTTAGAATTTTGCTGGAACTCTCATATTCACAACAGATAGCAAGAGCACCTCTTGTCTGTGTTAGTGACAAACTGGTAGATTGGGTTAATTGGGCTTTGATGAAGTATCAGGTATTGATTATTAATATAGTTGCTCAGTGTTTTTCCCCCAATTCTTCATTCAATGTTTAGCCTATGTAAAATGTTGTCTGGCTGTGATGCTAAAAATGCTTAAAATATATTTTTTTTTTTTGGTGTTGGCCTTCAGACACCTTTCTTGACTTTAGTGTGTTACTCTATTTGTGTTTAAATGGACTTCTCTGATATGTTGTTCCCTATTCTTGTAATTTTCTCTCCTCTTGAGTTTAAGTTTCTTTCTGTAAAGTAACCACACATTTCATAAGCACATTTGCATGCTCGTGGTTTCATGAACCAGTGAATGTGTTGCTGCCACAGCAGGTAGTGTCCTTCAGCGTGGTTGCTGTGCTCTGTGGCGCTTCCAGTTGTAACTATTGTAGAGATGCAGAGAAGTGGCTTCTGGGTAGCTGTAGCTAGAGGAGGCTTGCAGGGCAGCTAATATACAGACCTCAAATGTCAACTACAGATTGCAGCTATTATTTTAGGAGTCCTTAATTTACTAATAATTTTATAAATAATTTTAAAGTGTGCTGGAAAGAATTATGTTGTTTGGAACTAATTATAGGCTTCCTTACAAGAAGAGTGGTCTTTGCACGCCTGTGTATGCACTGGTGCTGAATGATGAGTCAAAGAAACAGAATTCTACTCCTGCAAACACTTTTACAAAATAGCTACGTTTTGGTAAATTGGTTGTAGTGTTTTTTAACATTTGATGGTTCCAACTTCTCAAACGTGAGAATTGCCTGTTATTCTTGTCTTACATTACATGAAATTGAATATCTTTGGGCAACCTGAATTGTTGGTTGGACAAAGATGACATTTTATGATATCATCATATATATCACAATTTCTGATGCTTTACAGATCAAACAATTGATGGAGAAAGTAATTGTCAGAGTAATCAATAAAGAAAGTAATTGTTTTTTGCATCCCTACAGTCAATTGGTCCTGTGACCTAGAGTCTTATAGTTATTGCAAAGGAGGTCAGCTGAACATCCTGAAATGTGAAATTCCGAGCAGATAATTCAATATATTGAGAATAATGTCAACAACATTGAATAATGATGCATTTTTATGTTATCTTTGCTCAACAAAAAAATTTTCAGGAATCGGGTATGTAGTTTCGAGTTTTCTGTGTATTTTGGTTTGGATTATATGATATTGATGTCCACATTCAAATAATGTGTGTGCAAGTGACATGTAAAGATTCAGACATTTGCTGGTTCGAGCTGGTCCTCATACCATGAAGGACTTATGATGTGTCTGTCTTGTGTACAGTCAACAGGCATTTCCGGGGGAACTTTGCACAAGATCCATTCTGTTGTTGGGAGGCTGCATAAAGCTGCTGGGTCTCTCAGGCAAAGTTGTACTTTTTTCCAACTTGCTGGATCATGTGTGCAGTGGAATTTCTACAGCAGGAATGCAGTGTGATGTGTGTTTCAGTTTAATAAGTGTAGCCCATATGATATTGAAGTTAGCGAATAGCGTATGATTATATAATGACTTAAAAATTGCTTTTTTTAGTAGCCCACACAGTAACAAGGTTAAGTTTCTTGGTTTTATAATGAAGAAACAATAAAGAAACCAATGTATTTTGTAATGAAGGCATCACTGGCAATGTTATTAGACTTGAACCTGTCAGAATGAATTAATATTTATAAAGCAATTGTCCGTGGATTTTGCACTCAATAGGAATTTCTGTTGTTGCAGCGGGCTGTTACAGGCAGTTCTGTATGAGCAAGTGCCTGTATTACCAGTCTTCCAGAAACACAGTGTTCAGCCTGCATGTAAGATCATTATCTTCCCCAGAGATTAGTCAAAGGGCTTCCTCCTCTTCATTCACCCTCAAGCACCCGGCACACTGCGCCACTCCAGCCGCATACGTCCACAACAAACACTCACGGCTGCCTCAGCAGACGTCTCCTTTTTTAATGTACTGACACTTACATATATACATTAACATGAAAATGAGTGAAATTGTGTGTGTGTGTGTGTGTGTGTGTGTGTTTTTCCCCCTCTCTCAATAATACGCTGAGCTGGATTATTCTTTAATTTGTCCCACTGGGCAAGAGGGAGAGATGGAGGGCTGGAATAAAAGAATAGTTCCCTCCTTCTACCGTCACTTTGTCTTTAGAGCTAGAATTAGTCATGTCAGGCACATGAGAGTGCAGATCCCCTTTTGGCGCTTCAGCCAGTGTTATGTAATGTGGTGCTGTTGTGTTCCTTCACTGTGAACAAGGAGGTGATGCTTCTCTGGTCGGACTCCCCATCAGTGTGCTAAGTAGAGCAAGAAATCCTCTCCCTGTCTGAATCCTTCCTTCTCTATCTCTGCTTGTGGTGATGCATCAGAAACCCACTGATATCCTCCTGAGGCTGTCTGTCCCTGCTTGTGGGAGGACCAGATGGAGCTTGACGTGAAGCCACACTGCTGTGCAGAACTGCATCAAACAGTACAAGGAAGCACTGTGTCTGGTAGTGGTATGATGAATGATAAATGACTGGCAGGTTTGATCAATTTGGTACTTAAAGGCTGAAATCTCCTTTAAAGCTATCAACAGCTGGTATTGTGAGCCCATATTCACCATCATTAAATCTGAACATATTTACAAAAAAATAACAATCCAGTAATTACAAACCACTTACAAAGAGCGATGACCTCTTTTAAGTTAAGAACCAATTTAGCCAACTGTTTTTTGCATAAATCACTGACTAATGTGCTCAAATAAGATTAAAATTACAAAATGCAATTCAGCCTTGTTGCAGTTTTACATTAAAGTGTTACATGGCTAATGCGAAGCTGTCTGAAGGGAGTATTTATATCAGGGCATTGTTGCCAATCTGTCTTGTAGAGCTGTGTAAACAAAAGATTTCAATTTTTGCAGTCTTCAGTTGAATGATCTAATAGAGATTTCATTTTTGAGAGAGAGTTTGACCTTTGCACTCCTGCATTTTCTTAATATGTGTACATTTGTTGTTTGTATTGTCTGTTGTAACTTAAATTGTACAGTGAGGACTGCATGATGTGTCAAATGTCACTGTGGCAACAGATATTACAGCATGTATGGAAATATAAATGTGTCATGTTTTAGTCTTAGTTTGGTTTGGATTTATTCTGTCAAAAAATAACATGCACATGACACACTTAACAAACACACTTCCACTTAAAATGTGGACACACAGAAACGCGATACGAAACAAACTGAACACCATATGAAATTCATGAAATTAAAGCATGTCACAGGATCAAAACAATAAAAGTTAAACATAAAAAAAACGTATTTCCATTGTGGTCCTCATATGGTGGTATTTTTGTATTGGTGCAAGAAAAATGTACTCACTCACTTGGTTATCCATTTTGGGCAACAAAATTGGGACAACTGCAACTTAAACTATAATCTGGAAAGTGAAATCTGTTCACAGGCCTTTCAATTTACATCTGGAATTAAATGTTCTTGTTAACTTGATGACCCACTTGTGGTAGATGGAGCTTGTGGACAGGTCAGTTATCATGCTGTGTCTCCGGTCAATGGAAGTGATGTTCTTGTATGGGCTCGACTTGATTTTGCTTTATAGAGGAACCTACAGAGGCGTCCTGTAGGAAGAGGTGGACCTAGGTGACCTTTCAACTTGCTGGGCAGATGTCATTTACATGTGTCTGATGTCTGATCACTATTACAATGCATTGGTAGACCATCTCCATGAGTATTATAACTAATTTCTTGCAATCCATTCCATGTGCATTTACATGAGTTTGTATATGTAATATCCAGATACAGATGGTGTAGAGGATGTCGGTACCAGTTGGAGATGGGTCTTTAATGTGTTCTTCTTGTTAGCTTTCCAGTTACCGTCAGTCAGGGGCTCAACTGAATTTTAGTGGCACATGCTTTGCACTGCAATATCACCATTATAGGTTTTTCTTACTTAACTGAGACCAGTGTTTGGAGCTGTGATATGAGGACATCTGTTGCATGTGTGGAGTGAATGTTCCTACTCATCCTGTTCTTGACTAGCCTACTAGCTTCTTGACCAGTATCCGAAACTAACTTTTTGACTTCCAGCCAATAGAACTGGTAGATGAAAAAATCCACCAGCCAAGCATATTTTTTTACCGGCCTAGATAATAAACTGCCTTTTTATGTCACATATACATTCGTTTCAGTATATTTCATTGAGATAATAAGGTATTGTGTTGAATACAAACCTAAAGAAGAGGCTGGAGCAAAATTTGAACCAATTTATTGTAATATATTCATTATCGGTAATAAGTTAATCTCAAAATACTGCTGACATACTGTATTTCCTATTAAATCTACTTAGGGATCAAACATACAAGCAGAATTGAAGGTTTTTCAACCTAACAGATGCTTGATCTTTTTAATCAAATTTAACCTCCTCGTCAGATGCCTCACTCTCTACTGCTAGCAGCAGACCAGTGGCAAGTGATAATTATCGAGTCAGCAAAAGGAGGGTAGGGTTAAATTAATTTCCTTGGCTACTACCACTACTACTTTGGCTCTGATGTAGCTGCCTTTCTCTGTGTGTAGTCACCAATCTGTAGTCTCATCGAACACTATCTGGTAGGTTACATGTCATGAATGAAAGTCTGTCAACGCTGAAGGGTACTGTGCAGATGGGCTTCTCTGGTGAATGAGGGGAGCTGTGTGTCGAAGGGAAGGCAGCAGATATTGGCAAAGTTTTCATAAACATGAACTATGTCTAGGTTGTCTATCTTTTCACGAAAAACATTAGTGTCCAGTCCTGATGCTTCCAAAGCGTTGTTAAAAGAAAAGTTGATCTAACATAGTGGTAAACGTGCCCCTGTCCCAACCTTTTGGAAAGTGTTGCAGGCATGAAATTCAGAATGAGTTCATATTTACAAAGAACAATAGACATCTTTGTACAGTATTCAATTGAATATAGGTCAAAGGACAAAAGGAGAGCATCATTGCAAAGTGGACTATGGCACCACAATAGCTTTATCTCAATTATCATGTTTTTATTATCAGTGGAAGCCAAAATCGTAATGGAAGATAAAATTTGATTAATCGCCCAGCCCCAGGATCTCCAAAATTCCAGGCAAATAATGCTTCTGCATTCTGTGTTAGAGTTCAGTTTCAATAGAGTTGGACAGTTATCTAGAATATTAAGTCAGTCGACAGGTTGCCAGGGAAAGTTTCCTCATGATTTAATGACTTGTTGAAGGCCCCTGCTTACAGCTGCCTCACAGGTTACCTCTTTAATCAGATTATATACTATAACTAGCTGGCATCTATAGGTGACATGGGCCCAGACATCTCACTTGATTTCAAGATAGTATTCCAGTAGTACCATTGTCTTTTGTTCTTTCTTGTTTTGTTTTTCATGTGAATATTAAAATCATGGCTTACAAAAAGTTTAGTATTAATTAATTACTAAGAGGCCATGGCAAATTCTTAATTCTTTGTCCCCTCTGGTAAATTTGGCACAAACCTCAATCCAGACTTCTGTGTCTGTCTTTGTTTTCTTCATTTTTCTTTTGGCACCCCAAAAGGAAAAGTTGTGTTTCAGAGGCACCATCATATTGTACTTTAGCAGCATAATTGATTCAATAGCTGCAGCACCTGTGCCAATCAATCCATCCACTATCCATGATCTATTTGACATGAGGGCAGATATTGATTGGTTTGACATGATCTATCCATAGGACTGTAACGTAACCTTAGTCTGACTGTGCTTGCATCAAAATGTACCGTCTATTACAATGACAGAGGCAGTGGGAATTGATTAAGGCAATGGTATTCACTAGCGAGCCTTTTAACATAATATCGCGTTTTTGTAAAGCTCTTTAGTGGGACATTTCATGTGCTCTTGGGGGCCCTCTGGTGGCACTTAGTTCACTTGTGCGACGGGTCGGTTCCGCTTACACATCAGATCAGTCGATCATATCTCATGAAGTCAGTCTCAAGCCTGGATAGAGAGCTTACCTGGAGCTCACATTACACCGGTCCGTTTACTGAGCTGGCAGGGTCTGGTGCTTCTAACAGCTGTGTTGTATGGACAGGCTTCCAATTAGAGCTGTGTGTCATGGGTTCCTGTCTATCAGGTTAGACAAAATCTTATCACTTCTGTCATTACAGCCACAAAACGTGTGCGGAGCTGATGATTCAATAACAGAAATGTGTTGGTGTCTGTCTAGAGGAGACCTGAACTATCAGGGGGACAACCTTATGTGTATTTGTGGCTGCTGTAAAATGTATTGTTAGAAGAATATTTACTATACTTACTTACTATACATGTGCATATTCCCCTGTGCACACAACATGACAAGTCTAATCTTTTTTTCCTGTTTTTTTTCCAGATTATGTGTACTTTGAGAACTCCTCAAGCAACCCTTACCTGATCCGCAGAATAGAAGAGCTCAACAAGGTTTGTTGTCTCTTTTTCTTCCCTCTACCTCATATGTTTTCATAAAAGCTGTTCCTGTTATACTTGGTAGTGTTGTATTGTCCTATTTTATACCTGAGCCTGACAGTGTTCTTTTAGCTCATATACCACAGACAGAAAATTCCGTTTTACTGGCAGGTGTGTTAAAATATTAGGATATTGGCGTGTGTGTACAGTATGTTGCACACTCGCCATTTCCCTCTGTCTTTCCTGGACACTGTTGGTAAACTCTGGTTACTGTAATGACAGGACACTGGTACAGGAGCCACTTATATAACGGCAGCAGCATATGACACAGGCTTGTTTCCCAGTCAAAGGATTAAGCTCATTTATGTAACACTCTTACATTGAAGGGCTTGTGCTGAGCACCAGGAGGACTGCATCGTCCTGAGTGCTAATGGCTGCTGAGCACAATGAATGGATAGTAAGAGAGAGAGTGGCCAGCTCTCCAGCTCCAGGCTGGAATGTGGAGGGAAGCACTGTGTGTGTGCTGTTGCTGCTTTCACTCTTATGATCACAGTCAATCCAGAGAGAATGAAACCCATCATCATTGTACATGATAATATCAGTATTCATCTTAATGTGATTAAAAAAATGTCTCATCATGCTATTAAGTGTGGAGCAATTGGTTCCAAAAAAAGGAACAACTTCAGAGAAGAGAGCAGAGTGGCTACACGACGCAACAACCGTATACACTGTCATTTACAGATCAAACTGACCTCTGTTAATTTCACCACAGAAGCAGAAGACAACAAACACTCAAACAGCAAGCTGAAGTCAGTTTGACAATTACCAGCTGGACACCCAGTCCCTCACAAAACACGTTTTTGGGCAGAACATGAGAATTCATACACTAATTATGACAGAATTTCACACAAATGTCTAATAGAATAAAATGATGACGTGAGATTTTATATACAAAAGGTCAAAGGTCAACTTCACTGTGACATCATAATGTTGTGCAAAAACACTTTATTCAACACGATAACTCTGGAACACAAAGAGAGAGATTGTGACCGTATTTCATATTTGGGCGGATACTGAATTGGTGGCGCTAATCTTTGACATCCATATTTGAAGCATTGTCTGTTGTCGTGACTATGACTTTGTGTTCCATCAGAATCAGCTTTATTGGTCAAAAACATGTGAGAACATACAAGGAATTTTTTGTTTCTCTCAATGAACTTACATTCTAATAGACAGCATACAATACAACAATGCAACAAACTTGAGTACAGCTCTACACAGAGCAGATGAGCAAACAGACTTTGCTGGTTATAAGAATTGTTGGTTGTGTTTCGTGAGTGGTTGGTATAGATATGATGGCCAAAACACTCAGCTAACGTGCTGATAGCTGAAGTGACTTTTAACTACAATTTATTTTGACTGGCTCAAATAATATACCAAGAATCCGAACTAATTAAAACCAGAGCTGGAAAGCAAAACTGAAATTGGTAATAGTATGAATCCATTGCAAATGATCCTCAACCCTAGTTCATGCCTCTGAATAACCTGCATGAGCAGTGAATTAAACCATGACAACGTTGCTGAAGAGACAGAGAAATGAAGGGCAGCAACAAATGTCAGACCTTTGACAGGGGTCAAAAGGGATTACAAAAGAGGTAGTTATGTCAGTGCATTATTATCATGTTAACTTGTAACCGCTGACTCTTCCCTTACAGACAGCAAATGGAAATGTGGAGGCGAAGGTGGTGTGTCTCTTCAGGAGACGAGACATCTCAGGCAACCTCAACACCCTGGCTGACAGTAATGCAAGTGAGTAGCAACCAGAATGCCCAAAGCTCATTTTAGCTCTTGTTTTCTACAGTGTGAGAGCAGGTATGATATAGCACACTGCCTTTAATGAACCTCTTGCTCATTGTGTTTCACATTAAAAGCCTCAAAGCACCTCTTCACTATTTATGTTGTAAATTGCACCATGCCCTGTTTGGTGCAACTTACAGTATAAAAGTAAGACCGGCACTTTTTTCTAAGGCCCGGTGTTGTACTAGTTTGGAAAAGGACTAGTTAAATGAACAGCTGCATTTATTTGTTTATTACAAACATGTTAGGTATGAAGTAGGGCTGTCAAAATTAACACGTTAACGCATGTGATTAATCTGGAAACAATAATGCGTTAATGAAAGATTAACGCACGATTAATTGCATCACGTGATTTAGGTAGAGCCTGTCAGTCTACATTCTGTGTCGCCACACACATGCGCAGCCTGGCGGCGACGGAGAAGGATGGCTGAGGAGGAGGCGTCGGACATAGGCGTTATACACAATCAGTTTCTGTTCATAAAAACTCCAAGTGGGGATTTAGACAAGACCAGAGTTGTGATCACCGAAGCACAACGAGCCTTAAATATCACCTCAAGGCCAAGCACTTCATGTATACTAGTGCTAGCGGGAGCAGTAGCACAGAGCTAGCTGGAAGTCATGTCCGCCAAGTTCAAATAACCGGTTTAACCGTAAAATGGAACTGTTCATTTTGTTTCTGTAATGCCAGGCACAATAATATGTTAAAGGTTTAACCGTAAAGTGGGACTGTTCATTTTGTCTCTGTAATGCCAGGCACAATAATATGTTAAAGGTTTAACCGTAAAATGGGACTGTTCATTTTGTCTCTGTAATGCCAGGCACAATAATATGTTAGTTGAAGGACTAACTGTGTAATAATAAAGTAAGAGAAATATGGTGGAAGATGGTTTGTGCAAGCGAATGAGTGAATGTGAAAAATTATTTGATTGCAGTGGTGACTTCTGAAACAGAGGATGACAAAATATACAGATTTGCTACACTGCAACACTAAACAATATTTTATCTCTACTTCCTCTTCCCCATTAGCAAAGAGCAGTGTACTTAACATTAAGCTAGTCATGGCACTGACCTTCGCTTTCACCAGTTAAAATGACAAACATATCCGTTGGCAGCTCATGTCATACATTACTAACATTAATTCTTTAAGTTAACTTGACAGAACAAAATTATTCTCTGCTGTTGTCCTGTTTATGTGCTGGTGTCTGTACTTAGGCAAAGATTATTTGTGAGCGCTCTTCAGTCTGTAACAACACTCTACAAAAATGAGTGGCTTGTGTGTTTCTGTTTCCAACAACATGCAACATGTCCTTTCTGTAGCAGATTACAATACATCAATTTCAGGAGTCTTATTCTCCTTTATTCATATTGTACGCATAGTTTAAGCTGATAATTTTAGTAGTTTTGAACCAAGACCATCAGTATTTGGAGTAAGAAGCTTGTGGAAAATAAGGTGTGTCAGGTCAGTAGTCTACAGCTGTTATTTCAATGTGTCAGATACATTTAATCAGCATTTCACATATTTTGCTCAGCTCATTTTAAAGTTGTGAGGGAAGACGGATTTCACCTCAGGTTTTACAGGCTGACACCACTGAATCAAATTGTGTGGGAGTAAAATGACCCCACATCCCACTGGAGATAGTTCTAATAATAATGTCTCAAAGAAATTTTCAGTAGTATTGTCTCAGTACGTGGTGCATGCTCCGCCCCCTCCACCCCACCCTGATTCAGCCCATGAGCCCTGTCTCTGTCTTGTGTGTGATCAGAGAGCCAAGGAGGTGGGAGGTGGGAGGGTGGAGATAGTGGGATGGTGCTAATGGCATGCAGACTACTGAAGCCTGATCACATTCACTCATTACCCCCACTCCGACACCAACACCAGCTCCCCCTCCCTCCTCCTGGGCCGCAGTGCTCCAGACAAAGGCATCTACACTCACTCACTCACTCACTCACTCACTCACTCACACACACACACACACACACACACACACACACACACACACACACACTCACTATGGCTCAAAATGGATGCATTAATGGTGCTTATTTTCATTGTACTCAGCACCACACACAGATGCTTAGTGTTTGTTCACTGGTCATTTGTCTGAGATTGGCTAATTTTTACTAAAAAATGACTGTCATTGTGTCTGCTGGCAGCCTTGACATGATGTTTTTAAAGATTTTTCTTTTAAAGAGACTGAGCCCTCTTACCTTACAAGCAAGGCTGTGCCAAATAAGATTTTATAGGTGATACAGTGACAGAGCTTATCCACAGCAGCACAAAACAGCCCTGCATTAAAACAACACAAGGGGCTGTGTTAGAACTAGGGCCGGGAGATATGGACTAAAATTAATATCATGGACGGTGACGATTATATCACGGTCTTAGTTTTTTGTATGTTTTGTAAGGAGTTATGTAAGTAAAGTTAATATTTGGATAATATAATAAATGGTTTGTATACCTATCATTATGTATGTCTCTTGCTACGTATAGTGTGATTGCCCGAGTAATATCTTTCCATCTCGTACTGCTCTTGTTGTAAGGTGTTGCTGTTTAAACGATGCCTAGAGTCATACGCAGAAATCACGCAGGGGGGATCCAATCCTGGAAAATCAAGTTAAAAGTTAAAAGTAGAAGGTGCCGCCTCTGTTTTTCTGGGTCTCCCTGTCTGGTTCTGACCATAGACTGTACAAAATTCTGACACCCCTCTCATATCTTTTCAGTCAATACAGGCTATAGCTTCGACCTTTCTTCACCATAAGATTTGCTAGTTGTCTCTTTATTGATAGCTTAGCTTAACCATAGGCTTTTTTTAGGCCACCCCCTTTTACCACAAAGGCAGTTATAGTGAATATGTTTTCCATTTTTATTTCCAACATATATGTATATATATGTAATGTATAAGTATTCACCACAACTGAACTTTTGAAGAAAATAAAATGCCTTATGTTTTTAGAATTAGGCAATAATTGATTTATCATGGTGATGATGGTATTGCAAAATCCATATCGTGGCGCAACATCACAACGGTGATGACTGTGACACCGTTATACTGCCCAACCCTAGTTGGCACCAACATAGCCACCATCAGATGAGATATAAAAAGGGATCCCGGAAGTCCAGTTTGATTAACGGATCCATCAGACCAATCGAGTTCTTACAATAAGCAATGGGGCCCTATGTTGACACAACATCCTCTGGCAAAGCTTGAACAGTTTTGGCTATTTCACTGAAGAGATTCCTGTATTTGTGTTTTTAACAATACTCACTGGTTTGAAGTAGGTGGTGCTCTGTTAAAATAATCTGAAGTGATCACAGCGCTCACCATTTTTGTGATACAGGGGCATGCAAAAGTTAGGGTACCTCGGTCATAATTTCTGTTCTGCGAACAGCTAAGAAAGTAAAAGATGACCTGATTTCTAAAAGTCATAAAGTTAAGGTGACGCATTTCTTTAATATTTTAAGCAAGACTATTTTTTTATTGTCATCTTTTACAATTTCAAAATGACAAAACAGGAAGAGGGCCCAAAGATTGGTTTCCAAAATGTATTACACTTGTTTAGTTAGATGTTAGGGTAAGGATGCAGGAATGGTTTTCTTCTGATAACACTTCCGTAAAGGTCATATTTGTGTAGGTGTCGCTGCACAGTAGAACAGTGCACCACCACTTCAGAGTCTGTTATGTCTTCTTGAAGGTCTTTTGCAGTCAAAGAGGGTTTTTTATTTGCCTTTCTAGCATTCCTAAAAGCAGTTGTCTCCGAGAGCTTTCTTGGTCTTTCACACTTTAACTTGATCCCCACCATTGTTTTCAACATTCTTGTTAGGTGTTAGGTTTTCTTAATTGCATTGCAAACTGAGGAGACAGCTACCTGAAAATACGTTGCTATTTTTTATAGCCTTCTCCTGCTTTGTAGACATCAATTGCTCGATCGATTTTTACAGTGTTAGGCATTGTATTGTATTTCTAAAGTTTTCAAATGAGCATCAGTTGGCCTTTCAAATGAAGATTATGAACAAGCATAGCCCTAACAACCTAAACTGAGGTCTAAGACCATGTACAAGTTGGGAGAGCTTAAATCTCTTGGGGTGCCCAAACTTTTGCATGATTTGCCTTTCCCTTTTGTTCACTCTTAATGTTGCACAAAACAAAAATAAAACACTAATCTTGCTAAAAAACAAAAACAAACCACTAACAGAATTTTGCCCAGTGGTGCCCAAACTTTTGCATGCCACTGTAAACCTGGAATACGCACTTGCATGAATTTGATTGACCAGTGCACCACCTAACCGGACGCAGTCACGTTGTTGTTACCAGGAGCCTTGGCACTTCCACTACATCACTGGACTGGTCTTAGTTAAGCTCACTGTTTAGTTTAGTTAACTTCACTGCTACACAGTGCTCAACCTTGTCTGGGTTGTTTTCCAAGAGTTCAGTTTTACCCATCCACAATAACATGCAACACCAGTTGGTGTTTTGGAAAAGCTCTGTTTTTGAGTGGAAAAAAACTGCTTCATAAAATAGAATTTTGTTAGTATTTTCCCTAGTATTGATAAGTCCATCCAAACTTATCATAGACACATGATGTGACATGTGACTGAGTATAACTGAGCCTGCTCTGGTCTGTTCAGTCTTGCTCGATTTGGCTAGTTGTGATCCAGTGACAGTGATGACGACAGTGAACCAGCGTCTTCTCACTGCTGCTGCTTGTTTGTGCTAAACCTTACTTTAATTGCCTCACTTTTTTCATCACTGCTCCCCTCCTCTTCCTCCTCCTTCTACACACACATCAATTCTTTGTGCAGAACAAAAGGCCCTTGATCTGTCCCCGAGGGCCACTGCATGCAACGGGTTAATTCTGACTTGCCTTGTGTCTTTGTCAGAGCGAAGGAAATGTGTGTCTGTGTGTTGTCTGTGGAAGGAGTGTGTTACTGTTATGCTGTGTGCGCTTTAAGTGCCTGTCGCTCCTTCTGTGTATATGTGGTTTCTTCTGTTTGTGCGTGTGTGTGTGTGTGTGTGTGCGTGTGCGCGCGCACGTGCATGTGGAGGGAGTTGGGGATACATGTTGGGGGGGATGGGCGCCTCAGGTTTGTTACACAGGGTTTCCTACTTTGTCTGGCAGGGACTAGCCGGACAGAGGGAGGAGGGGGGAGAGGGTTGAGAGGTTAACAGAAAAGGGGTGTGGCTTAAGGTACCGTCCCTCTCGCTCACTATCTGTGTGTGTGTGTTTCTCTCTCTCTCCCTTGCCCTCACTGACAGGGTTTCCTGTGGCTGAGTGCAGGGGCGGAGTCCACGGAGATGGAGCGATATAGTCCCTCCCCCCAGCTTGCAACAAATTACTCACCCGCCTGAAATTAGGAATGCGCAATCTAGTGGCCGAACACACACACACACACGCACAGAGCCACCTATGGCTTAATTTTTTTCATATCTCTTACTGGCTGGAAACATGGGTGTCACATGGGTGTGGTTATGTGAAACAGTCACATTGTTTTACAGTAAAGCCATTGATAACTTTTTTGTGGGCCTGTACATTATAGTTGATGGCAAAGATCAAATACAGGGTTTAAATTTATATGTTTCTTGCATAAGTCTTAATTCAAGAAATCATACTGTTTAGCACTTGGGACCACTTTTCCCTCACCTGATAACTTGATGATAATTGAACTCTAATAAAGTGCTGCGCAGAGGTTTAACAAAGTACTAACTGCTATTGTAGGAAGTGAAAACAATAAAAACAAAGTAAAAAATTAACTCAGGTCAGTCAAAGGTGTCGATCACAGCCATGTTCAGACTGACAAAAAAGGCCACCTCCTTGTTATTGTCAATGAGATGCCTGCTTTGTAAAAGTAGGTGCCCTGATGCAAAAATATTCCTCAAAAGTGTTGAGTCTTGTTCATCTTTTGCTGCAACACAACCAATAAGTGCAAATGTACACTCCTGATAGATTATACGACTATACCTGTCAATAGGGGTGTGTATGTAATTTGAAATAATGATACTGATGTATATCACAATAAAGTACATTTTCTAAGCCAGCAGGACGTACTGGGATTCTGTATGTCCTATTACAGTTTGTAAGAGTGTATGATGTTTCTCATGTCAGTTGAAAAACAGTGCTGACGCTGATGTGTTTCTGTTGTAGGAGAATTTGAAGAGGAGTCGAAGCAGCCAACGCTGTCTGAACAACAGAAACACCAGCTCAAACACAGAGAACTCTTCTTGTCTCGACAGTTTGAATCTCTACCTGCTACTCACATACGGTACGTGTTTACTAACAGGAGCTACTGACAGAGCTGCAGTTCAGATTGAATCTAGACACCTGCCAAGCACAGTTAGGACTGAACTGCTGAGTAAATAGTCCTTGCTGCAGCCTTTCTCAGCTGTTAAGGCAGTGATATGTTCTGCAGAATGGCCCTACAGGCCATCCCATTTTATGTCTTTTTATGTCTTTATGTCTATCTTGTTGTCCATCAAGTCAAGTTGTCAAGTGATGCTATAGTGACCTAGTCATTCAGGCATATTACATAGATATCCAAGTATGATGGACTCAGTTGCCTGCTCATCCTAACACCACTGTTAGGACACAAACCAAAAGCAGCTGCACCAGCAACAGATGTTTATATTATTCACATTATTATATTAATATTCATAATCAGGTTATTAGTTGATATTATAAGAATAACAAATGGACAATAGATATTTTTTCAGAGTGGAACTGTGGGCAATTCCAATGTTGCAAAGATACACATTAAAATTGACATAACTGTGGTTTTATTAGTTGTAATCTGACTGATTTCAGTTTGGCCATCTCAAAAAGAGTCAGGAAAAGTGTATGTTGACTAACACTTGAGACCACAGGTATTCACTCCTCCTTACAAACAGTTATCTCAACTTCATAAATCTGCAAGTTGGATCACCAAAGTTCAATCATGTATGTTTTTTCTTACTTGCAGACAAGGCTTTTTTCTTCGTTGGTCATTCTGCATCAAATTTGGTACACAGCTGGAGAGCCTGAAATTACAGTGGTAGTTAAGATGTTAAAAAGTTTTGGAACTGCAAGGATGAGTGTCACATACAAATCTGCCTCTAAACAGTAATGCAATTGGTTTCCAGCACGGTGTCCATATATAAGTTATCATGACATTACGGCAGTAACTTTTGTACCTCCCTGTATCACATGTATACCTGATTGTAAACAACAAACCTGTCCATTGCAAAATTAGAAAAAATGGATCTAATGGGCTTTACACTGGCCATGTCTTCACACATAACTGGCCACAACTTTGTCATGTAATGTCTAGTCATTATAAAATATGTTCATGACACATTTTCTAACTTTGGACGTTTGAGGGAATTTGATTGGTTTGAGTGTTCTGTATTACAAAGTAGCTAATTTCACATCAGTGTCAACTGGTTTCTACAAAGTGTTGGACAAGACAACAGGAATGCCTAATGGTACAATGTAAAACAGTGCAGTAGCTCCAAAAAAATCACTGCTGTGACCCACATGATCGTCCTTTTTGGATGACATGTTTCAGGCACATTGGGTCAACTCTATGATCATTTTTAACTTGCCATTTGTGGTGTCATTTTACTACATTGTAAGTTGTGAGTTGTACACCTCATTTGGCAGCACTAAGCATAGTTGTACTGTCTAAAATTACATTGTATTGTATTGTACTTATTGACTGTGATGTTATTGTATTGCATCTCTTTGTATCAGACCTTTATTTCTACCTTTTGTGACTGTAGAGATTCTGTACATTTTTCTGTCAGACATTCTGGTCTCTGAATGCTCCTCTCTGTCTCCCCAGGGGGAAATGTAACGTCACCCTCCTTAATGAAACAGATATCTTGGCTGGCTATCTGGATAAAGAGGTAAGACTCCATCTGTTCATTTGTCATCAACACATTACTTTGGTGCCCATTTATTCTCTGCTTTTATTTTTCACATGACAAAAAGCTGTAAATGAATTGTTGGAACAAAGTGCAAGCAGCTGTAATCTTTTGCTATGTGTTTTGTCCAGGACTGTTTCTTCTACTCGTTGGTGTTTGACCCTGTCCAGAAGACCCTGCTGGCAGACCAGGGCGAGATCCGGGTGGGCTCTAAGTATCAGGCAGAGATCCCTGACAAGCTAGCTGAGGGTGAGTTGGAAACACCAGGCAAACAAATACTTCCTGAATTCAGTCCCTTCTAGGTGTGTTTCTAACTTTTTAAAAAGTAGAAATAAAGCAGGAACAATAAAGAGTTTACCTTCCTAAGTTGAAGTCCAGTTCTTCCTTCTCTCAGGTGAATCAGACAACCGGGTCCAAGAGAAGCTGGAGACCAAGGTGTGGGACCCTAACAACCAGCTCAAAGACCCTCAGATCGACCAGTTCCTGGTGGTGGCAAGGTAACACTCCCCTGCCATCTGTCACCCAGTTGCATCATCATCGCTAGATCCTGTTGCCATGACAACTTCTGACTCTGCCATCCACAGGACAGCTTTTCTAGAGGAAATGCATGAATTGGCAACAAGTTTGATAATCTCCCATGGGAAAATAAATATTTTTTCACGGTTGATACATGTAAAATCTGTTGTTTGCAGGAGCTAGGATGCTAGGACAGATAGGATTGTATGAGTGTGGAATTATGAGACTGAGATTGGCAGAATATCAGTGAATGATATCTGTAGATATCTGCCCAGCATTTACCGGAGGTATTAATTTTAATTCAGGGTATAGACACATTACGCACGCATAATGAATGCCAAAAATGCATTAGAAAAAGCATTTAACACTGCAGTTTAGCAATGGAATGATGATACTACATTACTGTTTGGTGGTGCAGATCAGTGTTTTTAAAGCAATATATGCTAAGAAGTTTGCTTCTGGAGGGAAGCATCCTGCTGCCCATAAATTGGTCCCTGGGTCACACACTCCATCTAGTGGCCATTTAAAGCTGTGCTTGGTAATGTTGGAGAAACCAGCAAGAGTAAGCAAGATTTTAAAAGTATTCAACCAAAAAATCCCATCCCCTCCCTTCAGGCCTCCTTCCAAAGCCACTCCCCCAAAACACAGGAATATGCACTTCCTGACTGGACAGGTCCATTAGAGAGCCTTGGAGAGAGGGGAAGTGATGAGAAGACAGTTCTTTTAAGAAATACGTAACTTAAAATTTCAATTAAATGCCACAGCCAGATAAACGCAAGCAAAATATCTTTCACCAACGTACCTTTCAGTGTTTAGTGATTAGATGGGTTTATTGCAGACCTGCAACAGTCACAGATACTGGATTTTTTTTCTTTTTTGTCAGTATTTAATTTATTGATTGCTGTTGGGATATAAAGACAGTTTCAACAAATATAACAAAAACTGCTTCCAAAGTACATTTCTGACCCCTACTTTAATGATCATTTAGGAATACACACATTACCCCAGTACTACTTAATTGTAATTGCAATTGCAAAGATACAGATCACTGATCAGTATCTTTTTGTTTCAGAGCTGTGGGGACATTTGCTCGGGCCCTGGATTGCAGCAGCTCCATCCGCCAGCCCAGCCTCCATATGAGTGCAGCTGCAGCCTCTAGAGACATCACACTGGTGAGACTATTGTGTGTGTGTGTGTGTGTTTTCATACTATTTTGACATTACCAAGTAGGCCCATATGTGTTGAGAAAAAAAGTTTTTTTTATGTACTGTTTGTGAAGTTATTAATGAATTCTGATGGCTTATATCGTTTTTTGTATCACCAAAATCCTCAGTTGTCTCAAGCAAAGTGCTTGCATATATATGGTACACCTGCCGTGTTACATGTTTTACAGGGAGCTTTTACTGTACCTTGGGGTGGTTATAATGTTCCTCTGTAAAATCCAGGAAAACTTGTATGGAAAAAAAAAAGCAAACAACAAAGCAACAACAGTGATTGGGGAAGCACATTGTAGTGTTATGGTTTATTGCAGTGTTAAGTGTTTGATTGAGAAACTCATATCTTGTTGAATCAGGTGATACTTTTTTTTTCCATTTTCATTGGCACAAGGTTTCAGCTTGTTCTGTATCAGACATCACCCAACGGTTTTGTATCAGATTTTAAGAAGCCTAGTCTCAACCACTATGTGTCATGATAGTCACCCACACCATCTATGTCTTGTTACCTCATTTAGTCATAGCAGCTTCTATTTAATGTAGTTGTGACTCTTGAGCTGTTGCTTTCCTTGCCAACACTAAAAAAAGCATCCTCCATCTCTCCTGTCAAAATATCCACTCAGCTCTGTTTCTGTGATGTGATTGGTTGTCAGTATGTCACTTAATAACGGTATAATGATAGTACTCATTTTTTATCAAAGAAATTATGTAACATTTGATTTTGATATTGTCCAGTGCAACTAGAGAGACCCTATGTCATAGTCTAGTTTTCAAACTAGTTTATGTTGCCCTCACAAAGTTAATGGGTGTTGTAATCGTGTTTAATGAATTTGCCTCAAGCTTACACAAATGAAAGGTGTGGCTAGGTGATTCTACAGTCTAGCAGCACTGCTTGGGCTCATTGTTTCAGACCCATCAACCTTCAGTTCCTCTGGTCATTATACTACTACTATACTAGTAGTGCCTTTCCAGAGCTGTCTCTGTTTAGAGGTGTGATAATAATATATGTATGATATAAAATTGCCCACTGTGGGCAGGAGGTGACTACAACTGATGTGGGTGATGATGAAACTCTAATATTCCACCACTTGTCTCTACCTCTGTTGTCAGTTCCATGCTATGGACACATTGCAGAAGAACAACTATGACCTGGCCAAAGCCATGTCCACCCTGGTTCCTCAGGGGGGTCCGGTGCTCTGCCGTGATGAGATGGAGGAGTGGAGCGCCTCAGAAGCCATGCTGTTTGAGGAGGCACTGGAGAAATATGGCAAAGACTTCAATGACATCCGCCAGGACTTTGTAAGCTGCTCTTCTCCGCTATCTCTTACAGTTGTGGTGGACACATGATTAGTGATGAATTCAAGATATTCACTGTGGATACACAAATTTTAACCTTAGCTGTAAACTTGTTTTCATTTTCCTCAGCTGCCCTGGAAGTCTCTAGCCAGTGTGGTCCAGTTCTACTACATGTGGAAGACCACTGACCGCTACATCCAACAGGTACATAGATCTCCAGGAAGCCACAAAATACCAAAAAGCGCTGTTTGATTTGGGATTAACTGCGTGCTTCTATCAGTTTCCACACAAATTCATTTTCCATTCACTGTTTCTCTCTGTCAGAAACGACTAAAGGCAGCAGAGGCCGACAGCAAGCTGAAGCAGGTGTACATCCCCACCTAGTGAGTATTACTGTAAACTGCTACACAAAGTAGTTGAGTTAGAACTGCTGTCAGAATAAATCACTCTTATCGCCATACTTTCTTCCCTTCACCAGCACCAAACCCAATCCCAACCAGATCATGGTTCCAGGCAGCAAGCCTGGTATGAATGGGGCAGCAGGCTTTCAGAAAGGACTCAGCTGTGAGAGCTGCCACAGTAAGTACTCTGAAGCAAGGATTCCATGGGGATGGTTTCTGTGAGTTGTAGATATGAGATATGTCTATAATGTTATATAAAATGGCTCCAGATTTTGTTTTTTGAACACACTTATCAAACAAAAAATCTGTACTATGATGCCGGATGAATAACATGAACCTACACAGATGTGACAATTTCATATTTTGTTGTTTTGGAACAATAGTATTTATCAAAAAAAGGCTGTGGAATGTTGTAGTAAAAACAATTACAATACACCAAAATTATCACGTGTGCCTGCATCATGCATTCAAATCTCTCACCACCATGTGCCTACTTTCTATGTTCCCTCTCTGTTCTATTCTCTCCCAACTTCTTTCCTTCTTTTTTCTTTTTTGCTCTCCTTTTTTTTGGTGAGTCTGTTAAATAACGATCAAACTTCAGTGTCATTAAATTAATTTCTGATGCCATTTTTCCAAAACTGGGCAACATCCATCTGGACAGAAACATGTTATAAAGATCACAAAGTAGCTGTTGGAGTGTGACAGTTTTCTTACAACAACTAGAACAACTGTATACAATCATGCAAATATCACACATCAGGGTGTACAGAATATTGAAATACTGAAATCAAGTTCATTCAGAATAAGGCAATAATAATAAAGTCAAACGTGTTTTTCCCTCTGCAGAGCCTATCTGAGAAGAATCTAAATACGAGAAAATCTGTGAATGTGACCAGTTCTTTTAAATTGCTTGTACATGCCACTTCAGAACAAATCAGTATGTACAGGCGGTTCTTGTTTGAGGCCCAACATGTTCCAAATCACAGTGCTTTCAGTTATTTTTACAGTGCAGCAGATGTGAGCACCTCCTGTGTCACCTTTTTAGAAAGAGGATAGTTTGAGTTCCAGAGTTTTCAGAGATGTATTGTTCTACTGTGACTATACTGTATGTGAGACTTTATCATGTACAGTTCAGTAGATACTTTGTCTTTACTATGTGTATCGACTTTGATGGCACAGCCTGTGTTCTTTTTGGCACTGCACGATGATGCTGCAGACTTGGGTGTCATTCCAGACTCCGCCTATAAAGCACTACAACTCACAAAAAAAATGTGTGCAAATATAGAACCTCAAACACTGGGTTACTACTTTTGACTGTGATATTACTGGTTGTAATCTGCTTAGCCAAATGTAGTATAAGCCTGTTGAAATACCCTTTTTTAACGCTCCCTTCACCATCCCAGCGGCCCAGTCTCCTCAGTGGTATGCCTGGGGTCCTCCCAACATGCAGTGCAGACTGTGCGCCTCCTGCTGGAACTACTGGAAGAAGTATGGAGGCCTGAAGACCCCCACACAGCTAGAGGGCGCTGCTAGAGCTGGCTCTGTAAGTGTCCTTTCTTATAGTCTATTCAATAATACTATTGCAATGGTTAGATATAACTTATGAAAAAGAGTTGACCTCTCACAATGACATGTCTCAAAGTGAGTTGCATCCCTCACAGTGTCCCTTCTTCCTCTCTGTCCAGGAGTCAGGCCCCCGCAGTCACATGACACGCCAGGAGGTCCAAGGCATGTCGCCGTTCACCCGCAATGAGGGTCGAGCCAAGCTGCTGGCCAAGAACCGCCAGACATTCATCCTGCAGACCACCAAGCTGACTCGCATCGCTCGTCGGGTGTGTGAGGACATCCTGCAGCCTCGCCGTGCTGCTCGACGGCCCTACGCCTCTATCAACGCTAATGCCGTCAAGGCTGAGTGTATGTACACACAGGCATACACAATACTCACTTAAAGTTTCTGAATGATGTATGTTTTTAATGAGGTTAGACGAGATTTTGTGTGCGACCATCAAATGTAAATTATATTTTCTGTGAGGCCTCTAGGCTTATTTCTAGGCTATTATCAAGTTAAGGTTTAGGATGTTCAGTTAATATTACATACTCTGGTTTTTAATATCCATTCATGCCTTTTTACTCTGTAAATTAGCAGGTTAAATAAGCAGATTAATCTAAACCACATTTTACAAATGTTTGATTTGACATGTCTGTATCCTCAGGTATGATCCGTTTGCCCAAAGCCACAAAAACTCCTCTAAAGAGCAAGTTGGTGCCTCGACAGTCACTGGCCACCATAGTGAAGGATTTAGGTAAGAACACTTCATGTGACAGCACTTCTTGGCGGGTCTCTGAATCCTTAACAGTGGTGCCTTATCTGTCCTTCCTCTTGCATAATTGGTTGTTGAGGGGTGTTTCACTATGTTGTGTCTCTGCAGCCATCTCAGCTCCTCTGAAACTGAAGGCCTCTAGAGGACCCCCAACACCCATCAACAGGAATCAGGCCAGCCAACCTCGTGTGGGCCAAAGCTTGCTGGGAAAGAGAGGCTTTGACAGCGTCAGTATTCCAGACACACACACATTTATGTGTACACCAACATGCAAAATCAAATTTTCTGACACAGAAGCAGACCATGAGGTGTCCCTAACATGTGAAACGTTTCACTCCCTTCACCCTAAAAGAAACCAGCCAAAACACATCTTTTAAAAATGACATATTCAACTATCTTAAGGCTGCTCCACACTTGCAGTTTTGATATAAGTTGCTTGCTCCATGTTTTTTGAGTGAAACAATATAGTTGATTTGCCCTTCCTGGTGTTTCCTTTTTCACAGGCTACAGTGCCCTACCCAGCCAATGGGAGGCCGTATACTTCAGGCATGAGGACCACCTCTCAGTCAGTCATCAAGCGGCAGAAGGTCAGCCAGGGGGAGGCACCCAACCCTGTGGTGTTTGTGGCTACAAAGGACACCAGGTACATTTTACTGTCCTACTCTCTCTTTAAAATCCTATCATCTTAAATATGAAGCAACACAACTGTAGTAGAAACACCTACAACACAGACGCTACTACCTCAGAACTTCATAGCCTGTGTCACGCCACACCATTCAACCATATCCATGTGTACAGAGTGTGTTTTTATCATTGTGGACTTAGGGACCTGCCTCATCCAAGCTAAGAGAGAACTATGTAAATGTAAGTTCAGGAACATTAAAGCTAGGGTTATAATACTATTACTAAACTGATGAGGTACAATAGGAACAGCAGGTTGGCTGCTGTCTTTCCTCATCTGTAAATGACTTAAAATATACTGAACACACTCTTGTCATCAAGGGTTTTCAGTTGTAACCTACACAAAATTAAAAATAATACAAAGCTTTTGAGAAATTACAAAAATAATGTAGGTTTAGTGTTAGTGTAGTCTAGTGTAGTATTATGACTTACTTTTAGTAATCTGTGGTTCTGCACTGGTGTTATACAACAGCCATACACCAGCATCACCTTAGATGGACTTGGGACAGGATACTGTTGTGTTCTGTTTTCCAGAATCAGTACTGTTTTATACTCCAGGAAAGGAGTACAAGTTTTTTATTGTTTGTATTTATTTTCATATTTTCTCTGTCGATTGACAAATCCCAGCTACTGTCCGTTGACTTATTTTAATCTGAGTTTGTAACCCACTCCATTCTTTAGTCTTGCGCATGAATGTACATTCTTTACATTGGAAACAGTGGTTAGACAAAACAATGTTATCTCAAGGTCCACATAGTAGCATTTTTCCAAGTTTTCACCTGTGACTCACTGCCTTCATCAGCAGATAGTTAGCTGATTGAAACATTGATTCTAGAGGTAAAGTATTGGCCTTGTAGACATTGCAAATTATGTCCTGGTGCTCCATTTCAACCAGGGCCCTGAGGAAACATCTGACCCAGTCAGAGATGCGTCGGGCAGCGAGGAAACCTCATCTCCTGGTCCGGATCAAGCTGCCGCTGCCCCCCCGCTCCCTGGCCATGCCCCTGCTCCCCTCCAGCACCAGCGAACCCATTGTCCTTGAGGACTGAGGGAGAGGGACCCAGGGGTCTTTCAACAGGACATGGGGGTTGGGTGGGAGTTGGGGAGGGTTTGTGCTCGGGCCGTCACTTAACAGGCAGCACAGTACGCCATACCAGTAGTCATTTTTTTCCGCCTTTTCAGTGTCATTTTTCTTTAGTCCTCTGTTATTTCCCAAACGTTGTGTACAACACACACACAAGCACTCAGATGACTGTACATTTCCATCATATTGAACACACACACACACACACACACACACACACACACACACTTTGGGCTTTGTAGTATTTTATTCCAGATCCTGAATTATTTTGCTCCCCTTTTCAATGCCGCCTGTTTTTAAATGTGTAATTTAAATCAAGATATTTCTCATCCTGAAACAATGGTGATAAAGCACACTTTGTTTTTCCTCCACATCTCTATCTTTGTGTAAATATATGCATCAATTAAGGGGTGACACCCACAGTATGTAAGGAGAGTGGGGGGTGGGGAGGTTGGAATTGAAGACTGTGTGGTACAGCTGTAGCAGGCCAATGGTCTAATTTGATTTGAATATTTCACTCATACACTCCTTTACTCCATTCCAGCAGGGAAAAATCTGACTGGGTGCACATGTTCATTGGTCAAGTTGAGAAAACATGTTGACAGAGCTGCTCTCAGTCAGTGTAAACACACAGTGTTTGATCCATCTACCACCATTGTACTTTTCCCTCTAAATCTGTAACTTGTCAATTTTTTCCATCATGAGTCAGGAGCAATGCCATCTGCACCTTGTCCTCCGTCCATCTTATGGAAGTCCTTCAATGTCAAAAATATTGAGTGAGCACAACACAACTTGAGCAGTGTGAAAGTCAAGGTTTGAGAGTGTGCAGAGACAGATGTGGAAGTACAGAACAAAACTGTAGACAAAGTGAGGATAGAATGTAGAGTGGAATCAGTATTTTGAGTTGGCCAGGGATTGTGACTACTTTTAAACGAGCAGTGGGCCTTTGTTTGTTCACTATTATCAAGGCTGCTTTTGTAGTTTTGGCAGGATGTATCACTCCTACAAAATTGAAAGTGCCACCTGTGAGACCACACCTTCCAAATAGTAATATCATTTTTAGGGCTGCAACTAACCATTATTGTTATTCTAAATTAATCTGCCAATTACCATTGATTGAAAATCACAATTCTCCAAAGCCCTGGGGGACATCTTCAAATTGCTTGTTTAGACCAAACAATAATCCAAAACCCAGATATTTAGTTTACTATGATGTGAATTCAGGATTTTAGTCTTTACTGAACCCTGTCTGTTTTTGTAGAGCCTGAACTGAATCCTGACTTCCAATTTACTAATCCTCAAATTGTTAACTGTTCACATTCTGCCACATTCAGAACCTACTCACACAGGTGGAAAAATGCACAGAATGCACACAATCAGTATTTTAGTGTGTTCACTGAATCCTGATTTTATTTTTTTATTGGTCGTACAGCCTGAACTGAATCCTGACGTGCAATTTACTAATCCTGACGTAACTGCTTAAATTTGTTTGGTGCTCACTTGTGCTCCATACCATCTCCACCTTGGCATCACTCGATAGCCACTTTTAGACAGTTGGAAGAGAGAAGTACCTTGGCTCCTGCTCTCTTGACCTCACCCCAAGATGTTTGAACAGGGTGCTTTGAATCAAAGGGGAGAGAATCATTGCCCAAATCATCATCAGAGTCTGTAGGTTTACAGTGGGGGAAGGATCAGATATAGTCTTCAGATTATTGTGGTTACCATGGAGTTGCACAAATTACTGTGTGACTGGCATTGATGAGAGAACACGTTTGGCTTTGAGGTACAATGTTTGAGTCTTCAAAAATCCAATCCATAATGTGCAAAAAAAAAAAAAAAAGGTTGACATCCATTGTGAGTGGACCCTGAATAATGTTTGGACTAAAGCCACAGCATTTCTGACAATGTACTGTTGGGTTGGTTGGAATGAAACTGACACAATTATGTTACTGGTCAGTTGATACGTCTGTTAATAAAGCAGCAATATGTAAACGTACAGAAGACAATTAGGGCCAAAAATTAAGTTCCAAAATTAATGTTACAAATTGCAAAAAGAGTCTGAGACTAAAGTTGTACTTTTTCCACTTTGATTCATTCAGGACTTTTTCTTTGTATGGCCTTAATCCTCTTCTGTGAATGGCTGATGATGCAGAACAGAAGTGATGTTTTTGATTGATTTGATATCAAGACGTTGTGATAGGAATCTTCAGCTGTATCAACTTTTGCTTTATTTTAGTTCCCCCTGTATGTACCATTATGAAAGGGTGAGTACTAAAAGCAAGTTGTTAATTGGGTAATTATAATGCCTGTGAATCCCCACAGCAGCACGGGATTACACTGGTTTTATAAGCAAGTTTGGTCCCAATGTGGGCTTTGTAATATTTCTCCAAAAAAGAAATTGAAGTGTTTGTAGCAAATACAAATCTGTGTAAAGTGGAAAACTGGCATATTTTAAACTTTTTTACATCTAAAGTGTGTAATTCTGCTCCAGTATTGTGGAGATGGCTCTAATAGGCGACTGTACATGTGAAACATTGCTCTCCTTCATAGGGTGGGTGGGGTGGTCATTCGAACCTGGGGCGACATTCAAAAGGGACAGGGTGCTGATTTTTGTATGATGGAGAGACAAACATGCTACAATTGAAACTTTTTCTTAAGTGTTTTTTATTCCAATGTCTCTGTATCCTTTAATGTATCTTGATAAGAAAAGAAATAAAGATTTTTTTTTCTTCGTGGTCAGTTACAGACTCTTTCTCTGCTGTTCTCTGTAGGTGTTCACCAGATTGCTAGCATAGAGGAAACTGAGTACTCTCACTACTAGAACTTCCTCACAGCTCTACAGTTCCTTATTACACTTCAGCATTATAGTCTACCTACAGTATAAACAGTGCTTGCACCATTTTTTCATGTTTTCTTGTACAACCTTGAATGAAAGCAGATTAGGAGAAGGTTTGTGTGAGAAGACCACTATTGATTGGCCACAGTCTGAGGGAGCAAATACTTGTGAATAAATGTTACTTGAACATTGAGCTTGAACAGCTTAAAAAAAAGGAGGCCCAAATAAAATTGTTTTTTATATTTGTACACACTTGGTAGAGATATATTTTCATCCTGGATCTTCTTAGTCTTAATATAGACTAATTACATCCACTGTGACTTTAAAATGACCAATAAACTAAAACATTTTCACATATATAAATACTTTCTATGGGCACTGTAAAATGAATCCCTATCATCATCTGGTCTGTGTTTTCAATAGAAAGCCATGACATGAAAATTGTTCTGTATTCCCGCTCTGGGCCTGATTGAGGAAAACTTGGCTAAAGGAAATATTTGTCTTCGTGTCCCTATCAGACGGCTTTTAATTAGGTTTGTTTTAACTACTTCCGACTGAGGTGTTAATGTCGACAAGTCTGTGACAAAGCTGAGGCACTCACCTGTGTATTCATTTAGCATTTATCCCTGTGATAAACATCCGCTAACCGACAGCAAATTAGCCATCCCACTGTAAAGGACAGCAGAGGATAAAAATAAGTAGATAAAATGAAAGGACATGATAAACGACTACTGATGTCCCACAGTGAGCCCACAAAAGTGACAGCAAACACATTCACGCTAACTGAATTTAGCCTTATGCAAATAGGTGGACCTGAACGCACCATGGCGCTGATGTTATCACAGCTGTAACCGGATTGGCTCGTCATCATCATTACGTGGACGTGATTGGCCGCTGGAGAGCCACTTCTGACGTCGAGCTCGAGCGCACCTGATGCTCGTTTGAAGCGGGAGGCGGGAGCTGAGAGTCGGCTTAAAAGACAAACGGAGAGCAGTCGGACTTGGCTTGTGATTCCATAACAGAGCCGGAGGGTCGGGGTCCATGCCATTCAATTAACACACGTTTCTGCAGTAACTGAGCGGGCCTGCTGACCGGCTGGAGGCTGTTTCCTGCCCGGGCTGACCTCCTGAATCATCACAGGCTACTCCCCCTCTGTGTGCAGCCATGCTGGAGGTAAGTCACAGACTGATTGAACATCTCTTAACTCAATGCTGCCTGTAAATTACTGTTTAAATTGGACTTCTTACTTCCTTTAGCTCTGCCTTTGCTACACTGTAAGTGCAATATTAACATCATAGCTGTTCAGACAAATGTGAATGTTGGAGTGGGCCACTCGACTCCTACTTGGTATGGTGTTCAATCATCAGTAGATTAATTTAGGTTGATAGAAAATTACTTACGTTTTATCAAAGTAAGTGTTGTACTATTGTGACTGTCATTTATCAATTACCAGGCATAAATAGCCTATTGTTTATTTTACAGTAGCTAATATTAGCCCATATCAATGTGAGCAGACTACTAAAACCATGGAAAATCAATAACTAGATATATAATTAGAAAAAGCTCTCAGACCACCACCAAGAAGACCATCAGTGCTCGATGCAAACCCACAGTTCAACTACCAATCAATGAGTCCTTATCTCAACAAAAGCTTCTCCAGGGTCCCAGGAAGCAAGCAAATGTACTCGATTTGAGACTCAACACAGCAGTTGGCCAAGGAAAATCCAAGTGATGCCTCCTGCATCTAATAAACACAAGTCAAGAGTTCCTTCCCATAGTCGGCTCCAGGGAATGGTCAGCCTAGGGGCCAAGCAGTTTGATGGTGTTTAAAGAGTAGAGAAGATGGAGTTGGAGAAAAATGATCCAAATAATAAAAGAATCCCTTTCTATCAGGTGAACTATAAATTAGACTTTTTAAAGCTTGTTGAAAGGGCTTGCAAGCAAGTCAAAACTCTTTCAGAGGCAGAATTCTGACACTCAAATAAAATGGCACTTAGCACTGTCAAAGTCTAGGAGTGCAAGAAATCATTTTCTCCCAAACTGACTAGCTATAGTACTCGACACCCAATAAGCTCCTGGAACATCTTTCAGCTCAGCAGATGCACATGAAACCTGAAAAGTAACAGCAAGCAGACAAGGCCAGACTTGATTATACCATGTTCAAGTCCAACTCTGAATTTTTGTTTCCTTTTAGACCAGTAGAGATGATTTGTTCCTGCCTTCCTACCAAGATGAGGAGATGGTGGACAACCTGCTGTCCAGTGAGGAGTCAGATGGAGATGATGGTGGTGGAGTCTCCCTAGCTAAGGCCCTGCTCCCATTAGTAGAATCCACTTCCCCTCCCCTCATTCCCTGGGTGTGCTCCACCCGCTACAAGACAGAGCTCTGTACCAGCTACTCATCTACTGGTTTCTGCAAGTATGCTGAGCGCTGCCAGTTCGCCCATGGCCTCCATGAGCTCCATGTTCCCTTCCACCACCCAAAGTACAAGACTGAGTTGTGCCGCAGCTACCACACAACCGGCTACTGCTACTATGGTAGCCGCTGCCTATTCGTCCACAACCCCACTGAGCAGCGCCCTACCCAGCGTCGCCGCAGAAATATCCCCTGTCGCACCTTCCGCTCCTTTGGTGTTTGTCCCTTTGGCACCCGCTGTAACTTCCTGCATGTTGAGGGCGGAGATGTGTCCAGTGGTCTGGAGTCACCTGATGTTGGCGAAGAGAAGACTCCGCCTGTTCCTAGCCCACAGCTCCAATCACAGACCAAGGAGTGGAAGCCACGTGGAGCTTTGTGCCGCACTTTCAGCTCCTTTGGTTTTTGCCTGTATGGCACACGCTGCCGCTTCCAGCATGGCCTCCCCAGCAAAATGAAAACCTCTGACCAGACCCAAGGAGGGTCTTTCTACCCTCAGCCATCTCCTGGCAGTTCAGGTTTACCTTCCCCCACATCCCCCTTCACATCCACCTCACCTAACTCTTCAACCTCATGTTCACCTCCATCAACCTCCCCTCTCGCCACCCCACCTGCAGAGGCCACTGCACACAATGCCTTCACCTTCTCCAGTCAGCACCTAAGTGACCTGCTGCTGCCGTTGGCCCTCCACTTGCAGCAGCTGGAGAGCAGCAAGGCCCAAGAGATCTGGGACAACAGGGCACTCTAAGTGGATGTGGTCATAGTTGGAACCAGCATCAGCACTGAACACACCACAGCTCAATTAATCTAGTTTTTTTTTTAAACTCCCTTTCCATTTTTTTTTTTTTTAATGAAGGTTGTTTGACTTGAGAGCTTGTGTCAGCACCTAGTCAGTTGTTGACCAGGTAGTCTAAGGCCTCAAAAAGGCCCAGTAGTTCTATACAAGTGGTCAGTGGTCGTCTGAAATGGCACAGGTGTAGCTATAATTGTAATTTAATTTTTTAACTATTGTAAATATTTTATTAATGAACTGAGTAAATGGAATGTCTTACAGCACATCACAAATAAACAAATTTTATTCTCTAAGCTTCATGTCATGGTTTTAATTTTGGGAGCCTTTATTAGCTTTCAGCACTGTTTTTACACATGTTAATAATTCAAACTTGAAAGTTTGCTTCAGTCATGTTCACACAAGTGAACAGACGTATGAATGCAGTAAAATGTGTCATGACTGAATGCAATTGGTATTGGAGAGATTGACTCATAACAAGGTGAAAATGTGGACTGTGATGGGCCCCTTGGTTCAATTACAGGAAATCTTACTGCTGCAGCTTACAAGTGTTCTACCAACTTTGTCAGTGTTTGTGGAGCCAGCTCCATCAAGAAATGGTTTCCCCACTTTGGTGTGAGAGAACATGTCTGTCCTGCACAAAGCCCTGATATCAACCCCATCAATACCTCTAGGATGAACTGGAACATCAACTGAGCTAGGCTTTTACCCAACATTAATGTTAGACCACACTAATGCTCTTGTGTCTGGATGGCAAATCCATGCTGCCAGGTTCCAACATCTGGTAGTCAGGAATTGAGGAGTGTAGGCTGTTTAACGTTGCTCCTTTGAGAGTCAGCCGTTAGTGTGTGACTGGTATTCAAGTCTAATGTGCTTCAATCAACCAATCATTGTCAACATGTAGTGCAAGCACAAGCATTGGTTGTTCCCAAAATTGTTCTGAGTAGTAACAGCCAAGTGGGGTCAACCACATGTACTTATTTGCTATTGGTCGAGGCTGCAATGTCGCTGGTCAAAGGTCACCAAAGTTGAACATCATCCTTTTCAGTTATGATAAATGAAGTATTAAGTAGTGTTAGTCTACTGGTTTTGCATTATTTGCAAATTGTTGGGTTATGTGGAAAATGGGAAGGAACATTTTGCATATTATGTATTTTAGAGATTTTTTTTAAGGGCATTATTCTGATTATCGTATAATGTACACTGATGCCTCAAAAGCAGCCAATAATAGAGCAGGGGTCACAATCATTCCAGAGTTAAATGTCAAATCAATCATAAGAGTTAGTATAACCTGTCAGTATTTTCAGGGACTCTTTGCTATTTTTTTTAGAACTCAGTTGGACAGAAAACTTCAAACCAAGCAAAGTTTTTTAAGGTTCAGATTCTAGCAGAGCATTAACCAGTGTCAAGAATATGCAATCAGAAGCAAAACAGGACATTTTGCCAGAAAAACCTCCGCCTATCTTCAGAATTATTAAAGAATGTATAATAGAGAAACTGATCAGGATTCTGGCACATACAGGGCTGGGGGGAAACTGAAGGACAAATATGCAAAAGATGCAACTAAAAATTTTGCAGTAAATTTTACGGGCTAAAGTAAAAAGCAGAATCGAATCAGAAATGGAAAATATTGACAGAGACTGGAAAAAGATCACATCAAACTCAAACTAAAGGAAGAAAGAAACAGAAGAATAGAGTAGTCATAATACACGTTCCAATCTATACTCCAATTCAGAAGGTGGCGGTAATGCACCAAGCAGCTGTTTGCGTCATCATCAAGAAGAAGGAGCAGACGAAGAAGAAGAAGAAGACAGTATTAACAGATCGTCCAGTGAAGAGAGTAGGAGCGTTGATGTAAACTATCCTACTGACTCAAAAGATCCTCAACTTCAGGCTGTTCTAGCTAACAAGGTAAATTCTAGTTAAAGTATTAAAATTCTCGCGTTGCATTTTCTCTCTGCTTCTTAAACGGTATGCTGTTAACATCTTATGTGAGTGTAACGAGTTACAACGTCACGGTTCAGGCTAGTAACGTTATTTGTTTACTCTTTTACTTTTATGTAAGTAACCCAGTAACGAACATGTACACACCAAGCAATGGTAGTTGTCTTTGCGTCGCAATAGTTTCATTCATTCTGACTTGAATCACTTTTGAATCGTTCGTTCCAGCTGAACCCAGATTTGTTAGCATTTTGTTAGCAGCAAAGAACTGTGTGTTAAATCTCATTGAAAAATGTGGCAGTTGAAATGTTTTAGGCATATTGTCATCAAGATATAACTGATGCACCAGAAGTGAAGACCTGCAGCGAATCTAATAGGTGTTTTTGTAAATTCGGGATATAGCAAGCACGACTCACTTTTACTTATACCGAAATCGAAGCTTTACAAAGCCAGATGCAGGAGCCTTGTTTTGCAGTTGTCACTGTCTTCTTGTATAAGAGAATGCAAAGTTTTAATATATGTTTTTCCTTGCCGTTTTCTCAGGGGTCGCCGTGAGCATGGCGGACCGGGAGGAGCGCCGCTTCGCCGAGGTTTCCCGGGATTCTGTCAAACTCATGGCCGAGAGTGCAGGCGTGGAGCTCGGCGACGATGTTGCCGCTCTGCTGGCTGAGGACGTGTGTTACCGGCTGAGGGAGGCCACGCAGGTCGGTGCTGCCTGAGATCAGATTGTTACATTGCCTAGTATACTCATATGAACACATCTCTATCAGGGTGTGGAAGTGCAGTGCAGTTCTTCATGTGAACATACAGTACTGATGGTGTGTTATTTGGACCCACACAGAGCAGCTCTCAGTTCATGAGACATGCCAAGAGGAGGAAGCTGACAGTGGAGGACTTTAACCGAGCTCTGCGCTGGAGCAACGTGGAGGTGAGGATGCTGCAATGCTCACATCTAGTGCTCTCTCCCAGTCTGTCTGTATGGTCAGTCTGATATGACATGAACATGCTACAGTAGCATGCTTAGTAGCTTCTTTATCTCCGTCTTTTCATCAGGCCATTTGTGGCTATGGGGCCCAGGACGCTCTTCCTTTCCGTTCGGTAAAAGAAGGAGAGCTTTTCTTCGTTGAAGATCGGGACATCAACCTGGTTGAGTTGGCTCTGGCCACCAACATTCCCAAGGGCTGTGCCGAGACCATGGTGCGAGGTATGACCCACCGCACTGTCATGAGCTGCTAAAAGAAGAATCCTTGATCCTGAAAGTTCATGATTCAGGCCTTTGAATGAGGGAGGTATCTTTTACTAACAGTTCCTCCTGTTTTCTTCTCCTGTCAGTGAACGTGTCTTACCTGGATGGGAAAGGCAACCTGGAGCCTCAGGGGACAGGTGAGACTCACATTATGATTAGCTGTCTGAACACACAGGCAATGTTGCCTCCCCTCTATTTATTTTCAAGGAAATTAGTATGATGAGGCGAAAATTCCTTACTTCTGGAGTATTATGTGGTGCCAGCCTTTTGAAATGTCACTCTGGTGCATGTTCGCAAGAACGCAGCAGAGCATCGTAAAGAGAACATTTTTCAACTGATTGCCAAAGACTGACCAATTAATGGAAGATGTCATGACAAACTGATGAGATAACACACACAGCTGAGTCACTGGCAGACTGTGCACAATAAAAAAAAACATATAGAAATGGGTTCCTACTACTTTTTCAATATGTGCAGATTCAGTACAAAAACAACTCCTCGTGTTGATCTATTATCATGTTGATGTTGATTGTATCCAAAGGACATAATAATGTTTAAATTAGTGATGCCAGATTATATATGACTTCTGCCTCTAACTGAGTGTATTGGTGTAACCTTGATGGATGGTTTCAGTGTGTGTGCATCAATTGACTGTTGACTTATCACAGTTCCCACAGCAGTGCAGTCTCTGTCGGACGACCTGTTGAAGTACTACCAGCAGATCACACGAGCCATCCTGGGAGAGGACCCCCACCTCATGAAGGTAGACTGCTGATGAGCACAGGCAGACATTCTGTGTGGCTAAACAAAGTGTTACTTCTAACATTTTTTTCCCTGTGTGTGTTATAGGTGGCCCTGCTTGACCTCCAGTCCAACTCCAAAATCGCTGCCCTACTGCCATACTTTGTTTATGTCATCAGTGGGGTACGTTTATCCTTTGTCATCATAATTTGTGGGTATTTACAATACTATGTTTTACACAAAATTAGAATCCACACAAACACTGTACAAAATGTCCTATATTTACTTTTAGATGTAAAGTCTGCCAAAACTGTATTCTCAGTAGAAGCCAGCAGAGACACAGCCACTGACTCTTCAATCTGCCACCATCTTCTGCTGAGCTGCAGAGTAGCTGGGAAGAGATGCTTTGATGCTTACCTTTCAATCTGCTACGTGACTGACTGCACTGACAAACTATAGCTCACTACTTCGCTAACATAAACAGATGTGATAAGTATGAGTGACATTATTTAATTAGTCACATTTAAAAGTGAAAATGATGGGGTCACGGGGGGGCTGGAGCCTATCCCAGCTGACTTAGGGCGAAGGCAGGGGACACCCTGGACAGGTCGCTAGTCCATCTCAGGGCCACACACAGGACAAACAACCAAGCACACACACTCACACCTACGGACAATTTAGAATTTTCAATTAACCTCAGCATGTTTTTGGACTGTGGGAGGTGAAAACATGCAAACTCCACACAGAAAGATCCCAAGCGTCCTAACCGGGACGCGAACCAGGGATCTTCTAGCTGTGAGGGGCCAGTGCTAACCACTGCGCCACCATGCAGCCCTGGATTCTTAATGTTTTTTGTTTTTTTTTACATTTCTATATTACATTATCCAATTGTGTGGCTGTTTCTGTTCAGGTGAAGTCAGTAAGCCATGATCTGGAGCAGCTCAACAGGCTTCTCCACATGGTGAAGAGCCTGGTCCAGAACCCCTACCTGTACCTGGGCTCATACGTGCGCAGCCTGGTCTCCAGTGTCATGTACTGTATCCTGGAGCCACTGGCTGCATCCATCAACCCACTCAATGACCACTGGACCCTCAGGGACTACGCAGCCCTGCTCCTCAGCCACATCTTCTGGTGAGTGATTCCACGATAGCTACCTGTACACAGTGTGTCCATAGGGTTCAGATCATAAGGGATCGTATTACTACATTAATACCATAAGCGCACAAGCAGGGTTTATTATGTTTAATATAAAACTCAAAATAATGGACCAAATACATTCGGATTAGAATAGCAGATCTCTCATGTAGTACAAGAAAAAGAGAATGAAAGTTCTTTATTAATCCCTCATTGGGGAAATTCAGTTTTTATACTCTGTTATTTCCATGCCTTACTTACGGTTACCTTGGCTTGTGAAAAGTGCTGTTGCCAGGTTGGGGAAGTCCCTAAAGCATTTTGGTCATCATAGAACACGGATACTCTTACTTTTTCTGAACCAATTAGCTTACTGATCTGTTAGTCAATCAACTGAAATCAATCAGTATCTCAGTCACTATTTCGGTAATTTACCAATTTGTTTTTTCATTTTTTCAGCATGTTTTAAACCCAAAACTATTGATTGATTTAATAAGACATTGTTCAGCAGATTTATTTCTCATGAAAATAGTCATTAGTTGCAGCTAGATGTGCTTCACTGGCTGATTCCTGAATTTTAAATGCAAGTCCAAAATCTCTGTCATTTCAGCTAATAGGTATTGGTCCAAAGCTAGCTTGAGTTTGTGGTTCCTGTTTGATTCCAAACTTCATGGACAATATATTCAATATTTTCCCTTTCTTTGTATTTCTTTCTAAATATTATGAGCCTTTAAAAATTGTAGCATGCAGACATGTTAGTGAACAGATATTTACACATCCAGTGCACACGGAGCGACTTTAACAAAATATTACCAAAATATTTCTTCTCCTTTATTGTTGTTTCCTCTGTAGGACTCATGGTGATCTGGTGAGTGGTCTCTACCATCAGATCCTGCTGTCGCTCCAGAAGGTTTTATCTGACCCAGTAAGACCACTCTGCTCCCACTATGGAGCTGTGGTGGGGCTTCATGCTCTGGGATGGAAGGTATGTTCACTCTTTCCATCTGTAAATCTTAGCAATATTTCTGCATTAAAGTAGCCTACCTCAGTTAATGTTATCAGGTATAACCTAAAAATGTACACCAACATTTTTCTTAGCAAAGTTCTTCTTAAGAAAGTGTCTGGCTGTGGCTGATGAGTTATGACTTCCCGTCTACTGTGATTCAAGAGGAGTGAAAATGTATTGTATCTGCATCCTTGAGACATATTGAGAGAAATATACAATATACAAATATCACAAATTTGTAGAACTTAAATTATAGATTTTCATTTGATCAAAATTTCTTTACATTCAGCGATTTTCTTCATGTGCCTCTTCCAAAACTTATCCTAGATGATTTGTACATTATTGTATATATATTTCCTTAAAATTCAATGTGAAATATTTAGTATCTTTGGAAACCTTGAGATCTACACTAGAGTCTCCACTTGATGGGTCGCTCCATGTCACATGTCAATGGTTTTAAAATCACTTTGGCTCCTAATTTTTGATTTTAATCCCTAAAATTATAATGATCACTTTTAAGGCCCCTAGAAGACCAGAATATACAGCTGACCTCCTTCCAGCCTAAATCATAAACTGTATAAAAAAAAATAGACGTAGTCTCTTTGACGTCACCAGAGCCATTGTGTGCCACTGTCGCCATCTTGGCAGTGCCTGACTTCACCTAACTTCCTGCTACTTGAAAACATAAATGTTTATTTCTGCTGTGTAGTTGGGCATGTTAATATGGGGGTCGATGAGGATTGACTCACTTGTAGAGTCAGCCTCTTTTTTTACCCCCAGAGGTTGCTGCTTGGTCTAAATACAACTTGAGATCCTTTGGTATGTGTGTAACTTGTTTTGCACAATAAAGCACTATATAAATTGAGGAATAATAATGATAATTCATTGCTGTAAATTATTGTTATATTTTCATCAATGCTCTGCCTTATCCCGATAATTCTTCTTTTCTCATGTCTCCCTAGTAATCTCTGACAGTAATCTTTGAAAAATCTCTGCATTGACCTGTTTACATGTTTTTTGTTGGCAGGCTGTTGAGAGAGTGCTCTTTCCACACCTTCCTGCCTACTGGGCCAACCTCCAGGCTGTGTTGGATGACTACTCTGTTTCCAATGCCCAGGTTAAAGCAGATGGACATAAAGTCTATGGAGCCATCCTGGTCAGTACTGTAGTGGCATAAGTCCTTTCATATATTGATCCAATTCAAGACTCATGATATGATAAGTCATCATTGTTTCAGTGTTTGCAAGAGCTGACTATGTTAACTGTTGCCTATTTATCTCCTGTACCATTTTATTTAAACAGTCACTCCCCATGTCTTTCAAACAGACCCAGTCCCTCCCAATTCCTTCAAACAAACCTAATTACTCCTCATTTCATTCAAACAACTTCCTGTCACTTTTCATCTCATTTAAACTCATTCGTCATTTCAATCAAACAAACTCTAGGCGCTCTCCATCTCATTCAGAGTGTCACTTCCTATGCTGCAGAGCATGTAAATGTATATTTTAATGAAATGGCATACACTTAATTGACTATTTTATGGTACATATTAGCTGTAACAAAGTTTGCACCAGTATTTCTTACACCAGCAAATTCTGGAAGCATGCAGCATATGTAGTATAGCAGTATAGCAATCCTGGCTGGTTTTTCATTGTCTAACTACACAATGAGCATCCTGTGTAGTTTGGGTTTTATCGGGCCCCAAAGTACAATATAGGAAACAAGACGTACAGCCCTCCTGAGCAGTAGTTCCCAACCTACTTGGCTTGTGGCCTCTTAAAATTCAATTTAATGTGGTTAAAGCCAAATCAACCAAAGAATTTTGTTTTTTCTCAATTTCTAAAGTAATTTCTAAAAGGCCTGGTAAGTAATAACTATATTGTGCTAAACAACACAATGAAACCAAAATTAGGAACGTCTGAAAATAAACTTAATTTTTGTAATAGAATTCATAATTGAACAGACATGTTATTCTATAATGTTAACCAGTTAGACCCTTCTCTGGGCTGGATGCCCTGCAACCCAGGATGGACACCACTGCCAAACAGGCTGCAGCGTTAAAGCTGCATTAATTCTTATCTTAATTATTTCTTATTTTTCCCACTTGAGGGTCAGTCAAGACAAGCTGAAAAACACAAAATTGACATCTTTTTTAAGTTGTTATGTCAACACCTTTCACGTTATACGTAGTACTCAGATCTACTGTTAATATAAAAATGTCTGATTGGTGCTGCTTGAATTACATTCTGAAATATATATAAAAAGAGTTTGCTATGTTCTTTGGGACTAAAATGTATGTAAGTTTGTGATCAGAGTGGCACTGGTGGAAAGGTCATGGGGACTTTAAAGTGGTATATTCTTGGGAGCAAATTTCATGGCAATCTGCCTGCTGGATCATGAAGTACAGTATCTTGTGTATGACGTTGACATTTTGTTGAACCAAACTTCTCCTTATCTGTCCTGCAGGTGGCAGTGGAGCGCCTGCTGAAGATGAAGGCTCAATCTCTGTCCCAGCCTGCAGATGGAGGCTCCAGTGGTCAGCCAGGCTCTGTGGTGGGTGCCATGGGCTACAGGGTGAGCTCCCCTGGCCTCAGCCCCCCTCCAGAGCCTCTGTCAGAGGCTGCCCTGGGAATCGCCAGCCACCTTCAGGCAGGCGGGCCTGGCTGTCCCTGGGAGGAATGGACCCCAGTCCCTCTCCCTGACATGTACTGTGAGCTCTACTCCTTCTTTGGAGACAGCCTGGCTGTCAGGTTTAGTACTGGGCCTGGGTTTGGCAGCTACCCTCCCTTCATCTCTTCTCAACTCAGTGATGCCAGGAAGGAACCCCCTGGCCCTGTCTCCAATCCTGATACCACACGAAAGATGCCCCAGCTGACCGCCAACCTCAACATCAGCCCCAGGCAGGACGAGAGTCCTCGCACTGATCCACCCCCACCCAGCCTGGCAGCTACTGGATCAGCAAGGTAAAGCAAACAAATCGGACCCCTTTTGAAAACTAAACAAATGGTTTAAATTTTGCAGTAGTGAATGAAGCTAAATTTCTTTTCTCCCTCAGATCCCTGGCTCGCTCCTCCTCCTCCTCGTCCTCCTCTTCTGTCCAGCGCTCCAGATCTTCCTCATCACGTTCGGGCCAGCGTTCAGCAGGTCTGTCTCGTGACATTTTCCCAAAAGCTCGCTTCACCTCTCCTCAGACAGGACCTCCGGCATTCTCCTTCCTCATCGGCGGGCGGCAAATGGGTCGCCGGTGCCAAGGTCGTCGCCCCTTCCAAACCACTTTTGCCCCGACTCCACCTCTTTCTGCTATTCCACCACGTGCCTACGCTCACAAACTTCCTGTCATCGGCAGGGTGGGCAAACCTGTACGCCGCTGGGCTTGTTCCCATTACTCCCTTCATCTGCCACTCTAGTCTCAGAAATGATTGCATCACTGCAAAGAAGGATTAGACTGCTACAGACTTTAACAGGCCCATATTGATATTTTTCAGCTTAAGCTGCTAGTAATTGGTCTTTTGTTATGATATTTTCATAGTTGAAAATTACAAGGATTTTGATTTATTATCAAGGCGGATAACAACTTGTGGACCATAATTCACAGAGACCACAAAAGTCTTTATCAATTCAAACAGATTTAAAGTTTCCAAGGGAGACTTGATGAACTGATGAACATGCAACTACTAATGTTAGCTGATGTTGCATCCCAAAAATTTTTATAATGTTGTAGACGACACATTTTCTTGTGTTTCCTTGTATGTGCAGGATGTTTTTTTTCGTCATGTATGTGTTGTCCGGTCCTTCTTAATGACCATTTTTAAATTTATTTGCTGTGTTCAGTGTTTCTGAATATGATCTTGTCAAAGTGGTGAAGATATTTTCTTATTTTCGTCATTTTCTTAAACCTGCAGTAACAGATTTTTTTGGCCACTTGTGGGCAGCGGAAACAACTTGTGAACACAACATTGACATATCATCACTTTTTAAGTTGATGATGTGAAATACGCACCCAGCAGTTACAGAGTAACCTTAGCATTCATTTGGAGTCACTGAACCAGAACAGTAGCGCTGTGGGTCAGACGGCTAAACAATGAGCTGCAACTCACATTAAAACTCCAAAAGTTCAGAAAGTAAAGTTCAGTGGAGCTGCAGATTCAGCTGATGTCCTGATGCCAGGGCTTGTCTGATTTGAGTTTATGCAGTAAAATGACAGGTACAAGTAATAAGACAAATATTAAAAAGCCACTTCATTCCAAATGATTCTTTAAGAGCTGAACCGAATAATGTTTTTCTTTTTTGGGGGTTTGTTTCTTAATCAAGAGAAAAATGCCCCTTCACAATGTCCATTTGTACAGTCAAAAAGCCATATTTGTTCATTTAAATATAGAGAAAGAGAGAAAAGAAGTGAATCCTCATATTTGAGAAGCTGAAGCAAAAGATTTATTGGGGGCATTTTTGCTTTGTGCTTTTGATACAGGATATAAAAATGAATTGATTAGGAAAATTGTTGATTAAGTTCTCATCAACCATTGTACTGTTTGGGTCAATTCTACAGTGAAATGAATACTATATGAAATATTGACTGAAAAGTTCAACATAATCTCTGCAAGCCAGTTTGTCAATCTAATGCTTCTGCAGCATCATTTGGTGTGATCTGCTGAAGCTGGAACCCAGACCTGTGTGCCGTGAACAGGATCCCACGCACAATTATGGAGTGACAGGTAGAGTGGTTATTTCTCTCTGACTAAATACCTGCTGAGAAGCATGTAGGCCTGTCTTGTATTCAGAAAAAAAAATGACTTCTTGTACATAGCTGTTGTTTTCACTGAATAAAAAATATGCTGTAGTCTTGAAACCTTTATGCTTTTTAGTCCAAAAATGCCTGAGTTGACTGTATAATTCAGAATTGTTTTCAATAGATCTATCTCTGACTGGCCCGTGTCTGTGACCTGCTCTACCTTACTAAATATTTAAAACTAGCTTTCAGTATCAGGTTGCAGTCTGCAGAGGAACAGAGCAGTCAGAACCAACAATGGCCCACCTTGTGTCTTCACTGGGGCTGTTCTGTCAGGTCAATGCGTTTGCTTGCCTGGTTATCTGCTACCTGCTCTTCATCGTGCTGGGAGGTTTGGTGTTCACAGTCATGGAGAAGCCGGTGGAGGAGGAACTGAGAGCTCAGGTGGAGGAGCTGCGTCGCTCCTTCCTGCAGGAGAACCCCTGTGTGCAGGAGAGCAGGCTGAGCGAACTGCTGGGGAAAGCTCTCTCTGCTCATCACAGTGATGTCGCTGTTCTGAAGGCTGATACTGATGAGAGATGGTATGATTTCACATCATCACTCTACTTTGTCATCGTCACTCTCACTACTATGGGTAAGATGTGGTCAACACAGAAATTTTAAATAGAGCTGCAACTAACACAATTTCTCAAGATGACTTCTTCAAATTGCTTGTTGCTTATGTTTATATTCACTTTACAATGATATTGTGATTATTGTGAGCCAGATGGAGAGATACTTTATTTTTTGCTCCACTTTTTCTATCCTACAACTTGACTTAATATGTAAATGAACATTGTCCATTCAAAATATACTGTCGCCTTAAGATGCATTTTTATAGATGAACATACCCAACAGTAGGTCTATATACATCAGTTCTATATAAAAAGTTCATCTTCACCTCACAAGTTCAATTCATTAATATTAATGCAGTTATACCAACAATAATATAACACTGAAAAAGGAACCACTGTGCATAATGAGTACTTTTACTTCTGATACTTTTTTGTACATTCTGTCAATTCTTTCTTTAATAATGTTACCTCAAGATCACAAGTAATTTATTCTAATAAGTTATTGAGAAAACATTATAGGACCCTTAAGCTTGTGAGAGTCTTGGAATATTTTAACACTGTGATATTAATTAAAAGATCTGAATACCCATTAGAGACACCAATCTGGGCAGGTTTATTAAAATGGAAGTCTGTAGAGTTGTAAACGACTAATTGATTAGTTGATAGAGAGAAAATCAATCTGCAAATATTGAAATGATCGATTAATCATTTGAGTCATTTTTAAGCAAAAATTCATTGGTCGCAGCTTCTCAAATGTGACTATCTGATGGCTTTGTTAATCTTTGACAGTAAGCTTTTAGGTTTGAACTGTTGTTTGTTTGGACTCTGTAGAATTGTGATGGACTTTTCTTCACTATTTCCTGACATTTCATAGACTAAACAATCAATTGATTGAAAAGCTTGAGGTTTCATCTTTAACCTGTAGACCTCCCCCCTTTTTTCTTCATCAGGTTCTGACTCTTACACCCCCAAATCAGATGAGGCCAAGCTCTTCTGTATCTTCTACTGCACCCTGGGGATCCCCCTTACCCTGTTCCTCCTCAACCTCCTGTCCAACCTCCTCCTCCCTGTCGTCACCCATGCTCCTGTCCACCACCTACGCAATAAGTGGGGTTTGCCCTACACCCGTGCTGCCCTCATCCATGCTGGTCTCCTCTCGGTACTTGTCCTCTCCTTCCTTTTCCTCCTCCCCGCCCTTCTGGTCTGTGCAGTGGAGCCGACCTGGAGCTTCCTGGATGCTCTTTTCTTCTGCTTTGTCATCCTAAGCACTGTGGGTCAGGGAGGAAACTCCCTGGGGAGAACCTGGGGGTCGATGGCCAAGGAGACTCTGGAACTCTTCACCACATGTAAGGATTGTAAGAATGATGCTTGAGTCAAGTGTATGTAACTAGTTTTCCTAGATGTAAGTAGAAGTGTTGCATTCTATTATTTTCATTGTAATAGTATCATTATAGCACAAGTCATGTATTGAACTCTATGAATTCAACCTGTTGAGAACTGAATATCTCACACTGTCCTCTATCACTGAGCATTATGAACTGCAACGGTATTGACCTGCAGGGTTTGCTAATGCATTGACCATATCAACTTTATAAAGCATTATATCAAATGTGTGGGATTGTCAAAAAAAAACACATTCACTGAGCTTGAGAGTTAATATAATATCAGTAGTGAAACTTTTAATGACACTTTGCTGTCATGTCAGCATATTTAGATATGACAGTGTCAGAAAGGCTGGAACAAATTAAATCGTGTCACCATGGACCAAATGAATTACATGAAAGGCAGTTTATGGGCCATAGCCAACATTTTAGAAACACTGAGGCCTGGAGTCCAAATTCCCTGGAGGACTTTTTTGACACCAACAGAAAAGCTAATATCTTTTAAAATGTATTCATTCAACTCATCACTTATATATTAGGTGATTATTTTCTAACCGCATGATCACTGTTTCTTCTGCACATTGGAACCTTCAACAATGTGCAAATTTAAAGATGTAGAGATGAAATATGACGACAAATAATATATAGAGGAACATGAACTCACTGTAATAATGATATATCATTAAAAAGCACATTAAAATAATTTGATAGACTTTTTAATATGACCTTAAATATGCACATTGACAGACTGGACATTCATTTAAAAAAATAACTGATAAAAAATGGATTCTCCTCTCTCCACAGGTTACCTGTTGGTGGGCCTGGTGGTCATCATTGCCTTAAAGGATACTGTCCTGCAAGTTCCCTGTGTCTGTGCAGTGACAAGGCTCCTTTCTGGGCCGCAGTATGCAGAGCTGGAAGATGTCCATCTCAAACTTAGTGAGATGACTCTGAGTGAAGACAGCACAGAGGAGGAGCCTCAGTTCTCCCTGTCCATCTGCACCATCTCCTCCACTCCATTAAAGCTGTTTAGCTCCTGTTCAGGCCAGCTTGCTGACGCAGACCTTCGCAGAGCCAGAAGCTCAACCCCCGAAACCTACTGACCTACAGGACTGGACACCAGGCTGCTGACAATCCATCAGGTTCTGATTTACAACTCTAAGGTGTTTATTCAAATACTCAGTACACTCTACTTCAGTCAAATTTGAACAATTGCTACAGAGTCAAATATGTATCACCAGCTGAATGAATTCAGATCATGTGCTCTGAATTCATATGCACATTGAATGCAAAACTGTGAATGATTTATGTAGTCAGGCTTGGGAATATTCAACCAGCATTGTGTACTCTAACGTCTGGAGTTTCACAATCTCCACTTACAGTAGAGTTAGTCAAAACAGTTTAATAACAAATAAAATCCGGCCTGTAGCATGCTGGAAAGTTTTGAGCATTGGCAATGTGGTTTTCCATCATATTTACAATAAACTGCCTGAGTGAAGATGTTTTCAACACATAAAAGGCAAAGACTCTCACAATGTGACTTTTCTGATTCCACATCCCACTCTAGGTATATTTTACAGAAAATACAACTATGTATCCGTTCAAATAATCACTAACAGTGAAATTAGTGTTGGTTTATTCATACACAGTATGTTTTTAGTTTCAGTTCTGTGTGGGATAGCCTATAGGTGGATGCACACTTTGGTGTGCTATATGCTGCTTTTTGAAATACTAGATATCAGGTCCCTTTAAAGCTGCATTAATTGATTCTTTCTGGCCATTTGGGGGAAGTAGAACAAGCTGAAAACATGACATAAATATTATATCTTTATAAAGTTGATATGGTGAATTTGTTAGCAAACAGTTGCCTGGTCACACATCCAGCAGACACAGAGCAACATTAGCATTTATTTGGAGTTGTGTGTTAGAATCCATTCAGATATTGAGGTAAAAATGGGATACACTTTTAAAAGCCTTAATAGAGCTTCTTTTCAAAAGTGGTTTAAACAATCTGGATAAGCTGTTGGATTGTTTCCAACATGCCTGATCATCTGACTGCTGAAGTTACGTGACTTAATTGTAGAAATTTGTAGTGATCTCAGCACTTACGTTGGTCAGTACAGTGTTATATATTACTGAAGTTGCAATGGATTAGAATTCATGATTCACGATAGTTTAAAAAATTATTAAAATTGGTGCAGGAGAACCAGCAATATTTTCTTTTAATCCCACACATCCTGCTTCTAGAATTTGAAGCCTCTCTTGAATGTGACTGTTTTTAACTGTGTTCTTTTGTTGTTTGTTTGTTTTCTCATTAATTATTTTGTGTGTAATTATTCTGTTTTAACTGTTCTCTCGACATCAGTGGAAATGAGGCCATGTCCTCAATGATTCCTCGAGATTTAGGTTGAATGAATTTTACCCAAAATGCAACTCGACTGCCAACATTTGGGTGGGAGATTCGGGTGTGTTATGCTTGTAGTGGCTATTGTTGCCTGGAGCCTGCAAGAGAAAGTGAAGAGTGGGCAAACAATATTCTGACAAACTCATTTCTTTCTAACTTTCTAACAATTTTCAAACTTGTAGCTTTCAGCCCCAACCAAAACTGACTCAAGTGACATCACTTGAGGGTGTTTATCAGACTTCACACAGCTCCCTCTGGACACCAGGCTTTATACTTGTGCAGAAGTACTTCCCAACACCTGGAAAACACGCTTCCATGTGTTGAATGCAAAATCAGTCAACATTTCCCTTTGAGATCAGAATTTATACATCCCCCAAGGAACAGACATGTTGTTGTGTTTGGCAGGATTTGATAGATGAAAATGTGTCATGTGACTAAAAGAGCACAAACAATACAGACAAGTAAGTACCTTTGCATGTACTAAATATCTCTAGTACATCAGTAGAGAAAAGGGTGCTTAAAGGCATGTCATTGTATGTTATAGAAATACAACAGTAAATATCATTTACACAAGTATGCCTCAACCACCAAGCACTAACACATCCATAGCTGACAATAAACTAACCATCATCAGAAAAGACTCAAACCCAACAGACAGTGACATAAACATGTTAATATAACTGTAAACAGTAATGACTTGTGGATAAAGCCGTGGACTTTAAGGCTTAAGAGGAATGTTACTGCGACGCTCACTCTATGAGCCCATGGGAAAAAGGAACACTGTTCTCTCTTATTCTGAATATTCACTATTAGCTCACTTCCTCTTCAGTGCAGCTATTTGCAGTCCACTAGGTGGTAGTGAAGAGCATACAGACGAAATCAATACACCGAGTTAAATGCGATCGCTTTAGCTTTTCAGAAGAACTCTAAATGAACTACAGTCATGACAGACGGATTCTTCTTCACAGATACACAGATTGTGAGTATTTGGAGTGAATGATGGTTTGATGAACCATCTGAGTGCAGGTGCACACTGCTTTACTCGGAGCTGCAACAGAGGCCTGTTGTGTGTTCTCCTACTATGGCTGTGTTTGTACAAGATGCTGAGGACTATGGGAGAAGGCCACCGTGAATCAGAGCTTGTGCCTAGCACTGCCAGCTCATGCCCCTCCCTGGCAACACACACACACACACACACAAAACAGAAGTCGTCTCAAGGCACTTTTGATACAGAGCAGGTCTAGACCATACTCTTTACACCCAGCAATTCCCATCATGACCAAGCACCTGGCAACTGCAGTGAGGAAAAACTTCCACACACACATGCACACACACACACACAAACAGTCATGTTTCCATCACTTCATAGGAAGATACTATTACTTGCCTAACCCAAATTCTAGCCTTAAAATTGAATGATTTATGTTATGGGGACTTGTGTTTTGTCCCCATAAGCAAGGCCAGTCCCACTAATGTGTGTAAACATATTAATGTCTCCACAACATGAGTATTCTTGCCCACACACACACACGCACACACACACACACACACACACACACACACACACACACACACACACACACACACACACAGACTCTTGTCTTTGCTCATGTATGAGGTCTTCAGTCTTTTTAGGCCACCTCTTTGACATGTCAAGTGTATGAGGTTACAGAGTGGAGATACATGTAATTCTCTAGTGTATAATTAAGCATCCTGTCATAATTGTACACTACTATACTATAATAATTAGAATATTAAAATTTAGCACTTGAGGGTTGTTTTACAACAGCACTGATATTCCAATTCTTTATTAACATACATACAACATTAATATCAGCCTACAGTTGGACTGCCCAGAAGCCAACCAATATTACCTGGCCTCAAGGTTTCTGCATGCCAGTCAGTTTGTGGTATTTCAATTGAACAAGCCTTTATTTTGGAAAGTGCACTATATTAAAAAAAAAAAAAAAAAAAAAAAAAAAGTCTTAAAACTAAATTTTCCACACAGGGAATTACCAACTTACCAACAACCACATGCAGGTACCCTGGGACCTGTGTTTGGCTTTCCAGTTCATCCCAAAGCTGGTAGAAGGGGTTGAAGTGAGGGCTGTGCAGGTCCGGAGCTGGCTTTGTCCACAGGACATTGTCCTGTCGAAACAGGAAAGGGACAAACAAAAACAGTTGACACAAATTTAGAGGAACACTGTGGACAGGGGTCTTCACATAGGTTGTTAAAGTCAGAAAGCAGGATGTGGTGGAATATCAGTAGCTTCGGTCATGTTGTGTTTTCAGCTGAGTCACTGTTGAGTGCCTTAATTGTCCTCTTCCTCCAGTCAGCAGTTTATAGCACTGTGCTCAGGCTCATTGCTCTGGTAAAGACAAAGAGATGACTGATAGTCATGACAGCCTTGTGATGGCCAGTCACCAGACACATGAGCCTCCTTGGAGCTGGTCAAACAGTGTGTCAAATACCATGGCCAACTGTTGTCCCAATACCGCCTGAGACACAAGACTCAAGGGTCACATTGTCAACACTAGTTGCCTCAAGGTACGTGAACTGTATGTGAACCACCATATTTGGTTTAAACCACTCAGGAACACCCTACCAACCACCTAAAACCTTCAATTCAGCTTCTGTAACCAGAATAAAGTATATTATACACTTCACCCTTTGGTGCCAATGTATAAGATATTCCGTTATTTGTCCCACAATGGGGAAATTCACAAACATATCATGGACTGTAGAGTCTGCTCAAAGATCATACTCTGTGACTGTACTGCAGACTGTTGCATCATGGTTGCATGGACAACATGATGTTCTCTGAGCTTATTAATATTATGGCGTATGCTCTGGCTGCCTGACGCCCTCTCTGTATTTCTGACAGACAGCTCACAGGTGTTTGGCTTAGCTGGGCTATATTTACAAATGTCACAGATGGAACTGTAGGGCATGATACGGGCAAGGATCTGATTACAAGACCATTGGTAAATCTCAAGTACATGTTCATCCATATCTAGAAAGAAAGTGATCTCTTATGTGTCTTATGTTCATTTTCAGTTTGAATATCTCATTCTCTACCACAAAGAGAAGAGTTAGAAATTGCAGCTGTAGGCCTAGTGTATGTATCAAAATATGTGACGTGTTGAGTCATTTTAAACTCATTAATTTTTCAGATTATTTAAAATCATCTTGTTCAATTTGTATCTCCCTACATTATGATCTAAATGCAGTGGCAGCTCCACAGTGTCAGGAAAACAAGTGAGGTGGAGAAAACCATTTTGATAAAAAAAAACATATGTGGCCACAAACACTATCAAAAAGATATTGGCTATCACTGTCAAATCGGTACTCCAGCAATGCAACAGATTATTCAAACAAAGGTCAGCATCAGGTATCCTGACTTTTAGTTCCCTATATCAATTTCCACATCTGCTGGATCATACTCTTCCCATAATGAAACTTGATAGTGTGTCTTGGTCAGACCCTTCCTGCTTGCTAAATGCCCATGTCTTTCAAACTTCAATCCTCCAGTTTATAATACTGTTTTCTCTGTTGTTGTTCTTGTTTTTTTTCTCTAGTATTTGAGCTGAGTAGTTGGCAGAATAATACCTACCATGAATAATAAATTAATCTGTATGCATTTTCCCCCACCAGTATTGCAGGACAACTCTGCCTACCTATATGGGGAAGACTGCAATACTTTTAATGTGATAATTCTGGAGGAGGTTTCACTCCTGGTGGGGTAACACCCTTTACACAAACAATGGCCTGTCTCAAATATAGGCGTGGTTCTCTCTGCCACTGAGGTAAATATTATTTTTTAAGAATTGATGGTATGTCAAAACGTTCTTAGGATTGTTAAAATCTTCAATTTTCCAGTAACAATGGGAAGTGTTCTCAGCATTCTAGGTGCTAGCTAAGGCCCTGAAGAATATGATATTTAACTTGTTTAGATCCACCAACTTTAATCAGTGTGGAAGCCTTATAGACTGTAAAAAAAAACAAACTACTGTGCAGACAGACAATACAATATGTATTTCACTTTCCTCTGTGTGCCAGAAACCTAATTTGTGATAAAGAGACCTGTGTCTGTGATAGAAACAAAACTATTTTGTTTTTGTATGCTTTTTTTTCTATGCCTTTGTTTGCCATTCTCAGCTCTCTGGGGGGATCAGTTGCCCTGCATGACATTTTCTCTTGTGTGCCCTGAGCTGCAGTGGTACAGTACAGATATGTAGAGATATGTAGAGTTTCTGCTGTCCTGATGTCAACGGGGAGCTCGTTCCACCATTGTAGAACTGATCATCCAGTGTCACAGCCAGGTTTCCTGCAGTTCTTACAGATTCTCTCCAAGTTACCCAGTCTTTGAGGTAGGATGTGAACAGAAAGAGTGCAGATCCCTGCAATCCCGGTTATTTGAGGGTGGAGAGGAGGGTCTACATGTTCACCGTGTCAGCAGGGTGGACAGGTGAGGGAGCAAAAGAAGATAGTAAAGGTCATAAGCCAGATATTAACTACTCTATCTGGATGTTGAAGTCATTGAGAAGTACAAGCATTGGTAGTTATGTAATGGATTAAACTTTAGAATAAGTGGATGATGACTGGCCTATCTACCTGTCAATACTGACCCTGTGTATTGGTATATTAGTCAAAGTATACACTCAATTACATTGCAATGGCCTGGCTCCAAAACAGGATGCACATCAACTGGTGGATGGCCTACAGACAGGAAGTGGATTGTTTAGGAATGACTTCACCTCGTAGTTACCACCATGACCCCCTCCCCATCCCCATAAACTCTGAACTGATTAAAAAAGAAATAAAGATATAAACAAAGCAGCTTTCTAGTCCCTGAAAGGTTGACAATGTGGAAGCACTTTACTTCACTGGTATGTGTGTAATTTAGGGTTATGTTCATTAATCACTGGGTTCCTATATGTAGGAACACCCCCTGTTCAGTGTGGTGCAATCCATTCATATTCAAATTAAGAACTGTCACTGAACCAGAGGAACCAGGAAATGCAATTCCAAGAATAGTTTCTCAGATAAACATAACCTCACCACGATGGAGCTTTGGCAAAACACCAACTCTAAAAAACTGCTATTCCCACATGTGGAGACTCCCCTCCGCTCTTCCTTCTCTTTTGCTTTATTTTTACCCACCCAAAAGCAGCTGTTTCCCAGTGTGCCTGCAGAGTAGCCTGCTGGGAGACAGGGAGGATGGACGGACACTGACAGGGAGGGTCAGCGCCATAACAGAAACACCAGGGACTGGCCCAGGAGCTGGATGAATAACTTAGCACTTAGCACTGACTGGGACAGCATGAACTGGGATCAGAACATGTGAGACTGCAAGTATGTGGAGCTGATCTCTTTTTATCAGCAGTACATTTGGTCCAGTCAGGGTTTTTGTCACATCTGCTTTCATTACTATGATACAGCCTGACTAATTACACAATTACTGTGACTATGTGAAGCCTGTAATACAATATATAGTTGCAATGAGACATGCTGACAAAATTTGTGATACTTCGGTCAAGGTGCACTATTGAAATAAAGTTTACTTATTCACATCTCTTTTGGTAAGTGGACAAGTGAAAGTGTTTCTGTATTAAGTATATTTTTTAAAAATGGAATATTCATCCATTTATTGTTTGCAGATTCCAGCCAAGTGTCACGTAGCTTGAAATGTATACAACTACCAGTGTAGCTTTGGAAATGAATTATCATTGTACTGTGTGATAATATCAGCATACCAGCATATGTATTTACAAAAGCAGGGGACCCAGGCAGCTTCCTTCTGCAACTCCAAAACAAAAGCCATATTTCTGCGTCGCATGATTACCAAGACTAACGTAAACACTTTTACCTGTAATGTACTGAATGTTTGGAACCAGATAAGAACACATTCATAGACTGATTCAGTTCTCAAGAAAAGAAAGCTGTGGTTAACTGTGTCAAACACTGAGGTTAAATTGAAAGATCCAGACTCAAAAAGTTACTGCATCAGTGCTAATGCTTACTACAAACTAGAAAATTACACTGGGTTACCTCCTTTCCTTCTAACTTCATAAGCTTTGCTTATAAAAATCCTATGTGAATCTGACCATCATATCCATTGGTTTATGAATAACTGATCAATTTGCTAGTGTTATGTAATTCTTGAAATTACATGAATATTACACTGTTACAGTAGAAATAACAGAAAGTGGTCTTATTGCAGAAGTGACCTCCATTTATACAGCGTAGTAGTAATTAAATTAAAAATAATTTAAGTAATTAAAAGTAAAAGTAAGTAAAAATTTAAAATTAATAATCAATATTTTCAGTGTTTCCTATACATGGATTTATTTTTGCCAGAGAGCTAGAGCTACGTCCATTACATTGATTCGCTCTGCCCCACCTTGCCCTGCTCTTGCTGTACTAACTATAACCACAAATAAAACCTAATTCTGTGGTAAACACTGTTTTTTATATTAATAATGAATCAAATGACTATGTGTAATGTAAATGGTGCTGCTCGTGATGAGTAATACACAGAAAATGATCTATAATAAAATCTGAGATGGTTTTTAATTCTTTTGTATTTATACTTTAGCATTTAGCAGAATTTTTTCTCAGGAGTTGTTGGAGATCAAAAATGACCTAAAAACACCCAATATTCGATAATGATTCAATATCCAATAAAGCTTCCTATATGTAAATAGGCAACTGTTTGCAAACAAATTATATTATATTCTAAAGTTTCTAAGAATATAATATACTGGAAGTTGTGTTTACAGTTTGTTGTACTGGCCCCAAGTGTCCAAAAAAACCTAGTTGACACATATTTAATGATTGCCACTGCGTCATAACTTTTCTATCTAAAAAATGTGTGACTTTCTAATGATTAATTATTAATTCTGTTATGATATAACATTCATGTAAAATGATTTTTTTCCTAAGGCCCGGTTAGTGAACTGGTTGTTTATCAGCTTCAATAAAAAATCACTCAAATCAGGCAATTATCCATGCAGATGCAATATATATGTGAATTATATTCTAAAAATACACTTTATATATTTGGAAAACATAATAATGATGCTGTATGAAATCATGCTTGTTGTGAAATCAGGGCTTGTATCTGAAATCAACTTTTATCATTCAGGTCATGAGCAGGGTATTTTATCTGTGTGCGTGTTTTCTTGGAGGCTACATTATATTCCCAGCTGCTCTATGTGTCAGTGACAGATTATAAATAGACTCAGGGCTAAAGTGGAAAAGTCCCTCCAGCTGAGGCGGACTCATGACAGGGGGAAACTTTCCCTGACAGGCTCACAAGTAATTTCTATTTTGTATTCAGTCCTTGATAATATCCCCAAACACTGCTCATGGGAACTCACTAATCACTGTTTGCTTGTCTGAGGACTATGTGCGTAGGTCCACATCTATTACATGTTACAGCCTCCTTTATGTTAGACAAGTCATCTGCTGCAGTCTGATTCAGGCAAGGAGAAAATGTTTGCATCTATTATGAATTAATATATAAAAACAAATTGTGGCTGTATACCAAGTAACATAACCCTAATGAAAATCTAGGGACATAAAGAAGCCGGTGACTTTCAGCTAAGTAACCTTACTAAACATTGTGGTATTATCCAATGACATTAGGCTGTTATTTCTGTTGACTCCATTATTTCTATTATATCCTTTTTATATCTAATCCAGAATTACCATTATAATTTTTACACTTTGGTGATTTCAGCTAAAGCAAACAGATCCCACTGTCATTATTAGACAACCCTGCAGAATATGAAGTCATTGTAGGTGTGACTTGTAAAGAATCGTATATTGCCCAATAACCATCTTGGCTGCATCAAGCTAGCCATAATAAACTAGTGAAACAGGAAGTATTGACCTTCAAGTGGGAAAAAATGTAAATTAGATAATTACGTTAGTTATCAAATTAGATAAGTGAACTTAAGTTGAATAATGAATTTCCTGTTTTATCAGTTGAATCTAAAACTGTAATGAATTTAATGCACACATTTGGCTTATTTTTTTCCAAATGTCCAAACTTGCCATACATATCCCCCCAAAATTTCCTGCTATATGTTACACACACACACACACACACACACACACACACATATATATATACTATAATAATACTGGAATATTTTATAGGGGGCACTTTGCTAATTCTCAGGTCATGTGTAGGGTTCGTGTGTGTGTGTGTTGGGGGGGGGTAACATTTTGGATGAAATAGTAAATATGAATATATGAATATTGCACACTTTTCCCCCAATAATCTAAGATCTTAAATCACATCTCAGTAATAAAGAAAATGAATTCTATTTTGCTTTTCATTGTTTAGAAAGATTAAAATAGAGATGTAATAGTAAATGTAGATGATTATTTTACTGTTCTCAAAGAAGTTAGTGTCCATTTTGAAACTTTCAGTGTCCATTTTCAAACTGAGTCCTGTCCTGGTCTGGACATACCTCTAACGACCTGCGTTGTTATTTTGAAAGTCTTATTCTTCGGTCTTCCGGTTCATCGTGTTTAACTTCACGCTAGCGCTAACTTGAGGCGTGTGTTTGTTTTGTAGTCTGGATGCCGGCGAGGAGCGGGTGACACACCGCCGGAGAGGAGCTGTCCGCCGAGCAGGTGGAGTTTCTCCGTCTGCTTAACCCCAGTGCAGTCCCGAAGGAGGGACACGGTGCCGGGTCTCACAGCTTCTTCGTGTTCATGTGGGTTTATCTGATAGTTCTTTGACCATGACTTCGGTGTGGAAGCGGCTCCAGCGGGTCGGAAAGAAAGCGTCCAAGTTCCAGTTCGCTGCCTCATTTCAAGAACTGATGATAGAAAGCACCAAAAAATGGTGAGTAACATGTATGTTCAAACACTTCAGACCAGCTAATGTAGTGGCTGTGTGTTGATGTGTTGTCTCCCAGTGTTAAAGGGACTGGCAGCCTTGTCGTCCAAAAGAAAGTGAAGCCAAACATCCATTCACAAATATTAACATTTTTTCTTTTCGGAAAATTCATGTACGCCACACAACAAAATGGCCTTTGAGGGATTCGAGCCGTATTCAGCTTAAACTCGGCGACCATTATTTTTGTCCATAACATTTAACCTATTATTGATTTGTAGTTATACCATAATTATTACGACATGCACAGTGCGGAAGTGAACACCCTAAACTGTTTGTAAAAGTGAGGGTTTTTCATATGAGATGCTGTTTGGCCAAACACTTAAACTCTCCATTCTGAGAAGTATGTGCTGTTGCTTGCTTTTGAATGTCAGTCTGTGAATTGTGTTGTTAGAAGGACAATGCTTTACTTCATGCGCTAATCACGCAGCCCACTGAGTTCATTTGATTCAAATATTGTGAGGCTCCTTCAGAGAGCACGTCCCTTTACTTCCGCCTCTGTTTTTTAATATTGAGCCCATGTCGTATGTGGGTTAGCATCCTGTTAAATAGGGAGTCTAAATGTTAAAAAGACCAGCGATCCCCTCTTTTAGGTGTCCAGGTGGAGGAAGGATGTGGTCATCCACACCATCAGCACCACCAAGGCTGTAGCCAGGATTTTACTGCAGTTCTGTCATGAATTCAGATCCCTTGTTCAGTGCCACCCCGCCCCCCAGTGAAACTTCTGACTAGTCACCATGGCTGGTTTATACTTGTTAGGGGACCCTGAGACTAAACCTGTTCTTCCGCTCAGTACTGCAATGTCGGAGTACTATCTCACCACAGTTTTTGTCAGGTTTCATATTTTTTGGTTTTATTTATTTACTAATACAAAAACAAAAGACAGATCCAAAAAATACTGTGTGTATCCTATCCCAGCACCCAAGTCAATTCTGCAGCCTTCTTTAACAACATTTTGAAATTAGAGGTAGATTTAAATGAAAGTTGATGTAATGAGCAGCTTGAAAAACAGTAGCTAATGATAAAGCTAATTACAGTCAGTTAAGTTTACCTTCACTTGTTCTTTCATCTTTTAAAGTCTTGTATTTGTGTAAACAATTATGTTATGATATCAAGGATATGCAAAGCAACATCTAGCAAGATTTAGCTCCTGTCCATTGAAAATAGTTGGCAGCACTAACTGTGAGCTGCACAAACCAAGCTTTGCATTTTGGTCACGATCAAGAGTCCTCCAATCCTCTTGATGCATCAAAAGTTTTGATTTCTGTACAGGATTTGCTTGTGCTCACTCATCCTCACAAAAATTCAAAAAGTAGCACACATGTTTTAATTTAATTTAATTTAATTTAATTCATTTATTAGTCCCACAATGGGGAAATTTCCAAAACATACATACATTATGTATCACAATCCAATTGGTTCAGTCATAAGGAACATAGAGGCTGGTCTTAGAAAGTTGTCACAGGAGATGATAATGTCAAAAATTGAGTTTTAAATGTCCGATTTTTGCCCTTTCTGCATCAAGACATAATCTTTCAAGAGAAAATTGCAATGCATCTAAGATCCCCCCCCCCCAGTCATGATAAAGGCAGAGATACACAGACAGCTAGGACTAGGCCTTCATCCATGTTATTGCTCTGGAGGCTGGGTGGAGACTGGGTCAACAAAAAAGGTCTGCCAAAACAGTGGAGCAAGTTATAGATTTGGTTTAAGTCAACAAGAATAAGCCGTTCAGTGCCAACACTGAATATGTACCACTTTGTTATATTCAGCATGCTCACAGTCAGATTTAACAGCAGGATACTGATGGAAACCATTAGGGTTTGGAGCAAAATGTCGCCAACCCAAAGTAAAGGGAAGGCTGTTGATCAGAATCATAAATAACAATTGTAACTTGTTAGTGTTTGAGCTGTTGGTCTGACTGCCTCAGTCTTGGCACTGCAGGAGTTCCTTTAATTCCATTATCATTACTCACGTTGCAGTCAGCATGTGCTTCCAATCCTCCAGCCCTGGCTTGTATAGTGGCTTACCTTCCAGTCACTCTGTTATGTACTTTTCAAGAAGTATCATAAACAAGTATCAACACGTTTCTGTCCCTGGTGGATTCTGTCATAAAGGGTATTACGCCAGACAGTGAGAGAATTGATGCACTTTGCTTGTTCTGTAAACAGTTATGAACTCCCCTTAGGCACATAACAATGTGTGATATTACACATAAAATGTATAGGGCAGCAAGAGCTGACTGTAAATATAAGAACAATGTAATATGCGTATGATGTAGAAATTGTGTATTTTTTAAATGGGTCTGGAGGAATAAATTGTAAATGAAACGTTAGCAATGGCAAAAAGAGCCTGACCAATAAATTAACTGCAGCTCATTGCAGATACACTATATTAGCATATATATATATATACAGAAATAGAAGAAATACCAAAGACATGTTTTGAAACAGTACCACTCTTCTACAGTTTGTTCAGTAACAAGTTTAGTTTTCAACTGTAAAATGCACTTACCAGCACATTTCTTGGTTGCAACTGTTACAAAACAAATTTAAGGAAACCTCATGAAAAATCTTTATTTATCTTACTGGTTGTGTAAAGAAAACTAATATTGACGAGTATATTATTCTTATAAGATTTTCCAAACCCTCAAACATTGATATTGAGGGTTTTACTCTAATGTCTTTATTTAGTCCTATAATTGTAATCATTTCTGACTTTTCATCAGTTCTTCTACTTGTCTTGACAGAAATGGGCTTCCATAATTTTGCAATGATTGAATTTAGTACCAGAGAATAGCAGAGATCCAAGGGCTTAATGGCAAGTCCCGACCTTGAGGACCATCTGATGATGATCTGCATGTAACTGTTAGTTAAATGTTTTTCTGTAATTTCTTTGACAGAACCGGAACAGCTTCTGAGGCTGTGTTTGTACATATGAACACTTCCACTAACATCATATGGTGCTAAAGCACAGAACACACAGCAGTGAGCTCTGGCCTGAACCCAGATATCATGTATGCCACCTGTGAAACAACATTTAGACCACTGATAATCAAAGCACTGATAACAATAACCAAGTCATTAAGCTACATATAGACTGACCTTGAAGGATTACTTTAATATTTTGTGAAATACACATATTTGCTTTCTCGATATTGGAGCTCAAGAACAATCTCATGCTTGTGTGTTAAATATGGAGCTGGAGCGAGGATGTGGTTAGTATAGCTTAGCAGACAGGAACCTCTGTTCAAAGTTCAAAAATACACCTGCCAACACCTTTAATGTAGCGTTTGCTTTATATTGTTCAGACTGTTATTACTGTTCACTGTTTCAGCCTCCTAGTTGTAATTCAGAGAAAGAGATGTCCACTAATCACAGTCTGTACTCGCCCATGAAGTGCTAAAAAGAATGCTAATCGTGCAAAATAATTGAAAACATCTATGTGGTGTGTTTGGGGCTTTAAAGTTTTGCAAGAAATAAGCTCATGTATGACCTATGGGTGACATCACAGACAGTGTGTTTTCCACAGTCTATGACAAGAATGCGTAAAATGTGGATGGGCCATCTCCCTGATCTGATAAACAAACACCGCCTACACTGAAGTATCAGAGAGTTTAGACGGTCTGGGAAATCTATTTAGACCTTCCCTCACACCATCCAGCATTCCCTCATATGGTAAAGCTCAAATACATTGTACTTCACTAATGAACACAAACATTTCATTTATTTGTAGTGTCCAGGTCTGATGTGAGTGTGTCACATGAATGATATGTATTCTGTCTTACAAAGATTTGCTCTGCCATCAGCAATTCACTAATCTACAGACTACGGGAGCTAAAAACACTACCGTACATTTGTAGGTCAGTCTGTTGCAACAGCACAGGATCACGTCTATGACAAATAGCAGCAGGTGTCAGATTGCTATTAAGCCTCTGTGAAGTTTAGTGTGGCTGATGTTGTCTATATCTGTGCTTTCTTTCACTCTCACTCCTCGCTGTAACAACCATTCTCACCAAAGCATGCATTGGTTATTGAGTCATGCAACATGAGAAGGAGGCCCAGGAACACTGATCCCACTACAGTTCAGTGTTAGTATCAGTGTTTAATTAGGCCGTATGCTATTCTTGCCATTCATTTATTTTTGTAGTTTTAGCCATTGTTTCTACCAGTTATGATAAAATCGTATTCACCAAAGTAATAGCCATATATTAACTTATATTACTAACACTATATTAACTTATTATATTAAGTTATATATATTATCATAAATTATATTATATAACCTATACCCTACAACTACAGCGATTTTATCACTATATATTGGAGGTTAAACTGAAAGTGAGCACACCTGAAACGTCATTAATAATCCATCATTGCACAGTGGGTTAAAGTTCAAGCATGTTGTCAGTCTGTAAACTGTGATGGATCTGTGGTAGAAAGTAATTAGAATGTCATGTTGTCTTAAACTGTTCATGGCCACACCTGAAGGCTAGGTGAAAATCCTGCTGTCAAGTTTCCAGCCAAATGCAGCGTACAATACATTATTAGCAGGAAATTTACAAGAGAAAAATGTGATTGTAGCTATTTAAAAACATTGAGACAGGACACGACAAGATGATGTCATGAAAAGAGCTGCAGTCAAACCTCAAAGAATAGAAAATAATGTAGAAAACATAATGGAAATGTGAGATTTCTGTTCATTTCCTGCATTAATGCAAGGAAGGTTAGAGTCTCATCATTGCTCAACATCAATTTGATGTTTTCACCTCACCATGATGCTCCAGATCATTCTGTGATGGTTTAATTAAGGGTTTAGGTTTGTTTTACTGGACCCAGGAGCAAGACACAGATGAAGGTGAAGGGTTGAAGGGATTTATAAAGAAAGAAAATGCCAGGATTAAAAGGAAAACATAAAGGTGATGAACACTAGAGTCGCTGGTGGAGCAGAGTTGCTTCAGTGGTCGGAGGCCGGGTGGTTCAGGCACTGACGTTGAACGGCAGGAGACATGCAGGTGGAGCAGGTAGGGAGGCACACAGGGGGGACAAAGCCAATGAAACACTGGAGACACAGGAAATACTGGTAGACAGGAAGAGGGACAATCTCACAGCTTGCAAGAGAATGAGAGGGGTGTTAAAGCTGCCGGTGATGAGGTGATATTGGATGCAGCTGTGACCATAGAGAGAGCCCCAGCACCTGAGAGCACACCCCCAGCCACTGAAACACTGCCTGAACAAAACACTAAAGAAAAAACCCTTAACCAAAAGCACTGGAGTATGAACACAAAATGCACTGAAAATAAACTACTTAGACTACTTAAACTACTTAGACCAACTTTGCCAAGTGAAATCATCATATTTTCACTTCTCGTTTTTTTAAATTTCAACATTTCCAGTCAGGTTTTTTTATGTGCAAAAAATGCACATAAAACAGGTGGATGGAAACACTTCTAGAGAGGGAGAGATGCAAAAAAACCTATAACCCTATGACAGATCATACTTCAGTGCAATGCAGTAGTTGTATGAAGAATGAAAAAAGAAGATGAGAGAGAGGTTAAAACCGTCTCTACTTGGACTACGAAAAGTGGGCGTGATTAGAGGATTGTGCCTTTTGTTTTTTCTTGCAAATAAGTTTGGCCAACCTGATGGTTTGTTTACAACTGTATCTCATGGTCTTCCTTTTGCAGATGGATTTTGATCAGTTGTCACATGACAATTGAAATAATCATTCCATGACGACACAGCAAGTTCCATCTGATGAGGACTGTGAGATGTAGTTGAAAACTCTGGCAAAAAAATCTACTAAGGAGGCTTACTCTTTATCACTAAGTTCTTACTCAGGCAGTCACAGGATTTTCATTTTCTCTTGGCCAAACTCTTCACCTCAGTGTTTCGAAAGCACACAGATGGGCTTGTATGTATGCTGAGGTTTTTGGTTTGTTGTTTTACAAGCAATCATCTCCTGGGCCTGAGCTCTTCCTCCGGCCCCATGATATGATTTTCTAAAATTAAGTGATAATTTACTGAGTGCTGCGGTGATGGTGGTAGTGTGGTTGATGCAGTCATAAAATGAATGCTAAGAGGACACATACAAGTGCAGAAAATACCAAAAACTGCGAACATGTGTTACAGTATTTCACTCAAAGTCATGAAGTCCCCTGTCACAGTGATGGCAGTGTGGCTCAGTCTACCACATGGTCCAGACTGTAATATCTCAGCAACTATTGGATGGAATACTATAATATTTTGTACCAGCATTCATGGTCCCTGGAGGATGAAGCCTCCTGACTTTGTTGACTTTTCCTCTACTGCCCTCATAAGATTGACACTGTTGCTATTAGTCAAATATCTCAACAACTATGGGTCTGGACTGACATGAATTTTTGTTCATATGTTTATGTTATTCATGTTCAGGATGAACTGAAGTCAGTGAATTTTCATGTAATCTGTTAGTATTGTCATTGTGAGCATGTGCTGACATTCTAATTTAGATAAAATCATTGCTGTCTCTAAGTGCAGGCAGACAAAGCTGCTACTGTGACTGAAACATGTGTCAGAAATCACTCACTATTTGTTACCTAGTACGCAAAATTGAATTTTCATCATTTTGAGAATCCAAAGTCACTGTGAGATCTATACATTTTGTAGTGGTAATCAAAAACTTTGCCACAATGCAACGAAAAAGTAATGTCCATGGCATGTACATGACTTTTTACAAACAATCAGTGTCGTTGACAACATCATTCATTATTCAAAAAAATCTGTTTTCCTGCTCACCAAAGAGTAAACTATTGAGTAATTATGAAGATAATAGTGAATGAGTGATTTCAAATACAACAAACAGATGCATAACTACCTGTGTGTGGAATAAGTTTGAGACAGTGTCTGCATATTACGTTCTTGCTGGTATACAGTAGTTGGGATGAAAGATCATGATGCATGTGTATATTTGCTTGATAGAAACACTAAAATGTTATTTGTGCTGTGCTGTGATTACAGGCAACCAGACAAACTGAGAGTAGTGTGGATCAGGAGAAACAGACGTCACAGCACAAAGGTAATAAAACAAAGAAGAATGAGATGAGATGAGCATCCAAAATACGCAATTATCTCTCAGGGCTCTTAGAGTTAAAATGGCTAAAATGCTATGAATTATGTTCTGGATTTTGATGGTTCCGAGAGATTAAACTTTCTTTTAGTCTTGTATTTATTTGTGCTCTGCAAAGAAACATTTTGAGATTGAAGCCATTGTTTCTGTTATCTTTCCTGTCAGCTCCATAGCTGGCAGCCGGGGATTAAAAACCCCTACAGAGGCCTGGTGGTTTGGCAAGTTCCAGAGAGTTTAGACATCACTGTCACACTCTTCAAGGTATGAAGTTAAATCTCTATGCTGCATCTGATAAATCAGTTAGATTACTGATGGGAAATTCATAATTTAGTTATTAATCTGGATGGGTAACGGCATGGCTAAGGTATCAAGCAATTGTTTATCTGTCAACAGGAACCTTCTGCAGAGGAGTTTGAAGACAAGGACTGGACTTTTGTCATTGAAAATGTGAGTCTGTTGTATCTCTGTTATCTGTAGTTCATTGAATTTACTGTTCATTGGAAAGTTTAGATGGATAAAATAATCTCAGGATGTAGAAAATTGTCTGTGTTCAATCTTGACTTGCTTGTTCATTGGTTATATTTTTTAGGAGACAAAAGGTCATAGGAAAGTGTTGGCATCAGCTGATGTCAACATGAAGAAGTTTGCCAGTGCCACTCCGGCTCAGTATGATGTAACACTGAAGCTCAAACCGCTGTCTGTCAAAGTGGTGGAAGCCACACTGAAGCTGAACTTGTCTTGTGTCTTTCTCAGAGAGGGCAAGGCCACGTAAGTTATCAACTCAGTAGCATATTAATATAGTTTAGTGATAGCAGTAAGCTGTATATTGTATTGTATATCCTTTAAAGCTGTAGTTGAAAAAAACTTGGAACAATATTGGTTTTTAAAGACCAAAGCTGATCTTTTTGGACAATCTCAAACATCTAAACATCTAATGCATAAGAGAATTCTTTTTTCTCCACAGAGATGAGGACATGCAGAGTCTGGCCAGTCTAATGAGCATGAAACAGAGTGACATTGGAAATCTGGATGACTTTAATGACAGTGATGATGAAGCTGGTGAGGACAGAAGAGCCAGCTTTGGAACTGGACTAACTACTCATGTTACTGGTAAGGCTGGGGATACATCTTTGAGGCGATTAACCAAATTAACATGCAGTGACAGTTTTAGAAGTAAAAACTAATCTGCTAATCTAATCTAATCTAATCTAATCTAATCTTTTGGTTGAAAGCAATGGCTGACAGATATTATTGCAGGTCTTGCAGTTTATGGGTATCACACATTTAGTTGCAAAGTGGGCAACTGGCCTGGGCTCCAGCCTCTCAGGGGGCCAGAAGACTCCAGGATCATTGTGTTACATTTGCTTTGTAATACTTTATCTACCACTAAAGCACATTGTAAACTGAAATGTTATGGAGTTTTAAGAAGACACTTGTATTATTATCTAATCTTGATGACCTGTCTTGTTGAAATATTGTTAAATGATATAAATGGAAGTTGAAAACTTGTGAGATCGGCCCACTTGCAAACATACAGCAATGTTAGAGAGTCTAGTTTAGTTGCTTACAAATGAACTTTGGCACACGACACAACAGCTAAGTTTAATTTTGTTATGTTATCAAGTTACTAATTAATGTCAATTAGCCACAGCTGATATAGTCTTTTGCCTGGGATGTTTGTCATTTAGCCAGTCAAAGTGAGAGTCAGTGAAATGAGAAGCAGCTAGCTTGATGTTTTGTACTCTGCTCTTTGTTAATGAGAAAGAGAGAGTTAGATTTGGAACTTAGGGAATTACTTTGTATTTTGCCAGTACCAGTTTGCCATTGCCATTTTGTACCAGTGCTCCCAAACAGTTTTTCAGATTCACACACCCTAATTTTCCCTCACATATTAGAGCTGTCTCTTGTGCACTTTCTTTTGTATTTTAATGCATAAACATTTATTCTATATTAATTTTGTGTTATGTAAGAGGTAGGATATATCAAGACCTAAAGCACAACAGTGACCTGGTATCCTCATCAAATGACCAGATTTGAGATTAATGTGATGTTTGTGTAGAGTTTTTCTCAAGAAGATTTCCTTGATATTTTTGACATCTCATAGACACAGTCACAAGCATACCAACACAGCTCTACCCTGTGCATTTTCCCAAAGAAATCTCTTCTAAATAAAGTGTTGCAGGGCTACACACTATGAGATGTAATTAATTCTGGAAAGTACTCCACACCCCTGCCATGTGGTCTTTTGCCCCCATTGTCAACCTCGACTCTTTATTAGCTGTGAGGACACAGGCAAGGATGTCACTTTTCACCTTTTTATGCCTCTTTGAACTATTTTTCTCACACTGCTGCTTTCTCTTTTATTGCCTATGTCTCTCAGTTCCCCTTTCACTTTACTACCATCTGCCTGCCTTTTTCTTTCTGTAACAGCTTCTGCCACAAGAGTACATGATTTGGCTTGGAGACCTGCAATTGAATCAGGCCCCACAGGTAACTTTCTGTTCCCCAATTTACTCTGTCCCCCCACATACACACACACACACACACACACACACACACACACACACACACACACGCACACACATGCACGTCCACTTGTTGTGATTTTCTCCCTGTTAGTGTGTAGTTTTATTGTTTTGAACACACACATCTCAGCACTATCGCCTTTTCCAAAATCCACTCTTATCTGATTCCTCTTCCCTTTTCAAGTCCACTTCTCTATTCTCCTCATTCATATGTGTTTTCTCAAACATACTGCAAAACCTCATTTCCACTTTCATCTATTAATCTTTAATCTGTTTTTTAGTGGTCCTGTCTCCTCTCTACTTATTTTTCTTTACTTTCAATACTTTATTTACTCTCTCCCCATCTTTTCTGTTCATGCTTACATCCTTTCATCTCATCTCTCATTTTTCAACCAGTAACTTCAGAGATGGATTGGAAAACGTACTCCGGCCTTTCTTCCACCATCTCGGTTTCATCTTGTCCTCCTCTGCCTGAACCCCCAGACCCCTCTGTTCCATCCTCTTTACGCACACGACCACAAAGCACTGCCCAGCAGACTCGTCCCTCCCAGTATGCCTACACATTGCCAGCCTTTACTCGTGCTCACCCTCCTGCACTTCCTAAAATCTTCCAGCCCTGTACTGGATCAGGTATCAGTCAACAGACATTATATTCCTCATCGTGTTTGGTCACTTGTCTCAGATTCATTTAAGATCATTTAGAATTGTTTAGTACATAACACTCTGGATGGTTGCCAGGAACATTAGATGCATTTTATAATGATTAGAAGAACCTTGTCACACCAGTTCCAGTCCCATATTTCAAAGTTGACGCAACATTTCAGTTCAAATGTAGTTATTTGAGACAGAACTAACTGAGTCCTAACAACTTTAACATTGCATTGATTTGACAACTGACAGAACTTACTTATAAGGGAAATGAACTAATGAAGCTTAATACTTTGTAGTTAATACTGTAAATTCCTAAATAGTGGCCCATTATTAACCTCAACTGCAGAGAAAAACAGACCTTTATTTGGAACAGGCTATAAGCCTTCTGCTGAAATGATACCATTACCCATCAATGTTTTTTATAACAATATGAATTTAGTTGTTAGTGCTTGCAGTTATTTGAACACTAATAATTTTCGCCATCAGTATCCATTTGAAAGTCCCTGCCAAGTTTCTTAAAGGAAGTTTTTAATTTGTACACCAACAGTTGTCACAGTTAATGTACAGAAATGCTATTTTCTCCATCCACATCCAGACAGGGATGATATATTTTGTTGTTTCCTAAGTTTGCAGGGGAAAGCTTGTCTGTGCTGTAGCATGAGGAACCAGCTGGCCTGGCTCTGGCCAATGTTCAAAAACACACTTATCAACCCCTCTAAAGCTCATCTGTACACAGAAACAGAAATGTAAACAGAAATGTAAAAACATCAATTTGTGGTTTTAGAGGAAATTACATGCTGTAACTGTTTCTTGGCAAAAGTCAAGTGTAGGGAGAAACTTCTTCAAGTATTGTCTTCACAGTATGGTTGCCAGGTTTTGTACCATCACACCTGTACAGACACCAGAACCACTGTATGTGCTCACTGACTGAATCCGGCTACCATGTGCCGTAGGTGAAAACACAGCATAATGCTCAACAGATGGATAAACTATCTTTCACAGAGAACTGATAAACTTCTCCCACATGTACTAAAGATACAAATAAAGGAACAAATAAATGCTAAATGCAACCATGACTCAATGTAAAGAATACAGTGATGAACAATTAATGAATAAATGATGAATAATGAATGAATGAATTAAAGAAGCCCTGAATGCAGCTGTAGCGGAACTTACTACATTTATTCAAACTTACACATGTTAGCTACATCACCACCAAAGAGGAAAATTAGTAACCAAATTACTTGGTTAAGACTTCTTTGAATTAAATTGATCTCCGTCTCTGCTCAAAACAACGACTTGACCTCAGTGAAAATATATATTTGATGAAGCATATGCTAACACAAAATAAATGAAATAACCAATAACCACAAGATATGATAGTCAGTATGGAACAATTGAGCAATATTGACCTTAATATAGTGAAAAGACAATCAAGTAATCTGTGTAAGAAATTGAACAATGGTGAAAGAGAGTATGATGATGATGATGATGAAAAACTAAGATATTATTTCTACATGAATCCAGTCATGAGCCATAAAACAGGTAGTTTGGCCTATTTAGAGTTGTGTTGGTCGTTGATCGAGTTTTTTTTTGGTCAGAGCCACAGCAGTGTTAGAACTGGAAACTTGCCTGGGCGACGGTTCTTCCAGCGCCTCTCCCAGCTGTTTGGCAAAGGTGAGTCTGTCAGCAGACTTGGACATGTGAGCAACTTGTTGGAGTTGCTTGGAGGTTGATGGTGAGATAGCTCACTACTTGACTGTTATTAACTTTCATTAGATAACTTTGGAAAGACTTGGCCATGCAAAACATCCAGAAGTCTTCAAAACGAAGCTGCGGTATTAGTGAAAAAGTTATAACCACTTACTACAACACTTGGGTTGTGTTGGTTCAGTTTACATAAACTTAGCTTTCAGCAATACAGGAACAAAAATTGTGCCTAAAGACAGCAGGTGCGACTTGTCTGTTTTTATTCACAGAGAAATAGGAGGTGTGGTAGTGACTGTCTCCACCAATCAAGATTCTTCTTTCTCTTCTTTCTTTCAACCTGAGAGGAGAGGTCCTTTATAAGATTTGGAATTGTTTGATCTAAAGTTGGTGCACAAAGGTCACATATCTGTTGTCCATTGACCCATTGAAATATGAAAATATTAAAAATGACTTATGAAGCTAACAATACTATCGGTTAAAGAAGAGAAACTATGCAGACATGGTTTTCATTGCAGTACATAACTCAAACATTCAGAATAATTCAAATTGCTGCATAACCAAAAGGGAATAAATGTTTTCCATTTTGCTAAACTCGTGGAAATTACACACACATTCCACACAATAAACATTATTCCTAGTTTTGAAGAGAGGAGAACTAACTATCTGTGAACAGTAGATGGCAGTGGTTACATGGCAGAATGACACTATACAGGAGTACTTCAATATCTCAGCTGGAGTTTGTGCAAGAAACATGGGATTTGTTTTATTTTCAATTAGATACTTAACTCGATGTTCCCACCAGGGTTGCAAAGAGGTACAATGCTTAATTTGTCTCAATTCCAACATGGCTAGAAAGGACAAAGTCCTAGTTTTCAATTCGTGGTTGGTATGCTGCAAATTCAGTTGGCTCAATTGGCAGTGTGTAGGGGGTTTGAAGGGTCTGGATTGAGAGAGGGATTCACACCTTGGTTGTATTCACAATTACTTTGATGTTACCTCCTCTGGGCAAAACAGTCAACATCAGACCAATGTGTTGCAATGCACTGTGTGCCAACCTTGTGACGTAATGGGCCGCGGCAGACCAGCAGAGGCCAACGCATGAGGTAGCTATCGTGGGGGAGCTAGTCCAAAAATTATAAAATTTGAATTCAAGGATTATGAAGGGATATACAGAACCACCACAACATCCAACTTCACCTGTCATGAATGAGATATTATTACTACATTGATGAGAGATCTTGTTTTTGATATAATGCTTCTTAAGTACTTCTATTGATCTATAGCATCAACTTCAATATCACAGGAAATGTATTGTTTCACCTGGTGCTTTTGATGGCAAGGGAAGATGCTGCTCTAGATGGGAGAGGAGAAGCAGTGCTGTTACTTTTGCGGGCTGCAGATAAGTCTTCACATACCTGCACTTGGCTTGGTGTGCAGGATTCAGAGTTTCTTCAGTTCTAACGTTTGCAGGTTTCTTTCCCTCAGACGTAGTTGGATGCTGGCCATCAGCACATTTGGTGTGGCTCGGGGATTTAGCCTCAGTTCCTGGGATGCAAAAATTAGATGATCTCTAGGCAAATGGATCAGCAGCCTGCTCACCTTCGGGTAGCGAGTCAAGAACTTTATAGTCAAGAGACTGAAGTCAAGAGATGAACTTAAATTGAAACTGAAGAGACATTTCAAGCTCCTCTTGTTGTCGTTTTTTCTTTTCGCTTTTTTGCCCTAACGTTTTTTGTTGCAGTTTCTTTACTAAAGGAGAGGTTAAATTTACCAGATATCAAATGCTTTCACGTTTGAAAGCTTGGTTCCCTCAGTTGCAGAAAGTTAACTTTCCATTTGTGTCCTCCCTGAGGCATTTTTTGTGACCCAGAGGTCATGTGAAACAAGAGGGTCGTGGGAGAAGTTTATCAGTGCAATGTGAAAGATTTATGATTCTTCACCATCACCATCTTTATCTTGCTACAATCTCACCTCACTTGACACTTATAGTTATACTATATAACTGCAAAGCTGTCTGTTGAAAGACCATGATATGCTATTATTGATTAATTGCAGGTTTTTAAGTCTTAATCATTATTTGTCCATTTGTAGTTTGCTTGGCTGTTAACATTCTGTGCATTTCTACTTTCACTCATCATTTTTCTGTCTTTGGTTTGTCTTCCCGTTCTCCCCTTTCCTCCTACTTTTCTGCCACTTCCTGTATGTACTCTGCTATCTTTTAGTGCCGATTTCAGCTCCTCGAAGGCCCCATAGCTTCCACAGTGGCTCCTCTTCAAGCGAGGGCTTGGAAGGCCAGGTTTTCCCTACCTTCACTCCTTCTAAAGCACTTTCCACTTCTTCTCTCTCCTCTTCACCCTCTGATCCATCTCTCCATCCTCCCATTTCCCACGATACATCACAAACAGGTATTCCATAATTCAATGGAAAATTGCGATTAGTTTCTAATCTACATTGAAATAGCCAAAGCCTATCTAATATAATCCAGACAGCACAGTACATATGATGCTGTTTAAAAACTGTTAATCTCGGCTGTCAGATTGTTAATGCCACAGAAATACTAATCACATCAGCATATAGGTGGTAAACTCTGGGTATGCATGGGAACCGAATACATTTTTGCCAAACTTAATCATAAACTCATTTCTGAATGAAAAAACTTTCCATGATCAATTACGACGTCATGTCACTAAATATCCACATTACATGTTTACACCTTGGTAAAATCGGGGCTCTTGAAAATTGTAATCTTTCAAATCGCAATTTTGATACAGCATTTGTCTTAGCTTACTTTTATTCCACCTTTTTTCACCACTACCCTTTTTCTTTTATTTTCTTCTTTTCGTGTTCTACTCTCAGCCTCCCCTGTTGCTTGGAGTGTTCCTTCCTTTGTCTCCTCCTCATCTTCAGCTCCTCTTAGCTCCTTCCCTCCTATACCCCCACCACCTCCTGCTCGCAGACAACCCAAAACTCGCCTCTCCTCTGTGGGGGAGCCAGGCTCTGCCCTGACCAGGCCCACCAGTCTGCCGTCTGCCCCTGAGACAGGTACAGGGACAGGAGGAGGTGTTTTATCCTGTCATCAGCTAGTTCACACCTTTCAATTCATTAACTTGTTACAATGCTTTTTCTTGTGTTTCTCCCTCTATTCTTGTTTTTTCCCTCTCCTCTTTTCCCCAGCTTCCTGGCAGAGTGAATGGAGGCCTCCTAAATCTCAGGCTCCTTTAGCGCAGCCTGCCCTCTCTCCTAAATTTCTGCATCTCTCTGCCAATGATCCTGGACAGCCTGCAGTGCTGCAGAAAAAACAGAAAATAGAGATACCATGTAATGCTGCTCCACCTTTAAACGAACTCAAGTCTGATATCTTCCACTGTTATTCATCCTCAGCCTCACTGCTGCACTCTTGTGTCCCTTCATTCATTTTCTCTGTTCTCTTTGATTCATTAATATGTAGCTTTAATTCATCCTCTTTCAGCATTTTTGTGAGCTGAAAGAATATAGTATATATATACTGACTATATCATGGAGCCCAACATCCCCCCCAAGCATAGTAACTGACCCTTTTCTCTGTCTTCTTAACCATTAATGTGACAGTGTTCAGTTAGAGTTGAAAGTGTTAAAGAAATGTTATTAGCTCTGATCCCATGAGATTACTGTTGGAACTTATGGAAAAGTGAATTATTCAAACATTAGACTGACATGTAAAATTGCCAACAGATTTATGTAATATGGTTCATATTTGAAAAGGGCTTACAAAATCTTCTGCTCACTTCCTGTGTCCTAACTTTTATCCTTGTTATCTACCCTGCTTACTCCTTAAGACCTTGATCTGTGTCCATCCCATGCTTTTTTTCTTATGTGTGCTCACCATGTGCTGCTTCTGTTGGTCCTTTTCTGCACGACCCAGTGGTGGAATGTAAAAGTACATTTACTTAGTAGTAGTGTACTGAAGTAAGAGTAGGTAAGATTTTGAATGCAGGTCTTTCGCTTGTAACAGTTTATGTTTGCACCATGGTGTTGCTATTTTTACTGCAGTAAATGATCTTCCAGAAGTAGTTCTTCCACCACTGGCAGTACCTGCTCTCCCTCTAAGTTACTAACACTACAAACACTAACAGTGGAAATGTCTGCCAAACAGATTTTGGAAAGCATACTTAAGTTTTGGGTCATTGATATTCTACCTTACATTCCCTCTGCTCTTTCATCTCCTCCTTCCCCTCATCCCTCTGCCCTATTATGTTTCCTCTCTGACAGCTTCGTTATTTTTGCCCACTGGTCAGCCTTTGGAGCAGAAACCCCAGGGAGACTCTGGATTTGTCTCTTCCTGGAGACCTCAGGTCACCCCTACAGTAGAGACCCCCTCACCTTCTGCTTTAAGTCTTTCCTCTGCTCTTGTGCTCTCTGGGCCTCCTCCTCCTCCTCCTCCTTATCAGCCTCATATATCCCAAACTGCCTTAATCTCCTCCAGTGATCAGGATGCAGGTACACAATCAAAAAGGAACAATGTTGTTCCTGCTTGATTAGAATTAGAATGCTGGTTGTTTTGTAGTAAAGCAGTTCAAATCTTGATTCCACACAGTGTAAGTATTGTGCTGGTGTGGTGGAAAATGAACATGAACACTGAGGTTATTATATCTCATATCTTCTATGCTTTTCTTTCCTTTTAGAATTCAAAAGACAGTTGAGCACGCTGAGTGAAGAGGATAACCAGTCTACAGCACCTACAAGTGAGCGTGGACACAAAATGCAGTGCAGTAGAATCAGTAATACCCACTGTATATACAATGACTGCATAGATAACTTTATATTTCTGTATTTTGTTCAGCCCTGGATGCCAGAGCCCCAGCCAGCCAGAGGCCAGAGGTGTCCAGGGGTACAGGACAGAAAAGAGATGCACATTTTGGAATCAAGGTTGTCAAGGTATCAGCAGGGTGAGTACATATGAAAGGCTGCCTTTTATCAGGTTTGGTGTTTTTTAATATTTGGAATGGCATGGCTGTAAAGGGATAATCCACCCTCAGATACTCCAACACTCTTAACCTAGATGCCATCAATTTGTGAAATTAAATGTATTCAATGAGTTGTAAGAAAGTAAAGATTTAAGCGTGGATATTTATTTATGAGCTAGAAAAGATCCTTGATATGGCATTGTTTCGTCAAAGATAAGATTTATTTATTTATAAAGCACTTTTCATATTAAAAGTAGTGCTACACAACAAAGGCATTTAGCACAAAATACAGTATCTAAAAGGCAGGATAGTGAAAAGCACAAGAGCAACAAAAATATTTACTAATACAGAAGCAAGATCAACAAGAGACAAAATGAACACTTATGAAAAGTGATTTAGTATTCAGTAGGTCTTGAGAAGGTTTTTAAAATTGTCAGTTGAATTGGAGAATATATTACAGAGAGTTAAACCATTTCAGAGGGAACAAGAAATATTCAGTTTCTTTTCATCATAAGTCAAGGTCTTAGAATATTCAGTAGACACTGGGTAATCCACTTTAGATGTTAAGTTATATGGACAGAACAATTCAGAAATGCCACCATGTTGTGCCTGATAGGACCCATAAAAAGGATCTCTGTTTAATTTGAAAAAATATGGGGACATGCAGCCTCTTATAGAGTCCAGGCAGTGATTTAGGTTAGTTTGATTGCTGAGATCTTGGCAGTAACAGTACATGAGTGCTGCCTGAATAAAAGTAGCAGGATATATGAAGCTTCAGTTAGTGATGTACTAGTATAGGTTCAAGAAATACAACCCCTATGAATATTGGAGGGTTTAGTGTGAAAACATTTTTGGTTTCCTTTCAACAGTGCACAACATTTCTAACAGCTTCTGAAAACAGATACATCCATAAAAACTGACTGGCAATGATGTATGATATATTCCAAATCAACATGCCATGGAGTACATTTGCAGGTTTTACAGTATACATTAATTTAAACCTCTGCTTATGTTGTTTGAAATTTAGAGGACACTACATTTTGTGGGACTGCAACAGCAAGTTAATGCACTGTTTCACTTAAAAAAAAAACAAAACAACAAAAAACATATGTAAAATTTAATTCAATGACAAATGATGCCATTTCACTGAGCAACAAGACTTTTTTTGGTCTTACCTAACACCTTGACAACTGACTATGATATGTATTCATATATATGATATGTATTGATTAATTTAACAGTGTTAGGGCATTTACGGGCAGATTTTTTTCTAAAGTAATATAATTTTCAGCATATTAATCTCACTGCACTATTGTTACCTCCAAGGATTTTTGCAGTGTAACCATACTTGGCAACAAATTATTTGCACGGTGTATGTGATATTGTGGTGTGTTCCATACTTAAATTTGGCAACTGAAGGACATGGGTCTATTTGGTCTCAGAATTATTCAAAATCAAAGGAGATCTACACTGGCTAATTATAATTTTTTAGACATGCATTACAAAAAGTTATGAACTGTGTAATGTGATGGCTTATATGGTTCTATTTAGGAGTGGGCAACCTGCAGTATGTAGTCATCATTTTTGCAGACTGCAGTGTTAGAGGGCTGTCATCTCCAAGTTCCACCACTGTCAGTTTGTCTGCCCAAGAACACCTCTAAATCCAAGGTTGAGTAAAAGTGGACTTAGATATGGTTAGAGATGATTTATGTTAATTCATCCCAATAATTGTAGTGAAATTCAGCACAGAATACTTTGTACTGGGAAGGATTTACAGATAAAATAGTCACTTTCTTGAACTCCTGAGATAATCCTGGCAGACATGTTTTTTTTTCTTGAGATTTTAAAATTGTGAGCTTGAGTAGAGAGCAAAATTGTGAATGTGAAATATTTTTGATATGATGAATCATATTATTAAGTAACCCCACTCTGCGACTTTGGTCAGATTCTAGATAAGGTTTTTTGCAGTTTGCTTGTTTGTATAAATTGATACATAAGCATGGGCAGCTGCCCTTTGTTCACAAGCCCATTTGCTGGTTATATGTTACCTGACCTGAGTACAAAAGTGGGGCCAAAGTAAATGACTGGCTGGTGAAGAGCCAAATATTATTGTCAAAACTAAGTGGACTGTAAATAACAGATGCATTTGACTTTTAGCCAAAAAATGGACTTCAAAGAAATGTCTGTCTTGCTGTGTTTATGCTGAATGTGTTACTTGTAAGAATGGGGCATGATCAAAGGCATGAGCTTATTTTGGATGTCTGCTTTATTAACTAAAAATTACTTAATGTGGCTTTACCCGCAGGTCTTTCATATCCACTGCAATCAGAATCTTTAACACCTCATTATAAGTAACTGATGACTGCATTTCACTGATGACTGCATTTCTGCTTCACTGTGCAATATGTAGGAATTATCCCCACTGTCTGTGCAATACCATAGCAATTTCTGTGCAATAGCATTCATAGCATCTTTATTCTCATATGAATATAGTATGTCAAATACTTCTGGATGTCAATTAACAAGGAAAAAACGGGTAACATAGTGTAAATACTCTACCTCATTTAGTGTAAATGCTGTTTCTACTTTTTCTAGTTTTTTCTATTGCCACTTTATTTTTTGTTACTGCTGCCTTATTTTTAACTTAGCCACTTTATGTTTAATTATTTTGAATACTGTACTTCAATTTGCCTGTTTTGCAAGCTGCTGTAACAAGTGAATTTCCCCTGAGGGGGATTAATAAAAGCTGTCTTATCTTATCTTATCTTAACAAAACAAATCACTTGTTGCTGATTAAGGGTCACAACAACATTAAGGTAGCAAATGTAGTGTAGCATTTTTTGGTGTGTATTAGCCATTAATTTGTTAGGCTTGGATTAGCAGCTTTGGTTATTAAATACATCCCACAAACAAACAAACTCCCCATTCGTTTGGCTTGAAAGGGCTTCTAGGAATGTTTGAAAGAGTTCCAGGTTAACCAAAAATTTGAAAAGAGATAAAATGCACATTTATTCAAATGTATTTGTAATGCTGACGGTGTCTTCTTATGTCTTAGGATAATGATTTTTTTTACGTTGAAATTTAAACAAATGGTAAATCATGTGAATGTAAAGAGTGCCTGATCTTGCAGTGTTGTTTCAGTGTATTATTATAAAGGGCTGCTGCTGCTTGGCAAGACCTGGTCATTACTTCTGTGGTTTATCATAACTGTGGTTTATCATGAGACGCTTATTTGGTTGATGACTCCCTCTGGTTTGAATCCGTCTCCTCTTGTACATTTTTAGTAGTTCCATGTCACGTGCTCGTTTGCTTGAGTGCTGTTCAGTGGAATTCTGTGAATATGGCCTGGACATGGATTGCATTATTGCGGTGGAGACTTTCTTTACATTATAACTCTGATCTTCATTTGTTTGTCCCTCAGACCTGACAGCATGGCTTCACTTCTGCCCCTAACCCCCAGAACACCTGTAGCCCCAGGGCTAAAATATTTTGAGATGCCAAAAACACAGATGGATCAGACAGAATCAAGGCCAACAAGGACATACCCTAATTCCCAGCCAACATTTCCTTCCTTCACTTCTTCACATAAACAAAACCCTGATTTTCAAGATCACACATCTGCCTCAGTCAAGGAGCTTAAACCAAGAAGTCACTTGTCCAAGATGTCTGTACACTTAGGGAATCCAATAGCCCAACCAGAGCCTGTTCAGTGTAAACCCCTTTCTCCTACCAAAACCCAACCTCCTTCCAGATCGCTCCAGGAACCTTTGTTGCACTTGCCTCAAATTGCTACAACCTCAGACACACAGCCAATAGGAAGGATAGCACTGGCCCATAACAAAGATGCTGTAACTGTGGATTTGGGGTAAGTGCAGTGTGGTGCCCTGTCAGTTAAATCCAATGCAAAAGTAAATCATAACGATTAAAATTAAGTAGATTTTGCTTAGGCGTTTTTAACAGCTTAATAAAGCATGTCTCTTTTTGGTATATTCTACTCCTTCAGAAATGAGAGCATGGCTACCTCAGTGTCATCTTGTCTTAGAGATGCCAATTCTGCTTGTCCTCCAATGGCGATGAACAAAACACTAGAAGCTCAGTCTGGAGAATGGTCCATTGCGAAAAATTCACAGTGGGAGAAACCACAAAGAGACAGTCAACAAATCAACCCTGCTTTTCAAGTACCCATAGTGGATAAGAAATCATCATTCAACACCACTGCCTCTGACCAAGTCACTTCAAGATTGGATCCTAATTTTAGGTTTCTCTCAGCGCAGCAGGCCACAACCAACAATTTATCAAAACAAAGAGAAGAATCTAAAATGTATTTAGCAGCGTCTTCCACAAAAAGCTTTGCAGTGTATGGTTTGGACCCAGAACATTGTATGAAGAAAGAGACAACTGAAAATGTGGCTTGGTCTATGGATAAAAGATCATTGTGTGAAAGAGATAAGATAATTATAGAACAACTTGTGCTACCAAGTTCAACAGTCAGATTAGAAGAAGAGCGTGTGTACATATCTAAGGTAGAACATGGCCCATTGTGTCCAAAAGGGAGTTCTGTGTTTCATTTGCCATCCACTTTACAGCCTGAAGCTCAGATTGAAGGAACAGTGGGAGTGCCAAGTATGATTCAGTTACTGTTGGGTTGTCCAAAATATTCCAGAATTCCTGGCATGCAGTGTTTACATCAGTCACAAGTTATAACTTGGCCTGATGATACGAGATTATTGCTTCAGAAGTTACCCAGCAACAGATTCCCATTACTCATATATTCAGACTGTGTTAGTTCCCTTTATGAAGGTGGTACAGGAATTACAAAAATGGTGAACCTAACACCATCATGCTCCAGGTCTGCCAGTATTCCTGGATTCCCATCCGCTTTGAAATGTGTGCCAAATATGGCTCACATTTTACCTGCATGTCCCATTATTTCCAGGATTCCAGGGTTAGCTTCTGCTGCATCAGTGACTGGATATAGAAAGAGCTTTTGGGACAAATGCTCCCTATGGAAGAAACCATTGCAGATAAAAGAAACATTTGTTTCACACATGTCTTGTGTTCAGGAACAATCTGTCAGTGATACTGACATGATTAAAGTTATGGTGGCCATGTTGCCAACATGTTGTAGAAAGGCCAATGTTCCCGGGTTTCCTTCTGCACCATTGCAGAAGGCTACAAGTACTCCAAGTATGGCCAGTCTTCTTCCCACATGCCCAAAGCAGACAATGATTGCAGGTATGCCATTTCGACAAAGAGCTATGGCATATAATGACAACTGGCAAATTTTGAAGGAATTAATTTTATATAGACCATTGAGAATTAATCCCCTTCAGGTTCAGGAAATGTCATATGAGGACAAAGAACACATAAATTATATGTTTGATATGTTACTATCTTGTCCCCTGAAGACAACAATTCCTAGTTTTCCCACTATGTCACGAAAAGAACCCAGTGCGCCCACTGTTCCATGTGTGCCAAGCCAAGACCCTAGCATCACAAATTTTCTGCCTACTTGCCCAAGAAAATCCAGAGTCATTGGTTTGCCCTCTACAGAGCATGTTAGTGCTCAAGGTGAAGATTTGGGTATAACGAAGCATTTCTTGATGGAAGAGTCCTTGAGTATAGGTGAAGTCTTGATTCAAGATGTTTCCCCAGTTACTGAATTGGATCTAGACAAAACAGAAATGTGCAGTTCAGTGGCAGTGCCCTTGTGCACTGTGAGAACTCTCCCTGTAGATATGCCCACAGAACCACCAAAGCTGTTACCAAGTATTGTCAGTCTTGTACCTATATGCCCTAAACAGACCCAAACTCCTGGTATGCCATCTCAAGATCACAACAATTCAGAGAACAGAGATTGGCATGCCTTAAGACAATTAATTAACAAAACACCAGAGAAGACCACACAAGCTTACATTGTTCAGTGGCTACCAAAAGACACAGAAATCCTTAAAGATATGGTATCCATGTTGATAAGTTGCCCACAAAAAGCCAAAGTTTTTGGCTTGCCCTCTGCTCCACGACAAGAACCAAGTTTTGTTAATGTGATGCCCTCATGCCCCAGACATAGTGGGGTCCCAGGTTTGCCTTCTAAGACCGGGCACAAACTTTGTTTGTCCAGCTGCAATGAATGGTTTGTTTACAAAAGTTTACGGTGGGAGACTCCACTTATCAAAAGGGAAGCACAGATTCTAAATGCAGTTTTATGTTTTGATAAGAAAGCTGCTGAAAGTATGAGTGCAATATTACCATCTTGCCCTGAGACTGCTATTGTACCTGGGTTTCCATCTGCACTGACACGAACATTATTGGATGGTCCACCTATGGTGAATTTATTGCCCAGTTGTACAAGGGAATCTAGAGTTCCTGGAATGCCACTCAGAGACACCTCCAAACATTTTGAGTGGATAATGGAAAGAAAGTCACTACTACTCCCTAGGGAGAGGTCTGCAGTTAAACTACACTTACAGGACAGTAATGTGTTCTGTCTTGATTATGATATGATCATAAATATGGTTTCCATATTGCCCTCATGCCCACGGACAGCCTGCTTACCAGGTTTTCCATCAGCACCATGTCGGCTGTTGGCAGATATACCAAATATGATCAGTCTGCTGCCTACTTGTCCAAGACATGCTGGAGTTTGTGGAATACCTTCTAGATCCCACAGTGAGTCTGATGAAGCAAAATGGAGTTTAAATGGAAGGACAGTATGGGACATGCAATTGAGAAACCCAGGAAGATTGTCAGTAATACATGACCATAACATGTATTTTAGAGAAGAGGCATTGGTTAGAATTATGGTATCAATGTTGCCGCCCTGTCCCAAACACTCATCTCTTCCTGGAATTCCCTCTAAGGTAGGAGAGAGACCGGTGGATGCGTTGTTGAGAGAGGCTCCCAGCATGTTAAAATCCATAGGCACTTTACCAAAACATGGTAAAATTTCAGGTGTACCTGCAAAGAATAGAACAAAAGAATATGATGACTGGTATTTAGATAGGGATGCAATTTGGGAAAACCCATTCAATAGAAGGTGTGGAATTGTTCACAAAGACTTTACAGTTAAGGAAATGTCATATAGGGACAAAGAAATAATGCTGAGTATGCTTCCATCATGTCCACAACAAGCCCTGAACCCTGGATTTCCATCTGCATCACGACCCCAAGCTGTTGATGCCAGTGAGGAAAAAAATCCAGATGTTGTACAGTTGCTGCCATGTTGCCCAAGACAGTCAAGTATCACTGGTTTCCCCTCAAGAGTGCCAGTTATTTCTGATTCTAATGTAGGGGACTGGCCCATGGTGATAATAAAGATGCAAGACAGTTGTCCATTTGACAAAAAGTATGGTTCTCCTCACAAAGATATAATGAAGGCAGTTCTTTCTCTTGAACCTTCTTGTCCAAAGGTTGCTCTCATTTCTGGCCTCAGAGCAGTTCCACCTTCTGACTTAGATGGGCTTTCAAATATGGTAAATATTGTGCCATCTTGCCCAAAGACTGGTTCTATTCTTGGACTACCATCAACCCATGTACACCATTCAGGACAGGGGTGGCCAGTTGAAACACTGCTGTTGATGAAGTCAGGAAGAAAAACAATTGCAAAAGAAAGAGAAAATGTGATGAGTCAACAGTTGGTACCAGATGAACATTGCTTTTGCAAGGTTTCTGTCAGCGAGAGATCCATGCGGTTTATATTGCCTAGTCATGATGTACCAGAGGATTTACAACAAAGAATGACAGTTGAGTCATCAGCCTTTCCTGTTGCGGCTATTGCCAAAGACTTACCATCATCAAATTCTGAAATCCAAGTGGACCAGCCATCCTCTGGAGTTAAGGGGATTGAGATGTTATGGGATGTGGCCAGTCCAACCAGATTAGATCTCGACACAAAGAAAAAAATATCTGATGCATTGTCACCCTTGGAGATGCATAGAGATGAACAGGGCGTTTGGATGCCAATTGAGGGGGAAGAAATAGCTGTCCTAGAAAAAGGGTGAGTGAGTTGTAGAGTTGGAGTTGGAGTTCTCAATGTGATTATAGTGGTTAGTTTTTGAAACATATGCTTTCCGATTCTGTTTTCAGAAACTTGCATTGCAGAATGTGGCACTCCATTCCTGACATGCCACTATTCTTGAGTGTTAGGCAGAGGTGGGTTGCTTTGGTTTGCGCAGTGATGCAATAATGTAATGCAGTTCCATAACAATGCATTTGCTGTATGTCAACATCATCTGAGTGACTAATATAGGGCAACATTTGCATTTGTTGAGTGTCATACTTTGTGTAGCTTTGAGTTCACCAAATTGTTACAGCTTTTTCCCTCTTGTCACTTGTCATTGTTTCAGCCCCTTGGGTCAAAGGGATACTCAAGAAACCCAGATATCAATGTATGAGAAGGGAGATACTGGCAAAGAAGTAGAGTCTGCTGAGGTCATTGTGGAGGATCATGGTTTCATGGCCTCAGAAGAGTCAAATAAACCTTGGTCAGTAGAGCCAATGGATTTCATTACTACATATAATGACACTGTGGATCAAGGGTGTATTAGCTACTCTGAGAGTGGGTAAGTGTGAGAGAGGCAAATACCTGGCCTGTGCTCTTGTCAGTTTGAAGTAGGTGTAGTGATGTGTGTGTGTGTGTGTGTGTGTTTTAATAGAATTAACCCAAGCAAATCCCTTGGCATGGTGTTTTGTTTGCAAGTGTGCAACTTTTTAGCTCTAGTGGAAGGTTGTATTAATATGGATTGGAGTAAGTTTGGAGTGAAAAGCTTTTGCTGAAATTGCATGCATGAGAGTAATGTGTATTGTAAAAGTGAAAAAGGTTTTATATATATAATATGGCATCTTCAGACAGTCAACTTTATAAATTATAACTTTTTATTTACCTTCTTTTTAGACATGAACTAAACGTGGCTTCACTACAGCCACCATGCCCAGTTATTGCCGGTGCAGCAGAACCACAATCCCAAATACAAATAAGTAACGCTGAGCAGCAGTTACCAAAACATCCTACAAATGGGACCATTCTATGGGAGGAGCTACCAAAAGCAACTACAGGAAAGTGTCCTTCTGACAAGGCCATACAGTGGGTGGAGCTACCAAAGGTGACCACAGAGGTATCGAGAAACACATCCGAGGGAGACATGATAACAGAAATGGTCAGTACAGTCCCATTGTTACCCAGTACTGCCATGATCAGCCTCTCTTCCACAATGGACACTGATGATGTAATGAAGACAAAGTCCGAAGCTGGGATGGCAGATCTGTTGCCAATATGCCCAACAGTTAGCGGCATATTTGAATTCACTACTACTGCAAAACAAACAAATGAATGCCTTCTGGACAGTAAGGCTTCTTGGGATAAACCATTAAAGGATAATGACATTTTAACCCCTGAGGATGTTCTTCATTTTAAAGGACATGCAGCTCTAGTAAAAGAAATGGTGGATAAAAAGTCTTCCCACCCTAGTGCACAATGTATGCCATATGCGAAGCCTGAAATTGAATACAAACAGTCCACTTTCTTGAAAACCTGTCCCAGTGTGACAAATATTGCTGGCATGCCGTCCAGATGGGCCATAAAAGAAGAACATAGGTTTATAAATCAAAAGCCAATCTGGGAGACACAATCAAAAACAAAGGAAATATTAAAGCCATATGCATCAAAGGATGATGAAAAGAACAAGAAGGAAATGGTTTTAATACTACCGTCTTGCCCCAGAGAAGCCAGAAATCCAGGTTTCCCATCTGCACCACAACGTGGTTTAGTTGGACCAAATATGGTCAATATTTATCCCAGTTATCCAAGTATATCCAATGTACCTGGTTCACCATCAATCAGTGAAGCCGATAACAGATCATGGGTATCACAACAGGAGCTACTTATGGAGAAGAAAATGAAAACTGAGCTTGTCATGACAGTGTCACCAAAAGAGAAGAATGAAATTAAACCAATGGGAGCTTTGGAACCAACTTGCCCAAAATATTCTTGCATACTAGGCATCCCCTCAATTCCACAACCTATTGCAGCACATCATGGATCAGATATGATTAGCCTGTTAAGCACTTGCTCCATAAGCTCTTGTATTGAAGGTATTCCGTCATTAATGGAACATTTAAGCAAAAGCTGGGCTACACATTGCAAACCCTTGGGGATAACACTGCCAAAAATCAACACAGTCATAATTGAAAATACCCCTCACAATGATGACATGAAGGCCATGCCAGCTTTAGCCCCAACTTGTCCAAAAGAAGCTTGTATTCCTGGATTTCCATCTGCTATGAAACCTACAGAAAGCTACAAAGGGTATAGTGGGGTCAATGTCCTTCCATCTTGCCCGACTGCCTCTAGTATAGCTGGTTTTCCTTCAATGCAGAAAGCTGACAGCAAAGACTGGAACAGTATCCATGAGCCGTTATGGGAGAAGCAAATTAAAAAGGACTTTGTGTTACTACTGGAGAACAATAAAATGGATGAAGACATTAAAGGAATTGTTTCTTTTGCACAAAGTTGCCCAAGAGAATCTGTCATCTCTGGTTTTCCCTCTGTACCAAAACCCAGAATGATTAATGTTGTTGACATGACAAATATGGTCAGTCTTTCAAGCTTGTGCTCAAAAGTGTCACGAATACCGGGATTTCCATCAACTCATAATTCAGAAGAGTGGACAATGAGCAGAGAGCCACTATTTGAACCAAGAATGAAAGAAAAACATTTGTCATTGATTGACAGCTGTGAAAGAGATAAGACAACAATGAAAGCAATGGTTTCTCTTGTACCATCCTGTCCAAAAGAGGCACGGGTGTCAGGATTCCCTTCTCATCCAAAACCCTCAACTGTGTGTTGTGCACCAAATATTATCAGCCTTCTTACAATGTGCTCTCAAGTTTCCAAAATACCTGGATTCCCATCAGTTGATGGGGATATGAGTGTAGAATGGGTGAAAGAAAAGGGGTTATTGCTGAAGATGCTACCAAAGAAGGGAGTCATATTTGACACATCAAATGACAACAAAAAGATAATGAAGAATATGGTTTCCTGTGTACCATCCTGTCCTAAAGAGTCAAGGCTTCCTGGTTTCCCATCTATTCCAAATCCCAAATTAGTGTTTTATGGTCTAAATGTAGTAAGCCTCCTTCCTTTGTGCCCCTTAGTTTCTGTCATACCTGGGTTTTCATCAGTTGAAGGGTGCAAAGAAGGAGGATGGTTTGCTAAATTGGGTTCATTGATGGACAGACCCCAAAAGAACATTCAGTTTAGGCTTATGAGCTCACCAATTAATGTAGACAAATCAGGCAACATGCTTACCTTGGTTCCTTCTTGCCCAGGAGCATCAAAGATACAAGGCTTCCCATCTGTCCCCCGATACAATATGCTTAGTCTTGTACCTGTTTGCCCCAAAGTTTTCAGTTTGCCTGGATTTGCATCCCTTAAAGAGGCCTCAAAATTTCAATGGTTTTGTGATCCACACACTTTGTGTGATAAGCCTCTGAAGACAACAGTTTTTGTGATACACAGTTCACATAAAGATGAAGAAACCTTGAAGACAATGTTGGCCTCAACACCATCCTGCCCAGAAGCATCCAGGATCCCTGGGTTCCCCTCTGTACCTAAAACAAAATCCAAAATTGAACCCAGTATAAGTTTGGTACCTTGTTGCTCCAAGGCTTCAAGTCTCAAAGGATTTGCATCCATGAGTACAATTCCATGCAAAGGGTGGCTAAATGAAACAAAAGCAATCTTGATAAAACCTCGGGAGAAAACAGGAGACATGATTATGCCACTTGCTGGACAGGACCAGCTATGTTACTACAACATGAAAAACATGGTGACATTAGTGACATCCTGCCCAAAGGAGGCCAGAGTATGTGGCTTTCCCTCTGCTCAAGTTGCAAACAGATCACCAAACATGGTCAGCTTATACACATCTGCTCCATGTGTTTCATGTATCCCAGGTTTTCCATCAGCAAGGATGCTTAGTGCTGAATCTATCAATATACAAACTAGAACAACAACTCACAGCAGGTCCCTGTTTGAGAAGCCGCAGAATAAGAAGATTTTTCTCATTGCAAAATTTCAAGCAAACCACAAACATACACAGGATGAAATGAAGAACATGGTAGCAATGGCTCCATCATGTCCACATTTGACTGAAATTCCTGGTTTCCCCAGTATTTCACAATTGAATCCAACAGAGAAAGAAACAATGACTATTCTATTCCCCTGTTCTACTAAGAAGCATAAATCCCAAGAATTGCCTCATACACAGTCAACTCAGTCATATCTCAAAGATGCAAGAATTCCTGGTGCTCCTTCCACATCTTTTAGCAACCCCGGCACAGCACTTGCATATGGTGAGACCTTTACAGTGTTAAGATTGAGGTCACATTCACCTTTTGTTGTCTTCTGTCCTTTCATGTATTTCATTATGTTTGCTTTTATGACAGAGGACAAATTCATTGGTGGTGCAAAGCAAAACAAAGATCTATGTGTAGATAAAGGGTAAGTAGAAGAGCCCAGTGCTCTTGCATTGTTTGCAGTGAAAGGGTCAGTTTCACGTCTGCTTAATACATTGCATGGTAAATTTCAGCATCTCTGTGGTCTCTGTATTTCCTGAAACTTTTTATTGTATTTCTTCATGAGTCCTGTGGATCACGTCTTAAAATCGTTTACATTTGGGTCTTCAGCAAATCACAAATTGAGAGGATAGCAGCAGATGAAACCCAAACAGTGAGGAAACCATGGGACACATCAGAGCCAGCAGGAGTCTTGGGTTGGGAAGTACTGGAGGCAGAGGCAACAATTACAGAAAAACAGACAGAATCCTCTTTGTCAGCAAAAGAGGAAGACACCTCAGGATTAGTAAAGGCTATTGTGGATGTTTTCCACAAAGGGTAAGTGTAAGATCTGTGGGTTTGAAACTAATAGTGTGATGCATGCAACATAGTGTGCATCAATTGTTAGTAAGATGGGGATTGTGACCTTTGCTGGTCATCAATCTCATTCTATTTTCAAATGCAGATTTTGACATTTCAGTGTTTGAAGTAAAGTTAAACCTGGACTAATTTAGTGTGGGAATGTATTTTATTTCCTCCAATACTTATTTCCTATAAGTAGCTCCATGTTTATTGAAACCATTGTTTTTACATGGTTCCAGGTTTCACTCACTTACTCTAGTATCCATGTCTCACAGTTATGAAACAGTAGCATCCATTTTGGGGCCATCTGGCTCTGCTTTAGCTGAAGTGGATCACCAACCCAAGGCTGTCTCCTCTATGGATCTGAAAGACAAGACACTGACTTCAGATGAGTTTTTTCCACATTTTATGGCCAACACTACTCCCATACATAGGATAGAGGGTCAGTGTGAAGACATTCACACCGAATATAACATTGACTATCCAACAAGTGCCGAGCCTTACATGTTGGACTTGGTAGGTAGTCGATCAGCAACTTCGTCACCAGTGACTGACAGTGATGATGGGTTTTTGGTTTTTTCAAGCATGAAGAAGTGGCCACCACTGACAGAGGCAGACATCACTGAAATATCGAAGGATGGTAGTGAACAAGTAGAGGAACAAGAAGCTGCTCTTGATCTGTGGTGTACAAAGGAGAGATCACTTAGAGGGCAGGACTCTGGTCAAACACCAGTGTACATTGAAAATTTGTTAGCAAGGCAGCAAACCGAGACAGAACAGGATGAGGTCAGAACAGTGTCAACTTCTTCACAGCTGAATCCAGGGTGAGTGCTGGGGGACAATGATCCAGTTAAGTGATTAGTTGCACGGTGTGATGGTGTACATGTTCTGCATTTTTGGTGATTACATTGTCTCTTGTTCTGCTTATGAGCACTTACTACTCAGGAAATTGTAATGGCCAGCAATGTGTAATAGCTGTAACGATTGGCCTTGCAATGTAGAATGATAATATTGCTTTTTTGGTAGCTTTACACAGGTGTTGTAAACTGAGGATAATTTTGTCTTTGTGTCCTTTATGTGCTGCTTTGACGTTTCAGTGACATTGTGCATGTACATAAGTAAAGTAGAATATTAAGAATGAAGGTCACTTTTATTTTTTTTATTTTGTTTTACAATGTGTAATGAGGCTTGGTTGCTGTCTTTCTCATCGAGCAGATTAATGGTTGGTTGGAGATGGGGTGCATGGTACAACTTTATAACAAAGTAAAGAACAGCAAATTCTGAAGCTTGTCCTTGTTCTTTTTCTTAAGCCCACAACAAACAAGCATGGAAGAAATTTCTGCCACTTCCCTGCAGCCTACATCAAATGAATCACTGACAGATGCCAATGCAAATAGAGAGATACCAGAGAGAGAGAACAAACCCTCAATTTTTCAGCATATCAGTCCAGTTGGACCACAACCTGACATTGCTGCCCCTCAACGAGGCAGAAAGCCCAAGAGAAAACTTCGAGAACCTCAACAACAAGGGCGTGATGAAGAAAAAGACAATGTTCCATTACGACCACTCAGAAGGAAGGATAGTTTAACGCCAGACCGCAAACAAAAATCTGATGGTTTATTGGTCAGGCTCCTCCCTGAGGTTACTACAGTCCAGTCTGTAAGGAAAGATGCCACTAGTGAGATAAATTCCACACAACCTGCCACTGCTCCATTTTGTAGCATAAAGAAAGGCGACAGTAGTGTTCCTCTAGGTGTATCTCACAATGGACATGTCCAAGAAAGTGTTGGTGCTCCAGTAACACCACACACTGCTGATCACAGGCATGAAGGGGAAGTTGAATCTGTGCAAATATCCATGGATGTTGTCCCTCCTCCTCGTGTGAAAAGAAGAGATGGTAGTTTGCCACCTGAAACTCCACAGAGAACTGCCCCTTGCAAGCCTCTGAGGAGAAAAGACAGTGTCACTAGAGAGATGCCTCTTCCAAAAACAAAAGACCACCAGAGTTTGAAAGCCCAAGTCACCTCTGCTTTGACAGCTTCTGATCCTGTTCCTCCTCAGCCTTGTGAAAGAAGCTCTGATGTCTCAGATGGTCTTGAACCTTCACAGAGCATTGATTTTGTTGGGAGTGCATCTCTACAGGCAGACACAGAATTGGTCCGCTCAAAGGACACAGAACAAACTTTTTCTACCCCAGAATGGCCCACGAAAGTCATTAATACATCTGTCCAGGCCTCTTCACACGTAATTTCTCCCTTGGAAACAAAAGGAGTTGAGTGTGTCACCCCAAAACCAGAGATAATTTCTGTTGATCAAACTGCTTCTCTCTCAATCATCAAGAAGATACGTCTTCCACAACGTGGCAAGAGATTGCCTTCAAGCAAATCTGGCAAAGCCAACAGTGACAAAGGAATTATGGCACAATATTTACATGTTGCAAACAAGGAGTCTGTAATACCAGTCCAGACCATCAACACTGTTATGGGTGATATGGAAGAAAAAAAGCAGTCAAATGTAGCTGGTGACACAGCTGTTGATACAATCGACATGACATCTTATCAGAAATCAGACGATTCATCAGAGATAGCAGAGCCAGAAAAACACAAACAAACAACTATTTGTAAAACTAGTCTCAGTGGCTCCTTCACAGATGATGTTACAACTACAGACAGCACATCCAAGGCTTCCCATGGAGAAGACGCACAGGCAGCAAGGCATGGTGGTCCTTCATCCATTTCCTCAACAACTGAAATAGTGTCGGTACACAGCAAAGGCTTCCTACCTCTTCCTGCAGAAGAAGTGGCCCCTGTTAAGTTGAGGAAAAACAGATTGACTAATGAGAGCAGTGTCCAAGTAGGTAAAGGTGATAGTTCAGAGAAGACCTCAGTAGCTTCAAGCCTGCCTGTACCAAAACCAAGAGTAAAAAAACGTCTCAGTGGTTCATTCCCAGATGACATTTCAATTTCTGGCTCACCATCTCCCTGCCTACCAGACACAGTCATTGACAACATTGGTCATGAGTCAGTCCAACAGAATGAACAGTCAAGCTTACCTGTTCCATTGCCTCGTGGCAAGAAACGTCTCAGTGCGACTTATTCAGATAGCACACCACCTATAGATAACAGCCCAGAGGTTATATCTGTTACTAGCAAGGAAACAAAGGAAGGCTCAACGTCGCTGGATTCAAGTATGATCTCTGAAGGAGGTTTTGTCACAATCCAAGGAGAAGATGATGTTGGATCAGAGTTGGAAAGGGAAGTTTTAGCAGCAATGGCAGAAGAAGAATTTCCACAGGCAGACCCTGTAGAAGATACTGAGAAGACAATGGATGAAATCATTGAGGGCTGGACCATTACAGATAAACCTGTTGTTAATGATGACTTAGAGAAGGCCACAGGGGCAATATCTGAGCAGGCTGACATCGAAAAAGTCCTGGAAGCAGAGATTGATAGGTCCCTTGCTTTCACTGTTGCATCTTCTCATGATGACTGGCTGCATGTAGAGAATGATAAAGACAGTGAACCAATGGAAATAAACTCAAGGAAGGAAATAAGGGATGAAGAGTTGGACTTTGGCTTTGTGTCTGTAGATGTAGCTGCTGGTTGTTTAGAGGAAGAAAGGTAAGAATAATCAGTACACATTGAGGTGTGGGGGCTGCACTCATAACTGAGATATGTATGTGTTTTGCGTTATCCCCTTTTTCTACACAGTAGAAATTTTCATGTATTTCTAATTATCGAACATGTGCTATGTATGTGGTCAAATTAGCGACATGGTTTGCAAAATCATCAATTATAATTTGTGTTGTTGATCCTGACACACAAGTTTTCAAATGAATTGTGGAATTTATTGCTACTTTGCTTTGTTTTTGTGTGTCTTTTCAGGCAAAGGGAGAGAACAGAAGAATCTTCAGGTCACCCTGTACCTGTACCTTTTGGCAGGAAGCATTTGAGTGGTTCTTACCAAGATGACAGCAAGTCACAAGTTGCTGACCTCCACCAAGCCAAGGAACCAACTCCACCTCTAAAAAGACCTGCAGATGGGGTTGCCTCTCCAGAAGTATGTTAAAGCTGTACTTAACATTGACCTTTATATATAAACAAACAATCAAATGACTTTGTGTAATGTGCAAGATGTTGCTTGGGGTGAAGAAACCCACAGAGAATTATCAGCAACTCTGCAGTTCTCCTTGGTTTTGGGGAGATTGATAGCCTCTTTCAGTTTGGCTCTATTGCATGCAAATTCCGTTCTCATCAACCTCATGCCCAGCAGCAGCAATAAGTCATCTTCAGAAAAGCACTGATAAAGCCACTGTCTACTAGCCCAGCACCAAACAGCAGACCTGTCAAAGTTAAGATATGCCTTTATTCATCCCACAGTGGGGAAATTTCCATAAAGCTAATCCAGCTGCGATGGCTGGGAATCGAACCCAGGTCAACTGCTTGGAAGGCAGCTATGCTCACCACTATACCACCATCGCTGTGATGGTGGTAAAGTTGCTAACTAGAATGTGAAGAAAGTGGAAAGCGCAGTGAATATTGAACTTACATTGATCAGGTGAACAGAAAAACAACCCCACAACAGTGTTAATATTGCTCTGTGTCTGCTGGATCTGTTAATCAACAATAATGCTGCATGTTTGTATAACACCTTTGCAAGATGGTTCAGCAGATGTATTTTATATGTGAAACGTGTTATCCTTTTATTGTTCTGGCAATAAAATGGCAAAAAACCCATTTAATGATGGTTTTTATTCAGTTACAAGCTCTGACTCACTCGACAGTTCAGGGAGGTTTTTTGTACTGTTGTGTCCTAAGTGTGATTTATATTACAACCATTCCCTGAAATTGTTATTGTGTGTTCTAGAACCTTTCAGCCAGTCCCAGCTTGGTGACATCCAGTCAGTCTCTACTGGAATGGTGCCAGGAAGTCACACAGGGTCACAAGGGAGTGAAGATCACCAACTTTAGCACCTCCTGGAGGAATGGCCTCGCCTTTTGCTCCATCTTACATCACTTCCACCCAGAATTAATGTAAGAAACAGTTGAAATAGTTGGTCTGCAAATATAAATTGAAAATATATTTTATTTCTCTCCTTAGCTCCTTAATGCTTAGACTTTTTTGTTTTAATTTTGTCTTATGTTTCTTTGTGTAGTAATTATGAAATGCTGGACCCGTATGACATCAAACTCAACAACAAAAAGGTGAATAACAGTTGTGTTATGTGTTGATTAAATTGCCAACAAAGTGTAATTGTAACTTTTCAAAATTTTCATTCATTGGTTTGCAATTTCAAGTCTGATCCATACATCCATCTATTTTTTTGTAGGCCTTTGATGGCTTTGCCAAACTTGGCATTTCCAGGCTGATGGAGCCTTCAGACATGGTCATGCTAGCAGTGCCTGACCGCCTCATTGTCATGACCTACCTCAACCAGATCCGCACCCATTTCACCGGCCAGCAGCTCAGTGTGCTTCACATAGAGAAGGATAGCAGCGAGTCTAGCTATGCAGTAGCAGTGGACCGGGAGAGCCAAGAGGACCCCGAGGCAACTGTTCGCTACTGTGCCCAGAGACTTCAGGAGGAGGGTATAAGTCTTGAGACGAATGGGACTGCTGGCACAGCAGACAAGGGCAGTAAATCCACTAGGGATGTGATTCCACCTCCTAGAACCAAACGGCTACAGGTTGCTGGGGCAGTTGGGGCTCAGTTACCAGTGGCACCACCAAGGACTCATTTCCTGTCCAAGTCAAGTTTCTCTCGTGTCAAAGACGCTGATCTGGTCAAGAAGCGTAGGTCACAGCGGAGAAGTGGGTCAGTAGAAGAAGGAGAGATATCAGTGGTATGATATTTTATTGCCTAAATCATTAATTCTCTTTTCATTCTTATCATTACTTTTTTCTTTTTTATTTATATTTCATATTTATCTGTGTGGGTATTTTTTTGTTGGCAGGTTGTTGCAGGGCAAGAAGACAGTGTAATTACTCGAAGGAAGTCAGAAACCGGTTAGTTTTTTTTTTGCTGTCAGAAATAGAGTAGTCTCACCATTGACTTAATATATCTTTTGTTTCCTCTTTTCCTGACATGTTTTCCCATTGTTGAAATTAAAGTTTGTATGCATAAATACAAGTGGTATAGTTCATTTCTGTTTGTCTCACAGAGAGAACAGAGCCTGTGGTTGAGGAGGGAAGACCAGAAGGTCAGGTCAGTTAGCAACCATTTGTTACATTATACAGTTCAATATCTAGAACTGTTTGTGAGACAAATTTGTGAGAACTTTCTATTCTGCTGCTTTGTCACTTGATACCGTTTCTGTTCCATTTTGTATCATTGATGTTAAAAACATAGATTGCTGTTATAGGTGTTTCTGTCTGTGTGTGATAATGTATCCAGGACCCAAGTCAGTATGTGCTGAATCAGATGGAAGCCCTGGAGGCTGAACAAAACCATGTTGATAACAGAGCAGGTGTGGTTGAGAGGAAACTCAGACAACTACTGGAAACAGGTAAGATACTCAGAAATCTTTTTAAAAAATGTAATAATGTGCTTCCTGACTATGGATGCACAATAAATGGACAGCACATGAATTTCTTGATTACAAACTAATATTTTTAGGGAACATAGTTCAAATGTACAAATAATTACATTTAGGGAACAAAATTAGTAGTTTGGGTGAAAAGTAATTTGGCATTTGCAATTTGAAGGCACCTATTACTTTTTTTTTGAGGTTACAAGGTTATGATTGTATTGTATCATTAAAATTGTATTTTTCCTCATAACAGTACCAAAAGCCCACATATACTGTAGAATACACATATACTGTATTATAACAACTGTGTAATAGACAAATAATAACTACTGACAAAACTACAATGAAAACAGCTCCCTCCTACCTGAACTCCCTCATTCGGGTCTACAATCCCTCCCACTTGCTACGCTTGGCCAATGAAAGGTGCCTGATACAACCACCACAACAGGGCCCGAGGTCAATAGCCAGACTCTTCAGCCCCTCTCACTCTTTACGAAAAGACTAAAGACCCAGCTCTTTACTGAACACCTTGGCACTTGACTAACTGCAAAAAGCGAAAAAAAAAAAAAAAAAAAAAAAAAAAAGAAATTCCTATTCCCTCCCCACTGCCTGTAGGCACCAAGGTCCTATCACACTTGAACTTTGTTTTATGGCACTTATCCATGTTGTTTCCTCCTGACTAGATCCTTGCTTGTGTTGTATCTACTCTCAGATGTATGTCGTTTTGGATAAAAGCATCTGCTAAATGAAATTGTAGATTTGTAGAATTGTAATTAGTTTCTGTGGTTTTAATGTTGACCCCTCTGTGATTCTCTCCTGCAGGCAGTGACAAGGTGGAGGAGGAGAGGTTAATTCAGGAATGGTTTATGCTGGTCAACAAGAAGAATGCTTTAATCAGGAGGCAGGATCATCTGCAGCTACTGTAAGACTATAATACACAGTGCTGGAGACATGTACAATATAAACTGTAGGTCCATTTAGTCACAGTTCTGGAACTTTTGATCATTACACATTATGGTTTTCTGGCAGCTTTAAGGGTTAATCTATGTTGGCTTAAAAGAAACTTTAAACCTACATGGTTTAAGTGTACATGGGTGGAAACACCCTTAAGTTCAGAAACTCCAACAAATTCTGTCTGATGAAGATTGTGTAATACAATAGACAGCTCGAGAACAGCTACTAAGTAGACCTTGTACAGAAAGTACAGATGTCACACACACATTCTGTAATGCATCTTTTGTCACTGACAGGCTCGAGGAACAAGACTTGGAAAGAAGATTTGAACTGTTAAAAAAAGAGCTGAGGGACATGATGGCAATTGAAGGTATGACTTTGTTGCTAAGCATATACTGCTTCAACACTCCAGACTGACACTCTTTTGCTCAGTTGTGGCTTTGTGCTCGTGACTTTCCGTCTCCAACATGAAATTAAACCATTCAAATGAAATAATAAACTCTCATGCTTGTCTTGTACTGTAAGTCTGTCAAGGAAATAGGTGAGTGTTTCATGCTATTAGGGGGGCTGAAATATCACTTGAAATCATTTTGATGTGCATAAGACCCCCAACATAGAGTATGTGGTTATCTTTCCACAGCCTTGTTACACGTGGTTACACATGTTTAATGTATCTTGCCACAGGCAGTACTGGTACTCCACAACAATCTCCCCATTGTCAACCTTCTGTTTGTCATGGGATATCAATAAACCTCCTATTTACTTTGAATAATAGGAAATGCTCATGAAAATATTTTAGGTTAAAATGTTAATTAGCATTAATTTCTGGGTGCAGCTGGGTCCAGTTTTACATCTGTGTACCTCTATCAACAGCAAGCTACAGTATTCATTAGCTGCTCGTTCACTGTTAGTCCCATTTTCTGTGCAAAAAAGTTGTGTTTACATCCAGTGTTACTCACAAAAAACACATTTTGTATCCTTGAGGTCCAACTGTGTCAAGTTTATTTCCTTCCTCATACAACAAAGTATTTTATATCCAGCATCTTGACTTGCTTATACTCTTGCACTCTATACTCTTACTCTCACTTTCCATTTTTCTGTTCCACAAAGTTCCCATCCTTCTCAGTTCTCTTCCTTTGTGTCTCTTGGTTGTCTTTGTGGTGTAGAGTGGCAGAAGACTCAGGCCCATAAACACAGAGAGCAGCTGCTGCTTCAGGAGCTGGTTTCACTGGTCAACCAGAGAGACGAACTGGTCCACAATATGGACGCCAAGGAGAGAGGGTGAGACACACTTAACCTAATGTCTAACTTATACTCACAGCTCATAACTGAATATTTCACTAACTAATGCCTTTTATTAATGATGATATGTTGGTCAAATGTAGTTAATGAAAATGGGACTCAAAAATGAATAGAATATTTTTTATTCCGATAAATAAAAACAACAATCATCTTTTTTTCTTAAATGATTTCTCCTTTTTTCATAAATAATGTACCACAAGATGGCAGTATAGTGTGAGGCTGCTCAACCAGCTACCATCCAGCACATCATGTAACAGCTTTCTGCAGGTCAAGTGCTTTCATGTACTGCCTATAGTACATTAGGATGTGTTCAAAAATGTCAAAGAGACACCCAAAAGATAGACAGCAATACTCTCGTTTTGAGGAAAAAGAGGTCAAATCCAAAGGACTGAATTGATAAATATGATTAATGATAGCGTTGCTCTTATCAGTGTTAATAAAAGATTGACAATAAAAATAAAAATTGACCATTTCTACAATAAAGACTAACTGACATAAATTCAGGGAAAAATCCAAACTTGAACAGAAGAGGTCATTAAGTTGGAAAGCTGAAACTAAACTCAACTATCAATTTAACTTTACAAACATATATAATGATCTAACATTTACACACACACACACACACACACATTCTGATTGACATAATGCCTACTGTCTCAAGATGAATTTATGCTGCTGTAGATACCTATCTGCATAGGTTTTGATTTGTAGGTCAGTGTTCAATTTCTCATGTTGATATCACCACCACAACACATTATTTATACATGATCAGACTATATTGCACTTTAATTATATTTCCCACAGTAGCTGTGTTTAGCCGTTACTCTATGATATCAACCAACAGTGAGAAGGTATGTCACATGCCATAATTGAATATGTGATTATTCCACGTGGTAGCCATATTTTTTTAATTTATTCACTGAGTATTGACCTTTACAAGATTATTCAAAACAGAACCATTTGGTCTAGATTTCAAGCAAGACAGCTGAGGACTTGCCCTGTTCATGACAGTAACGATATTTATTAATCATGCGAATTAAAATATTGAAAATCATTGAAATCATTAAAATCTCTAATAGACAAACAAGTGTGTGTGTTTAGTGGTGTAGTATTACTATTTTCCTTGGCTGAGGCAACATCATTGCATGATGCAGAGGGTCCATCCCTGCAGAGGGTGTCAGAGGTCATGGTGGCTCTGGGCTCAGAGGAAATGACCACTTCAGTGGTTTTCAGCTGAGACGGTATGGAGAATGTTTCCCTTTAACATCTGCGAACCACAGTAGTTTGGCTGCAGTCCATCCACTGCATCCATAATAGAAAGTATTAGAAATGATCGATAAAAGAGAGTCCATGTTAGGGGGATTGTGACTGGAGCCATGTGTGCAGAGTAAAGAGCCTGGAGAACTGACTAATGCCATGGCCCAGCATTGGCATCAGACAAGAAATGAAGAAATGTCTGTGGTCTTTAAGCAAGTTCAACAGAAGAGTAAAATCTTGCTTCAGTAGCTCAGATTGTTGGCGATTAATGTCATTTTGCCAGCATGTATCACACACTCTGAAGCTGTGTGATGTTTATTTAGCAGGCTGGGGATTTTATCAGTTTGCTGTTGCTCCAGAGAAAACAGGAGGTTTTTGCCAACTTCACACGGAAATTCCTCATTATTGAATCCCCGATGATCAAGATTGTCAGAGTTTGAGATGGAGAAACTGGAGCGACAGTGAGGATGAAGTGGTTTGGGGACCTACCTGTGTTTTTCTCTGAGGAGGAGCTGTGATGAGGTCCTGAACCCAAAATGTTTCTGACTCTTCACTGAAAAGTCCATTAATGTGCACTCAGAGAAACTTTCCCCTCAGCAGATGAATATGAAAAAAACTTCACAGTGTTCTCCAACATTCTATGCAGCTCAGACATCAGAGTAAAGTAACAAAAAGAAAAATACATTTTTGAGTGAAAGGGGACATTGTTTTAATCAACCAACATTGTAAATTTGTAGGAGAAAACACAAACGGCCCAGACTGACTAATCACGGTTGTCTCCACGTGGTGTCTCTTCAGTCACCTTAGCTCTGACATGTTACACATGACATGTGACAAAAGCTTGTCAGCTGCGGTGTAGCTGCTGTGACTAGGTGTATACGCTCTACAGTCAAGCCATAACCACTTAACACACACCTATAAATGCAACTTCACACCCTGTCTCACCACCTTTTTTAGTCCTCCATCTGAAATATTCCTTAGTTTAACCTATACATCTGTTACATTGGCAGAGTAGTGGTTAGGCTTCTGTCTTGCTTTACTAGTAGAACTAATGTATGACTTGCATGTAACTGTCAGTGCTGTGAAAACCTGTCTGAGCCCACAGCAGTACTGTGGCTGAAAGCATCCATCGCAGCCAGTACACTCAAAAAAATGATTTGTTCATTTTACATAAGATAGTTATGTCAACAATTTCCACATAACTGAGTTGTGTTCAAACTAATTATTACAGAGGGAATAACTAACTTAGGTGAAACCAAAAAGACTGTATTAAGTCATTTCAATATTATTTGGCCAAGTTAGCCTTAAATGAAAAGGTAATGCTCAGCTAACTAAACAGACATTCATTACACTAACCTAACTCACTAACGTAACTATAACTCAACTGCATTGAGTAAAACCAACTGAACAACTACTTGTAGTTCCAACTTAACTGACTTGAATAAGCAATACTTAAATAGTTTCACTGTTATATAGTTGGTGAATTTATGTTGGACTTACTAAACCTAGTTTTGTCAACGATTTCCACACAATGTAGTTAAGTAAAAATTCAATAACAATACTATGGTTCTGTGACATTTATTGTCAATGGAAAATCACCATCACAAACATTTGAAACCACAAACCTGTGGTTGGTTTGTACTACAAACATGAGTAATACCTTAAAATTACTACTGTCTTGAGTCTTCAAGAAGCTCCAAAAAGCAAGCAGAATGAAAATGGCTGAACATTTATATCCCTCACAATTACTGAACACTGAAACCTTATGAAACAAGTAAGTGCACAGAGGTCTCTAGAATTAACACATAAAGGGTGGGGGGGATTTTCAACATTTTCAACAAACATTGCCAAATCTTGTCAAGGGGAACTTAGAAATTTTGTTTATGTTGATAGTTTTGACATTTATTCAAACTTCTTTAAATTTGTCTTTTTTGAGGTTATGTTATGTTCCTTCTGTAAACATTTTTTTAAGTCTGTTAAACATTTAGGCATCCGATCTGCATCTGTTAAACATTCAGTGCATCCATTCTTCACACTTCAACATGCAGATCCAAAAATAACACAACACTTGTCTAAAATGTTCCTTCAAACAGTTTGTTCTTTAGCACTTGGGCCTTCGTTGAGAGTTTGTTGCCATCTAGTTCCATCACAAGTTTTTGCAGAACCTCAAATGTGTACTTCAGGTTGGTTGGATAGCTCAAGTCCAGTGAGTACATGAGGCCAAACAAAATGGCGAGTGCATTTGCAATGTTACCAAGGTCACTGAGCAGATCCACCCCTTCGATGATTATTCCAACATCTGCCAGGCTATCTGTGGGCTCTGCACCTTCTACCTTTATGGCAAAAATTCCCAGGACTGTCTGGTTCATAGCCTCCTGGTTGTCTTCAACGTCCTCAAAAACAGCAAAAATAAATGGTCAGTTACAACATAGACAGCAGGAAAGCACCATCCATAAAGTACCTACCTTAAAATAATAGTCAACAAATTGCTATTAATGCGATTTCGATGTAGGGATTTTTACTATGGAGAAACCAGAGGCCAGAATACTTACCATATACTCTCTTATGAGATGGTCAGGGTCTTCATTGAGGTAAACCATGAGTGCTTTGAGTACGCAGGCTCTTCTTGTTTCAACAGCATCAGTCTACAGCAGAGAACAAGGGAAATGTACAAGAGAGGTTATATTGCTATTGCGTTGTGTAGCAATTATCACTACAGACCATCACTGTTAGACAATAAACAAAACATTTTTTTCTGATTGGCATGCAACAATATACTGGCAGCCATTTTGCAGCCCTAAGGCCCCAACTAGTGACCAGCTATTTTTATTAACAAAAATATTAATGAAGAGCAGATTTGAGTATAATAAATGAAATAAAAAATACCATATCCAAGTCTTTCATGATATATGAAATGGAAGTAGTCTCTGAAGACAGACAAGGGCTACTTGTAGACGAAGCACTTGGGAGGTAAATCACTTTGAGAGTAGCTTTGTTTTGAATGTCTGAGGTGGACTTCAGGTTTATGAACTCATCAAAATCCCTGTCCTTGTATTGTAATCTGAAGTCTTCCAACACCTCACATTGTCTCTTTATCTCACTTTTTAGTTCCTCAACAGAACCTGGTATTCCTGAAGGCAGGCTTATTTTGGATGAGTCATTTTCTCCTAAGATGATGCAAAGCACTGCCGGTGTAGCCATACTGGTTGACAGGTTATTCTGCAGAAAAGCAGAAAAAAATATTAAAACCATATGTCACACAATGTAAAAATTCAAAAAACACAAATTAAAAAAAGTCTCCAAAATGCTTGTGTCTTATTTTCAATCTCCTGAAGCACTACATGTTAATGGCATGACTTTCAAGTGAGTTGGAAAATGAAGACAGTCAACATCAAATAATAATCAAGAATAATTACCAGACACATGTATGTATCTTTTAAGGGTGACCATTCGGCGGGTTCCAAACTTGTAGTCAACCAGGGGATAGTTGTCAATCAGTTCACTTAATTCAGCCAACACAATCTCTGTTGCTGAGGATGCCTGTATCTCAAATGCTCTGTAGTGCTCTCTGTACCATGATGCTAATTTTTTGCATATGAAGATCAATGTGTTTTCCAATATACACATTTGAAGTATCTCTGCAAATTCAGGCAATCCACCCACTGATCCATGCACAACAATCATTCCATTTCTATATTGTATGCCATTAGTAGAGACACTCTGTGCTACAGTAACTGCTGTGAGATCAGGGAATCTTTGACGTAGATGAAGCGCTACATCCTCTTTCATGACATCTACAGGAATTGAGGAGATGTGTGTCACATCAAAGATAGATCTCTCATAACTCCCTGAATACATGTGATAGCCAATCATCAGCTGGTGCTTATTCGCCAAAGACAGTGTGATGTTCTTGAAACACTTTGTATGTCTAACAACCTGTTTGAAAAAAGTGTGTTTGGCCTCAAAACGCATTGTCCAAAACATTACAATGGGGCCAAACAGCTTTATCATTTCTGGGTAATGCTCCAGAAAGTGATGTTTTGGCAGCAGTCTCTGACTTGGAAATACTTCCTGGTATCGCTGTCTGTGTTCTGAGATTTTATACTCTAAGTATGCCACAGACTCATCACAGTGGACAGGTGCAACCGCTAGCTCTACAATATCTTTTAAGTCTAGAATCACTTTCCAGGCTGGCTCATCTTCGGGGATCAAATGACCAATCATAAATGGTAACAATCTTAACAGACACCAATTTTCGTGTGCATTACCACCAATTGTTTTGCGGCGTGCAAAACTATGCGGCACCAACTGAGGCCGATTTTTTTTGTCACCCCACTTGTATTTAAAGTTTTTAATGAGATTATTAAGGTCAAAAAGTGTAAACAACTTCTTGGAAATGAGAAGCCCCAAGCAGTGTGCTAGTTCAACAGGGACTATGCCCTCAAAAAGATCATGGACAACATCAGGGGGATACCCTGATGTGACGCAGAAGTGGGCAAGGCTCTCTGTGAAAATACAAGCTTTCTTCACACCAGAAAAAGTACCTCCTTCTGCCTGTGCAGTATTAACATGTAACTGTTGAAGTTCTTTGTTTCTCAGTGTAAACACACCTGATTTTACTTCTTTGACTTGAGCTTCTTCCTGCTGAGCTGTGCAAAATCAACAAAAATACTGGCCAGAGAAACTTTCCACAAAGCCAGCTATTCCATGTGCTGCAGGGTTGTCTGACATGACACACTGAAGTGTCCCCTTCACAAATGTACCCAGATGTGAGACAAAAACACCCTGTTGCTCTAAGGTAACAAGATCTTGGAGTAGTGGCTCAAGAATTCTGTGATAGCCATAGGTCTTCACATCATCAGATTACATAGATTACATAGGAGAGCCAGGTATATTGAGGCCAAAGAAGAATGACTGCCAGGGGGCAAATTTCCCAAAATCCAATAGACAGCACACAGTTTGTGTGTTTTCCGTGATGTACCGAGGGGGTTACAAACTTCAAAATCATCAATGTATAAACAGAGAGAGATTCTTAGTTCCTCTCCTGACAGAAACTCATTATTCTTAAAGTGCTGTCTGTCTTCAAAGAATCTGTAATGCAGCTGGTCACTCACTCTCTGCTGCAGTCTTCTCTTTTCGACAACCTTGCTAAACACATCCTTTTGATTAAGTAGCTGCTGTAAAACCTTTAGCAAAGGGACATACTGAAAACTTCGCTTAGCCTTTGCATCAAGTATAAACTCAACTGGATCAACAATATTAAAATTACTTCTGTAATATTGCTTCCGCTCAAACGCAGTGGCTAATGGCCCTTCCTTTACTAAAGCTTTTGCCAAAGGGTTAGATGAAGAAAGTGTGCACTTTAACTCTTTGATGAGTAACTGGTCAACTTGCAAGTTATGGTTACTGAAGAAGTCAGCAAGAATGTTGTTAGCTACAGGCACCAGGGCAGAACTAACCAAATAATGCAACTCATTTAACAGTTCATCAACAGCTGAGGCTGGTACATGGAAACAATTCTCCAACTTTAATAAGACAAATGCCAATTTCTGTTCTATAACTTTTGGCACACCCTCTGGTTCTGGGATCAGTACACCATCCTCAAGTTCAACATCATCAACTAACTCATCACTATCGGTCAGACATGCACCTCCTTTTTCACAAAGAGCTTTTAAATCACTCAGTGTATATGTCCTATGCCTTCTGTTCTTGTGAGTTTGATATGTTCCATAAATATTTGTTTGAAAGGAACAATTCTCAAAAATGCAAGTTATAGTTTCATGTTTTTTTAGATGGCTATTAACATGAGTAAAAAATTCTTTCAATGAAGCAATGTGGCTATTTGAACAATGGTGGCAGCTGAATGTTGTGCAATCTACTGATATTTGAGAGGTCTGATCAAAATGTGATCTACACAAGTGACTTCGAAGCGCATTCCAAGTTTTGAATATGCATGGACAATTTGAGTAGGTACATGGATAGGGGTGTTTGCGGCCAAAGTGGCCATGTTTTAATCTATAGTGTTTCAGTAAGAGATATCTTGATGTTTCTTCTGCAGTACACTCTTTACAATTCCACATTCATAATACTGAAAACAAAACACAACCAAACAAAAAAATTAGTACCCCATGTACAGTATTAGCTTTGTGCATCTGTGAATAATTAAAAGGGTTGGTTTAGATGTATTAATGGTAAAAGATAGTCATTGTACTTACCACTACTGAAGAGCTACAAATAAATAAGGGCTGTCCAGTCCTCAAGAAATGAAGAAGAAGAACAAATGCAGGGAAGAGCTGTAATATATAAGTACAGTCCATTTAATATCAATCATCTTGTGATTAGAAAATAGTTACAACTTGAACATATTGAGAGCAAGCACATATTAAGTTCTACAGTTGGGATATCATTTAAAAATGAGAGTGTGACTCTATCATGCGTAAATGCTCTCTGATAATTATATCTCCAATTGATAATTAATCAAATATTCGTTGATGTGTTTGGAAGGTGGTCGGCCAGGTAAACACGTTTTTGCTGTTGTCCTGGCAGACGATTTTCCACGGCCATGAACATGCCACCCGAAAACACCAGCTAGTTAGCTAGCTAATGAACTGTTCATTAGCTAGCTAACATGACCTATCATGCGCTCATATATGCTACATTTTCACAAGGCAATGCATCATGCACTATTGTTCTACAGTGTATCAAAAACATATACTTACTCAGATGGGAGCCATTTGATGGAAGCAGGCGCCTTCACCTGGAACTGTAGACTGTAAAACACATATCCACCCGCCAATATGCAGCAACAGTTGAGGCGCGCAGTGTACGGAAAACCATCTAGGACATTCTTAAGTGTGTTCGGGGTGATAACACGATAACACGTTTTCATTTTAAGTTAGACTTACTAAAGTGCACTAGGTTTTAAAGTTAAACATAGAAATGTTAATTAAATTTAATATAGGTGCATTTATTTAATTCAACAACTCACAGAGTTCACTTTTTTGAGTGTAAGTAGCTAAGGTGTAAGGTAAATGCTCTTGGCAGGACTGTCTCAAGACATGATCAAGTTCACTTCTCAGAATACACATCTTGATAAAGCCTTATAGCTGGCTTTCAGCATAACACCATGTGTGCACTGGCTGTGTAGTGAAGGCAGCAGGTCGGTAGTGCACCTACAGCAGCCTTTGTCCCCCTGCTGTGGGCTCAAACATTGTTTACAACCAAATAAACAATCACTGTAGTTACACCCAAGAGATGGAAGAAAAAAGACCTGGGCCTAAAGAGATGCCCTTAAAGAATGCAAAGTGATTTTAGTGAGAAGTGAGTTATTATACTGTCTGTGTGGACAGCTGTATTGATTTAAGTTTAAGAGTGGTTCCATCAGACATGTAAGATGGACAGACGACTGAAAAATGCAACTAAGGCACACCCTGTGACTCTCCTCTTCTCTTCTCTTGTCTCCAGAGCTCTGGAAGAGGACGAGCGTCTGGAACGAGGCCTGGAGCAGCGGAGGAGGAAGTATGCTAAACAGCAGAAAGAGAAGTGTCTAATGCAGTGATTCCATCTGTCTCTGGCCATGATGTGCTGGACCACCTATCGGAAAGAATGTGCGTCTAGACAAAACCAAGAATGGGACAATGGAATATTTGGTCCTCTTTCATCTGCTGTCAGATTGATGGGCTGAACAGCTGAACCAAGGAGAGTACCTGTGCATGAGAACACACTGAACCAGTATGAGGTGGGGGTGTATTACCAATAGAGACTGAGATGGTCCAAAACCAGAGTGAGGCTCTGAGAAATGTCAGCTGTGTTTAGGCTCTGTTATTTTTAGTTGTGTCTTAAAATGTGGCACTAGGCTCCATTTTATGACCAAAGATCAAGGGAATTGAAGTGGGCAGTAGTATAATTTCCACAAATTCAATCCATTGTCCATTTACCCAAACCCTACAGGATGCTCAACATCAAGAAATTTTGACCCACTTAGCAGAAGAGGCATCAATGCCTCATAGAGAGCTGCTTGTGCCTTTGGACTGTTTGTTTTGCAGTTTCTGTGCCATGTTTATTAGTAACTATTGTTACACATTGTTATAATAAATGCAAATTGTGTGAGATTAGAAATGTTTGTTACAGACATGAGCTGTCAAAAACAGGAGAGACTAGGTTTGACCCATGTTGGTTTGTCAAGGCCGCCGGCAGTACTGACACCTTTGGATTGGACCTGCTGATAAAAATCTAGTTCCAGTACATTCATAATTATAGCCCCGATTCCAATAAAGTTGGGATGCACAATAACACAATTTATCATTCCATTTACAAATGCAAGTTAAGACTCTACCATGCAAAGCAAAAACCATGTATGAACAACATTCAAAAACGGCCACAACTTCTCTGGGCCCAAGCTCATTTGAGATGGATGAGACAAAGTGGAACAATGTACTGTGGTCCGACAAGTCCACATTTCAAATAGTTTTTGGAAATCTCTGGGCTAAAGAAAACAAAGACCATCCAGACTGTTGCCAGCAAGTTCAAAAGTCAGCATCTTTGATGGTATGGGTGTGTGTTAATGCCCATGGCATGAGTAACTTGCACATCTGTTAAGGCAACATTAATTGAGACAATGTCTTTTTCAGGGACTTATTCCAGCAAGCCAAAGCGAAGCTGCATTCTGCACATCTTACAATAGTGACACTTCTTAGAAAAAGAGTGTGGGTATGAACTGGTCTGCCTGCAGACCTGGAATTAGTGTCCTCACTTCCCAAATGCTCACTGTTTTTTGGAACATGTTGCAGGCATCAAATTCAGAATGGGTATATATTTACAAAAACAATTAAGCTTAAATTGAATATTGGTCAAGAAGGTCAAGAAGGATTTGCAAATCATTGCATTCTGTTTTACACAGCGTTCCAACTTTTTGGGAATCAAGGTTGTACAAGGATTACATATTTCCTGATAACTGCTACTCATGGCTGGTTGAGAAAAACCCAACAAGTTCTCCAAGCTGGATGATAAAAATACACTTTCCATTGCCTTCTAAAACCACCCATACGAATGTTTTTGGATCTGTCGCTCTATCAGCAGGACTACATCAATTGTCAGTGCTTTCCCTAACTGTTACATGAATGAATTACTTATTTTCCATTTTGAGTAAAGTTCGGTTAAGTCTTGGCTTAAAAAATTGGTTAATTAGGGTTGAGATTAAGGAAAGATTGTGGCCATAGTTAAAGCCAGTATTGTGTATGTATGTATGTACAACAGCAAATATTGGTCTAGCCCTAACAATTTTCACAGTTGCCTTACTGTAGGACGTGCTACATTGGAAATGAATGCCAAAAACAAAGTTTTACTAAGTTCCCAATTATTGCTTCCTAATATTCACTTCAACTTTGTGAGCCTCTTTACTGATTGTGGCAATCCATTGGAATTTAGTTTTGTTTGTTTGCTTTATTTACTTGCAAAGATAAAAAACAAAGTCAATTTTAAAATGTAAATCTAATCTGGTTTGCATTTTAGCCAAAGCATATACAATACATTCAATAAATAGTCATTTATTTTCATATTTAAGTCATTGAAATATTGTAAAAAAAAAAAAAAAAAAAAAAAAAAAAAAAAAAGTGGGTTTTCTGAAATGAAAGGTGAAGATTTGAATGCATTATGAAAACCAAATCTTCATTAGCACTATATTAACATTTGCTAAATGTTTGTCCAAGAATTAAAGGATGCTTCCTTCTTGTTTTTGAACTGAAGAGTTATGTGTATTTACTCCAGTATAAGGATGTTCTGTAACAGTGACATACCTGAGAGGTTTTATTTTGTGTGTGTAAAAGTTTGCAGTTCTCATGTTGCCATAACTGCAGGTCATAGCAGCTCTGACCACCACTTTGGTGAATTAGTTACAACCTGTCAAAAAGTTTGCTGTTGGAAAGCTTTTATTTGTGGTTTCTATGTTACATTTGCACTATTTATAAAGTTTGGAAAATACAAAAGATTTGAATGCCTTTACACATCTCATGCAGTTTTATTTAATAATGTCTGAAATAATTTGATGTATTATATTATGTCAGTATGTATTATGAATCCATAAAGAGTTTGTCCAGAAGGTTATCTTTAAGCTGCAGATGGTCACTATATTTTAACTTTCAGATTTTGTAGCGCCGAATCAAGACTGGAGTGTAACAGCTCTCATGGGTTCGAGGCCCTCAGGTGACATGGGAGTTCCATGTGTGTGGAACCTGACTTGTGTTCTTGACTTTGGTTAAATTGGGTTAATTGCAAATTTGTTTGATAATACTGTGATACACTGAAGCACAATGTAAAGAAATGTTTTAGTGGATTTTCTTTTGGGAGGGTAATTTTGAGTCTGGGTGTTTTGTAATAGCTACATGGCTTGGTTATATGAAGGACAATTAGTCAGTCATACAACTGACCTCATACATATGTTGATCTGCAGTTACTGAGATTTGGAATCTGGGAAATATTACCTGTGTCCAGATCACTTGGTGACACTAATAATTAGATGCTGACTAGTAGGTCTATTCAAAAATAGAGAGTGACTAGAGTATCTAACATTTTTATTTTAACATTACATTTTGTGTTATTTGCCATAGACATGGCGAGTTCCAATTTCTCGTGTAATGTTTGCATTGATGGCTATATTGTTAACATAAAGATATTATAATTATACAGTGTGAAGAAATGCCCCCTTCCTGATTTCTTATTTTTTTGCATGTTTGTCACACTTAAATGTTTCAGATCATCAAACAAATTTAAATATAAGTCAAAGACAACACAAGTAAACACAAAATGCAGTTTTTAAATGAAGGTTTTTATTGTTAAGTGAGAAAAAAAATCCAGTCTGGAAAAGGTTATAAAGCCATTTCTAAAGCTTTGGGACTCCAGTGAACCACAGTGAGAGCCATTATCCACAAATGGCAAAAACATGGAACAGTGGTGAACCTTCCCAGGAGTGGCCGGCCGACCAAAATTACCCCAAGAGCACAGCGACGACTCATCCAAGAGGTCACAAAAGACCCCATAACAACATCCAAAGAACTGCAGGCCTCACTTGTCTCAGTTAAGGTCAGTGTTCATGACTCCACCATAAGAAAGAGACTGGGCAAAAATGGCCTGCATGGCAGAATTCCAAGACGAAAACCACTGCTCCTCCAATCCTGAAGGAGAATGTCCGGCCATCTGTTCATGACCTCAAGCTGAAACGAACTTGGGTTCTGCAGCAGGACAATGATCCAAAACACACCAGCAAGTCCACCTCTGAATGGCTGAAGAAAAACAAAATGAAGACTTTGGAGTGGCCTAGTCAAAGTCCTGACTTGAATCCTATTGAGATGGCATGACCTTAAAAAGGCGGTTCATGCTCGAAAACCCTCCAGTGTGGCTGAATTACAACATTTCTGCAAAGATGAGTGGGCCAAAGTTCCTCCACAGCGCTGTAAAAGACTCATTGCAAGTTATTGCAAAAGCTTGATTGCAGTTGTTGCTACTAAGGGTGGGGTGGCCCAACCAGTTATTAGGTTTAGGGGGCAATCACTTTTTCACACAGGGCCATGTAGGTTTGGATTTTTTTTCTCCCTTAATAAAAACCTTCATTTAAAAACTGCATTTTGTGTTTACTTTTGTTGTCTTTGACTAATTAAATTTGTTTGAAAGATTTAAGTGTGACAAACATGCAAAAAATAAGAAATCAGGAAGGGCCAAATACTTTTTCACACCACTGTAGATGTGTTTTGGCCCATGTACTCAAGATTGATGAGCGCACTAAGGCTAAAAAGCTTCATACAGACTCATGTCATTAAATGTTAAAAGAAATCATTAATGCAGCGTTAAAGTTGGTCAAACCTTGACAAATTTGGTTATTTGTTGCAATTAGACATTTGTACTATTTTGATATGATGATAAACTTTTAGAGCTGAGGGCTGTGAGTGTTACCAGTTATACAGATAACATTAGAAATGACTTATAGCTTTGGATTGAAGTATGGTGACACACACTGCAGCTGCAAACATAGTCAGCACAAGAAATATTTCAGTAATTCACCATTGTGTACGCCAATGGTCAGTTTTTTTTTTTGTAGATTATGGGTGAATAAAAGCAATGTCAACATTTCTAAAGAAAGGAAGGGGAAGTGACAAAGTATTTCCTAATACTGAACTTAAAGGTGTTTGGCCTGGAAAATAAGACAAAACACAGAAGACTGATTGATCGAGGCTCATTTAGAGTTGTTCAAACCAACTAAAATTCATTTGGATGAAGTCCCAGTTTATCATAACCTCTCCCTGCATTATATTTTTAAACCTAACTTTGAATTTAGCCAGATTCCTTCTAAACCCATCTTCGAGTTTAAGCTTCTCTCAACCTAGTTTAATGTCAGCCCTGTTACAAACGTAATCTTGGTCAAGGTCAAGGTGCTTTAATATTCAAAAATGGCAGCTTTTGGAAGAAAATGATCCATTACTATATGCTCAGCAGCTGGTCTTTAACTGTGTCTATGTCTGTCTGTTGTCTGGTGCTGGGCAGGTTCTTTTTCATTTTTTCCATTCTTCTTCATTCCAGCCATGGAAGCCCCACCTCTGCCAATGTGCACCACCAGAGGTCCTGTTGGGTCAGAGCTGTTATTGGTGGCACAATGGGGACGTATGCAACATTAGGTTTTAATGTTGTGGCTGATTGGTGGTCTATCTTATATCATTAGCTGTGTTGTGCATCAATCTTTATCAAACCCTGTTCCATGACAGGGACATTGTTTGAATGACAAAGAATATTTCAAAATAAAGCAATAACATTTTGAATGACAAAGATGTTTACAACAACATGGCTTTTATTTTGTTTGTTCTTGTTTCTAGGCCTTTTCTGCTGAAGGCCTTGTTTGATTAAATTCTTGACAGGGGCAGTCCTAGCAGTAACACATAAATACAGGAACTTGACGAAAGTCTGTTTTCTGGAGGAGGAAGGCTCCAGCAGATTAATTAGGACATTCCTCTGAGCCAAATATCACGTAGATCTAAAAACAAGAGCCACTCATTTTGCTGATTCTGAGGAATTTACTGACAGGCTGGATGTAAGAACTGGCAACAGTAGATTATGGTCAGACTTCTAGCAAGCTAAAAAATGGTCATTTGTAACAGGACAATGTGGTGTCTTTGCCCTACACTAATCCTGTCGTGGATCTTGATGTGGGAAGCTGGCTGTGATACACTATTTCAAGCAGAGGAGGGTGAGTGATCAGGTGTTTTACGTTGAGGATGGAGAAACATTGCCATTCCGATTAATATATAAAACTTATGTGACATGGTGCTTATGTGACGGTATTATATTGAAACTCTGAGTCACATTTCAGTGGACTTGGAAAGGGTTGTCAGGAAGTGTTCCAGGAAAAGATAGGAACATTCATTGTTTTAATTCACTGGCGGTGATAAAATGTACTATGAATGATATCTTAATATAGACTTATTCTGAACCACTAGTAGTAAACTTAAAAAATCCTGGTTTGAACTTATTTGTTTTGAAGGTATTATTGATGCATTACAGTGAAAGCTGCATTTAATTTTGTAACTGGTGAAGGTGGAGCCAAGTTTTTGCTGCTTTTTATACTGCTGAATAATCTGAGTAGTATATTTTACATCATAATCTATAAATCAATCCTATGTTTTGGATGTACAATTTTAATCTATAAAAACCCTGATCTACCCTTTATGTTTCAACCCCAGTGAACATAATGTTTAGAGTAGCATTGTAATAGTAGTGAGTATAGAAGGTAGAAGACATTGCAAAAGTATCGCCTAAAAATATAAGAGAATGCAAATAATGTATGGCCTTAAAACAAAAAATGTCATGAGAGAAATCAATGCAAAAGAAGGCAAAAGTATTGTGTGACAAGACTAAGAGTCTACAGCTATGCTTAGGGTACTGTGTACTTATTGTACTCGTATTTGGTCAAATTTTTTCAACCTAATTTTTTTCACAGTACAGCCTACTCTCTTCAGTCTCTTATATGATTTCTCTATGCCGCTGGAAATCAGCTGTGGTGTACCAATTCGCTTTTCTGTCAATCAAATATCTATCATACAGAAGACCGCATGATTCATACAGTGACAGTGCTGACTTTCTCTCCTCTTCTGTGTTCAGAGGAGATTTTCCATTCTAAGAAACAGGCCACACTGGGATGGAAATCTGACCCACCCAACGAAGTAAGTTGGTTCAATTAAGTGGAGGGTTAAAGTGAACTTTTTATTTCAATATAAAGCCTGCATCATATACAGTGAAAACAGACTTTAATTAATTGGTGCTTTGAGACATTACAAATTCATACTCACTGTCTGACCCTAATTGATAAGGTTAATTGTATGAAAGTGTGCTATTTCGTTTACTCAATGTTATACATTACATTCAGCCATTTTAAATATTTAAATTTTTATTCATAATATGGAATTTGGAATGTTGAGATTTTTGTATGGAAGCTGCCTGTAGCTCATATTTTGGGTATTGTTTTAAATACACCTCACACTGAATGATAGTCTTCCGGTTTGAATAACATAGACAAAATATCTGGCTGGTGTGCCGCTTATCAATGATATATATTCCTTATTACTTATTGGTTTTAAATACTGGTATCTTGTCTTGTACAGGGGTTGCTGAGTCTCATCAGGATTTTTGCTTGTACCTGTACTTCTACCCTGCAGCTTTTCACTAATGTTCTCTTGCATCTTTCCTATCACACCAGTGGGGTGAAATCCAGCTGCGAGTGGGTACAGAGAGTCCAGTGCCTGTGCTCCAAGCTTGTAGAAGACCCATTAGGAGAACTATTTTAAGCCAGTGGATGGAGCGTAAAGATGCACACTACCTTCTGATGGATATTGCATTTGCCCAAGAAAAGGAGCCATCTGGCCAGCTCAGCTCACTACAAGTTCACCTTTTTGACACAGACACTCCCATCACAAGATTTCAAAGTAGTTGGACAGTCCTTGACCTCCAGACCTCTAAGCCATTTCCTGACACAGTTCCGCTACAGCAAATATCCAGCTACCTGAACCGTAGCCAGCCTCTGAGCCTGGGCTCTGTCAGCCGCAACGGCTTCCAGCTCGCCTTCTCCTACTCAGGAACATGTGTGCTGATAACATCCATCAGACTGTACTACAGGAGGTGCCCTGGTGTTGTGGCTCACCTGGCCTTGTTTAAGGGGACAGAGGCAGGGTCGGGTCCCTTGAAGGGTTCTTGTGTGAAGGGAGCTGTGGAAGTTTCTCCGCCTCTTAGAGAGTGTAATGTGGATGGAGTATGGGGTCCACAGACAGGGGGATGTACCTGTGAACCTGGGCATCAAGTCATGGATGACACCTGTCAAGGTAAGGAGATCAGATGATTTTTCAGTTATTTCATTTTTTTATATCTGTTTTCTGATAACTAATTAAGCAGTAACAATTTATATACATATGAAATGTGAGTAAAAGTACATTTTACTCACATTCCAGAAACGTATATGTTCTGGTGCAATAATCAATGCCAGATGTTTATTATTTATTGAAATTCATCGCTGTAAAAAATATCAAGTTGAAAAAACTCCAACTTGAAAATCAAATTTCACTAACAAACTTCAATAAAAAATTATTAGACTTAATTGGTCTAATTTTAACTTATTATTTTTCATTTTTTTATTTTTAGGTTTTATTTTTAGCAGTAACAATTTATATACATATGAAATTAATCTTTACATTTTACACACATTCCAGAAAAGCATATGTCCTGGCACAACAATCAATGTCAGACATTTATTATTTATTGAAATTCATTGCTATAAAAAAATATCAAGTTGAAAACACTCCAACTTGAAAATCAAATTTTCAACAAATAAAAATTTTTTATTTGACTTAATTGATCTAATTTTGTTTAACTTAACTGACTCCAAATCAGAGTAACATACAGTAATATTATTTTAGATCATCACAACTTTTTTTTTGGGTGTATGTCAAGTTCTAAGCCTAATGACAGCTTTTGTTGTACTGCAGTCACAATAAGTCAAGCAATGATGTTCTTCAAATGTGACCCCTATGGCTCAAGTGCCTTTCACAATATAGTCCAGGATGAGAAAGGACCGTTTGACTCCAGAGAGACACATGTAGAGACAAATAACGTCATCCATCATATAACTTTTTTTTTTAGAATATCAGGAAAAAAGAAGAATTTCTGTTTTTTAATCATAATGTAATTCATGCTGGGAAGTACAGTAGCATGAAAAAGTTTGGGCACCCCAGGTCAAAATTTCTGTTACTGTAAAAATTAAAATAATTGCCCACACAGCAGGAGAGCGCAATAAGAAAATAGCAGTGTTTTCAGGCAGCTGCTTCCTCAGTTCATAATGTAAATAAGAACTGGCAGTTGACAGGAACAGTGAAAGTCAAGTTGAGGTCTGGAAGACCAAGAAAACTCTGAGAGAGAAATGCTCATAGGAATGCTAGAAAGGGAAATCAAAATCCCCATTGGACTATAAAAGACTTTCAGGAAGATTTAGCAGACTCTGACTCTCATGGAAGAGTCATCAGAAGAAAACTTCTCCTGAGGAGGAGAGAGGGAGAGGGAGAATGGATTCAGTGAAATACCAGCAAATTCTGGAGGTAAACTTCATACCGCCTGTAAAAGCAGAAGATAAAAAGAGGATGGCTTCTACAACAGTACAATGATTTTAAACGTATCTCAAATTCCACAGTGGACTAGCTCAAAAGGTGCAAACCTCTGCCATCACCCTCACAGTCCCCCAAACTAAACATCATCAAAAATCTGTGAGAAGACCTCAAGAGGGTAGTGCATGCATGACAGCACAGTAATCTCACAGAACTAGAAGCCTTTTGCAAGAAGAATGAGTGAAAATCTCCCAAACAAGAACTGAAAGACTGACTCCAAAAAGTATTCACAAGCTGTGATACTTCCAAAGGGGGTGTTACTAAGTACTGACCATGCGGAGTACCAAAACTTTTGTTTCAGGCCCTTTTTGTTTTTTGTTATTTTGAAACTATGAAAAATGGAAATAAAAGTTATCTTGCTTAAAGAATAAAAAAAAAATATCATCTTCAACTTTAAGCCTTTTGGAAATCAGATAATCTTTTACTCACTTAGGTATTCACAGAAACAGAAGTTTTGACCAAGGTTTCTCAAAGTTTTGTATGTCACTGTATATGTTAATAAGTTGACAATACATCTAAATAACATAATAGGATTAGTCAAGGAACTGATAAAATGAACATTTAGCCAACTCATGATTATTTAGAAATAAAACTGAGCATGAACTGACCCAGCATGCAATCATTAAGTTTGACATTTGCATATACCCCAGATAATGTACATACATATATTTATGTTATTTTTTTAAATGAGGGGCTGGGCTATATTTTTATAGTGTGTATTATTTACTTACTGTTTTTATATTGACATATTTTTTGCAGTTCCTAACATGTTGAAATTAGGTTGTGATATGTTAAAAAAAAAAGTTTGTTTTTTTCTTCTAAGGAATGGAGGTGAATCAGGAACAGTGTCTAATAACAAAATAATAAAAAGACAATTAGACGATAGACGACAATACGCAACAAATTATGATCTGGTTTCTATATGAACTGCCACAGAAGACACAATGATAACATTTGAATTATTCCAAATCTTTCTGCAACAGCAGGCTGCTAAAATTGGCACCTTGTGGGAAAGAAGTGGTAGCAGTGAAACTGGACAGATCACAGTTGTGGTTTGTAACAAGTCGTGCTGATGCAAACATTTCACAATATAAGTATCTTGGCAAAAATAGCCTTGGACTCTTGGATCAATAGATTGCACGCCTTTTCCTACTTTATGAACAACAACCCATGACTTTCACATCCTCTTTCCCATAATCATCTTCCTCACACTGCTTATTTTTAGTTTTTGCTTGACATATTTCCTGTGCATTGCTCAACAGATATCATTTACATCAACAACGTAGTTTCTTTTCTTTTTTTTTTGTTTATACTGTGTTTTAAAACAAAGCCTTGCTAGTGTTCTAAGCACCTACATTGTTCCCTCCTGCCAATGACACATTTATGGACGCAACATACCAACAATTTTTCTATTCTCAGAGCTGTACTTGGATTTGGGCTGTACGTGGGGGCTGTTTCTCTTCCACTAATTACATTATAATTTTTTTCCTGGTGCTGTGGCTGGATTAATGTGTTAGGGGAACTGGGGACAAAATTTTCCTGTTAGGCTCCTATGGATCCTCCAGTTAAAACTGTCAGCTGAGCCTAAGGTTATATCAGTATTGGTGTATATGATCAGGTCATTTAGAAAGAATCACAATTACATAATTTGTCAGTCTGTCAACACTGACAAGTTTATTTTTCAAATGTGAAATGTCCCTACACTACTTAATTCATTAAAACCTAAGTGCCAGCAAGTGTCATGGTTAGTAGTTCTTCCGACTTTGCCAGACCTTGCCACTAGTTGCACGAACAGTAACAACTGAGCAGTCTTCCAAGAAAATACTGTATCTTACAACCAAGACAACATTAGAATCACATAAAGAAATCAAACTTTTACAAATCAGTGGTGGGACACAGGCAATCACTATTTCTATTTCACCAGCCTGTAGGATGAGCTACTACAAACCAGCCAATGAGACTGGAGGATGCCGGCTGTGCCCACCGAACAGCAGGACACATGGGGAGGGATCAGAGAGGTGTGACTGTCTACAGGGGTTCAGCCGCCTACCAACTGACCCTGATGACCTCGGCTGCACCAGTAAGAAACACTGTGTCTATATACATAAAGTTATGCTTCCAGTGTAATGTAAAGATGCAAGTGTAAAGATGCTATAATCACATAAACATGTGACACAGAGGGGCTTTAAATATACATTTCTCTTAGTAGGATCTGGCTCTGTCGGTGTCATCCATTTCTGCTAACATGCATATGATGCAATGCAGTTTGACTATGTATTTATTAAAAAATATATTGATGTTACAGACTTTCTACCTTCTGTCTGTATATGTTTATCTAATTTGATCCTAATTAGACATATTCAGAGGATTTTGATAAGTCTAAGCATGTTTTTGCTTCTTGTCTCCCACAGAGCCGCCCTCTGCCCCAGTGAATCTAACGGCCCATCACCATAATGACTCAGTGCTGATAGTGATGTGGGATCCTCCTCATGACTGGGGAGGCAGACAGGAAGTGAGGTATCATGTTAATTGTGAGAAGCAAGCAGAGGCTGGGAGGCGATGGGGGGCATGTGGTGACAGCATAGTGGTCCTGCCAGACTCAGTGGGGCTGACCAGCACATCAGTCAGCATCACAGGACTGAACCCACAGCGCGACTACAGACTGTCAGTGCAAGCCTGGAATGATATATCCACCCTGCAGGGGGCGCCACCTTCGGCCACTGCCAGTGTTACTATTCATAGATGTAAGTAAGGTTGACGAGATGATGTCAGCATATTAGATAGTCCAGGAGAAGTGAGAGAAATACAGTCTTCCTCTTTCAGAGAAAAGTTAAGCAAGGCCACATTAGCATTCATTTCCGGTTTGTCTCCAGCTAATGAATGTCCAAGTCCAATATTTACTCTCCTTTTAGCCCCAGTTTGGGATCATATAAATATTTTTACGACTGTAGCTTTTGGGAGCAGCACTGGGCACTATAGCAAAATCAGGAAGTGCATCTTTCAAGTTATTAGAATGTCAAAAGTACTGTCAATTTCTGAACCACATGAAGCACCTCTGTTTCCTTACAGGGAAACTTCCTCCTTTGGTCATCACTGTTACCATGGGCTTAAACATCTCAGAGCATGAAGTAACACCAGCTCCTCAGCTCCAGAGTCGCTTCTACACATGGCTGACAGTTGGTATTTTATTTGGCAGCCTGCTGCTCGTGGCTGTAATCCCAATTGCTGTGTGTGTCCTGAGACACAACAACACTAAACTCAGGTAAAAGGACCTTCCACTTCTGTTCCTTTAGCCTACACCTTAACATTACTGTTAGTGAATTTGTGTGGTAAATGCTGAGCTCTCATTATTGTCTCATCAATCTGAGATGTTCAGAGTGTAAGATAATAATCAAAATAACTATACAGCACATACTGTATCCTAATAAAATTACAATTTATATATAATAGTTGATAGGTGATGTCATTGTGAGAAGCGTGCACATACGGACAGTAGAAAACAAATCCAAATGACTGAGAGCTTATGAGAAGATCAATGTGAGGAGTATCTCAGACTCTATAATCTATTGTGTCCAGTTTGATTTTCGTTTAAGTTTCAGTCTGTGACTTGGTAATAGCTGATAGAGCTGCAGCCTGATGGATTTGCAAATTTATCATGTTATTAAGCCAACAATTTTTCAAAGAAAATAAATGACAAAAGTTGAGCAGACTCTGTATTCATAATCTCCTGTGAGTTAACAATACATAAATCCTGCACTCAGGTTTCTTATGAGTAATACTTCGCCTGTATACACAACATTTACCCAACATTAGTAGTTTATGCGCTAACAGGACACATTAAGAACATATGACATATCAATTAAATCAGAATGAGAGGGCTTATTTGCTTTGAACTTGTGCTGCCATCTGATTACCTGGGACACAAAGATCATTTCTCACTACCTGTAAGAACTAACAAACTCTTCATGTGTCATGTTAGCCAGCCAGAGCCGAGAGATAGCAGGTTGTCAGTGAATAAGAATGGAAGTGCACCATATAAATTTACCTCTAAAAAGTTATTTTACTACTTACCAGCAAGTTGCAACTGTCTTGACATTCAGTTTTCTATGCCACTGTGCATATCCTTGATTGTTTGTAAGGGGAAGCCTTAACCTTATTTATAGTTTTATTACACAGTTTAAACATAAGGTGATGGTGACTAAACTGTGAGACAAATGTATTGATATTGATATAAAAACGATAATTTCTCTACAGGTTTGACCAGGAAATAGAGCTTTTGCCAATGAATGCTGAAGTTTCCTACAGACGCCCGCAGGAGGTGGAGGCTGCACCCCAGCAGGCCAACAGTAAGCGTCATTTTCCGTAACAGTAGTAGGTAGATAATTTGACAATTTTTGTTTTATCATACCTGATCTTCAAAAACAGATTGTCTCTTTTCCCAAACCAAACAAGCGTTGTTATCTTCCTCTTTGGTTGTGCTGAATAACATAACTGTCAGGACATGCTGGAAATATTTCAACATCAAAGTAAAGAAAAAGTCACCATTCTTACCATTTCTCATTTAAACTAAAAGCACCATGAGAAAATGGATGAACTTATGATATAATATAATCACCATAAAATAATCACCAACAAGATCTCAACAGACTTAACATTTAAAGGTGTGATTTGTTTCAGTATTCATATCACAAATATTAGTGCGTAAATATCCTACAACACTGCTTGTGCACACCAGTTTTATACTCCAACATTTTGACTGTCATGCAAACAAGAAGCTGATTTTAACAGTGAAAGATGCACAAATGATTTGCTATTTGTTTCAGTGGTTGAAAGTGTGGCCCAATTATTGGAGGGGCTCAATGGCAGGCTGTTGGCCAGTCTTAAGGAGGTCCTAGTAGAGAGAAGCAAGCTCACCCTGGGCAAGGAGCTTGGCAAAGGTTAGTTCATGATTCCTCATCAACAATAATCCTGTCTTAGCAAACTTTCACTCTCACTAGAGTGGATAATAATGTAGATCTCTCTTCTGCTCGCACATCAAAATGGCATGGTGAATTTGTCAAAAAACATTATCTTTTCTAACCATACTGCAGTTGCTATGCAAACATATTGTTGAAAGAAGTGTTTAAAAGAAACATTGAACATAATCAGGTTCCCTGCTGGACAATATTTTTTGCCACCAGTTAACAGACTGAAACAGAGTCTGACATTATTTACTATTCACTATATTGTCCAATTTTTTAAAATATTTTTTGACTTTTACAGTGTTCTCTAATTAATAATAATAACATTGCATTTAGTGGACTACAAAATACCACAATGCATAAAAAGCACTGAACAAAGGACATTGTTAACTTAATCAATTGCTACTATACTGTTACATATATGATGACCTAAATGCAGCACACAGACTCAGACTCAGAAAGCAGATTTGACAGGTTTATTACCAAATACTGGTTTTATTTGGAGGAGAGAGCAGGCAGGACGGGGGAAGCCAGCTGGAGGTGGAGATGATTTGGAGGTGATGGCTGGTATGGCAGTGGAGAGAGTGGGCTGGAAGGCAGATGACAGATGCAGATGGAACGATATGGTGAGGAGTGCATGAAGAACTGGAGTTAATATTCTGCTCAGTAGATTAGTTGGTGAACTGCTGGAGTGTGGCTCTGAGGAGGTGAACACAGGAGAGAATCAGGGACCCAGGAGAGTCAGAGGAGCCACACCCACAGACACACAAACACAGAGAACATCTCCCTGCATCGTTAGGTGGCTCTGGATGGAAGACACAGCAATCTCTCCCTCTTCAGTTGACTGTGGCACGAAGAACGTGAACTTAAAAAAATGATGTACTAGAAGGTCTGTAGTTTCATGGGCATTGGGGAGCATAGGAAATGGACAGCCTTGGGGGATCAACTATGATGTTCCCTTCTGAAGGAGGTAGACCAGTGATGAAATCCGTGGCAATGTGTGATCAAGGATGACCAGGAATGGGCAGAGGGTGGATCAACCCCACAGGCAGGTGGTGAGAGGTCTTGTTCTGGGCACACACAGCACAGGCTAGAACAAAGGTTTGAGTTTCAGAGTCCATCGTGGGCCACCAGAAGAAGAGAAGAAGAGAATCGTGAAGTTTGCCCCTACTGGAAAACCTGGGTATGGGCTGAATCAGGGACGAAGAGATGGTTGTGACATCTGTTTCCAGGATTGGGTTCATCTTGTTGAGCCTCTGACTACTGACATGATCACCCAGGTCAGTGTCCCCGCAGCAAGATGGTATCTGGGCTGACTGAAGACTCCTGATGTGTAGTGATGGGAGAGCACATCTGGTTTCACATTCTTTGAGCATTGAGTAAGTAACGGTGAAGTAGAAACAGCCACAGAACAGGGCCCAGAAGGTTTGTCTTGAGTTCAAGCACTTGGCAGCCTGAACATTTGATCCAGATTAGGTGATAGGTGTTCTGTGGATCCAGTTTGCCTCCCTGCAGAGGCTCAAAAGCAGAACTGATGAGAGGCAAGGGGTATGTGTCTTTCACTGTGATACTACTGAGATGAAAGGGCGGAGAGTTTAATCTTTCTTAGGAAAAGATAAAAGAAACAAGGGGCGAGAAGTGTCTGATGATGCTTGCAGCAAGGGAATTATCAATGTACTCTATAGTCTCTGGCAGGTTGTGACAGATTATGGAAGGCAAGGCGGCCCCAGGCAGGAGTTCAGTAACGCAATCATATGGTTGATTTGGTGGCAATGACAGAGTTTTCTCTTCACTGAATACTTAACCCAGGTCATGTAGAAGAGCAATATTGACCTCTGCTGGTGTAACAGCAAACTGCAAAAAGGTAGAACGATAGTAGGAGCTCCAGCTTATGATTTTGCCTGCAGGCCAGTCAAGGTCATGGTGGCCCAGAACCAGAGGTGTTTGAAGTGAGGAATTGAAAAAAATGTATACACATGATGGTTGCCTGAGAGAATTAGAAGCAGTGGTTCAGTTTGTTGGGTGACCAGAGCCAAGAGTTTACCATCTAGAGTCTGGAACCTATTGTGTTTCCTTATGGACAAAAACAATAAGCATCAAGAGACCAAGTTTCATCACAGACAGCAAATTCTTCTTTAATTAAGGAATCACAAACCAGAGGATCTCTTTCTGGGTTCTATTACAGCTTAGTATGCATATGGGGCTTGTGCCTTTATAAGACAAAATACCAAAGGACAAAGGTATGATAAACTATATAATAGATAATTATACAGTAGTTAGACTCGGAGTCTTACTTTTTCCAACCTTCATCCAAGGACAGAGCTTGCCAATTTATGTGTGTGAGAATGAAACAATAAAGGCTTCTGACAGGAGGGAAGATACTCACCTACAAGCTGCCCTGGACAAACAGGAGGAGATGACAGATCACACTTCAACATTGTTGAGTTACGTAATATATATAATATAAAAACTAAACATGGGAATAATACTACCAGTAAATACAGAATGTCATTCATATACACTTTTCATCAAGTCACATTTTCATCAAGTTCCTGTTACACAGAAGCATTACATTTTTCCATGACATGTCATGACATGTCGTAAAGCCTCATCATTCCACCTGGACACCGTTACTAGAATCCTAAACTCCACTGAATAATAAGCCACACTTTGCTGGCCCTGACAGAGGTAGCAGCCATTTCCAATCTGCAACACGACCAAACACTTTCTTAAATTCATCCACAAGTCTAGGAAAAGGAAAGGAGTTAGCCCCAGAACTGCTTAGCATCGCCTCAGCAACAACCCCATAACATACCTTGGCTCGATCCAAAGCATAGGTGAATGCCTGCCAGTGCCTCTCAGTCAAAAACTAAAAGTCCCAGGTCTCCAGCATAAGGCTTTGGTGAAGGAATTGATGACTCCGTGGGGTGAGGTTTAGGTGGTGGAGGAGCTGGTGGAATTAACTGGTTGGTAGTCTCCACAATTCTGCCAGTCTGGGTTAACTGATTGCTTATGGACTGTTGAGTCTCCATAAAGAAGCTGGTGGTGTGGTTCCAGCAGGTTGCCATGTCCAGAAATTGTGCTGTGAAGTGAGTCTGTGCTTACTGGGTCCATGTGGGCAAAATGTATCATTTCAATAATTTTTGGACCCAAATGCAGTAAACAGACTCAGAAAGCAGTTTTGCGGGTCAGTGGAGTCTGGGGTTGTGAGAGCTAAAGGAGAGAGTGGTCAGGACGGGGAAAGCCAACCCGAGGTGGAGATGAATTGGAGACGATAGCTTATAAGCTCTCAATGCCATATAAATATGGCATTGGAGAGTGGGCAGGAAGGCAGATGAGCAGAGCGCGCTGTAGACAACTGAGGGTGGAGCATTGTGACACAGGGAAACACAAGGTTAACTTGGAATAAAGACAAGGAACATGTACTAATAACACTAGCAGGCCTAGTTGTGAAGCTACCACTGTAGCGGATGGAACAATCTGACAAAGACTGCACGAAGAACCGGAGTTGATATACTGCTGAGTGGATGAGTTGATAGATTGCATGTGTGTAGCTTTGAGCAGGTGAGCAGGCAGAGCAGTAATCAGGAACCAGGAGAGTGAGAGGAGTGACACACTCACAGACACACAAACAGAGAGACACACAAACTCACATACTACTCACATTAGAATTCGAAATCTTTGAACGATGAGCAAGTGAATAATTTTCCATACAGCCCTAGACTCTCCACCAAAACCATCTTTTGAATCAGTCAGAGGTGAGAAATAGGCCATACAGATGCAGAATGATTTTTATCCATCTTGTTGGCTTGAACAGGCATTCATGTGATTAGGGAGATTTTAAGAAGGGCTGAATCATGTCTTCATTTAAATGCTCCCTATAGTTCATGGATTGTCAGATGCTTGTAAATGTATTACAGAATTAAGTCAGTATAATTAGACTCTACAGCAATGCCAGTGGCTCATTTGAGTCTGTACTTAGGCACAGCGGTGCTTTGAGCCAAATGCTATCATCAACATGTGAACATCCTCACACTGACAAAATTTACATGCTGATGTTTAGCAGGTGATTGAAATGACATTAGTCTTACAGGTATTTGGTCATAAACCAAGGTATTGGACAAATTGAAATTTTGACCTGATGATGGTGGTAGATTGAAAATGAAAGGAGATTACCAATTAATACAATTCACTCTGGGGGGAACATAACTGTCTCTACCAAATTTCACGTCAATCCATCCAATAGTGGTTGAGACATTTCGCTCCAAACCACTAATGTCAACCTCATTGTGGCACATGAAGAAGGAGGAAGTCAAGTGGATATGGAGACATTTCACTTGATGATAAAAACTTTGACCTGCTTGTTGCACTAGAGCAAAAGTTAGGGAATTGCCATAATGGCCACAGATTGTCATGGTAATCCTGTCCAAATGTTGCTTTGATACTTGGATCTGGACCAAGACGGTGGAAAGACTGGCTGAGATTGCTATCCTGAGTGCCATGCCTCTTGTGTGGCTAAAAACTGTACTTGTGAGATGCAGATGCAGGAGTTCATTTCTTTTGCTATACTACACCTTAGCACACCTTTCTTGAAGTGAGGTGTATGTGATATGTAAAATCAACAGCCAGACTTCAGTGCATTGAAAAGCTCTATTATACACAAATTGTTTAAAACATATAATCAAAGAGTTGAGTTTAAAAAATCAGATATCCAGTATTTAAAGTATTTCCCGTGGGTGTAAAAGTGAGTGATAACATTCAGTCCTTTTTTGGTCTCCAGGAGAGTTTGGCTCAGTTTATGAAGGGGTCTTTAACTCAGATGAAGGCGTGGACATCAAGGTGGCTGTGAAGACCATGAGAGGTATGTATTGAAACTCAAACCCTATCAGAACTCCACTCTGCAACTTCTAAATGTTTTCTGTCTTTTTTTGTCACATCTAGTTGGAATCCACAGCCAGCAGGATTTACATGAGTTTTTGAGAGAGGCAGAGATCATGCAGAACTTTGATCATGAAAATGTGGTCAGCCTACTTGGTAAGATGTATTATCTAATTTACTACTCAAATGCTTAAATGTTCAGTGTGACTGTAATATAATGTGCCTTAAGAAATGTTTAGGACACCAGTGCGTCCTTTGCTGTCTGCAGTGTCCCAGAATTCATTGCATACCCGTCACTTGTTAGTTGGAAGTGGAGTGGGTTGGTATCTGCGTTGAGATGCAGATTAATTCTACTGGCCTTCTGCTCTTCAAATTAGGTATGAACCTGAAATTGGACATACCTTATATCAGCTTTTCCAGTTGTAGGCAACAAACACTTTATTGGGTTAGTTGAGATGCTCTTGGTGAGTAAAGTGTCACGTAAATTATATTTGGACCCAAATGCAGTACACAGGATCAGAAAGCAGTTTTGAAAGTTTTATTGCCAAATACTGATTTAACAGGTGAATGATGGTAGGTGGAGTCTGTGGCAGACAGAAGGATCTGGCAAAGAGTGGATGAAGAACCAGAGTTGATATACTGCTGAATACATGAGTTGGTGGATTGCAGGTGTGACTTGGGACAGGTGATTAGGTAGGCAGAGCAGTAATCAGGGACGCAGGAGAGTGAGACACATCATACGTATCAACAAGACCTGCTTGATACACTTGCTTCTTTGTTAACAGAAGTCTGATTCTACAGTATATGGTAAAGATAACCTAAGCACAAAGGTCTAAGCAAAAGCGTAGGTGGAGGGTGGGGGGGTGGTAACCCCTGTCTCTGTTCAAAAATGGTCTGTGTTGTTTAATGTGAATGTCTTTTCTTGTCATCGTTTGAGACTGTCATTCCAAGAACAATAGAGACAGTCTTTCAGCAAGTGCCCCAAAATGACATATGTTTATATTTAAGTGATTAAGTCCTTTAATGGCCATAGTAATTTGATGGGATCAAATGAGTAAGTCAGGCGGCATTATTATACAACGACAAAGTGTAACTAGGGAGGTCGGGGTGGATGGAAGGGTCAACAAAACATCACACAAACACAGGAGCCTGCTGTTCATTTCTGCTTCCAACTGACTGTCAGTATTGTTTTTTTCCTAAAGCATGACCATGATTGTGAACCTTAAACACATGTTTATTCTTGTACCCATGATGATGAAGGTCCCCTCACCTTGACAAAGTACTTTTTAATACAATCTATGATCTTTGCTTAACTGTACCCAAGTTGGTTTTGTGTTATCACATCATAAAACAGATCTATTTCTAAACAATGATATGTAATGGTTTTGAAAGACACAAAGTCCTGATCATCACTTTACTATTATTAAATCATTTCAGAGAAAAAACATTTTCTGACCTGGTGTTTGTTGTTGCCTGCACTACTAAATCAGATTTGGGGAAACTACAGTAAATTTTAAACAGTTTGTGCCTAGTTTTAGAGGAAATGTAAAACTTGCTTATTGTACCCACATGATCAGTTTTTCTCTTTTCCTCTAGTGCAGCAGCAGCAACCTTGTGAAAGATGTGTGTGTTTGTTCTACAGGGGTCACTTTACAGAGAGAGCAGGACTCTCCTCTGCCTGTTCCTCTTGTCATCCTGCCCTACATGAAACATGGAGACCTGCGCCGCTTCCTCATTGATACTCGCTATGGCAATATTCCTATGGTAGGATGCAGTCAGCGCATGCATGTTCATAAATTGGACTTGCAATGTCAGCACATGCTTACATAGACAGATACGCACAAGGACATTTTGACATTTCTCCCATAGAAGATTGTTTTAAGAGTAGTTTCTCTCATGATAAACAGCATAAATAATTCAGGTTTATAACAACTGTGGTCTTGTTTTTATAACTTTGGCCATCTTTTGTATTGGATATAATAACATTGTACCCAAGTAATTACCAAAATTAAGTCCAACAGGGCAAGAAACAAGAGTAACATATCAGACATAACTTTACCTCTTTACCCCACTGGCAAAAAGTTCTATGGGACAACCTTAAATAACAAGATCATGAAATCTACTGAGCACATTTACGTTCCCCAGAAAACTGACCTTTTTCCTTTTTTAGTCTCCATAGCCCTCACAACAAAATGTGACATTTTCACACAAGATATGTTATTATCATAATCATAGGCAGATTGCAATTAATGATTTTGAGCCTACATCAATTGTAAGGCTCCGAGACTAGCAAAAGAATTCAATTCAAGACAGCCAGTTTAAGTTATGCATGACTTTTATGGCTAATCAGATACTGCATTGCAGTTTTTAATGCTATAGGATTTTACAGCTCTTCGATAAAAATTAAATTTAAATTAAAACATAGAATATTTCTACTGTCTTCCAGTTCGTGCCACATCAGAGTCTCCTGCGCTTCATGATTGACATTGCAGCAGGTATGGACTATCTGAGCTCGCAGGGGTTCCTGCATAGAGACCTGGCTGCACGCAACTGCATGTGAGTCCATCAGAGGGAGACACTGAGAGGGTAGACCTTGAAAAGGACTCCTTGTTCATATAAGACTGTGTCTCTGTTCTCAGCTATTGGTATTCAACCATGGCTTGTATTTAGGAAGGAAGCTGCTTAAAATTTTAATAAAGCAGACTGGGGGCCTCAGAGGAGACGATATGTGTGTTGGTGGAAAATATAAACACAGTGTGTCAGAACTCTAATTTTGTTATTTGATCTGACTCTGGAGAGCAATGCTGTGCCTGAACCGATTATGTAAAGGCACTTTTTAAAACCTTTTTTCAATCCACAGGCTGGGTGATGACCTTAGGGTGTGTGTAGCAGACTTTGGCCTGTCCAAGAAAATCTACAGTAACAATTATTATCGTCAGAAAGTAGCGACCCGTGTGCCGATCAAGTGGATGGCCATGGAGAGCCTGTCTGAGTCTGTCTACACCACCAAAAGTGATGTGGTGAGTCCGCTGTTCTGTAGAACATCACTTTGTCATGGAGTTTTAGGCCTCTACAAGATTGTCACATGATAAATAGCTTTGAAAGTAGAGAAGAGATTCTGATTTCTTGATTGTGACATTGACTTAATGTCTGGATTTGTACATTGAGTATATTAAGTTGTGGCTTCCTGACCCTGTTTTCTCAGTGGTCATTCGGAGTGACCATGTGGGAGATTGTGTCCCGGGGAAGGACTCCCTATCCTGGAGTTCCCAACCATGAGCTGCTGGACCTCCTGCTGTCTGGACACAGGCTCAAACCACCCAAGGACTGTGACCACAAACTGTGAGTTCCTGTGCTTGTTCAGGGACATTTCTCATACATGGAGGCGAATGTAATTGTGTTTGTGATAAAAATGTTAAAGTGACTTTAAAAAATATCAACAGCAACATCTCTTTCCAGATACAGTGACCCTAGTACTCCTTAGTCCTGGATAATCCACAAAACACACTAGAGACAGTGTTTATGGGGACTCTTTCTTTGACAGAAAGTAGTTCCAGTGAACGCCATATGACATAATATGTTATGTGTGTCTAACCCAGATTTACAAAGGCATCATTACCAATTCTCACACCTAAAGCACTATGATTCTTTCTCTATGTTCTTTTCTCCAGAGACTTTCAGAGTGTGTCCCACATTTATGCCTGTTTTACTTTTACCTCTCATTTTTAATTTTGTCTATCAAATTCAATTTTGACCAAATATCAAATTAATATTTTGTTTATGAGGGAAAATATCACTTAGGTTGAACTACCCACAACTCATAGATATATGACACCTGTAGCAATGTGTGACATTTAGAGTCTGCTTTGTTTTAAACCATTGCTATAGAGAATATTTTTGTATATCTATAGTATATATATTTATACATACCTCACCCTGCCTCCTCCATCTCACCCCAAACACAGTTATGAAGTCATGCAGAGCTGTTGGGCTAAGGAGGCGACCCACAGGCCTGGCTTCAGGGAACTGGGTGAGGCGCTGAAAGGTCTTCTGTCTGAGCTTCCAGTGCTGGAGGCCAGTCAGGAGGCCCACTACATCAACCAGGTCCTGGAGGTTGCTGCTGCTACGGCTGGCTCTCAGGATCCACACACAGACTCTGAAGGAAAATGGGAAAATGTCTACCTGCCTACTCCTGTGGGTGCTGCTGCAGCCAGAGATGAGGACGTGGAAGAAGAAAATGGCTACCTTAAGTGTATTACTAATTCAGCAGTTAAGGGGGATGTAAATCACTAACAAAGACTGTGTTTGTATAGATTACAAAATATACTGGTGGTTGTGGTGTTGTGGGGGTTATTTTAATTGAAGTTTTGTTGCCCTTTTTTTTAAATTTAGTATATCTACTTTTATATTTTGTATATACAAGTATGTATTGTGCATCTGTTATGAAAAAATATCTGTTACAAGTAAAGGTACATAAGCGCATGACAGTCTATTTCTGTCAGCAGAAAGGGAGAAAAAAAACCCACAAGCATATATTAGAAATTATGATGAGATTCTAAATCAAAATTTGGACTTTCTATGTCAAAACTATGAGACGCAAAGGCAAAATTATAATATAGATAATATGTCAAAAATTGACTTTTTGGACATTAAAATTATGACATACTAAAACAAAATGATCAGATAAGTCAAAATAAAGCTATATTATTATTTTGTAAGAGGTAAGTCTACTGTCAGTCTCCCATAATTTTTTATTCAAAAAGTCAACATTTTGATCCAGACTCAGTATCTCATAACTGCAACATTAACCCACCCATATTTTGTGTAATTCCGAACATTTATTCAGTTTCATCTTTTTCTGGTGGAAATGGTCTTCCATAGATGTGTATGTAACTTTAATTGCACTCTGGAATCTCTGTAAATAGTGACTTCTGTCTTTTAGCTGTGTCAGCAATATGAATGGGTGAAATACATGTTCGGGTTAGAATGGGTGTCCATTATAAAACATCATCAACATGGGGTTTGTGTCCTGCTAGGACTGGGTCATAATTTAGTATTACCAACTTTGTCCCTTTATTATTGGATCATGACAATATTTATTGTTTAAAAAAATGTTCCGTGTGTTAAGGAATGGAGAAAAGTATGTTTATGAAATAACTGTAAAAGTTCAATGCTCTCTACACTGTAGCACTTTACAAGTGAGATTTGGACTCCATAATTACATATATTTTCTGAAAATTATGGATTTTTGATCTAGCAAAACAAAAATCTTGACTTGATGGCCAAGTTTAACTCTTGATTTGTGATTTTAAAGACTTCACTATTTATTTTAGCTCATTTATATCGAGTTGACCTTTCACATTTATGGCAATATTAATTTTGTCTTTGTCTTTTGTCTGTGACACTGTATATCCTGTAGTCCCAGTGAATGCAGGCTCTTGTATAGACTGTGTAAAGCTTGTATGTCGTTTTTAAACTAGAATAAACTACAAATCCCAGCACCGCTATGATTCTAGATTTGTCCGGTTTTCTGAGTAGCGACACGTCACCTTACGTCACCTAACGTCACTACCGCACCTGCGCAGCCATCTTGAGCCTCCAACAAGCAACGGACACAGGCAGCAAGAAAATAGGAGTAAAATAGAAGAGCCTAACCTGACGGAATAGGGATATGTCCGCTCGAATCAAGTTTATATGAAAGAATAAAGGTTGAATACAGCGGGACGACCGGTGGCCGTTAACGGAAACGGTAAAGCAGCCATCTAAGTGCCTCGGATACCCGGACCTACAAGTCATCTTTTTGACCGGAGTAGGAAGGAAGAGTCGACTCGCCGACAGAAAAACACTTCAGACTGAAACCATGAATCCCGAATAGTGAGTTTTATCCTTACATTAAACATGCTCCGCTGTAAGGTTGTGTTCATTCAGAAATAATAATTTTATGTGATGAGGTTTTATGGCGCAGCCTCATGTAAATAATGCTAGGCTAATTGATGTGTCGTTACATTTACTGGCAAACAGTGAGAAGGGTGCGGACTGCTCCTTTAATGTGAACGCGTTTTCTCTAAACGTCAGCTGACAGCTCGCTCGTGCCTCACCGTGTCGGCTATCACACGCGACCTTTCACGGGACAAATACACGAACAATCCGGTGTGTAAAACTAAACGTTCAGTGGAATGGTTCCTCTAGTTTACTCTAGAAGCTAGAATGGGAACGAATGGAGTTAGCCTGACAGTCATGTTACGTGAAGTAGTGAAGTAACAGATGTGGGATGGCTGACATGTAGCCTCGATAGTCAGCCTGGCCTTCTGTTTTGTCATGTAGACACATGACATTAGGTATAAGTTGCTGTCTTTGTGGTCTCAGGGACATACCGCACATGGTTGACTTAAAATATGATTACCAGGCCCAGATCTTGAATCCTGTTTTACTTACTATGTCATTTCGCAGATAAAAAGCCAGATTTGGCTTCTCTTCATGGTGTCGGTGCTAACGTTAAATAATAGGGCAGGCAACAGATGTTTGCCGGTTTACCCGCAGCCCTGAAATGAAAGGACACCCACTTGTCACCGAATCCTTCCGCCGGTGCTGAAACGTCTCACTTTCGCAGCGGCTCTGCAAAGCCTTTGAATCCTTATGGATCCCTGTCTAACTAGCTTAGCTTCCACCTCCACACCCTTAGCAGACAGTCTGTTTGTGTATGTTTACACATACTGTATAATCTGTTTAAATATTACCTACGATTATACACTGCGTCTTATTAGCCAAAATTCACTTGATTGTTTGTCCATCTTCAATTTGTGCCACTTTCTAGTAAGGCACCCCTTGGTGTAACTAATTGGTTTATTTATAGTTGTCTAATCATTGACAAATGCTTTTTAGAGTAGTTATGGGCATCTATCAAGACCACCTTTTGGGTTACCATGTTGAAAACAAATCCACTTGATTGGTGTTTATCCTCCTCAAGCATGAAATTCATTTGGATGGATTGTTTGACAACACATAAAAAAGGTTGCTGAGCATCAGGACCACAATCCCTTTCTCAACAGCTTATTAACATTTACAGCTGCAGACTAGATAGGTTGTTATTTAAAGCTTTTATTGATGACTGATTCACATGTATAACTGCAGACTTGATTACTAGTCAACGGGACTTGGGAGCCCAATAGATATTCTTATCACTGACGTTTAACTGATTTATAAAGCAGCATAAAGCAGTTCTTTATTAGAAAATGATACAACAATTTTGCTGCTGCCAGTGTAATGTCTGATTATGACACATCTTACATTGCTCATTATAAACAGTACATTTTTTTTCCCATGAAGACAATAGCTCTTAAATGCACCATTGTTTAGTGTTGTCCTAACACAATGATTAAGACTTTTGCTTAAATAAAACACAACTTAGAGTAATACAGTTATGATTCAGAAAATCAAGCAATATCTGATCAGTGAAGAAAACTGACACAGCATTGCCATTTTTTTAGTAGTTTTTGGTGTTTCATAGCACAGACTAATTCAGTCTGCATTCCCATTTGCCTGGTTGCACCAGTGCTATTGCATTCAGTGTTTGTGACATATTGTCAGTTGATCAAATGTCAGACTGTGATGCATGACAGGTCTCAGTTTCCTATGACACAAGAATAGCAGGGGCATTGGGCAATTCTCTAAAGCTGTCTGTGCAGTGTGTCAAATTCATGTGATGTTGTTTTCTCCCCAGTGATTGGTTGGGTTGGGGGTGGGGGAGGTTGTTTCTGACATTTTGGGAGTGTCAAATTTCAACAGAAAAACATGTTTATTTTCCTCAAAATTAAGGTTTAAAAATGTATTGTATAGGATTTGGGGCTGGAAGTCAGGTGTGGGCACTAAAATGAAAAACTTTCAAATCTTAACCAGCACTAATCCCAGTCGTAGATTAACCTGCTGGAGGGCCCTAGGGCACACATGTGCTGGTGGTTCCCTATTAACCCTCCAGTCCCTCCAGTTACTCTCTATTCTGCAAAATTCCATGGTCCTTGAATTGCTGTGTAATAATTTAATTAAACATAAAATTAAACATGAAACTTTATTAATATATCAAGGTAACACTTTCCCACTTGGCAAATTTCATTGTGAAAGACCCCAGCATTATTTCATAATTATAACCCACTATTTTCCAACAAACAGGCAATAAATAAAGTGTAATTTCTCAAATTCTTTTCCAGGAAGTAATATGAAGTTAACTGCTTTATTCCCAGGTCCATTCCATTTCCTGGTGAGTAGGTGATATTTGGCAAGTAATTTCTTGGAAATTAGAAACAAATAAGTGGTTGATAATTACCTGGTAATTTAGTTTATATTGTTCTGCCAAGGTATGAGAGACCTAATTGGGCTAATGCAAAATATACAGGAATAATAATAATAATAATAATGATGATAATGATAATAACAACTTTATTTATACAGCAGTTTTCAAAAACAACAAGAATACATATATAAGTAAATGACAAGCAAGGTATGATTTACTAAAACACAGTAAAAACAAAGTAAATATGAAAGAATGACCAATTTTGGAGAATTAAAAATAACTAATTCTTGAGTTATTACAAATTTACAGAAAGCACAATTGAATGACTGACTTCACCAGTTGATCAAAGTTTAGTTTGTTATGAAAGTTAAAACCCAGATTTCTGCACTGGGTTTTGATGCAACAGGATAGAGAACCTAATTGAGAGGAGAAGTGCTTGCTGGGGTCTGGACCTATGGTAATTGCTTCTGATTTATGTGAGTTTAACTCTTCACGTTTATCTACTGAGGGCTCAATAAAAAGTGGGACAGGGTTTGTGGTATGGTTGATTGAAGAGGTCTCTGGAGTCATGTTTATGTTTGGCTTTTAGATCCAATAAATCATTTGTAAGAGCAATTTTAACTTGCAAGTAAAATCTTTTCATGACATCCTTTAGCCTTTCAGGATGAATAGAAAGTTTTGTAGCCCTCCACTTGTGGGAATAAAAAGAATTTAAAATGGCCAAGGTGTTTATTAAGTGGAGGTGGAGGTCAGAAGAGGACAAGACTTGGCAAAATTTACCTGCTGAAGATAAAACAAATGAGAGCAAGTGCCTTGTCCATCACAGCTCGTGGCACTGCAAAAGAGGTATCAAACAACATAAGTTTGTGGTCCGAAACCCCAATATCTCCACAAAGCACATTATTAGGCCTACGTGGATATTATAGTATGGAGGGGGTCAGTTTTGATATTCACTAAGAGTGGGCCTCTACGTTGTCCTTGCTTGCTTGTGATAGGCAATAAGTGTAGGCCCATGGCAGAACAGAATCTGGGCCCTAGCAACTTATAGCCGACCAGGCACAGCAGTTGACAGCCATGTTGATGGCATAGTTGAAGATCTATGCTTAATGTTTCACCAACAGCCACCAATAGTTTGTCCTCCATGGTTGTTGTTTCCAAGCAACCATAAACATTGTTGTCACCACCTCACTGCACATAGGCTCCTAGGCACCATGGACACATAAAAGTGTGTAAAACGCTTACTGCCTCTGTCTGATTGGGTCCTTAGAATGTTGTCACTTAAAAAGAGCCTGCAAACAAAGACCACTTGACTATTGCAATAGTGGTGCATCTACTGGAAGTAGTTGCGCTTGAGGTAGTTGCACTGGTTATAGCAACTATAATGGAGAAGAAGGAAAAAAGTAACACGCAGCTCCAAATAAAACTACTATTTTAATTAATTTCAATTAAATAATTCAAATACTAATTTAGAATATGCAACATAAAAGCTTGAGATGTCCTTAGCCGATCAATATCAGGGCTGATATGGGCATATTTTAATGGATTGGTATCAGCTAAAATAACGTCAATCAAAATCCAATCCTTTCCTTTGTGAACTGTGGTGGCAGAATATATCAGTTTTTACTAATTAGTGTTAATTCACAGAGTAACTTGACGACAGAACAAAATGAAACAACCCCTGACTGCATTTAATTGTTGGTTTGAAAGACTGCAGGATCATTCTCTCTCCTGTTTGTCTCCTCACATACACCTTTCTGTTATGGCCATAAATCTCAAACTTGGATTCGTCGCTAAAAAGGAGACTTTGTAGACTTTTTTCCAGTCATCCTCTGTGAAATGCTGGTATTTCTTAGCCCACCCCAAGGGTTTGACCTTGTGTCTCCTTCTGACAAGAGGTTTAGAAACTGCTACTTGTCCTTTTAGACCACTACAAGACAGCTTTCTTTTGACCTTACTTTTGCTGATTGGAGTCTTGCATTATTTATTTAGCAGTTTTTGTATCTGTGTTGAACTGGCTTTTCTATTTCTCAGGGAACTAAGCTTCATTTCTTGATCTTCTGATGGTGTGGTCATGTTTGGTCTGCCTGATAGTGCTTTGAACACAACTTATCCAGTTTCAGCAAAGTGTTTTGGAGTTCCATGCACTGGCTCCTTAGAAACCTTGAATATAGCTATGATTTGATGCTGAGAAAGCCCCTCTTTGCTTAGAATAACAATTTGATTTCTGACACTTTCACTTAGTTATGATGCCATGTTTCCCACTATCAAAATGCTACTGAGATATGAGAAAGTCAATATTGAGAGTCAGACTACCATATTGTTGGTTCTAGCCTTTTAATGGGATTTGTTCTGTTATTGTTTACACTTGGCAAATTAAAGGTATGACACATTGTTAATGGTATCTATACCAACATTCAGATATCCTTATTGTTACTGGTATTAAAAATCTCACCCCTCCCTGATCTTTGAGAAAGGGGTTTGTCAGGAGACTGGCTTCAGTTACACACAACAGGCTACACAGCAGCACCTGTTTTGAACTGGACTGTTTCTCTTTCAGTGACTATCTGTTCAAGCTCCTGCTCATTGGAGACTCCGGAGTAGGAAAGTCCTGTCTTCTGCTGCGCTTTGCTGTAAGTAGTTGTCTCACCCTCTGAAACATGTTTTTCCATTACTGTTGGCCTCTAAAATGTCTGTCTTCCAAAGACAACCTTTGGTCCTCACTGTGCTGTTGGCTTGACCCTGTCCATTTCTCTCTTACTTGATTTGTCTCCTTCTCTGCAGGATGACACCTACACAGAGAGCTACATCAGCACCATTGGAGTGGACTTTAAGATCCGCACCATTGAGCTGGATGGAAAGACCATCAAGCTGCAGATTGTGAGCACATGCACAAGCATACACAAACATACACACATACTCAGAACACTGTCTGTTACTCTCACCTGAGTTAGCGCTTAGATCCAACCATTGCTATCAAAACACAAAAGAGACTTGCTATGTGCATGTGCGCGTGTGTTTGTTCACGTTTTGCTTTCCGTCCAAGCTGTAACTGGACTAGATTTTCTTTCAGGGAACAGACTGTGCCACCTCAAAGACATCCACTTTGTTAAGCAAACTGCTCTGCCTCATGAAACAAGATTTAAAGCACACTGCACAACGTATTACTGTTTCTTTACATTTACCGATCAATCTAAACACACCTGGAGCTAAATGGAGTGACTGTAGTTTTATTCTTGTTGCAACTTCTTGCAAAGTAGCCGATTCCCATGACAGAAAATCAACAACCAGCAGCTTTCCATTGCTTGAACTTTTAAGAACCTGGTGAGGCTTTGGTACTCAGTTCTTCTTTGTGTTTCCAGTGTATTTTCAAACTAGCACATCAGATATACTGTATGTCATAAAAGGCCAACAATGGGACTAACGTGCAATATACAACTATGTCATATTTATGAGCAGTTTGATAAGCAAGTGAAATAACTGGACAAGGGTTTTGAGGAGGGAATTTTTTTATAATAGGTATTAATGAATTTATTATTTATAATGATTATATTTTGTTGTCTTGATAATATTTTCTCCCGTGTTGTCATTTTCCATTTTTGTCTGTGTCTCTCTCAGTGGGACACTGCAGGTCAAGAGAGGTTTCGTACCATCACTTCCAGTTACTATCGCGGAGCCCACGGCATCATAGTTGTATATGACGTGACAGATCAGGTGGGTCAGCAGTCTGGATTGACTTGTCAGAGTAGGAAATCAGTTCAATACATTATGATATCATTGCTTGTTACTTTGCTACAGGATCTTTGAACGATCATGCTTGCAATTTTTATTTATCTTGAGATCATGAGACAATCAATCCGTTATCACATGAAAACAAAAGGATGTTTCCTCTTATTACTTACAATGTTTATCAGAGATTAGGAGTGCCATGCCAGCATGCATAGACAACGTCTTGACACATCAGACTGCACTTCCAGCTTATTTATTTATATGCAATAGTGTCCAAAAGTCTGAGATCAAATCAAAATCTCTAATATTTCCATATAAGCCTATCACATAAGAATCAGAAAGGTTGAGGATTAAAGGTTTGAAGTTATGACATGTAAAATGAACTAGAAATATTTTAAACTCTGCATTATTTCTACGTCAGTCATCAAAGTTAAGCAAATTTGTGCCATTGACCAACTTAACTTCATTTTACTAAAGTTCAGATTTCCTTGAGTTGTATCCCTTCCATTGAAGTATGTGTTCAGATGACATCCATGTGGATTTGATCTACTCATCAGACGCTTGTTCATATAACTGAACTTGCAGCCAGTGTTCATCTGTTTATATATATGGTTGTACCTCAAGTTTCCAGCAGATCATTGTTTATTAACTAGCATTGTGATAATGGGAAATAGTGAGCATCATAAATAACTATCAAACCCAGCCCAGCAGCAGTGTGTCTATTGTCATGGTCCACTCTTATGAATCTTATGAGTAATTTTCTTGTGCTAAAGTATCTGATTATCTCTAGAAATCTGCCTGTGTTTTTTCTCGATAAGATAAATTAACCCTCATGAGAAAACAAGCTTTGTTATTTTGAGATAACAAAATAATTAGCTTGTGATCTCAAGATGACGGCATTAAAAAAAATAATTGCAAGCACGGCCATTCTGACTATGAATTCAGTGCTCCAAATATTTAAGGTTCAATACTCAGCCCTGTTCATGTGTAAACTTGTGAATGTGAGGTTGGTGCAGGTTTTCATGGCTTTATACTTTTTCACATTTAATAGGCTACAGTTCTATTCATCTGATACACTGAAATACATTGACAGACATCCAGTGTTTCTGGTTCCAGGATGACTTATAGAACTAATTATGACCAATAAAGTCATTTGAATGCAATTTTAGCTTTTAGAAAGTTGTATTAAGATAAGATATTCGTTTTGTCCCTCAGTGGGGAAATTCACATTGTCCAGCAGTAAAAATGATAGAGCAGTTAAATAGTAATAGACAATAAACAATATAAACAGAGAGGTTAAAAAAGTATTATCAACTTAGCTACCATTAAAAGTATTAACAATTGTACTAAAAGAAATACAATAATTATTAACACTTTGAACAGGCTAAAAAAAGTATTAACAAATTTGCTAACAAAAATACTTTTTATAAGAATTTTTACAAATTTACATACACTGTGGAGGAGAATTAAATATGAAAACATATGAAATATGAAATATTGCACATTGAATTGAAGAAATATTGCACAGTGAATATATATAAATATACTGACATAAGGGCATAATAATGAATAAGGAGAACTAGAATTAATTGTCTTCGTAGATTTCAAAATAACAAGACCACTTTATAATCAACTGCAATTACCTTGACACAGTCTCAACATGTATTTAACATTAGAACCCTTGGGAAGAAAGTATTTACTGCATGGTTTTAGCACTGGATTTCATTTGATTGTTCAGGTGTTAATGATATTCTGTTTCCTCTAATTGTAATTTACTATTTCAGAGATCTCCTTGTTTTGCAGGAATTCTGCTCTCGCTGCCCAGTCACAGGGGCATTAAACTGTAAACTCACCTACAGCTATGTCCAGTGTTTGTCATGCTGATATTCTTGTTGTCATTGTGCAGGAGTCCTATAACAATGTCAAGCAGTGGCTTCAGGAAATTGACCGCTATGCCAGTGAAAATGTTAACAAGCTTCTGGTGGGCAACAAGTGTGACCTGACCACTAAAAAAGTAGTGGACTACACAACAGCCAAGGTATGGCTACTTTCTGTGCATGAAGTAACAACATGGGGTGTTCATTATTGGCTTCTATGAGAGATGCACATTTTATACAATTCCTTTGATGAGTTAATGGTAACTTCAACAAAGAAATATTAAATGATGAAAATTTTAGAAAGATTTTTATAAAAGTTGCTATTCAAATAATGACTGTGGCCTCAGAATGAATAAGTAAAAGCCAGTTACTAAAGAAAACATTCAGAGGATTGCAGTTACCTGTACTATAGTGGCTCACATGGTAAATTCAGTAGTACATTTCCACAGCACTAATTCCATCAGTATAACAACAGCCATGCCATAGTCACCACTATGCTGATAACATTTTTCCTTTCCATAAAATGTGCTAAATAGTTAACTAACTTAACTAACATAAGAGATACAAACTGAAGCAGTGCATTTCACCATTTCACTATTGGAGCTATGAATTGTTGGAACATCCTGAATGTACACACGTACAGAAAAGTGTATTGAACTGCAGGAGTTGTATAAGAGTTTTTTTGTATTGTCAGCAAAGACCACAATGTGCCTGTCCATCTCTCAATGCTTTCTCACTTCCCTATGGTTCTTGGTTCCAAGCCCATTGGTTCTTCCTGCTGATGATGTAAACTTTTAAAAATGGTTCACAAACAGATGCAATAGATGCATTTGTTGGAGGATTTTCAGCAGTGGATTTATCCATATTTGGTGCTCTTGTGAGTATTTGGGGCAGCAGGATTGTGTATGTGCGATTGAACTAATTTATCCTACAGTGTGTGTGTTCATGGTGATGAAGAAACATGTCACCCAGTGAAACAGTGTGGCTCATTGATGTATTTTTAATGGTTTTTGACAATAGTGAAATTTATCTATTATTTTTTTTTAATTCACACATCACTAATCAAAATAGTTGCCACCCAAATTTTTAACTGCCCAGTGTGTATGTGCCTACAAGAGCAGACATCAGATGTAGTAGATATAGAGACATAAAACTGTAAAACCAGTGTCAGGTCTCTGTATGTTTTACTATGAGTTTCCTCCTTTTCTGGCAGGAGTTCGCTGACTCTTTGGCCATCCCCTTCCTGGAAACGAGCGCCAAGAATGCCACCAACGTAGAGCAGGCTTTCATGACCATGGCCGCGGAGATCAAGAAGCGCATGGGCCCTGGGGCCACAGCCGGTGGCGACAAACCCAACTTAAAAATCGAGAGCACCCCTGTCAGGCAGTCTGGAGGGGGCTGCTGTTAAAGGACCCCTCGCCCCCACTATTCTGACCATCACCTTCATCATCTCCACTTTCTTCCCCTTCTGTGTTTCCTCCCATCATCTCTGCCACTCCCACACCCCACCATTCCTCCCTAACACCCTGTAACTCACACCCAACTCCCGAACTCCCCCTCTAGCGACCTGCCTGGAGATCTAGGGATGGTTGGCCAAACAGAGGAGTAAACTGTAAGATTGCTAAGATCAGAACTTTGCAAGGGTTAATTAAGGCTTGTACACCCATCAAACAAAAGAGTGAAGAAAGCAAACAGTCTGGTAGGGAGGGACAGAAACGGACACAGAGGCACTTTTACTTTTTGCCAAGAGAAAGAAAACCGATACAAGAAAGATTGGTATTGATTTAGAGTGGAATGGAAGCAGTGGAAGAATAGATTTAGATATCAGTGAGCTTATCTCTATATACACACACACACATACACACACACACACAGAGGTGCAGTGTGCTTTAGTCACACACTGTATATGCTCATCAACAGTGACTCATCATTGTCTTTTATTGATGGAGATCCAGGGAAAGCCTCTTCAGTAAGCTTCCTCTCCTTCCATCTGCTCTCCTCCTCACCTTCCTCTCTAACTCGTTTAAGGTGTGTTCAGACGGGAAGCAAAGGGAATTTTTGCAGTATGTCTTTTATGTGAATTTGACTCCAAATAGCTAATGTACCCACTGTAGTGACGTTAGCTGTAAGCTAGCTAGGAGTGGATGCACTGACAGTGTGTATATGTATTCAACTCCACCTCTGACTGATCTCAGAATTCAGCAGCAACCAGTTTTTGTTATTTCCCTCCAGTCTTTCTGCTTATTGGTCCCATCTCTGTATGTTAGTAGATTCACAATGACACAGGATAAGCCTGAATTTTTTTGCTCAAGTTGAAACATTTTCAACCCACATAGATGTGTCTCAGTTTGTGCTGCGGCTCTTTCCATTGACTTTGTATGCAATTGCGTCTGCTCTGAAATTCACCTCATGTTCTGTCTGAACACACCTTTATGGTCTCAATGCTCTATGTTTCAAACATACTAGGAGGTACTGTATACAGATTATGGAAGTAGTTGTGTGAACAATTGAAAAAGAGAGCTTGCGTTGACAACTCTTGACATGCAGCCATTTGCTGCATAAAGTGATTGTCAGATTAAAGTTACAAAAATTGTCTGATGTAGTCCACTACAATTCCACCATGAAGCATCCCGAAACCTTTTGTGCCTGGTCACATCAGAAAGTGGCAGAGCAAAAATTATTTCACATTCTCATGGTGACATGGTGACATGGTGGCATAGTGAGCAGTTGTGGGGCTGGTTGGCAAGCTACTGGATCTGGTGATCTAACGCTAACCGCTTACTGTTAGCAGGCCAGCTAGCTTGGCCGCTAGAAAGTTAACACAGTTTTCTCAAGAGATGACCACCATTGCACCATCGACTTCTGGATGGTACAACACAACTAATGATGCTACTGTAACTATGATATGCTTTTGGACTCTGCTCTTTTTCACCTCAAAAGTAAGAACTCTCAAAATGGTATGTGGTTGGGCAATGGGACATATTTGCATGTCAAAAAAATTCACAGAAGTTGAACTATGGAAAAGCTTTGAGCTGATTTAATTTCCCGCTATTCCATTTTAATAAGTTCAAAATGTTGCTGTTATTAATGCTGGTGTGACCAGGCCCCTTGTTTGAACCAATAATGAGATCACATACAGGAGAAAGATCTACATACAAAGACAGATTGTAGTTACTTTTGAAGCATTAACCAAGAGATCATTTAACCAAACTCCCTGCTCAGCACTTGAGGTAGAAAAGGGTCACTGGCAGGTCAGTTAATTCCAGATGTACACATCAGAGCTGGGATGGAGGTGGTGGTTGTCAGAACTGCAATATATAGTGTTAGTTTTTCTTTTTAATCTTCAATCTTCAAAGGAATAATTTCACATGTAAAATACATTAATGTGACAAAATGCTGTAACATTTAGCACCGTGACTTCCTGGAATTACACTAAATATTACAGCCCAAGGCCAGATAACACTGCACACAGATGACAAAGCATGACAAAAGTGAGGGAGAATGAGTCTGACAAACAGAAGCCATTGGCAATATTCTGCATTGATTTTTCAATTACTGTTTTATTATTGTTGTGGTTTTATTGTTTTTTTTATTTTCTCATTGATACTTCTGATAGAGACAACTTGTACAATTAGCTTCTCTCATGTTCAGTGCGTGACAGGTAAATTTTAGGACGTTGTTTAGTTCTTGCTTGTTTGCAGATGAAGCTGAGGTAGAGATGTGGTGTGGGAGTGTCTGTTGGCTGAGGGGATGGGGTCTTACAAAAGCTGCTGTTCCTTCCCTGAGATCATCCTGTTTGTCAGACATGGTTGTGTCCCATTTGGACACATGATTCACACTTGTCTTTTATGTCCCTGTGCATCTCCTTATTATATGCTGTGGTGCTCCAGTTTGTGCCACTTGTGTAATCCTTCTCTTTACATTTTAGTCCCTTACAATAATTACTAAGGTCTCAGTATTCAGACCTTTCTGCGTTATTGAAGACATGTTCATATTCCTGTGGACATGGACACTGAGAGATTTGATCCCCAATCCATTGAGAGTTCTAGACCCTTTTACAAAAATTTTGTTTAGGTGTGAATGATGATGTCACAGTTTTTGCACTGCTGTGTTTTCTCTGTTTGAGCATGAAGTGTCATTTTTAACAGCAAAATAATCTTAACTCAAGGTTCTTTTCCAGAGCTTTTAATGTCCTCATCATGGAAGCTCTGGAAAAATGCAAGTACTTAGACCTTGGGTTAAAATTATTTTGTCATATTATGTGTGTATTTATTGTGCGGCTTGTTTTTCTAAAGCATATCTTATAATCAATGCCAAAACCTGAAATGTAAAACAATTACATATAGGGCTGTGTATTGTTTCACTCCTATTGGTATTGTAGTTTTGCTACTACTGCTGATGTGATGCCGTAGTTTTGCTACACATACTGTGTAAAAAAACAAAAAAACCTTGCAAGAACCTTGCGGAAAAAATACAGTCTAGAACTTGGAAAATTGTGAGCAAAAAAAAAATATTGAAATTGGAAAAAGAAGTTTGACAAAAAAAATGAATGTCCACCTACTGGCTTTTTCTTGAGCTTTCAGCATCATATTATAAATTTTTGTCGTCAGACACCAAAGAACATCCTTGAACAGAGCAGGAGTTATTATTTCCCCCTATCATATACAGTCAATGTATGGAACTCCATCACGTAATGACAAATGAGCAGATTCCATCTGCTCAAAGACTGAAAGCTAGTCTAAAGCTCTTTGATCAGAAATATTCTGATTAAAGAATAATTAAAGAGAACAAATTGATGTCAAATTCTGGTCGGTACCAAAATGTACTGAGGTTTTAATACTTAGTGCTTATTGCTTGAGAGGAACAAACTGAAGCTAGCAATTTCACCTCACTGCTGTACGAGACATTTCTGTAAACAGATTTGATGGTCTGTTTGGATCAGACCCAGGCTGCTTGTTGTGACTGCCAATGGTTGGCGTAGTAACGGTGAAATCAGAGACAGGTATGAGGCTGTTTACATGCCTGGAGCCCTGAGCGGCACTCTGCTTCTCAAAGCTGTGTAAGGTCTCAGCGGTATTTCCAGGGAAACTGGAAGGAATGTGAGGAAAAGAGCATTCCCCTGCCCTTATAGAGGGGTCTCTACATTGAAGTCAAAACTCTGTGAGACCTCATCAATCAAAGACGCAAGTTTTTACCCTGTTTTACTAAGAACTGGAAAATTTACTCACATTGTTGTATAAGTCTAGCCACACTTTATCAGAGGAACATACTTTACTAGAGTAGCAGTAGGGTTTTTTAAGAACTCACTTTTATTTGCCATGGGTTTTCTCTGGTCTTGTCAGTTTCATCACTTGTGTTGTATTTGGGGTGTCTGGAGGTTCAGGGACTGACTGGTCTTGGTTTACTGACCGGATATGAACTCCCAACTCTCCTCTCCAGCCAACCATGTCACTGAGCTTGATGAATTCCTCAAGATCCTCCCTGACTGGCCCCTCCACTCAGATAAGAGAATCTCACCCAGCCTTTGGTTGCAGTTCTGGTTCTCTCTGCAAGAAAACTTGTCAGCATTTCAGGTACAACACCGCCTCAGGCTGTGGTGATGTGTCACAAAGAGCATGCAGCTGCAAAAGTGCAATTTCAGCTCCTGAAAACTAATTATAGATGAGTCCACATTATGTTGAGAACCACAGCCTTCCATTAGTGAAGTGTGATCACTGAAACTCTGGAGTGATTAGAGTGAAGCACAGTTGTGACATCGGCTACTTCTGATCACGTTGGCATCACTTGGATATGTGTGCGTGGTGGCATCATTTTACACTGATATATTTTTAGCCTTGTGTTTTTCATCCCTGTTGAGCTAAACTGGAATGCTGAAGTTTGCAGGACTAGAATCTCACATTAAGTAGGAGGGAAGGAAACAGCTGTGTGTGTGTGTGTATGTGTTAATGTATATGTTTATGTATTGTGTATATGTGTGTGTGTATGTGTGGGTGTGGAGTGGAGCAGGGTTGTGTGCAACATTCCTGAGCTTTTTGGACATATGTTGGTATCCCAGCATCACGCCAGTCTCACTTGAGTAGATGCAGAACAAGCAATCATTTGAAACTCAGCACTCAAGTCACACACGCATATACTGGATGTTTTGGGGTTTGATGACTGATTTCCTTTTTCAAATCTTTTTTTTTTCAACAAGTCTTGATACTCTACTGATTTTAATGTATTCATTGAATACTATACTGTGTTGTTTAGTCCAAGGAAGTATGAGGGGACACTGGGTAGGGGAGGACTCTGATGTTGGGTTAAACAGATGCAGGGTGGGGCTTTTGCTTATGAATGTGATTCTGATGAAACAACACTTGACTTTTCTTCTTTAGTTCACTTTTTGTATTCATTCGGGTTAAAGGGGGTATTTTCAATGTCATTTGCACACTTGTTCATCGCTGTTCAATGGCTTAATAAAGGCACTCACTAGGTGTTGTTTGTTAATAAAAAGCACTGGGCAGGAGTTCGCCTGTCACCTGTCTTTTTTCTGTTTCGCTTGTTCACATTGGTGCTGTCTCCCTGCTGAGTTTGATCATGTTTTTTTTCTGTACATATTATAAATATATATCTAATAAAATGATGAAAAAGATCAACATCAATACAAGAGCTGATTTGGTGTTATTATTTAACACTGCCCATATGATGGGTTCTTGAATGCTGAGGAATTGGGAGAGGCTGAACCTAAAGAGTAAAACACATCTGTGTGTGTGTTGTTTTTTTATTTTTATTTTTTAAAATGACCTCCACATGACTACGAAAAGTGACCTCCTGCCAAATGAGTAGAAGATGAACTGAACTCCAAAAGCAATTAAGTTAAAGATGAAACAAAGCAGGAGAAAGCAATAGGAAGATAGCAAAGTGTTTTCAGGTAGCCTTTTCCTCAGTTTGTGTACAAAAAAACTTTTGCAAAATTTTTTGCAGATACTGGGGTGGTGATGCACCACAAATGAACTTCATAGAGTCATCAGAAGAAAACTTTTCCTGCATCTTGACCCACAAAGTTTGCAAAGGAACATATAAACAAGTCTGATGCATTTTGAAGTCCTGTGGACTGTGAACTTTTTGGCCACAGTGAGCAAATGTATGATAGAAGAAAAAAGGCTGCAGAATTTCATGAACACCTTTACAACTGATTAGCACAGAGGTGAATCGATCATAGCAAACATCACACCATCGATTAAAAAAAAGCTAAAAAGGAAAAGAGGACGGCTTCTACAAGAGAATAATGATCCCTAACATACCTTAAAATTCAAAATGGACTACCTCAAAAGTCTGAAGGTCTTCGCCATGGCTCTGACAGTCCTCAGACCTGAACATCAATGAAAATCTCGAAAGAACAGTGCATGCAAGGCAGCCCAAGAATCTCACAGAACTAGAAGTGTTTGCAAGTGAAAATGGACAAAAATGATAACAATAACCAAAACTGACTGTTAGCTGGCTACAAAAGGTGTTTACAGGCTGTGATACTTTCCAAAGGGGGTGTTACTGAAGTACTGACCTTGCAGGGTACCCAAACATTTGCTTTGAGCCCTTGTCCTGTTTTGCCACTTTGAAACTGTAAAAGATGGAAATATAAAAGTAATCTCGCTTAAAATATAATTGTAATATGTCATCTTTAACTTTACACCTATTCACAGTAACAGACATATTGAGGTATCCAAACTTACAAGCTACTGCATATACAACAATGTGTTTCACCACTGATAGCTAAAAGCATATAAAGCATTTAAGATGCCATAACACACTTTAAACCATAATATGTAAATGGGACAAGACTTTCACACCAATTACCAAAATTATTAGAATATTTGTATTTGGCCAAACACAAGCAGTATTATGATGTAATTCTTCTTCTTCTTTTCTTCCTTTCTTTCTTTTTTATTTTAGAGAACTTACTGAGGGAAAAAATGAAATGATTTTTTGTGCAGTCCCTAATGATGATAATTAATGCTGATATTCAGTATGAAGTGTTAGTATTTTCAATAAATGTACTGTATGTGCTGTATATATATTTTCCTACAAGATTCAGCAGGTTCAGCAGATTCATAGCTCTTACAAATCAGAAGTCAAACTTGCACTGAACAAGAAACAGAGACAAAGTAAAGATAAGAATATATATGTACTATATGGAATCTAGAAAAAGTTAAAGAACTATCATTTTTGGTATAGAGTGTAAAAGTCTTTTCTAATACTTGTTTGTTAAGTGTGTGTTTCATATAGTTTTAATGATTATGCAATTATGTGATGTTTATTTGTTTTTGCAAATCAGAAATATTAATTTTTGTCAATCTTAAAAGGTTACCTGCACTAATTTGAAATTAGAGACAGATATGCTTGCACGATAAAACAGCAAACAGCAAAAGGGTGGGGGTTTTTTTTTGTAATTTTTTTTGTCTGGAGAGAGAGAGGGGGTGGCCAGATTAAGGCAAGGAAATACAACTTAAACAGTGAAATGAAAACAATTTTCCAGTTTTGAATTAGTTGCAAAATTTTTCAGTCAGTGACAGCCTGAAGTCTGTGACCCACTGGCATCTTTCCTGACAGGCCTGAACTGCAGCTTCTTCACGTCATACTTGTTTGATTGCATTGCACTGTTTGCCGTACAGCAGTACAGTGACGACAGGTACAATCTAATATGAAACAAACACACAAAGAAATACATATAAGACATATGTATTTCTTTTTTCTTTCTTTATTTCTATACACTGACAGATGTGATGATAGTCTTCATCATTATGTCATTTACATGTAACTGCTTTTGCAATGTTGTTAAAGGGTCAGTTCACCAAACACCCAATCGAACAACCGACACATTTTTAACACTTAATTCTAGAGGTGTTGAGCCAAACCAGTTTCTTTTTCATTGACTTACATTTTGAGATATGTGCTTCATCCCACTAATGGGGGTGAATGGGCGTTTGTTTGTTGTGCTGATTGCATTGCCAAATGACATTTGAAAAAATCAAAAGTAACGTCTTTTTTTGACCTAGTTTCTCTGGATAATTCACAAATCTCCCTGTGAGTAGTTTTAATTTGAAGCTACTTTCTCTTAAGCGAATAGTTCCCAGGCAGATAACCATGCCTGCTGGAATGATATATTATTGTGAAACAACGATTTTGGATAGGAAGCCAATAAGATCTAAACATAGCCATGTTCCAAATAAACTGACATTTTGAAACGTCATGGGATTTCTGGCTCAGTTATTCATGGTGCACCTTTGGGGAATTGTAGAATGGCAAACTACCAAAATGCATCATTTAATTCCATGTAATGAAACTGATTTAGAAACATGAACCTGTAGCAAAGTAAAGCTGTAAAATTTGGAGATTTTGGTGACTCCTAGTGGTAACATCACAAAAGACACCGTGGCAGACAGCAAGTGATAGTGTCATAGATATAAAATGGATGCTGCTGATCCAGCAACTCTTTTGTCAAGTCTCACTACATTTCAATATTTCTTGTGATCGATTTACATTTTTGTCCTGATGGTGGGGCTGGAGGAAAGGTCAGAGGGTCACCAAAACAATTATGATCAAAACAACTATGCATTTCAGATTTCAGTGTCACATTCATGTTTTACACATATACAAATAGTACATGCCGTCCATGAGAGTTCACTGTTGCAGTCCAATGGAGCCACCACAGGAAACAAGTCCCTCCCCAACATCCACTTCCCTGGCTAACATACTGTGGATTTCCTCTGCTACCTGTCATTCACATGGCAACCGACATTGATTTGCCTCTCCCTGTGGACCTTTAAATAACCACACACACACACACCAAGAGCATCATCTGGAGGTGCAGGCAGCTCAGCTGAATATATGACTGTGTCAACTGGAAATGTCAGAAAGGCAAATGAGATATTTGACATTGCTAGATGTTGTTCAGGGTCTGGCTATGGCACTGATATAGAAACCCTGCAGCAGCTCTCAGTTAGATTGCAGCTGCCCTCTGCATCCATTCTGCAGTAAGACCTTTTCAGCAGTGATACTCCATGATGAGATACAAGCAATATATACTCACATGCAATCCAAAATAACATGGTTACTTTTATCTGACTGTGAAATTGAAGATATGTGTAAAGGTGCACATTGTGGAACAAAACTGAAGGGTTTTGTCAGTGTTCAACATTGAACATCAGGTGGTGAATAGGTGATGTGTCGCTCTCCTGATGACAAAGCTTCCCTGTTGTTCTCTTCTCTCTCTCTCTCTCTCTCTCTGTCTATCTTGTCTCTCTCTCTCCTGGTTGGGAGGCATAGGGCTACTTGGTGACCTTGAGATATTTTTAGCACAATGGGGGCGCTGCAAACTGGGAGCAAGGCTTAGAGATACTCCGTGGAGTCTGCAACTTACCACAATGTAATCTGTGTGCTGGCTGAAACTACAGAGGGAGGGCTTCTCATAAGAAGAGACTTTATCATTTGTCCAGCAACATGCAAACCTGCAGTTGATGGGACAAATGTGGAGCAGCCATGCTACAAGAATGTTGAGGATATGCAGGTACTTTCAGGATAATTACTTTTTTAAAACTTATTTTCATCATTTTTGCCATCATTTCTTGCAGTTATAAGAACATTAACTCGGGCCAGTGGCACAATGGATAACACATCTGACTACGGATCAGAAGATTCTAGGTTTGACTCCTGGCTGGCTTGAAGAATTTCCCCACTGTGGGACGAATAAAGGTTTATCTTAACATTATATTCACCAAATGCCAAGATGTGGGAACAAAGCTACTTTACAACAAAGTATGACGGGTCAAGACACATGAGCAGTCTGCCATATCAGACTGGCTCTGAACAGCCAACAGCCAAATTATTTGAAAGTGTATCAGAAAATGTTATTGTCCAAGAAAATGGTGTGTGTGTGCAGCTACATCAAGAATGGTTGATGTAGTTGAGATGGTCAAAGCTGAAGGAAGTCAGTCTGCAAAGGCTGGATCATTCTTCTCCATCTGCATGCAAGCAAATTTTTCTTACCAACACAGATGTTTTCTTTTATACTTGGAAATTGTACACATCAATGTGGCTGTTTTGAATCCACCTGCTAACAGGAAGTTGGAATGACCAATCAGCTTGTTTGACTTGCAAAGCCACAAGGTGTCCCTGTGCAAGTCTTGACCTCTGGTAGCGCTATGGACGTGCTTTTCTAAGAGTGGGACCACGTTTTATTTATCTTGTGTAAGCCTGCAAGGACTCACGTACATATGCATGTGTTAGTGACTCAGTGCAGTCTTATTCACAATATTCTACTGATCAACAGGTGTCAGTAACATGCCAATATGCGCAGCAATGTGTCAACAAAGGCAGGGGAGAAAAAGAATACAAGCTGCTAAATGTGGATTTAAATAATGCTGGATTTAAAATACTCACAAAATCGTTTTACCATTCACATTAGTCTTCTTTTAAATAAGTTTGACTGGCCTTGGATGGTTTCCAACAGGTCTGATCCTCAGAAAAGAGAAATTTACTTGATGTGTACAATGTTATGATCTGAGACTAAGCAGGTACTTACAGTGGAGAAAAAAAAGGTCACATCACGTGTGTTCATTTCAACACAATTTATTTACATATTCCCCATACACCTCACATTCCATTTGAAGCCTTGACAATCTACTACTGCATCATTTCAACAGTCCTCTTCTGGTACTTGTCATCAGTGCTTTGGCTTTCATCCCATACTTGAGTGTCCATATTTTTGTTCTAGCACACAGTCTTTACTCAGCATGTCCACCTCTGTCCAATCCACCATCAATTTCATTTGTGTGGCTCCCAGGTCGGAGTTTCAGTCGACGGGGCCCTGGAAGATAAGTTTGATGTGGCCCTGCTCCCCTGTCAACCAGGTACCACAGAAGGGGCAGGCAGCATGGAAGGCATGAGTGCCGTGGGGTAACGGGATCTGGCTCCACCCCACCACTGTCTTTTCTGAGCATACATGGCCACAGGGGCAGAAAGCATGAGTGGGCGGCCCAGCATCCAGGTACAATCCTCCCTCACAGCCCAGCCACAGTGGAACATAGGGGCCCACTCGCCGGCACATGGGACATTCCCTCTCCCCTGTGCTGGCTGGTGCTGTGCCCCCAGGGCCGGCAGGACCCTTGTCCTTGCGGTAGCCCCAGTTGTGGTAGCCATGTACGTGGCCACAATTGACATACACCCAGGGCTGCTTCTTGTCAACGATCTCACGCTGGGCCAGACTGGGGAAGGCCAGGGTGTTGAAGCCCACAGGACACTGGGGCCGGGCGGCGTTCAGCTCCTGGCGAAGGGATTCCAGCTGTTTGAGGGTTGGGGTATGGCGCAGTCCGGCAGGGGTCCTCCACAGCAGGGTAGCCCCACACAGATCAATCAGAGAACCGTCCTGGAGGGTGTTTGACTCATTTTCAACCTTGAGAGGAGAACAGAAGATGGAGATGTAGCAGGGGAGAGAGAAGAAGAGAGGGTACATCAGTTTTTTATCACTGGGCTGTCAGGACAGAGGAAATGGTGATTTATTTATATACTGGTGGGCTTTGTTAAACTGGGAACACTCTGCACTAGGCTGGTACACTCTGTACAAGGGCACCATCAAGGATTCCCCTTCTATACCACCACATGATGGCACTGTGCTCAACTAGTTGTGGTTCAGACAGCTGACACCCATCAACTGCAAGTGCTTTCCCTCAAAACACCAACATCAGCAGCATGTCTGCAAATCAGTCAGTCATTTTAAAGTTTTAACTTAATGCCAGATATTGGTGGAGACAAATAAAATGTGAATCAGTTTGTGTTTCCATCTACTATCTTTACATGAATATACTCAAGTAGACAAGATGACATAATTAATCAAGCAGCAGTCATTCTGACACATCATGTAATTTTAGGTTGAACCTAAAATGGCATTTGTATTCTTTAATCAATTAATTGGTCTTTTCTGATCCATGTGTGGCCACTGTTTTTTTTTGATGAGCCAGTATAGAGAAGGGAGTGTCATGCATCAATGGCCATCAGTTAGATTTGAACGGGGGACACTGAGATACATGCTGTACATCCCTGACACTGCCACTCTTATAATTATTTAATTTTCTGGCTTTCTAGTGGAGCAGTAAGAAATGTCCAGAAGTGTCCAGGGTTGTGCTTGTTTTCCAACACCTAGAAGTACCTGCCACTTATGCAAGGGTTCACTTTACTGATTCCAGCTCTGCTCTATCAGTCAGGCTGAGAGGTCAAAAAGCCCTGTGTCAGTTTGACGTCTTGCAGGGGAGGGGGCATGTGATTGAAGTTGACAACAAGCTCTCTGTGTCTATGGTCATTTAAACTTGGGCTGCTGTACTACTTTAGAGTTGGACATATATTTAAGATCAGATTCTTCTGATATTCCTTAGTCCCTTGCAGTATGGAGAAAGCTTAGGCTTCTAAGTTCCAAGTCCAGACCCAGCTTGTGGCCTCCTTTGTTCTTGCCTTCGACCAGGCCAAACAGTGTGAGTTTCACACCTGGTGTCTGGGTGTACCCAACACCTACAAGGCATCCTTGTCCAGATCGTATAGCTGCAATGCTGAAGCTGCTAGCAGGCCAGGCCGGGTTGATTGCCGTCTTCAGCTAGGCGCTCACCTTCTGACAGATGGAGCCTCCAAACTCCACTCTGTCATTGACATTGGTATGCAACTGGAAGTCTCCTGTCTTGAAGTCAATGGGAAAGCTCTTCTGTTCATCTTGTCCCACTCCCTGTGTGTTAAGCTTTTTAACTGTGCAGATCACACGACAGTGGGAAGTTGCTTTCTAACAATAATAATGGTGGTCAACAACTTTAAGGCAAATTTCCAAAACAGCGGAAGTCATGTTGGGCTGTGATATTTAACAGAGACCTATAAATGCTTGCCTGTAACTATCTCTTATGGTGAGAGGTCAATACTACAACAATCCTAAAGACAGCTAAGTAAATACTTCTCTAAAAGGTTTTCCATATCACAGAAAGCTATCACTGGTATTGAAGGCATCCACACATTAATTTTAACTGTGTGGCTGACAACACCTCAGGTCAAGACACAAAATGCTTTGACGGTGTCCACATATTCATTCAAAAATCATAGGCCAGGAGCTACTGTCCCCTGCTGACATTTACACCAGTGAAACGTGACAAAGTATAAAGGACACGCAGTTTATGCAACAGCCTTATTAAGATGGTGTTCTCTTCTTTACACTGTCTTTGTAATAGTTAACCTCAGACCTCAAAGCTAACATAGGACTCATTTTCCCATCAGCCCCCTTACCAGTTTTCCCCTCTGTTGAGCTGAGCGAGTCTCCCTCAAGGCAAAGACGTTTCCACAGACTGAGATTTCCCGCCAGACGCCTGGAGCCGGCTCAGACACAAACTCTCCTGCTGGATGCATCACCAGCACCCCGTTGGTAGTCAGGCCATCCATCAAGCCATCCGACGTCCTCCATTTGGCAGCCCGCTCCTGAGAGACCCCCCCATACATACACACATACACACACACACACACAGCAGGCAGGCAGGGGGAATGATGGGGAGGGACAGAGGGATGATAGTGGAGGTGGATGTCAGAGGTGGCTGACTAGAAAAACAGCCAACGTTGCTTTTCTCTGCTGCTATATTTATCTCAGTACAGAATGACTACTGTAGTGACTAATGCACAGAGATGCACCCACGCCTAAGAATAAACCCATCCCTGAGAGAAAGAAAGGATGTATTATGAACACAAATTAGCTCTCATGGAATGAAACCCCAAATTTCTGGCATGTGTAGCTTAATTAAAAAAAAGCTTTTAAAGGGCCAAGGCAGTTAAAAAACAGTCTGGAGATTTAGATCTGCAAACATTTCTCTGAGGCTGTTGCTGCTCTGGAGGAAAGAAGTTGGCAAGTTAAAGATGCACTTATCAATACTACATGAACAATGAGTCAGATGTGTGACTGTGCAATGACAGCTACAGAGCTTTTCAGCCTCTTTTGGCTCATTGTTTTTTTTTTCAGGTTTTTGGTTTTCCCAAATTTACTGTTTTGGTTCCATCTCACCATGCACTCTCATCAGCTTAGTTTCCAGCAGTGCTATTTTTCACTGACCACTACCTGCTCAGCACCAAACAGCAGGCAGACACAGTTAGAGATAAGCTGGTGAACATACTGGAACATTCAGCAGCTAAAGAGACGAGAGTGTGAATATGAGACTTCTAACTTAGACTTATTAGACATTCACAAACCCCAAATGAATGCCAATGTTGCTCTACGTCAGCTGGATGTCTAAGCAGATTATTGTTAACGCATTGGCCATATTAACTTGACAAGGTAGTAACATATTAATGTTGTGTTTTCACCTTGTTGTGCTGCTCCCAAGTGGCCAAGAAAGAAAAAGCCAAAAATATGGTGGCAGGCAGAATAAATACAAATAACACAAGTGAAATAACAAACATATATTTCGAATTCTTATCATGTCCCTGCATTAATTGCTTGTCTATCTCTTGATATGTGTATTTGGTACCAAATATGTCCTCACATTTAAATTCTTCAATGCAGAGGGATGAATGCACATACATTTATTTAAGTACATCTAGCCCATCTAAATCTAGCCCATCTAATAAAACCAATATTTAAACCAAACTTGTTTGCAAGTGGGTCTTGATAACCAGCAGGGCGATACTGTGGGTCAGAGGTGTGTGTTTGGATATAATTTGGCAAAAGCTTTGTTTATATTTTCAAAAGAGCATGGTGGTTGTCTAAATTATTCATTTCTCCCTTATCCTATGTCTCCTGATTTAAAAATGTGGGAGATGGAAGTGTGGTTGGATGCCAACAGTCCTCTACAGCTCCAAATCACTGTGGTTCTCCACAAACCCATCCATGCCAAGTCACTGAACAAGTTCTTCTTGAAAATTATAACCAGCCAGCGTGTTCAATTTCACTAGGAAATACAGAGTGCAATTTGAAAATTTCTAACTTTCGTGCCCCTAATGATGGTATCAGAAGTGCTTTTTGTACAGTATGTTCAAGGCGGGAGTATCATTCTGCCATAGCTGAATCCACATCTGTGTAAAATGGGGGAGCCAGAGCCACCAGATGCTATTATGTTACACATCACACCTATTTTGATTCTGGATCTAAACTCGCACACTCGGGAAGCATTATGAGGCACTGTTTGGTTCTGTCTGAAAAGGTATAGCTGACATAATGATGGGTCTTCTTTATGGCAGTACGGTGGGATCTCTGTTTAAAAAGAGCTAAATAAGGCACTACGGCAGGCAGCAGGGCACCACCTGGAGCTGTTGCTATGTCAGAAATAAAACAGAAGAACACCTGGTTTAAGCAGCCAAGGAAATCATGGGCTAAGAGATTAATGCTAATAATTAATAATGAATTAAGTAGCTTCATATCAACAACTGAATTCCATCTCAACAATGAAAACTACCACTTTGTGAATTTCCCCACTGTGGGATGAATAAAGGTTTATCTTATCTCTTATCTTATCATATAGAGATGTGTAAATACGTATGGTAAATACGTTTAGTGGCTATTGCTGAAAACATGCTGACCATACACAGTATCAAAAAACAGGTTCTGATATAATGAAAATCTTAAGGATTATTACTTTAAGGTATCCCCACACATAACCATGCATCATTCATCAATGGCACAGTACCTATATCTGCACCACATCCATCATAGAGTTCAGAGGTGAACCACAGAGGCTGATTTTCAATAAAAGGACAATATTTGTTCCATATATGAGTGTAACTGTAGTCCTGATGACTGAAGCTGTTATACAAACCTCAGTCATGATGTGATGTGTGTGTGTGTGTGTGTGTGTGAGTGATGAGAACTGGTTGCTGACATTATCTCTCTGACTGCTGGCCTAGTTGTCGGGGGTCCTGATGAATCTTGCATGGGGTGAAGTCATGCTGTCATGACAAAGGGCTAGTATTGGCTTGTATGGCTTTAAGTCACATTTTAGGTCGTCACATTTTAGACCACCCCAGCCCAGCAGCATTTGCTGTGGTTTGGAAGCTTTCACATTTAAAATATATTACAATATTACAGAAGAATGTACTAACTGAGGAAGCAAAAATATATGTTCAGAACAAGGGGAAAGGACTACTATCTGGTTACTTAAATTGAACAGAAGTTTTACATGATATTCCAATATTCAAATGGGTTAGGGTTGATGTTACCTTCATAGATGTTGTTAGCTCAACTCTGTAGCTGGGTAAGCCTCCAGACAGCCCTACTCGCTGAACTGGAGATATAGCAAGACAGAGTGCAGAGGGGAACTGCTGACTTGGCCTCAGCTGACTTGATGGCGCATGATTGTGCTGTGTCAATGAACATGCAGTGTGCTCCTTTCTGTTCAAGGATAATTATGGTTTATTGCAACTTGGGTCTTCCATTTGTACTTTTGGCACTCTTTCCTACCAGTAATGATAAAACTGTAATCACCTAGTTAAAGTAAAAATATAGTTTATTACAGTTTGAGTTTTATTTGTTTTTATTTTCACAGCTTTGAAAAATAAGTCCAGGGCGAGAAAAGAATGAGCCAGCTGTGAACAAGTCAACAGTTTAGCCAAATGTTGTCTGTTGTGACCAGTTGTTCTGACCTGTGTTTGGGCAACCAAACCAGTTTTCCCTCTCGGAATTAATAAAGATGTCTGTCTATAAGTCATGAAGATGTGAAATACTGACACTAAGCATATTCTTTTTTTAAATTGATTACTAAAAAAAACTATGCTAGGACGCTCTAGTGTAGTTTGTATGTTGTTGTCAAAATAGTTGTCAAAATGATGAATTAAGTTTGTAGTGTTGCCCCCTTTTGCTGTTATCATCTTTAAGCTGTTTGTACAGTATATTCCTATACTCTCTGTTTTGGAACTAAGCCCCCCCAACAGAGCCAGCATTATGTTATCTTTCAACCATGCCATGGTGATATGACACATTATTATTATTATTATTGTTATTATAATTATATAATCATGAACAAAAGAACTAGAAAAGTAAGTTAAAAGTACCCAAATCCTGAACTACTTGGTCTATCACATAAAGTACCATACACACAGTGTTTAAGGATGTACCGCTATACTGCATGTTATAATATGTAGTATGTTCACTGACTTGTTACGTAACCAGACATATATCTCACCAATGGCTTAAGAAACTAACATACGGCCAGAAGCAGTGCATTACAGTCAAAGCACTTTCATAACACACATGACTAACACCAGCAGCAAGTCCCTCCAACACACACATACACACGTGGAGAACACTGCTCCCTCCTCTCCCATACTTCCTCAGGCCAGGTCACATGCACTGACACCCATCCTCACAGCTATGATGTCACCCGTGGGTGGCACAGCCCTGTCCCTGCTAATGATCTCATCATGGTTGCCACAGTTACCAGTCCCTCTGTAGTTTACCAGAAGGAGCCTGGCACCCATGAAGTAGAGCACTCACCCCCAGGAATATGTTCTTGGAGGAATCGAAGCCGGCGGCGTAGATGCGGGCCGTGTAGGGAGCGCTGCGTTCACACATGATGCGGCAGGCGTAGCGGGAGATGGTGCTCTGGGCTGACTGGCCTCCACCACTGCCCTCCCCCGCTGCACCCCCACCCTGACCGCTGCTGCTGCCTGCTGTGTCCGTCACCACAAAATCGATCATGCTCTCTGTGGAGCGGCCAATCTGAGAAAACCAAAAGAAAGGTGATCAATATCATGAAACAATGAACAATACTCAACTAAAATCATGCTTGTTCTAATGGGTTGAAATCATATTTTCTCACTTATATCTAGTGGTATTTAGCCATGCCAATAGATTTGGTTTTATTTGCTCAGGTTTTGAGAAATCTGTCTCAGAGATTTCTACCTTGGAACTACCTTTTAGAGCACATATACCAAGAAATGTAAAATAATGTAAAAATGTGACACTACATCCTTAAGATTAACTGAGTGTCCTGTATCATCAATGTCACAGACTGAATCAGTTCATTCTTACATTGGAGCTCCCCCAACTAAAAGTGACATTGTGTCAGTGTTGCCAGATAAAGTGGGTTTTCACCCATTTTGTCTACTTAATATTTGAGTGGGTAAAAATGGTTTTAGGCTGTTTGAGATAATTAGGGCTCCTTTTGGCACAATCTGGGCAGCTTCCCTTGATGGAAAGTTAATGGCTACATTCCAGTGAATTGGCCCCTCACCTCCGACAATTATGAAAAGTATGATTGAGATTGACAGGGATGCCGTCGCTGCATCTGCTTCCAATACCAACAATATCAATAAAACATCATTTCAGTGCATTACAACTAGGCTGAATTTTTTTTATTCTATTCCATTATTCAGTTCCAGAGTTTGTGATAAATGTCTGGTAAAAGCGTATATCTGGCTCATTTAAGTGAAGGCTTGTTTGCTAAACAATGCTGTTATTCAAAAGAGATCATTTTCGATAGTTATATATTATTTAAATTTAAAGAGTGTTACATTCTGGCGACTGTTGTCTAGATGCAGGCATATTTGCAAGGGACAATCAGATTGTGCTACTCGGTGTTAAGTCAAATTCTGGCAGCATTGCATTATCAACCATTCTCAACCTGGCCTGCGGTAAGACAGCCTGGTAGGATCAGAGGTAGCTGGGAATCCAATTTGATTCCAATTCAAAATACAGAATACAGAAGTTGCCAGGCAGTGGTTGAGGGAGCAGCTGCTACCTGTTCGAAAGCACCTTCAGCGATGTTGCCACCTTCCAAGATCTCATTGATTTCTTTATTCAGCACTTTCATTCAGCACTTGCTTTATTTTTTTTTGAACCAGCAACAGACTGAACTTACTACTAAACTAAAGAAAGGAAGAAATAGCACTGTTCTTCAGTTGAATTCTTTCTAAATGTCATTTCCAATGTTCTGAGTAGCACAATAAGAATTCCATTCACTTTCATTGTATGTGGGTGAAGGCAAATATTTAACATCTGTCTCTGATATATCCAACCGTGAAAAAGTACACCAAAACTACCTGCATGGTTAGATACCACCAGAGGAAAGTGAGTAGTGTTTCATAATGTGGGTGAATGAACACAGACAGGAGGGAGACAGACATGTGGATGATTGGAGTAGAGCCCTGCTGATTCTGTCGGCTGGAGCCGTGGCTTTGTATGGATCTCCTTGATGATGAGAGAAGGTGGTTGGAAAAAGACTGTGAGTTGCTGAGAGCAGACAGGTCTGACTCATTTTCTCTTGTATATTTTATCTCCTCGGTCTTTTGTCTTCCCTCCTTCTGGCTGATACTTTCTTTCCTGCACTACCTCTTCATTCCCTCCCTCTGTTTCGCTCTGATGCCCTTACTGCTTCGCTCACTCTTGACGCGGCATTCTCAAGAAGTCTGACAAATCTGCTCACACACTACCTATGCACTCCCTGAGAGATGTGTGCATTACTGTATTTTGTTCTTTAACTCTACAGGGCTGACAGGTTCAAGTACCGTTTTTAAAATCTGAAAGACATCTTAAAGGAATGGTTCACCATTTTGAGAAAAACACTTCTTCCCTTTGTTCAGGAAGAGTGAGATGAGAAGATGGATATCAATCTAATGCCAGTGTGTTCAGCAGCTACAGAAAGGACGTGGTTAGCCTATCTTAGGCTGGAAGATACAGTCAAAGTGAAAAAATGTACCCAGTGACAAGCTCGCTGATATGTAATTTAATTCCTACACAACCAAAAAAGGTTTTGCTTTTACAAATAACTGGGAGGTGTATTGGACATGCAGTGGCTGGGTTTCGAACAAATATTTTTTGGTACATCTTTGTTGGCTGCTCAAAACTTACAAGCATAATTATAATTGAACGTTTTTACAGTAGAATTTCACATTTTCAGACATACATTGTTCGGAGGAGGGTGATGCTCTTTTATCATTCCAAGCTGACATGGTTAAACTTCTTTTGCTATTTATTCTATTTCTAGTAGTCTATTTGTTGGCAGAGAGTTCCTGGAGTCGCCTGGATGCCTGGCTACTGCCAAGAAATAGTCAGACACACAACCCCCCATAAAATATTGACATTTTTACAATTTTGTTTTTGTACGCATAAAATAAAATCTAACATGTTAGTGAGTTTTAGAGTTGTTGGTAGTTGGATTTAGCTACCTATGGAAAAAGCCAGGAAAACTGTTTTCCTCTCATCTAACTCTCGGCAAGAAAGCAAATTGTGTACTATCAGAATTAATTCTATAATTCTACAATTAAATTAATCAGCAGAGATCTGGGATCTTAAGCCTGCTTCACACTGAGTTTAACAAATGAGCAACTGGAAGCACCACACAGATTTCTGATCCATACAATGCAAGGATGATAACTTGGATATTACTACATTAAGTTAAGACATTGATGTCTTCCTGAAATAAGGTGGGCTCCTGTGCCATGGTTGTATATGACTACTTTTAATTCAGGATGTTGTTAAAGGCTTGTGATGTGGGTGGAAGAGACTAATGCAGCCCAAACAAAATAATAAAACGATACTACTATCCACTATGACAATTTACAATTTATGACAATATGAAAGGCCCACATTTAAATTATTGATCGCCAAATTTCAGTTACTGTTGAAAAATACTGCTAGTGTTTTTAGTATAACTTTGCTGTTTCTCTTTTCAATTATCATGTTTACACTAGTGCTCATATTAATGCTGTAATTGGCTAAAATTGGCGTGCTAGGTTCTCTTGTCTATTTATGGTCATTTTTGATGATGTTTTTACATTTTTGCAGTTCAATATGTCTCTTTTGTGACTTCCAACATTCAATTTCTGCAGAAGGTCACAAAGCTAAAATGATAAATATGCATGGCACATGTGCATATGCATGATTGTGTGTGTTTGTGTGTGTAGACACTGACCTGGAACATGTCTGTGTTGGTGTCATGGGTGTACTCCACAATGACAGAATGGCTCCGTGACAGTGTGTAGGAGATGCTGTGCTGGCTTTTGTTGCTGAGTGCCTGCCAATGGAAAAGACATTATGCAGGTCACTTAACAAGGAGAGCTGAAGGTCTGGCCTCCAGGAAAATCTACCCAGAGGACATTTCCTGTTCTAGAGGAACAACTCCGGCTCTAATTTAAAATGATTGATATCATTTCATAAGCTGAACGTATTGTTATGATGGAGAGAGATCATCTAATGTTAAAGTACTGTGTGACCATGTTTTACAATATGTAAGTGATAATTCAAAACACATATAAAATGCATTATGTTATATTTACAGTATATACATACAATACAATACAACTGTATTCTTTGCAGAGAAATGTGATGTGGCGCTAGCAGCTTTGTGAAGTTAGCACACTAACATGGTCACAATGACAATGATGTCATCTTTTGACTTTTCGTTTCAAAACCAGTCAACAAATAATTTAAGAGCCTATAATCATAGAATAACAAACGTTTGCTTGGTTTTAACCATTACGATACATTGACTGTCACAGTGTTTTGGCATGATAACTGTTTGGGCAGTGTGAGAGCCTGAGACTGAAGGTGAAGGCATCTTAAGATAAGATAAGGATAAGATAAGATAAACCTTTTTTCGTCCCACAGTGGGGATTTCACAAAAAGTTATCAACAAAAGTACTTGACAATTTAAAAATTTGAGACATTTCATTCAAAACCACAAATGTGAGCCAGAGGACCAGTCAATAGGATTTATCTTCTGGGGACCATGAATGTACAAAATGTCATGACAATCCATCTAATAGTTGTTCAGATACATTAGTCTGGACCAAAGTGGTGGACCCACTACCAAAGTCATCCCTAGAGTCATGCTGCAAATATGGCTAACAAAACACTAAAATGAAAACTGACATCCATTTTGGCTAATTTGGTGGGTGTCATTTTTTCAATCAACAGGCCGTTGTGAGGAAATGGAGGGATTTTTGGGGTGCTCTTGACAACTATAACAAAATCCAAAAAGTATTTTTGGGCCACCATAAATACCATTAGAGAACATGTCAAATTAAAATGTATATTTTTTAGTCCTTTTAACAGTCATTTTAGAAGATACCTGAAATGAGTACAGTTTTATAGTAACACTTTTATTTGTCAAAACTACAATTACTGCTGTGTAATTTACTGTCCTCACCATGATTTCATTTTTTACATACATTTCCATCAGAAATTTCAAATTGATCTGTTGGTGTTACAGAAGAAATTGTCACTTCAATTACAGATGCACTTTATATATATATGCACAATATAGAATCTGGTTCATGTCTACCTGGATCAGGGAAAAACCTGACACCCCTTCAGTTTGAATGACAACCTGAAATGTAATAATCAGTGCTGTGACTTCTCACCTTTGACACCAGAGGGGTTGAAACATTGTGGATAACATCAGGTTTGACCCCGTTGGCTTTGGGTCTCTTATAGAGGGCCAGGCGACTTCTTCTGCGACCCTTGTCCCCATTGGCCAGTGACCCATTGTGTCTGTGAAACATAAAAAAGAAAATGTTAATTATAATAATGATAATAACTGGATGAAACTGATAATAAATGAATTTGGTGTTTCCTGATGTTTTCTCTTTTTAACAGTAATTCATTTTAACTGCTTCTACTTTGACACCTTTAAAGGAATAATTTGACATTTTGGGAAATTTGAAAAGATTGTGTTCCAAGAGAAAGATGAAAGATTTATGTCAGTCTATGCAGTAAACATGGAGTTGCAGCCAGCCAGCTGGCCAATCATCTCATGATCTGTTCAATCAGTTTTCTGCTTACAGGTGGCATAAAATGGAATCTACAATGTACCCCTGCACTCTTGCACAGAACTGCATGCCTCTCTCTCTCGCTCATCTACATGCCCTACTTTGCAAAGTCAGACCACAGAGTTTGTTTGAGTGCCATGGTTGAGCACTGGAATTACTTTGCAGGTAGTTGGCTCAGCCTATTATCAGTGAGAAACCAAATATGGTGTTCACTTCAAATTCAAAATACCACACTACTCCTTCATGTTAACAGCTGAACAATTGTCCATTGCAAAAATGTGCAGGATCTAGGGTGGTCTCTGGGTGTCTTCAACGAGGGCACAGCAGTACATGCCCATCCCTGGTTGTGGACAGTGTGTACATGATTGCAGAGGACACGTTGCATAGACATGCAAACTTAGACCTATAGGGGCTCTCAAACCCATAGTGCCATCAGTCATGAATGACAGGGCGGATGAAAATATTGTACTGTACTCGTGTCCATTTGTCAATTTCAGGTATTTCAGGTGACGTGAACATGCCACTGGTCTGATTTTGCCTGCTGATACTTCAAACTTGTATCCAGTATTTGAACAATTATTAGTTACTTTGACTCTGACTAACAGGGGTGTAAGATTTTTAAGATTTTTATGTAAGATTTTTATCTCAAACATTAATTTTCAAAAAAAGAAACCCAATCTGAAAAGCATAACACAAATACATACACACATATAGTACATATATTAGCACCTTAACCAACCGGATCAGACTGAATCTAACTCAGACCTGGGTTGGATATTGGATACCAAGGGAACACATGAGGACCTCTGTTTCAGCTACAGCATGTCAATTAGAGCGCTGCACTTGAGATCACAAGCTCTTGTGCATGTAGTTCTTGAATTTAAAAGCCACACTCTCACACTAGAGGTCTCTGGACCAAAAAATACTTGTGGAAAATTAGCTTGCAAAAAAAGAGAGTCACTCCTAAAATAAACTAAGAACACACACAGACCTGAGACACACAGCAAAACAAGAGGAACTTTCCCCCCACCTGATCAGACTGAATATATTTGGATCCGACTTGAGTGGGGTCCTCAGTCAGGTCTCTGAAACTAGGAACCAAGTGGACGGGTAAAGACCTACAAGTCACAGGGATGGGTGAAGACCTACAAGCTCATACTCAACCACGGGAACTTCAGTATCTCACCCTAAGACGATGAGCTCGCCGTACTTGACCGGCTCCTTGTCCTCAGGGAAGACTCCGTCGTGGGGTTGCGAGCTTGAGCCCAGAGGAGGTGAGGGCTGGCTCTTGTTGCAGGATGGGCGCAGCTCCAGAGATGGGGGGGGACACAGCGCCTCTGAGCTACCCTCCAAAACCATGCCAACCGGCCACAACTGGGGCTCGCTGCTGGGGAGGCGAGGATAGGGGTTCAGAGAAAGAGAGAGTCAGAAAATCTTGTGTTACTGATGAAGAAACTCAATTTAAATGTGACAGAATGACATGCAATAAAACTCCGGATGATACCTGAAGAAGTACAGCTTGTTTTGGTATGTGTTCCCCCTGTGTCCCCTGTAAATCAGAGACCTGCCCACTAACACTTAGCAAACACTATGCTGTATGCCAATATGTTGGATCCATAATACAACTGAAATTGTAAAAATATGCATATATCCTCTGGTTTTATAACTGTGGATATATTAGGTCATATGACATCACCCACGTTTCAACAGACACTTATGAATCCTCGAGTTGTGTTTACCGCTAACTGTCATAACTTCATTCACTTTGTCATTTGAGAGCGATACTTTGAGAGATGTGCCAATCAATTAATGTGATGTCCTTAAGAGGCATTAGGCTGTTGTTTACTTTCTGCTAGCATTAGCTGTCAGTCTGCACTCAACTGTTATCTAGCTAGAATGTATGGCTGGAAAATGATTTGCACAGTCAGTTAACACTCGGCTGACAGACTCCCCCTGTGCTGGTCTTTCTGAACCACAAAAAAGACACAATTCACGTACTGTATAAAACATCAGCATTGAACAGCATTGAATCAGCCCTTGATTTTATTTGGCAATTGAGTGCACAAAGGTCCTTTACCTTTGCATCCATGCTACATCCCAACAACAGCCAACAAATGTAATTCAGGAGTAATTGACTGAATGTGTGTTATGACGGCAGCACAGGATTGGTGGCCGGCTTGAGTCTCCGTGACGTTGGCTCTTCTGGTTATTGTCATCCCCTTTATGCGACTTAAGTGCTTTCTGTTTGCGAGACCCAGGGCCTTTACAGAACAGTCGGACAGGATTGGATGGGCACAAGTGATCCAGCTTTTTCCATAAAGGCAGATGAATTGATACCTGCTATGAATTAATACTTTATGATGCATGTGTTGTGCATGTGTTGTGTGATGAATTACACTTTGTGACTACTGGCGAGTGACATAAAGCCCAGGAAGGAGAGCATGTCCCTGTCACAGGCTCTTACAGTTAACCAGATAATCATCAATTGACAAACAGTTTTATCCGAGATTCTTAAGAAAGCCTAGGAGGTGGACAACCTTTCCCTGAGCCGGAGCCACCAAAGAGAGAGGTGGAGCAGGTTCACTATTACTGCCTTTCATTTCTACAAGAGTTCTATAACAATGGCATTTCAAAGCTTTCTATTGCAGTCCTGTCAAATTTAACTAAGGGCTTGTTATTAAAACACATTGGACTGAACATACAATTTTATGATAACAGAAATCCATAATACACCAACAAAATGTCAATGACAAGCATTTAATTAACTGGCGAGAGACTAGAAGAAATATGAACAGTATGCTAAAAAGAGTGGGATCATTTCTACCACATACAGTATGAGTCACTATGTGGATATTTTGACATTCATTTTACACAAGTCAAACAAAGCTCAATCCCTGTCTCTGCACACAGGTTCTAAGCCAGTTCTTAATGCTCAAGCCTATTATTAATCAAAAGTGGGCGAGACCACCTACATGGTGGAAAGCGAGTGGTGCAAAAGCATGACAAAGCCATACAAGCTCTGTTCTCCCTTTGAGCAGATTAGATAATCATCCTGGGAATGTCAACGTAATAATAGTGAAAATACTATCCCAAGTTTGGATGCTTTCCTTTTCCTTCCTGTTTGATTATTGTGTGTCAGCATTAAGGGTTTGTCCTTTTAAATCACCTTCGCACAAACCCATACGGACTACAGAACCAGTGAGTGATTTGCACAGTCATTATTAGACATGACTGAATTTTGGTCATCTGATGGGGCCAGATGAGGAGAATTTCTGGTCATAATCAGATGATGGATGGCTGAAGGCACATTCAGGCATCCAGAGGCCATTTCATTATCCAGACTCTCTGTTGCCCTGGCTGGATATTGAGCAGTGGAAGTGATGCAGAGGTGAAGGCAGAGTGGACTCAAGGGAGGCTGGGTGGACAGAAGACATGAGGGGAGAGGGACGAGGAGCAAGAGGAACAAACAGAACGGGATTTTTCCTCTGGGTGGTTGACTGTGGGGAAGGGAAATTTAGTTTAAAAGTAGCACTATTTATTCATACTCTCAAAATGGCTTATCCTAAAAGGTAAATGCCAAAGTTCATCTTCCTAATACCACTATGATTTTGTCAGTATTGGAAAAATTAGGGAGACAGGGTTACAAAATTCTCTCCCAATACAAATTCTCGATCCGATTCAGGTTGCCCCTGTTTTAAAAATTTTAAATCTGTGTGGAGCTTTAGATCATGGTGACATGATAAACTGAGGCCAGGGATCGTTATGGATGATACTGATGAAAAAATTGCATTCAGCCATGTACCCTGTCCCCTCAACAAGGTGGTACCAAAATTCCAACCTAGCAGATCAGATTGGTGTATCCCTCTGGAAAAGGCCAGAAAAATGAACAAAATACCCGTGTCCCATCTTATCAGGTAAAAAAAATGTCAGGGTCCCTTTATAATTTCTTTAGCTATTGCCTTTGACCATTTGTTTTTTGTATGACAAAACAGTCGATATGTACTGTACGCCAACTGATGACAACTAAACAAACTCCATGGCAGCTCAGGCAACAAGTCCATTTACAGATGAAGACCATGAGATGCGGTTAAAATGCACCTGACAAGCCTCGTCTCTAAAGCAATGGTGACTGAGGCTCATGGGTGTCCTAATGCTTTGATGGAAAAGCCATAATTCCACAGAAATAGAAAAGATAAAAGAAAATTTAAATATCTCATGTTGCGATGTAGAGAAGAAACTCTGAAATTGGAATTACTAGTGGTGAAAATAACTTCAGGAATTAGCTGCTCTTTTCTCTGTTTGTCAGACAAACTGGTGGCTGTGTACATGTTGATTCAGGGGACTGTATTTTGTAAGGCCGTAACAATGGTTCTTTGAGGATACACATAAGCACCTCTGCAAGCGTTCTGTGGGCCTGTGAAGGGGGTAATTTGAAATGAATATATATATATACACACACACATATATATATATATATATAAAGATATAAAACAAACAGTCTGCAAATGTCTGAGCAACTTCATAGTAAATAGAGGGAGGACAAAAGGTCTTAGTATAATGGTCGAGGACTGTGAATGGTTTTCAATATAAAGATGATTTGCTGGCTTTAAAAAATGGAGATATTACCACAGCAAAATTGTAGAAGTGATTAACCTCCTGTCTGGTCATGTGAAGGCTTAATAAATATTTCATTGCAAAGCCCACCCTTTTGTACTTTTCTCAGTCTCTGCACTGTAAATGATCTAACTGAAGAGAATTACCATCAGGATAATCTATAAAAGCAAAAGAGGCATGACTGCCATGGGTGGATGAGTGGATGTAGATGAGAAGGAGGAGTGGGAGGTGGGAGTCAGGGGAGGAGGAAGAAGAGGAGGAGTGGGTTTGAAGGGCAAGGAGAGGTGAAGGTAAGAAATTAATAGAGGGGCAGATGTGAGACGATGCTGTTCTCTTGAAAACGAAAAACACACACCAAAGCTTGAACGTATCTATGAGGATGATGAAGAAAGGAGGGAAATGAGGAAGAGAAGAGCGAGGAGGAGGGTGTGTGTGTATGTGTGTGTGTTTGGGTGTATGTGTCAGCAAGCGCATGCGTAGAAGTAGCGGGCTTTGGCAGGGTGATGGATTGCCTGCTCTGTGCCACGCATTTTCTAATCAACCCACAGCCACATCCTGGGGGTGGAGAGAGAGAGAGGGACAAAGCGAGAGCGAGCGAGAGAGAGAGAGAGAGAGAGAGAGAGAGAGAGAGAGAGAGAGAGAGAGAGGGGAGTGAAACAAAGAAAAGCTGTCTGACAAAGGAAGACAAAGGAAGGAGAGAATAATAAAAAGAAATAGATAAAGGGAATGCGGTCCATAGGGGCAGAGTGGAGTGGCTGGAGGGTCTGTGGTAGGAACGACTGCTTCTGCTGCTGCTGATGGTGCTCAGGCTCACACACTCACACAGTATTACACAACACTACACAGTGCAAATAACACAGCACTGCAAACCACGCAAAACAACCAACCAACCAACCAAAACCATGCAACATAACACACTTTATCACGGCGCTACAGTACAGCACAGTAGACAACACAGTGCAGCGGCTCTCACAACAGATCACAGTCAATACAAGGTAATGCAAGAAAACCTTGCAAGACATGGTGTAATAATACGCACCGCATTGTCATCTATACATCACAACACGACTCTACACATCACAGTCTCATACAGCAATTTTTGAGGCTGAAACCAACATAGTTAATTTAGAATTGACTAAAACAAAGTGAGATGCTAACTATTGAACAAAGGGAGCAGCTAAAGATACTGCTCTCAGGAGTCAGGTGAGATCAAAAACAGAGCTAAAAGTAGTGTGAATATTGGACGGTACATTCATCAGGTTGCTCTGTAACTGCTGGATGTGGAAATAGGCAAATGTTTGTTAACATGTTGGCCATATCAGCTTTATAATGTAAGGTGATAATATGTGATAATATAATGTTGTGTTTAGTTTGTTCAGCTGCTCCCAAGTGGCCAAAAAAGAACAATGACCAAAATATGAAGTGATATAGCAACATATTACAAACTAACTTTTGAGTATTCTCTGGTGGACAAACTATGTAAAAATGACATGTTTTTCAATAAGCTAGAAAAGTCTCACACAATGCAAAACAATGCATCGCAAAACCCTAGACAACACTTGCAATTAAATGTATTGCAGTGTATGACAATGACCACACAATACACAGGAAATGCACAGGAAATCACTCAACACAACACAGCGCTGCATTGCAACACAACTCACTATGATACGCACCACAGCTGAGTGGAAACACAGTATGAGGATTCAACAGAAAAACATGATTCAACACATAAAGAAATCATCATAAATCATTTCCTGTCTTTCTCTTCTACCAGTTTCTGTAACCAAGCATTTCAGGCCTTCTGAAAAGTAAAAAGTCGTCCTGGGGTTTGCTATCCATTTTTAAAAAAATAAAAAATGTACACCAACTAATCACTGAGGGGATGTCATGGTGTTTGGATTTTTTGACATAGAAAATGATTCAAACACTGATGCACCAAATAAAGGCAATTAGGTTTTTCAGTGTCAGATGTCAAATACCATACCCGTTGACTACTTATGTATTACATTTGTTCTCAATTTCATAATTTCTGAGTGGCAGGAGCTACACAGCACATGCAAAATGTGTATAGGATCATACCATCATTGGTTTTGATCTCCCCCCTCTATCCTGTTTTTCTTTTTCTGGCTTCCCTCTCCTTCATTCTCTGCATTCACTCTCTCTAACCGCCTACTGCAGGAAGGACGAGTGTGTGGAGTGTGTGGTAGAGAAAGAAAGACAAAAGAGAGAAAGAAAGGAAGAGTCAAAATTGTCTCTTGCAGAAACAAATGAACAGAGAGCTAAATATACTCCAGCTGACAAATGAACTCATGCAGTGAATTATGGCCTCACGACAAAACTCATCATACTATTTCTCCTCTTCAACCTGTTTAAATAAAGATTTTCCACTTCTCTCCTCACATCTATTCTTAGTCAGTGGAACTGAGACAGTGCTTTTGGTTGGTAAGTCACAGAGAGAGGGTCATTGTCTGATTGAATTTAATAACATAAACAATAAGGTGGATGTATTTTTTAATCAAACATATCAGAGTATGAAACAGTGAATCATACACAGATTGGTTGTGTATGTTATAATATTTGAAAGCATGACAGAGCCAGAGAGCAAGTCTGCTCCACATTATGTAACATGTTATACTGTACAAATCCTACAAGCCAGTGTTATGAACGATTATGTTACCCTCCCCCATTACCAAATCCAGCCTCCAATCTCTCCTTTTCTTTCACATTTCTCTTTCTGCTTACATTTAGTTCCATTAAAACGAAACATTTTTAAGGGTTTAACTTGGGCTTATCTATTGATATTTATGGGGTAAATCTTACCTAGTTCCAGACCTCTGAATCACCCACATGTGCGACAATTCAATGTCTGGTGTTTGCCAGGTTTTGTTGGCAGGAACAGAATAAGAATGGGGAGATCATCGTCCCACATAGCTAGCTTGTTATCTATCTACATCTATAAAAATGGAAAAAATGCTCAGTGTGAATGAGACTTATGTACCTGTAAAGGTGTTGGATATATCATATTAATGATAATGTAAATTAATATTGTCATTAATATCGTGACTGGTTACATTCTAATGTAGTCTGTACATGTATGTATGATTATGACCTTCACTTCACTCTACACACACACTAGTTGCTCCTGTGTATTTTGTGTGGAAAGATGTCAAACAGAAGTATGTCCCAAAACACCACAGTGTTAAGGGCATGGCATTATGTAACAAATCAAAATGCAACCTTGTGTCATGCCACTTTAGCACATCTTACATCAGTATGCTCAACATACATAACATATATAAATATATATCCAAAAGTTTCTGTCCATGAATAAAAAGCCATCTAGTGGTTTGCATCTAGCAACAGAGATCTATTAGTGTATGTGTGTCTGGCTGCTGCTATGCTGCGATGGAGTATGTGTTCTGCAGTCCTGTCTGCTCCTAAACAGCCCTGCTGTAAGGCAATAGACAACGAAGGAAAAGAGCAAAAAGAACAAGAAGAATGAGATAAGCTCAGACAGAGACACAGAGACAGAGAGAATGCACCTGCAGTACTCATCAGGTCTACTTGAATATCAAAGAAGGCCAATTCACATGACCCTGTTTGTAGACAGCCCTGACCCTGGGAGTGGTGATGAAAGTGAAAGAGAATGTTTAAGACTCTCACCTTTGTTTTCTCCTCTCATCATTAAGCACTAGTCACTGCAATTCAAAAAGCAGTCAACTACAGACACAAACAGCTGACAGAAAAGCAAACATACCACCCACATCATAGCTCTCTGAAGGTCACATCAGGGTGTTTTTGACCAAGGCTGAGATTTTGTGCTGACATTGAATATCTATGGAGGGGCAATCAGTAGGATTTTTGCTCATGGGAATAGTGACAGGATTCTGAGTGATACCAGTGACTCAGTAATTATTTAGCCAGGTGCTGAGGTCTTACAACTGAAAAAGGTACAAACTCACTGGCATGAGGTAAGTCACACCATGTGGTTACATCATGCTTGTCGCTATGCCACGTCATGACAAAAGCTTGTGAGCTACCTCATAAAGCATCACAGGTTGTAATTCTGATAAATGGAAATGAATCAGCATTTTTGAATTATGCAATTTCAGTGTTAGAGCAAGCAATAGGGCCTCCACTTCAAATCCTCAAATTTCCTGAGCTAAAAGTGAAGTGAAAGTAAGCTGGAGAAATGCTGACATTTGTCAGCGCTATTAGGTGCCATAGTAAATCAAGAAGTAAATCTTACTATATTAGCCTTACATAATTTTGTTGTATGCCATTATTACAGGGTCATTTTGACTCATTTGTGGAAGTTATTTTTGTAGTTTGTCCATCATCGCTATCAGCGATGATAACACTGAACACAGCAAGTCAATTGCTGACATCTGGGAACGCAGTGATATCACTATGACGAAGTCTGAGTGGGCAAAAAATACCCACAAGCAGTCAGATGATCAGACAGGTTGTAAACAAACCAAGTTTGTCCAGATTATCTAAACCATTTCACTGGAAGTCAAAATGAAAGTGAGCACACCTGAATTGTACAGGAACACTGTGTGCAAAGAACCACAGTAGGTCAAGTTGAAGCTAGGTCTGTAAATGTATGTTGGCAATGGACAATTTCAGTGATCATTTTATTGTTCACCTTTGTGCTATCGTCCAAATAATATCTCCATTGATTAAGAGTTGCAGTAATCCATAAGTAAGTCAGCTTAGTTGGCAACTACTGTAACATTGCATGCCACGCAACCCTTTTCCATAGCAGTTGCTCAGAAGTATACCATTTTGCCTCCCATGACCTAAGATGCGCCATGTTTGTTGACTTGTCTGCCAGCTCCGCCTGTCTCATTTGCCTATTTAAATCCAATGGCAATGTAGGCAGAACTAGCACAATAAGAAAGTCTAGTCTAGTAGGTGGAAATGCAAAAGCCCCATGACCAGGTGTCCTTATTTAAATACAGGTTGCAGGTTAATATAAGGTGGAAATAGGGTTTACATTATATCAGCTCTTTAGTAAAAGGCCCACATACAATAGGTAAGCATCAGTATCGTATTCTCAATTACATCTACATCCAACTACTGGGAGCCAATCTCAGCAATTAGACAATCCTAATGGAGCCTTCTTACCCTCAACAAACTCCTCTTCCCTCGGAAAAGTGTTGTTGTCTAATTGGCTTTAGATTGAAACTGGTATAAGCTTAGAGCTCAATTCACCACTTCAGAACATTTAGCAGTAGCTCAAGCTATTCTTGTGTTACTTAAAATCTGCATTTTCTGTTATTGCAGTCTCACCTACTCTCATTTTGACCCCCTGGGCTTGGTAAGATCCTGACAGGTGGGCTGCTCTTGTGTGATCTCATCTTGCTGCCACACACACAAACGCAAACGCAAACACACACACACACACACACACACACACACACACACACACACACACACACACACACACACACACACCCACATACTCACAAAATCTCTTGTTTGAAGCTGTGGTTTTGGAGACTGTAATCATCATGTATTTGCCTAACAAACCTTAATACATTTTTGTATGATAAGGGTGTACTTATTGTAGTTTTTGAATGAAATTATTTCCATGTTGGACAGTTAGTTATTTTGTATCTGTTTCTGCAAATTTCCCCACTGTGGGACAAATAAAGGTTTATCTTATCTTACATGTCTTTAACTGGTTCTTGACAGTGGTCATACATTGGGCTTACTTAATAATATCCCTCACCTCTCTATGATTACAGTAAATGTGCCTTTACTATTACTGACACTATTACTGCTAAAAATATTACTATCAGTGATATTATTACCATCTCTGCCACAGGATTATTATACTATATACTGCCTTATAACTAGTACAACTTCTGCTCCGACAACAGCTACAGATAGCATTAATGATTAACTGTTACTAGAGGTAGTAATTCTGCTGGTACTAGTGTCCCTTTTTCTACTACCATCACTAAAAGCACTGTTAAAGGTGTTTTGAACAAGTTCCTTTTTTTCTGATTTTATCTCTTGCACATGCACAAGAATGCAAGTGGCATGATATGTATTCCCACTAATGGTTTTGCACCGTTCCACTGATCAACAGTTTGAAGAGTCAAAAGTCACAATTCGCCAGCGAGGGCAGAAAAAAGACTGCTGGCTAGCAAACAATGAAACTATGGAAGCCATGATTTTGGTGAGAAATACTCAACGTAAATATAACTGCTGTTGTTGACAACAGGGCACCTTTAAAGTTAGCCCGACAGCTTTATGCTGAAAACACAGTGTGACAGTAGCACAAGCAGAAAAGGGTCAAGTCAGCGAACTCACTCGTTTTTGTCAGTTCCGCCACTGAGGTTCATTAACATGAGTCTTCATAAGCTACTGGTCATACCAGACCAAGTAAGACTGGAGCAGCAAAACCCCCGAGGGTATTGAATTGAACAATGGTTCTTTTTAATGCAAATTAATGCAACTTTTCATTTGTAAGAGGAAAATTGTGTTACACAGGCTATTCAATTCAATCTGTATCTGCCTTTAAAGCAAAACTGTTATTATTTGATGTGACAACTTCAATGCTGAAATTCTATGGTAATTTCCCTCAAACGTGTCATATTAAATCACTTCAGGTTTATCTCACACACAGGCATAAGCACACAGCGTAGATCATCTCCACATTAAATATTATCAAATAAACTGCATCATATCCATTAACACAGAGGTGGAGGACACTGACTACACCATCTGCTGTTTCATATTCTGGCCTCACATATCTGCAACCAGCATCAGCCTGATTCTGATCACAACACTATCACCGCCATATGCCTCAAACTGTCATTACCCAGCAGGCTTCAAACATGACTCATTACTCAGCAAAAGTATAATATTATCATGAATAGCATTAAAGCACTGCTACTACTTTTTGTGTTATGAACCATTTTGAGCTTTCCTCCTGAAAGCATCCAGAAGCATCTAGAAAGAGTGAAATCTTACATGAGGCTGTTAATGCGGAGGAAAGGCTTCATTTGTGGTCAGAGATGATTCAAACATGGCCTCTGTCTCCTGTTATTATTCCTGCTCTGTGTGTGCGGATTGCAGAGGATTGCAGGGCCACGCTGAGCTGCTTTTACTCTCTACTGAGACATGATGGTGTGGCAACCTGATCGGATCTGGCCATAAACAGGTTAAAAGAAAAGGAGAAATCAGCATCCACTCGAGATCTATCACGTCCTTCCTCTTTTACAAAATGAAATCGGCCCATCATTTTTAGGCGACATTAGCAGTCTTTCTGCCTTTTAAAGCGCGTGCGTGCAGGGTTTGTACACAGGGGATTCCACCGCACACACAACACACACCACATACAGGGAAGACATCAGCACGCACACACACACCCTCCTTACGCACACACACACGTTTCCCTGTCTCACACACACACACAGCAGCAATAATAAACATGCTCACAGCCATCAAACAGTTTGACATCACTTACCAATCAATTCACCTCACAAAGATTTACGTCAGCTTGAATAATGGTGATCAAGTCAACAATCCACAAATTAAAGATGACTTTAACCTCCATCACTTCCCCTGAAGAGCAGTAAAGCAGACAACAGGCCAGTCATCTGCCATCTGCGTTCTGGGATGGAGCCGCTGTAATAAAGACAGGTGAAATGAGATAAACAGGCCCGTACCCGCTGATGTTTGCCAATGAAGGTCCGGGCTCGGATCTCAGTGGAAATCCTCCTCTGGGTGTGTGTGTTGGTTCTGTCAGTCCCCGTGCGGCCTGGGAAGCGTGAGGACGGAGAAAAGGAGGGAAGAAGAAGAAGAAGAAGCAGCAGCACAGGACACCAGGAGCGGGAGCATCGCCTCTCCTCCGTTCACGTTACACCGGAGACTGAGACACGTTCACTGCTCCCGGATATAACAGCAGACAACAGCCCGATGTCACGCCTACGTCTCTCTCTCTCTCTATCTCACCCCCCCTCTCTCTCTGTCTCTCTCTCCCTCCCCCCGTCTCTGTCTCTATCTCTCTATCTTCCCCTCCTCTCTCTCTCTGTCTGTCTGTCTGTCTCTCTCTGTCTCTCTCTAGAAGGAAAAAGAAACCTTGTCACGCCAGAATATTGTGATGCCTTTAAGTGATCCTGGTACATTTGGAGTTTCAAATCTGGTGCCTTCAAGAACTCATGACGTCTAAATACACGAATACTCTCATGCAAAAGCCTGATCACCCTTTGTCACAAACAAACCGTGACCTGGGAGTCCACCTGCACATCTGAAGGGTCGTGTATTTAGGAGTGCGACCACTTATGCAATAAAATGTAAAAATCAATTTGAAATCTAACAGGGAGCCAGCGTAGGTAGGCAAGCACAGGGGTGATGGGATCATGCCTCTTTGCCCCAGTAATGAGTTGAGCAGCTGTGTATTCTACCAACTGGAGACAGTGTTGGGAGCCCGGGCTCATACAAGAGCAAAAAGGATTACAATACTCAAGCCGAGAATAGATAAAAGCATGTACAACCGAATGTTAGAGATTATCTTGAGGTGGAAGAAACATGACTGAACAACATTTTTGACCTGATCATCAGACAGAGATCCCCTGACTTTTCTCCTGTTGCCACCATGAATTGATATTTGTGGTTTTGAGTGAAATAACACAACTACTATTGGACGGATTCCCATTTGCTTCAGACATTCATGTTCTCCTCTGGATGAATTGTAATAACTTCGGTGATGCCCAGGCTTTTTCATCATCAGGTCTACGTTTTTGTTTCTCCAGTACTTTGGTCGAAGACAAAAAAAGGGCCTACCTGCAAAACTAATGGCATTCCCATTAGCCTCAGCTGTACTTTGTGTATAATGCTGATTAGCATATATTAGCATGCTAACATGCTCAACCAAGATGGCGAACATGGTACACATTGTACGTGCTTAGCATCAGCATATTAGCATTGTCATTGTGACAAGTTTAGCATTTAGCTCAAAGCACCACCATGCTTAACAGCCTCACAGAGCTAGCATGGTTGTAGACAGTAGACTTGGTTTTAGATAAACATATAGTGGGCTATAAGCAGTGTAGAGGGGAGAATGATTCTCTCAGAGCTGAGGGGTGTTGACCCTCGAAGAGCAGGGGATAATAAGGTGTTCAAGTGCAAGTTGAATCAAAGGCAACTGGACTTGGTGTAAGTTCTTGAAGGCGTTTCACTTCTCATCCATGAAGCTTCTTCAGTTCTGACTGACTGGTTGTTTAACACCCAGGAGCACCCGCATACTAAGTGGTACCAATGATGCAATTAATGACTCCACAGAGATATAAGTACCTGGGTCTCCATGCCAGTCAGTCAGAACTGAAGAAGCCTCTCGGATGAGAAGTGAAACGTCTTCAAGAACCTACACCAAGTGTAGTTGCCTTTGATTCAACTAGCACTTGAATACCATGACCTGGACGACTGAGAACCTTCGCAGACATATTTAAAACACTAGCATGTTTTTCAAGTTATGAAGAAGACAAAACCTAGAAACTTCTCAGGTCTGTTATGATTGAATTCGGGTTTTGGATGGGAAATGCAGCATCAAATTACAATATTGACATTTATTATTAACAAAGCCTTCATCCTGCCCCCAGTTGCTGAATATTACATACATTTACAACAAGGAATTCAAATGGTTACCTTTTAATAAGCTACTTATGTTTAGTCAAGTCTTAATGCATGCCTCTACATGTATAGGATTTGAACATTCATTACTTTGGCGCCATCTGGTGAAATTATCAGCGTTTTTGGGGTTTTTTTTTTTTAACAAACAGGTGTATATAAAGTTTTTGAACACATCATAGGACCTGTTGGTAGACATGTTGTATATTTTAATTATATTACTTCCAAATAGGGATTATGATTAAAATATCTTAATTATGTTAATTTTCTCTGCTTATATTGTATTTCTCTCCTCTTCAGTGAACTCTTATAGTTGAGTCTGTTCAGTCCATATATAGCAACTCAGACAGGCAACTCATGTGGAATGGACTATGATGTGAAACGGCAATGAGCTTTTGAAACAGCAGACCTTGATTTGTATTGATTTCTGGATCTATCTCAATTCAAGACTGCAACAAATTCACTGTTTTTGAAAAGAACAAACAAATGAACGAGCAAGCAAGCAAGCAATCAAACAAACAAACAAAATAACAAACAATCAAAGGACAACCTGATTAAATTTTTTTCATTAGTTTACCATACACATAAAGTCAGATTTATGAATATGACAATTTACAGACAAATACATTTAAGCCAGTTATCAGCTGCTCTGTTATTAGTATAAGCAGTAAAAATGGTACCACATATTCAGACATAAATTATTTTCCGTGTTGTTATTTTTACACATTAATTCTTCTTAATTCCTTGTTTCCAGGATCAAAATGAAATTTTCATCTCAAATTTAAACCAACATTAATGAAGTGTCTAAAGTGCGCAAAAAAAAAAGAGAGAGAAGAATTTGAACATTTATAATGGTATGACAACTGGACAAACTCCATCTGCTGATCAAGATCGTGTAATACAATCAAAAGTTCCACTAAATGGACCGTGTGCTAAATTTGTCGTACAAACAATCATAATACTGATCGTATTTCAGATTGACAAAATGACAATAAAACAGAGATATGTTTATATTATTATGCTGATTAATTTGCTACATTAATAAAAATTTACCATACTCAATTTACTATAATGACTATAGACTAGTCATGACTATATCAGAGACTGTCTTTCCAAAGTTGTTTTTTTATCTAACAGCAGAAATTCTGTTGACCACTAGAAGATAGCCTTGGTAACTACTTCACATTGTGATTTTATTCACATTACATGTCACAAATATGTTTTCAATCAATACAAAGTTTGCAGATTTGTGCACTCAATGAGCCATAAGGAAGTTTTAATGATAACAATGAATATTTCATTTTGACGCCTGCTCATATTCTTTTTGTTAGCAATAGTCATTTTTCACAGCAGACATTTTGACTTGAAAGGCACATGTGTAACTAAAGCATTAACAATGGCTCCATTCTGTTCAAGTGCTCCAATAAGTCACGACAGTGAGCTAGCAAGAACAATACCAAGACCTTGAAACTGAAGCAGCTGACTGGAATTCAGCCTTCATTCATACTGTCATATGTCAAAAATTAATTTAAGAGGACATTTCTTAAGAATAATAACCATGTTCATTCATAAGATCGATGAAAAAGTTACTCCGATAACTCAAATATTTTAGGTTCAATTTATACACCATAAAAAAAAAAAAGTGAAAACGACAGTATCCTCATCAACTAACTCTGATTACCAAAACACAGGAAGTAGCCTAAATATTCCACAGCATAAAACTACCCTACATTCCATTACAATAAAAACTGTGATAAAAGAAAGACACAAATGAAAGTTGTGCTTAAAAGCTGTTTTCACAGAAATCAATCATGTTTAGGAAAATGAGAAACTTCTTCTATTAATTCATATGGGTTATAATTACATGGCAACAAACTAACACACGCTAACTAACACCACACTGACTGAAAATCTGATTGGGGATGTAATGCACGTGACACATAGCCTCCATTTTTTTTTAACCATATTGAATGTAAGATATTAAACCCAATCTGGATTTGGTTGAATAGTAATTTGTCTTTTAATATTCAGTTTGTTTTTCAGATCAATTTCAGTAAAGTGAATCAATAATAACACAGTTAACAGAATCAACATACAGTAATGGGACTGGATAAACCAATGTAGAGACACATTTAACTTTGGAGAGAACTCTGTCTTTCATAGTAAGGACTGTGAAACGGATTTGCTTTTTGGCTTTCAGGGGATTTTAGGAGAAAGTGGAGGTTGTGAGCAAACCAGACAATGGTTGTCTGAACTTGGTTCATGGAACAAACCCTAACAAAGAACATGAACAATAATTAACTCCACAAGATGGCAGTAAAGGCTGCCGTAAAACGAAGAAGAAGAAGAAGAAGAAGAAGAAGAAGAAGAAGAAGAAGAAGAAGAAGAAGAAGAAGAAGAAGAAGAAGAAGAAGAAGAAGAGAAGATGAGGGAGGGGAAGAGAGAGGGGAAGGGGGGCGAAGCAACATTCGATGACGTAGATATTCGGCGACGCAAAAGCTAGCACTCCAGCTAGCAACATTAGCTTACGTTTTGAAAGGAGCTTATTGACAACTTCACACGTTATGCCGATGGCTATTTTATCTTGTTAGATGGTCCAGCAGCCGACCCGGTGCCGAGCAGTTGTTTGCTTAAGTCTCAGCCGTCAGTCGCCATGGCAGAGGAGGAGGATTTATCCCCAAACCTTCTGACAGAAGAGATGCAACACAGCAATGGCGACTTCGTAGCTCCGGATGGTTTGTGCTGGGTGTCAGTGCTGTCTTGTCTACTGCTGGCTTGTTCTTATGTTGGGAGTTTATACGTGTGGAGGAGTGACCTGCCGAGGTGAGCCATGAATAACCGTATGATAGATACACTCTGAGCACAATGAGGAGCAACGAAATGCTCTTTGCTACGTGATTTGGTTGTCCTATGTTCGTTCGGACATTATTTACCCAACCATAACTATGTGGCCTGGAACTCAGTGGGCTTTTACATCAAAGCCACAAACATAATATAACGTTATGTTCTCAGAAAATATAATGGGTGCACATGTTCTGTCTGAGCAGGTGCTCCTCATGCTGTATTTGACAGGAACACCAGTAGCGCCGCCATGTGGCCTGTAGTGGAGCTTTTGTCATGAGACCCCCCCAGTCATACCCCACCTGTGCGCACTGTGCATGTGATTACTGGTAGAGCGCAGATAAGACAAGATAAGATGAGCTTTATTGATCCCCCACAGGGGAAATGTACTCGTTACAGCAGCTCGGAAAACAGGCAAACTGAATTAAGTACGCAAATAAAGGATTTGAAATATGGCAGTATAAATAATAAGAATAACAAAAAATACTAGTAATTAGAAAACTATTTACACTATGTACACATTTTACCTTGTCGAAAGATAAGCATGGGTTATCTGAGCGTGGAGAATTGTACAGTTGCATATAACATCCAAAACACACATGGTGTGTAGTAATATGATTAACACCAGAATGATAAAAAAAATGCTGTAATATTGCACAGTGTAGCATAAAAATGGACACAATTATTGCACATTATGAAAAACTATGTATGGCCAGGAGAATATGTATAATTATTGCATAATAGTTACAGTTCAGTTAGGACACTATAATGAGGTGTTCAGGAGTCTGACTGCAGTAGGTATGAAAGGCCTGTGGTGGCTGCTTAAAGCTCTCACTGTCTCATGCAGGGGGTGAGAGGGGTTGTCCATGATTGATGTCAGCTTGGCTAACATCCTCCTCTCACCCACCTCCTCAGTGGAGTCTAGAGACCAGTCCAGGACAGAAACAGCCCTTCTGACCAGTTTGTTCAGTCTCTTCTGTCCCTCTCTGATTATGGCACCTTCATAGTCCATCAAGAGACCCACAAATCAAATCAGTGCTTTTATGCTGGAATAAGACAATCAAATAAGACAAAATTTGATTAAGCACAACTTCATATGCACAATATGAGCACAATAAAAACTAAAATAATAAATGTGTTCACGGTTTCCCTGAGAAATTGATTAGCAGAGGTGCTGAACACCCTCTTTTCACACACATCACTGCTGGATTGTGACTAATTGGGCATTTGTCTCGAATTTCCTAACTTGTAAAATACAGAACATTTCTTTTTTCCCATCTTTGCGATGTGCTGCTGAAATAATCACATGAATTAAACCTACATGAATCCTAATTAATTTTTTCTGACTTAAACAGAAGTGGTCTTTATTTTAGGCAGAACAGTGGATCTCCACTGAAAAAGACTGCAGGACCATGATTTCATAAGTAGACTTTTCAGCCCCTTGACAAGATTTGTCAATAACACCATATCTGCCTTATTTTATATTCATTTAGTCATAAAATTCCCCAATAAATTTGCAGGTAATGCCTTGTTTTTACAGATCTGTGGTCCTAATACCTTCTCTGGCGCATGCTAATAAACAATAAATTCATTTCTAATTCCCATATAGGCAGAATAGCCCTTTTTCTCAAAAGATATTTTGACATGTGACAGTATGAAAAGTACTGGTGTAAATAATGAAATGAATGATGTCTGAATTCCATTCAGTTTCAGGGTCCTGGTAATGTTCATGCTGACTCACTGTCTCACTGTCGTGATTTCCTGGGATGCTTGAATTGTTTTACAGGGAGTTATGTGATGGACTAAAGCTAGAAAGCATTAAAACTGCTAGATTTTTTTTTAATGGGGTTTGGTGTAACATTCTACATATGAAAATAAAGTATGTCAGAGTAATGCATTTGACTGCTTTAAGTTGCTTCTGCTCAGCTGACTGTGGCAGCTTGAGTTGTGTTCCTAGTCCTCTGTGCTGTTGATGATGGTGTGATCCTTGTCTCCTCTGCACACTCAATTCTCAGGGATCACCCCACTGTGATAAAGAGACGCTTCACCAGTGTACTAATTGTGTCCGGCCTGTCGCCTCTCTTTGTGTGGGCATGGAAAGAATTCACAGGTGTCAGGGTGAGTCTATATCTCAGAAAACACTGACCACTCTGTTTTACCATTCTGTTCTGACCAATACCTGAGTATTAAACATATTCATTTGGCTGTATATATGCTGTCATTTTGCTGTCTTTGGCTTGTTTGTGTGTGTGTGTGCGTGTGTGTGCATGCACATTTGTGTTTCAGACTGCCCCATCGTTGCTGGCCCTCATGGGGATGCGATTTGAAGGCCTCATTCCTGCCATCATACTTCCTCTGCTGCTCACCATGGTAAGAAATAAATCTTCTACGATGCTGATCATGATCCATGGGCTGGATTGAAGTTTGCTGAATTTAAGTGTCATTTTAAACAAAGTCCCAATCTTAGGTGTGAAGGGCTCTCCTTATTAAAATGCAGAGGTTTTTAAACTGTGGAGAGAATGCTGGAGAGTTGATGTGAAGGGGATAAGATACAATATGAGGTGAAAGAGACATGCAGTGCATGCAGGTGTTCTAAAAACAACAGGAAGCTAGTTATTGTAGTGTGTCACACGGCTGATTATTGTTAGGATTATTTTAATGGATTGTTAGGATTTTATTTAAAGACACCAAGAGTGGAGAGTATACTACAATATTTCCCTTAAAAACAAAATTACAGGATGTAAAAAAATCAACATACATTAAAGTGAAAAAGTATATGTATGTATGTGTGTAATATACACTTTACTTTTTTCTATTACATTCAAGAACACTTTTAGGCTACAAAAAAAGTGTATCAAAATGTCAGTGTAATGTATATATAAATATGGTGTATGATAGTGCACTATTACAGTGACTGGGAAAAGACTGTTGACTTCACTAGACAAGTAGTGTTTTTTTTTTTTTACTTTTACATTTAACTTGGTCCCTTAAATGTAGTTTTAAATGCTTCCTTGATAATTCAACCATATTGAATGTAAGATATTAAACCCACTCTGGATTTGGTTGAATAGTAATTTGTCTTTTAATATTCAGTTTGTTTTTCAGATCAATTTCAGTAAAAGTGAATCGATAATAACACAGTTCACAGAATCAACACACAGTAATGGGACTGGATAAACCAATGTAGAGACACATTTAGCTTTGGAGAGAACTCTGTCTTTCATAGTAAGGACTGTGAAACGGATTTGCTTTTTGGCTTTCAGGGGATTTTAGGAGAAAGTGGAGGTTGTGAGCAAACCAGACAATGGTTGTCTGAACTTGGTTCATGGAACAAACCTATTTGATGGCGATTTGCTTGTTTTAAAATGTTACCAATTTTCTGTTAACATGTAGCTTTACTTACTTGTTTATTTGTGCTTTTGCCTACAGTATGGGGTACTGTGATGCTATGCTGTTACAGACAGGAAGGAACAAGCACAACTGGCACTCCTCAGTTGTAATTTAAACTGGATGTTGAATGGAAAATGGATATTATGGATCTCAGATTTGATAGGCAATCCACAGTCAGATCTGTACAGCAGTCTACATAAAATGCAGCAAATGCTCATGTTTATACTATGAAACATGCATATTTCAGCGGAGCACCGCATCCAAATGCATTCACATCACAGCTACTCTTTGACACACCTGAAACACTTTGAAACACAGCGGACAGGTGTGCACATAACTGCACTCAACAAATATCAGAAATGCGTAACATCACTTGTTTCAAAACACATCTTTGCGTACCAGGCACGAGTACTTCATGAAGACTGAGCAGGAGATTGTTGTTACCTTGGACTTCCTGTGTTTGATTGAATTGGGCGCCGACCGAACTGTGCAGGTCATAATTGATGTACTAGTGAAGCTCTTCCATAATGCAGACTTGGATGACTGGATGACAAAGTTGGTCAGCGTGCCTGTCAACGTTGGTATATAGAGCTGCATTTTACCGAAATTATGGCAACAGGTTGCGATAGTGGATTTCCTTGTCCATGTACTGTGCACTCCACACACCTTTGAGAACTGTGAGAAATCAGCTGATTGCACGGTTCCTTACTGTGAGAGATTTAATTGCTCTGTTCTCAAGCTACAATAGTTTCATTTGCAAAAAGGTAGAACAAAAATCACTGCCATGTTGAAGATGTTGTGTGAAGAGGATGGAATCTCCTTTTTGAAACTGGGGGAGTTTCACAACATCAAATGGTCTGCAACATGGTACAGGCATAAAATACTGCCAGCCACTCAAATGCAACTAGCTACGAGTGATAACACTGATCTGCAGCATAGCTGCACAGACCGTTTTCACTGTTTTCTGGTCAACTTATTTGACATGTGGCAATATTTTTAAGACCACATGCAACAGGTTTCAGAAGGAAAAGTTGACCACTGGAGAATGTAAAGATGGGACAGTTTACACTTTTGCTTGACTGTGAGGAACACCGTTTCTAATGCTGATGCTGACAGGGACAAGACAAATTTACTCTGGGGTAATATTGAAGAAATCAATATTAATAAGCAATATTGAAATCAGATATGTCTCTTTCAAGTCGTGTGACCATTTTAAAATTTTTGATTCTTCGACTTGGCCTCAGGAAATGCAAGACCTCCAAAGTTTTGGCAATAAAAGGATGTGCACCATTCTTCAGAAACAAACATAGACTCCACTGAGAATGGTTGAGCTTAAAGCAGGCAGGAAAATGCTTGGCAGTGTCCTCTGTGTATGACTTGGTCCAAATAGCAAATACAAGCAATCTGGATTGTTACTCCAACATCAAGGTGGTTAAATTGTATTTTACACTGCCTTTAAATAGTGCAGCATGTGAGAGCGGATTCTCACATCTCAACATAATAAAAACCAAGTACAAATCTTGTCTCACATACTTGTTTCTCAGCCCTGATGCACATTAACCTGTCGAAGATGACTACAGAGACATTTGACCCAAAGCCAGCTGTTGGATGGATGAGACAGCTAATCCTTGGATGGAGACAATTTATGCTTGTTGGAGGACAGCAAGGATAATTGTTTATAAAAACCATGCTAAAATGTTTCTTTTCATTAAATGTAATCCAACCCCTCTCCATAAAATCCAAGCCTCTGCCTGAAGTTGGAACCTGTCTTGTGAATGATCCTGTGCTGCAGGTCCTGTTTCTGGGCCCTCTCATCCAGTTGGCTATGGACTGTCCCTGGAGCTTCATGGATGGGATGCGGGTGGCCTTTGGTAAGACAGCCAGCATGCTGGATTTTGTCCTCTTTTTTTTTTTTTTTTTTTTTTTTTTATGACCTCAGGGATTTGGGGTCTGTTTCAAATCTAGGTACAACTTGATGCTTTTTATCAGATTTTAGCTTTGGTTGGCGTTTTTGTTGTGTTTCGACCACAACTCAAAAGTCACATAACAGTCATTTCTTAGTCACGTGTTTGCTACAGGAAAATACTATTGTTTATTGCTTCATTGTTTCAGTACTATACTCAGTACTACTGCTTCAGTGTTAAATATTTCATATGACATGCCTTCGCTACAACAGATGAAATGACCTCTTCCTTTGTCTTCCTGCAGACCCGTGGTTCTGGATGTTGTGTTTCAGTGACATGCGCTGGTTGAGGAATCAGGTAGTAGCACCTTTAACAGAGGAGCTGGTGTTCAGGGCCTGCATGCTGCCCATGTTGGTTCCATGTGCTGGTCCTTCCACTGCCATCTTCACCTGCCCCCTCTTCTTTGGAGTGGGTGAGTTCTGTCATTGTCAGACTGCATCTCCAGGCTATTCACGTTAAAAATCTAAGGAGGGACTAAAGTATTTTCATAATGTTACGTGCTTAAGTGAATCTAGAATGGGATGTTTAGCATGGAAGTAATCTGTAGTTAGTAGTATAATTAGCATCTGCTGTATTTTATTTAAGAAAAGGAAGGGCCATACCAGTGTTTTACAAATTTTAGCAGCTTTAGCAGCTTTTCCAACTGTTCCAAACTGCCATTCATTTTCATATGGTATGAAAACGAATTAACAGGCTCATGAAAGTTGCTTGAGTTGTTAATTATTTTTTTAAAAACATACTGCACTGCATGGCCAAAACTACATGGACAATTGACCAAAGTATATAGACAGTCGAACATTCTGCCCACTTTTGTGGTAGTTGTCATTCCAAATCCATGGACATTAATCTGCTGCTACAACAGGGTCCTCATCAGGTCCAACATTGATGCTTGGTGATAAGGCCTGGTTTGCAGTTGGCATTCCAGTTCATCTCAGAAATGTTGGATGGGGTTGAGATCAGCTCTGCACATGCTAGCAAAGTTCTTTAACACCAAACTAGCAGGAGAATGACAATGACACTGTAGACTAAAAAGTGTTGATTTTCAAATTAATCTGCGCTAAAATTAGGTGATGATGTATGTTTTACAAAACTTAAAGCTATTTTTATCAATATTTTATGTTGTCAATTATTGAAATTCAATAACAGTGTGTAATACTAAAGATGTCTGGTGATTTATCACGAACCAGTAGCTGCCTGGGAAAAGTAGGAAAAACACAACCGAAAGTGAAAAAAAGTAAAACGCAACAGCTTGGTTTACAGAATAATTTACAAATCATAAAAAACAGTTTCTGTTTTTGAATTTTGTGACTTTATTTTGTTCTTACATTTTATTTTGAATCCAAGTAACAGTCATGAGGACGTGGTTTTGCAAGCAGTAGATCCATACATTGCTGATGTAAATTCCACAGCAACGATGTTGTGTCTATTCCAGCTCACTTTCACCATGTGATCGAGCTTCTGAGGTTCAGACAGGGCACGCTGTCAGGGATCTTCCTCTCTGCAGGTGAGAATTGGCGTGTTTAGTGATGTGTCATGTGCTCAGAGTACAGTGCGCTCATTATGACTGTATCACACTGCCAGAGTTGAAATAATACAAAAAAAAAATACAGTAGTAGGAAGAAGGTGATGATAGACAATGTTTCTCTGGTCTACAACAGTGTTCCAGTTCTCCTACACAGCAGTGTTTGGGGCCTACACTGCCTTCATCTTCATCAGAACAGGTGAGGAGCTCTCATTTACTCTCTGCATTGGGAGACCATTTTGGGACATTAAGATAAACCTTAGATAAGATAAACCTTTATGGGAAATTTACAAGTATTTACAAGTAGTATTATTATAAGTATTTCACTAATCCTTGAGTATCAGTCAACATCTAGTTAAAATGAGTTTGGGGTTTATAGTTAGATACATTTTACATTTATTTTATAAAAAAGTTAATATTAAATGGCAGCTCACTGATTGTATTTTTTACTTTAAAAATGAGGGCGCTCAGATTTAGGCTGATGGTCAATAAGAACAACTAAATAAATGTGCAAATGTCAATATTGAAGTAGTGCTCAATTATAATCACAGTGGAGCACTACTTACATATTGACATACAGTATGAAGTTGATGAAAAAAATATTGAAGATGAAATTAAATCAACCATTTTACGATTTAGGGGACTGGAGAGTTGAGAGGGATGCAAAGATGATGCTTGAGGTGTATTTGAGGCAAGAATCGTGCTCCTTGTTGGAGTTGTAACTCAGTCAAATCTGAACACAGACATGAAACACGTTGTGATATCATTCTGTGTGACTTACACTTACCAACGATATCATTATCTCTGATGTCCATGAATTAACATCCATTTGGAAATGACTAGAAAAAAAGATGTTTCAGAACTTGCCTGAGAATAATCAGTTTTCAAGTTTTCTTCGGGATCAACTAGGACAAGCAGATCAGAGATCAGGTCAGAGATCCACTTTAAAATACAAGGATGTTGCTCTAGATGGCATTTATATTGTAGGAAGACTTGCAGGTCACAGAAAAACAGTAGGTAATAGCAGCTGTAATTATTCTTGGGGCCAGGGAAAAAAAATTACCCACATATGCTTTCTGAACTGAATTAAAATTGACCTAGGTAATGGGTCAGGTGATGTTACCCCAAAGAAATCTGGGCACTGTGGATGACTGCAGCCGGTGCTCATCTATACAGGGCAGGTACAAAATGGACTGGCTAAATGCACACGTGAACAAACAAATCATCGCCAGTCTCAAGTCCTCTAATGGATTTCCTGTAGCAAATGGTTTAGCATGTTTGTTTGAGTTTCCACAGACATACCCAACTTTGGTTTAACAGTGACGAAACATAGTTTTCATTCAATCCAGCACTCTGTCCATTGTCCACTCTGTTACTATAACTTAAAAACCAAGAGTGCTCCCAAACGATAGTTATAAATGACATCACAGGCTCTGGTTTCTAGTTTGTTTTTGCTGTACACACACTTGGTACATGGTAATTACATGGTTACAATTAGTCTGTATCAAGTGAATTTGACATTAATTAGGTTGTACAAAACAAAAAAAAGTCATGCACTGGACTGAACATCCTGTACCAAATGGTTCAGGATGAATCCATGTACCTTAAATCCCTGATGTATACTGGTTAAGTCTAGTATCAATGTTTCCTCTTGCTCTGTGTTGCAGGTCACCTGATGGGTCCGGTCCTTTGCCACTCCTTCTGTAACTACATGGGTTTTCCTGCCATCAGCACAGCTTTGGAGCACCCCCACCGCATTACTGTCCTCTCCTCCTACCTGCTGGGGGTCCTCCTCTTCCTCCTCTTCCTCTTCCCCTTCACTGACCCCTCCTACTATGGCCTCCCCACGCCAGTCTGCACCCTAACTTCCTCCCCCAGCTCCCTCTGTCTCTCCTGATCCTCACTCTTACACACTTCCCTGCTATTGTCATGTCACCTTCCACTGATAAAGCAGTCGAGAGTGTTTTTTTTTTGCCAAGTTAGTGTTCAGGTCAGGTCCTATTTGGACCCACAGTGCTAACAGCCATGTTGGCTAAGTTGCCATGGAGAGGTGGGGAAATCTGTAGCCATTTTCTGTGGTCTATGGACCCTTGATATGTCAGTGCATTTACATGACATATTTCAGTCAATCGGCTGATGCTGTTATACAGAGTGACTCATTTTGAGTAGGTGTGGTTTCATGTTTCTGGGCGTGAACCCAAGACCATCCCGTTCCAGGACAGCTTCTGTAATCTTTGACCTACGCTACCCTACCTTGATATATTTTTTTAGTGTAGTTATAACACTGAAGGACAATTCTTCCTCAGATCCTCTTACGCTGATAAATCTCATCAATTTGTGATGAAGCATCGTAATGTACCTTTTTGGTGTACTCATTTTCCACTCAACCTGCCTCATCTTCTTAAAGGATAATACTGGTTTATTACAACTTAGGTCTTATTTTCATAATTTTGACAGTCATTTTTATCAGTAATGACCAAGCTATTGCAGAGATTTGAATCACACATATGTCCAGTTTTAAACAAACCCACAAATTAGTCAGACTTATTTGAACAAACAGGATTAGTAAAATTATTACGTCTATTGTACACCAGTCCACTTTTGTTCGTGCTCACTTTCAGTTTGACTTTCAGTTTCTTGCTTCTCTAAACCAATAGAAATGATGGCCAAAACTATTAAAATAGGACCCAAGCTGTTGGGTTTTGGGTAGGCTTGGGGCCATTTTATTGAATAAAGCTTGAGGATTGGATTCAGGTTTGGTTATTTACAAATATAACTTGTTGCATTGGTCTGGCGAAATAATGGTCAGTAATGAATGAAGTGAAAAAAAATAGCTGCAGATCGTGGGCTGGCTTTAGATTGTAAATTTGGCAGTCGTAGTTCAGGGTTCAGTTGAATCTAAAAGATTTGTAGCCCTGCCTTGCTTTCCAAAAGTTGTGATAAATCAGAATTATCCTTTAATGCCTTTGCGCATCTCTTGAGTGAGACATGGAAATTGTTGCTTTCAGCTAAGTGGGTTGTTGGAGAAACAGTTTTTCCAGTGAAGACATTGAGAGTCACAACCCTCACTAAAAACTCAACATGTCTCAAGGCTGCACTGCATTCTGGTCTATAGAGGCTCATAGAGATGCGTCTTTGCATCATCTGTCTGCGATTGTTCGATTGCAAATAACCCTGCTGTGGTTGTGCTGGAGTACAGTAATGTTAGTGAGGTGCTGAAACAGGAAAAATACACAGTTAGGCAAAATGGTCGCAGGAATTCAATCTACATCACCTATAGCTGTTTTTAATATTATGGGCTTGTTTTTAAGAATGACGTTTCAGCTGGATTTCTTTCTTGATTTGAATTCAGACGCCAGGACTCTGCTGTTGTAGAGAAACCTTCTGCTGGAATCAGTCAGTGTTTTGTATGATATATTAATGGTTATTTATATACCTCTGCATGTTTCAGTGCTGGCAGCTTTGTTGGGATAGCTTTGATGGGATAGCTTTGGGGCGGGGGTCACTGTTCATAATGCCTGAAATTTACCGTGTGTAAGTGCACAAACACAATTGACAAACTGGTTGTGCTTGTAAGAGTAAGATGTCTTTGGGGAGGTAAAACATGATTGCTCAGTTGAGTGAATCTGTGGGTGTAGTGGTCAAACTGTGCTGCCATGACAGTTGTGAAAAACTATCATCCTGTTGTTGTTTTGTAGTGCCCCTTGTTGTGACACTTCAAGCTGAAGCTCACTCTTAAATTATGCTAAGGGTCCGATCACACCACCATTTCTAATGATTAGCTTGTGGAGACAAAGTCACTATGTCTTCTGGTTGCACACACCATTTTTTTTTTGTTGTGTTTTTGCTGTCAGGAGGCCGTCACCTTGTTTTCTAGTGTGCATGTGTGGAATGTATCTGCCTTTGCAGACCCCAAATTGTAGTATGTACAAAAGTTTGTGCGTGTCTGGTGCGAGTCTGCAGCTGTAGTGTGTGTATAGTATGATCCAAAGCTCTAGGATTTTATTGGACATATTTTCTTATACTGCAACTCCTGAATTTAAGCTTCTGTTGCCTGAAGCATCTGCATTGTGTCCTTACACAAAGTATGCTTTGGTCTTAAAGTTAAACTCCAGGTGTTTTTCGAGGCTCTTTCTAACCGGTCACTATTAAAATTTGGTACTATGATTTCTTAGGCTGTCTCTTACACAGTATACCTGTAGATTTAAAAGGTGTGAGTATGCCTGCTGCTCCTGCTGTTTTGCTTCAGTTATATGTTGCCTTTAATTGATGGGAGTGCTACTCCATCACTCAGGTGTTGTTAAATAGAGGCAAGGATGCTCCAACCACTACAATGCATGCTGCTACTTGTATATTCACAATGCAAAGCCAGGAAAAGTCATTGTGCTCACATATGTACATAGATTTAAAAAATGACAAGATAATGGTCTGTGATTAACATACCTGTTGAAATTAGCCACCAGCACATGACCTACTTAAGGGGAAACTCATTTATTTATTGACCTGGGTTTTGATTTAATAGTTCTGGCCATTATTTTACTTCCTAACACAGGTAGCTGTGGAGTTGAAAGGGAGTCCATTAGGGCAGCAACACAAGCAATCAGAAGATCAGACAGATTTTAACTAATTACACAGTTTAAACCAATTATCCAAACCACTTATCTCTGTAGTGGAAACACAATTTGCCCATTCTAGACAAATCTTTGTGATCTGGTCTTGGACTTGTTGTGATGTGTCCCAGACACTACAACAGTTTTGATTTGCACCGGTCTTGGATCTCCCCAGCTGGAATATGGCTGTCAGGTTTTCAGAAAAATTAAGTTGATGATTTATTTGAATAAAACCAACATAGCCCAATCCTTAATTTCATCGACATTCCATTCACTCGCTGTGTCTCTGATGTCTCACTTGGGTTAACGCCAACGCATGACTTCAGATTCGTTGTGGTGGTAGTTATATTTTAAAAAAAGTAGCAAACAGCCTTGCCTTCACCATTTTTTCCATTCATTTTTCCATCTACAGAAAAATCCTAGATATCGCTACATGACTTTTCACAATGTTTGGTATTATGGCTGTCTACCTTTTGACCGCTGGTAGTGCTGTCGAGTCATGTGTTTATGAGTGGGCCCTTGGTTTGTTTATATTGTGCACATGCACACGTGGGCAGGTCAATTCGGTTTCAAGCTACTCCGCTGATTGATAGTTACATTACCTTATACAGTAAGAAACATAACAGCAATGCACCAGTGAAGGCAGGGAAGAAGAAGATTGCTGGCTAGTAAACATGGATATAAAAGAGTACACTTCTAACCAAACAGATACAAAATAATCAGCTTCACAAATGTTTTATGATGCCCCAAACTGTCCTATCATATCAACATAAAAAACAATGTCTTGCAGAAATTCAGAAATGTAATGCTAAATTTAAGTCTTGCACTAGCTTTTAATCAGTTTTTACCTCTGCAAGGTACAGTATGATGGGCCATTATAGAGGACAGTTTGGTTCATCACTTTGAGATTCATTTTCAGCTTCACTTGCAGATAAGTGGTTTAGATAATATTGTTAAATGTGCACTTCAAACCTGACGGCTCCAGTGGTGGCCTTGTGCAACTCTGCCTCACCAGACTGTAGCAATGTAGTTTATCATTAAATATCATCATAAGCAGCTAAATATAATGTTCAAGACTAACAAAATGAGACTGAAGTTGTAAAAAAGAAAAAGATTTTTCCCTCAGTGAGCACTCACTTTTGTTTATGACAAACCTTTGATTTTAGACAGTTATAGTTGTTTGCACTAAACCTTTGCACAGCCTTGTTATATTCTTGTTCTCCAGAGGGGATATTAGGGTGCATCACTGACTTTTTTCTGAAAAATGCCCTTTAATTTTGCTTATAGAGTGATTGGCACAACCAGCCAGTGTCCTTGCTGTGAAACAACTGAACTGCAGAATTAGACAATAATTTTTTCATCTGACTGACTGATGAACTGACTGATTGACTAGTTAACCTCTTACTCCACTGGTTGAAGTTATTTATAGCTTACAGTTAGTGATATTTGAAATGCTTTCTGAGAGCGACAGGAAGAACTCAAAAATACTATAAGCTATATTCATACTGTGAAGATGAAGTGGGCTGGTTGGGTCTTCAGCAATAAATCCTATATGTGGGAAAGTTTTTGGATCCATTTATCTGACTGAATGAGGAAAGCAATAGATTCTGTGGATGAAACAAGCCTTGTATGTATATTCATTACTTTGACCAGTTAAATTATTCTATATAAGTTTACAAACCCTTGGCAGGCAGTGAACTTGGACAAGTGGAACTGTTTTGATGGGAGTTGTACCTTACCTACCTGAAGCTGCCAGCAGAGGACGTCAGAGCATTTTGACGGAGGCAAAACTGCTGGAGACTAGACTCAGTGAGAACCTCTCCATTCTGTTTATCAGTCTCTCTGACATTAGTCATCAGTCACTGGAAAACCAATTCACTCTAACCTGTTTATCCTTTACCTTCTACACGATTATGCCCCAATAGAGAGATTGATGAAGAGAGGAGAACCCCTGTGGTGAGACTCTCACTGATGTTAGTCCCTTGTTGAAAAGTTTTAGTTCCTTCTGCCTACAACATTGTTCTCTCTGAGCTTCTCCTCTTGCTGCCTGTAAATCATCAGCGTTTTTTTGCTCAACTATAGACTCAGCATTTGTTCTCTTATACCGCAACCAGGCTTTACGAACATTTGCAGCTAGTGGTCCATAACACCTTGTCTCGAGATTGTATTCTATTCATATATTAAGTGGATCATCTTAAAGAGCGGCATGTCCAGTCATTGACTTCACTGGAGAGTTTTTGTGGCTTAATGCTATTCACCATCCTGTTTTTGTATTAATTAACAGGACCCCAGTGAGAGTCAATAAAATATGTAAATCTGGGTATGGTATAGTTGAAATTTAGTTATCAAAATAAAGGGTTAAAGTTAAATTAGACTGCGTGGAAATGATGATGTACCTGATTTTCAAACCTATTTAAAGCCACTATGTAGATTTTGTAATACATGTAATAATAGAATCTTTACATTCTGATACCATGTATTTTTGTTTCTGGAGAAATTTGCCAATTCCTGTGAAAACTGGTCTCAGACTTTGGCCTCTAATTTCACAGTAGGAAACTGGCAGTAACTGTCAATAACCCTGGGCTGGTGTGTGTTCTCTGTATAAATACAATACTCATTACAAACACATGTATAAGTCCCTGTAGGGGTATAATAGGAAAGTTATACAGGGCCTGAAATGCCCTGAAACGCTCCAGTATTTCCCAGCTGAATACTGCTGACAGTGTATATGTCGGCCAAAATGTTAAAATTAATATATAATGAATATTAAGAAATTAAAGTACGGAAATAGCAAACCAGGTTTCAGGTCATGTATAAACAACGTCTCCATTTTATAGTTTGTAAATGTCCCACTCACTATGTATCTCGGTCACTGTTAAAAAAACCAAAAACAAATCAAAGGGATATGTATCCGTAAGATCATTTGCTTAGTTATGTGTTTATGTTAAAAAAACACTGTTCATGATACCAAATATCAGGATCAGACTTAAAAATCCTATATCAGTTGTGCTATAACACAGATGATTATTTTTACTGAGTTAATTTTGGCTTTGCATATGCCACTGCTGGTCTTCTTATGCCACATACCACCAGCCCATACTGCTACAGCACACTGTCATGAAACTAGAGACCCATCTGTTGCTTTGAGCCTTTTATTTTCACTGATTGGTTAAATGAAACTGATTTTTTGTGGTAGTTTTTTTCTGAGTGTAGCAGCGTGCTTTACTGTTTGCCACAAGGTCTTTTTCAACACTGCCACTGTGGGGCACCAAGTTCATTTCACATAGTGGCTTTAATTTTAGAAAATGAAAACTACATCAATCAGTTAATCAATTTTGAAAATCCTCCTCAACCTCATCTGTTTAAGTGACCCCATAACAAACCAAAGCAAACTAATATATATACATATAAGAAATACAAATTGAATATTGATCAACCTTACAGATTGAATCACATGTTGCTAGCTATTCTGTGTTGAGCTGTGTGTCCCCCTGGTCAAACTTTCCGTTTCTGTGAATAGTTTAGTGAGTAAAAGATGAACTGATCTTCAAAAGGCATGAAGTTAAAGGTTAAACATTCTTTTCAACATTTAAGCAAGATTAGCATATTATTTTTGTTTTGTACAATTTTAGAGTGAAAATGAGCAACACACCAAAATTTGGGTCCCCTAAGAGATTTAAGCTTTCAGATAACTTTTACCATAGTCTCCTAAATTAGCTTGTTAGGGCTATGGCTTGTTCACAGTCATCAATAGAAAAGGCCAAGTGCTACAAATCTCAAAGTTTTATGAATACTCTGACTCCTCAAACCTTGTCCCAACAATCAGCCGTCATGGGCTCCTCTGAGCAGCTGCACACAATAAAACATGATCCCCACAAAGCAGGAGAAGGAAATAAGAAGAGAGCAAGGTATTTTCGGGTGGCTGTTTCTCAGTTTGTAATGTAAATAAGAAATGGCAGTTAACAGGATTTGTGGAGATCAAGTTGAAGTCTAAAGACCAAGAAATCTTTCAGAAAGAACTGCTCATAGGATTGCTAGAAAGGCGAATCAAAATCCCTGTTTGACTGCAAAAGACTTTCAGAAAGAATTTAACAGACTCTGGAGTCATGGTGCCAGGAGTTTTCAAAGGGACATCTAAACAGTTCTTATGCATTTTGGAAACAAGTCCAGTGGTCTGATAAAATACAAATTGAACTTTTTGGCCACAAAGAGCAAAGGCATTTAGACAACAAAGGGTGCCGAATATCATGAAAACGACACCTATCCCACTGATATGCACAGGGCTGGGTTGATCATGCTTTGGGCTTGTGTTACAGCCAGTGGCATGGGGAACATTTCACTGGTAGAGGGAAGAATGGATTCAATTAAATACCAGCAAATTCTGGAAGCAAATTCCATACCACCTGTAAAAAAAAGCTGAAGATAAAAAGAGGACTTCCACAACACGACAGTGATTCTAAACGCACCTGAAAATCCACAATGGACTACCTCAAGAGGTGCAAGTTTAAGGTTTTGCCTTTGCCCTCACAGTCCCCAGACCTAAACATCATCAAAATCTGTGGATAGACCTCAGAAGAGCAGCGTATACAAGGCAGCCACAGAACTAGAAGCCTTTCGCAAGGAAGAATGGGTGAAAACCCCAAAACATATTAAAAGACTCTTATCCAGCTACAAAAAGTGTTCATAAGCTGTGGTACTTGCCTAAAGGGGTGTTAGTACTGACCATGCAGAGTACCCAAACATTTGTTTCAGGCCCTTTTCCTTTTTTATTTTGAAACTGAGAAAATGAAAATAAAATAGTAATCTTGCTTGAAGAATTAAAGAGATGTTTCAGCTTTAACTTTATGCCTTTTGGAAATCAGATCGTTGTTTAATCACAGCTATTCACAGTAACAGAAATTTTGACCAAAGGTACCCAAAGTTTTGCATGCCACTGTAGCTGCTAGTGTTAGCAATTTCAATTTCCCATTCTTTTCCTGATACAAACGGTACACAGCATGGTTGCAGTCTGTGCCCTTTACTTTTTGATTTATCCATTGGGCCCTTTGATCAAGAAATACCCCATTCAACTAATCCAGATGTCTGGATTTATTTGTGTTAAAAGAGCCACATTTCAAGTTTTCCCCTCTTTACCCCTTATAATTGCATTATAGCAAACTTATCAGTAATGTGTAATCATGCGTTGTTCCATCACACAAAGCCCAGATATCATTGGCAAACAGGCTGTCACTTAGAATGCATTTTCTTTCGCCATTGCCTGATCTGGAGTTTTTCTGTCACTGGCTTAACCTCAGATGCAATCAGGGTGAAACTCTAGTTTTGCCTTTACTGCTGTAGAAAGAAAAAAGACATTGTATTTGTCCTCAGTGTCCTCAGTCAACAATGACACATCAGAATTTGCTGTTGAAGGTGCAGAGGCTGCACATCTGTAATGATATGCAGAGAGCAGCATCAACAGAGACTGCAGAGTCTATTTTTGCTAACCTTTAGCAGCTCCGTTATTTTAATATACAACACCCGGAGGAAGAATAATTTCAAACAGCAGAACTTGTGAAATATGAATAGTGAGTCAGTTGGTGAAACAGAACTCCACATATGTTTATATTGAGCACTCTATTTTATTATGAGATCTATTTTGGTGACAGGAACAGAGTGTACAGATATGTGCATGTATTTTATGCTCACTGTGTCACACTCCTTGTACAATTCAAGTTAGAGACTACAGAACCCTGTTTTAGTATGACAATCTTTTACAGAAACTTTGGAATCACTCTGCAAAATATGTATTTGTAAATAAATAACATCATTTTCTACATCCCTCAGTGTCTGTGCTGTTATTGATGCCTCATTAAATTGAAGTCTGTGTCCAGATGTTGCAGGATGTATGTATGTATTGTTGTCCACTCATCTCTGCTTGATGCTTCATGCTCTGGGCTACATTAACTGTTGCTAGCATAACACACTCAAACTGCTGACTCAATGGTTGAAGGTCAGTTTGCATAGTGGGTAATAGACAGTGTCAGGTTTTGACAAGGGGGAAGAATGAGTTGAATAAAAAATACAATATCTCTGGTTCTGCTGCATTGACTTTGATCCTTTAAAAAAAACTTCATTGTGAATCAGACAACGTCACAAGAGTGCAATGCTAAAATGGTGGTATATTTTTAAAGTACAGAGAGTCTAGACGTTATTAGCCTAGCTTAGCATGAAGACTGGAAGCATGGAGAAACACCTAGCCTGACTATGTCCAAAGTTCAAAAATAAGATAAACCTTTATTTGTCCCACAGTGGGGAAATTCTAAATACACCCACTAACACCTCTCAGAAAGGAGGCAAATAAGCATATCATAATATGAGCATATAATAAGCATATAATATAAACAAACATGTAGGTGGTGTGAAGCTTTGAGATTGAACAGAAAGAACAAGTATAAGAAAAAGGGAAAAAAAATCAATGAGGTTAAGACAGTAGATAGAGGAGGAGGAGAAGACGTAAGGAGACAGGAGACTTTTTTGCAAGGTTGTGTCACATAACAGCAGGTCTGCAGCAGTGTGTCGGCGCGTTATATATTTGTCGATGACCTTATCTCCCACAAGATGCAAAGAAACTTGGTGAACTGTCAAAGCTAAGAGGAACTTCCCTCTTTGGAAATATACAGCAACTTGTCCTCCACCTGAAAAAAGTCTGTGTCCAGAATCCAAAGTCCAACCTGGTTGTCACTTGCTTTTGAAAAGAAACACAAATCAGAAAACACAGGGGTTGCCTCACATCAAGGAGGTCCTGGGTTTGATTTCTGGTCAGGGCACTTTCTGTGTGGAGTTTGCATTGGTTTCCCCTGGGTATTCCCATAAATACCCCCCACCCTCCAAAAAATGCCAATGGGCAAATGTTGATTAGCTGGGTATACTGGGCAAAGCCAGTCATATAGCTGAATAGGTTTTATTTTACTGTTTTGAGACATAAATATGCAGCCATAGCTTATAGGCTTACATTTACATTGTATAGCCAAAGCTGAATAATACTCTGAAGACCGGACAAATTATCAGGCAGCAGAGCCAAAGCTCAGTTTCATATTTTATTATTTACACTATTTATACTGACACTAGTTGTTGGCTGTATGGACACATTTCCTTACAGAAACCAGATGTGAGTAGATGTCAATAGATAGCATTCACTTCACAGTGTTAACCACAGATCTTACTTGAGGTGAATTTGTTTTGTTACAGAAGATGTACTAGCAAATCTCTTCTTTGTATTCACTATACACGGTTAGAGTTTAAAGGGTTTATTCCATCTCAGTGCAAAAATATTAAATGCTTAATCAGAAACATACAAAAATCATTATTTTTCATTTTATTATTATTAGTTATTTATTATTTCCATTTTTCGATTATTGACGTCTTTCTAGTTGTGGGTCTAAAAATGTAAAAATGCATGAATGGATTTTAGTGGATACTTGGGGGGGGCAATCCAACTCAGCAACCAGTTAACTCAACATCAACATATCACTTTCTGACATTTTTACTGTTAAAGTGCAAACAGTTGTACATTTCCACATATGAAGTTTTACAACTAGATTCAGGAACAAAGACCACACCTCAAACTTATCCCATTTCCGTACAGCAAGTACTTAAGCACGCCATATCCGTCTCCTTGCCCTTTGACTCAGCTTTCACATGACACGTGACACATGAGCACACAACCTACCTGCAACAATGGACCATGAGCTCCTCCTCAATCCATCTGACAGCGATCTTTTCACAAAGTCAAACAAACCGCTGAAATCCCAGACTCTTCTCCATCTCCCACCATCCGATGCCGTCAGCAACTGCAGCTCTGCTCAGTGATCCACATCCCCCAACACTCTCAGCCTCCGTCCTCTGACAACTCGCACCTCATCGGTCCCTCGCCCGCAAGCAAGGCCAGGGGAAGACCCTGTCTTCAGCGCCGGAGGGACGCAGTCTCCGGAAGAAGTCCTAATCCTTACCCATCCAAGATCCATTGGACCATGGAGGTGCCTTCGGCCAAAATCCACTGCTTCCTCCTGTTTCTTCTTTTCTCCCTCCCTTCCGAATCAGAATCAGAATCAGAATCAGCTTTATTCGTAAGGTATGCGTACACATACAAGGAATTTGACTCTGGTTTCACTTTGATCTCCGTTCTTATATATAAGTAGACTGACAACAAAGAGTAGACTAACAAGACTAGGAGAACATAGGCATTTTCCTAAAACCTGAGATGTAGTGCAAATATATATATAGCCGAGTGCAAAATATGCTGAAAAACTGCAGAGTATACAGAGTATGTGCAGATAAATACAATATACAGTATATACAAGACAAGAGGTAGGTGGATATGGAAGTATACACAGTATACATAGTATGCATGGTTTGTGCTGGCAGATGATATTTACATTGTAACCATGGTGTGTATATAAACAATGAAGTATGTAATAATATGAAAAAAATTATTACAGGTGAATGATTGTTACTATAGCTGTTCATCAGAGTGACAGCCTGAGGGAAGAATCTGTTCATGTGTCTGGTTGTTTTGGTGTGCAGTGCTCTGTAGCGCCTACCAGAGGGGAGAAGTTGGAATATATTGTGTCCAGGGTGTGTTGGATCTGCAACGATGTTTCCTGCCTGATTCCTGACTCTGGACCTATATAGGTCCTGAATGGAGGGCAGATCTGCTCCGATGATTTTTTTCTGCAGTCCTGACTGTCTGTTGTAGTCTGTCTCCATCCTGTTTGGTAGCTGATCCAAACCACACCGTGATGGATGTGCAGAGAACAGACTGAATAGTGGCAGTGTAAAATTGTATCAGCAGCTCCTTAGGCAGGTTGAACTTCCTAAGCTGGCACAGGAAGTACATCCTCTGCTGGGCCTTTTTCCTGATGTTGGATTCCCACTTTAAGTCCTGGGAGATTGTGGATCCCAGAAACCTGAAGTTTTCCAAAGTAGACACCGTGCTGTTCAGAATGGAGAGGAGGTGCAGAGCGGGGGGGTTCCTCCTGAAGTCCACTGTCATCTCCACCGTTTTGAACGTGTTCAGCTCCAGGTTGTTCTGACTGTTGTTCTGCACCAGAGGGCTGATTACTGTTGTGTTGTCTGCAAACTTCAGGAGTTTGACAGATGGGTCCCTTGAGGTGCAGTCCTTGGTATAGAGAGAGAAGAGCAGTGGTGAGAGCACACACCCCTGGGGGCACCAGTGCTGATTGTGCGGGTGCTGGATGTGATGCTCCCCAGTCACACCTGCTGCTTCCTGTCCATAAGGAAATTAGTAATCCACTGACAGGTGGGAGCTGGCACAGTGAGCTGGGTGAGTTTGATGCACAGGATGTCTGGGATGATGATGACGAACGCCGAACTGAAGTCTAAAAAACAGGATCCACACATATGTCCCTGGACAGTTGAGGTGTTGCAGGATGTAGTGCAGTCCCATGTTGACTGCATCATCCACTGACCTGTTTGCCTGGTAGGCAAACTCCAGGGGGTCCAGTAGGGGGCCTGTGATGTCATTGAGTTGGGCTAACACCAGTTTCTCAAAGGTTTTCATGGCCACAGATGTCAGGGTGACGGGCCTGTAGTCATTTTATCCTGTGATGCAGGGTTTCTTGGGGACTGGGATGATGGTGGAGCATTTGAAGCAAGAGGGGACTTCACATACCTCCAGAGATCTGTTGAAGATCTGTGTGAAGATTGGCGCCAGCTGGTCAGTGCTGACTTTAAGGCAGGAGGGAGACACGCCATCTGGACCTGGTGCCTTCCTGATCTTCTGTCTCTTGGAGTGCTGACACACACTCTCTTCACAGATCCTTAGTGCAGGTGAGGGGTCGTTGGGAGTCAGTGGGGGGCAGTGAGGCGGTGGTTGAAGCACTCCAATCAGTGCAGTCAAAGCAGGCCTGTAGTTCCAGCTTTGCCTCGTCAGTTCATTTCCTCACAGACTTGACCACAGGCTTAGCAGATTTTAGTTTCTGCCTGTAGGTTGGGATGAGATGAACCAGACAGTGATCAGAGAGTCCCAAAGCTGCCCGGGGAACAGAGTGATAGGCGTCTTTAAAGGTTGTGTAGCAGTAATCCAGGATGTTAGCATCCCTGGTGGGACACTTAATGTGTTGACTGGATTTTGGAAGTTCATGACTGAAGTTTGCTCTGTTGAAATCCCCCAAAACAATGAGCAGGGAGTCAGGATGTTCTAGTTTCACATTTGTTATCTGGTCAGCCAGGTGTTGTAAACACCACCCCTACCCTCTCCCTCCCCACAATCCTCATGTATTTAATGTTTCTCACCCCACTCCACAGGCACCCCCTTTCCCACATTCCCGCCCACAATGGACTCCACAACCATGCCCAACTATCTCCCTCCTCCCAACAACTTCACTCTAGCCACTGCATTATCCCCCATACACCCAGTGTTATCTACAAGAATGTCCCCCGTGTCACCCACACTCAGGCATCAGATACTAGCTGGTAACTGTTGACTTCACTCAGTTAATACACCCGTCATGCTATCCACATGCCCCCAGGGAACTGCAATCCATTCTCGGTTCTTTCAAGCTCAAACAGCCAGCCCCCACTTGCACCCAAACACTCACACCAGCAGAATTTGCTTTTGCCTTCTCACTATACCATGACATAATCTGTTTAGCATTCCCCAACTGCAGGGCTGAACTGGATGACTATCTGTCACTGATCCTCGACCTGGCCCTGCAGTTCGATGGCAACAGTTTTTACATATATCACATTCTTTTCACATCTCAAGCCTCCCGACGCTTACAACAATTCAATCAGGGAACTTACTGAGGCACACTTGAACCTGAGTTCCTTGTACAATTAACCCACGGCTTCCATCCAGGCCTGCAAATTATACCAGATTCCTCATGCCTCCTCACATGCCACAATTTGCAGTCAGCCACCTTTGAACCAGTAACAGCTGATGAACTCCTGGGCAAGGAGGTAAAAGAAGCATTTGTGATTGGCCCATTCCACATTCCTCCATTCTCCACATTCAGAATCAGTACTATTGGCATAGCCACTAGGAAACATTCAGGGAAAAAGAGACTAAGATAACATAAGATAAACCTTTATTCATCCCACAGTGTGACATTCACAGACCTTTCTTCCCCTCATGGCTCCACAGTACCGAGCATCAATAGCCTAATCCCCAGTCTTGACTTCTCCATGCAATATGCATCAATCAACCATGCCATCTCCCTCATCCACCTAGCAGGCCAAAGTCCTTCCCATCCACCCTGATTACTGGCACCTCTTCAGCATCCTCTGGAAAGGCGCATACTACTTTGCAGTGCACCTACCTTTCGGGTGGAAACGCAGCCCAAAAATATTCGACTCTCTATCTGAAACATTGTGCTGGATCTTGATAAACAACCACTAACTCCCATACATCATCCACCTGCTAGATGACTTTCTCATAATCATGCCACCTTCGTCGCCCCCATCATACAGCCTCAGCACTCTCACTTCCGTATTCCAGGCACTTGCAGTTCCTCTCTCCCCAGAGAAAACAGCAGGTCCCAGTACATCACTGGAATTCCTCGGCATCACCCTCAACTCCATGTCTCTCCAAGCATCCCTACCTACAGAGAAAATCCACAGGATTTCACTACTCATTTCAATTTTCCTTCTGGCCCAAAGATGCACCAAACATCAACTTCTGTCTTTGCTAGGCCACCTCAACTACGCCATCTGCATCATCCCACAAGGCCGATCCTTCTTGTCCCACCTTCTGTCCATCGCAGCCCATCTCTTGACACCTTACACTTGACAAGGCATGCAATCTAAAACTGTGTCACCAGTTCTATCAACTATTCACAGATGGCAACCCATCCATCGTCTTCAGCGGCTACTACAGTGGCCAATAGTTCTCAGGCAGCTGGCCACCCGAATTCCCATCCGCAAAATGTACCCAGTAGTCATAGCAACTATTCTTTGGGGGCATGAATGGTCTAAGAAAGTCATCACCATGTACTCCGACAAGAGCGCGGTCGTAGACATCATCAACAAAGGACAGTCCCATGATTTAGACATCACACAGTTCCTGCGGAGGCTCACCCTAGTTTCAGCTCAGCATCAGTTCATCATCAGAGCCTCCCACATCCCAGGCCACAAGAACTCCAATGCTGACTCACTTTCTCGTTTTTCATTCCAGAAATTCAAACGATTGGCGCCAGGCTCCAACCCCCATCCAACAGCAGTCCCACTGTTTTCACCCACCATCTTCAACTGACTGCCCCATTGGAACATTTAGTCTCTGCCATGCGAGACGCCATTCTCGACAGCATTGCCCCTCGAACACTCTCTTCATACCTGACCAGATGGAACTGCTTCAAAGCTTTCCACGCTTCCCATGGCCTTCTGTACCATGTATGAATGTGTGCAAATGGGTGAGTGCTGACCTGCTTTGTGAAGAGCTTAGAGTTGTCACTCGTTCATGCTTTTTAGAAACAATAATAATAAAAATAATAAAGTTTGAGTTTGTGGACCCTAAAATTTCACGTTACTATATAGCCTCAATAACCAATTGCAGCTCAACCAATAACATACTGCAGCATCTAAGTTAACTTTATTTCTGTAACCATGCTGAAATGTGACATTAATATTTTGAAGTTAGACCCACCTTATTGTATTTACCCACAGTTTGACACTTTTTGACATACCTAGACTAGTCTCTCATAATGTTATGTTATGTTTAAAGTTTAAGATTGCAGAGTGTTAGCTATGGGACATTAATATTTTGAAGTTACTTTGAGTTTCATTGTGCTGCTGTGTCGATTGTGTTTCTCTTGAGTGTCCAGGACGAGTTTTCATCTGGGGGAGACAGTGGAGGTTGATCAAATCTAACAAAGCTAACGGGAACATATGGTTGTCACACCACCATGCACTGAAGTCAAAACATAATAGAGAAGTGTTATAATTTATGGTGATAATACTTTTGAACAAAAGACATCTGTGTGAGGTTGGAAAAGGTCCACTATGTTTGTTAGCATACACTATACAATCTTAAACTTGCCATACAGGCAATGTAACTTTAACAGAACATTATGCTAGACATGTTAAGGAATGTCAAAAAGTGGTAAACTGTATGCAAATACAATAAGGTCTGTATAACTTCAGCATGCCTCTGCTCCGCCTTCGCTTCACTGGTTTGCCCATATTTGGCTTAGTCGGGTGTTAGGTGACATCATGTACTGCCAAGATGGTGATAGTGGATTCGCCCACAATGGGCTCACAGAGACTACGTCCATGTTTTATACAGTCTATGTTCAAAGAGCAGGCGAGAGAGAGAGAAAAGAAGTGATGGTCGAGTGAGCTATATCCCCTTCACTCTAGACAAAAAACCCACTAACACCCACAAACATCTGGCTTTTGTCTTCAGTGGGAAAGAGTACAATTGACATTCATTCCCAGGTCAATTGACTCTGCAGTAGTTGGAGTAGCTCCAATCAGGTGTGATGGAAACATCACAGTCAGGTCAACCCGCTAATTTACCCCGGTTTCTTTTTGCTAGGATGCACATTGAACATTATTTTTTGTTATTCGCAGTCCTGGAACAACGTGCAATGGCAGCATCATTCAGTCAGCTTTGAGTTTGAAAGACATTTTGAAGCAAAAGCTATAAACAAGTTACATTGTCACTGACCTCCATGTTGCTTTCTACTGTTCCCTGTTTACTGGCACATTTGTGAGGTTGGATGTGACACAACAGAAGAAAAACAGAGGCAAACAAAGGCAAACTTGTCTGTTTGCAATAGGAAAGGAGTTAATCATCAGTTTTTTTTGCTGGCTTACCCACCTGTACAAAAATATATACAATATATACACACTAATTTTGGTGTTAAAATGTTATTAGAATGTGAATGACGAGAGCAAGCTGTGCTGGTGACAACAAAGCCATGATTCAGAAAAATAAAATAGTATTTTCTGATTGTTTCATGGTGGTTACATTCTAAAGCACAAATAAACACCCCCACATCTCCACAAAGCCTCGCTGGAAGGTACCCCGATTGCTGGGTTAGGTTATGAGTGATGAGGGAAGGATTAGTTTTGTATTAATCTATACATTGTTTTTCAGTAAAATCCTGCATAGTATACCTTTTTCTTACTATTACTTCTACTACTACTTACTACTTACTACTATTACTACTACTACTACTGATATTAAATACTACTAATAATAATAGATCATGTAAATAACACAATTTCCTTCAACACTGTCTTGATTTCCTCCTGTCCCTTTTGCCTTCTTCCTCCTTCACTGATTCCTGCTATTGTCTCCTCCAACTCTGCCTTTTCTCCATTTATTCCTCATCCATTTCCTCTCTTCAGTCTCAATCGCTCTCTTCTCCTTGTTCTTCTTACATCTTTCTCCCCTGTCACAACCACTCACCTTCAGCTCAAAACAATCAAACGTAAATTTAAAATTGGGGGAATTAAAATTGCCTCAAGAGAGCCTCAATAGACCAGACAGCCAAACTAAGAAAAGAGTGATTACCAATTTCATCTCATTAAACAGTGACCGGAAAGGGCATGACATTCATCCTATTACAGTTTTATATTCTCTGAAGGGATGTTTTATTTGAAGGACTGGATAAGAAAGTAGGTCTTGATGATCTGAAAGAGCTGAAATGACCTTCTATTAGGAGTACTGTCTGATTTTATAGCTGTGGACATACAATTTGCAGTTAACTGAATAAAATGTGATCAAATATCACTTGATGAGGATAGAGAGGCATTTTTAACCTTTAATTATTATGCATGATTTCTAGGAAATATAAATAAAGATGAGATGCATTTTTGTGTCTGTTTTCTTTCTACAAACTCCATTAAAGAGGCTTTTAAATTTCTGAGCAGGACTTCAAAACATATATATTTATAATTCTACACTATTTCTAGGTCAGCAATCAAATTTAAGCATATTTGTCCAATGTTGTGGTAATTACTAACAAGATGTTTAAAATCAGGAGACATATACAGGAGATGGACGTCCCAGACATAACCGTGGCTTTTATTTCTCTTGCAAGACGACACACCAACAAGCAACAAAAACATGCAGCAGATGGATGTGTGTCTCATACCTGGTGAAGAGGTATGAGTTATTCTTCAAGGCGTCTTTTATATCTACATTGACAACACCTGGTGCACAATACATCAAGTAGTCTGACATGTCCCTTTCTGATTGGCTTGCAGAAATAGGCTCTTCTGGCATCTCCTTTTGAGGTTCCACCTTGACCTCCAACTGACCAAAGGAATTTGCACAGCCATGAACTTAACACAGAACCATGTCAACCTAGCTCTGCTCTCTGCTTTCAGTGAGCTAAATGGAAACACAGCACAATGAAGTGCAAGGATTCTGGAATTTCCACCACAACCAACTTAACTCCTTTGTACAAAAGGTCAGATGGTGATCACACCATCATAAGATCAATACATCAAACTTAGTTCCTTAATAGAAAGAAAAGCAGCTTCATCACAGATTGAGAATTTGTTAAATAAAGAAACCAAGACTCCAATCAGCAAGAGTAATGTCAAAAGAAGGCTGTCTTGTAACAGTTTCTAAACCTCTTCTCAGGAGGGAAACAAGACCAAACGCTTGGGGTGGGCTAAGAAATTTCACATTGGATGACTGGAAAAAGTCCTATTCACTGATGAATCTACATTTGAAATTTATGACAGTAATGATACCACTGTGTATCAATATCAAATCCATCTCAGTGTCATTTGAACGCATAATTCAATGGAAGGGATACAACTCAAGCAAACCAATCTTTTTGCATAAAGGACATTTAGTTGATTTTCTTAAATTTGATTGCTGAACTAGAAATGGTGCAGGATTGTCAATATTTCTTCTTCATTTAACATGTCATAACTTCTTTAAACCCTTAGTCCTCAAACTTTCTGATTATTTACAGGTTTATGTGAAAGTATTAAAGGTTTTCAATGTGGTCTTTTGAACCCCACTATAGCAGTGAGGACGAGGAAGGAACTGGGAGGACAAGCTGGGCAACTGAGAGGCATGACATCAGTGGTAGCAACGCTTCCCTCTAGAGGGCTTCCCAGAAGGTGATTCCCAGGCAGAATCAGGCCGGAAACTGGCTGATTCTGTGCCAGTCCACTGGTCAAGGCAGTCTGGAAGCTGTCTGGCTGTAGGGCAAGATGTAACAGATATCAGACCAGGGAACTGGACTGAGGGACCTACAACGTTGTTGGAAGCCTCGCTGTCTTGTGGGGGACGTCTGGGAATTGTTGGAAGTGGAATCAGGCAGGCAGCTTGCCAAATCAGGAACAGGCACTGACTGGAGGCTAGCAGGCAGGTGTCTAGCTGACTCAGGAGCTGGAGCTGGCAGGAGGTTAGCATGCTGAAGAGCAGTGGAAGCTAGTGGGCTGGATGCTAGATGTCCGAGGTGCATACTGAGGCTAGCATGCTGACTGGGTAGCTGGCTGAGCTGCAGAGGTGTTAAGATAAGATAAGATAAGATAAACTCACAGTCCCACAGTAGGGAAATTCGCAAAATTTAAGGAAGTCCATGACCAACACAGATATCAAGTTCCTTAGCCAAGGCTTAATGGACAATTTCTTGTATACCAGAGACACAGCTGTCACTCTGCATTCACCACAAGGGGCCTTCCTCCAAATAACAATCACAGGAGTTCAGAAATCACCTCATATGTATGTCTGCTGGGTTCATATTGTAGTCAGGCCATATTGTTACAAGTGTGTTCTCAGCTCAAGGAAGAGGACCCAAATGCAGACACAGGAAAATCCAACAAGAGTACTCCAACAAAACACTAAACATAAATCCACAAGGTCTTCAGGCCCAGGTTTACAAGGAGCAAGGAGCAAAGCAGGACGATGAGGAGAAACACAGAGACACGGGAAAAATGCAGAACTAAGGAACAGACATAGATGACGTGACAAATGAAAGAGGAAAAACACATGGACTAATTGCAGAGAACAAATAACTTTATAGTTGTGGTTCTTTCTGATTTCTTTCTATAGCTGTTGTATTTAAGTCTTTACAACAGAGACCACTGTTCATTACTAGCTAATTTTTGGCTGTTCTCTGAAGTAAGAGTGTTGGATCTACCTTGCATGACAGCACAGACACAACACTACAAACTGGAACTGTAACAGAGCCTTGTAATCTGGTAGAATTGAGCATTAATCTACTGTAAAGAATGCTTCCTGTTTGCAGTGGTAACTTGCTGCCCACCACAGGGACCTAAAAATAAATATTAAGCAGTTGTCCAGTGATTTAGTATCGTACTCCCATACGGTTAGGTGACTCACAGGAGACCAGTGACAACCTCCAATCAACCAGCCACCATCTTTTCATTAGATCCTCCTCCACATTTATAAATACCAATGTCTTTCCACACCTCCATTTTGTAGCACAGGCTTTTTCTTTTTAAATTGTTGTCACCAAGCCCAAGCTGAGATACATCAAGAGGGATCATTTCCTTTACAGAAAAGACTGTTTTCACACAATGAGTAGTACTCCCCACAGGGAGTGAAGAATTTTTCAGGTAAAATAAGTGGACTGCCCTTCTAAGGAAAGGCAGAGATGAACTATTCTATCAAATACATCTTTCACACTGGACAAAGAACCCAATAACACTAAGAAGACCCACTAAGGTCTGGCTTTTGTCTTCAGTTGAAAAGGGTACAATTGGCATTTATTCTAGGCTGAAAAGTCTCTGCAGTAATCACAGGTATTTATCGGCTCTAGCTCCGATCAGCAGAGATGGAAACACAAAACCTGGGTCACGCTAATTTTCACCCTTTTCCCGGTGCAATGCTGTGATATGTGTTGAAGTTCTGGACATTTCCATGTTAATAACCAGGGACATTATTTATTGTTTTTTACAGTGTGGTAGCAATGCAGTAAAAATATATATACATGACTTGACACGTGACACACCAAAAAAACCCCCAAAAAGGCAAAATTGTCTACAGGCAATGGGAAAGGAGTCAATCACCAATCAATAGTGAGGCTTTAAACTCACAGTCACTACTTCTGTAATGACCTTGGAAGCACCTTTTATAATTAGATTGTAATGCATTAATGTATACATCATGTTACAGCTGGTAAAGGTGGGGCTAATTGTAATTACTTTATATACTGACTGGATAGCATGTGAATTCCCCCCAGTGATCAATCAAATCTTATCTTCATCTATACATCATGATGATTGTATTGATAGTGATCTATAGTGGCAGAAAATGGAGTTGCTCTTAGGTAAATATTTACATACTTCCTGGTTAGAACGTTGACATTGAAAGTTTACCGGACCATCCTTATATCTGATAGTCACAGATACTTGAATAGTGGTTTGATGAGTCTGTCCTGCAGTTCCTGTCATTATTGGATACTGTAGTCAGTGTAAACCTTCTGCAGACACTGACAGAGGTGTTATATATACTGCATCTTTGTTCCATTGGGTTTTCTCTGTAATGAAACACCCCAGCTGTCCTCTCCTCATGCTATCTCTTCTTCCACTGCACACAGCATATGTGGCTCTCTGGCAATGGCGTCATTGTCGACTCCAAATTTCAGTAAATAAACTGAGCCAAGCTGCGGCAAGAGGAGCCACTTTGGCAGGTTATGAGCACTGTTTGGTTAACCTTGGCCCTTCTACTCAATACCACTTGCTCACCGTCTCAGTATGTGCATGTACAGACACAAATATACACACATGCTCTATCTAACAGCCCACTGCCTTTGGGATTACATACCAGTGCAACCTCATGGCATGCCAGGGTCAGGGTTGTTATTCTGTCTGTTGTGAAGGCTGATAATTTCTGTATCCAGGACACGCTATAGAACATACAGAACATACTGAACACACTGAGGTGTAAAAGAGTGTGAGTTAAAGGGACAGGATGAATGTGAGTTTGTGTGTCAGTGCTTGGAAAGGGAGAAAAATTGAGTGCATTCATCTCTCCGGTCATAGTTTCATTTGACAGGGGCAGAATGTTCACACGACCTTTGTTTGTGTGTGTATAGCTATGACTCCTCTCTGCAGGATGAAAACTATGCTGAAGGAATGCATGCCTGCTTGGATTAGACTCCTCATTCTCTGAGCTGTGGGTGGGGAAAAGAAAGCCACAGGGCAGACACGGAATGTGGATCTGATTTATCTCTTATAGCATAGTTTCCCATTTTTTGGGAATACCAGATTTGTTTGCCTTTTGATGTCAGATGAGAAGGTTAGTCCTGCCTTTCAGATAGTTGATCATTTTCACCTGTGATCCTCCCCTCCTTATGTATTTAGTGTGTTCCCCTCTCTCTTTGCCAGCTCGTCCTTGTACACTGTGTCAAGCATTCCAGTCCTTCCAAGCGTGGCAGAACTTACTGTATTTATTTCAAACTTACACTTGTTAGGGACACCACCTCCAAAGATGAAAAAAAAAAAAAAATCAAGCTAACTGATCAACCAGATGAAGTATTTACCAAATTATCAGTCTGATCTTAAAAGACATAACTTCTTGTTGATCTCCCTCTCTACTCCAAAAGAACATAAAAATATTTATTAATCTACTAATGCAGGATAAATGAAATTACATATCACCACAAGAGAATGGTCAGGATGGAACAAATGAGCAATTGATGTTAATACAGTGAGAAGACAGCGTGCGGTTGCTTGCCAACGGTCCTACTCTCAGCTGTGTCGCGAAGGTGAGTCTGACAGCAGACTTCCTTAGATGGACAGCAGCTTAATGGAGGCCGTGTAGGCAACCGTTGCAGATGTCCCGTCTGTGTGGGTCTCTTGCACTTGATGGCAAAATAATTCAGTATTTAATTGCTATTAACTTTTGCTAGATAACTTTGGAAAGACTTGTTGTTGGCTAGACACAAAACTACACAAAAGTCTTCTAAACAAAGTTGCAGTAATAAATAAACATTCTAATTACTTTCTAAAGCAATGTGGTTCTGTTGGTTTAGTTTTCATTAACTTGGCAAAAATCGAAGAAAAGCAAAGAAAAGAAAAACGGAATGAAAACGGAAAAAGAGTACAAGAAACAGCGGTGAAAGGAAGACGAAAAGATGAAGAGAGCAAAGAAAAGAAGAGAGGAGGATAAGAGAGTAAGCACCAATCAGGGCTCTTCCTTCTCCTCCCTTTAATTCAACTGCAGGAAAGGATCTTTCTGTCTGTTTCTAACATGACTAGAAGGGACAAAGTCCTAGTTTTCAAGTCATGACTGGTATGCTGGACGTTGTATGGTCTTTATCTCGTTTACCACCTGGAAAAGTGAAATAAATAAAACGATGTTACCTCCTCCTGGTGAGCAGTCAATATCAGACAAAGGTGAGGTGTGATTGCCCTGGAATTGTAAAATGAAACTTATTTTTAGATTTAGAATTATTTTCAGTTCATGGATGTTTTGGCTGTCATTTGCTTTGAGTCAATTTGGGAGCTGCTAATCTCACCAGGCCTTGGTCATAAATTAACACTGTCATGCTAAAAACGTTTTGTGGTGAGGGAAGGAAAGGGGAAATTCTTGGGTCCACAGACAACTAAATGTTTTATCCATAAGCCTTCTAATGGTATGTTGGCATGCCAAGGTTGGTCTGCTACACCAGTGTTTATGCCTGTGGTACTTCTGGAGTTTATTTTTTTGTTTTGATTTTTTGCTTTATTTTCTTGAACCTTGCCTGTTTGTGGACTTTGGATTCTTGCCTGTTCCTACTGAATTTGTTGTACTTGTACTGAATCTGCAACAAGTTTTACAGTTATGTCATTTTATGTCTTTCTACAGTATCTGAGCATGTCAAATACAATATGGTTAAAGATCTTTTTTCCAGTGGAAGAAAGGAAATATTACTCACAGGATGGTTACATGCAGTGATAAGAAAGCAAACCTGTAACTTTTCTGCTCACATTGTTTGGTTTAATTGACTGACCAAGAATATGAAGCTCACATTGAGTTTAAGCACAGATCATCTACAATGGAGGAAACTTATGAATTAGCTGTGTTCCTCAAATTTTATATATTTCTGTTAAAAATGAGAATAAATGTCAGCAGAGCTTTCCTTTTTGCACAATCTGCATGTAGTCACTACAAGCTTGCATGACAGCCAGCTCTGCCCTGGGTTGCCCCCTGGACCCAGTGGGGTGGTGGGAGAGAGGAGGATGATGATGGCTAAACTGTCATCCATGTTGGAGAATGACTCCCACCTCCTGCAGGACACTTTAACAGCTGTGGAGAGCTCCTTCAGCGATAGACTGCTTCACCCAAAGCGTGTGAAGGAGCGACATCGCAGGTCTTTTCTTCCTGCAGCTGTCACTGTACAACCAGCACTGCTCCCAATAGACCATACATCACTATGTCTGTACATCTGTGCAATACTCTTTTTTAATGTCAGCTCCATTCACTGTGCTATACTTCATTCTATTCAATGTGCAATATTTAGTATTTAGTATTTAATATTCATATTTAATCCAAAATACAAGCTCTCAATTCTCATCGCAATTCAATATAGTAGTGCATATACTGGACATATATTCCATATTTGATACTCATATGTGCAAATTGTACATAAGTCTCGTGTGAATTGTAGTTGCTTTCTGGTGGAAGGAAGAGGTCACTCAGTGACTCGCCCCTTCTCAATAACAAAGCCCAAAGAAGGGCACAGATGACACGTGGAAATCACATTTTTCAGCCTTAACAAACAGTTTGTTCTCTCTCTAGAGAACTTTTCTTACATGTTGTAGATGTTCGTTATAGTCCCAGGAGAAAATCAAGATATCGTCAATAGGCGAACACAAACCTGTTGAGCATTCCACGTAAAACATCATTGATGAGAGCCTGGAAAACTGCAGGGGCTTTGGTGAGGCATCAATGGCAAAAAGTGCCTTGAGTCTTCTTTCCAGTGCCAACATATTGCACTGACTTTCTGCAATCATATAATCACATAAGATAAAGATAAAGCTTTCCCTGGGAGACTAAAATGCAATTTTTTGTTTGTTCTCATCATCTAAATGCATTACAATGACTTCATTCACCTATTCTTGTTATGGTGGGTTTGTGGTCTGGACCGACTGAGGCAGAAGCAGAAGCAGATTAAATGGTTAGAAAAGTCTTTAATGAAAAAACACTGCTGGCAAAAACACAGGCAGAGGTGACAGGAGTCAGGCTGGCTTGTGAGCAGAGATGATCGCTTGATCTGGTGTGGACTGCGGCTGGAGTCGGGATATGGAAGGTAAGCACAAAGAAAAAACACGAGGTAAAGCTTTTTGCGAGGAAAAATCACAGGACGTATCTTAAGAGAACGTCGCTAAGGCACTAGACTACTGATTGAGACGGAATAATCTGGTGCAGGAGCGAAGTCCGGACCAGGCTTATATTGAGAGGTTAATTGGTGGAAAAGGCTGACAGATGTGCCTCATCTGCCAGGTCACAGGGAGGGTGAGAGTTGAACCAGCCACATCTCCTGTCACGCACTGAAAGAAACGAGCAAGCAAGTAAAGAAACCAAAACACTACACACAACAAACCCAGACCACAGCAATTCCGGCCTTGTTTGAAAGCCATCCTGGGAATGTTCTGCACAGGTTGACATGGAACAGGTTCATGTTAATTTCATATCCGCTGAGATGCACTGAATATCATGGCCTGAAGAGTGTGGTTTGTTTTTACTGTAGACATTTCCCTTTCTTTAGTATAGATGCATATTTCATATTTATAGACTGAGCTGTCAGGTCTTGCTCCTTGAATAACATTCTGGTTGGGAAGCCCAAGTGGTTTGGAAAGTGTGATCTGACCTGTCACCCCTGTCACTGCAGCAGCCAGGCTTCCCCCTGAACTTAGGGTATATGGACTTGCATTCATGCTAATTTAATTTAGAGAGAATCTGTGCTCTGGTATGCAGTAAAGATGACCTCAACCCTTTCCCCTGAGGTTGGTTCTTTTTCTTAACAGAAAGTGCAGCTGATGGATTCCTGCAGCTCAGATTGTTGGGGCTGCTAACTTGTGATCTAAGGTAGGTCAAACAGTTGACAGTCTAGAATGTGTAATTCCAGTGATCTCAGGAGGCACTGAACACATAAACACAGAAGACGAGGCTTTCCTCAATAACCTCACAGGGTGCTAACTTAATCCACTGGGCTAAAGTTTCCTAAACCAAAGCACCACTGTGGAATAATAATGGAAGCTTCAATAGAGATCCAACCGACACTGCTTACACGACCAGTGGAAAGGGCAAGGTCCTTCCATGTACAACCTTGGATTTCAGAAAAGTTGGCTGTGTAACACATAAATGGGATAATTTGCTAATCTTTTTTGACATATACTCAATTGAAAACAGTACAAAGACAATCTATTTAATGTTTGACCTCACCACCTATTGATTTTTCTAAATATTTAGTTATTCTGAATTTGATGGCAGCAACATGTTACAAACAAAGTGGAATAGGGGCAACAAAAACTGAAAGTTAGTTAGGTAAACAGGTTCATTGGTAATAGGTGATAGTATCATGATTGGGTATGAAAGAGACATTCTCAAAAGGCTCAGCTGTTCACAAACAAGGATGGACCGAAGGTCACCATTGTCAAGCACAGAATTGTATTAATGATATTACTACATGGAACACTGGAACACTTTATAAAACCACTGTCTCTAAACACAGTTTGTTTGCAAATGATTACATTCAGTTTTTATTTACGTTTTACGCGGCGTCACAACTTTTTTGGAATCAGGGTTGTAAATATATGCATCTGGGAATATGCAAATAACTGGATCAACAACTACACATTTAAACATAGTGATTATTAGGGTAACCACTAATTAACCATTTATAACTCCATTTAAGCAAATACTATGTACCATGTTCACCTTCTGGAGGGTGGGATTAGTCAGGAGTTAGGTGGAGTCAAACACTACAAATGGCACTCATCCAGGTTGTTTTCTCCTGACTAGATCCTTGCTTGTGTTGTATCTACTCTCAGATGTATGTCGCTTTGGATAAAAGCATCTGCTAAATGAAATTGTAGAATTGTAGAATTGTAGCTTTATTTACAAAGGCTCTTCCATGTTTTGTACAGTTTATGGTTAAGGGACATGTTTGTTCAGAGACCTTTATTTGGAAATTTTATTTTGAAATTGGCATTTTGATGTTTGGCATCTGTGGAATGTCTTTGCGTGGGGCATCTTTGCAGTTTTTTGTGTGGGACATTGTGCAGTGCTCCTGGTCTGTGTGTTCTGGTGTGTGTGTATCGAGGTGTGGCGCTGCTTGTTGGCTGAAGTTTGATTGTTCTCTCAGGTGTCGAGGACGGGTTTCTCTGATGGGTTGACCTGGAACAGGTTGATCTGAAAAATGCACAAGACTGTTGGCTAATCACAGTTATTAAACTGACATGCATGAAAGTCAAAACATAATAGTGTTACGATTTCAGGTGATAAAACTTTTGAACAGAAGCCATCTGTGTGAGGTTGGGAAAAAAGGTCCACCACATTAGTTGTGATATGTTATTGGTTGAGCTGGAGTTCGTTATTGAGGCTATATAGTAATGTAAAAGTTGATGCCCATGAACATTATTATTTTCTTAATATTATTACCAAAACAGGCATTCAACATAAGTTTGTTCCAGAAACAGAGTGCTTGTGATTGGCTGTTGGCTGAACATTGACATAAGGGACAACTGTGGCTCAGAAGGTGGAGAGGCTCTCCACCAGTCGGTAGGTAGGTGGTCTGATCCCTGGCCCCTGCAGTCTGCATGTCCAAGTGTCCTGGGGCACGATACTGAAGTCTGAATTCAGTTCCATTGATGTGTGAATGTGCATGGTAGGCTGAAAGCACTCTGAGTGGTCCAAGTAGACAAGAAAAGCGTTGTGTAAGTATGAGAACCCATCCTGACTCTGGCCTCTAGGCCTGTCCTCTTTTACTATTTCCCTTGTTTTGCTTTTATTTATTGTATGTGTTCTAATGTGTGAATTTTTTTAATATGAAACTGCTTATGCTACTACTGTCTTGATTAGGACCGCCTGGAAGAAGAGATCTTTTATTGCCATGGAACCTTCCTGGCTAAATAAAGATAAATAAACAAATATTTGGCTCTACAGAACATGTAGTACTACAATCCACAAATTTGTTAATAATAATAATAATAATAATAATAATAATAATAATAATAATAAACAGAGGCGTGTAAACACTGGTCCAGACTCTGTTGCTCTGGTGACACATGTACCTGCAGAAAGAGACAGGAAGAGAGAGGAGAGAAACATAAGACTATGAGGGAAGGCAGATGCTGCATTAGTAACATGCATTGATTGTGTTTTATGAATCAATACAAATGGAGAAATGAGAGAAGGAGAGTTAAGCTTGGTGCATCCTGGGAAGTCCCTCAGCAATCTAGGCCTATAGCAGCATCAGCTAAGGGATGCCTCAGGGCTCATCTGGACCAACCCAAACTATAAGCTTTGTCAAAGAGGAAGGTTTTAAGCCTACTCTTAAATGTGGAAAGGGTGTCCCCTCCTGAACCCAGACTGGGATCTGATTCCACAGGAGAGGAGCTTGATAACTGAAGGCTCTGGCTCCAAATCTACTTTTGGAGACTCTGGGAACCAAAAGAAACCCTGCATTCTGGGAGCATAGTGCTCTATTGGGAGGATGAGGTAGAATGAGCTCTTGAAGATATGATGGTGCTTGACCATTAAGAGCTTTATAGGTTAGTAGAAGGATTTTAAATTCAATTCTTGATTTGACAGGGAGCCAGTGCAAAGAAGCCAAAATGGGTGAAATATGATCTCTTTTCCTTGTTCTTGTCAATACACATGCAGCAGCATTCTGGATCAACCGGAGAGTCTTTAATGACTTATTGGTGCAGCCTGATAATAGAGAATTGCAGTAATCCAGCCTAGAAGTAACAAATTCATGGACTAGTTTTTCTGCATCTTTTTGGGACAGGATATGCCTGATTTTTGCTATGTTAAGGACATATCCTCCAGGATTCCCTACAGTAGTGGTGGAGGCCAATGCAATACCATCAAGAGTAGTGATATCTTTAGCTTGGGACAGGGTAGATAGAAAGGGAAGTTCATATACAGGTCTGCAGTTGGCCAAAACCTCTGGGTCAAGAGTAGGCTTTTTAAGGAGCAGTTTTATTACAGCTTCTTTCAATCACTGTGGTACATAACCTCTTAATAAAGACAGATTGATCATATTGAGTAAAGAAGTGCTAATTACAGGTAAGACTTCTGGATGAATTTTGTTTCTAATATTTAGAATCTTGTCATTAAAGAAGTACATGATATCATTGCTACTGAAACAGTAATGCTGTGGACCATAAAACCAAAACAATGAGTTGAAAGTTGAATAACCTCTGTAGAGTTAAGGGGAATGGCACAGGGATAATTTCCTGAGAGTTCATCACCAAAGGCAACACCTTTAACATTACACATTTATCTATTGTTGATATAAAAATCCTGATTAGAGCAACTTTAAACATATGTTCAAATGTTTAAAATATAATTTAACGTTATGTTCTTTTGATTCATACACACAATTATAAATTCAAGTATGTCAACAAAGTCATTTGAGAGCAATGTTTTTTTTGTCTGCAACACCTAAAGTTCAATGCAGTAAACACGCATTAAAATGAAAATGTCAGGGCTTCAATTGATGCGCAATTCTTTACATATATTTTAGAAACGCAGACAATATCTTACCTGAAAGTGGTATCATTTCATCGAGAAAGCTGAAGAAATAAAAGAGACATTTAAGAGAGAAAATAGTGCATACATTTATTTTACAAGGGATAATCAGGCCACAATGAGAGTTCATGATCTTGGGAAAATGAACTGCAAAATATTAAGCAGAATGACATAAAATAGTGATCAAAGTGAACAAGATCACTATTTTTCTTTGATTATCTTTTTGTTTTCAAATAGCAATGTAACATTAGACATGGTGAAAGTCTTCTTCTATGAGTGTGTTTATTCCTGTGAGACAACAAGCCTCCTACCTCTCACATAAATAGGGCCTGCCTTCTGGTCGCAGATGAAGAGGAAGGAAAATGGCTGATGGGAAATGAACATATAGGATGCTGCTTTCTGCCTATGAATGCCCTACACACCACTTGAATTCATTGCAGTGTGGAAGGTATCTTACACTGACATGAGGTCTGTAGTGTGCTCACTGACATACAGGGATTTTTGTGTGCAGTGCTTTGTTATGTAGCCTTGTTGTTCATCACTGTGCATTAAAGCTACAGGGCTGGAAGAAAATGGGTAGGTTTGGAATCTGAATGAACATTGTTTTACTGGACCAAAAAAATGGCTTGAAGCATCTATTTCCATTGTAAATGTGCGAATATATTTATGTTTGAAAGATATGCTGTATTTCTACATAAACCTTAATTATGAGAACCATGAGGCCTTAGAAAATAGGGTCAGCAACCATGTGAGGAGATGGTTTGAGTTGCCTGAGCAGTATTGACCTCTGTGGGAGCAGCAAGAAACTGCAACTGCCACTCGTCCAAGCATTTTTTGTCATTTTGTGATCTACCCAACTTTAAGTTTGAAATGTAATTGAAACCTACTTATTTTAAAAAAAAAATCATATTACTTGAAATGGGATGTACTTTTTTCCAAAGTTGTATTTCCCTCATTTTATATTCAGCAACTGAGTAGTTCTTATATTATCAATTAAAATAGCAATTTAAATAGTTACTTTGGAAAAAATTTGTTTGGCCCCTACTGTAGTGGTGTAATAGGGTTTGTACATTTTGACCTGGGGGTGGCACTAGAAGAAAGGCGATGTGGTCACCAATGTTGATGGGTTAGGGTTAGTTGACGTGGATGGGCTGAATCATCAGTACAAACAAATAGCAACATAGCTTTAAGTCGACTTTATACAGACATATTCAATTATCTCAACAGCTATGGTGCAGTATTGTGTTCAAGTGTACAACATTATGGGATATTTAATTTATGAGAAGAACAGGATTTCTCAGAAATGAAGCTTTAATATTTAGAAGTGATGGCCATAACATAACCTCATAGTATTTTTGTATTTCTCCAGGTGACTCTAGTAATTCTGTGTTCAGTAGTATTGTCGTTTAAAAGTAAGATTCCAAGTTGGGAAAAAATCTGGGAGAACATTCTGGAACCTACAGCTCCTCCCATTTCACAATTATATTGGAACAGAGTAAATAAAACAAGATCATAGTTTGTTGTGTGGGTGTACCTACCTTATTGTCAATATCACAGATTTAATTATGCTACATTTACATACATTACTTACATGCTACATTCTCACATATATTTTTTTGTGTCGTGAGAACAGGAAGTGGAAGGCAGAGGAAGCTGTGAAGCAAGCAGAGAAAAGGCTATGCCACGAGAGTGTGGTGGGAACCATGGAGCAAATTCTCAGCTGCTGCCCAAAGGCACTTGCAGAGGGACATCGGTGGAGACACAACCAGGTCCTGAAGGCCATTGCTGAAGCTGGAGTTGAGTGGGCTCTGTGTTACCGTTCCTCCAATGGGCTATCACCTTTCTCAGAAAGGGAGGAGACTGAAACCTGGCTTCTTCAAGGGATTGGCAGCTGTCAGTGAACCCAGTGAACAGCAACTGAAGTTCTTAGACTGCCAAGCAAGCCATGCTGCTGGAGTTGACAGGTTGACAGTCCCCTCTGAAGGAGGGCCTGCTTGCCTTCTGGATGGTTGGAGTGCAAGCTGTCTCCCAGTATGCATGGGATTTGCAGCCCACTCTCTAACCAGTGCCTTTAGCCATTTGGGCATCAAGGGAGAGAAGAGGAGAAGAGCTATCTACAACACCACCAAAAGCATCAAGATTGCTGTGGATAAGGAAAGGGGAGCCATGAGGCCAGATGCAGCTAGCAATCCGCACACTCACGCACACACACGCTCAGTAGATGCATTTTACAAGCTAATGTATACCAAAGTGGAAGACAGATATTTATGCGAATATACAAATCATTTTGTGACTTCATGACTAGCCAACCACTGCATACAGCAATTACAAGCAATTACTGCAGTCTGCCATATACTGCACAGAGGATTTGTTCAAATCCAATCTCACAGTGTGTCCTTAAGCATTCAAACAGGAACACAACTGTACTCTTTCAGACGGTTCTCAGTCCTGAAAAGAATGAACGTCTGGGCCACTCTGGGAATGTTTTGCATCATTATTCCATTTATAGTCAGTGTCATATTTTGTTAAATGAATCCGTTGAGGTCAAGGGATGTATTTAGTAGTGGATTTAAAATTTGTTTGTGTGTTTTGCATGAGAAGTGTCAAGCTGTTCTCTTCAGAGCAGAGAGAAAAGGCTGTCTGATACAGCTGAGAAATCAAACTCCTCAGTATGCCAGAGAAGATCAAGACTGAGTGGTGGTGAGTGGGACTATGGTTATACTGATACCACTGAGTAAATTTAGTCAGGGAGCGTCTCAATATCCTATTTCTGTCTCTGAATTTTACAAGAGGAGATGAAATCAAAGAGAAATGGATGAGCTCTGAAGTGGACTTCTGGAGCACATGGCCTCTTGATGTTTTCCCAATGTACACTTGCCTTGAGGAACATCAATAATAACAATAATAATAATTATTATATTCAAGATTTTGAGCATATGTGTATCAATAGATCAGACTCCCATATTTGTAGTCACTGTTTTCATTTTCAAAAACAGTGTAAAGTGTACTGCAGAGAATACAACAAAAATGTTAAAAGTATGGTTTCTATTTGCCTTTGACGTAGTCTGGAAGTCCAACAATGTAACACACCTTTATAAACTTCATGTTCATCTGAAGGGTCTAACAAAAGTAAACTTTTATGATTTAGGTGAAAAACCAATAAAAGGAGGTGAATGTTTGTTAGTTTAATGTAACACTTGCAAGTTGAACTTGGTCTCTGCCCAAAATTTCCATTAAATTTGAGATCCATCTGCAATTACATTGGAAAAGAAATTGGGGGGGGGGGGTTGGGGCTGTGGCCCAGGAGGTAGAGAGGCCATCTATCAATCGGCGGCAAGTTGGTGGTTTGATCCCTGGCCCCTGCAGTCTACATGTCTCCATTGGAAACAAACAATTTTGGCAAGAACTCCAAATTCCTCCTGATGGCTGTTCAATTGGTGTGTGAATGAGTGTGCATTGTTAATGATCGTGGCCAATGCTATGTCTTAGGGACATGCCCAATACTGACATGAGAAGCCAATGCTATGGCTTGTAAGACAAGAAACAGATGAACAAACACTTACAACAGAACAAATTAAAATGATATGTTTCTGCAGGTATTTGAACGATGCACCATTAAATAGATGGATCAGAACATCTAGCATTGAGCTGGATACCAGCAACAAGACCTTGTATATACTGTAGCTTGAAGTGGCGGCTGTCCGAACAATGGCACATGAAGGTGCAAACAGTACGATTGAGACAGGCATTGGTGGCACATACAGCGAACAATGGAATGCAGCAAACATTTTGCAGCCAAAATTGTAGTTTAATGGTGGAAAGCTAAACCTTTTCTCATGTAGACCCTGACTGAATCTAGATAAGACTCCAGAGAAGGCTAAAATCTGAGCGAAGACTTCTGAAGATTATTATTTATTTTGTCCTTTGGAAGTGAGGCCTTAATCTCTTTGTGTTGAGTTCAATGTTCGGAAAACTTATTGCCATGCCTAGGGGACCAGTGTGAAATATTGGAAATGACAGGAACTAAAAAGGGCCTATTAAGTAACCTTTATCCAGTTCCTTTTAAATAGCTGAGACACTATTTCTTTAAGGGGGATTGTAGATTTTACACACAAAAGAAAAGGACGAGGATGATACGACACTGCCGCGAGATCCCTGGGAGAGACTAGTAAGTAAATGATCAACAGATGCAGAATCAGGATGAGAAGACAGTTTGGATGCAGGATCCTGGACATTATTAGATTAGAGGGATGGATTAAGTCTTTGAACCGTGGCAGTTCTGTATGAAGCTGTTCGTCAGCAGGCACGCAGACTTAAGGTGAGCCTGCTTGCACTGGCTGCAGATTACAAACTTCCTGACGGACAGGAAGCAGCAGGTGAGGCTGGGGAGCATCACATCCAGCACCCGCACAATCAGCACTGGTGCCCCCAGGGGGGTGTGTGCTCTCACCACTGCTCTTCTCTCTCTACACCAACGACTGCACCTCAAGGGGCCCATCTGTCAAACTCCTGAAGTTTGCAGACGACACAACAGTCATCAGCCTCATCTGGGACGGTGATGAGTCAGCATACAAATGGGAGGCGGAACATCTGGCTCTCTGGTGCAGAACAACAGTCAGAACAACCTGGAGCTGAACACGTTCAAAATGGTGAAGATGACAGTGGACTTCAGGAGGAACCCCCCTGCTCTGCACCCCCTCTCCATTCTGAACAGCATGGTGTCTAGTGTGGAAACCTTCAGGTTTCTGGGATCCACAGTCTCCCAGGACTTAAAGTGGGAATCCAACATAGACACCATCAGGAAAAAGGCCCAGCAGAGGATGTACTTCCTGTACCAGCTTAGGAAGTTCAACCTGCCTAAGGAGCTGCTGATGCAATTTTACACAGCCACTATTCAGTCTGTTCTCTGCACATTTATCGCGGTGTGGTTTGGATCAGCTACCAAACAGGACAGAGACAGACTACAACAGACAGTCAGGACTGCAGAAAAAATCATCTGTGCAGATCTGCCCTCCATTCAGGACCTGTATAGGTCCAGAGTCAGGAATCAGGCAGGAAACATTGCTGCAGATCCAACACACCCTGGACATAACATATTCTAACTTCTCCCCTCTGGTAGGCGCTACAGAGCACTGCACACCAAAACAACCAGACACATGAAGCGTTTCTTCCCTCAGGCTGTCACTCTGATGGTGCAATAACCCAGTAACAATCATTCACCTGTAATATTTTTTTTCACATTATTACATACCTCATTGCTTATATACACACCATGATTACAATGTAAATATCATCTGACAGCACAAACCATGCATACTATGTATACTGTGTATACTTCCATATCCACCTACCTCTTGTCTTGTATATATTGTATATTGTATTTATCTGCACATATTCTCAATACTCTGTAATATTTATACATATTTTGCACTTGGCTATATATATATATATATATATATATATATATATATATATATATATATATATATATATATGTATGTATATACATTTGATGGGATTTGATTGGGATCAGATCAGAAAACTGCCCATCAGAATGACGGGTTTAGACTGCTGTTGGTGTTGTGCAGAGAGAGAGGATGCAGCAAGTGAAGTAAGAAGCTGTTTGAGAATCCAAATTATAGTATATTTGGAGCTGGAAGATACTATTTAATTTTGACAGAGTGAGTGTGTTAGCTTTTTAATTAAGTTTGCTTTGTTGTAATGAAGTGTTTGACAGTGGTGCTTTGCCTCTGTACTTGTGGGATTTGAAATGAAACAGTGACTCTCAGCCAGGAATTATAGCTGATTTTATAGACATTTTACCAGTTTTAGGACAATGTAGCAGAATAACATGGATAACAGGATTCCCTTAAGTTATGTTTAAGACAATACTGAAAGTAAAAACTTATTGCTTGATTATTGATTCTGAAAATTTCAGAATCAATAATCAAGCAATAACTTCTTCCAGGGATTATTGCTTATTTTAAAGGTTTAACTGCTGTCTCCAACACTGCTTCAAGTTTTCACATGACATAATCAGAATTGGCTGCAAACTAGTAATGATGTCATAAATCCTGCTGGTCGAGGTGTTAGACTGAGATTTAAAGTGAGCACAGAGAAACTTTCCCTTTCAGCTGATCAGTGTCAAACTCTGCACATACAATCCCTTTCTTTTCTTTTTTTCTGATGTGGTTTAGCCAGAGGTTCCCAACCTGGCATCTGGACATTGTAATGATAGTGAAATACAATTGTAGTCTAATTTATTTGACATAATGAGACATTAGTACACACAAAAACAAAAATCTGATTGTGATTTTTAAATTTGCACATCTACATATCTGTTATTTCTATATTTCTATATCTACAGTCTACAAAATGTGTATATACACATTATATACTGTATATGTATATACAGGTACCTAACTTCACTGTTTCACTATTCTTCCCCCATTCCCATTGTCATTCAGCTAAAGCTGATTCTTGTGTATGGCAATTAAAATGGGTGTCTCCCAAAGTTATGGCCTTAACGGTTTTAGACAGAACCAAATTTCGGCTTTGTGTGATGATCCTAAATCAAGTCCAGCTAAGCACAGAAACTGTGTCTGTGAAAACAAAAATTTAAAAGGACTGTAACTTAGGAAAATGCCCACTAAATATATCTTCAGCTGAACTTTAGAATGCATTTTTGCACAAAAAAGGCTGTAGATGTTGCCCCACATCACTTATGTTGAAATCACTTTTGGATGGGTTTTCTTCATGGTCAATAAAATAAAGCTTTTAATGGACATATGGGTCTATTTTTTAAAGAATGACTTGAAAAAATGTGAACTAAACAGAGAGGCAAAGAAACCTGTTTCTGCTACAGAGTTTTTCTCTCACCTTCACTGGATAATTTTCCTTCTTGAGAACTCTAAAAGTTTTACAAAAGAACTAGGAAAATCAGTCTTTGGTTGAACTACTCACTGACATACCGCATGCAACTATTGATGAGGTTTTGCAAGCAGATGCTCTTTCATTTTAATGGATGTTTAAGGAATTTAAGGTGTTATAAAGGACTGAACGAAAGAGCTAAAAACACAAAGCAAGATAAATGCCCCAAGCAATCCAAAAGTCCTTATTATGCCTATTGCTGATTAATAAAGCATAAACCTTTATACAGCAAAGGGCATCAATGAGCATTTCTGCACTAAGAGAAAGGCAGTGCCATGCTCAAGGTGCCTGTTTTCATATTAAATCTGAGAAGACAGCAGTAGCAGTTTTTTAGAGGGGTTTTGTGACTCTAACATGGCCTTTATCAGCCTCCCTTTTAACTTTATCTTTGTCTTTCATCATGAATCTTCCCTTTTGCATCTCTCTAGCTTTCGTCTCTTATCTTCTGTCTCCTCCCTCACAGAAGCAGGCCTCCCCTGGCCTGGGGGGTCACACCATGACCTGACATTCAATCCAGGAAAAAGGCTAAAAACATATATTGTCACATTGCCACTAAACATACAGCACATCAAATCTCATACATGCAGCACCTTATTCATACAAAATACAATGATATTTATATTTACAGTGTGAATACAAAAGGATGAGAAACTGTTTTTCTTTTCCCCTAGTTTGTGACAGCAACAACAACATGTTTTATCCACCTTACAAATGTCTATTTCTGTCACATGAAAATCTGCTATTGGTAGATGTAACCAAAACAACATTTGCTTTAGAAGTGGTTATTAAGAACCATCTGGAATATCTTTGTATAGCTGATGTGTGATTGTGTAGGCAAAGGCACGGGTCAACATCTGCTCTGTATTATGTTGCAGATAAAGAATCAAACACTGTGATCTCAATGCCTCCACCAGCCTTATTCCCTCAGGACGTTTTAGACATAATGGAAATCTCACAATTCCTTCACATTGGAAAAAAATCTTTTCTCTCCTACACTGTATAAACCTGCGAAAAGTATGTGACAAGAATGTGTTGGAAAGCAATCTCATCTCAAGGTCCATTTGGCAGTTGTTCTGGAGCTTTCATTCACATTACAGTATCTTCATTAGCAGGCAGCACTTTGCTCAGTTGTCATGAAACACCTACTTGCCAACTTTCTGATTTCATATATGAAGGCCATCTAAACTGTGTGACAGATTAGCAAACTTCCAAGTTTATACTGTTTAAATGTAATTTTTCAGTACTCTTGTGAGAAAATAAGACTAACTTCAGGATAAACCAGTCCATAGCCATGTTAGTGTCTCTTCAAGTACAGCCAAGGCTGATGGCAAGTTATTATTATTGCAGGTATTAGGTAGAAACCGAAGTACTGGACACATTCATATCTTGATCTGATGATGGCGCTACATGAAAAGTCAGAGGCTCATCAAAGTCATTACAATTCATCATGAAGGAGAACATGAACATGAACATTAAACATTAACATTAAAAGTAAGCATCACACAAATTACATTGTGGCTTTTACTGTTTCTAAGATTTTATTTATTCATTTATGTTGCATGTATGTTGAATGTATTTTCACCTGTGGATTGTCTGTAAACAGGACTAGTTGTTCAGAGTTTCATTCTATTTAGGGATTAGGATGATGCATGCATGCAAGTGTAATGTACATTTTCATATAAAACACAACGTAAAACACAGCAAACAATAAACTACTGAAACAACCAACATACGACTTGATCTTTAATTAGTAAACCCATATGAAATCAGTAGATACAGATCATTTTAATGGTTCTTCCAGTTGTAAACAGCTGTGACCAGGGCCCTGCTGAGGAAACAGCTGGCGCTAGCTCTTCGCTTCATTACGGACAAGGCAACAAGACCATTCACATTAATTAGCTGCTCTGTGTTTCTGTGAGATCTACCCATCACTGCGATTATGCAAGCTGAGGCATTTAAGTCTAAATGAGTTGCACTAATGAAAGTAGATTAACCATTATGGTGAACAAAAAGGTAGTGATGGCTCCTGGGCCTGTTCCAAGGACCTTGGTAAAAACCTACATGTTGCCCTGTTAATTCTGTTTTATAGAACTGGTTTGGTGCTTGAAAGTTTGTTGTAGAATAAATCTGTATTGGTGTGACAAAATAGTCACGTATTGTTTGAGCAGGTCCTAAGAGGTGTTTGTTAGTAATCCTAATGTATTTAAGATGGTTTATACCTGTGCTGTTCAAAAAATGCAAAAATATCCCTTATCATTCCCTCAGAGGTAAGCTGTAGTTGGCTTGCAATGATAGACTATTAGCAAAAATGGCCCTTGCCTTTTTGACTACATTTTGCTGCTTCATTAAGGAGGGAAGTGGAGCAAGCTGTTCAGCGAGGTTGAATCCTACCTGTGTCAGAAGTGCTACTGACAACTTTTGCTTTAAGAAGTACCAACACTCAATTCATGAATGTGTTGAAAGACCTTTCTACTGAGGATGACAGAAACCATCAGATTGTGTTGATCCTCAAAGAGAAGCTGCAAGTCCTGTTGATGGGATCTCCATGGAATTTTGTGCTTCCCATTCTCCTCTCTGCCCCAAGGGGTGACGGGTACAGCTTGTTCCCACTCAGCTGGAGCAAAAGCAGCTATTTATAGAGTGTGCAAAGGCCCAAACATGACTTCTGGGGTTGCCAAGTAGAGGAGTTACCCTATAGTGGCTAAGGGAGCAAGTGAGGTCAGCTCCTTACGGGATGAAGAGGACACATCTTTCCCCCTGTGTCCGGATGAGATAATACAGCTGAGACACAGTGGAACCACAGCCAGTCATCCTCTCCAGAGCTTAGCTTGCTCTTGTTTTTGTATGTACTTCCTCCTCCCCCCACTTCAGGCATTTCATGAACATGAAATATCCAGCATATTTTCTCGGCTGTGACTTTGACTTGCTGAGTCCTTTGTGTCCTGCAGCAGATCAGAGGCGCTGAGAACGTGGTGGATTGCAGGGACTTTAATCATATTATCTTTTTTCCCCCCATTTAAGGCTACAGCACTGACTGCCAGGAGACAGTGAAATGAATCCACAGCTCTGTCTCTAATGCCAGATACCTTTGACTACCAATGTAGACGTGATGATCAATCATTTAATTTAGCTTGGAGACTATGTTTGGAAAGGCAAATAAGATAAGATAAGATAAACCTTTATTCGTCCCACAGTGGGGAAATTCACAAATTACAGCAGCAAAGGGGATAGAAGCATTTAAATAGTACAAAAAGCAGTTTAAACAGGCTAAAAAGACAAATTTTTACATTAGAAATTCACACAAGGCTTGCATTGTTGGATTAAAATATATTATGGCTTAAAGTTATGCATGATTAGCTGTATGGTCACTTTGAGGGACAGCTGCTAACTGTCCTTTTGGATGATTTTTCATGCAAATATTGGATAGATAACATGGCTCGCTGTGCGGTTAGTTAATTGTTTTATCCAGCCAAGGATTGAGCCTTGGGTTAGCCCTGCAAGAAGTTGCCCAGCTGTGTGGTATCTTGGTGTGTATGTTCTGGTGTGTGCAGAGCTGTGTGTGGTGCTGCGTGTTGGCTGGACTTTGATTGTTCGTGTGTGCTGCTACATCACCTGTGTTTCTCTCCAGTGATTGGTTGATCTAATCATACAATGCCAGCGAGAGCATCTAGTAGCCACAGTTATTAAACTGGCACGCACCAAAGTCAAAACGTAGATAGGTGTTATAATTTATGGTGTTAAAACTTTTGAACAACAGGTGTCTGTGTGAAGTTGGAATATAAAGGTCCACCACATTCATTTGCTAATGTTTTGCAATCTTAAAATTGCCATATGGGCAATACAATATTAACGTTATGTTAGACTTGTCAAGGTATGTCAAAAAGTGGCAACTGTGTGCAAGTACAGTGAGTATAATAAGGTGTGTGTAACTTATTAATGTCACATTGCAGCATGTTCCAGAAATAACATTAATATAGTTATATTATAGTTGCAATATGTTATTGGTTGAGCTGGAGTTGGTTATTGAGGCAAAGGCAAAGGTAAAGTTTGATGAGCCACAAACATTCAGTAATATTATTGTTAAAACAGTTATTTCAACTTTTATTATACTCCAGAAATCAATGAACTGTGATAAGTTGTAGTCTAAAATGTTGACATATGATGTTACACCTGCTTTTAATAAGGAACTGTGCAAAGTAGCATAACCAGTGTAGTGCAGGGTTAGCCAGCTAGCAACGCTAACATACAGCCGAGCTTGTTAACCTTACAACTTGGTAGTTTCAAACTAGGTGGGTGTGTTTCAGCAAACAGCCTTCACCCTCCTCAGCTCCACCCACTTTCCACCTCTTTGCCCATGTTCGGTTTAAAAAGCCTCCCACAGTTGGCTTCCAAGTCGCCCTTCATAAACCTCACAGAGACTATACGTGTGGTTTGGACCACCACCATTGACTATGGGCACACATTCCCACACCAATGTAACAAGCAATTTGGGGTTCAGATTGACATGCAGACTGCAGGGGCCAGGGGTCAAACCGCGGGTGGAGAGAGCACACCTGCTGTGCTGATGTTTTGGCTTCATTCAGTCCATTGCTCTTGTAAGTTGCCATGTTGGTACCAATTATTGTCATGTCTGCATTGTAATGCACAACTTTGCCTCTCCTTGTTAGAAAACAACGTGCATCCATACAACTTTAGCCAATGCAACCTCCTATGTCAGTGTTGCTTTATGAATACTATCGGATTATCAGAAATTAAGTGTGTGTGTGTGTTGTCATGTGGGCTATAGACTGATTGTCTTGGCTTGCATCCATGAAATATTGTAATGTTATAGGCCTACTGCATATTGAGAAAATTTAGATCGGTATTGCGCAACAATCGGGAGGCTTGGACCCCCGAATATTGGTGGGTATTTCGCACACTGAGGGAAAAGTATGTCGGCAGGATCAGCTGCAGGAAAGTGATTATGTGAGCTGAATCCTGAATCTTTCCCAGCCCTTTATCGTCCTCATTTCTGGTCTCAGCCTCTGGAATCAGTTTGAAATGTTTTCCTACAGACGCGCTTCATTTTCACATTTGACTTTAAATGACTCTCACATTTCTCATATATTTATAGTATAAGTGACATCATGCAATTACACACTTATACTATTCTTGCAAAAAGTTTTGAAACTAATTTAGACTTAACATTTCCTCAAACTGCACATTTTGTAACAGTGAGGAAGAAAATGAGTCAAACTTTTTTATACTGCCCCCCTCTGGACGGAGGTCTCCCTAACGTGTCCTCATCGCCTTCTCTACACTGTCCCAATGCTCCAAATGAATGAATGAACACAATCACCATCATTATATAACCGCTGTTACCATGATGGACAGATATTATTTTTGATATTATTTTTGTGTGTGTTTGAGTGCTTGTGCTGTTCACTCGGGGACATGGGGCCACATGACAGTTATGATAAGAGGCAGCGACAGTGACGACGGAATTCAATATGAACGACAAGGTCAACATTTGCAGCCTCAAAAAAAAAGTTGTTTGCCATATTTTAGATATGCAAATGAATCAAGATTTTAATGCACATTATATTTGTAATTATCATTCATCTTAGAACTATCTACATTCACATATTCAAACACAATTGAACTGGTCTCCAATGGCAACAAGCAGATGAAAGGATAGAATGGAATCAAGACATCAAAGGAGTCAAAGAACGGGAGATCCAAGAGAGGATGTAAATAGAGGCTGATTTTGAGGAGTTTCACATTTGACCCAGGTTTGGTTCAGGTGATTACTTTTGACCCACGTTTGGTTCAGGCGATTACTTTTGAGCAAGGTTTGCTTCGGAGGATTCCATTTGACCCAGGTTTGTTTCAGAGACATTTTCACGGTGACAATGGATCATCCACAGAAGACAACACGCGGACAGAAGAAGGCCCAGCAGCAGGTCGCGCTGGAAGACATGGAATGCAAGTTCGAGGAGCTTGAATATCGACAACTGAGTTTCTTTCTCAGTTCCCTGGAAGACCAGGCCCAATGCGTACTGCAGGACAGCGAGGCCAGGATCACCCACAGTCACTCTGAGGGCAGAGTCCTCCTCGACGTCCAAGAAGACGTGCTGGCCAATCTGCTGGATGAGCTCCAGGAGCAGAAAAAACCCGCCCTGGATACGGAGCTGATGCAGAGGGAGATATCCAGCCTGAAAGCACAGCTGGACCAGGCTCAGGGCAGACACGTCTCCACCTCACGGGACCTGAAGTCGCGTCTGAGCAAGGTCAACTGGATGCTGCAGAAAGCTCAGCGTGACCTGAAGCTCCAGGAGAAAACCATCAGCGAACTTCAGGTCCAGTTACAGGAGATGAAGGGAGAGAAGGCGGCCCGTCAGACTGAAGTGGAGACCCTGAAGCATCAGCTCTCCGATGAGAGGCAGATGCGCACAGCGGCTGAAAACCACGCTGACACCGTCGCTCAAACCCTGAAGGAGCTGCATCTGCAAAAAGACAGCACAGAGTGTGAGGCTCTCTCAAAAGCTGGGGAGCTGGAGGACGATCTGGCTTTTGAGAGGACTCAAGCTCAGAAGCTGCAGGAGCAGCTGAGCAAGCTGAAGGAGGAGCTTCTCAAAGAGAAGAAGGAGGCCCAGAAGACTCTGGAAACATTGCAGGCTTCCCATCGAACCCAGCTGGAGGAACACAGAGCTGAGACCAGCAAGATCTCATCTGCCCTGCAAAATGCAGAGGATCTGCTGGAGACTGAGCGCCTCCGCTGGCAGCAGGAGAAAAAATCTCTGCAGGACCAAGTGGAGAAATCCCAAATGTCCTACCTGATCTGCAGCTTCGAGAAGAAGCACCTCCGCGCTGCTGTGAACACGGCGGAGCAGCACATGAAGGAGAGCCGTCGGGGACTGGACCAGGCAGAGGAGGAGAAGTCAGCCATGATGTAAGTGCAAGATTTCATTTCATCTAATCTCAATTCAGTGTCCTGTCTATAGTCAATATACTCATCCCATGTTTCATAGATTTCTCTTGTTAATACTTTTATGTTTCTTTTAGTCAAATGGTTCATACTTTTTAGGCCTCTCTTGTTTATATTGCTTATTTACTATTTGTCCCCTCTTTGCTGCTGTTCACTGTGAATTTCCCCACTGTGGGACCAATAAAGGAATGTCTTATCTTATCTTTTCTTTTCTTTCCTTAGGTCACAGTTGGAAGACCTCCAGAGCCAGCTGGCTAAGAAGAAGAAGAAGAAGAAGTGGTACCGCAAACTGTTTTAATGCCCGACTCCATGATTCCAGCACAGGCCAACAAAACACGTGCATTTGTAACACTGTAAATACAACACACACACACACACACACACCATGCACACACCCAGCCGTCTGAGGAGAGGGGATGGCTCTTTGAATTGCCTTTCCCGAGGTTTCCTCTCATGTCCCTCAGGTTCATGAGGAGTTTTTCCTTGTCTTCTCAGAGAGCTCGGGCTGGGCGCCTCCTGCTGGTCTGGAGTCTTCGGCAAACAAACACCACCAAACTTCTTCTGCTGGATCAACAACATCAAGATCAACAACAACATCAAATGTAAATACTTCAAAATAAAACAAAAAAAAAAAAAAACAAAAAAAAAAAAAAAAAAAAAAAAAAAAAAAAAAAAAACAACAAAACCCTGGTGGTGGTCCAGTCGTTAGGATTCGGTGTTCTCACCGCCACGACCCGGGTTCGATTCCCGGCTGGGGTCTGTTGCCGCCTCACGAAGGGAAATTTTCCCTTCAACACTTCACTTCAACACAATAGACTGATTGTCTTGGCTTGCATCCATGAAATATTGTAATGTTATAGGCCTACTGCATATTGAGGAAATTTAGATCGGTATTGTGCAACAATCGGGAGATGGGGACCCCCCGAATATTGGTGGGTATTTCGCACACTGATGCTATGGTACTGTCTGCTGAATGGTAGCAGGCAGAACAGATTTTGACTGGCATGGTTTGATCTCAGATGATCCTGTTGGCCTTCTTCCTGCACCACTGGGTGAATAGGCCCTCCATGGGTGGCAGCTCCATCTTGGTGATATGCTGAGCAGAAAAAGAAGAGCCACACATGTCATGGTGTTGGTGTTGTGGGTCCTGGTAAGTTCCTAGCTGATGAGAACTCAGAGGAAGCTGAAGCTGCTTCTTCTCCCTCTTGTTTCCTGTCATTGTTATGGCAGTTCAACAGTAGGACCCAAAAACAGACACAACAAGGAGACTGAGTGGTGTTGACAATTTATTTTAGTTGCAGGAGAAAAAACGCTGCTGGAGGCTTGGCTGGGGGTGGTCTGGCTGGGGTGGACGGGTCCAGTTGAGCATGGCAAGCAGAGGGGATGAAGGTGGAGACCAAACAGACTGCTGAGACCGAGGCGAGGCGGGTTGAAGCTGGAGTGGTGGTGGAGCAGGCGTAGAGGATCTGTGGTGCGGAGCAGAGGGTTAACTGGAGATCAGGAACAGACACAAAAAGTACGAACGAACAGGTATTCTCAGGAGAAGTAGCCTAGATGTCTGGTTACCGCAGTAGTGACTGAACAATCTGGCGGAGTCTGGATGTTTGAGCCGGGGTGATATACAGCAGGGGCTTGATGAGGAGATTAGGTGCAGGTGAGGTGAGACAGCAGCTGTAGAGAGTCAGATGAGCAGGTAGGAGGAGGAACCCAGAAGTCCACGCCCAGCCACACGGAGACAGACAGACATACATGACACAGTAGGAGGGGAAAACAACAGGAAACACAAGGAGAGAGAGAGGCCAAGGTCCAAACCCTAACAGTCATCCTTAATCAGCTTTCTCTTTTTAATGATACTCACATGGAGGTTGTTGTCCTGGCACCATAATGTCAGGGCTCCGCTCTGTCAGTTGTCTCATCATTGTCTATGATCAGACTGATGGCAGTTATGTTCGGTGTTCCGTTCATCTGGGAGACATGTAGACATTATCTTAACACTGCTGTGTAGCAGGACTTTACTTACAGTCATTAGGGGCACAACCTCCAAAGAGGACCATTAATAATCAAAGTAACTGATTAACCAGATTACATAATCACCACATTATCAGTCTGAGCTCAAAAGATCTGATCTCCATCTCTACTCCAAAGGAATACTCAGGACAACAGTTTGGTCTTTATGAAAATATTTATTGATCTAACATCTACTAACGCAGGATAAATGAAATGGTTGATAACCACAAGAGAATTGCCAGGATGGATAATGAGCAGTATTGACCTCAATAAAGTGAGATGACAATAAAGTAAGCTGTGTAATACATTGGACAATGGTGAAAGTGAGGATATGATTAAAACTACAGGTTATGGATGTGGTGATAACGACTGCTATATTGTTCACTAAGAAATGTAAAGCTTGAAGATATTTTTTTTGACAACATTGGCCTACATTGAGATTTTTCTTGGTTGGGACTCAGCACTGATTGTTGCAGCCTGGAACTTCCTCATGCTGGACTGCGGGGTGCTTCCAAGCAGCAACCTCTGTGGCTGAAAAATGAAGCCAATGTGGAAGTGCCAAAAACTGCAGTTCCTTGAATGACTGGCTGGCTCCAAAGGCCAGTCAAATCCCACAGAATCCCATATTAAAATGTCCAACTTTACAGCAGAAATAAACATGTTTACAATCTGGTACAAAGATTATATAAATGACTTGTTTAAATATGATATGTGAAATATTAAATACTAAAATACAAAATATTGCACATGAACTAGAATGAAGTGAAATATGAAATATTACATCCTAAATACAAAATATTGCACCTTGAATAGAATGAGTGAAGTCTGAAATACTAAACACAAAATATTGGACGCTGACTACAATGAGGTGAAAAATGAAATACTAAATCCAAATATTGGACAGAATGAAGTATTACACAGTGAATGGAGCTGACATAAAAAAAAGTACTGCACAGATGTAAAGACATAATGTATAGACTATTGGGAGCACTGCTGGTTGTGCAGTCTGACAGGTGCAGGAAGAAAAGACCTGCGATATCGCTCCTTCACACACTTCAGGTGAAGGAGCTCTCCGGTGCTGTTAAAGTGTCTTGTAGGGGGTGGGAGTCATTCTCCAACATGGATGACAGCTTATCATTAAATATATGGCTAAGTTGATATCTTTTTTTGTCACATGATATAGAAGAATTTCACCATTAACTCAGGGTCTGTTTTGATTATATGTGTGCAAACCTGAGTAAGCAGCTGTAATGCAGATGAATATTTCTCTGATATTAGTTCCCAAGATGTGTTAAATATTTTGATTTACTACATAATCCTGATGAACCTATTAGGGATGTAACTGAATACAAATAATTAACCCATAAGAAGCCATGGTGACATGGGTGTAACAAACACTTTGAATGCCCTAAACTCTTCCTTATACAGCTTTATGCTTGACCTTAACTCATTAAGTCCCTAAGCCACATATACGAAACATCCTGGTGTGACGGTGGTGTGAAATGACTTCCCCAAGAATGGTGGCGTGACCTGTAGCAAAAGTGAAGGAAGAAGCTAATTTCATAATGTTTGTTTTTTGATATTAAAGGTTATTTTACCCCCAATGCTTTAATAATGTGTCCTATATGACATCTAAATCATTTCAATATTTGCAGCCATAGACTTCCATATAATGTTACTTTGTATTGAAAATACAGTTGTAGGTTGAAATAGTTTTACTGGATGAGCAAATTTTACAACTTGTTTTAAGGGAAACCTTTCTAAGTCAATGTCAAAAATGACAAGTTAAGGTGGAGATTTTAGCTTAACATCACTTTTTGATTAACATCATGTTCAGTAACAGAGTTACCTAACATCACTATAAAGCATTAGTTTGGCTTTAGTTTTAAAGGTTGTCCATTGAAATGTTGATAGCTGTAGTTTGGGCTCTGTCACAAGTAGGAGTTCTTGCTCTACCCTTTAATCAAATGTGCAAGCTGAAAGCACACTGGCACCAAACAATATATCTTGGAGTCTTATTATTAACACATAAAGCACTGACTCACTTTGGAGTGCTGGCTTCATCTGCTCTTTTGCTCTCATCCAGTCCTCCAAAATGTCTGTCGACAGGTTTAGAGGTCATATCCTGTCTATGTGGGAGGCTGCTGCTTCAAATGAAATCTTTTTAAAGAACACTGACATTTTCGAAAACATGTTTGCCTTCTTTCATGAGGCCGGATGAGAGGAGCAGTTTCATTTCTGAATGTCCAGGACAGAAAGACTGTATGTCCTTTATTGTATTTTAAGCCTAGCTTAGCACACAGACTTAGTCTAATAGTCTAAATAAATCAGGTATGAAAAACGTGCCTGCCTATAGCTCCAGAGCTGTCTTATTTACATGTTGCATCTTCTTTACTTAAACCTTAGAATTAGAAATGTAAACATGAGGAATTGTGGTTTTAGGACAAGGCATTGGGGTCTTTTCTTCAAAGAACATTCATATTTGACTGCTTGCTGAGTCAACTGTGTCTCTGCAAGACACAATATTGCAACAAAATGCTGCAGACTTTCTTAATCATATTATCACGACCACAGCTTTAACCCAACCCTGTTACCAAACAGGCTCTTAATGTATGATTCTGTAAAAACCTTTGGACCAACCAACATTTATCAAATAATCTATTTCCATAATATCCAGTTTGTGCTGATGAAGATATAGAATGTCTCAGAACTACAAAGTTAAAGTTTAATTTGAGTGTTGTTGTTTTTATGGAGCTCTGGATACAACTCAGCTGGAACCAGAGGAATGCTAAAAATACACTAGTGGTGAGAAAAGGCAGATCCCACATGGACCGAGATACACATACACTAATAAAGACATATATGGCACTGGAATACTATGTCCTTCCAAATCATTCTTTTTCTCACTCACTCATTTAGCCAGCACTCTGCCTCCCCCACTGCCTGACCTCTCTCCTCATGGTCTAACCCCTTACTTCCTGTTGTATTTTGGGGAAGGCTCAGTTGGAGCGTGAGAATGCCTTTGGGTCAGGCTGTCTTGACCCAGTGGTATTTGAAGCAACATACACACATAGCTTCAAACAAGTCAGTAGCAAAACTCTCAGGGCCTGAGATTCATTAGGTTTCATTTAGGATCTGGTGCCTATTGTCATAATTTGATTAAATATCTGATTGATTCTGTCTGTTTGGACAAAAGAGACCATGCGAGTCTGACTGATAGGGTATATTGTACATAAGGTAATGCTTTTAAACCCAAACAGTGGACTTGTTTTCTCCCAAAAAACAGGTTTAATTAAAAAAGGAAAAGAGAAAAATAGAGGAAAAAAGTCTTGTTCTCACCAGTTACTGAACCACGTTTTGCTAATAGTTTACTTGTGCATGTAGCACCAGACAGAGGCATGGGTGCCTAAACACATCGACCAGACTGATCCGAGGGTCACTGGGATTGTGAGTCATTATGGCCTCTGTCATTACAGCCAGCCTACAGCGCCACAGCTGTCAGTCATCATGCCTTAAGTCAAATTATGCCTCCCAGAAACAATCTTAAAGGAAGTTGTTATGGGGGTAGGAGGAGGGGTGGCAAAGCAGATCTGAGATTGGCCAATTTAAAGTGGGATTTAATGACTGGACCTCCCTGGGGTTTTTGCACTGTAAACATCTCCCAGAGTTCTCCCACAGCCAAGCTGGCTCTCCTCCAGGACTCCCACACCACAACCCCTGCAGAGCCCGACTGAGTGTCCTCTGCCTTCTCTGGGCTGAGCGTTACCTTAACTCCCCTAAGAACCTCTGTAGCTCTCATACAGTGTTCATCACAGACTCTGGTTTGGAGCCGCACCATCGCCTGGTTAGATTAGTGGTTGTCAGGCTGATGGCTGAGGGTAGTGGTGGTTGTGTTCTGTGGGTGGCTGGAAACGACTGGTCTCTTCTCTTCAATTTTAATGTTAGCAGTTTTGCCACAATGACACACACACACACACACACACACACACACACACAAACACACACACACACACACAAAAAGCCTTCCAAACTTTCCACACATTATATCCTCTGTCAGAAACAATGTTGAACAGATGTAGTCAGATGGATGCAATACATTGCATGAATGAATGGTATTCGTCATATACATACCTCAACACTGGAAAACAAACAAAGCATGGGTATATCCTGATGGCTATTGGTCAACATAGCGCATAAGTTTCTCACCAAAAAATAGAAAACACAATAATGCAGATAGTTTTGTACTACCCTTACATGAAGTTTAAGAACTTGTGACCTACAAATTAATAAAAGGATGGTAAAAATCACCAGAAGTCAGCATATGCTGATCCCCTTATTTCCTAGTATGGTTCATGCTCCAAAAAGGCTGGATCATACAATGCCAATGCACCTTGATAGCCCCTTCCATTAGACCCTCTCTGCCTGGTCTTTCAAAGTCCACACCCCATAGTTGTAGGCTTTCCCTTAAACATCTCTAGTCGCCCTGTGCCCTGTGTAGGCAGGTCCTTTGGTCCTTGATGTCTGCAGTTCAGCTCTGTTGGCATGCCACTCAGAACATGGCGATTCAATGGAGATTTATCAAAGTAAAATTGATTTCCTGAAGGAGAGGCTAAATTCAAGTTTGCTGTAGGATAGCTGATAACAGCCCACCCTTGCTGTGAAAAGTCTTCTTACTGTCTGCAGATTATAAACAGATTATAAGATTCCTCTTAATGGCTTTTGATTAATGTATTTTTTTTTTTAAATATAACGGGTCACAGTATATATGATCATTTTTCCTGGCAAAGGCCATGGATGGCCCATATCAGTTTTTTTGGGTGGTACCTGCTGTTCTGCCTGGAACACTGCTGCTTTTTCTGTTACATTTCATTTGACATTTAATTTTTAATAGTGATGCTACAACAGTTCCTCTGGACATGTGCAGGCAGCTGAGAATTTTCAAACCTATGGCACCAATGTTAAGTTGCTCCTTATTTATTCTGTTTTTACATTTTGACTGCACTTTGTGTTATACAAATAAACCAGCAGCCAGATGACAACATTATTATAGCAGATTAGATAATTGTACAACTATTTAGAGCCATATAAGGTGTTTGGATCATCTTGCTTTTCTCCAAATTACATCATCAACTCCCTAAGTATTCTCTATCCTATAACTCATGTCATCTATACTTACATGTGAAAATCATGTAATAGGTTGGACATTGTTTATTGCTTAGCTACATTAGCCCTGACAGAATGCACCAGCAGCAGATATCACAGATGTGTAGTTAAGGGTTTACTTTACTACATTACTCAATAAAGCAGTAGTGTCAAATCAAAGTTGCTAGTTGGACTTTAGTTTTTTTCCTTACCTTCTTGGTGTAGTGCTGTTACTGCTGCTATGTGAACCTGACAGCTGAGTAGGAGCAGCATTGCCAAAAGAGGGCTGCAGATGGACTGACTGAGCTTGTATCCAAAAGGACGTTACCCATCCCTGCCCAGCCCCTCAGTCTCTCTTCAGCCACACACAGGTAATTAAGATGTTGCTACTTCTTGCTAATCAATTCACGTGACATCATGTTATCATCTATAATGTTCCTTGCCCTCCTCAGCTATATATAAAGGTCCACAAGATACCATATGTAGCCTAGAGCTCCCTTATATAGAATTACCTGATTAATAACTTTTCAAAGCCTCGAGATGGCTCTGGATAAAGAGAGCAGATCCGTGGCCAAACGCTTCTGGGGCACAAGCTGAGGCCTGATCAACCTCAGCTGGATCGCCTGAGTGAGGGTGTCTGATGTTTGTGAGACCCGAAACACCCAATGATCTCAGGATACATCACTGATGATGTGCCCCAGCTAGCATCAGAAGATGTTTCACTACAACTTCACACATCAAAGGCAATGCCAAAGGAGGATCAGCTATCTTTACTTGAAATTGGGAGTGTTTAAACCATAAAATAAGAAGGAACAGTAAAACCATTAATAGTCACAGAATCACATTTCAGCCTGGCTATCAATGGAATGGGTGACAAGAGACACCATCAATAATTTGTCTCCATTTGCTTAATGCCACAACAATTTTGCAAAAGCAATCAACATTTAGAAAGTCCACGCATTTGTCTTTCTGTAAATCAACTCAGAAAGCAGTATTGCGTATGCACTATAAAACAGTCTGCTTCCATCAATTATTCATACACTGAGGGCTAATAACCAAGCCTGTTAATTCATCCATCTAACATTCTGCTGTGGGAGAAGATGTTTCCTGGATCAGATACTGTGCACTGCAGATTATTGTTGTACAGGCTGTCTCTGGCCCAATTTCTCTTCCCCTCACCCTGCCATCACTCAAGGAGCTCCGAGCTGACTGACAGGCAATCTGCTGTTTTTGCGTCTAAAAATGCTCTGCATTAACACTGTGTGATCATTTGTCTGTGCATTCATTTGAGCTTGTCATTGCCAGATTGTAATGCAGAGATGATTTCCTCAAAGATGCTGTTTTGCAGATTTGGAATGGATTCTTACTGAGAGGCTTGGCGTCTTGGTCATGATGGCAACAGACCACCTGTCACCTTTTTTCATTAAAGATGTTGTAAATGACCTACAAAAATACATTGTCCTTTTATTAAAGCAGAGCTGACAAGATTTCTATACATAAAATTAGCTTTATACTAACCTAAATCAAAGTTAGAGCCTTCATTTTATACTGTCATACTGTGCATTTGTTCTGTTTGCTCAAGTGATGATCTTGTTGGTAGCCTCCTCCACATAGTAAGACTTACCTGAAATACCACTCAGCAGTGAGTGAGAAGTCCCTCCAAAGATGTTCAGCTGTACATGAATGATAGGACATATTTCACCTCTTCTGTAAATTCTATACTGATTATATTTCTATATTCAAATAAATTATATTTTCCTTCTATTTAAACAGTGGGATTGAGACTGAGAAGGCACTGAGTTCAGTATTCTCAAGTCTCTGATTGGGCATCTTTTTGTTAGTTCAATGTGGCAACACTGTCTGTGAGACAGACTTCATAAAATACTCTTACATCATGGACAGTTATAGTTGTGTCTAGTCCATCCAAATGAAGATGCAATATACAAAGATGCAAAGATTGTTTAAACTAAAAATATATAGTTGTTAAAACTAGCTCCACCCTGGTCAACTACAAGAGTAAAAGGCAAGGTAAGGGAACATTTGTTGCTTGAGTTGAGGGCAGTGCTTCCCAGACTGGAGGCTGTGTTACAGGGGTGATTATGTTGTTGTTAGGAGGAGGCTTTGCTTTTAAAGCTAAAGCCAGGGGAAAAAGTCTCCAGTGTGCAGTTAACGCCATAGATTAATATAAAAGACTACCAATGGTATGGTTCTTCTAACCTGAAGTGAACAAAAACCAGTTATTGCAAGTTCAAACTATTGGATATAACCCCTTGTAAGTGTTGGATGCTCGTGCAACACTATGAATTTCCTAGAGTAGAAACCGTCTGAAAGTGTGTAATCTTCCCAGATGAATGAGAATGACCAAATACCGCTTCTCATTTCTCTCTGTCATGGCAAGCTTTTCACTCCGCCTTCAAGTGTTAAATGAGGTCTTTATCTCAACGAGACCTTCTGAATAAATAAAGCTAAATAAGCATGCCTGGAATCCTTTTTCCAGAGTTCTCAAGACACACTGCCACGGCAGTATGATCGTGTTTAGGCTTTAAGGAGGAGAAGTAACCTTACTTTCTTCAGTTTGCTTATCTTTTATTTCCTCCTTGTTCAAGCTTAATGTGAGGAATCTTGTAATTACCTGCTTTCTGTTAGCACATTGAGTGGGCAGACCACTTTGATCATTCAGAATTCTTCATTATAACCTGTCCTGTGATAGAAGAGGCACGCTATCATTTCATCTGACTGCTCTGTAATTGCTATAGGACAAGTTTTGATGGGATATTCTTCAATGTGCTAAATGTACTGTACCTTTAACCTACACTGTAAACAATTTCACTGTAAAATAACAGTAAAATACTGGCAGCAGAGACGCCAGCATTTTACTGTTATTTTACAGTGCATCTACTGTAATTTATTTTTACAGTATACTACTGTATTTTGGATTACAGTACATAACTGTAGGATAAATGTGTATTTACGGTAATTTTACAGCATATTACTGTTTTTAGAAAGGGTAATAAAACCTGCTACTTTTGCAATCCATTCCTATAAATCCCACCATATAATAATAAAACACACATACGAGAGTATATATTCAATTAAGTAATGCATTTTATTTTTACTGTTATCCATTTTTACAGCAGTTTGACAGTTTCAAACATTACTACAAAAATGCGTTTTATCTGGTTTTGTTGGTTCTGGGAATAAGGCACTCACATACCTAAATTCTCACATCTGCTGAGACACAGTTTGGTGATTCTGGGTGCCCGCTTCATTTAGACAATCCTCCCGTTCCTTCCTTTGCGACTGTCAGCTCTACAGCTGAAAAAGTAAACAGTTAGCTGTTAGCTGACGTTATATTTTCACACTGAAACTGGCAATTAACTTTCATAACATCAGTTTTACTGGTTATTTTTCTTGGTATCGATAAGATGACTTCAAACAAACTTTATATTTTGTCATTAAGTTAGCTAATGTTACTAGGGCCAATTCAGCTCGAGCTAACTTTACGTTACAGAGTTTACAGAGTTCGTCAATTTTAGCTAACGTTACGTAACCAAATGACATATACCTAAAGAAACATTATCTGAAATGTCAGCAGTTCAATAACGTTTATCATGCAGACAAAACAATAATGTCACTGGACACTGCTTCGGGAGATAAGCATAAAGGCTTAACGTTACCTCCGAACATGAACTCCACGGCCTGCGCTTGTTGGAATGATGACGCACTGCGCATGTGTAGACGACCAAAGCTGTGCTGTCTTGAGGTGACGTCTTGTCACTCAAAACAGTTTGTTAAATTAAAAAAAAGGGGTTCTCATCAGAACAAAGATATTATCCCACAGTAATCAGTAAGATGTTGATGGATCAGTGGACTTATAAAGGGATGATCTGTAGACCTATTTCCCCGGCTTGACAGAAAATACTGTTCTGTACTGCAAAATTACAGTTATCCATTGTTATCATTGACTAACTGCAATAATTGTGATTTTACATGCACAGGAGTAATATTTAACAGTATGTTACTGTTATTATGAAATACAGTAAGATACTGTTGTAAATCTGCTGTAAATTTACAGCAATTTGTTACAGTGTAATCTTCAAAATGAGACATAATATTAGAACATAAATGCCACCAAGAATCAGATGTTAATTATTCAGGCGTCCAATACAGGACATGGCTACAATGATGTTTTGATCGTCTTTGTACCATTTGAATACATTAAACTGACTATAGAGGAATGTATGTAATGTATATAAGGCTTTCCATTCATACAGTGTGTGTTTCATGGAGGCATCATAGGTCTTGGTACAGCTGGTGAACAGCAAAATCCAACACACAGCAGCAAACATGGAACATTTTCTTTGTGTGCAGAGAAGCAGGAAGAGGAAAACAAATCTTTGATGCCTCTAGTAGGAGCCTGTTCGAGCAGTAAGATCAGCTTTCAGAGATGCATGCTGTTGTGGTTGGAATTATTTGTTTAAAGGAAACCTGGAGGCTTTTAAGAGCCTTTTCACTGGGACATGAGAATTAGAGTGAACGAGTAGAGAAAAGGAATAAAAGCTTTTCATTCATTCAACTTTATGTTGAATTTATTTTTAATGACAAACATCAGTGCATATTTTACAGATAATAATGACAATATTTTTTATTTTATTGAATATTTTTATTTGTCTAAAATAATATTACATGAAAGATCAAGTTTGGGCTCAAAACTTATCTATGGTGGCTAAAAAAAACCCTAAAAAATAATACAATTGTCCTCTTATAGATAAAACGTTGATGTCCTGAGCAATAAAACACACCCTTCCACAATTGACTAACATTGCTAGTGTACAGTCATAATGTAACTACATACATTAGTTACACTATAATTACAACAAGTAAATTAAATATTTAAAATGAAGCCTAACTAACGGTAAAATGCTGCTTCACATGAATATATTATTAACAACGATACAATGACATTATATAACAAATAATGTAAGGATAATTGGCCCTCTACAGAGAGGCACTGCACTAGAGACCAAATACAGGCCACAAAAGTACTTAGTACAAGGTAAACACCATAAGTAGGTCCAAGGTTAATCCTACTTCCCGAAGGTGGGTAAGTGTCGTATACCTACATAAGTCACAGTTAAACATTTCCTTTAAAGCGACTGACTCAAAGGAAATTCAGCTTGCTGTTACTCTGTAAATGGCACCCAGGAAAAGTTGCATAGTCTCACCTTAGGAAAACATAAGGTTTGATCAAAGTCAAAGCACAGCAGATATACAAACACAAGCACCAACATAATTAAAAAGATAAGTTTTAAAAAGTAAAAGTAAAAATCTTTAAAAAACCCATGACATCTGCAGTATCCTGTTGCAGACGTTGAAGCCTCTGATCCGAAATCAGAAAGAAGTCTGGCTCTTCTTGTAGAGGACCTCTGAGTCCCCAGCCCACTGTAGACCATCACCATGTTATCCAGGTCCACTTGAAGTTATCTGTAGGAGTGAACCACCTCAACATCCTCCCCCTGGATGGATACAGGGTCAGAATATTGGATACCAGATTTTAAGATAAGATAAGATAAGATAAACCTTTATTGTCCCTGAGGGGGGAAATTTGCAGTGCACAGGAGCAAAGACAATAGGACAGTTAAAAGTACTTAGAAATTTAACAAATATACACGGGATTATGTACAGATATACATGAGACATGCATGAGAATATGGGTATTAGAAGTATGACCAGTAAAGAAATATGACCAGTAATATTAAGTATCAATATGAAATATGAAATATTGCACTTGAATGAAATATTGCACTTGAGTATAACAGAATGAAATGCACAGCAAATGGCATCTGGAATACATATAATATTTGGTTGATGTATTTCAAGGTACTCATTTGCAACATAGTAAACACACATATTAATTAATACTCAGGACATGTGCTTGGAGAAATACTGCAAGGAAATGTGTTTCAATGTACAGGTGACTTCCTCGACCTCTAATTCAGAAGAAAATTGAGCAGTGAGATGCTTTTTTGGTGGTACTAAGCAGAGAAAAAGCGGGACCTGCGACCTGCCCCAAGAAAAAAAACTTATGATGCCTTTTCTTATGTCTCCATATGACATCACATCAATGACATACAGTATATATGAAGCATTCTACTTTGTAAAACACAATGGAAAACAAGGGAGAATCCAGACATGTATGAGTTCTTACATGTTTGGCCTCTGGGTGTTACATGGAGTGGGGATGGACTCAAACGCGACACACAAGAATTGGTGGTTGAATAAGTTCTTTTAATAAAGGCAACGAAATTTTAACTAACAAAAAACTCACAGTCACTGTGTCCAGGATAGTCCAAAGAATCGTATTAAATGAAGAGCTGATCCAAACAATTACAAAAAAGCACACAAGCAAGAGTCGAAGAAGAACAGCAAGAGGAACAAGAAGAACAATCTGGCAAAGCGGAAGTGAAATGGCTTATATAGAGTCCTGATTAGTTGTTGGCTGCAGCTGGGAACACAGGTGACCAGATGAGGTGGGAGTGGCTGGTAGGTAAGGCGAGGCAGAGGCGGGGTAAGAGGAAAAACACTGAATACAGCAGACAGAACAGAGACCAGAACTAAAACAGACAGAACTATACATTACAGGAAAGGGGCTGACAGGACTACAGCATAACACACTATGACAGAACAGAGACTGAGAACTAAGACAGATCTTAACTGAGACTAAAGGCCGAACAGAAACTAAGATGGAACTATGACAAAGAACACAGACGGAAAACTAAGACATAGAACTAGGACATGACATGACAGCAGAGACAAGGAACTAATACCAAGACAAAGAACTAAGACAAGACTGGACTATGACATGACAAGACTACGGCATGACAAGACTACGACATGACAAGACTACGACATGACAAGACTACGACGAGACAGACAGGACTGAAAGAACTATGACATGAACAGGACCATAACTGACAGAACTAAGACAAGACTGACAGAATTAAAACAGAGACTGAAACTAAGGCAGAGAGACTGAAACACTGGACAGAGAGGGACTGAACATTGGACAGAACTGTGGCAGGCAAGAAAGTGATACGGCAAAAAACTAAGGCTGAACAAAAACTAAAGGCTAAACAGAGGCCTGGCAGGCAGAACTATGACACTGGGATTCCCCAGGTTATGGGTTGTTCAGTTCCTGTTGTGGAAATGTGGAAAATTGTGTATTCTGTCTCAGCCTACAGCCTCCAGTTTCAAAGATTATTGCCCTCCAACACATTTACTGTAGCTGTTTCTGTAAAAGGGCTGGTTGCACATTCTGACATCACTCATTTACCCAGCCAATCACACACTAATTACACAGCCCTGCTTTATTTTGTTCCTGACAGCCAATCCTTAGTTGATGCATGCAGGTAAGTTGTATATTTTGAACTGTTCTGTGCCCATCCATTCGCCTGCACCAGGTATAATTGATAGGAACTCAGTCTTGGTGTATATGTGAGTATGACCACAGAGGTAACTCCCACGACTGAGCACTGAACCACTCCTCCTTCATCATGTCCATAATACATCTCCCAGTGACTGTGAAAACAAACCAACAACTCTGTTGTTTGGTCTGTCTGGGGCTTTCCACATTGTGTCAATTAAAGCTGTGTGTAAAAGGGTTGAATTACCTGCACTCAGGGAGACTCTGTGTGTGTGCACTTCCATCCTTATGAAGACCAAATGTTCCCACAAGGTTAAAAAAAGAGGGCAAGATTTTAGCCTTTTTTTCTTCTTCAAGGAGCAAATTTATAGTTATAATTCCTAAGATTTAATTGTATCAAATCTAGTTTTGATACTTTTTATGGTGGGTGGTGGTGGTATAATGATGTTTTCAGTTATAAGCATTCAATGAATGAGCATTTTACCTCTCATTAGGATTAATTGGATCTCAGTAGGATTCAAATTGCCTACCCATGCACGTGGGATCCACAGGAAACATTGTATGTAATAAATATACAGCAGAAGACAAAAGCTTGTTCATGCACAGATTTTGCATCAAGTGAGAGAAGACACTGACATATTTAATTGATTTATCAGAACACACTATTGACTATCTTTCTAAAAAATCACAGGCGTGGCTGTAGCTCAGGTGGTAGAGTGGTTGTCCGCCAATTGGAAGGTTGGTGGTCCGAGTCCTGGCCGTGTCGAAGTGTCCTTGGTCAAGATACTGAACCCTGAGTTGCCCCCGATGACTGTTCCATCGGCATGTGAATGTACGTTACTTTGGATAAAAACGTCTGCTAAATGAAATTGTAGAATTGTAGAACTGTTGTAAATTAAACCAAAGGGACGCAATAAACACAGCCATGGCCAGATTTTCAGAAATACTGAGGTCTCAAGTTGAAACTTTCTGCAAATGTTCAGAGAAATACTGAATCGTTCATTTATTCAGGCAATATCTACAATGTCCGCTCTACTTACACGCCAGTAAATAGTAAATGGACCAGTTTGTGGAACATCTGAGAAAGACAAATGCAAGGAGGAAACCAACATGTTGCTTTGAAAGATCACCAATTGTGTTTAATAATATGTTTATTGGGGCACAATATTGGAATATTGAAATTCTACTAATGAAGTTTTCTTGGTTTGGCAACAAAGACCATGATTCAAGCACATCCCATTTCAGCACAGAATTATTTAAGCACACCTTATCCGTTTCCTTCCACTTTGACTCAATTTTCGTATGACTCGTGACTGGCCTTGTGTTTTAGTGGCACCGGATTCTTCACCTACCACAGTCTTTTTGTATCCCAAGCCTCTGGACACACACTGCTGCAATACAATCAGGGAACTTATTGAGGAACACTAGATCCCGAGCTATATTTCCAAGTTTCTGCGGCTCACGCTTCCTTAAATTGTGACCTGTGCGACTCTACATCCAATCAGGCCACAGCATGCACCCTCACTGCTCCTCTACCTTTCACCCTAGCTTCAAGTAAGCAAGGGAAGCCTGCCATCCGCAGCCCCCTTGCTGTCTATCACCCCTAAACCAGCCAGCATCCAGCCAACCACCTCAACAACTTCATAACCTAGGGTGTAACACTTCAAGCTGTTGATTCCTCCACACCTGTTCCTTCTTCAGTGGAGTGCATGCCACTTCTTTGCAGTGCATCTGACCTTTGGATGCAAAAGCAGTCCAAAAATATTTGATTCTTAATCTGAAGCACGCTGCTGGATCTTGACAAACAACTACAAACTCCTGTCTCAACACTCTCACATCTGCATTTCATGAACTTGGAGTTTCTCTCTCCCCATAGAAAATAGAAGGTCCCAGCACATCCCTGGAATTTCTTGGCATTATGCTCGACTCCATCTCATTACAAACATTACATTACAGACATTCAACTGTTGTTACAGTTGCAGGCCCATCTGTTGACTTTGGTGGATACTACAGTGGCTTAGAGTTCTCAGTCAGATGGCCACCTGAATTTGCATCTCTCACTCCTCTCTACGCCATCTGTGAAATGTACCCAGTCGTCATAGCAGCCAATTTTTGAAGGCATGAATGGCCCAAGAAGATCTTATATATATATCCATATACTCTGACAACAGCAGTGTCATAGACATCATGCACTTTGACTCACCTTGGTTTCACCCCAACACCGGTTCATTATCTGAGCTGCCCACATTCTAGGTCACAGCTCAATTGCTGACTCACAAATTCAGACAATTGGCACCAGCCTCCGACCTCCTTTTGACTGCAGTCACAGCAATTTTCAGCTACCATCTTCAACTGACCCCCCCAGCTGGAACATTTAGTCATTGCTCTACAAGATGCCATCCTCTACAGCATTGCCGCCCAAACGCCCTCATCGTATTTGATGGATCTGATCTGACTGAACTGCTTCAAAGCTTTCCTTGCCTCCCACAGCCTTCCATTCCCCTCACTCGACATCTTGGCCCTCTCTAGCTTCATCACGTTTGTCCATTCCATTCTCAAGATAAAATCTTCCACCATACAAGTCCACATCAACAGAATTAACTTCTTCATAAAACTATCCACATAGAGCACTGTGTCCCGCTTTGTCCCACTCACACATTGGCATGTTAACCAAAGGTCTCCATAAGGCTATACCATACCCTATACCAAAAACGCTTACCCTGCCGCATCAGAACTCTCATTATCTATCTGTCTCCATTCATAGAGAAAATCTAAGAATTCATGTTCCTTCTGGTACTCTTTGCCTTTCCGCACTGCTCAGAGTCAATCCTTCCCTCCAACACCATCTTGGCTGTCTTTCATAATATACCTTAAACTAAGTCCATATCTTCATTGACATGGTCTTTGTTAGTGGAGTTTTTTTATGCAATTTTTCACAGCAGATATTTTGACTTGGCAGGAAAAGCACAGCTGTCACTAATAAAATTAACAATGTCTCCGTTCTATTCATGTGTCCCAGTAAGTCATGACAGCGTGACAATGAGCCAGCATGAGCAATACCAGGACCCTGAACGTGCAGCTGCTAAATGAAATTCAGCCTTCATTCATTTTATTATTTACACATTTACTTTTCATACTGTCATATGTCAAAATGTCTTCTGTGAAACAGACCTCTTGTCTGCAATGGTACTTCTGTCCATTTTACATTTATATATTATATAGCAGGGCATTTGTAAGTCTTAAAGAGTGTGTAATCCAGAGGGATTGTTGTGACAGTGGATTGTGCTGCAGTTTTGTGTGCAGTTTCAGTCAGCAGCATCATCCCAGGAGCAAACACTGTCACTACTGTTAGCTACATTAGGTAATATACTCATCCACTCAGAATGGACAAATGTTGACTTTAGTAAAGAGTTAGATAAATTGGAAAGAATCAATCAGTTTTTCATTAGGTAATCCCATTCATTTTAATTGTATCATTTTAATTATATTGTAAGATGACATTTACTTTTCTAAAGAATGTTAGTGATGGTTAAGATTGGCAGAGTGATGCAATGTGGAAGTGGACATTAAAGTGGACCAAGTTACACGGATGAAGCTGTTCTTACTTGACAATACATTAACTCAGCAAGAATCAAGTTTGTAGTTAACACTAAGAGGAAACTCTCCACTTGGTATGAATGAATGTTCCAACTATATAGAGAAAGAAACTGGCCCCTAGCTGGACTGGACCTACAAAGTTCTCTCATCAGATATAAAGGAACTTTATAGTGTATAATCTCTTGGATTTGAACCATCCTCAAACCCAATCAAAAGTTATTCACCATAATTAACTAAAATCGGTCCACATGGGATACATCTTCAGTGTAAGTGAACCAACCTGTACATCAACAGCCTATGGACACTCCCAGCCATTTATGCATCATTATCTGTTTTACTCCCCATGTACCCTGCACCACTCAAAACTGGACAGGCTTCTGCCTTTAACTTCCCCTCTGTTCTCTTGCTGTAGAAACCTTTAGGACGTATGTCACTAGTCCAGCCACAACAGAACCAACAGACTGCCATGACTTGTGCTGTACCAATGACTTGGAATGAGTTGATAGGAGACCTCAGTGGCTCTTGCTATGAGCAGCATACTCACAGGACAGGTAAAGACTGAATGAACATTTATTGGAGACCCTGAACATTTAATTGCTGATTATTGAGGTTTTACACTAAATAATTGCAAATGGACACACAAAACAAGCAACTGAAAAAATATGATTCCATATGTTGCTGAGTTTTGTTGGATGTCAATATACTGTATGTTCAATGTACTTATAAAGTATTTTCATTATTCAGTTATTTCACAGATTTGAAGCAGCAGTGTCATGTTAAATATGTGCAAGCACATGATACAGTTTTTCAGGTATTTATGCAAGAATAAGCTAGCTGGTCATTTACGTTCACAAACCTATTAGGACATTTTACTATTTCTCTATTTACTCTGTGGTTATAGGGTACTTATTTTTTTCTGTGTTCCACTTTTGGGGCTGATATTTATCATTCATAACCTTTGAAATGAAGACAAACAGAAGGAAGAATGTAAAGCGAAATTTATTTTTGTGCAGAATATTAGTGATGCTTAATATTGGCAGAGTGATATGACGTACGGCAGTGAGCAATATATGAGATGTATACTGTGTCATGTCAGTGTTTAGTTGTCCTCCTGTGGAAGCAGACATTAAAGTGGACCAAGAAACTCAGATTAAGCTGACCCTTTGTTCTTGCTTAACCCACGACCTAAAAGTAGTGTCAATCGATATGAATCAAGTTTATAGTTTTATATATAGTAGAGGAAACACCCAGGCACACTGGTGATTGCTGATTTTTGGCAGCGTGTTGAGTCTTGCCAGGGATGAGCTAACTGCCTGGACTAAGATGGCGTCTGTTTTTATTCTCTTCTCACCGTTGACTGCTCATGCTACAAGCTAATTCAAAGCTGGCTACTACTGGAGGATCAAAACAGACTCTCCTGTCTGTGCTACAATAGGACATTTTTATAGATATTATGCATTATTGTCATATACAGCTTGGAAGTATGAAAAAATTGATATAATAAAAATTCTAATCCATATTGCGTGTGCTGGTTATCCATTATGCTTTCACACTTTGTTTGGTATGATCATGAAAGCCATTAAATTGCGTTCTATGTGCTAAAAAAAACCCTGTCTTAAACATTTTAAATTTACCTTGGTGAACCCTGCAGAAACCCTACATATTGTGCCAGTAAACACAAACGAAACAATGGCACCATTGTGCACTGAAACCCATTATTCCCAATAGCTTGCACTGCGTCATGATGCCTTTTTGCTTGCCCCTAGTTGAACAAAAAAAGTTCAACTAGGCTTGAGTTGTGTTTGAACTTGCATATGAACCACTGAATGTAGCAGCGAATGCATCTCAAATCACGTTGTGTCTGAAATATACATTGTTTCTGTGTTTCCCTGTGTTTTTTTTATTTGCAGTGCTGATTAAGTCTGATTAATATGTTCACTCCATGGTCACTGGTCACTGTAGTCACACTCGCTGAATTCATTCCGATGAATAAATAGAAATCTAACTGTGTGAAAATAGAACACCCTGATTTTTTAGCATGAAAGTCATTTAATGGTGATGCAAAGATATACAGTAAGCAACATTAATAGGAAAGCAAATCTAGGCTGGAGCTCAAAGAGTTACTTTGCAGCCATTAAAACATGACAAACACACCCAGTCCTATCAGTAATGGGCTGCATCTGTTTACTGACTTTCTCATTACATTGTGCAAATAGCTGCTGACAGGAACAGAATTAACACAACATGCATTTAAATAACCAGTGCAGATTTATGTTACTCTGCAGAGAGCCAGAGAAGATGGAGGGTAACATATGGGTCACATGAGAATGCAGGAAACTGCAATAAAAGAAAGAGAACCTATGGGATGGGAACAAGAATCGTACACCCCATCTTAAACGACATAGACATTCAGCTAATTTGTCAGGACTGTCAGAAAATGGGAAAAATCTGTTAAGTTAGCTCACATGAGTGGCAAACCACATCCCTGATCTCCCTGTACCTTTTTATTTTTAGAATAAAGCCATAATTTTCTGAGAAAAAGTAAGGTCAAAAGTTGTAAAATATGACTGAAATGAAAATGAAAATTATGACTCAGGCAGAGTAGCACACAGTGGCCATGAGAGCTCAACACACTTCAAATTAAGAAATATGCAAATAGACAAAACAAAAACAAATGAAGTTTGATCAGTTTCACAAAGCATGTCTAGCACATTTCTGTATATGTCTGTATTCTGTAAATTTTGTTGTATTCTCTGTATTTGCAGCACATGTCTTCATTCGCTTATTTTCTCTCTTTACATGTGTTTTCATAAGCAGCATTGCATTGGGCTTTCAGGGCCACTGTGATAGATACATAAATTAGAAAGTATCGAGAGACGAATTAATACATTGCTGGTTTAGTTCTATACATGGAATTTGTTTACAAAATGCAAAAATACAGACTAACACCAGACTAATCATATAAATAGGTATCACAAAATAATGTATGCAATCCATCACTGATACAGTCGGGTTCGTAATTCTAAAGTCATAAAATGATTATTGGTTACCAAGCTAGACTTTACACTAAATAACTAAGAGGACAAACATATGTTAGACGCGTACAACTGGATATATTTCACTTGAGTCTGAGTAAACAAACAGTTTTTTCATTGATGCAGGCACACGAAATGAGTGCAGAGAATAACAGAGTTCTAATCAAGGCTCTAGTGGTGGTGAATTATCAGTGTGACAGTCCACTGCTCTGCCTTATTATAACAGTAATATCATGGGTGTACACAAGCAAATGCTTCCAAACAAAAGACCACCGTACCACTAAACATTATCACTCTGTCTCTGGTCTATATTTATTCTTTACTTCAGTAGCTTGTCTTGTCTCTTGTCTTGTCTCTATTTATTATTCATTTTTATATTGCAGTGCCAGGAGTGTCCAATCTAATTGTTGAGCTGCTGTTTGCAGCTCAGGCCCTTACTTTGTAAGCAGAGGAGAGCCTGCTGTTCTTAATTATCCCACAACAACAGGTTGAAGAAAAAAGACAGTGTTGGCCTTACAGGCTTTCACTACCAACATCAAACTTTGCCTATGTTGATCAGTGTTTGCAGTCAACACTCAGGGACAGGAAAGAAAGGTTTGTTTTGTAGTTAAATTTGAATTCCAAAGACTCCATTTGAAGTTAAGCTGACGGTGAAATTTAATTAAAATCACAATAACAAGAACATCCAAACTGTGCCTTAAAAACTACATATTTGATACCTGTTTTGCCGGCACCTGGCTGTTTTCAGGGCTTCATGTTCCACAAAGTGGAAGAGGTTTAATGGAGAGTAATCAGTGGGCACCTCTGCCTCTCCATATACAACTAGTGCACAGTAGCGAATACAACACTGGCTGGATTATGTTTTCTTTTCTTTTTTTCCTTTTTTTAACATCAAGGACTGTTTGAATGGAACACATGTGCACACTGCTTACAATCACAGCAAAATATTCATGTTGAAAGTGTCTGTAGAATATTTTCTTTACATTCACTCCTTGCAACCAATGATAAAGTGAAATAGTTTAGTTTAGGCAATTCAAAGCTGTTAATAGGGAAAGAATGAATCGGTGTCTTAACTACATGTTGGGCCCCCTCTTCTTTCTACACAGGTATTACAAATATTTGTTGGTAATAATTCACAAAATACAGAGTAGTTACCAATTAACAAGTAACAATTGATGTATTATCTTGTGTTTTCCTCGTCCTGTTAATGTTATGTTTTTGTGTTGCAATAAAACATAAAAATGAAGTTCAGCTAAAGAATAACAAACCACATAACCATCAGTTATTGTTTTGCTGCCCATTTCTTGCCAAGTGATACATGAGTTATCATTATTTAGGATTTTTGTGCTCCCAGAAGTGAAGTAAAGCTTCAGCCTACCTAACAGTTGACAGTTACAGTATCTACTATTTACAGGAGAACCCAAAATTTGTTTCTTGAAGACAAACCAGAACAACCTCTTAAAAAGTGGTATGTATTGACTTTTTTTTCTTAAATAACTTCTTCATTATGTACCATGTACTAGTAGCTAGCTGCCACTATTGGGTTCATACCAAGCGGCAACCTCCGGCACTGAAAGATGAAGCCAACACAGACATGCCAAAGGCTGCAGTTCCTTGAATGAACACTAGGGGCAGGCTCCAAAAGGGAGTGAATTACATTTGACCCCCATGTCAAAATGTCCAATTTTACAGGCAGAGGAAAACATGTTTACAGCCTGGTACAAAAAAAATGGTTTTGGTCTCTTTAGCTGATTGTCCACTTCATGACAACTGTATGGTGGGGTGAATTTTTTTATAACACACTTGTTTGAAATCTGAAAGTGTGTCACTTTGATTGACAGCTGCCTGGAGTGCCAGGTTTAAAACGGTGTTACATTGGCAGTTGGTGCCTCCCTGCCTAATTACACTTCAGATTATGTGGTTGTGAACTGGTATATGTTATTTGCTTGTGGATCTCTGTGGTGTCACAGTGGGTATTGTCTACATCAGCTTCACCCAATAGCAACAGCAAATTTTTGCCTCACGTTACTCACACCAGTTTGACCGTTGGATCATTTGTGTTTATTCAACCCATGTATTTATTTGCCCCAAACAACCATAATACCAAGCTAGCAAGCAACAGCGGGCACTGAGTGTATCTGAGGATGTGCATGTGCGTTTGTGTTCAGTTCGGTCTCTTGACTGAACTCAGCACTCAACAGTGACTCACATTTCTCTCTGTTTTGGTTCTATTCTGTTATGTCTCTGTTCTTTTCCCCCTCTCCTCTCTGTATGTTCATGAAGTAAAGTACATTTTCCCTCCAGTCAGCAGACAACATGGACAGAGAGAGACAGATTACATTATAACACCCGACAGTGAAGGTCAGTCACTTAAAAAAGTTCTATTCCCATTGGTAATCAGAGCAGAATCCATTGTGAGCCCAGCTGTGTCTTTATTATATTGGAACATCAAAGTGAGTCCCTCTTTACCTCCTAGTTTGATATTCATAGGCTGCTGTGAATTATGAAGTAGCCTGTCCTGTCAATAAGAAATTATGTCTTTGAAGTCAAAAAGATTTGCACTTGAAAGCTGTGTGATGCCAGTTTAGGTCTGTTTCACAAACCCAGAGCTGCATAATTAAATAAGTCCTCCAGCTCTTCAGCCAGCAGCACATTAAACCATGGAGACTCTGTCTGACCCTGTCATCCACTGTCTGACACTCCTGACCCAAGGCTGAGAGACCCTCTGTTACATGCCAGACTTTTAATTACAGCGTGGTCTTGTGTCACTTCTGTTTCTACGAAGTTTTACATAAAACCAGATGTTCTTTTAATAAATGTCCTCTTTCATTCACAACCTCTTACAACTGCTTATAGTATATACTGCTGCAATCATCATGTGTGTTTTCAAAGTAGACAAATAAGGGAAATATCTTTCAGAAAGTCTCTCAGTCCCAATCTTTGGTCTTATATGTTTGTGTCATTTTCTCTCTGAAGAGTTCTGCATGCTCTAGTGTCTTTTCTGATGTGATGAAGTTGCTATGGGCACAAGAGTCATTAATCAGTGCATTTGCATTTGTTTTCAGGATTCATTTTTAGCACTTTGTGATATTAAAATGCAGTGGCTCACCAGCCATTGCCCTGTTTTGTATGAAGTAACAGTCTTAAGCTTATAAACCAGTTTTTAAAAACCATTAACAGTATTGCAGAAGTGACAGCAAAATGAGCTAGACTGAATGTTATTTAAAAAATGATTTGTTTGCTTGTTTGATGAGTCTTCTTGATGATTTCTATGTCAACAGTGTCTTCATCTTATATTGTACTTCATAGACTTTCTAGTATGACAGCATGCTGGTGTGGTTCCCACACCTCATCTACTCACCTGTGTTCCCAGCTGCAGCCAACAACTAATCAGGACTCTATATAAGCCACTCCACTTCACTCAGCCTTTGCTTGCTTGTTTCTTCCTCTCATGCAATTTTTTTGGGATCTGCTCTTAGTCTCCTGTTCATGTCTGTGGTTTCTGTCTGCCTGTCCCTGTGGTTTTTTTGGGATCCTGGATACAACCCAATTTCATTTGCCTTTAATAAAGGCCCTTACCTACCATCAGTTCTTGTTTGTTGCATTTGAGGCCATCCACACTCCCTGTCACACCTGTGAATCACTACCCATATCTCAGATTTAAACAAGGACTGGCGATGTGCTCAACACTGACTGTTATCCAGGTTGGAAAACACAACTGATGGCTGTAAAGAAATAACAACTCTTGGCTTCTTTTGTCTGTGGTTGTGAAAAACATGAAATGAAGCTCTAGCACAAGTTAAGCCAGGAAGACAACAATGCTTTCCCGCTCTCAGGCTATTTCTCATCTTTCCTCCTGGGCATTATCACATACATTTCCCGCTGTCAGTCTCGGGGTGTCATTGGAAATCAACTGTCTCATTAGCTGATCTCTTCCATCCAATAGCACAGTGTTACACCCTCATTGCTAGCCAATCATCTTTCTGCTCTCCTTTTAAATACAATCTTTCTCTGCTCCTAGCTCTTTCATGCCAGTGATTTGCGTGTCCCTCCACCTCCCCATCACCACCTCCCCTTCACAGAATCATCAATCACTTCATCACCCGTCTGGCTTTCACAGTCTTCAGTCGCCACCACCACCAGCAGTGTCAGGACTCTGGGAGTTTACCCAGCGATGGCTCGGACAGTAATTCTTCAATCAAGACATCTCCCCCCAGAGTCCAAAACGCCAAAGACTCTCTGTCAAGTTTCAATATCATGTCACTTGTTGTAATAAATTATCTTTCTTCATTTACTTGTCTCTCCTGGTTGAACTGCTCTTAGCAACCGCTACTGCAGCTATCATGCTGACTGAAAATGAAGTTGGCAAAATGATTATGTCACTAATAACAATAAGTCCTTACTATCAAACCACTTTTTGAAGTAAAAATTAAGGCAAACACATCTAAAACTAAGTCTGTCCTTAAAACGAATGACAGCATGAGCTGTTTCAGCAACTGCCCCAATATGACACATGTCTACTCTGAAGTGACAAGACCCTCTGGGAGCAAAGCAGGAAGTCAGGACATTATTATAGAGTGAGAAAGTCTGTTAACAAAACATCTGACCTTACCCAAAGAAACTGCTGTTCGTTTCCTACCAACTGCAGTGTTTGTTGTTGTTTTAATAATGCTAAAATACTCTGTATAATTGTCAAGAGCTTTGTAAAACTGTGCGAAAGTGCAGTAGGTACAGCTGAATCAGAAAGTACTTTTTAAGATTTAATGGATGTAAATGGACAGTTAGTAATACTTGTAACAAGACCCCAAATGCCATTAATGAAGTTGGTGAGTTAATGCCTTAGTGACTGGTTTTGGCCAAAACGGTAAAAATCACGTTTGGGCTATAAAACAGTCCTTATTAACATACATGTTCCTTCATACTGTGACACTGCTGCAGGGAACCTTTCTCTGATTTGTTTGTTGAACACACTGCTGACCAGACTTAAGGCAGGCCTGAAGCATGACAGATACCTTGCTGACTCTCTGCATTCATACACACACACACACACACACACACACACACACACACACACACTCATTCCCATGAGGAGATGGTGTCACTTGGCAAGTGCTGCAGAAACATAATCACACATCACCATTCAACTGTGAAAAAACAATACACAGTGGAGGTGGCCTTTGGAGTTGCTCGGCTTACTGTTTCTCCAAGACGTAAGTAGCTGTGAGGTCTGGCTATCCATCTTTTCTCACAGCTAATGGGGTGTGTGGTCTGTGGCTATTTTCAGTGCTCTGTGATGCTGAATGAAAATGTCTGTAGGCCTGATTGTAGCTGTAATGGAGCTGGAGGGGTCAGAGTGGATAAACTTCAGTATGGGGACTGTGGGAAAATGTACGATAACACTTATCTCCATCTAAGTTCAGTGATGGAGGATGACCCCACTGGAGCCAAGACCTCAGCTTTATCAAAGACCCATTAAAGCAAACTGGCTCCACCATTCATCTCCTGCTAAGCCTAGAAAGGAGAAAGAGAATTGATAAATAGTGGGTCAGATGTTTCTTCTTACAGGGACATCCATTTATGTAGGATTTATATCTGTTAAATATATTTGGGGAAAACTGGGGGAATTTGGCTTAAAGGACACTTTGAAAATTAGAGGAGGGGGACTGAACCTTGTTTCCCCTCATAAAAAAGCAAGACCCTCCCCAATGGTATTATTAGTTTCTTTGGACCCTTTTCTTGACACACTGAAACACTGTATACTGTAACTGTAATACAGTACAATACAACACAGTAACTGACATTTGTTGGTTTCACCACACTGAGACCATAAAAGATTAGTTCACATGTTTCTATTTTAACACAATGCTCACATACCTTTTTGTACATTGAAAAAGTTTTTAGTTGCTGTAATCATTCTTCTTGTCCATACCAGGCATGAATCCCTTCTTAAAACATTTTCAATGTAAGTGATGAGAGACTCAATCTGCAATCCTCATTCAGTTTAACATGAAAGAAATTAGTGCTGAATGTCTGGAACATTGAAAAATATGCATTGCATATCAATGCATATGATTTTTCTAACTCAGATTGCTGGAATAACATGAGTTTGCCCCAAATTTTGAATACATATTTGTAAGGAGCATGAGCTGCAGGAACGTAGGTATCTCTTTAGAGCCTTTGTGGAGAGGAGGAATGGTTTTAACGACCAACAACCCATTCAATGTACAATCCAAATTCCTAAAAAGTTGGGACACTTTGTAAAATGTTGATAAAACAGATTTTGATGGTTTGCAAATCATTTAATATAATATATTTAATTGGAAATAAAGCAAAGCCAACATGTCAGTGTTGAAACTGAAAAGTTTCATTGTTTTATGAAAAATATATGCTCATTTTAAGTTTGATGCCAGCAACATGTTTCAAAAAAGTTGGGACAGGGACAACAAAACACTGGAAAAGTTGTGTAATGCTAAAGAAAACACCTGGAGGAACATCTCCCAACTTTTGCAACAGGTTAGTTACATGACTGGGTATAAAAAGAGCATTCCAGAGAGCCTGAGTCTCTCAGAAGTAAAGATGGGAAGAGGTTCACCACTCTGTGGGAGATTGCCTGAGCAAATAGTTCAACAATTTTGGAATAATGTTCCTCAGCGTAAAATTGCAAGGCATTTGGGGATCTCATCATCTACAGTACATAATATCATTAAAAGATTCAGAGAATCTGGAGGAATCTCAGTACAAAAGGAACAAGGTTTAAAACCAATACTGGATGGCCATGATCTTCGGGCCCTCAGGCAGCACTGCATTAAAAACAGACATGACTCAGGCTATAACAAGCTGCATCCACAAATGCAGGTTGAATATGAAATATACAAAAGAGTTAGCAAAGAAAAGGACCCAGTAGTAATTGTTGATGAGTGTCAGAGGTCAAAACATTCTCTGGGCCTCATTAATGACTCTCTGCAGAGTATTTTACAACATATCAGACAGTAGATATGCTTATTGCATTTTTTATAAGATTGATATCAATTGTTTTGAGCCAGTAAAGACCTGAATATCAACAAGTCAGCATAGCCCGTCCATCATCTCATAAATATTCCTCACCGAAAACAGCTAATCCAAATGTATTTTCTTTTACATCAGATGTCTGACCAGACAACCACAGTTTGGTGTGGGAAACCAGTTAAAGAATTTAGAATTTTCTTATGGTTCTGAGAGTAAACTTTGAGTGATTCGTAAAGGTTGAAATTCAACAAGAGAACAAAGGGGGAGGGACTGTAAAGTAAGCATTTATGGTACATGACAAAGGTCGCGTGTTAAAGTGAGAGAAAAATGACAAAATGTTGAATCAGGCAGGCCAGATGTCTGGTTACATGAATCTGAATGTCTGGTTACTTGAATCTGACTGGATCCAGGAAGTGTTGTGAATCCATCCCAGAGAGGAGATAAGCTCACTCCAACTCCTTTTAGATGTGTCAACCTAATGACCTCTTGTGTGACTCAGGCCTGCTCTGAACCAACTGCAGCCCCACTGTCTGAAGAACAGACTTTACTAAACAAAAGCCCCCTTCACAAAGTGTCTGCACCTATTAGTTGAACAACCCCCTTAGATCAGAAGGAGTTTCCCTGATGGAAACTCACAGAGACATCTTGAAATATCCCATATTTTTAAATTTCTTTAATGCTGCTTGGCCAAGTTATTGTGTTCAGAAGTCACAATATATGTGGAGATTTATTGATGCAGGAGAAGGCTAAAACATGCTGGAGATTTTAAGATGTTCAATGACACAGGCCACAAAAGAATGACCTAAACTAGCATTTTCCCAAAACATGTTTACACAAACATTTGAAATGTCAACAAAAATACCTTGTTAAATGTTACTGGTTAATACAATTCCCATCTTTGCAAACTTTTGCATATATCATACAACATGACTTGGGTTAGCTAAGGAAAGCACAGTTTCTTGTTTAGGATCCAATAACCAATAGAATCCTCACACATATACGGATATGTGAAGAATAACCTTATTTAGACATGTAGTAGATCTCGTGGGTCTCACCATCTTTGTATTACAAAAAGAGGATGTCTTAAAGGGGCACTCAAACAGTTAAGTATAACACATAAATGTGGGAAACTTAAAAGAGGTGGGTTCTACTTTTAATCCCCAGTAGAGGTCAAGCTCTGGATCTGACATTTCCCATAATGCAACCAATGGCATCTTTTTGTTTAACCCTCCCTGCCTAAGAAACACTGTTAGAAAGCCAAAATGAAAAGGCTGGATGGAATAAACAACATGCTGACTATGGAGGCAGAGTGATTAGGTCAAAAGTATCATATAACAACATATGCAACAGAAATACCACACATACCAGCATATGACAGTATCTTATAAAGAAGCTGAAGGGGGTCATGACATCCACAACTGTGGCATAACAAAATGAGACTTAAGCCATACTGTATAATTTTTTGAGTTGAGCAAGTTCAGGATATCAGAGAACAACATAAGAGAGAGCTTTAAAGAGAACAAAATGTCAAAAATGCAACAGCGCATTTTGGAAAGCAGGGAAAAGAAATCAAGATCCTATCAGCAGTTTGCAGCAATAAGGTTCTTAGATCTGAGGGACTATGAGCCTCAAACTGCATGACTTTATATGATCAAGTCAGGCTATAACAAGCAGTGAAGATACAGGAATGATAAGTCTCTGATTTTATGATTTGTTTATGGGCCAGACCAAGTTAGCAGGGAATCTCACTTTATTCTGTGCATCCCTGTCACTATGCCAAATGTTATCTGTACACCGCTTAATCCTCTGCAGGGTCGCGGGGCTGGAGCCTATCCCAGCCGACTTAGGGCGAAGGCAGGGGACACCCTGGACAGGTCGCCAGTCCATCGCAGGGCCACACACAGGACAAACAACCAAGCACACTCACATTCACACCTACGGACAGGAAGGTGTGGGAGGAAGCCGGAGTGCCCAGTGAAAACCCACGCTGCACACCGGGACACGAACCAGGGATCTTCTAGCTGTGAGGGGCCAGTGCTAACCACTGCGCCACCGTGCTAACCACTGCGCCACCATGCAGCCCATGCCAAATGTTATCAATTCTAATTCCATTTCAAGTGTCTCATATCCGGCTATAATAGGCCTACATCTGAATTTTAGTTTTTAGTTATAACAAGAACAGCTTGTGCCTTGTTAATGTTTTTGTGTCTTTGTAAATTTGATATTTTTTAATTCCACCTGTTTAAGTGTAAATAATTATTGTATTTCTCTAGTACAATTGTTAATACTTTAATGATTGCTAAATTGTTAATACTTTTTTAAACCTCTCTGTTTATACTGTTTATCACTATTTAACTACTGACTATCCTCTTTGCTGCTGTTTGATGCAAATTTTCCCACTGTGAGACTAAAGGAAGAATAAAGATATAGAATAAAGGTATATCTTATCTTATCTTGTTTAGCTACCAACTAACTATCCATGATAACTTGCACAATGAACTTTTTAATTTGAAATTAGTCCTGAATACAAACAAGACAAAATATATATTATATTATATTATATTATAAGTCTATTCTCTGGAGCCAGAGATATTGCGGACGATGATATCTATATTACCAGAGAGAGTATAAATATCTTGCTATCTGGATCAAAAGTTACACTGAAATTTCACACACTTGTCAGCAAGCTTCAACAAAAATCACTCTGTCCTAAGATTCATTACTTGTGACATATTCTACTCATCATTGCATCTTGTATGAAAAGGCTGAGTGGGCAAGATGTGGCAGGCGTTGATTTCTATTTATTCATAAGGCCTGTATTGGCAACATGCCATAATATATCACTTCCTTATCAAACTGTTCCCATAGTCCCTATTTGACCCATTCAAGTGACCGACTAATGCTCGAAGTCCTGTGTGCATCATCGAATTTGGGAAAACTGCTCTTAGTTTTTGTGCTGCACACACTTGGAACATTTTAAAACACACATTAAAACTGAACACAGGTGCACCTTTAGACCAACTGAAAACCAAAATTCCAATCTACTCTTGTGACTGACTAACCCTAATTAAGTGTGTTCTGTTGTCAGGTGTTTGTTTTCTTGTTTAGTTTTGTGTGTATTTATTCTGTGTTAACTGCACTCTTGACATCATTGGAAATAAAATGACAGTGATTCTTTAAGATTTAAATAAAGGTTGAATGAATGATAAGCTAACACAAACTCATGAAACTTGTATTTTTGAACTATGATCAAGACAAAAGTTTGATCATCTTCAGAGCTCTGACTCACCCACATAAATCAACGCTGATCAGGGCTCAGATAAACACTTCAACCAGGAGAGACAAGAATGTAAATGAAAGATAATTTATTACAACATGTGACAAAGGAGATGATATTGATATTGCAACTTGACAGAGAGCCTTTGGCAATTTGGACTGGGGGGGGCGACTTGACTGAAGAAATATAATCCGAAGGTTGCTGGATAAACCCCGGAGTCCTGACACTGGTGGAGGTGGTGTAGATTGTGAAGCCGGATGGGTGATGAAGGGGATGATGATTCTGCGAAGGCGAGGTGGTGATGGGGAGATGGAGGGGCGCGCAAATCACCAGCATGAAAGAGCTAGGGCAGAGAAAGATCATTTTTTAAAAGGAGAGCACAAAGACAATTGGCTAGTGACGAGGGTGTGACACCGAGCTATTGGATGAGAGAGAACAGCTGGAGAGACAGCTGATTACCAGTGACAGCCCCAAACACTGACAGCGGGAAATATACAAGAGCATGCGTAGTAGGAGAGATGAGAAATAGTTTGTGAATGAGAAGCATTGATGTCTTCCTGGCTGAACTTGTGCTAGAGTTTCATTATAATATATATTTGTATTGTATGTGTAGAAACTGTTGGAGCAGTTTTTCCTTGCTTCTTTCTTTTAATGAGACATTGCGACAGCAATTTCAGTGTCATATTAGTGTTAGCTAGTTACTGTCATTACAAGGACAGAGGAAATAGACCATGGATGTATTAAGAAAATCAGCCAGTGCTTGGGAGGAGTATGTATCCTGGAGAGATTGATGCATTTGCAACTTTTCAACATTTGGCTAGAATGCGTCTACCTCCAGAGATGGTTTGAACAATAGGATTTCAATCTGTCTTGACTGTACATAGTACATATATTGCATGGGAACCCAAGTACTGAGAGGAGTGTCTTCCTACCCCAGAGACAGATGAAGAACTGTGATCTGGTTCATAGCTCAAACAGGCTAGCTGATTGCAAAGCCAGATGCATGCAGGCTGAGAGGGAAGTTATTTCTACAAACTCCACATGCAAACACTCTGCAGTGAATACACGGTATCCAAGGTCTGTTATTAAAATAAATTTAGCTTCATTTTAACTTTTATTTATACAGGGTAATTCAAATAATTTCCAAAAACACACTTCACAGTCACAATCTTCAGCACAGACCCAGTGATGAGTTAGAGTGATGATGGAGCTCTATATGGTGAAAAATTATAGCAGGGTGGATCTGTGTATGGAATATTGAGTGGTATGTTTGAGTGCATATGTGCTTGGTAACCTTGGCTACAGCACAAAGTGAAATATCACTCTAATGTGTGAGTGAGACAGCAAATGCTTCACTGGCAATGACCCTGTCTCAAAGGTATACTCAGGTCTGAAGAGAGAGCTGGAAGAGAAAAAAATGAGAAAGCTGTCTTTAAATGTAGGCTGTGTCATGTATTATCATATTTGGGGATGGTTGGATTTATAGATGTTTGGATCAGAGCAGACCAAAGTGCAATACTGAGTAACAGTATCTCTCCGATTCACGATGACCTAGGGAAGAGTTTGTGATTTCAGTGGAACAGAGTAAGTCAAAGAGAAAGGCGTTGTGGGATGATCAGCCTGCAGAAAGCCAGGGTGTGCAATGTAATATCAAGGAGTAAAAAGTAAAGACAGAAAAATCAATCCAACTTGCCCTTCAGACGGCGCTCTGGGGTCTTGGAGCCCTGACAACAGCTGGCTGGCCTGTCTGCCTGTGCAGAGAGCAGCTGTACATGCCTCATGAATCAGGTTGTGGGTTGCCAGGTTGTGTAGACAGATTGATTGAAATTGTAGTGTGCGTGCTGTGTGTGGATTGTGTGTGTAGATTGTATTCCATAGACTATCTGGCAACTTTATTCATAATAAAGTTTGAGGGATATGCAAATTATGGGAGTTTTCAAAATGGGAGGGCGCTGGTAGTGGTGCAGTACGTTTTAATCTGAGGTTTTCTCAGAACTTATTTTCAGTTACCACTTTTGTGGTATACTCTCACCTTGTACTCCGCACACATATTCTTTTCACCCATTATCAAAAGATTCAGAAGTTGCTAATGTCTAAAGTAGTAACACTTAAAAACTCATGGGCTGATTTGGTTTTGGATATATTTTCCCCCACTGCAGAATAGTTAACAAGCCTTTTTCAAATTCAAATGTCAAATTTAGCCAACGACTTAATTCTTTGGAATGATAATAAAGTAGAATTTGCTTTGCTTCCACTTATTGTAACAGTATATGTTGCCTACATTGTTTTAAGCAACATAACACTCTTCTTAGCACTACTGCGTATTAGTATTTGAGTATATATACTGTATATATTTTTTAAATATGCTTTTCCATATTGTCAACTATATATCCTTATACATGATTAATGTAATACTATATGATTAAGCATTCATTAACAGTTAATATATTAGTTTCTAAAAGACTCTCTGACAAATACATTAATTAAAGCTTTCAAAAGTTACGTGTGCTTACTGCAACGTGATATAAGTATATTGTCTAATTACTACTGTACTAGTACTAGTGTACTATCAGTGCTGAACATCTTGGTCCATGAATCTTGATGTTCATATTAAGCTTTTATGATGAAGTGTGTGTGCCTTTTCACTGTTATCAGTTCTCTGAGAAAATAATATATTATGTCATATTGTAGATTCACTGTATTTCTCAGAAGATTGAAGCTGCCACTCTGATACTGACACTGATATTGTTTGCATCCGTGTTTTTTTCTTTTCAAAGGAATGAAAACTAATAAAACTCTAGTGTGATTTTGAAAGTGGGACTGTTATGAAGCTACAAATCTTCTGGAATGAATGTGACATGATTTTGTTGGCTGAATAACCATAAATAAATGGTTTCATCTTCACACTGTAAAGAAAAGGTGGCCCTTACGTCTGGGTATCACCAAATCGTTGAATGGCCTTGAGATTTGGTTTCAGTTTTCTTAGAAGTTATAGGAGCTTAGATTTTTTTTTTTTTTACATTTTTAAATTATTTTCAAAACGAGAACCCCTGATAATTACTAACAAGGAAAATACTTGTACAAGAGACAGCCCTACATCATTAGGCTGTTATTTAAGCCAAGGCAGTGTAAAAACCATCAGGTAACTGACACTTCTCCTTTTCTTGAATATGACAAGAGATGGCGATATACAGTATAACATTACATTAAAGCCACTATATCAAACACTTTCAGTTTTTAACAAACTTCAAGTTTTTTTGTAAAATACAATGCACACATTAATAACAATTGGTCATATCAAACATGTTCTCAACAATCTGTATACAACTTGCGTACCATACCTATATCCATTGTTCATCCATTATCCATTGTTCTTGTGTAACAGAAAGTAAGTCAAAGTACAAACCTGGAACTGACCAAATGAGACACTGAAAATTAACTATACTGAACTAAACAGAATGCTGAGACTTGTTACCTTACAAGACAAAATAAGCATCTGGTCGCACTGTGGGCTGTTCCTTGTCAAAGTGAGGACCTGTGTTGTGGGCTACTTAAAGCCCTACTCAAAGTTCATGGTTTTTTTTATAAGGGTAGCCACATGGGGACTCACAGTTGCTGCTCTCTGGACCAACTTCCCCATTTTCTTTGACACCACCTTCTCTTGGTTGGCCTTGTTCCCCTCTCTGGGTTGCTGCCAAATGAAGCGCCTAAAAGATAAGTAGAATGAATTGCGGTGTGCAGTGTTATTAGGTGAGGAGGGGAGCAGCACGTAGCCCACTCCATTCACTTCGGTCTTGGCCGTTCGGAGTCAGAGTGAAAATCGTCCTTTTCACTACGTCCTCTTCTTATTATTCTTTGTACTGTCTAATGTAAAATCTCAGATCTAGAAAGTTTTACATCTATTTTTTAATTTCTCTACATTGACTGTATACTAAATGAAGTGGTGGCACTTCATGCAACATGATTGCTCTGATGACTTAGTAGGAAATTAAGCAACTGACTCTAGCCTGATGTAACTGAAAAAGTACTGTATTATACTGCAAGTAGCTTGCCGTTAACATTTTGTTTCCCACAGGCATCGACATTTACAGCTATCAACCGTGTTTACTAAGAACGGTGCACTACTGTACAAATTTTCTTGTATTTTCTACAGCAATTTGTTACAGTGTAGGCTCCTCTTGTAAGGTTTTATTAATAATAGCAAACCAGTGATAAATCTGTGGTTTCTACCTAGGGCTTTTCAAACCAAGTCCCAGAAGCTGCAGTGCAGAAATATTATCCAAATGTATTCATTCTCACACTCTTTTCCCTGCCCAGCTTTATTAGTGCGCCTGCTTCACCTTTTGATGACATTTTTACCTTCGACTATAACACAAAAAGCCTTTCTGTGCCTATTGCAAATCCACTGTTCTGATCCCTTTCAGCATTATTGTTGTCCACTTCACATACAGGTGAACCTATATGTATGTGTGTGCCTATACATTTTTATCCTCATGCTGTTTGATGTGCTCTGTGCTGTCAGTTTGCATTGAAGTAAAATTACAGTTACCATTGCAAAGTCAGATTACTGTGTAATATGTTGAGTTGTGATGTTGTGAGTGGATGAGATTGTGAGGAGGTTTAAATACGTTGTCCTGCAGAGTGGAGGTCAACAGGTTGCAGACCACCATTATATGAGGGTCAGTGTGGCGTATCTAGGCTTTGTGCTGTGTGTAAACACTGCAGTCCCTGGATGTTTGGCAAGGGCAGAGTGAGTGGGAAGCAGAGGCTGAGAAAATAAACCTGGGAGTTGACCTTGATGTCCTGTCCTCTGATGAGAAGTGGCTATAGCTCCAGCAAGATTAGCATCATGTTTTATGGGTATTTGGCACACATCCAAAGTAAAGGAGAGTTGTTATGTGTTAGTTTGTGTTTGGGCCGGTGCAGATTAGTGCATGCAGTGCTAGAGTCTTATCATGCTCAGCTATAAATAATGCTAATACATATGTTGTTAAAAACATGAGGTCAGCTCACCACAGTTATCCCAATTAGATTTTAACTTATAATTGTGTAATGGGACTTGATAGAGTGGAGAGAATGCCAGAGAGAGGAGAGAGGGTGTTTATGTATGATTCTGAAGGGCAGTTACAAACAACATATTTTGTCATTTAATTTGGTCCCAGTATGTGCCATCAGTTCCATCGGTAAACCCTATTATACAATAGATATATTCCATGTTTGTCTCATTGTTTTTTCTCTCTCTCAAACTGGAATTTGGGTATATTTTGAATTCCTCATATTAGCAAACATACAACCCCAGTTTACTGGTTTAATACAGTTCCTCTCCTTTATTTGACTGTATTTATTAATTGATATATTTTTCAGTACTGATCAGCATATTTACCTTGTTCTGGGGTAAATGTTTCAGAAAATTAAACATTAAATAGTATACACACACAAAAAAGTCACTTTCTACTATATCTTCACAGTATGGTTAAGGTTAGGGAAATATTGGTATTACAGTTAATAACAAGGTCAATGTTATTGCAACTCCTGCATGAGAGTTAAATGTACTACACATCCATACATCACCACTATTAGGATGAAGGGTTGCATTCAGCCTGGGAGCTTCAGCCACAGCTGATTGTGTCCAACCATGCCAGCAGAAACTGCTTGGTTAGCAGTGACACAAGGCTAGGTGTTTTCAGACACTATCCACCTAGGATACTAACCATCTAGAGTGCTGGTGCTATACTGCACACTCACACACCCATTAGATCAAACCTGGCTCTGGGAGCAGGAGATGATGAAGTGAGAAGGGAGGGATAGGAGGGAGGAGAGATCTCAGAGATCCCATACGGTCCCTCTGGACACTTGGCACGCAGAACACATACAGTGTAAACAGCCTTCAAAGCCTCTGTTGCTTTGAATAGTTTCATAAAGAATGTTTATGCTGCCCCTGCCTAAATTACATGCATTAAGTCCAGCAGATTGTTGAAGACAGATATACAAAGCATTAGGCAATGAGACAAAACACCTGGAAGGCAGAGCACAATACAGTCTGCCATTATTTCCTGCCAGGTTTATTTGGACATACTGGGAATAAAATGGAGACAGAGTCCAGTATTATAAAAGTAGCTAGTTCTGTGTGTGTTCAGTATAAGGACATTCTATATGGAAGTTTATTAAACTATTTAATGATCAAAAAATAACAAGACATTTACACAGTGTGTATTATTATTAAAAAGCTTAAAAGCATTTGATACTGGGGATGCTGGAAGTCAGTCTGAGTTGGAAGTGCTGCTGAGAGAAAGTCAGTTTATATAATGACGTCATACAAAATGTAATGCTACATTTATTGTTTTTGCATTAATTTGAATGGCCAGGATACTTTATATATTATATATACACATAATAGTTATTGACAACATTTTACACTAATTTCAGAATATTTTACACTTCAGCAGACGGCAAACTTGAGCGCCAAAATACTGCATGTTGAAGCAGCCACTACACAAGTCAACAACAAGGAACCAGTGCATGAGTACTGCAAGAAGAGGAAGGAGTGAAGGAATGCATGCCGGTGACAGATTTGACCCATACAAGGTTATCATTGTTTCTAATAATGCAGGACAGTGAGGATACAACCATTTCACACAGGAGATGAGAATATAGTAAATGGATCTAGCAATGCACAACCAGAGGTCCACATACTCCACAGACACACAGACTCCATTCTGCAGTGTAGTTCATGAACTTTACTGATAGACCTGAGAATTATACAGAGTTACATCAGGCTTCATTATCAAATAACTAGTTTTTATTTTGCATCTGCACCTCCGCACCACATCCACCTGTGCATGTGCTCTCGCTGTCTTTCTGTCTGTCTGTCCCTCTCTCTCTCTTCTGTACATCCATCCATTATCTGTACACCGCTTAATCCTCTGCAGGGTTGCGGGGGGCTGGAGGGCTGGAGCCTATCCCAGCTGACTTAGGGCGAAGGCAGGTCGCCAGTCCATCGCAGGGCCACACACAGGACAAACAACACACTCACATTCACACCTACGGACAATTTAGAATAGTCAGTTAACCTCAGCATGTTTTTGGACTGTGGGAGGAAGCCGGAGTACCCTGTGAAGACCCACGCTGCACAGGGAGAACATGCAAACTCCACACAGAAAGATCCCAGGCGTCCTAACTGGGACGCGAACCAGGGATCTTCTAGCTGTGAGGGACCAGTGCTAACCACTGCGCCACCGTGCAGCCCTCTTCTGTACACTAACTTTTAAATATCACAATATCAACTTAATACTCTGTCAAACCTAAAATTTTAGAGCAAACTCTACTTACCAGATATACAGTATTTTATAATCAAGCATGTACAAATGGCCTGTAAGCATCACCATACAGCGGCAGTCATAATAACTACCTCATGCACTCTACAATTCTACAATTTCATTTAACAGATGCTTTTATCCAAAGCAACATACATTCACATGCTGATGGAAGGGCAATTTGGGGTATCTCGCCCAAGGACGCTTCGACACATAGCCTACAGGGATTGAACCGTCAACCTTCCGATTGGTGGACAACCCCTGTACCTCCTGAGCTACAGCTGCCCCTCTAGCTGCAGCTGGCAGGATTGAACTCTCTGTGTCTGACAGCGTGATCAGTGCCATGATGTCTTTTTAGTCACTTTGACTCAATGGAACACTTGAATGACACTTTATACTCCTTAAAACATCTCAGTGTGTTCAAAGTGATAGAAAAGCTCCCACCTGCCACACGCATCACTTTGCAGGAAGAATTATATACTAATACATACTGATAATTAAAAGTTAAAAAACATGGTAAAACCTTTTCCTTTCCTTTCCAAGCTGAGTTGCCTATGGTTTGTGAGGACAAAGATAAAAAAATGTTAGCACTGAATTAGTGATTAAATGTTTTTAGGTAAACAAACTTAACCTTTATATTAAAAAGCCAAGGTTTGTTGTTTCAATACAAACAATAAATACCCTAAAGACATACAGATATTTATTTATAACATTGAAATCATGCAAGTGTCTTACAAAAATCTTTTTAAAGGAAAAACTTACTTAGTTTCTGTGTAACTCTGTATTACAGTTTAATTTATTCATGCTTTAATTATTATAGTGTTGTTTGGATCTCAGAAGATGTGACTTCTTTTTGAACTCCCTTTCTGCTAAGGAATACCCAGGACAACAACAGTCTAAATGAAAATATTTGATCTAACATGTACTAACACAGGATAAATGCAATGACTGATAACCACAAGATAACAGTCAGGATGGAACAAATGAGCTATATTGACCTCAATAAAGTGATGAAACAATAAATTGTGTAATAAATATAGGACATGATTATGGCTACAGGTTATGGATGTAACAGATATTTACAAAGAATTTTAAGGCTTTAAGATATTATTTCAACATGAACTCAGTCATGAGCACTAATGCAGGTAGTTTGGTCTACTCTGAGCTGTGTTGGCTGTTGTCGGAGATTGGAACCCACAGCAGTGGATGTTGGAGCAGAGAACTTCCCGATGGCTTGTAGTTACCTGGACAATGGTAAGTAAGTACAAAGTAAAGTTTATTTATAGAGCACTTTTCACAGACAAAGGTCACAAAGTACAATATTAAAATGCAGGAAAACATAAAAATAGTAACTATAAAAAACAATAAAATGATAAAATGACTGCTTGAGCCATACATTTAAAAGTGCAAAATTGCACAGTATATAGTGGTTAAGAGTGAAGATCAGTAATACAGCAAAATGAAAACAGGTACAGAGTCAGTGCATACAGGTTACCCAAATGCCTGTCTAAACAGCAGGGTTTTTAACTGGCTTTTGAAGGAAACCAGGGACTCAGCAGACCGTAGGGGTGCAGGCAGAGCATTCTAGAGTTTAGGTGCTACAGCCTCAATTGCTCGATCACCTCGTGTCCTAAGGTGAGTTTGAGGGACAGACAACAAATTTAATGCATTTGACCTGAGAGATCACGCTGACTGCTAAGGATGTAGTAGATCTGAAACGTAAGTAGGGGCCTGGCCATGTAGTGCTCTATAAGTAATAGTTAGAATTTTGAATTGGATCCTATAAGTAACGGGGAAGAGATTTTAGAAATGGTGTAACGTGAGAGCATCTATTACATCTGGTTAGTAGTCTCGCTGCAGCATTCTGGATCGCTTGCAGATGATTAAGGGCAGAAGTACTCAGAGAAGAGAAAAGTGCGTTGCAGTAGTCAATGCGGGAAGAGATGAAGGCATGTATAATCATCTCCAGCTCAACTAGAAACTACAGATCTCAGTTTACTACAGTTTCAGGAGCAACAACCAAAACCTCTGTCTTATCTGCCAGAGAGTTTTCTGCCATCCAGACTCTAATGGCGTTAGGGCAGTCAAGGAGCCTGGATAACCTGAGAAGCTCAGTGGATTTGAACAAAAAGTGGAGCTGGATGTTGTCCGCATATAAATGATATGCAACATCGTATTGGTTAATTATTTGTCCCAAGGGCAGCAGATATAAAGAGAATAAGAGAGGCCCCAGAACTGAGCCCTGTGGGACACCACATGACAGAGGGGAGGAATCAGACACAAAGTCTCCCATAGAGACAGAGAAACTCCTGTCAGTCAAATAGGATGAGAACCAGTCAAGGGCTAAGCCTGAAATGCCAACGCAATCACATAATCTCTTAATAAGGATGTGATGGTCCCCTGCGTCAAACGCAGAACTGAGATCAAGGAGTACTAACACTGAACATTCACCAGCATCAGAAGACATTAGAATGTCATTAGAGACTCTCAGAAGTGCAGTCTCAGTGGAGTGCTGTTTCCTAAACCCAGACTGAAACTTATCAAAAATATTATGTCTCTCCAATGCATAATCAATTCTCATTCCTTCCTTCCTTTCTTGTTTTTCAAAGTACTTTAATGTGCCTCACTGTTACGGGCCTGGGTAGTAAATGCATTTACTTCAGCTAACCCATTCCCTTTAAGTTACAGTGCCGGCTGATGATGACGTCATCAGGGACTCCCTACGCTGGGTGTGCCTCCCGACAGGGGTTTTCCTCCCGGCACTGTAGTTCGTTGGCCAACCGGGTGACACTAGCTGGCCTGCTCCTCCCTTCTGACCGGGCCTCCGCTCCAGCCCTCTCAGCCCCAGAAGTTATTTAAACTCTGTGTGTGATTGCCGGTGGCGACTGTGATTTAGTGTGAGCGGTCCACCTCTGTGCTACGTGCCTTTCGCTAGTCGTGTTAGGTTGGATCTCTGGGAGATCTCATTCTGTTGTCCATAAATTGTAACTGGTCCTTAAAAGGTGAGTGCAATCACTAGGCACTCGTGTATGTTGTCTTGGGGCTGGGTTGAGTAAGTGTGCTCGTTAGCTTATGGTATTTGGTTATTTGGTCGTTGTGTAATACGTCACTCTTTCGGTTTTCCTATTTTGGTTTTGTAGTAAACAGTGGGGTGGGGTTGTATGGGCTTGAGTTATCTTCATTTTATTTTATTATCCGCTGCCACCCCCCCGCTCGCCTTGTGTTTCCCTTGTGTTTAAAACTATATCATTGTATCAATAAACGGTTTTCTGCCAACTTTACCAACTTGGTGTTGTGTTACTTCCCTCTTACCCCTAGGTCTACCATCATGGTTCGTAACACTCACCATTGTACTACTTAATATCAATATACCATTAAATGAAGCTCTAGCAAGTTCAGCCAGGAAGACATCAATGCTTCTCATCTTCTTTTTCTCATCTCTCCTACTACGCATGCTCTCGTACATTTCCCGCTGTCAGTGTTTGGGGTTCTCACTGGTAATGAACTGTCTCTCCAGCTGTTCTCTCTCATCCAATATCTCGGTGTCACACCCTCATTGCTAGTCAATCGTCTTCGTGCTCTCCTTTTAAAATATGATCTTTCTCTGCCCTAGCTCTTTCATGCCAGCGATTTGCACAACCTGTATTCGTTATTTCGCTTATGACATATTTAAGGTCTGCTTGGCTCTCATTACTCCTTCTGTCATCCTTCCTCATGATGTCTGACTCTGATTTAAGTCCCTCTCGTGACGGACTACTCTCATCCTCCCCTACCCCACCGACAGCCCGGTGCAGCGTGAGGATCGCCGCTTGGCAGGAGCATTCAGGATCCAAGATCCGAGAGCTCCTAAGAGCCCAAGACATTTGCCCTGCACCGGATCTCGAACTCTCTCAGCTACAGGCCTTGGCCAGCAACATCATTCCCGAAACTCCCTGCAAATTCATAGTTGCATTCAGCATTTACAGAGACATTATTTGCTCTGTTTTTCCCGAGCAAAGACTAGAAGTGGACACATATTTGGCACTGATAGGTGACCTGAATTTTTCAGTCAGTGCTCGACACAGACCTATTGGTCATGATCATTGGAGGCTCCCAAGCTAAAGCTTGGTCTACCTGCGGCAATTTGAGTCATTCAGCCCTCCTCTGCCCCTGCTTACCCTTCCTCCCCCAGGGCGAGAAGACAGCCCAGCCCGATTTCCCAATTCTTCAACGCCCTCCTTCTCCAGCACAGGAGAAAAGAGTCACTTGCGGCCTCAGGGTGGTCTTTTTCAACAATCACCCCATATGCAATAACTTCAAAGAAAATGTGTGCTCTTACCCCAACTGCATCTTTCTCCATATCTGCAGCCAATGCAAGGAGGCTCACCCGAAGTCCGTGTGCCCTCGGAGATACCGCTACACCCAGAACCGCCGCGATTCAAAGACTTTCTGAAAATCCATCCCTCTACTCCAATAAATGTCCAGGCTCTTGCCACCGAACTGTGGTCTCATCCTGATTCTGCATTTGTCGATCATGTCCTGACTGGTCTCTCTCAGGGCTTTCGCATCGACGTTGTCATCCTTGTCCTCTTCTTTCCAGTGTAAAAATTTACAATCTCAACGATCCAGGATCAGTGTCTCAGCTCTTAAATAGGGAACTCGTTAAAGGCTATTTAATAGGTCCCTTTGACTACTTGCTGTTTCCAATATTCGCTCCAGCCCCCTCGGCATTGCAACCAGAGAATACTCTGCGAAGAAAAGATTAATTTTCGATCTCTCAGCTCCTCACAACAGCCCCATTCCCAGCGTTAACAGTCTCATTCCACCTGAGCCATGTAATTAGACAATGTAATTAAGTGAATTAAACTCGTGGGCCAGGGCGCATGGCTCTCCAAAGTCGACATCACAGATGCCTTTGAAATAATCCCAATCCATCCTTTGCAGTGGCATTATTTCGGTTTAAAATGGGAATCCAAGCTGTGTTTTGCTGTGCGCCTGATACTTGGGTGTAAAAGCAGTCTATCCATCTTTAACCAGGTGGCCGAGGTGCTTTGCTGGATTCTTTTAAATAAAGTCTGTGTGTCCTCTCTCCTACACTTGCTCGATGATTCCCTGGTAATTGATCCACTGCACGACGGCTCCGGTTCCTCTCTGACCAAAATGAAAGTCCTGTTCAACCATATAGACGTACCCCTCTCGGCCGAAAAAACTGACGGCCTGACTACTTGCCTAGAGTTCCTGGGCATTACTCTCGACACCATCGAGATGAAAGCCTCTCTCCCCGCAGAGAAATTAAAGTGCATATGTGAAATTTCTCAGTCAATCACAGATTCAAAAGAAGTAACAAAACAGCAAATGTTGTTTCTCCTTGGCCATCTTAATTTCGCAATGCGTGTCATTCCTCAAGGGCGGTACTACTGCTGTCCATGGCTTCTTCTGTGCCTGGTCTGCATGACGTCATACCGTCAATGCAGGCTGCCGCTCTGATTTAAAATTCTGGCATAGCCTACTGTCCCAGTGGAACGGCGTTACGTTTTTCTACAATGATCTGGTCTGTTCCTCCGGTGCCTTAAAGTTTTTCACAGATGTTGCACCCTCAGCAGGTTTCGGCAGGTATTTTCAAGGCCAGTGGTTCGCCGGCAATTGGCCTCGTTCGTTTCTAAATCAGGACTCTTCCTCTGCGCTGTACGAGACTTATCCCATAGTGGTAGCATGCCACGTGTGGGGAAATTCCTGGAGTCGCAAACACATTTCTCCAGCCCCACACCAGTAGCTATTCCTCCTCTAGAGTCATTAACACTGTATTAAATCAGCCTTCTTATCTTGATTCAGCCAGACTTTACAAGAGAAAAAGTCTAGCTCCCTCCACCATTAAGCTCTGTGATTTTGCGTGGAAAACGTTTGCTCTGTTGTGTTGTTCCCTGAATGATGTTCTGATCCTTCCTTCCCCAGCCGGTTTTCCAATCCAGCCATTAAACTGCTCTTTAAAGGTATTTTGAAGGCTTCCCCCTCCTTCAGTGATAATAGACTCCCTTTAACTCTTTCCATGTTGCATAAAATGCTTTCAGTATTGAGACAGGGCTGCTTTTCTGCCTATGCTGACATTCTTCTGGATTGTTCATTGTTAGCCTTCTATGGGTTTTTAAGGAGCGGAGAATTCACTACCCCCTCTAATTCTTTTGATCCAGTTAAAGATGTCACCTTCACAGACCTAACTTTTCACCCTGAATTCTTCAGCCTGTTTCTGAAACACTCTGCCTGCGCCATAATTGTTGCTCGTGTTAATTCTGAATTCTGTCCTTTCTCCTCCATGTGTAAATATCTAAAAATCAGGCCTCCCTCCCACCCTATGGCCCCCCTCATCTTGACTCCCGAAAATAATCCCATGTCCAAACCCTGGTTCAGTTTCCACTTGCAACAGACTCTCCTTAAATGTAACATTCCTCTAAGAAATTATTCAGGCCATTCATTGAGGATAGGTGCTGCTGCATCCGCTGCAACACAAGGCTTATCTTCATCAACTCTGCAACAACTGGGCCGCTGGTTGTCTTCTGCCTTCTCCTCATACGTGTGCCTTGAAGTCACTGCCATCATTCAAGCACAAAGATCTTTAAAACCTTGACAGCACATGGTAAGCATTGCATTTACTGGTGACTCATTCATCTCTTGGTCACATTTCAGAGAATTGCAAGCAAGCCATAGCATTGGCTACTCACAGAAGCATTGGGCCATGTTCCTAAGCCATAGCATTGGCTACACGCATTCAAAAAAAAAATTAAAAAAATTTGCAAGCAAGCCATAGCATTGGCTTCAGCATTGGACACTCTCCTGTGTATGTTCCTTTATCTCTAATTTTTTTCTCTCCTGTTATGTGTTGTTCTTAGCAGATTATTTCATCTTCATTTATCCTCAACGTTCACACCATTTGGTAAGTACACGTTTTCTTTTGGGGGGAGACTCCTTGGCTGTGTTATCCTGGGGTTCCACCCCATTCCTTTTGGGGGTTTATCCAGCGATGGCTTGGATTATAATTCTTCAATCAAGACGTCTCCCCCCTGAGTCCAAATCGCCAAAGACTCTCTGTCAAGTTGCAATATCAATATCATCTCCTTTGTCACATGTTGTAATAAATTATCTTTCTTCACACACTCGTCTCTCCTGGTTGAAATATAGGGACTGCATTTATACAGAGCTTTTATATATTGCAAATATAGAGGTCCCTCTTTCTGGAACAGTTTCAACAGAATCAAATACAATGCTGTCAAAAGCTGCAAAAATAAGACCCAGGTTGTGATAAATCCTAGTTTTCCATGAAAAGACCAAAACAACAACATTTTCTGTAATTTTCTGCACCACAACATATTATGCCTCCTGGTGAACCAGAGCTGGAGAGTCGAGGAGATGAAATAGCATACAGAAGGCTCCTGAATTTATAGCAGCTCTCCAAATCCACTTCATATGCTGTATATTATATGCATAGAAAAACACAAATTTGGGCAGTGTTACATTTCCTCTAAAAATTCATTTCCCATACTCAGGATATGTTCCTCTGACATGCAGACTGATATGGAGTGCTGAACTCTGCGTTAGAAATTATTAAAATCCCAGAGGGTCCTGACTGGAATCTGAAAACTCCATCATGCCCTGAACCCTTTTCCAGCGGATGGGAAACACATCAGCCTGAGAGCCAAGCTTTGAATTATCAGCTGGGATCTGCAGTGCCCATACAACAGGAGAGCACTGTGGATGTGCAGTGATCAAAGTACAATAGCAGACAGCAGGGTCCTATAATTAAGTCTGATCACTTTATTGCAGGTGCATCTTGTATAGATTCTTTTTCCAGAACATTAGTAATGCCATCTATTCTAGGCAGAATGTAGCTTTCTTTGCAGTTAGACATCTCACTTTATCTTTAGTTGTCAGTTCTCTTTGCTGTCATGAGAGTTGATTAGAGAGGCAGCCCTAACAGTTCTGTGTTTATGTTAATGTCAGTCTGTGGAGATATGTGCTTTTTTTTTAAATGAAAAAAAAAAAATCCATCCACTCACAACCTACCTGTTATTCACCAAGAGATATATTCACCACACAACTGCCCTTTGAACCACAACTGTCATTTTTATGTGTGTGCATATGGATTTCAACATTTTGTGGCTACTTTGAAACACTCTGACGTTTCTCTTACCAACTTTTAACTTAGTGGGAGCAGTTCCAGATATGCACCTTACTACTGAAGAGAATTACAATACAACATTAATGTTAATTTCTTCTACATTTTATAACAGATTTTTATAATACTGCCTTTGTGATTGTTTTACCATGTGTGTGTGATTGTAGTGTCCGACTGACTCCCATGACTTTGTAATTTGTCTAGGTCTCTGTTGCTAAAGAGATCTTGATCTAAATGAGACACCAGTATAAATAGAGCTTAACTAAGAATTATTGTACTTCGAATTATTGTACTTGTGTTGGTTTCAGAAAAGGCAGTGTATATGGGTCAAATAAAAAGTGTAATATTTAGGAAAAAGCATATAAAAGTGATTGTACAACACAGAACTATTCAGCATATCAGTATTATTAAAAGTATTAAAATAAATAAAATTAAAATTAAAAGATACATCTTAGCTTCAAGAAAACCATTAAGTCCACAATCTTACTCAATGCTGGTCACAATATGTCAACCACAGTAAGAAGCTACCACCACTAGCCAATTAGGTTTGCTTAAGACAAATATTGGAAACTGAGGGGAAATGGCTAGCCTCTGTAGCTCTGTTTAAAGATAACATTAACATCATATCCACATATCAACATCCACCTACCAGCAACTCTAGAGCTCACCAATTACCACAGTGTGTGCCAAGTATGTGCCAAACTGTTTCCTCTTTAGGTGCACTCACTCTCCACTGGTTTCCATGCAACCTCACTGTAACAGCAAGACTCCAGGAAGTTGTACAAATTACACAAACAAGACATAATATGCAGTAGTGGAATGTAACTAAGTATATTCAGTCAAGTTCTGTACTTAAGTACAAATTTGAGCTACTTGTCACATTTTACAGATAAATGATTTCTTAGCAGTTCCACCAAAGAGGCATTTTGAATCCAGGACCTTCACTTGTAATTGCATTTTTTTTTTACATTGTTGTATGGATACTTTTATTGAAATAAATGATCAAAGTACTTCTTCCACCACTGGTGACATGCCAGTATGCTTTTAGCTGAACATTGATTCTATTAAACCCAAGTCAGGAGTCTAAGAAATGATTCGCATCAGGTGTTGGTTTTCTGTCCTTCTGAAATAAACCATCATTTTGCATCAATATTAAATCAGAAATGCTGCCATAATGCATAATATAAGTGGATTATTCTTTTTTTTTTTCATGGAAAAAAAAAAATCTCTCTGGCTCTTTACATTGCTGAGACATGACAGTGGGCTTACAGTGCCACAAGGTCATGTGTTAAAAAGCAATTTCACAAATGCAAGGCCATTCACTTAAGTGGAAGATGAAGCACATCCTTTTCAGGGGATACAAAGGTTGGCTTTCTACTTTTCATGGGCTCACTGCCCTTTAATATATCATTTTTTCAGAATATGGATATATGGTTTATAGCTAGAACATTGCTTTTATTTTGTTGGTTCCAGTTATGTACCTATTTTGCTTTTAAAAAAAATATTATTACTTATTTATTTATTTTAATTCTATCCTAAGTTTCACTACTGAGCAATTGATGATTTTTTTTTTTTACATGTACTACATAAATAAATTGACTGCTTTTCAAGCTCATGTCAGGCTTAAATCTTGAAGTGTATTAAATAATGTACAAGACATCAAGAATATTCACATTTAATGGAACTCATACAGCAATAAAAATGTTGTACATGGTGTGCATAAATGAGATGCTGGAGCATGCAGATACACAGTATAATGGGGAAAAAAATATGAACATCATTCAGAGGAGTTTAAAGAGTAATTCTGTCTTGTTTTCTTTGGTTTTGCCTATCAGTACCATTTTCAGTAATAATAACAACACCTTACTTTGTGAGATTGTGGAATTTGGTACCATCACTACAAAATATCAATTTTTTGTGAACAAATTTTAGAGTCTTGTTAAAAAATGTAACAATGACTAAAAAAGATTTGATTTAAAAAAACTTCTCCAGATGTCAACAACATGACTCAACAATAGTATTGTTTCCAATAAAAAGGATGACCAAATCAACAAAAGCCAGACTCAAGGTGTAATAAACCAGGTCCATCCCTTAAAACTTCAGCTAATCCAGTGACAACCTGACCACTGACAGGCCAAATGTTGTTCATGTGCTGGAGACACATTGTCAAGAGGTCAGTGTCTGCATTTCCGTGAATGAAAGCTCGGTCTGTACAGATAACCTAATAAAGCTGGCAGACTATCATGCACCCCTGCCCACATATTGTTGACAGCAGCGTAGCTTCAATCTTGTGATAGCGACCCACACACGGTATTTATGCTTCAGCATCCATCAGCGCTCCATGCTGGGGAGCATGGAGCGCTGATGGATGCTGGGAGACAGGCTTGCAGGGTCTTGTTAAAGGTTTTTAGTGTGTGTGTGTGTTAAAGGCTGGTCATGATCATTAAACACCAGTTAACCTCAAAACGTCAGGCTGTCATAAAAACAGGCTGGGAGAGTGAGGCTGCCTGTGTGAGTGATGTCACAGCAGGGTACAAATGACCTGACTCGCTCATGGTTTGAATTTCACTAAGCTGAGACAGTGGTTTGGTGTGTGTGTAAGTTTGTGTGTATTTGAATGTGCATGTCAAGGCGAAGGGGAATGAAATAAAGAGGACAGAAACAGTATATGCGGGTCTCTTTAAAGTCCGTCTTACTTTATTTTCCTATTTGTCTGCTTATCTATATCTGCTGTGTTGTGATGTGTGTGTATGCTGTGTGTGAACCATTCCCCAAGGAGGTCATGACTCATCGAAAACATTTCATTTCATGTCATTACCCTTTTGCTACCTCCTGTTTCTGACTGAAATGATAAACACAGATTCAATCCACAACCAATTTATTAAAATCCCAATAACACCAGGGAGTGCAGTTATTTTGGCCTCTGGTGCTTCAATTTTTACATCTCTTTATAATCTGTCTCTTGTAATGTAAGTCCACCATATAATACTAAATCACTGGAGTACTTTTTGATATCATATAATATCTGATCAAATATTAAGTAAACAGGGCTATGAATCTGCCAAACATTCAGTGCCAGTGTTCAGTACTTTTTCATGCTCTGCATTACAGACATAGTTCAGATAAAAGTATGAAATTGGGAAATCGTGAATAACTATTTAAAAAATTCATGTGGTTCTCCATTTCCCCCCCTACCCACAGCAATTTAATACACTATGTCTTAAAGTACCTTAATATTTTTACACCACACTAGCAGTAAAGTGCATACTGTACAGGATAGGCTGTATAGTATGTACACATCCCCCATTCCTCAGCGTCCTCTCCCAGACACACACATACATACCCTCTTTCCTCCAACATCCCCCATTAAGAAACATAAGTCTCCAATTCACCGGATTGGCTTTGTTTTCATAGTAAACCCAGAGGCCCTCTTCCTCCACACCAACAACGTTGACTACTTTCCCCACTTCCCCATCCCAATCAGAGAGTTATTAGCATTGAGAAGAGCATTGTTGTTTTTAATGTAGCTGCAGACTTTTTGTGCAGTCACTGGTATCTTCTTTCTGGCCCAGGGTTGTGTTGTATGTCTAGGATGCGAGGTGTGTGTAAATATACAGATACCAGGCTAAATTCCAAGGCTAGTTTCTTTTCATATTAGCCCCTAAAAACAGTTTTTTTGTCATCAGCTTATCACAGACACAGACTGAAATACATACATGAAACATCATCAAACAGACAGAGTGAACTTGAAAATGTCTGTGGATTCCTGTTGAAAAACCTGCCATCACGCTGTTTGGAATCAAATGAAACAGACAAAACAAATACTGTCAAAATAATTGAAGTCCTAGCTATGCATGTTAACCTGCTGGTCTGATTCATATTGAATAAAAAAATGAGAGAAAGGATTCACAGAGGGACAGCGAGGTCAAGGCAAAAGGAAGGGAAACCTGAAGATAATTGATTGCTGGAAAGATTGCATCTGCTCAAGTGATTATTCAGTCTCATTTGAGTTATTAGGGTTGAGAAAACTTTCAAATGCCACAATTTAATGCATATGAATGTGTGTGCGCGCGCGTGTGTGTGTGCACGCGTGTGTGCGCGCGCGCGTGTGTGGGTAAATGGCAGACTACCAGACTATGTCCATGAATGCGACTTATGAAAACCATATGACATGCTCTGAAAGAAAGAAATGCAGAGTTTGCTGCACCTCCCCCCATTCTGACACACACATAGAGCCCCCCCTTCCAAAAACATACAATTCTTTTCCTCAACTCCCTCTCTCCCCTTCTGCCCACCCTCCTAATGGATATATCTCCCTCCCTTTACCACCCCTTCCCTTTTCTCCCCTCCCTCTCTGCTCTCTAAAATCTTGGGACAATCTACATGCACTCAACTCCAGCACAGATCCGTTTCAGCAGGGTAGAGTAAAGAGCACAGGCAGAAAAATTTAGAGCTCAAATGAAGGGAGAAAAGTTCAGATAGACAGCTAAAGCAGGCCAAGGGAGAAAACCAAAGCTAACAAAATCTTTCACAGTCAGGGAGATAAAAGCGTGGAGAAAGTCAGGGTGAGAGACAGGCAGAAAGTGGAGAGATATATTCAGTTGTGTAAAAGAATGGGCTCCCTGGTGAGCAGTGCTGCTGCTCTTATCTTAACCTTCCTGCCAGCTTTGCTCTTTGGAGATTTCTCAGTCCTCGGCCAGGACCTGAGAGAGAGGGATGCACTATGCAATGCAGATGGCTGCTTTGTGGTCTACTTTCAACGCAAGACCTTCCTTGACTCATGGAGGGCCTGCAAGGAGAAAGGTGGTAACCTGGCTACCATCAAACGCAAGGAGGATGCCACCACTATTTCCAATCTCTTCTCTACTCTAGACTTGCGCCACTCGCGCACTAAGGTCCGGGTATGGATTGGCCTGCAGCGCCAGCCTCGCCAGTGTACCACCACACGCCCATTGCGGGGTTTCTCTTGGACTACTGGTGACCAGGACACAGAGTATACCAACTGGCAGAGAGAGGACTCCCCTAATATGTGCTCTGTGCCACGCTGTGTGGTTATGGGCTACAACACTCAAGAGCAGAATGATAACTTCAAATGGCTGGATGGTTCCTGCTCAGTCTCTGTCGATGCATATCTTTGCCATTATGCCTACAAAGGAATGTGTGCTGCCTTGTGGAGTGAAGGAGCAGGTAATGCTCTCTACACTACACCATTTAACCTACTAAGCACACTGCTAACCCATGTACCCTTTGGATCCGTTGCTACCATGCCCTGCCCCCTAGACACCAAGGAGGAACAGTCAGTTTTATGTATGCTGAAAGAAGATGGCTCAGTGGGGTGGTCAAGAGATTCTCCTCTCTGCTCTGATCCACCTATATCTCACAACTGGTGTGGCCAGGATAATGGCGGATGTGAGCATTTCTGCAGGCCAGCTGGTGCTCATTTCTACTGTGAGTGTGGCGATGGGTATCAGCTTAGAGACGACGGGCAGAGCTGTGAGCTGTCTGATGTTTGTCAAGGGGCCTCCTGCGAGTTTGAGTGTCTGCCACTTTCAGATGGGTACCGTTGTGCCTGCCCTGAAGGATATATGCTTGCACCAGATGAACGTGGCTGTCTGGATGTAGATGAGTGCCTCCAGAGTCCTTGTGAGCAGCTTTGTGTGAATGCTCCAGGAACATTTGAATGTAGATGTCGGCAGGGTTACCATCTGGAAGACGAAGGTGGGTGTGAGGATATAGATGAGTGTATAAATGACCCGTGTGAACATGCCTGTGAAAATACTCCAGGCTCTCATATCTGCCACTGCCATCTGGGTTTTTCCCCAGTTCATGAGGACCCCAGCCGATGCCAAGACACTGACGAGTGCCAGATCGCTGGGACCTGTGAACAGATGTGTGTAAATTATGAGGGTGGATTTGAGTGCTACTGTGGGGAAGGCTATGAGCTCATGTCTGATCACTTCTCATGTCACAAGACAGGAGAAAGAGATGACCAATCTGCTGTCACCCCCGCTTTTCCTTGGGTCACCCACCGGCCTGGACCTGTATGGGACCCAGCTGACTATGACTGGAACCTACAGCAGAGCCACACTAACTGGCCTCCAGAGGAGGAGCAATCTCTGGATTGGCTTACTGACCCACCCAGAGTTTTGGATTCTGATGTCATTTGGGTCACCAGTGCCCCTCAGGAGGAACTGCCCTTTGATTTGGCATTGAACCCTCCAACACAGGAGGCTGAAGAAGATGACATAAGCAATGGAGATGCTGACTGGTTGGAGTGGGGGCAGAGATCTGAGTCTGAGCTGGAAATTTTGCCAATCACCATCTACACCACACCTCCACCCACCACAAGCTCCAGTACTACCCCAGACTGGTACGAAGATGAGGAGGAGGAGACCACCACGGCCCTCCCCTTCTTTTCCACCTCTACAATCTCTGAGGGAGCTTGGAATTGGTGGGCGGGGCTGACCACTTCCAGCCAGAAACCAGGAAATCCAGAGGATACAGTCATAGACCACAACATGCCTACAGATTCCAATTACCACAACGAGGGAGAAGAACAGAAGGGAAACTCCACATTCCAAGGGGAGGAGGAAAAGGATTTTGTGGAGATCACACACTCTCAAGACTCAGCAGTTCCCACTGTGCTTCCCACTCCTTCTAAGTCACCCCCGAGTGAGGGAGTAGAGCGTGATGACATCCCGGATACTGTTCAGGAAGATAGGGGGCAGAAGCAGAGCAGCACCTGGCTCCTGGTGGGCCTCCTAGTGCCCATCTGCATCTTCATTGTAGTGATGGTGGCGCTGGGCATTGTGTACTGCACCCGCTGTGCTGTTCAGCCACGCAACAAGAATGCCACTGACTGCTACCACTGGATCTCTGGGGCTCATGAAAAACAGGGATCTCCTAACCACTCAGCAGGGGTCAAGACCCATGTTTAAGCAGAGGGAAGAGAAACTGACATTCAAATAAACAGACTCTGCTTCTGAGGTAAGCAGCAGTGAATAATGGACCTGGTAAGGGACAAGCTAAATGTTTTATCCTCTCTGACTGTGGGTTTGCCCAGTCTTTGAACACATTTGGATATTACTGTTCAATATCAATTGATAGAAGAGGAGAAAAGGACACTGAAAACCACTGACTTTTTTGGGGATGGGATTGCTATGTGGTACAAACTGCTTTGATGTGTCCTACACTGACCACAAAGCACAAGATCTGATTTCTTCATGATTGCACAAGGCTACATAATTATAAAATATTATCATCTTCATTAGTTATGTCAAAAAATCTGCTGATATTTGAGAATAATGTGCATAGTCACTTATTCATTTCAGCATTTCTCACCTGGAGCCAGATTCTTGAAAGAGCCTTGGAAATCAGTGTACTGATGCCTTATTGAGGTAACAAAATGTACTATGAGGACTTTTCCAAGCAAAATCCTCAGGCTCAGTTAAATTCAATAGTACATCACTGTAGGTAACTGTTACTGTCAACTGTGTCAAATTTAGATGCATTGTTAGTTCATATCAGCAGTGGGTGAAAGGAGACTGTGAGCAAATATCCATTCTGCAGTCACATGATAATGCTGAGAAAGCAATCATTTGAAAATCACTGTGTTGGAGTTCAATGGTGAATAATAGACCAAAACCGTTTTGTATATTGTTGTTGTGTATAGTTGTATTTATGTTTGTTTCTTACTTGTCACCAAGCTTTTTAAAAAAACAAAAAACAATTTTACTAATTCAATGACATACCTTTTTTATGAACCCCATAAACCTGATTATATCATCAGGTTTATGGGAAGAATGTCTGTCAGCATATGGGCAAGCTTTCCCCCCCTCATGTCCAGTTTAAGAGCACTTCTCCTTTCCTTGACTTTTTTTTTTTTTGAAAAGAAGTTAAACTGCAGATGTTCACACTGCACGGGGAATGTTAGAGAGGCTGGTGGTTGACATTAGCCATGACCTTGTTCATGAAATGACCAACGGTTACCCTTTGTAACAATAATTCATTAGTACATCCTAGAAGGTTTTATCTTAGTCCAGCCCAGAAATGTTGGGTCTCATCCAGCTGTGTGAGACTGCAGCCAGTGCAACACCTTGCAGTTGCTGGTGCAACTTTAGATGTTTAGCAATTTATAAAGACAATCATATCCCAAAAATGACAGATCCTAGATTCCAAAATTAAAATCGGCACAGGGGAAGGAAACTACATTGACATTTTCGGAGTGCTTATTGGACATTAAGGTGTATGAATTTTATGGACCAAAGAAAAAACAAATACAAAATGTGAAGAACCCCTTTAATTTAATGGACAAATGACTATTTAATGGCTGGGGAAAGAAAGTGCCATTACAAATTTACATATGATAAATGTCTTTATTTTATTGATGGACTGCAAAATATAAGAAACATCTGATGCTGTTTCTTCTGTTACATGTTAAGGAATTGTGAATTAAAAACTATGACAAGAGTTGAGTGTGAAAGTTTATTACTGACCTTGGAAATAGTAGTTATTAGTCATTGAGATAGCTCTGTTGCTATCATATGACTGAAGTAGGGAACTACCGCCTGCTCAGGAAGAACATGAAATAGGTTGAAATCTCCAGACACACTTAGTTAAGTGGACAAGTAAATTTTAAACATATTCAAACATATGAGAGGTTTTGTGGATGAAGTGTTTATTGTGTTAGTGATGACATCATTATTCTGAACTTTGAAACATCTTGTCTTGATAGTTATATTCTTGCCATTCATCTTTTTAGAGACTCAGCAGGGAATGCAAAAGCCATATGGTACTTGGAGCCACTTCCTCAGAAAAGTGGAGGAAAAAATGTGGGTGTGTGAAAATAAGGATACTGTAATTTAAAAAATGACCGTGATCCCCCAAGGTCCCTCTCTTTGTAAAAAGGATTTTTACAGAAAATACAATAGGATACTTGAGCACAGTCCCCACTGGCAGTAAGGTAGCATTGTGATTGTATTGACTAATGGAATGTACTGATCAAAACCAGGTTTTGGCTCTGCGAGTGGCTCTCAGAGGGGGTCTCTCTCTCTCTCTCTCTCTCTCTCTCTCTGTCTTGCTCTCTCTCTCTCGCTCTTTGTCTCTCTCCCCCTCTGACCTATTTTCAACTTTGTCATTCCTTCTACAGCTCTCAGTATTCAGACACAATTCGGTCACCAGTGAAATGAGCTGTGCTCATATCTTTGCTAACCCTCTCTGAAACAGTCATAAACAGTCAAAAATATTATGATGCCAGTCCATCTGTAAAGATGTAAAGATGCTGTATAATTCCACTTTATTATGTATTGGGTCTTGATTTTCTTCCATCATATCAGTAATAATAACATTGTGTTTACAAGCCCAATTCCAAAAAGTTGGGACACTGGGTAAAACGTAGATATAAGCAGAATGCTATGATTTGCAAATGAACTGTGTTTCAAATTGAATTCAGAATAAACATATCTTTACAGAAATCAATTCAATTAATAATGTAAAACATTAGATATATTGTTTCCAATTGAGTATGTGTCAAATGGGATGGGCAAATTGTCACATTCTGTGTTCCAACTTCTTTAGAATTGGTGTTGTATTTGGTAAGATCTGGGAACATGGTGACGTCACTAAAAGGAAGTCAGATAGGGCAAGTAACACAATCAGACCAGACAGGTAAACAAATCCAGAGGTTAGTTAAACTTTCCTGGGTGAAAAGGAAGCCAACAGCTACAATTATTACAGTCCATCAGCACAGCTTACGGAACCACTTCTTGTTTTGACACTGACCTACTATACTTTCTGTCCTATCCTAAGCAATGTGGCCAGATTACCAACCAGGAAAAGCTTTGAACTTTGGTCTGGGATGCAGGGCCTCAGACTATCACATGGACGCCAATCTTCGAACGATGAAACAAATCAATTTGTGTGCAAATAATGCATGAAGTATATAAGCTGAAATGCTTTAAGACACACTAAATTAGGTGTTCAGGTCCTATAGATCTTTTTTTGGGGGGCTCCTGGGCTACCTAGTGGGCTGATTCGAGTTTGGCAGTAAGGGATTATTCCTGACATTTTCAGTATGACCTCTAAATAGATTTAGGGAGATTTGCTCTGCAATGTGGGATTATTAACAACATTTCAGGTGCACTTCATGATTTTTACCTCTAAATAAAGTGGTTCAGATAATCTGGATAAACTACTGACTTGTTTCCAATGATTGTCGGACTTTTCATGTTTCTTGACCCATCTGACCTTGCTGTAGTTGGTGGCATGTCCAGACATTTTTGACTGGAGTGGCCCAAGTGGGGCACTGACTTATACAAGGGCAGAAGGAATGACATGTTGGAATAGCATCAATCTACCATTTCTGTCTCCACAACTAGTATTTACTTTAATTACTAACATTAAAGTATCTTAGTTTCTTACACTCCTACTGTTTAAAATTTTGATTTAGATGCTAAAGAGACCTGCCAGTCATACATAACAAATGTGATATGAAGCTTCCATACGTTACTTTTTAAGTCCCCAAAAAGTAATTGTGCCTCTAAAAGTCAGTTACATACAAAAGAAAATAATGCACATTAAATAAAACAGTCATAATAATAAATTTCTCCACATGTTAAATAAGCTTGAGTGGACAAAATATTGTATTGACATGTAGCCTACCCACTCAGTTCTCATTTTGTGTTGCAGCATACCTCATATTGGTGAAGGGTCTGCTATAATATTAAATTGGGAGGTGTGTACAATAATAACAAGTAGAACATATAACTCTAGTGAGGGTGAAACATATATGACATTTGGAGAGTACCAGTGACAGGCGTTGTTTTGACATTTGTCTGTGTGACGATGCCAAAAATGAGATTTTCAAAACATTAGAGGATAATTATGGACAATATGTTACAAAGATGGTGCTTTAATGAGCAATATCAAAACCATGGGAAAATGCTGGTGGGGAGTGGTGCCAGAATGGGCACTAGAATTTTAGCTCTGCTGCTTTCTTTCCAAATGTATGTGAATTATAGTGTACAAATTATTACACAGACACACACACATACAGTAGTTTATTACAACACTATCACCTAAGGCCTAACAAATTACAGAGTTAAACACCTTGTCTGATTTTCTGTTGTTGTTGTTGCTGACTGGCTTTACTGCTGTAGAGACAGAATGATTCAGTCATTCTTGACACATCCTTGAGCATCATTTGTTGAATTGTGTTTATTCAAAATAAATATGCAACACATTTCATGTCTGGATGTATTGGTTAAATTATTAACGTCAGACCCTCTCTACAAAGCAGCTTTTTAATCACATAACAGTCATTTTGTGGCTTATTTTCAGGACTACGACTAAGAATAAGAATGTGGGAGAAGTTCAAGTAAAACTTAGACAGTATTGAGCTCAATCTATTTGTTACAGTGGTCATGTGAGGTCAGAACACAATCAATACTCTCACTGTAAGAAAATCATGTATGCACAACATGGTGGGATCATTAGTGGCATTCCTCTTGGATTCCTACAAGTATGAGGTTGAGTGTGAAGATATAAAAATGCCTCACTGATGTTTGGGAAAAAACGTTCAAGCCAAACTTGATGCAGGAGAAAATGGTATTGCCTTTGAGGCTCATTTGCTCTGTGCACTGTATGCAAGGACTGCTGCCAAACGTGTTCCTTAGCAACTGTGGTAAACAGCTACGCTTTGATGATGGAGGGTAATAACATACCATGGATCTGCAAAACAGTAAACAAGTGTGAAAGCAGGGAAGCAGGAATATAGGGAGGTGTAGTGAACTGAGGGTCAGAGTGAAAAAAATAAACATTTGAAAACTGAGAAAAATAACCAGTTTACTTTAAAGGAAAGAATCCAATTAATATAAATTCATGTAAACTTGCTGAAGCTCACTGATTAACATGCTGTGTCTCATTTTTTTTAGAAATGTGAAATGCAATTTGTGGTTTTGGGAGACTTTACTATCTTCTATTTCTAGACAAACAACAGTTAGGTGCCGTGACAGTGTGCAGCTTCCTGGAGTTTTGTCACATAGTCCCTGGAGAGAGACTTCAGAGTGTAAGACTGCAGAGAGTAGCAAATACATATTTGGCTTCTTCCTCACCTTCGTTAAAATACAGCTGCCTAACTAAACTTTTCTATGTGAAGCATCCATTGACTTTCCGTCAGACAGAGGAGGAGACAGTGTCAAATAGGGCAAAGCCTGATAGATAGATAGATGGATAGATAGATTATCCCATGGGGACAGCAGAGACATAGTCCACATGTGGCAGACACTGATGGTAACCAGTACACAATACTACACAGCACTGTCCTGCAGCGCTTAATTATGAACTACGAGCCAGACTGAAGTTTTGTCATTGTCACAGCTCTAACTCATGACACTCCCTCATCAGTACAGATCAATTCTCTCTCACTCATACAGGTCATTCAGTGGATGAACTGGCAACTTCCTCGTCTGTTACTGAGACAAAAAACAATTGCTAATTTCAGTGTCAGTTTCATTTTAGTGTAACTGTAGCAACTGTCATCACAGGGACAGATTTATATTATATATATATTATTTTGCAAATTTCCCCACTGAGGGACGAATAAAGGTTTATCTTATCTTATCTTATTCAAGATTTTTTGGGGCTTTAAGCCTTTATTGGATAGAATAGTTGCAGAGAGACATGAAGAGGAGAGAGACAGAGGGGGAAAGGCAAGCAGCAAAGGGCCCTGAAATCAAACCAGGCTGCTTCAGAGGACTCTGCCACAGTACATGGGGCACACGCTATCCAGGTGAACTACCAGGGCACCCTCATATTTCCACACATTGCTTACTGGCATAGTTGTAGCACAGGAGAAGCAAAGATTACATATGCATTTATAGCTTTTCAAAATCTGACTAGATGCGTCTCCTCTCCTGTGCTCTGATTTCAGTCTCTCTTGAGTGCTTCTTGGGTGCATTAACACTTTTAAGATTAGATAGTTATCTGATCATTGACTAAGTGTAAATGGGGTCAGGGACATGTTAATCACTTGCACTCTGTACATGCCCGGGCAGCCCTGAGAAGAGGCATGCATTTCAATACCCATACCATGCTTTTAGTATGCCACACAAGATTCTGTATGTCCCTATGTACTGTGCCCAAAATAACTCAATGTCCTACTACATCTTGTCGCATTTTGAAGTATGCAAGCCAGTATGCTTTTCTGGATATTCTAACTCATAATCCTCTGCACAGCGAAAGATACATTACACTGACTGCGCCACAAAGAGAGCAAAGACAGATTACAGCTTATTGACAGATGACAGAAGTCACAATGACAGATGACAGAGCATTCAAGGGTAAGCACTGCATATTTTTGCAACTTGTGTGTGTAATTAATACATTAAATGTCATGCTATGCTATGACGAGGTAGTATGTCCCGATTGTATGCATACTGCATGCAACAGTATGTACTTTGTAAGGGCAGCTGCAATACATAAAAAAATAAAAATAAAAACTGTGGGATTTGGAACACAGCTGATGTCTGGACTCAGGGTAGTGGATCTATTTATCTATCAGTAACTTTATACATTTGTTGTTGAACCTAAATGTTGGCACCTGTATGTCTATGCAAGTTTATGTCACTTTTTTTCTTTGTCTAGTACAATCTTGGTAAATTAAATGTTTCTGTGGTTGTCCATCCACTAGAAATTATTTAGAGGTTATTTAGAGAAACAGTCTGACTGTTATTTGTAGTTTAACAATTCATTCACCACACAGTCCAAACTGTCTTTTTGAAAATGGAGACAAATTATAGACTTTTTACAATTGGCCACTTTAATATGGATGTACATGGGTGTCCATCAAAAATCTGAAAAGCTATTGAGAGGAAGAAAGGACTCCAATGGTGTAATCATGGATTGGTAGGGGGACAAAAAGATTTGAGTTTTGTCCACATAATTGTACTCTGCACTGCTTCTCACTTAGCTGCTCTCAAGACATCAAAAAATACTCATGCAGGTATTTTATTACTTTTCTACGGAGCACTTAAAGGAACATGGGTGATTGCTGCTTCATTATCTATTTTATATACATTTGAATCCTGGTCACCATTTGCTTCAATTGCACAGGGAATAACTACAAAACTTTAGTCCTTGAAACACCAACAATGTTTTGGGAACTAAAGAATTTCACCCACCCTTCAATCCACATGAATGTGAATAAATAGACTGAATTTTCTTTTTTTGGGTGAAATATCCCTTTAACATATGGCACATTCCAAGTGGTTTAAAGTGAAAGTTGTGGTTCTTACTTATTTAGTGGCTATTTGCTGCTTTATAGGAGTGTAAAAGATCCTCCAAGTTGAAATGAATAACTGATGTTGGTGTATTGTCTTTCTTCTGTTTCTAAATGTAGGTGTATGCAGAGTTCCAACGGATCACGAACCAGAACCTGCCCAATGCATTCTACACTGAGCTCGACCACCATCTTCCTCGACTGATGACCTTATTCACAATGTTGGAAATGTTTTTTTAAAAGGAAATTAAAATACTAGGTAGAAAAAGATAGCGAAACTTTATTGCTAACTTTATGGGATTAAAACAACATTTAACATTATCTACAAAGCATGCAATGAATTAACAGCGGTAACATTTACCTTATCATCGTTTAGTTGGTTGATGATGATATCAGGTATATTTCGTGATTTCAGGAAAGACACTAAATCCACTTCTGCTGCCATTCTTTCAGCTGAGCCAAGGCTAATGGTGCGGATGGAAGTGCTTCCTGGTGAGCACGAGAAAGTTTCTGGTGCGCACCAGATTCTTATAAAAAAAATTATAAAATTTTTTTTTAACCCATGTCCCTTTAGGGGCTCCATACTTCATCAGAGGTGTGATTAATCTTTTCATGCAGACTGATTTAATGAATGAAGTGGTCACACAGGGAACACTTTGTTTTTGAGAAGGAGCATCAGTTTTCCTCATTACACATTCCTGGAATTGCAGAATAGTCAGAAATGTGTTCAACAGAGACTGAACAAGAAAGGTGCCAAAGATTTATCTGAGGGCGGCAGATACAGAGGTACAGTCAGGTCCATAAATATTTGGGCATAGACACAATTTTTGTTGCATTTTGACTCTGTACACCACCACAATGGATTTGAAATTAAACAATCAAGATGTGCTTTAAATGCAGACTTTCGGATTTAATTTGAGGGTATTTACATCCAAATCAGGTGAACGGTGTAGGAATTACAACACATTTTATATGTGCCCTCCACCTTTTTAAGGAACCAAAAGTAATTGGACAATTGGCTGCTCAGCTGTTCCATGGCCAGGTGTGTGTTATTCCCACATTATTTCATTCACAAGGAGCAGATGAAAGGTCTAGAGTTCATTTCAAGTGTATTCCAAAGAGCTGTCACTATCAGTGAAGCAAGCCATCATTAGGCTGAAAAATCAAAACAAACCTATCAGAGAGATAGCAAAAATATTAGGTGTGGCCAAATCAACTGTTTGGTACATTCTTAAAAAGAAAGAACACACTGGTGGGCTCAGCAACATCAAAAGACTCGGAAGACTACTGTGGTGGATAACAGAAGAATCCTTTACCTGGTCAAGAAAATTCCCTTCACAACAGTTGGCCAGATCAAGAACACTCTCCAGTGGGCTGTACTGCGAAGCAAGTTTAACCTACTCCGACTTAACTCGGGGTTACCAAGGCAAGTTGGGGTTGACAGACTCTGGTTGTCTGAGCTGGAGTTAATCAGTACTACGACGGTGATTAAGATGTTGGTATGTTGAGTCTGTGTTAACTTAATCTGAGTCTGTGCGCGTCCGTGTAAAAGGGGCGTGTTCAGCAGCTCGGACAGTTTCTGTTTGATGATTCGGGCTCCGTGATTTTCACCGGAAGAAAGCACTTTGATAATGTCAGGATATGAAGAGTTTGAAGAAAGGTAAAGAAACAGAGTCAGGGAGGCTTGTTGACTGCAGACACAGTAAATTCATTAGTTCAGTGTTCTTGTGTCTATTTGTCTTATGGACTCTTCTTTTATTTGTAATATGATTGAGATGTAAGGACACATAAAATAGTCTAAATCTAAATAATGTGAATATGTGAAACCAGTGAGGATAATTCAGTTCCAGCCTCCACATGGCTCCATCTGTGAAACTGAGCCATTCCTCTGCGTTAATGAATGAAGATCTGCTCCTAAAGCTCCTCGGCTGTAGACCGACCTGTACGAATGTAAAGCTGCTGTTAACAATAACTTCATTCTAACAGTCGTTTCAGCTGCAACAAGTCAGGATGAAATATACAAATATTCTATCAAGATGTGTATTAATCGTCCTGATCATTAACACTGAGGACAGATGTGTTGTGTAGCCTACACTTATATAATGTGTGTCCAACAGTGAGGCTTTACTCCGGCCACTGGCTGCGGAGACGTCTGGACCCAGAAGCAGGCACAGACACTTTCATAGAGAAAATTATTGGAGACTGCGGACTGAGACGCTCATAATCTGCGCGCCGATATCGACTGGCTCTTCCAAATGTCAAATCATTTTTCTCAACCAATTGTAGTGGAGGGGCGGGGCTTAAACAGAGTAACCTCGAACATAAACTGCTCCGAGCAGTTTAGAGATGCAGTGTAAATTGCCATGACAACATACTTCGAGTAAAATCTATCCACCTCCGGGTAGTACGGGTTAATCAGGAAGTTATCCCCGACATCACGAAGTTACTCCTGAACTTACCCCGATAAGCCAGTTACCTCGCTTTGTAGTACAGCCCTCAGGAGGCGTATCTGTGTCAAAGTCAACAATTAAGAGAAGACTTCAACAGAGTGAATACAGAGGGTTCACCACAAGGTGTAAACTATTGGTGAGTCTCAAAAACAGGAAGGCCAGATTAGAGTTTGCCAAAAAACATCTAAAAGAGCCTGTGCAGTTCTGGAACAACATCCTATGGACAGATGAGACAAAGATCAACTTGTACCAGAATGGTGGGAAGAGAAGAGTATGGAGAAGGGAAGGAACTGCTCAAGATCCACAGCATACCACCTCATCAGTGCAGCATGATGAAGACAAGCTGAAGACAAAACTGAAGGGAAAATGTCCCAAGAACAAGCAGGAGCTGAAGACAGCTGCAGTAGAGGCCTGGCAGAGCATCACCAGGGACAAAACCCAGTGTCTGGTGGTGTCTATGGGTTCAAGACTTCAGGCTGTCATTGACTGCAAAGGATTTGCCACCAAATATGAAAAGTGACAATTTGACTTATGATTATGTTAGTTTGTCCAATTATTTTTGGTGTGTACATATAAAATGTGTTGTAATTTCTACACCATTCACCTTATTTGGATGTAAATACCCTCAAATTGAAGCTGAAAGTCTGCACATAAAGCACATCTTGACTGTTTAATTTCAAATTCATTGTGGTAGTGTAAAGAGCTGAAATGCAGAAAATTGTGTCAATGTCCAAATATTTATGGACCTGACTGTATATATGGCTATATTGCACTATATGGACACGGGAAGCAACACTGGAGATTAATGCTGGAGAGAGAATAAGCTAAGTCAAAGGGAAAAGACAAGGCAGAACTTCTTCTGGAGGAAAAAACACTGGAGAATTCACAAGGGAAAAACGCTGAAGGCACAAGACTACCTATCAACACAGAATAATCTGGCACAGGAGTGGAGCCAGGCTTATATAGGGAGTTGATTGATGACGATTGAAACCAGGTGTGCCTCATCTGCCAGGTCTCAGGGAGGGAAGGAGTGTCGAACCAGCCACGCCTCCAATCAGACACACTGAAGAGAAAAAGAAAAAGGAAAAAAGACAAAGACAACAACACACAAAAACCCAGACCATAACAGTGTGTTTGTGTCATGAATATGAGATGCATGAGTGCATGTTGGACAAACACAAAGGTGGGCTGCAGTTACCATAACCAAAACCTTTTCTTTGAATAATTATTATATTGAATAATTATTATAAGTTTCATCAACAAATGAGAAGATCTGTGATTTGTGGCATGTGTAATAGTCAGACCAACACATAGACACCTGTTCACTATACATGGATGTATAGTAGCTGTATCCCTCTCCTTCTTGCGAACCAGCATATCTAGACCCATTTGTGTTCTAATGTGTTTTTGTGCAGAAAAGTGCAAAAGAGCAAAGTGGATTGTACAGCAATGTTCACCTTGTTTTACACACCTATGAATCACTTAAGGAGTCAGTATGATTTTAATCCAATGTCAGAACCAGGGGGGCTGTGTTCAACATTTTTTGTGCATCAAATTCATTTTCAGTTACAAAGTCACAACTATGCGATAAAAAACTGGTAAATGCTTGCATTTGTTCATGTGTCAATAGCCAGTGTTCTGTTTTTATACTTGGTGCAGCAGTGGGGAATGATAGAGGGGGTCAACATACATAACGGACCTTGGAGTCTTGCTTATTTTGTCACAGTTAGAGAGAGAATTCAGCTGAACCATGCTTCCAGATCCAATTAGAAGCTTATTTTTAGCAGAAAAAAAGCAGTTTTTAAACACAGTACTACAATATATTCTGATAGAAAAATCACCATATTGATGATTGTTACTGTTGTATATGCTTTTTTTTAGATAAAATAAGATAAGCCTTTATTCGTCCCACAGTGGTTAAATAGTAAAAAGAACAAATAAACAGGCTAAAAAAGAAGATATCAACAAATCTACATGGCTTATTTACAGTTGCAAATACGGATATGAAGTATGAAATATAAAATATATGACCAGTATATACACTATGGGCCTGAATTGAAATAGGAAATGAGAGCTTGACCTATAGGATTAAATATGGAATATTAAATAATAAATACTAAATACAGAATATTGCACATTGAATTGGGTGAAGTATTGCACAGTGAGTGGAACTGACGTAAAAAAGAGTGTTGCACAAATGTACTGATAAGCGATGTATGGTCTACTGGGAGCAGTGCTGGTTGTACAGCCTGACAGCTGCAGGAAGAAAAGATCTGCGATATCGCTCCTTCACACACTTTGGGTGAAGCAGTCTATCGCTGAAGGAGCTCTCCAGAGCTTTTAAAGTGTCCTGCAGGGGGTGGGAGTCATTCTCCAACATGGATGACAGCTTAGCCATCAACCTCCTCTCTCCCACCACCTCCACTGGGTCCAGGGGGCAACCCAGGGCAGAACTGGCCTTCTTGATCAGTTTGTCCAGTCTATTCCTGTCCGCAGCCGAAATGCTGCTGCCCCAGCAAGTTACTCCATAATAAATGGCTGATGCCACAACAGAGTCATAGAAGGTCTTCAGGAGTGCCCCTTGCACTCCAAAAGACCTCAGTCTCCTGAGCAGATAGAATCTGCTCTGACCTGTCCTGTAAAGTGCAGCAGTGTTATGAGTCCAGTCCAGTCTGTTGTTGAGGTGAACACCCAGGTACTTATAAGATGTCACTATCTCAATGTCCATTCCCTGGATGTTCGCTGGTGTTGGAGGGGAGTGAGTGCAAATCCACCACCAGTTCTTTGGTTTTCCCCGTGTTGATCTGGAGGCGGTTCCGCTGGCACCAGTCCACAACATCTTGTGTCAGTTCTCTATATATTAAATATACTATACATTTGTGCTGTGTATACCTGCATATTTATCTATGCAAAATAGAATAAATACCCAGTGTGTTACACCTTGTTTATTTTATTTAGGTCATGTTTTCTTGGTCATTTGATCATGCAGTGTTTTTTGTTTTATTTTGTTACTCACCACTGTTCTCATTGCAGATCACTTCATGTCCTGCCTTTGTGTGTGTTTCCAGCCAGTTTGATTGTCTCCCATGCCCTGATGCTCCCTGTCAAGTGTATTTATTGTTGTGTTCCCGGAACTCTCTTTCCCCAGCATCTTTGTGTTTTTCTTTTCTTTTTTGGGGGGGGTGGGGAGATCATTGAGATTTTGAGGGGTTTTTTTTTTTCGAGACCACCTCTGCTTTCCCCTACCTGTGTCCTGCACCCTGTTTTGGCAAACAAAGACTGTGTTTTTCGGATTAAGATTCTGTTGGACTTGTGCATTTGAGTCCATGTTGCTTGCGTGATTTTCTCAGCCGTTACACAGTGAGTACTTCATTGATAGCCCATGTATGCTTAATAGAAACACTGTAATTTGTGGACTTATCTAGAATGATGCCTATAGATTTAACTAAGGATAAAATCCAAGAAACATAGTTTCATTTACAACAACCAACACAAGCACAATGTCCAAATAGGCTTAAACAATGATGTGTCCACTTGCTATATTTGTTCAGCGACCATCTATGCACACCAGCAAATCTCTGAACAGCCAGATGGCCATTTTGACTTGATAGAACGAAGAGAGCCTGGGACCAGGTAGCTACTTTATTAGAAGCAGCACACTGAGCCCATGTCAGGCACAAAGGGAAGCAACAGCTTGTCTCAAACCAGAGACCAAAAAAAACTTCTCAGGGAGAAGTGAAAGCATTTGATCTCTCTGCTGTATGACTCAGCAGAGATAGCAGTGTGCTTTGAGGTGGAATCTACACACAGCTGCCTCCTCTGGATGGACTCCATCAGCAACAGTCTGGAGAGACTGTCCAACACAGAGGATCAGCAGTCCAATCCACAAGCTCCTCAGCCTCAAGACAACATGACCTCCTTATCTGGCCAGGACATCCACTTCCATTCCACATCAGACACCTCAGAACAAGAGGTGGAATAAGAAATTAGCTGCTTTTAAAAATTGTTTCATCATGTCTATTATTGGAATATGGCAAATATGTAAAGAACAAAGAAACTGAGTCTTAAGTGCTTGCAAAGGAACAACTCACCTGTTATGTGGTTTCTCATTTCATTAAGGACCCAGCAAATTAAAACATTTTCCAAAGACTAATGTTTTATTTTTTATTCATTTGTCAAATATATCTCACATAAATAGCTGAAAAGTGTAAATTCATCCAGACAAATGCAGCTCTAGCATCAGGAGATGGTGCTGGCCAGGAAGACACTGTTCATTCATCCCTTACCCAAACCAACCTCACTCTTCCTTACCACCATTCCTCATTCTCCTGTCTTGGATCCTCACTCTCCTTACCATCATTCCATATCCATGTCCAGTTATCATTAACCTTTTTCTGCTTTAAAGTTCTGTGTCTTGCAGTTGGGTCAACACTAGTGTATATAACAGCAAACCATTTACCTCCAGACGAACAACCCAATGGAGACACTATTTCAGCTGAGCTTGAAAATAGCTCTCTGCCTCAAACCCATGGCCAACCTGCTGATCAAGAATCAAGAATCAAGAATCAAGAAGTTTTATTGTTGTATGTATAGTAAGAAACACAGCTGTTACACCAAACAATGAAACTCTTGTTTTGTCCATTTCCTTAATGACAGTACAAAAATAGAGAAAATAAAGGTAATAAAAATAGTAACGTAAGAAACAAGGAATTTAAGTATATAAATTAAAAAGTTAAAAAAAAAATCAAAAGTTAAAAAGTTAAGTGTGCTATGTAACATGTAATGTGTACTTAAATATTATGCAAACAATAGCAGAAATATTGCACAGTATGCATGTAATGTAAACATATAAACAGTGGTATTCACAGTATGTAAACAGTATGTACAAAGGGATATTGCAGTGTTGTAAACAGTGATATTGTACAGTGTGCACATAAAAATGTAGAACATGTAAACAGTGGGATGTAGAACATGTAAGCAGTAGAATATTGCACATAATTGTCACAAAACAGTGACAGTGTCAAGACAGGGACAGTGATTTCTAAAGCAGTCCACTTGAGAGTTAAGGTGAACCCTTTTATGTATGTGAAAGAGAAAAGAGCAGATCAGGGAGGCGCTACAAATCAATGACTCCAAAACATCTCAACCTCTGAGGAGGCAAGAGAGACACCAACAACCACCATGGGGACTTGACTATCCTGCTCTTGGAAACCCCTTAATTATAGTCGTTAAGTCATTGTTTCATGACTTAAGTACAGCTTTTGTTGACTCCATAAATAGTGATGATAGAGATGGTTCTATAGACTGGTTACATAGTTATTGTTCCAGCTAAAGAAACTACACTTACATATAAAAAAAGGAAGGTCTGAAAGGCGAGTTGTAGTTTGGTAGCCCTGTAAAACAATATATTGTTAATAATAGCATTCATGACTATGACTTTGATCATAGAAAATGTGAGGTGTGCAATAGATGCAATGCAGAAGCATACATGGAAGCTAGAAAACCTTTTTGGTTTAATTAATCATTGCTATCGCTAATTGCATGTGCACCATCTTGGGGTCCAGTATCCAGTTCCTATAATCCATCCATGATTCCCACATTGTTTCTTTCCACTGACTTTATAAGTAATCAAACTTTCTTTGTAGCTTCTGAGAACTCATATTGGTATACATAATCCATGACTCTAACATGCCATGAGGAATGCAGAGAACATCTGAAGGTAATGTGTCACCTGACTTGTCCCAGCATCTGAAGCACATTTACATATCAAAGGTTCATTCAATTCTAGCCCTTCATATTGTTTTGTTGAACCTACATTTGACTTGTAGTGTAATATATGAGCAGATTCTTTGACAGATGGAGGAGTGACGGTCTTGGCAGGTGCACACTAACACTGTACCCATGCTGCTGTCTTCTGCAATAACATGTTTTTCTTCTATGGAAAATAATATCCACCAGAACTCCATTTATCCATTTTCTCTTCCTGTATATCCTCTTCAGTGTTGAAGAGATGACTGGATTCCAGCATTCACTGGTTGTTGGCAAGTTATAACTTGGACAGGTCAGCAGTTCATCACAGGGTTGACACATTCACAAATACAATCACACAAATGGATACACAGAAGGCCACAGATAAAAAAAAAAAAAAGATTTAAACAGAAGACAGATTTCTACAGATAGAAAGGCCTGGGTCAACTCTAGAATAGAGCCTTTCAGTAATAAGTAGCATTACAAATAAAAAGCAAAAACATTTTCGCCAATGAAGACAATGTTGAACAGTGCCTTCCTTTATAGGACAATTCTGGTTTATCATAATTTGGGATTTAGTTTCATAGTTCTGTCCATGAGTTCTATCAGTTATAACATATGACACTGTACCCTTTAATGTCATTGTTGAGATCCAGGATCATCCTGAGTGATACAACAAAATTTGGTTCACCAGTATCAGTACCAATAGCTTTTATTATTAAAATGGGCAAGTGTACTAGCATGTAGAGGAGAGCCATGTGACACGATTTATGAGATAAATACATCATTAATAAGACTACTTGTGATCAAGTCATTCATTACCACTAAACAGTCAAACAGTAAACATCCCTGTTTTGTAGTTCTTTATTAATAATTAAAGTTTGCAATGGTAAGTAACTATAACTACAAATATTCCTTGTGAGATATCTCATAACTATCAAGGATATTGCAGCGGTGGCTGCACACAATAGCAGGAGAGACATAAGTACAATCACTATGAAGAGTGTTTGTGTCCAGCACTTACCCAATCTAAGACAAATCCATGTTTTTTGATATTGATCCTATTGACACTAGCATCAATACTCAGAACGGGACATAGTCTTGGATATTGGTATTGATTTGCCTGCCACTGAACATTGCTACAAGGCCTGATCACAACATCAGTCTCTTGCTCGTTCACGTTGTTATATTCAGCAAAAGCTCACATTTCACACAAACTGCTACCCACTCTCCTCCTTCTGTGGACCAGTGACTGGCCTTTAATCTTCTGAGCCTCGCCTGCCTGGAGCCTACCATCTGCTCAGGTTACCATGACAAGAGTTAGGTACAAAGCTTTCAAAGAATACAGAACAACATTATTTATGTCATGACTTTTGTCTATTACTGTTGAATATCACAAGTTTCCTATAGGCACATATTCAAAGCCATGAGTACACCGCCTTTAACAGAGTATCATTACTGCACAGGAGTTCTACTCCTCGTGCAGTTAAAACAGACTTAGCTAGTAAATTATGACATGACACATATGACAAACGGCACTGAAGTTTCCACAGACTGGAGAATTAGCTCTACTGACTGTTTATCTCCATGAACCAACTTCCAATACTCACATAAGAGAAACTGATGGTTTCATTTGTATTTTCTGGAAATTCAGCTAAAATTTATATCACATTTACTGGAAATCAACCAGAATTATCCATTAACAACTTCATAGTAGTACAAAATAGTATCACCATGGCAAAAGGTTTTATTTCAAAGACATATACACAGTTGCTTTTTATTAGAGTTTCTGAAATCTGTCTTCCCATGAAAATGACAGCATTGCTTAAACCTTATGAAATCTTAACCATAGTTGTTGTGGCAGGTCAGAAAACAGTGATGTACAAAACATTAATTCCTGCCATTAGGGAAATCCAAAAGCATGGGGTTGTTTTGGAAGGCAATTGAGAAATGACATATTTTGTGGTTTGGTTTGGAGGACTTGCTGTTCTGAAAACAAATAAATGTAGGAAGAGGAAGAATGGAACAAAGAAGATGAAGAAAACAGGGACGGGGAGGAGGACAACACAATACAATGAAGAGACAAGGATATGTTATTAGCACAGGGAGGAGAGCTCTAGTTACACTGTATATTGTCAGTGCAATTCTTCTCATAGCCCCCTAATTAGAAAAACATGGAGGAAATTATGTTACTGCAGTGCTAAAGGTTGTGTGTGTGTGTGTGTGTGTGTGTGTGTGTGTGCGCGCGTGTGTGCGCATGCAAGCACACAGACACATATCTTGTGGTTGTATTGTGTCAGTCCCAGTGGAAATTAAAGCAGTGTGGCTATGAGTGTGTTAATAAGAACCAAAACATGGTCTGTAGGACATGTGCACATATATTTAAGTTTTCCCATGAGGCCTGAGCATGAGAAGAGCTTAATGCCAAAATGACATACACACCATCTGCACTGCCAGGCTTTTACAAAAGCCATGCAAGTCTACTTTAGTCAGACTGTGAATAGAATGAAGACTGTCAGAAACTGAAACCTTTGACACCTGACTACCTGCCTATAATGGTCGTTGTCTCTTTACTTACATATAGTTCCTCCTTTGAAACTTTGTGATGCACACTGCAACATTTTCATTTTGTTTGAAGCAGTGAAGCAGTCTGGCCACTTGCTTTATGAACAAACTGGCAATTTATTGTAATAATCCCACAGAACCAACAACATTTTCTCACATTTAGAAAGAAATGAAAGGAAGATAAAAAGCTTAAATGAGATAGCCGACATTTTTCTTGTTATTACAAGTAAAATTAAAAAATCCAAGCCAACAACACACTGACCCTACTAACAAGTATTGTGTGTGAATCCAAAGCCTGATGTATTTTCTTACTCTGTAACATAGAGCTTCATTATTGTCCACATCAATGAGCCACATTGTTGCACTGGGTTACCATGAACACACACAGAGTCCCCAGCAAATGCATTTTTTCCACCTGTTTAAGTAATGTTGGCTAAAAACTACTTTCACCAGCTGTTTTAGGAAATTACAGAGCCTTTTTATAAAATATATATTTCTGAGTGATTTTTAAAGATTTACAAACCAGCTTGTCTGCAGCTACACTTAAGTGGCATACTTACATTTATACCACTCAGCTTAAAAGTTATGCAGTCACTTGCTGCTACATCCCTCCTCCACTTCCACCCTTGGCCAGGGCAATAAAATGACAGTGATATGTACCAGCGATCGACACTCATTTATCAATAGCAATAAGAAAATTGTTTGATGGGATGTTTGATAATTTCACGAATATGGATTAAATGCAAAACATCGTGAAAGCACATAACAAATACACCCTGACTCCTTGTTATGTCTCTTGATAATGTAATGTGCCGAGCATGCATCATCAACATATCACATGACCCGAGTTTTGGAGAACTGCTTTTTCCCTATGAAGTTTTGTTTCAAGTTACCGTCTGCATGTTTAATGTCTAATGTTAATCTTAATGTTTAACTGTCAATGGTGCTTAGACACTAAACAGTGAGTGAACTGACTGAGTGACAAGCATCAGATTAGTGCCAGAGCAGCAAGGTAACAGGTAGGCCCAAACACCCTACCTTTAGACTGGAAGCCGAATGCTTATCTCTGGAGATTCATATACGTATGGGCAGCCAAACCTTGGACATCACCAAGCCAAGTGGTTCTAGGGATGGCAATGTTAGCCAGTACACAACGTGAATTCTAATGACTTTGGTGATTTTCTGAATTCTCATCTATCATTAGGTCAATTTTTTAAAATTATTTTGCTACTTTGTTTATGAGCAAGTATCTGCAAAACTGATGACATTCCCATTAGCCTCGGCTGCTGTTTGTGTTCAAGTTGAAGCTGAAATTGTGTGGGCTGGAGTTATTTTTGGTAACACTCTGGAGACCCTAAAATGCTGGTTTCCTGAATACAGCTAAGAAGAAAACTGGGTTATTTTCAACCTGGGATAGGTTATGTGATGTGAGATATGTTGTTTGAGGACCAAAATACATTTAAATCTTTTCAACTAGCTGCCCTAAATGTGTAAATGAACTGCATGGGAAGATGGTGCAGACAGTCTGTTATTCTCTGGAGGTCACTTTACATTGTATTGTCATATTATTAGCAGTAAATCAACAGTCTGACTGAGTTACAGAGCCTGCTGTTCATTGAAGTAGATCCTTTTTAAGGTAAAGAATCATAACTAGCTCTGTAGGGAAAAAAGATCTAATGTAACATTGTTCATTCTAAATATATTTTAAACCAAACAGGATAATTTTAAAGGACTGTTTTTGTAAGGTGTCCATTAGGTAACAAAATTAACCCTAGTTTCTGTTGGCTAACATTCTGCTTTATTTATCACAGTCCTGCAATGTCTCAGTTCCAGCCTGCCACAATTCTGCAACCCAGGTCAGCCTGGCCTTAGTTCATCCTTGCCTTAGTTCTCTCTGTCTCAGTTCTTAGTTCTGTCAGTCTTGTCTTTGTTCTGTCAGTCTTGACTTTGTTCTATCAGTCTTGTCTTAAATCCAGTCATGTCCTAGTTCAGTCTTTCTGTTTTACTTCTGTCTTTCTGTCTTCATTCAGTCTCTTCTTAGTTCAATCTTTCTGTCTCAGTTCTGTCTGTCATAGTTTGTCACTGTTCACCTTCCATAGTTTTACACCCCAAGTCCCAGTACTTTTCCACTCACCCCGCCTCTGCCTCACCTGACCTACCAGCCACTCCCACCTGTGTCCCCAGCTGCAGCCACCTCATTACACTCACCCATTGCCAAACCGTTTCTCCATGCTTTTTGAGACTCTTCATGCTTGTTTCATGATATTCAAGACTTTCCAGTGTGACTTGCCTTCTTGCTGCCTGTTTTGGATCCACCTGTCCAGTCGAACCTTAACCTAACCTCAATTCACACCTTACAGATAACTTTAACCAGAAATGATGTTCTGGCTCATTAGGACCAGGGTTTGATCCCCATGAGGACTACTTGTCCCAACAAGGTCAATGTTTGTAGCAGAAAAGGTCCTCAATACGTAACAAAAATGCACACACACTCACACACAGACTTATAATAAGGTTTATTATATAAAAATGAATGTTTGTATCTACGTTAGTGTAAAACAGTGTGTGAAATACTAAAACATTTAGCTGGAGCTCTATTTAAAACAAGTAGTGGCTAAATAGATGTGTTAATCAATATGAACAATGTGAGAAAATATGCCCTCCAGTTTCACCACAGACTATGTTCAGATCAAAGAACCATCTGAGCAACACATGCATTGGCAGCAGGTGCAGTAGGCAGGTTTGAAATCCTGGATAGAATAGAACTGCACTAACAGGCTATGGGGAAATGTTACTGAGTACATTCAGTCAAGCACTGTATTAAACTACGAATTGGGGTAGTCTTGCATTTTATGCTACATATTACTTCAACTCCACTACATTTCAGAGGAATGTTTGTAAAGTCACATGAACTCACATTAAGATCAGATGTGTATTTGTTGCTCATTGGCCTCTTGCTCGGTCACGTAAGGTCCTGTCCAGTCTAATGATTCGCACAGACCTGAGACCTAACCTGAAGAGACAGAGAAAATGTGGACCCAAAATCTGGATTGGGTCAAATTACAATGAACTCAACTCTTTTCACCTTACACTAACTGTCACTGAAAATAATCCAATTTATTTACTGTGTAGCATTCAGTATTTAACTTTGTCGTTTGCCACCTGAAAGTGTGTCTAAACATTTATGAGATGAAATGTGGTGTGTACTAGTCCGTCCTCAGCTCTGCTATGCACCGCAGGCCTGGAGCTGCAATCAATCCTTGATCAAATGACAATAGACAGACCAAGAGAGCAGAGATTAAAAACAGATGTGTGGGGTTTATGTCCAGAACTACCCTCTTCACTCAGACTCCACTGCTTTGTTCCCAACCACAGAGGACAAGAGGTAAAAAAGAGAGGGGAGGAGGGAAGGTGCAGGGATCTACTCTGTCTACTGTCTTTTTCCCTTTCTGGCTCCATTTGCAAATCAAATGGAAACGACAGAAGCTCGTAAAACCTCTTGTGCTGCTAAAACGGAATAATTTTTATAACGAAAAATGTAATAAGTAGTAATGGGAAAGCATTTGTTAAGTAAGTAACGTTTGGTCTATCTTAATGTCAAATTCAGTGTGGCTTTGTACTTTTTTAAATGTCTGACCTACCCACACAAGTATTATTATATTCATATGTATATATATAAATGTCTTTACCAGAACAGGAGAGCATTTCTGTTCTTTATAATATAAAGTGACCTCTTGTGGTTGTGTGAATAATGTCCTCTGTTGCTAAGGTTGGGGTTTCATAGCCTTGTATTGAATCTGGAACTCCAATTATAAATGTCTATGGGCACTTCACACTTGTAGTCTGTCTCCTCTCCACACTGGGTTATTAGAAATATACCCAAGTAAAATGGACTGACTGTTTTTGTGAGATAGCTCTGCATCATCAGCGCTGAAGTCTCAAACCCATAGACACCAACAGACGCTGGGTTTGGTCCCTGGTGATGCTCTGCCAGGCCTCTACTGCTTGTTCTTGGACCATTTTACCTTCAGTTTTGTCTTCAGCAAGTGAAATGCATTGGATTCAGGTCAGGTGATTGACTTGGCCATTGCAGAACATTCCACTTCTTTGCCCTAAAAAACTATTTGGTTGCTTTCACAGTATGCTTCAGGTCATTGTCCATCTGCACCGTGAAGCGCTGTCCAATGAGTTCTGAAGCATTTGGCTGAATATGAGCAGATAATATCCTCTGAAACACTTCGGAATTCATCCTGCTGCTTTTGACAGCAGTCATATCATCAATAAATATATGAGAACGTGTCCCAAGAACAAGCAGGAACTGAAGACAGCTGCAGTGGAGGCCTGGCAGAGCATCACCAGGGACGAAACCCAGAAATTATTTTCTTTGCACCAGGCAGTTTTTTCTATCAACACTCACTGCATTTGACATTCATCTATGTTTCCTACAAGTCACTGTATCTTAAATGCTGGTGAAGAGTTCTCCGCTCTTATTTCTAATTTTCATATATATATTGTGCTTTCCCCCCCACACTCTTCACTCCTTCTAGCTTCCTTCAGAGTCAGTAGAGTCAGAACTGTATATTACTGCCCTCTGACACCACACTCTGCCTCCACATGAATAACATTTCTTTGTATTTCCTGGAGCCTGCCTCAGGGACTTCATGCTTTTGTCTTCTTTACCCTGATGAAGAACTTCAAAATGCTAACAGTCATCTGCTTTTGATAAATAGCCATATGCTGCTGAGTTTTGCATCAACACATCAAGAACAGCATGTACAGTGTATATTAAGTCAATACAATGACACGGGTCCAGTCTCAACGCATGAAGGTAATAAAGACTGAATGAAGAGGGTTTTTGTTTAGAAAGTTTGTGTTGTTTAAAAAAGCATATTTTGAAACCATGCTGTTAAGAGCTTTTATCATTATGTAGATGTCAACTGATTAGACAACAAAAACAAACCATCATTAAATAGCTGTTTTTGGTCCATAGAAAAGTAAAAAAGTCATTAATAGATAATTGTCATATTCAGTGCTAATGGATGACAACAAAGGGAGTTTTTCCTTATCCTAATCAAGGGTGTCGTATGCTGTACAGATTGTGAAGCCCCTTGAGGCAAATTAGTAATTTGTGATATTGGCCCATATAAATAAAATTTGAGTTCACTTCACTTCACTATTTAAATCATGTCTTGTCACCTGTCATTATGTTTCCTAATCCATCCATGGTGGTGGTAGTTCAACATGATGATCTGTACAGCTTTCAGCTCTTCATGCATCCCTGCTACACACCTGCTGATAATAGTTATCCCCTCAAGCTCACCCTCCCCTTCTTATGATAAGAAGATACTTAATACTTGATCTCTGACTATTGAAGTCTGAATGAAATTGTTAAACTTGAGCAATTCAAACTCAAAATGGGAGGTGATGGGTGCATGAATGGGCATCAGGGTAGTGAATAAGGCAGCAACTGCTGTAGTGGCACACAATGAGCACGGTTGCAGCTTCAAGAACCACTCCTGGTTCCATGGGACCATGATGTATAATGTATTCATGCCGGGGGCTGTGTGTGTTGGTTTTCTGTCTCTGGCTTTGGGTGATGAAGACAATAGCAGCTCACATCAGACTATGTGTAGCACATATAACTACCGCAAAAAAAAGTGAGGTGAGCAGCTGCAATAACAATACAATAAGTAGCCCTTCCTGCCACACTAATGTTAGCTTCAAGCTTCTCTCAGATAAAACTCAAACTCCATGTTACACCATTCATGCCCCAGATGATTTGGCCTGTAAGAAGGCCAGTCAAGTGATTTTAGCCACCTATTTGGCTGCTTTCAGGGAAAAAGTATATTTTACAAATTTGTGCAATATTCCATTAAACAGATGCTGCATTCTCCTACCCTTTTCATATGCGTGACCTTCAGAAACTACTTTTACTGTGGCTGGACTTACCAATTATGCTGTGAAAAATGGCAAGTGACTAATTAAGCATGCTGTATAAAAAAAAACACATCACATGTGTGAAGGTATGTGGAGAGATAAAGAAAGATGCACACGGAAGTTGCTAGTGCTGTCTTATTTCATCAGTGCAGATCAGATGATGTGTAATAGGCACTACTTGTCATCAGTTGTTATGATATTGTGGATTTATTTGTGGTGTACCAGCTACAACTCCAAGGAGACTACAATTCATTTCATTAGAACAAGAACTGGCCAAAATAGTACAGACCTCATAGGTAGAGCCGTTTCTTGCTATATGCAGACTACGCAAATTCATAGGGCCCCCCAAGCCACCAGGGGCCCCCAAAAGCTGGATGTTCAGCCTCATCTGAGGAGAATTAAAATGACCTGTCTTTATCTGTAGCTATCTCATGTGTTTATTATATCCCTTATATGGTTAAAAAATAAATGTAGGATATAAATAAAATGAACTGCAAGATAAGCTGTGGCCGGTGTTTTTGTGGCATAATTCAGTCATAATCGTTGGACTGCACTGTCACCCTGTGAGTGACATGCAGGCCGCCGACAGGTACAACAGGAATGATTGACAACTACCCATCATTCCCATTAGTGAGCATATCTAACAAGGCAAACACCATAATGGCATCTAGAAGAAATTATCCTAGTGGAGCAGAAAAACATAGGAAGAAAAACGTACAAAGGATAAAGGTAAGAAATTAGTTTGTGATGTGGGTGGATGGGGGGAGGTGTAACGCCGAGTTTTTAGCAAGTTTGTTTACTTGTCCTGCTAGCTAGCTAGCTAGCTCGGCTAGCCTCGGATAAATGTTAGTTAGCTGGCGAGAATGTGTTCGTAATCAACCCAGCTTTAGTGTTTGCTTCATGAAAGTTGGCTAAAATAAAATGTGAATGGACTGTGCTGTCCTGCCATGGGACTGTCTGCTCTGTCATCGTCCAGTGGAAGTTGTCTCTCAGATATTTGACACTTAACATTACTTTAGGATGACTTATGATTAATTTATTAAGTTTAGTGTGTATTTTATAGGCCTCTAATTAGTGTGCTACTGCTTTATAAATAACACTAATTATTTTTTAAGTGATTTATAAATATTAATTCAAATTTGCAAATTTATTAATGCAAATTTCCCCACTGTGGGACGAATAAAGGTTTATCTTATCTTATCTTATATTAGGCCTATTGTTGATTATTTTGGACTATTGTGGCAGTGGATCATTTATCTTCGTTTTATTATTTTAACAAGTACAATGTGTAAATTAATGCAGAAACCTCTTAAAAGTGACAACGTTATATTTGGGTACATGCGTTATAGGGACACTGTACATTACAATGTTTAATATAAAAACAGATTATGAATTTCTGTATTAGTGCAACATCACTGCGATTATAAAATAGGAATATGTGTGTTGCGATAATTTCTGACAAGACGCTTAAAATCAGGAGACATATACAGGAGATGGATGTCCCAGACGGAACCGTGGCTTTTATTTCTCTTGCAAGAGAACACCAACCAAGCAACAAAACATGCTGCAGATGGATGTGTGTCGAGTTCTTCTTCAAGGTGTCTTTTATATCTATTTTGACAACACCTGGTGCACAATACATCAAGTCGTCTGACATGAAGTCTCTTTCTGATTGGCTTGCAGAAATAGTCTCTTCTGGCGTCTCCTTTTTGAGGTTACACCTTGACCTCCAACTGACCAAAGGAATGTGTACTGCCATAAACTAAACACAGAAATACACCAAACCATGTCAACCTATGAAGTGCAAGGGGGTGGTAGGACCCAATTGCAACACATGGAAAAATGGAGATAGTTTGTCCTTTATTATCCTTTAGTGTCCTCTATTAAAGGCAAAGAAATCTTCAGAAACACAAAATTCACAGAAGGGGTCGTGTCCAGGATTGCCAAAAAGTCACAGGGACAGGCAGACAGAAATCTCAAACATGAACTATTAACAGACCACAGAAACCTTGATGCAACGATGAGCAGATCCAAAAAAGACACAATGAACACAAGACAGATGACCACTAGCAAGCATCAAAGAAAGAGAGAAGGAACAAACAAGCAAAGGCTGAGTGAAGTGGAGTGGCTTATATAGAGTCCTGATTAGTTGTTGGCTGCAGCTGGGAACACAGGTGAGTAGATGAGGTGGGAGTGGCTGGTAGGTAAGGTGATGCAGAGGTGGGGTGAGTGGAAAAGTACTGGAGTGACAACTATGACAGACACAGAACTCAGACATGACAGGACTAAAATGAGACCAACAGAACTAAAAGAACTACGACATGAACAGGACTCATGACATGACAGACTTGTCAGGGAATGGAGACAGAACAAAGACAGACGGGACTGATATATGAACAGGACCATCACTGGCAGAACTAAAACAACGGACAGAGAACTGTGGCAGGCAGGAAATGACTGAGGCTGAACAAAACTAAAGCTGAACAGAGGCCTGGCTGGCAGAACTGTGACACTGTGACTGTTACTGTGATATTAAATATATTAAGTGTGATGTTGATAAGTGCGAAACTGTGATGTTATATAAGTATTATTTTAGTGTTGGTTTGTTTTCATTGTAGCAATTTAAAATAGATGTTGGTTTATTGTATTTTTATTTATTTAAAGTAAACCTTTTTTTAAAACACTTAATATTGGTTTTATTTATTGATGTATAGAGGATTGTTGTTTTCCTTGTATTATTGCTTTTATCAGTTTAATTTGCTTGAGTGGCTCAACTTAAGATGTTTAATTTTATTAGAGGCTATAGAGGCTATTATGGCTGTAGTCTGTTTTGCTCATGAAGTGTAATAGATTGTGGCACCTTAGTGGACCATCTAAAGGGTTAGGAATCTCTCCATCATAGTTTGACAAACTAGGGGCCCCCAAACAGCATCTTGCATAGGGCCCCCACGAGCTAGAAACAGCCCTGCTCATAGGCCTCATATTTCAAGGTGTACCAGTGTTAGGAAGCAGGACCAAAGTGGCTAGAAATGTGGTAGGAGGCAGGCGAAGGAGACACAAACACAAACAAACCTGGGACAGCCTGTATTTGCTGGTTATACATGAATGAGTGTCTAAAGCAAACAATTAACAAGCAAGGCTAAATTAGTGTAAGATATAAAATTGATGAAACAATGGGACACATGGTGTGTTCTCACCCACTTTGTCACAACCAGCCACAAAAAAATGAAATGATGAGCCCCTGTAGCCTGGTGAGAACAGAAAACATCTTGCTTATTGTTCTAGGTTCACACACACACACAAACATATATATTCTGTGCTGCTCAATATATAATTTCTATGACTGTTTTTGAGATGTCCAAATAGAAATCACACTACTATTATGTCAAACTAATATTATGTATAACCAACCACCTGCTGCCCAACAACAAACACAGGGGAAGTTGTCCTACAATTCTACAATTCTACAATTTCATTTTTCATTTAGCAGCCGCTTTTATCCAAAGCAACATACATCTGAGAGTAAATACAACACAAGCAAGGATCGAGTCAGGAGAGAACAACCTGGATAAGTGCCATAAAACAAACATGTCCTACATACAACATATGTAATATCAGTGTAATATGAGTAATGTTTACATTTTAGTGTAAATAAAAAGATGTTATATTGACAGTAATGCAAAAGGTAGTTTTCATGTATAAAACCAGCATAACAGAAACTTCCATGTCATTCATTTATGGTGGAGAGTGGAGGATTAGGGGGAATTGAGGAGTCTTACAGTCTGAGGAAAGAAGCTCTGGGGTCTGGTGGTGGGGCAGTGGGTATGAAAGACCTGCGGTAGCGCTTCTTCTTGCACAGTGGAAGTCTTAGTCTGTTGCTGAAGGAGCTGCTTAAAGCTCCCACAGTCTCATGCAGGGGGTGAGAGGGGTTTTCCAAGATAGATGTCAGCTTGGCTAATACCTCCTCAATGAAGACCAGAGAATAGTCCAGGACAGAACCAGCCCTCCTGACCAGTTTGTTCAGTCTCTTCCTGTCCCTCTCTGTGCACCCCCCTCCCCAGCAGACCACTGCATAAAAGATTGCAGATGTTATCACAGTGTCATAAAAAGTCCTTAGCAGAGTCCTGCATACTCCAAAGGACCTCAGCCTCCTCAGCAGGTGCAGACGACTTTGGCCCTTCTTGTATAATGTGTCAGTGTTGCGTGACCAGTCCAGCTCATTGTTCAAGGGGGACACCCAGGTATTTGTAGGTGTCCATCCTCTTGATGTCCAATCCCTGGATGTTCACCATTGCAGTCTAGGGTATCTTCCGTCTGAAGTAGATCACCAACTCCTTCGTCTTGCTGGCATTGAGCTGAAGATGATTAAGCTCACACCAGTCGACAAAGTCTCTAATGACCTCCCTGTACTCCTGATCGTCCCCACCAGATACACACCCATCGATGGCTGTATCATCAGAGAACTTTTGGAGGTGACAGCTCCCAGACTTGTAGCAGAAGTCCGATGTGTACAGGGTGAAGAGAAAGGGAGAGAGCACTGTCCCCTGTGGGGCCCCTGTGCTGCAGACCACCATGTAGGACACACAGTCATGAAGCCTCACATACTGTGGTCTGTTGGTGAGGTAGTTGATCGTCCATGCAGCCAGGTGACTACTCCCACTCCTTCTAGCTTCCCCCTGAGCAGTGAAGGCTGTATTGTGTTGAAGGCACTGGAGAAGTCAAAAAACATGACTCTCAAAGCGCTGTCAGTGTTCTCCAGGTGGGTCAGGGATCTGTGAAAATGGTAGATGACAGCATCATCTACCCCTATGCCCGGTGGGTAACCAAAGTGCAGGGGGTCCAAATTTGAGCTCACCAGGGGTCAAGGGTTTTTAAGAATTATCCTCTCCATGGTCTTTATCAGGTGAGAAGTGAGGGCCACAGGTCTGAAGTGGTTTGGCTCCCTGGGGTGTGCGGTCTTCGGGACTGGAACTCTCTCCAGCCTCAGGCTCAGGTTGACGATGTACTGGAGCACTGAACAGAGCTGGTCTGCGCAGTCCTTCATGAGTCTGGGACTGATGCCATTGGGTCCTGCAGCCTTCCTGGTCTTGATCTTTCTCAGCTCACTTCTCATCTAGTCAGCTGTTATGGAGAGGCTGACTCTGATGAGTGGGGGAAGGAGTGGAAGCAGAGTCAAATCTGTTGAAGTACAGATTAAGTTGGTTCGCCCACTCCCAGGCCTCCTGTCCTGGCCTTTGCTGTGACCTGAGATGGTTATCGGGCCTCTCCAGACCCCCCTTGCATTGTTCTGTTGTAGTTGTTCCTCCATCTTAGCCTTGTAGCTGGCCTTGCCTTCCCTGATTTTCCCTGAAGCTCCTTCTGCACCCTCCTCAGCTCCTCTCTGTCCCCAGATGTAAACCCCCCTTCTTTTCCATCAGCAGGGCTCTTAGTTCAGGGATCACCCATGGTTTGTTATTAGAGAAACACTATACTTTCCTGGTGGGTGCAGTGTTCTCTACACAGAAATTGATGTAGTCTGTAATGCAGTTTGTCATATTGTCTGTATCCTCTCCATGTGGGCTGCACAGAACTTCCCAGAACTTCCCTAACCCTAACCCTAACTCTAACCATGATTCTTTCCAATTCCTAACCCTTCCCCTAACCTAAGGGGTTTAGTTGTCTAAACCCAACTATACCATGGCCATGTTATTTACCACACGGAATTTGCAATGGGCCAATGCCATAGAGAGAAACAATTTTCAAAATGTTGGCATATGATGTTCAAAGGCAATGTCATTTTGAAGAAGGAAGGACTTTGCAGAACCGGCCAGTATCAACATTCTTTTATGGCATGTGGATTGGGCCCCCAGTGTGTCCGTCCATGTGACAGTATTTGTCAATGTGTCGCCCCCGTGACAGACTGCTGACCTACCAAAGTTGTATCCATTCAACACCCAATGCATGCTGGAATTCAACCCCCTGCAACACTGAACAGGATAATCAGCAGCAGAAAATGGATGAATGAATTTCTAGTGGATATTATTTTACGAAACACGTACAAGAAAAAGTGCTCATATTTTGCAGCATGGGTACAATGATGATGTGCACCTGCCAAGAACATCATTCCTCCAACTGGAAATGTGCTGACAAAATAGAAACCTATGCAGGCAAAAGAAAGCACGAATGTGCAGGATTTTATGACCTCCAGGGGAAACTTGACCCCATCTTCTTTGTTTAAGGAATGCCTATGAATTGCCCCTTCCCATGGAGTGCACACGTACTGTTCTTCACACACTTTTAAGTGAATTTCCCCACTGAGGGACAAATAAAGGAATATCTTATCTTATCTTGTCTTTGCTGAGTTTTGTTCTTTTTGTGGAACCACAACTCTGGACAGGTGGCTGTTAGGAGGGGGTGAAAGGACACATTCTGTTGTATGCACACTAGTCTTATGTTATACACAAAGGCAACTATAACATAGAGTAGATTCTGCTTAGGTAGTGCTTGGACAAGTCAGGTGACATATTAAGATCTTGAAAATCAATCTCTTATCATGGATGTCAACATGTAGAACCATCCCTTATCAATGTCCTTGTCTGGCAATAGGGTTTTACTCCAGAGGGATACATGTACAAGTTTACCATGTGTTGTCATTTGTGTTTATATAGAATATGTTTATGTTTATGCTTTAAAGGATTTTGAACCCACAGAGCAGGTGAAAAGTACAGAATGTGAAACACCATATATTTCTGTATGTGCTCTTTTAATAGCCCATTAGACTTTAGCATTTTTAAAGGGAAGGAAAAGTTATTCTATTTGGGGCTCGACTGCCAGCCTTTAACAAAGCTAATGATAATATATTAGTCTGAACCTGTACAGTAAATGTACAGGTAGGTGGAATTTCCTGCTGGGCATTGCTGCCTGTCGCACCTCCTTCAGTGCCCATGGGTCAGCTGCAGGGTCATCAGCCAGGAACCACTATTCCTCAACGTTTCGCCCCTTTAATCCTGGAACGCCTCCTGGGACGTCTCCCTGTCACCCCCTGCAGCTGATGGGTGTTGCCCCCGGTGGCTGTTGTTGGGGTTAGGTGTTCTTTCCCCAGCACCTGTCCTTCCTCCTCAGCCAGAGCCAAAAGCTGCCTTTTTCTGCCTCCTTTGCCAGCTCTTTCATTGCCTTCCTCAACTTCCCTCTGGTCACTCCTGCATCCCTCAGGAGGTGTGTGGTTGACAGCCCCACAAAGCCTCGGCATCTGACCTTGACTGGGCAGATGGTCGTCTTCCAGCCAGCCTCCCAGCACTCTGCAGCCAGCTCGGCATACTTGGCATTGGCAATATAGCAGTCTAATCAAAACTAATTTCCAACTGTTCCTCTGGCATTAACACAAATGCTTGTTCAGATGTTTGAAACAGAAAATATTGAAACTGCTTGTAGATGGATTTTTTCATGTTTAACCCTTGACTGCAGGGATCATTAGATACCTGTTACAAAGTAATATATAAATAATAATATTGCTTGTAAACTTTGCTACACAACATTGTATCAACAAATATGAAAGCAGAAAATCACACCTGTTCCATTTATTTAGTTTGTTGAAAAGTGTTACAGTAACTGCTTACACTTAAACACAAATTAGTCAGCACAGTAATCACAAACCACAGGAAATGTTTTGTGGTCATTGCAACATTGCTGTGTGCACTGCATGCAGTCAAGCTCTCATCCGCTTCTGGATTATCACCTTAAGGGCCTGATTTCAAATGGGGATCCCCTCACTTTTCAAAACCCTAAATTCCCCCCTCACTTCATACACTTATCTGTGTTGCCTTCAATTATTACTGTGCACTCAAAGCCATTAGATTAATAAGCAGCAGTGAGTGGTGTGGTGACCGCTTTGTGGCCTTTTCGTACTCCTGTGCAATTAAGCAAACTTTTTCATCCTTTTGTTCAGTATTTTGCAGGGTTAAGGACAGATTCACATATTTGAAAGTCTGCCTTAAAAAAATACTTGCATGTGCGCATTGAAAGAATTGCGTCATACTGGCCATGAAGAAATCCCTTTCTGAAGTGACTTCAATACATAAAAGCATTTTGTTTAAGGTTAGACAAAGATCCTGTTTTAAGTTAAATCCTCTCTAAAGTAAACATGCCATGTGTCATGTGTTAAGTTTATTTTGACCTTTCAGCCTTCCCAGTGGCAAGACTCATGGTAATGTCATCCTGTCTGTCAGTCTCTATCGGTCAGTCAGTGCACCACTTTAGTCCAGACTGAAATATCTATTTGACTATCTATCTATTTGATCTGATATATTGCCATGAAATTTGGTCATCCATTTTCCCTAGAGGATAAATCCTATCATCTTTGGTGTGACATGAAATATCTCAAAATCTACCAGACAGCTTGGTACAAAATCTGGCATTCATGGTGCCTACAGGATGGATTCTAATGATTTTGGTGATTCCTGACTTTTGATGTAGTACCACTGTCAGGCTCACATCTGTGGTTCTGTGTGAAATGTCTCAATAAATGGATGGATTATCATGAAATTTGTTGCACACATCTGAGACTTGGTTACATCTTTGCAAATGTTAACATGCTAACAGGCTAATAAGAAGATAGTAAACATGGTAAATATAATGCCAGCTTAACATCAGCATGTTAGCATTGTCATTGTGAACATGTTAGCATGTTGAAGTTAGAATTCAACTGTCAAAGCCCAGCCTCACAGTCAGAGATTGAAAGAGTACAATGACATAAGTACTGTTATTTTCAATACATTTTAATCAAGTACATTTATAAGCACTTCTATTAAAATATACCTGGAAAAAAGAAAAAAGTAAGTCAGTTAAAATGTACTGAATAGGGATTGACCCAACCTGGCCGATTATCGGCACCGATATTCGGCATTTTGACACATATCGGCGTCTGCCTTATTTTTTATTTTTTTAATCCAACAGCCGATAAGAGATCAATTTACAACTGGGTTATTTTGGCTCTGATGCAGCCGTGCCTCTCTGTCTGCAGTCACTACTCTGTCTCCAGCATTGTCCCACCCACAGCACCATCTGATTGGTTACACACTGAGCCATGGAACGGGTAACAGCCAATCAGCAGTGAAAGCTGTGCATGCACAGGGCTCAGCACAGTGCTCACACACGGTGGAGAGGAGAAAAAGTTTTACAAGTGAAGAAGCTCTGGTGAACAGATATATGTCTCGAAGATAAGTTAAGGCAGCAGACTCTCTTAAAATCGTAATAAACATCACAGTCCTCTACAACTCACAACTACTAGTAACGTTACTGTGAGCCCAGTAATGTTCTAGAAACATAACCGGCAGCTCTGCTCACTTGCAGTCCCTCCAGACGTGTCTGTAAATCACTTAAAACAAGATTGCTGATAATATTGATATGTAAATAGTCCGTGATAGTAGAAGTATGTGTGTGTGAGTGAGAGGGAGAGAGTAAAAACCTAATGAACTCAATTCAGTCCAGTTTTATTGCAGGGAAGCATGTTGAGGTGAAGGCTGATTAGCTTTTAGCTACCATTATACGTTACGAATATTGGCTCCAAATATTGGTTATCGGCCTCTTTGACTACGAACAATCGATATTGGCATCGGCCCTGAAAAAACCATATCAGTCGAGCTCTAACTCTGAGTAAACATTACTGCAATACATTTTTGATATTATTGTATGAGGGTGTGTCTGCTGACATGATGCTACTGCTAAATTAAAAAGCTAATTTTAGGTGCTACAATTGCCTTCAATGCCAATCCAACAACACTAGTGGAACAACATCACGCCACCGAGCACAACAACAAATTTCTTTTGTATAGACAAATTTTGCTGTCTGTGCATACCCCTGATTATAAGTTATACATATACAACAACCATCTTTTGCATAGCCTCACTACAATTTACCAGAAAAATGGACAAAACTCAATTCAATTAAACACCAATGACCAACAGTAATTTAAAAGAGCTACAGACACTGAGAGGGTGGGACAAGCCCTATTAGGCTACAGAAATGCGACTGTAGCACACACACACACACACACACACACACACACATACACAACGCTACGTTGCTAGACTGTTAAATGGTTGTTGATATGTCTGTAATTGTTGTACTCACCTGTCTCAATGTCATTCTGTGAACCTTGTCCACTGAGAAGTCCTCAACAATCTGCTCTTGGTTCATCTTCTTTGCTTAAACCTTTTTAGTGCACTCCTCAAAGTCTTCAGACATTTTGAGCTGAAGAGGCTCTGCAGTCACAACTGTAACAGAAATTATTAGAAAGAGCAGAAAGGCCCCACACACCTCACTGAAGTTCATAAACAATGAAGCAAATGTAGAAATCTCCACTGGAGAATTCACCGTGAGCATTACAGCATGCACCTGTTGGTCACACAACATCGTGGGTGTGTTTGATTTGAGTCACTTAGCATGCTCACTGGGAGGTGTATTAAATCCATGATTGATTAAGGTAGATGTGGCCCTTTTTTAACGATGCTGAGGTACAATACTACTAACCTCAACCCATAATGACATTTTCATGTGACTTTTGATTTTATCATATAATGGATGCGACTTTAAATGTAGTGTAGTGTAGTACAAAAAGCACCTATGCAAAATTACTGATTTAAAAAAATCTCAAAAAAGTGAACAGTGTAATTTGTGTAATTTGTTACTTCCACCCCTAATCATAGTACCACAAGAATGGCTATTGATTTTTGACATGGTCTATATTTGCTTCTGAATTTTCACCTCAAGGGCCTGATTTCCAGTGGGAAAGCCCTAAACCCCCCTCACTTTATACACTTATCTGAGTTGCCTTCAATTATTACTGAACATTATGTATTGTGTGTCAAAGCCATTCGATTAATAGGTAGCAGTGAGTGGTGCGGTGACTGCTTTGTGGCCTTTTTGTTCCCTTGTGCAAGTGAACAAACTTTTTCACCTTTTTGTTTACATTATTTCATTGTATAAGTCATGGTTGGATTATGAGACAATGTCTCACGTAGTCTAGTATTTTGCAGTTTTAAAGACAGATTCACATATTTAAAAGTCTTAAAACATTACTCACATATTTATTTAACCACCATCTTTCCCAATTAACCTAGTTCTGTGAGTGCCTGAATATAACCAGAAAAACATTTAATCAGGTTTTATTATAATTTAATAATTTGAATAAATTAATTAAGACATAATGGTTCCAGGTCTCTATACGTTACTAAAAAACATTACCACGGCAGCTTTTTAGCAACACATTGAGAAAATTAAGTTGTAGAAAGCATTTTAACATAAACGTTGTAAAACTAAGACACAAGCCTGATGAGACTTTTAAATGTCTCATGTTTTAAGTGTCTCTTTAAGATTAAGATCCTTTTTATTTTGTCCCACTTCAGTCATGCACACACCAACATGCTACATGCAAATTGGGAAATTTGACCTCTGCATTTAACCCATCTGTAATTGCACAGCACATGAAACACAACAATACAAGGACAGTGACCACACAGTGGAGGGCCGCAGTGGGCAGCTTTATATTGGAAGCGCCCGGGGAACAGATCTTAGAGGGGAGCAAGGTGCCTTGCTCAGGGGCATTTAGACGGTGGGATGGGGAAAGGAGTGTCCATCTGTCGTTAGCAAGGGCTGGTCTGATCCATCTAGTCCATCCTCCGGTCCAGGTATCCTGTTGCCCGTCCATGGCCTCGAACTAGTGACCTTCCAGTTGATGCCCCACTTCTCTAATCACTAGTCCACCGCCTCTCCATGAAAACATAACTGTTGCAAACATAACAGCCTGCTCAAAATATGTGCTTAATTTCTAAACATCTAAAAGCTGTCATTTTTTAAATTTTCTAGAGTACATGGTACTGCGGCCACGGCGAGTACACATGATTTGTGTTTTTCATCATTTGATGCTGAGTGGTGTGAAAATGAATGTATCTGCACCTTATTTAAGGTGCTGGAAGAACTGTCACTTTGATTTGTTACTGCTGAAACTGCTGTTGTGACAGACCCAAAACCCAAAACTGGTTTCTTCTTTACTAACCTTGTGTTACTCTGAGAATTTTTGGCCAGTTAGTAATTTGTCAACTCAATTCCACTGCTTTTTCAGCTTCACTTTAGCCACTGCATTACCTCCATTGCATCCAGCTGCATCCACCTAAACATCCTGTGTCATCCACACTCAGGCATTGCTCTGGCCCATAAATTTATATATATCTTTTAAGATGGTCCAATCTGGAATCGAGTTAGACACCCCTTCAACAACAGTCATAATAACTATGGCACTGAACACAAACATATGTCATTTTGGGGCACTTGCGAAAGTGATATTTAGTGTTATTTTTCTTGGGATAACATTCTTTGTGAAGTTGAGAAACCAGAAACCACAGGTGAAAATAATCCTTTAGTGAGCCTTTGTAAATTATAAAAATGAACTCAATATTATTTTTTTTCCCATCCATTTCTGTTTTGCACATGTAAAGCAGAAAAGCTCGGACTTAGTTTGCAAAGACAAACAGATCTACCAAAAAACAATCAACAATCACTGATACAGTAAATACAGACATGTACACAGAGAGAATTAAACATCATTTGAAAGCTTGGAGAAAATGACACACATTAGTAATTTATCGTTTCTCTTATCTGGGTATTATCCAGGGCCGTCCCCTGACACCTAAACCCCAGTGTTTTGTTTTGTTTTGTTTTTTTGTTTACATATATATAATTAAGTCATTATAATGTGTCATATAATGTGTCGCAATGTGTCTACATCATCCCCCAGAAATATCAATTTATATCAACAAATTTAAATGGAACTTTGTGAAGTATAAATCTGCAGAACAACTACTTATAAGAGCAATTACATTTAAAAGTTTGAAAAATATTTGAACAACAGGTGGTGAAAAAACAAAATCTGTTCAGTACAGTTTCCATTCTATGGAAAATGGAATTATAAAGACAACACAAATAAACATGATATTTAGTTGGTGATATACCTCCTGATTTTGTATAATGTGCAATAAAGCTCATTAATTAAACCTTAATTTTCAAATTTTCTCTCAGATTACAGTTTATGATTAGTCAATTACAGTATATTCTGTAAAAAAAAAAAAAAAAAAAAGATTACGCAAGCTGTGCAAAATAGACAGTAAAGATTTTTGTACATATTGAACAATGTACATTTGTTTTGTTCTGGTTAAAAATTTGAAACAACTTTTAGATACTGTGGAATAGACATTGGAACTTTAAAGGGATTAGTTTGATCTCAACTACAACAAAATTTAATCGCTGGTCATCATATAATTAATTCACACAGCAAGATTTTGATAAATTGTGTTGAATTCTAAAGGGTATGTTTACATTTTGTAGAATAACAACACAGAAAATATAATCCTGGAAACTAAATATAAATTATACTGTAAAGATAGCCATAAGGATTTTAAACAAAATTACAAGAATCAACATTGTTTAGCAAATTTCAGAATAGATTATTACAAATTATGTACAAATTCAAAAACAAATCTTAACCTCAAAGTATCCAAAAGTTGTTTAAAATGAGAGAAAACCGCTATGACTTGAGAACAGTGTGAACTGTAGAATTCAGGGATTTTACTGGTGCCATTGGATGCTTATTGAAGTGCATCAGTAAATGAATAAATAAATAAATAAATAAAGACAAATGAACATGGGATTTTACATTCATACTTAGCTCCTTGCCTTATTATGATCCTAAGCCACCTCTTATGCCTAGGACTGGTCACGTCACATATTCCAAATGGTAATAAACATCAATAAAAATTAAATCTCCTCTGTGCAACCCTGAAATTGAAAAACTTTTTTAGGTCAGAGCTACTCCTCGTTTAAGGTCCTGTGCTGGTTGAAAGTTACACTGTGGTTGTACGAGAGGTATATGTCCCATTGCGAAACACCATATCAGAAGCCATGCATTCCTTGGGAAAATCCAGAGGGCTACACGCTGCTTGTCTCTTCAAGTCTACAGCACAGTAATCCACCTGCTCTGCATCCAGCCCAGACTCCAGCCATCGGAAACACACAATGCGCTGGAATGAACGCCGAAAATTATCAGACACAAAGCCATACAGGATAGGATTAGCACCACTGTTGGCATAGCTGAGGATGACAAAAAGTTGAGTGATGATGGGGTCTGGGGGCCGGTGGAAAACGCTGACCAGCTGGACAATGTAGAAGGGCATCCAGCAGAGAACAAACACTGCCACGACCAGCAGCACCATGCGGGTGATCTTCTTCTCAGAGTGCCGTCGTTGAAGCCAGCCTGCTTTTAGCCCCACTGCTCGCATCCTGGCCACCATTAGACAGTAGCATAAGCAGATAGCTCCAACCGGCAGCAGAAACCCTAACAGGAAAGTGTAGACCACGAATGCTTCTGACCACGCTGTTTCAGGCCACAAGAAGTTACAGTCCATACCACCATCCTGTGCTGGGACAGTGTCTGCAAAGATAATGATGGGCAGGATGACTATCAGTGACAGCCCCCATACACACACATTGACTATTTTGGCTACAGTGGGTCTGCGGTAGCGAGCAGCCTTGATCGGGTGGACAACTGCTATGTAACGGTCCACACTCAGCACAGTAAGGCAAAAGATCGATGTAAACATATTGATACCATCTACACTCAACACCAGCCTACACATCAGTGACCCAAAGGGCCAATGTCGAACGGCAGCTGATGTAGCCAAAAAAGGAACACTTAACATAAACAACTCATCAGCAATGGCTAAGTTGAGGATGTAAATATTGGTGGCAGTTTTCATTTTGGCATATTTCAGAATAACGTAGATGACCATGGCATTGCCAGTAAGACCTACACAACACACAAGAGCATAGATGGATGGGATGATGATTTTACTGGCATCAGGCTCCTGGTAGTAGTCCTCATAGTCCGTGCTTATGTTATAGGGCAGCCCAGTCGGATAAGACTCATACTCCTGAGTCCCATTGAAATCCATTGTCCCTTTTGGTGATGCAAACAATGTTTACAATAATTCTGTTTTAGCAACCTTTCAGGAACACCATTTCATACAAGCTCAAGGCAATCAAGTGGCTGCAGCTATGAGAATGGACAAGGTGGAGATATCCAGCAAAAAGTCTGCATGTACTGAAAGACTTCACAGGAGCTGTAGTCTTTACAAAACTAATTAATAATTAATCATTGTTATTTTTGTTAAATAATTCAAATTCTAATAGTGAGTACACATTTATCTTAGAATATAGATAGTGAATCTCAGGGATGGGTGAGAAATGTAACCCTCAGTGAGAAATCCCTTGAGCTTTATGGACATTTTCTTAATAACTGTCATCCAACAAAGAAGACAATGTCTATATATCCTAGAATCTCCTGTGTCTCTTGTGTCTTTGCTTGTCATTGTTTTCTAAATGCGAATTCCAGACGACCTTGATCATTCTTTTCCTTGTAGCTATAGAAAAACAGGGTGGCAATTGCTCTCAAGGCACCTACTGTACACCCTGCTTAACAGGATTCCTAGTAGGCAATCATTTACCATCCATTTTCATTTATGAGGAAACCTACATCTTTGTGCCCATCTGTTGCAGATAGTAGTAAGTGCAGAGTTTTGATCAAAAATAGGGTAGGACCACTTGTACACACAGTGCATACAAAACACTCCATCTGTTGACTGAATCAGAGCATTCTGGCAGGTAAAATCACGTAGATTGTCCACTTAAAGGTGGTAATGTTTGGCTCCTGCGCTCATGTTGTTCTGTTGATAGAGTCTCACAGCCGTTGCAGAGAGCAGAGAAATCAAAGTTCCCGTCATGATGCAATATGCTCCCATTTTCTGTGACCTCAATTACGAAAGCCTGTGAGAAAACAAAGAATTGTGAACACACAAATGAACTGTTGACACACATCTGTGGTGCTCCATTGTGTATGCCTCATCTACAAAGAAACAAACTGTTATTTAAATTATTGAGCACTTTTCCATTTTGCAATTCTTACCATAAGCTCAACATGAAGTGTGGAGTTAGTTGTAAGGCTCCTTAAACCACACAACTAAATAGTGTGGTCCTTAAATGAAATGTAAGTAATTGTAGTTAAACGACATTAAATCCAAGAATAGCATGTCCAAAATACAAAGTATTCCATCCCTGGTTTAGACGTGGGTGTATGACAATGATATGATAATGATAAGTGATAAAATTAAATCCTTTGTACTATTCTGATGAGTAGATGTACTGTGTGTCATCTGAAAGCATACTTCAGTCAAAAGGATACAAATTTAAATTTGATTGCTGACACACAAACACACATACACACACACACACACACAAAGTAAAGTCAAGTTAAAGTCCAGGACAAAACACACACACACACACACACACACACACACACACACACACACACACACAAATTTACAGTGAAAACCTCTCTCTCCTAATCCACACGTGCTATACCTCTACACAAAGGTTAGCACAGTATGAATTCCAATCATGCACAGATCCCCTACTCTCTGGAATGTTGTTATTGTCTATTCCGTCAGCACAATCACCAGCAACAACATGTGGTAACGTTTCGGTAACCCAACCAATGATGCTCTAGTAAGATGGTAGCCTGAGCCGGTACGCGTGAGGACAACACCTACCAAACTTACAAAAAAGTAACAAAAGGAACTTTTATTTCACTCGTTGCTCATCAAATTGCATTGCAATGTATTCACGCAATCAACGAGTGAGTGTGACTTCAAGGGTTGGCACAAAGAGACCGAACTCCTCACAACAACGTAGGGCATATGCACAGTCGCTTGCCGCAGCTGACCATGATTACACTCAGACTGCATGTGGCTTGGACAATATTGAAGAGGACTTTCCCCCACTGCCTGTTACACCATCTAAATCTCCGGCGAACAAGAAGAAAACCTGTGAAGCTGAACTGAACCCCGCTATGCTGGCACAGTTTGAAATGCTCAAGACACTTATCAATAACAGAGCTGACACAATTGAAAGCAGAATGGTTCTCCTGGAGGACAAGCTCGAACATGTGTCTGCGGACCTGAAGACTGTTACTACGAGAGTGGCTACTCTGGAACAGAGAGTCACTCAAGTGGAGCAGCCTGTTGCGGCTATGCAAAGGAGAATGGACGAAATGGAAACTCGCATGAGGAAACAAAATCTGAGACTGGACGGAGTGCCTGAGTCCATCCGGGAGGAGGACATCCACGTGGAAGTGATCAGAATCTGTCAGAAGGTGGTACCTGACATGAAGGACCTGCTGGTGCGGGACATCGATGTCACCCATCGCCTGAGGAGATGCAGCACCGCGAAGGAGGGGGCCAGACTGAGAACCACCATCCTGCACTTCATCTCCCGGAAGAGCAGAGATGCTGTTTGGAAGGCAGCGAGGACGTGCCCCTGCCTGCAGCAACACGGCCTGCGGTTCAAGGAGGACCTGTCCAAAGGGGACCGCAAGGAACAAATAAAACTGTACCCCTACATTAAGAGCACACGCCAGGCCGGGAAACCGGCCTATTACGTGGGAGGATGAGCCTTCATCAAAGGAGAAGGAGAGATTATTCTGAACGACTAAAACAAACTCAAAGAGAACCAGGTTAGTCCTGACTTTTGTTTAACGGACATATTCAACTAAAGAACTAATAATGAACCAAAGCAAAGACAGTGATGAACAATTTTGATTGAGCCAAAGAAACATTTCCTTTTGTTAAATGACTAATCTATAAGGTATTACAGGTGTCGATGGCCTGCCTTCTTTTGTTTTCATCCTAGGAGAGGAGTTAGGATTTTTTTTTTCTCATGTCTATTTCTGTGTTGTCCATCAACGTCAAGGGGATTAGAAATGATTTGAAAAGGAAAGGTTTATTTTTGTTTTGTCAAGGGAAACGTGCAGATTTGTATTTTTTACAGGAAACTCATGCCTCAGAACCAGATGTGTCGTTCTGGAAAAGTCAATGGGGAAAAGACATTTGATTTTCTTTTGGTAGCAATAGATCAGCAGGGGTTGCTATACTAAAGGGAAATGTCAGAGGAAAAATCATCAAACATCTTACTGACAATAATGGTTGAATTGCATTAAAGAATTCTCAGAGGTGTCAGGATTAAGAATGAATTTAGGTAAATCAGTCTTGTTACCACTGTGATGATCTTGAAATACATGGCATTCCAGTAAAGAAAACGGTTACTTACCTTGGAGTAATTGTGAATGGTGATCCAATGGAACGATGTAACTTAAACTTTAACCCCATCCTTAATCAAATCACTACAAAATTCAACATGTGGTTGATGCGTGACCTCTCAATATATGGGAGAGTGTTATTAGCTAAAGCTGAAGGTATTTCAAGATCAGTATATATCTCTTTCTCAATGAATATGCCTAACAAAATATCTAAAAAACTAGATAAAATGCTTTTGAATTTTATCTGGAAGAACAAAACCCATTCCTTAAAAAAAGATGTTCTCTGCAATCAGAAAGGAAATGGTGGGCTGGAAGTCTTGAGCTTCAAAACTGTAAACAATGTGTTCAACATTAGCTGGATCTCCCGGCTAGTAAAAGAAAAAGTAAACATATGGAATTCGATCCCCAAATATATATTTAATCAAATTGGAGTACTTGAATTTTTATTAAAATGCAACTACAAACCTGAAAAACTACCCATCAAATTATCAGACTTCCACAAACAGGCGTTGCTCTCTTGGAGGCTGATCTACAAACACAGCTTCTTGCCAACCAGCTGCTACCTTTGGAACAATCAAAACGTCAAACATCGCAATAAATCTCTATTTCTCAAAACTGGGTTTGACAGTGGGATAGTGTGGGTCAACCAACTCATCAGTTCGCAGGGGCAAACACTTCCGTATAATGAAGTCACTGCAATGTATAAACTTCAATAAAATTCAATTCAATACCTTCAAATTGAATATCGTAAAGTTTGTAAAGCAATCCCAAATGGAATCTTACAACTTCTTAAAAACTCTCAATTCAATAATCAAATACAGAAAATCCAGAACAAATTATACATAGGAGAAATCGATATTATGAAAAAAAACATGTATTAATAAATACATCAGAAACCTCATCCAACCTATTAAACGACCAATAGCTACTTCACACTGGAACTCATACAGAGAAATAAACTGGAGCAGGACGTGGCTGGTTGGTGAGAAGCTCCAAAGTCAAAGAAGTTTCCTTTAAAATCTTACATAACATATACCCTGCCAAAAAAACATTAGAAAGATTCAAATTAGATATAGATTACAAATGTGACTTCTGCCGAACGGAACAAGAAACCATTATCCACCTGTTCTATCACTGCACTTACAGGAAAAACTTCTGGTCTCATATACAGAAACTTATCCATAACAAAGCAGGTCATGTGATCAGCCTCCAGGAGAGTGGTCCTTTATTTTGAAAATACAATAATTCCCATAGACCTTCCCCTCCTGATATAGACTCTAATCATGCTGGCAAAATACCATATACATAAAACAAAATGGGCACGCACAAAACCAAATGGACATCATTTTGAAAATGAGATACATAAATACTCCAATACTATAAAATATGTTAAAAACAAAAAAGCTGTTAAACTGTACCATTCATTCTGCAAATACTTCAAACCTGAAAACTGATAAATGTTTCCCTGCCGTGTTGTGTGTGTGTGTGTGTGTGTGTGTTTTTCCTTTTTCATTTTTTGTCTTTGTTCTGTTATTTTGTTTAATCTTTAATCTTTTATCTGTATAGATATGCATTTTGTATCTAATCCGTTGTAACTGCTAATTTGTGTTGAATAAAAAAAACAAACAAACAAAAAAAAACGTGGTATAACCTACAGTACACACTCTTTGGCATCCATCACACATGTGACAACCACTCTTGTACTCACTGTTGTCATTAATAAAAGGAAAATTAAAAATACCTCATAAATCTATACGAGTTAAGTTTAAATCCTGCTTTAAATGTGAGACTTTTATGAAAAGTATTCAAAAGTCACAATTCAAAACTTTACTCTGTTTAGCCTTCACCGTCACCGTCCATATTGATGTTTTTCACTACAATGCAATTTTAGATAGCAGGAAAGAATTGCAATTGTCAACCTTCCACAGTAGTGGGAGTGCTTTGGCCATTTCACAGTGCATAATGATGGATGCCAAGTAGGGCCTCTCTGAATTCCCTGAAAAGCGCTACATCTCTTTGGTCTTCAGAGTTGCAATTCTGCAAACAGCTGCACTAGCAGCTGCTGCTACAGCTTATTAAAAGCAGTCTACTACATGACTGCATATGATTCAAAATAAGAGATGATTCCATCATGCTGTCTCATCATCTTATGGTGCTGTTGAGTCTATGTTAATACATGATAGATGACAGGCAGAGGCAGTAGCACAGACAGTCTTGACAATGTACTGACCACATCCAGTTAACATCCAGGCATTTGTGAAAGGCGACATCCAAATTACAGCCAACACATGGTATCTAATTAGAATCAGAGAGGGTCTTATCTGTTGTAACTGCTGACATATCAATTCCCCACTCATCCCGAAGCAATTTCACTGAATGACTCTTCTCTGCTCTCTGCTGGCCTGTTAAAATCTACTCAGCAGAATCACTATGACTGTATGCCACATATGACTGGATAGTGATTTGTGAGAGTGATAGTTTTTTACAATTGCATTACCTTGTTTCCCCACAGCAAATTATGTTCAGAAGGAACTATTTAGCATTGTGCTTCTTGGATAATGCAGTATGATGAATATCCGACCTAGAAGATTCAGTTAAACTTAAATGTTTAACTTTTGCTTGAATCATGCAGAGGCCTTTACTCCACATTGAATTTCAAGAATGATTAATGCCAGGGCACCCTGGAGGACTGGTGGTTAGAGCAAAAATGTAACTTGCCTCTTCTTAACACAGCTATGAGCTTCAGGTTAATGGGGTACAAGAGAAACATGCAATATTTGAGTCCTTATGTGTTAACAGAAGGTTAGGACCACTTGTCACTGACTGCATCACAGGTAGGCCATTCGGGACACGAGTATTTTTTTGCTCCCAGTTCTCCACTCATGATATTGACAAGTGCTGCAGTCTTGTTGCACAGCTACTCCCCCTAAATTATTGAGAGATGTTGGTAGTAAGTTAGCTAGTAAAGCGTTGAGTAATGTGTTGAACTATTGCAGCTTTAGTGCTGTTGAATCAAAGCTAATGAACTATATGAACAGGAAGTCACTGCAGCATCCCCACCAATAACATGACTTCAAAATATAACAGCTTTAGGGGCCAATTAATACATTAAACATCTTCTAGATAATTAGAGGTCTTGATGGCTTTCTGATTTGTTTGTCACTTTAGTTGAAAGAAATATTTTATCTCAGTATTTAACTGGCGTATGTTGGATTTTCTTTGAGACCATTTGCACTCATGTATATAAAACATGGCATGTAAAATAATAAGATTTTTTTTTAAAAGCATGCCTTTAATCATCATAAATCAATATATTACATCTCTCCTCTGTAAATTAGTCTTTGTCCTACATAGCATATCAAATAGATCTTAGTTTTTCTTCCCACAATTATTTTGTGGGGGAAGATTGTACTGTATGCTTTGTAAAATTGTAAAATTATGCTTATAAATAGAAGCATATTTGGGGTTAAATTACAAATTTTTTTTTTAAATGAAATTGAACAAGTTGTTTGCAGTTCACCTTGGAAAATTAGAGTTAATCTGTTAGATATTTAATAATTAATAATAAAACAAATTAAGTAATAAATAATTTTGGAACTGCTAATACCATTGAGTGGCAAATATCCCACAAGCCACATATCAAATTTATTTTAAATTTTTGCAATTATGGGATAGAATTTGGACTGTACTCTCTTTGATCTGATTTCTGCAAACATCAATGTAAAAATATTCAACTTCAACTAAACCACATTTAAATTTTTTATTATTTTTCTAAGTACTTCAAAGACTTCTTGTCCATGTTTTTTGTCCACCATTTCTTTCAATTTGAACCTATTGTAATTGATAGAATTTTTCATTGGCATAGTAATGGGGAATGTTGTCATTCCCCACTCTTATGTGTAAGAAGTAGTTTGTGTGGTGCAACCTCTTTTATTTTATGCAATCTACTACATATGAAGGTAATTTAAGCAAAATAACTCCTGGCCAGAAATGTCATATACTTATATGATATAAACCAATGTTATTGGTCCCCAGAGGGTTATTCATGAAGGTTTTAATGACTGAGGTATATCGTGTCTAGTTCCACCCTCTGGTCAAACTTTCCACTTATATAAAAGACATATCAAAATCTAATAAGCAGATGAACATGAAATTTATGTTCTTCACAAGATGAACTCTTTTCATTAAAATGACTTTATGACTCAGCTGACGACAGGGGAAAGTCCTTGTGACAGCATGGAGTGACAGCTGACAGGAGGGAACAGACCCCAATGGGACAGACATGGGTTAGCTACCCCTGTCTGTAGTTTCCTAAGCTTCATTGGGAACACCCGCCGTAGCTACAAAAAGACAACAGAATACCCTCAGAGTTTGCGAGAGTGGTGGTGGAAGAAGACTCATTGGCTGACTTCATGGTAACAGACCTTAGACTGGAAAAGACTATGAGCAACAAAAGCACAGACCAAGAGAGTACCACAGGAATATGGTAAGGAATTGTCAAACTACACTTGCAGCAGCTGGTGCATAAATTGCAGATATGTGCCTGTGGATGGAGGAAAGTTACATCCCACTTGCATTTGAGAATTCATCAGCGAAGGAAGAAGTGCTTGAGAGAAGAGAGACAGGGACCCCACATTGACTACTTTCTACAGAGGGAGTCAAGTCAGTCGAGTGAAGCACAGCAACTGGCTGCAAACCGTAGTTTGCAGTGCATCAGTACCAATGTCATGGAGGAAGCACCCTCAAACATAGAGATAACAACAGCAGAGAACCACACCCAACCTCCCAGACCTGCTGTCGAAAGGAGGCTTGCCGTTTAATTGCAGGTGAAATGGCCTGCTGCTGCTGACAAAAAAAACTGTGGGAATCAATTAACACCGTCTTGACCCTGACCCTTGAGCAACTCAAAGACACAGTGAAGGAAAAGCTGGAGAGAATGGGGGACATCATGTACAAGTACGGGGTAGAACGCTTTGGTCTACAGGAATGGAAGGGCATGAAAAGGATCCCAACTGTACCAGCCTCCAGGAGGCAACAGGAGATCAAGAGCCTCATCCAACAGAGGAGACAACTTCGGAGGCAGTGGGAAAAAGCCTCTGAGGTGGAAAAAGAAGGGATCAGTGCACTTCAAGTTGACATTAAAAATCAACTGGCGTCTCTCCACAGAGCAGAGAACTTACGGAAGAAAGAAAGAACAAACTAGAACACCTTTCAAGATCCCTTCAAATTCATAAAAAGTCTCTTTACAGGGGACAAACGAGGAGTTCTGAAGACAACAAAGAAAGATCTGGAGGATGACACATTCTGACCCAAGGCGGCATGAAAACCTGTCTATTCCACCAGACATCCCACTAATCAACCGTCCAGAATACCGGAGGGAGACTGGCACTCCAACTTGGAAAGAGGAGGAATATGTAGTTCATCGGGCAAGATTGGCATCAGCCCCAGGCCCAAATGGAATTCCTTACGAAGTGTACAAAAACACACCAGATGTCCTGAGGTTTCTCTGGAGGTTCATGAAAATAGTCTGGCAGAGGAAGATTGTACCCAAAGCATGGCATAGAGCTGGAGGGGTCCTGATCCCAAAGGAGAGGGAGGCAAAGAACGTCAGCCAATTTCGCCCAATATTCTTGCTAAATGTAGAGGGTATGACATCACTATTCTGACCACCACTGCCTCATGCACCAGGAGGCTGCTCGGAAAACTGGAGGAGAATATCAGCTGGGCCTGCATGAAGATTAAACCATCCAAGTCGCACAGCATTTCCATTGTCAAGGGAGTGCTTGTTGACCTTAAGTTCTTCATCGGAGATGATCTCATACCAACAGCTTCTGAGCAGCCAGTGAAAAGCGTTGGAAGGTGGTATGATAGATAGATAGATAGATATATAGATAGATAGATGTACTTTATTTGTCCCAAACTGGGAAATTCTTTTGTTGTAGCAGCTACAGTTGAAACAGCACATCACAACACATATCAAATTAAACAACAAGGTAACGCGACATAAAATGACATACAGTGCAAACTGATGCAAGCCTGTGTTGGGGATCAACTTAATGGGCAGTTTGGCTATCGATAATAATTAATAATTATCAGAAATAGTTATTAATTATATTAAACAATAGGATCTGGTGTACATCAGATCACCTCGGGGCACCACCCTCAACAGTACACTGCATCACACAGGGCACTGTTATGTTGGGAAGATGATAACCGCTTCGTTGTTACAGTTTCATTAAATGAAGGATTTCGGAGTTCTTGGCAGAGTAGAGGTTGGTATTATTCACTCTTGTACAACATTAAAGATGCAGCACGTATGTATATTCATAAGCATTTATTGACAAATAACAAAAGCAAACACATACTAGTCTAACATGTACCTATATAAAGTGTGTGTGTGTGTGTGTGTGTGTGTGAGTGAGTAAAGCAAGATGGCTGGTTCAGAAGGTGTCAGGCCGCATGGCCTAGACATAAGGCAGGCTACACACAAGATGGCCGAACCCAAGGATTGTTGCCGGGGGGAGGGAGAGTGTGTTCTTAGTTACGGCCTATGTGTCTAGGTGTGATGTGTGTGGGATGGAGGGTGCCAGGTTAGTAAAGAGGTTTAGCATGCAAACCCTGTGTCAGTGTGAAGCACAACTAACATCAATTTACAGTTTGGTTCACTAATCCTACGATCATCACAGCAATGAAGCTTAATAACAAATTGAATCACCACATGTTCATGAAAGTCAAACAGTCTTGCGCTTAACTATCTATGCCCAGTGTTGTTACCAGTCCTTTTATGAAGAGGAAGCTTGTTAGCTTGGGATCCTGCAGTTGAAGAAGATCCGAGCTGAGAAGGTTGTAGTCGTTGGTTGTCCAGGTCAGAGGAAGCTGGTTGCTCTTTGGTTAACAGTTAGCAGTTCCGTGCTAACTGGCTGTGTTGCTCCTTGGAATCAACAAGCAGGCTTGTGTTGCAGCTGCTGGTGGGAGAACCTTCCTTGTAGGTTCTTTCTTGATTCTCGGTTGGTGTGACTGCCGTGAGCAGGCCACACTGAGAGCTGGTTTCTGCTCCCTTGTTGGAGCTGAGAGGAGAAGCTGCTGCCTCCTTGCAGGGCTGAAGAGAAGAGAGGGTAGCTCCTGCCTCCTTGCAGGGCTGAAGAGAAGAGGTCTTGCCTCTTCGGCAGACCGGAGAGAAGAGAATGAATTGAGGAGGGGGCTTGGAGATAGGTCCCGGCTGGAGTTAACACCTAGTTGTTAACAGGAAGACTGTGGGGGCTGGGCTCCTTTGCCCTCCACATGAGACATGAGACAGACCCTGAACTGGAATGTCTTATCTCATCTGGTCTTGTACGTCACACAATGAACAAACTCACCTGTGGACTTCCAGTGGTCCCAAAGATCAGGTACAACAACTACAGAAGGACACCAGGGGCGGACTACAGGTCATTGACAACACTCAGCTGCCTGGAAGACTGAAGGCCTGGTGTCTACAGTTTGGTCTTCTTCCCTGGGTGCTGTGGCCTCTTACAGTCTTTGAGGTCCCAATCTCAATGGTGGAAAAACTGGAAAGAGGAATCACGGGCCATATCAAGAAATGGCTTGGAGTTCCACGGTACCTTACAAACATAGGTCTCTACGGAGATTGTGTCCTCAAACTGCCCCTCACCAGTCTCACGGAGGAGTTCAAGTGTGCTAAAGCGAGACTCCAGATGGCACTGAATGAGGCATGGTAGTGAGTAACAATGCATCAACCTTGGTGGCAGGCTGCAGGTGGAGACCTGTCGGTCTCAGACATGCAGACATAGTGGGACATGTTGAGCAAGAAAGAGGAAGTCTTGGACTAACAACCAGGTGGCCAGCTTGGAACGCAGCCACAGCACCAGAATGGAGGAAAATGGTGGAGGAGGAAATACGTCACAAGGAGGAAGTAGCAAGGGGTACGAGAGTGTTATAGAGTGTTATTTTCAATCTAAAATAAGATAAATATTACATATAAAATTAGATAAAGTAACACCAACATGACCTTTTTTTTTTAAAGGGGGAGGAGTATAAAAGGACTGACATAGGGAAGCAGCTCACTTTTGCTCTGACCACTGAAGAGGTAACATCATCTCATCAGTCAGTCATTCTCACCCTGACTCTTGAAGGGAGAACATCTCAGCTTAGAAGCAGTGAGCGTGCATTTAAATTGTGTTCCCTTGCCTGAAGAAGACTCTTAGCAGTCGAAACGTCGCGGAGGGCACATTTTTCACTTTTCAGTTTTTTCAGTTATTAAAAACAAAACAACAAAAAAATAAAAAAAATAAAAACAACAAAAAAATTAAATATAAATAATAATAATAATTAAAAACTAAACATTTAATTTAGGACATTTTATTTAGTTTATAGAGGATGTTTTAGTGGTTTCTTTTGATTTCTTTATAAGAATCACCTTCTTTAGTTGTTTGTCATCATTTTTTTTCATTTTTGAATATATTGGAAGTGAGTAAACACCCACATCACTCAAGATAACCTTCGCCAATGAGGATGAGGGGCGGCAGTTGGTTCACCATGGGAGATGGGGTCGCTCCCGTGAGCGAACCCTTGACTTTCAACCCCAACCCCTGGGCCATAGCGGGCCATTTGGGGACTGAGGGGGGACGGGTACTGGAAGGAGGGCCCGCGTATTTCCTGCTCCTCAAAGAGGGGGTTGGGCTATCCCTCTTCCAAACCCTAACCCTGCTATTGCCCTGCTGCCCACACAATAATCAGCCAATCACATCTCACTCACTTTATTCGAGCTTATTCTGATAGGACGGTAGACATTCGGGGAGGGACTTATCCCTCCCTCCCCTGACTGCTATTTAACCAGCTCTGAATCACTCCCTCAGATTCCCTCTGAGGAAGCAGTGATTTCTGCAAAACATCAGGGATAGAGGTGTGACAAAGTGGGTGAGAACACACCATTTGTCCCATTTGTTTAATCAATTTCATATCTTACACTAAGTTAGCCTTGCTTGTTAATTGTTTGCTTTAGTCATATTTCCATCGTTCATGTGTAACCAGCGAATACAGGCTATCCCGGGTTTGTTTGTGTTTGCATTAGGTTGAGTTAAAAGTTCAGATACAATCCACATTTCTGATTAAAGAAAACAAATACACAAGTAATTAAGTTTAGTCATTGTTTATTGATTTAGTTTTGTGTTACCTTAGTTAATTCATTTATGTCATTGTTCCTTTGTTAATTACCTTACCCACCATGTGCTCCGGGGGACAAAAGGAGGATTGACTATATCACCCCCTGTACCCTGGGTGACATCACCAGTGATGTCACTGGCGATGTCATTAAATTTGGTAATTTTGTTTAAATTTGTTTAAATTTTGTTTAAATTAATTATTGATGTTAAAAGTTATTTATGTAAGTGTGGTTCTACAGGTACATTCTCTGGCGCTGTAGTAGTGTTTGATTATGAAATATGTTGTGAAAATGATTGTGTTACTTACCTGCTGTTTGGGGAAGTATTTGTGCGCACCCGTGCTGATGGAGCTGCCTAGATTGACTCCTGTTGACAGGAGTCTATTTAAGCAGTTGGTCATTGACTGTCAGGATGAGGACATCAGTGGAGTTGTGTGCACTTGATGCTACATTAATTTGAGTTCGTATGAGTTGAGTTGTGTTCAGTTAAGCTGAGTTAACTGTTTAGTTGTTTCTTTGTTTCTTTGGGTTTATTTTTGTACACATGTAGCATGTTGCCACATTTTGTAAATAAACACCTTTTTTTTGTACCTGGAAGTCTCTTTCGCCTGCCTCCTACCACATTTCAAGCCGCTTCGGTCCCACTTCCTAACAAGAGGACTGCTCTTTTGCACATAACCTGTTTTTAACTGCTAAACTTGATTTTAGCAATTATTTTGACTTGCTTTTTTACAAAATGTAAATAAAGATTTTAAAGTTTTAAATCATTGGTGGAGGGCTCTGCCAGCCCGGCTTGAAAAATGGCAACAATTGGACAATTTTAACCCAGCTGAATTCCATCCTGATAAGTGTGTCCCAGGATTTTCACACCATCCAAGACAGACATCCATCCAGGACTGTTGTGACTCCAGGGCCAGACGACCACCTGGCTGAGGACCACTACACCAGGGCCGCTGAACCTCCATCAACAGGGCCAGACGACAACTTGGCTGAGTCCCGTTACACCATCCGGACCACTGGGCCTCCATTGCCAGTTGACCACTCGGACAAGGTAAGAGCACCACCACCACATGATGTACTCTTTGTTCACACAGGACAGGGCTGCGCACAGGAGCAGACCAGGGAGTGATTCACAGCCAGCACATCACTCAGCTAGACAGAATCACACACTACAACCACTCATGTCCATTAATACACACACACCCATAGCTAGACAGCAACACACACCCACAATTAGACAGCAGATACAACACAACCAAACACTCACTCAGGCACCAGATCCAGAAACCCCGACACATTAGCAAACAATATTTCAAACTCATTCAAGCCATACACCACAAACACATAGTAGACAAAGTAATAGTTACAGGCACATTTCCAGCAAGCATGAACAGACAGGTAAACAGACTAACAGCTTTTATCAAACCATCCACACCAACAGAGGACACACGCAATAAAGTACAGGCCAATACAACACAATGGATGCACACAAACATGCACATTTTACAAGAACACTACACCACAGCCATTGCAACTCTCACCACAACCCCCTACAATAATCTGGCTCTACAAATAGCCATTGGTTGGGCCAAAAAACGTTATGGATCAAGACTACAGCCAGAAACCATACATACAATTGAACACATCCTCAAGACAAACCAGAGAACCATCACCAAGGACACTGAACCCCACCCCGCCCCATGAATAGAAGTAAAATAGAGAACAGACTGCCAAGCATTCCAGAAGTACCAGATGAGGACCCTTTTCCACCCTTACCTGAACCACAGGCCCCGCACACACCCTCACAGACACCTGGAGCCCAAATTCCTACACTGGAACAACCACCCACCAGTGATGACCCACTCACCAGCCCACTACCCCAGCCTGCTCATCTCCCAGCACCTTCAACAACAGCTAAATAGCCACCGCAGACATCTCACCATCTATCAACACAACCCACTGGAGCCACGCAGACCAGCCCCTATCTACCCCAGCCTTCTCATCCTCCACCGCCTGCAATAATAGCTAAACAGCTACCGCAGACACCTGACCAACCACAAACACGACCCACCACAGCCACGCAGACTAGCCCCCTTCTTTCACAATGTTACATGCCAGAAGGGACAGGGTCAGTTTGTGTTTCTTCTTCCTGCTCTCCTCTGTGTTCTGTCTCCCCTCCCCTGCAGGTGATCTACCTGATTGGGCATCACCTGTGCAGGCTGAAAATGCTGTTCATTGGTTCCTGGGCACCACAGCTCACCAATGAACACCCCGAGCCACCAATATAAGGAGCAAACCAGCAGAGTTCACCCTCTTTGACATTTGTGACCTACATCTCTGCTGCTTGGGCTGTATCTGTGTGTTCCAGAGAGTAGCTGTAAAGGTATATGGTGGGAGGTTGGAGCTGTAGGTGAGTGGGGGTACTCCGTACATATGCATTAATAGGGGTTTTTTTTATGTCTAGAAACACTAGGGTTTAGTGGTTGGTGCCACCTTTGTATTTTTTCAAAGGCTTTTTCATTTAGAGAAGTTAGTGAGGCCTTTTGTTGAGTTGAGTTAGCCATTTTAGTTAGGCCCAGTTTTGTTTTATTGATTTCAGTTTGTTTGGCACAACCTTTCTGTTCCTTCCTCCCCCATATTTTGTGAACCTTTGTTGTTGTTGTTTCCACTTCTTAATTGTAATAAATCATGATTGCATCACGTCTACTTTGACTCCTTCGAGTCTTTGGTTGTAGTGTTCGCCCCTACCTTACAGTGGGGACGTAACACACAACCACAGAAGACAAGAACAACTTTTGGACAATCCTTACGCCTACCCACAGAGCCAATATACACAACCAGGAATTACATCCTGGCCCCCCCACTGAAGACCATCAAACAGACTCCAGCAGAACCAATAACCTCCACCCCGCTACCACAAAGAACGAAGAAGACCTCCTGGGGACCTCAACAATCCAGCCACAGGACCCAGATTGACTCCCCCACACTGCAGATTTCACCCGTCTACCCCACCCTATATATCTCCCCAAAATCCACCTTGGACAAGAAAACGCTGACGTTTGAAGCCCAAGTTTACCCTCCACCCAGAAGACCTCATGAAGTCACAAACCTCCACACCATAACATTCAACACCCACTCAAATGTTTCAGTATACACCGACGATAATATCTCCTCTTCTCACCTCTCCCACACAGGTGCTGCCGATGGTTGGGCTGGCCTGGCTGAGCAGCAGACCCCAACTATTCTGAACCCTCCCCAATGGAGAGAGGCACCCATGATGGCAGAGTCAAAAAAGGTGAAATCCACCACCAACAAAACCCTCTCTGAGTCCTCCTCCTCCACACAACACCTGTATGGGGTTGTGCTGCTCCGGCAGGCTGGCCTGACGTCTGGCGAACCTGTATTACTACACACAGGACCTACTGCACCTTCTATCCCCAACTCCACTACCATTTCACCTCCTCCTCCCAACCTGACCCTAGCCCCTTTGACCGATCTGACTGCCCCTCCCCCTCCCCCCAGTCCTACTCCCCCTCCTCCTCCAGACCCTAACCAGGATATGAGCCCTGACTTTACTGTCCCTGCTAGCCCAAACACCCTCCACTCTCCCTCTCCTGACTCGGACTTTCCCTCCTCCTCAGAACACTTCCATCTCTCATTACCGGACAAATACAGGCCACATATTCACATCGCCAGACCAAACCGGAAAATTCAAGATTGGACATTCAGAACCGACAAACCAATCGTCATTCTTGGGGACTCGAACATCAAGAGGATCCCTGCCCACGATTATCCACAGGTCCAGCTGGACAGCTACCCTGGAGCCAATATTTACCATTTTCTCAAAGTTTGTGGAAAAAAAAAACCCCAAACCAACAGTCAAAATCATTTTCTCAATAGGCATCAAAAATAAAGATCTAGATCCCAAACAAACTTCCTGCAAACAACTAAAATCACTCTTTAGAACAGCAATTACTACCGTCCCCAATGCAGACATTTACTTTCCGATCATGAGCTTTTCACTCAACCTTGCCCAGACACAAAAAAACAATCTGAAAATGATCAATAACACCATTGCAACACACCTGCCCTTCCTCACAGAAATACCACACGACACATTCACAACAGACCGAGACAACATTCATTGGACCCCCTCCACAGCCCAATGTATTTTCAATAACTGGTGTTCTCAACTAAATTCATGAGTGCAACAGAAACCAACCGGGTACAGAACACACACATACACACTCCATCCAACAGCCATCACCACACCACCACAACCCACGCTAGGCCAGACCTGGGGTGGAACTCAACTTCCACCATTTACAACCTTTCCACACGCTTTACCCCCTCCATACAACAACAGCAACTCTTAGAGAGACAGAGGCCTATCATTCATTCCATGCCCCTCAAAATATGACTGGGAGGAGCTTCAGAGGGACAAATACCACAGACGCATTAAAATTAAAGACTATTTCCACTCCACTACAGATTTCCAACACATCCCCTTTACATACCCCTCCAACTGGGAACCGGACTGGACAACACTCGACAAAAAGACCCAACAATTAATCACAACAGACAGAAGGGCCCTGAACAGGTATCGGCCTCCGGCGCATGTCCCGGACAATCTGTCAGAGATCTAAACCAGAACCCAAACATCATCATTAAACCCGCGCACAAAGGCTCAAAAATAGTTATCATGGACAGACAGCAATACTTACTGGAAGCTAATAGACAACTGAACAACACAAACTTCTATAAACCATTGGAAGACGCGATACAAACACAGACGCAACTTAAACTCAGGACAATTATTCAATCATTATACACAAAAACCTTATCACAGCCAAACAAAGGGACTTTCTCTTTGGACCAGATAACCCACACCCCCGCTACTTCTATTTACTACGCAAAATTCATAAAGAACCACAGACTTGGACCATACCCTTTGAAGTTCCTCCCAGTCGCCCTATAGTCTCGGATTGCAATAGTGCCACATACAACACTCCCCAATACACATTTTAAGCCCCCTCTCCACTAAACACCCCAGTTACATTAAAGACACTTATCACTTTCTAAACACTATCAGGCCCCTGGCTGTCCCCAACAAATCCTATCTGTTCACAATTGACATTGATAATCTATACACCAACATGAACAGCGGTTTAGGACTACAGACTATTTCATCAATTTTCAATAAATTTCCAGCTAAAAACAGAACATGAACTTCTTCAACTTTTAGAACTCTGTCTAACCAACAACCACTTTCTATTCAACAATAAATATTATCTTCAAATCCACAGGACAACCATGGGCCAGAGATTTGCACCTTCATATGCCAACCTGTGCATGAGTGAGTGGGAGCGAGAAGCCCTCGCTAAATGTGCCCTACAATCCACAGTTTACCTCCGTTTTCTTGATGACATCTTCGGAATCTGGCCCCATGATATCATCCTATTTTCGGACTTCATCAATACACTAAACACTCATCACTCCTCCATCCGTATAAAGTATACCATTGATACACAACAAGTGAACTTCCTGGACACAACTGTCTTTTTCCATCCACTCAGCACCACACACAAACAAATCCGGACTAAGGTATACTTCAAAGCCACAGATACACATGCACTACTCCATAAATCTAGTTATCACCCAAAACACACATTCAAAGGCAGAATCAAATCCCAGCTAATTCGCTTTCACCACATCTGTTCAAATAAACTGGATTTCAATCAGGCAACACAAACCCTGTTTAATAGTTTAAGAACCAGGGGCTATTAACCTGGAGAATGATGGCTCAGTCGAACTTCGGTCTGATGATTTTCTTTTATTAGCTCCCAAAAAAAAAATGCAAACAGTGGAAAAGTATTTACAGTGTGACCAAAAGCAATTCTCCCAGGAAGTGAAACAACCACAACAAAACAAAACAAAAAAAAAGTATTTACAGAAGGTTTATCAGCTACGTAACTATAGGATAACCAGGGCATGCACTCACCTCCAACATCCACCTCTCTCTCCCACAGAGCCAGAATGCTCCCTTTATATAGCCCCTCTAGTCCCTCCCCCGGACAGACCAACATTCATTATAGGCTGGTTAAGGGTAGATTCAAGGTTCCTGGTTTAATCATATCCTGGAAGTTACTACATTAAACGTCACTATTAATGACACATAATCAGTAATGCGATGCCCAGCTATGGCTCTTAAATTCCCACATAATTACACATATAAAATAACCAAACATCTCACAAAATGGTTTAGTCCAGGTCACCTGGTTGCCAAGGAGCACGCCACTACACACTATTTTACCCATGAGCCGGAAGCGCCTCGGTTTGGCCCGTGAACCAAGGCGGACCGGCAGCAACATCCACCAGGTGAGCGTTTTGTCTGTGTGGGGGAAACCGCGCAGGCGCCGAGTAAATGCGGTGGTCCCACAGGGGGGGAATAATGCGAGCGCCCCGTGCGCTCTTGCCACAGACTCTCTCGCTCTCTCGCTCGCGCCCCATGCGCTCTCGCCGCAGACTCTCTCCTGGGAGAGAGGCTCGTGGAGACGGAGAAGGACGAGGCAGTCTTTAGCACTCCGCCACACAAACAATACTTACACACCATTAAAAATACAACCCTGGCCTCTCTCGCTCCCACTCACCCAACTTTTCCACCCCAGGTCCACAACGCAGAGCCGCCTTCGAGCCGCCCAACCCTGACCCAACTCATACCCTAACCTTAACCACTCCCCCATCCCAGACCCTAACCCAAACCACAATTAAAAAATAAAATAAATAAATAAAATAATAAGAAAATCATAATAAAAAAAAATAATTAAAAACACAATTGTAGTTTAAATATTATTGGGGTTGGAAAAGGATTAAAAATGAGGTTAAAAACATTTTTTAAACTATTTTTCTATTTTTATTTCATTTGTAAAAGGGGAATAATGCTTACAGAAGGTTAAAATTGGATAAAATAACATCAAAACATGACTTTGGTAAAAAAAAAAAAAAAAAAGCGGGGGTGGGGGGGGAGGAGTATAAAAGCACTGACATTGGGAAGCAGCTCACTTTTGCTCTGACCACTGAAGCGGTAACATCACCCCAATTCCAAGACCGGACTTGGTCATCTTGGGACCGAGGATGGGTGGGTACCGGAGGGAAGGCCCGTGCATTTCCCGCCCGTCAATGGAGGGGACAGGCTAACCCTCTCCCTAACCCTAAACAACTGGACCAAGGATGTCCGTAACCATCTCCGCATTGAGTGGAATTTTGCATTGTGTGACACCTTAGGGGCAGCACCTTCTGTCATCAGAAAGCAACTGTGGATGGTCCTGCTGGGGGATGTTTATAGGGAAGCAGCAGATAACAATCCTGTAGTCTCACTGAAGGCAGTGGAATGTCCTTTGCCCTATACTGTTGTCGGAGCCCACCAGACCGAAAAGTTCCTGGAAATGGTGGTAAATAACAAAGCTTTTCCCTTTCCAGGAACTTTGGACAGGGCAAAGGACATCGTCACCCATGCTGGAAAGGACCTCCTGCACTGCCTTCAGCTGGGGCTCCAGGTAATAAAGCTCCGCTGGTTCCCCCATCTCCGCATATGGCAGGGGAAAAAGCCACATGCAAGCTGGGACAAAAAGTCCATCATCGAGCTGTATGACAAGGAACGTGGGACCCAACTGGTAACAAGGATGCCAGTCATCCAGGTTTGTGTCCTTCAGGAGGTGGAAAGGCGAGGGCTTTGCTATGCCAGGAAATTGGAATGGTACAGGGAGCACGGCATGCCCTGGTTAGAAAAGTGCGTGTGCCTGCTGACCTCAACTCCACTGACACCATAAAAGTCTTCGTCTTTCTCTCCTCCATTGGCTTCTTGGAGAATGCACTTTGTGAGTTTTGCACCTTTGGAGGCCCTCCTGAAGGAACTACCCCTTACAATTCAAGGATGCAGGAACTCCTTCTGCTATCGAAGTACATCCTGCCAAAGGGCACCCCCTTCAAACTGTGGCGGTTGCATGAGAATATCCCCACCAGGGTGGCGCCAGCAGCACCTAAACCAACAGTGGCACTGCAGGCAACCAATGACCCCCCCATGGAGGAAGAGCAGGTGCCGAAGATGTGCAGGAGGTGGAGGAATGTGAGGAGCCAGCAAAGGTGGAGAAGCAGCCAACATGGTTCCTGCCTGCTAATGCCCAACCTCACTGGTCATCTCTGGAGCTGTCACTCGTCACCCTGGACAAAGAGGTGAAAAACAAGGCGCCTTATTCCACCAACCTCTGTAGCTGTGAGGAGAACCAGTTTCTGGCAAGAAACTTCATAGCTGTTGTCCACAAGAGGCACCGGATGATGGTGGACAATGAGTGAATGCTGTTGTGATTGTTGTTGTGGTTCTTGGTTTGAAGTTTGTTCTGTTCCTCTGTTGGAGAATACATTTCAGGTTAGGGTTAGCATTAAGTAGCATGTGTAGTGTGTATCTGTGTGTCTGTGTGTGTATGCCTGACTGTCTGTCTGTCTGTCTGTACACAACCCCCCCCCCCAAGGGGCAAAAGTAACCAGGAGCAACCCATCACCACTGGAGCATGACCAGCTTCAAGTAGCCTGCAACTGGAAGATGCTAGTGGATGTCGGCAGGCAGCTCGTATTTCCCCCTCTCCCCATGAAAAAATAGTATGTTGTTATCATAGTCATTATAACCATGTAAAATCTGCTGAAGCATTTTTTTCCCATTTTGAACCGTTAAAATTTTCCCCACATTGTACAGTTGTCTTTAACTTTTTCATTGAGGAGGAGACTCGTGAGAACATCTTCCTTATTTAGCATATCTACTACATATCTCTACCTGATCATAATATGGTTTTGGATGGTTTTGGATATGGATTTGTGAAATTAAGAGAATAGTTCAACATTTGGTGAAAAATGGGAAATTTCATTCCAAGAGAGAAATGTTCAGATGGATGTCAATTGCAAGTACAGATTTAAGATAAGATAAGATAAGATAAACCTTTATTCGTCCCCCAGTGGGGAAATTTACATTGCACAGCAGCAAGGGGATAGGCAAGTTAAATAGTAAAAAAGTAAAATGAGAGTATAAACAAGCTGAAAAAGTATTTACAATTTTAACAAATTAAACAAATTTACCAAATCTACAAATTTACTAAATTTACCAAATCTACACGGGATTCTTTACGGATATACCTGAGAATATGAGATGAATATGATACATATGACCAGTAGTCTATAGCAGAATTAAATATGAAATATTGAATATCAAATATGACAAATTGCACTTGAATTTAACAGAATGAAACAGATAATAAATATCAAATATGAAATATTGCACTTGAATTAGTGGAATGAACAGATATTACATATCAGATATGAAGTATTGCACTTGAGTTTAACGGAATAAGGAGTATGGCACAGATGTCCAGACATGATGGTGTATTGTCTTTTGGGAGCAGTGCCGGTTGTACAGTCTGACAGCTGCAGGAAGGAAAGACCTGCGATATCGCTCCTTCACACACTTTGGGTGAAGCAGTCTATCGCTGAAGGCGGCCATAAGTTAGCAGATGTAACTTATTTACATCACAACATATTTTATGTAACGTATGTAAGTCAAGATGCTTAATTTAAACCCAAACCATGATATTTTCCCAAACCTAACCAAGTAGTTTTGTTGCCAAACTTAACCAAACTGTGACAGTTTCATGTTAACTACGTTTATTTATTTTATCATGACGAAGGTCACCCGACTGGATAGATGATCACCTAACTACAGATCAGTTATGGTTTGGGTTTTAGTTAGTTCTTTCCTGTTATATTTTACAAGAGTATGACTCTGCACGTTTCCTTCCCTTTGTGCCAGTTCATCCCTGTACCTTGTGTCAAGGGTTCCAGCCCTTCCAGTTTTCTTGGACCTTGCCAGTTTGTGGACTGATTTTTTGTCTGCTCATATTTGGATTTATTTTCCTGTTTAGACTGCATTATGCATTTTTGAGGAATAAGAAGTTTCCCTCAAATGTGCTGATATAATTAGCTTGCCATGGTTGTAGGGAGCTTAATTAAATAGTGCAGATGGCTGAGCCTCACTGAAGTCTCCTGAGTCCATTTAAGAGAGATAAATGCATGTGTAATTTATTTTGTGTTTAGTTTGAGTTGACAGCTCCACACCATCATCTCCTTTAAATTAGATCTGGAAGCACTGGATATAAGAGACACTGCTCAACAATGCAAACCATTAGTTACAATCCATGCCTATCCTCCAGAGCTCTCTAAGACAGTACAGTCACACACAGGTACTATCAGTCAACATCACTTTTCATAACGCATGTTTCGCCTCTCCTGTTTGACCCACTTCATGAAAAGCAACAGTCTTAGGTGACTGCGATTTGGACAAGTCCTCTGAAAAACTCATCACTCATAGAAAATGTAACACAAATAATTCTCCAAATGGCTGTCAAGTGTGGAAACTGAATGAAAAACAACAATCAAGGTGCAATTCAAGAGCATGCAGAGACAGTTTGTGAAGCGCAAAACTATTTAGTCTTTTGACAAAAAGGCAAAAAATCTTATGTAAATATTTGTCTTGGAATTATTGTTAGCTTTAGTCTATAACCCAAAAGCTAATTAATGCATGCTTACATCCACTATGGTTATGTCTCCATGTCTCCACTACAAATATTAGGAATTGGTTCATGGAGATAAATGGTTGGTGGAACCAATTCTTCAGTCTGGTGTCATCAAACCATTGCCGAAGAAGGGAATAAATTAAATTGACGCCATTAAAAGAAAAAGCTCCAGTCAAACCTCAAAAAAATAAAAATAAATGTAGAAAACATGATGAAAATATGATATTTGTGTTTGTTTTAGTTATTAATGCGAGGAAGGTTACAGTCTCCTCATTGCTCCACAAAGATCTGATGTTTTCGTCTCTTCGGTGGAAGCTTGAGTTAAGTTTAAGTCACATGCTTCATGTACATCGTGGTTTATTTGCTAAGTCTGTTTCCATAGCACTTTGTCACATTTTATTTTAATCAATCACAAACCTCAGCCAAACATACAAATCAATTAGTGTGGTTTTATTCTAAATGAAATTTTACAAGTGTTTTTCTCTTTTTTGTGAGATTAGTGGGAAAGGCCTCGTTTATTGTTTGCTACAAAATATGTTGTGCACACAAACTTCTCAAATCTGGCCGTGTCCCAACTGTACTGTAAGCAATAAAGTATGAACACTATGGATGAGAACTAGGTCAATACTGCAGGGTAAATACTCTAAAGATACTCTAAGAATAATTCCCATCAAGTAGTGTACACAGCAGACCACACATGGCAGCTTCTTGTCTTTTGCTCAGAGCTTCAGAAACCAATCAATACTCCAATTTGACATAATATACAAATAAATTTGAAATCAATAAAATTTTCACCAACCAACTGAAACATTGACAAACCTGAGGCTGTCTGACCCCTTAGAGGCCTGGCCCACCTAGGCTGTTGCCCACTTTACACCGTCAGCAACCTAGCCCTGATCACTGGTTTGTGTTGAAAATTGTTGATAAAGGCAAACCCTCATAATTTATACAAATATCTGTTTATCATGAGGTTTACTGCTGCAGTTTTTAAGGTATTGTTGCTTCAGGGTTCAGCAACAAAGTCAGCAGAATAACTTACGGTATTAAGGTATTTGTTGCTGTCTAATTTAAAGTTTTACACTGTGCTGTAAAGGATAGTTCTGGTTTATTACAATTTTGGTCTTATATTGTAGTTGTAACAAGCCAACAGTTAAACCAAATTAACAAAATTTTATTTAGAAACTAAGTTTTATTATTGCTCCTACAATGTTGCAAAGAATCACTCACTGCACGGGAAAGTACTGTTAGTTCACATTACTTTCTTAGTGATATTGTCATGTCCAATCAATTATGTAGGTGAGAACAATGTTGCCATTATCAACAGAAACAATGTCCAGTTTGTAATAAAACAGAACTATTCTTTAAGACCCAACCCAGCTCAACACAACTTATACAGCTACATTTTGAGACCCAAAACAACTTGAAGTCTGAGGCCATATTTGTTGTTGTTGCCAGGATGCTAGGAATCTGATGTCAATGGCCAACAATTTCGGAACATCCAAGATCAAAGTGCCACTGCAAAGAGGATGAAGAAGGATTGTATTGCTATCATGGAACAGCATTTGCAATTCTCAATACATTAGTCATTATTTTTCTACAATGCAGATCAAATCATTTGGGATTTTGAAGAAGTTCCTTTACAGCAACTATTGCTAACCATTGGTTGGCTAGGCTAATGCAATTCTTTGGCTATATTCTGTCTCTCTTTCCTTTTATACCCATTGTGCATTACCTATCTAGCAACACATGACACACATTGAGGCAGACAACTGCAGTCAGAGAGAAAAAACAGAAACCTCTAAAAAAAAAAATCATCTCTCACACATCTCGTTTTCCTGTGATTCAAACAGTTCTGATGTTGTACTCATTAAATGTATTTTGCATATAACAGACATCAGAGACTGAAACCATTTTCAACTTAATACATGAAACAAACTGGTCTGACTGGATCATTGCTCTCTGTCTTATCTACTCTCTCTCAACAATCACAGTCACAGGAGGCTGACGATTTCATTTCAACAAATGATTGTGACATGTGACTGCAGTGAAGAGAATGCATGATTCTGAAAATGACACTGTGGTGCTGCTCAGAATGAACAGCTGCTGCAGAACTCTGATGTACATTCTAGATAATGCTGTTGCACTGGATTTCTACCACACACCCCAAAAGCAACTGTCTGGTATTAATATACCTGGTTGAGCAGTAAAAAGCCACTTTTACAGTCATGATCTAGAGATTGCAATTTGTATTTTTATGTGCATTTTCTAGGCATGGCATGGCAACTTTGCAAAGATTCAGTGGTAATAGAAATAGCCAGAAAAATGACTATTTCAATTCTCAATTAGTTGTTTGATTTAGGCCTGCAATTAACAATTATTTTCATTTTTACTTAACCCACAAAATGTTTTTTAATTGACTGATCAGTCATTAGAAATGAAAGGCCAAAAAAATGTCATATAATAGTGAAAAATGCCCATTACAAGTTCTGAGAGTCAAGAAATCATTAGGCAATTTTGCTTATCAAATTTTTGCAGTTATCAAAGCAGTTGCCAGTCAGCTCGTTTAATCCACTAATCCTTTCAGTTCTAGTCTAAATAATTATCAAATAAATTATCCAAGCCACCATAATACAGATGAGAAAAGAGAAGCTGACAGCAATGTTGCCTCTCAGGCTGTATGTATCTTATTGGTGGAGGCTGTTGGGGCTGTATGCCGTCTGAGAGGAGATACATACATGTGTAGTAAAACAGCTACCACTGTAGTCATTTTGGAGGATGCAGTTTGTGGTATGAGTTAAATAATAGAAACATCTCTTACTATAATAGTGTAATTCAACAGCACCACAATTGCATCCTCCAGGATCAGTCTCAATACAAACTGAACATTCTAACCTTCATGAAGAGAGGACTTATTGCAGGACTTGGATGGATGGAATGCATTAGTTTTAGCTAGGTGTACCTAATAAACTGGCAACTAGATGTATATTTAACATATTATCTATTATAAAGTATCCGATTATGGAAAATAAACAAGATTTTATGAAGTAAAATTTTAAATAAGTACTCAAACCACATCACAACACCAGCATTCACTCATTCACACACACACCTGGAAACAGAGGCTAGTATGTAAGATGCCACCTGCTCATCAGGAGCAGCCAATGCAAACCAATATTATAGCCAGGAGCAATTTGGGGTTCAGTAGGACACTTCGTCATACAGATTGCTGACTGTTGGACGACTGATCTACCTTCTGAGCCCTAGCCGTCCCAGTTTTACACACACACATATATATACACATATACATATACAAATACACACACAAACACACACACACACACATATATATACACACACATATACATATATATGTATATATTGTGTGTATGGAGACAGAGAGAGAGATAGAGAGAGACATTTATGTATATTAAAACAGATTTAAACACACACACACTGGTACAAACTGGTAACTTACCGTCTATCTTTAGCTGCAGAAATGCTGCTGTCCTCCCATGTTAATCACTGTGATGATTAAAATGGATAGTATATCTGATCTCCTCCTCTGGAAGGTGAGAATCTTGTATTTTCTGTCTCCCTCTTCCCATCAGCAGCTCTGCATCTGTCAGCATCCACTGATCTCTGAGCAGCTTAATGCCGCTCTGCTGTCCTCTGCCTCTCCACACGCTCTCAGCCTGCTCTCTCTCTCTCTTCCTCTGTGCTGTTAGACACTTGTTTTTGTAGCATGCCGACATGTTGTCTCTCTCTCTCTCTCTCTCTCTCTCGCACACACACAATCACGCTGTAGCTCTTTTATCTCCTGTCTCTCCTCTGTTTCCACATTCTGCAACCTCTGAGGGAAAAACAACCCACTCGTTTTCCTAAAAAATACATCTTAAGGTGAGATAAAAGGAAAATGCTGAAAGTTTAATGGGCTGAAAATGGGTTATCGCATTGAGTTAGAGGGAAAAAAAGAGATGGAAGATAAATAAGAATGCAGACTGAGGATTTCAGACAGGCAGCACAGAAACATGTATGGAGAAAATTCAAAAAGGAATACAAATTAATCATAAAACATATATAAAGACAAAAAAATGAATCAAAGTAAGCACTAAGCTAAAAGCCAGAATAAAAAATTACGAGATGAAAAATCAAAGGGTTAATTTGCAGAATTTAACATGAATTATTATGAAATCATTCTGATATGGACAGGAAGTTAAAAACTGAATTAATATGTGCCTCTAGTACAGTGGGATGTTAGGGCCAAAAAAGCATGAACTGAACAGAATATTAAAAAATATAAAAATACGATGATGAAATTGTTTGATTTGGAAGCTTATTAAGTTTGCTTGAGAATATTAGAATCAGGGGGTCAAGCAGGAAACTATATGCCACATTATAATAACCCGCCATGGCCATTTCATATCATGTTATACATGATGCTGAGTTATAAAATTTGAGCAGTATGGACATTACTTTTATTCAATTTCATGAGAATGTTATGACTAATTAAATGTTTTTGGGGAAAACAAAGAGTCTTCAGCTATCAAGCTCCTCTCCTGTGGAACCAGCTCCCAGTTTGATTTCAGGAGAAACCCTGTCTACATGTAAAAGCATGCTTCAAACTTTCCTCTTTGATATTTCTGCTGGCTCAGGAGCCAGGGATGTGCCACAAGATCGTATGACAGTCTCATTTCAATTATTGAATTATTTATGACTAGAAACAAATGCACTTTACCAGAGCATCCTGAACTGTGGTATACATGGATGCACACATTTGTTGGTTTGTATGTGCATGAAAAATGCCCCTTAAAGGTTTATCTTATCTTACCTTATCTTAACTTGCACTATGGCCTGTATGTACGAGGTTGAACTAAAAGTTTATGGACAGCTTTGCATCGTTCCAGTCCTCGTTGTGTCAGGCCAGGGAGATGATCTTATCATCGGCACAAATGTGATCAAGTTTGTCATATGGCAGTTGAAAAACAGTGATGACTACTGGTGGCTTATCTCCAGCAGCAGTCTGTCATTGTCTCCTAAATGTGAGCAGTTCTTGGATCTGATGGCAAGCACATCATGTTGGAGGGGTGAAGAATCACCAGACAAAATTGGTACAGTCAAACTCAAGCAGTCAGTCACTCTTCTAGCTAGACAAGAACACCTTGTTTTGGGTAAGCTACCCAGTGATTGTCCCATGTCACCTGGAAGCACAGTGATAGTTGAACCTACTTCATCTAAGTCCATGCCATAGAATATCATGGTTGGCCGCATTGTTACACCTCTGTGGGGTGACAGGTGGGTCCCCATGAAGGTCACCAACTTGTCTGATAAGCCTGTCACGCTGAAGAGAAATTGCAGTTGCAATTGCAGAAATTGAAGTCTGAGGATTTACACTGATTTCAGTGGTTGAATACGAAAACAATCAAAGACGCCGACCCGCTACTTAGACAACCTGCTTATTTTTGCATCGACCGAAGAAGAGGCCTTGCATAGACTAGAGGTCATCTTCCAGCGATAACAATAACCTCAAGTTACGTCCTAAAAAGTGTCACTTGATGCGAGCGTCTGTCGGTTTCCTGGGCCATGTCATAGATGGTAACGGAGTAGCAGAGGATGCGGCAAAGGTTGAAGTTGTATCCAGAATGTCAAGTCTGATCTCATGGAAGACAATGGGTGTACACCCTCAGTACGGAGGATCAAATCTTTTTGGGGGTTGGTATTTTATTACCAGCGATTCCTTCCCAATTGTTCTTTCATTGCCAAATCGCTTTTCGCTCTTACTGCTGGGCAGAAGAGGAGAGGAAAGGGGAAAACAAAAGCGAATGCAGGGACATACAGGAGACTCCAACCTGATGATTGGACTCTGGAATGTGACATGGCTTTGGACAGGCTGAAAGAGAGCCTGTTGGACTGTGCAGTTCTTGCCCATCCCAACTTCACACGTCCTCTAATCCTGTCGATTGATGCTTCCTTGGATGGGCTTGGCGCTGTGCTATCACAGATACCAGCTGGTGAAAGCAAAGCAAGGCCTATAGCTTTCACAAGTAAGACCCTGAGCAGCTCCCAGAAAGGATATCCAGCTCACCAACTCGAGTTTCTTGCACTGAAGTGGAGTGTGTGTGAGAAATTCAGCCATTGGCTGAAAGGCAACTCCTTCACGGTATGGACGGATAACAATCCTCTCACATACATTATGACGGAGCCCAAACTCGATGCCTGCGAACAGCGCTGGGTTGCCAAGCTCGCCCCTTATACATTTGATCTGAAGCATATCGCTGAAGCAAGAACATCATGGCTGATACCCTCAGCAGGGACCCATTCGCCAAAACAGTTGGTCATAGACTCATCACAGTGGTACATCATAATCTCAGTCTGGATATCAGCTGGCAGAGAATCATCTGACATTAACTGTGAAACACGAAACTCTCCCAGACTCCAGACAGATGCTGATGGTCTCACAGATTGTGACAGTCTAGCTGTGGCACATGCCCTTGACACAGACCATCATCACACAGTTACCCCAGTCACAGCACCGACATTTGACGAAGACCACAAATGAATGTAGCATATAGAAAAGAATAATACATTTCACCAAAAATCCTCTGTTCATTATTTGTTTATTCTTTTTATTAAATTTTTTTTTATTAAATGATTTTGGGAGCGTTTAACTTTTATTTCGGATTGTTGTCACCTTTGACCCTACATGATGTCATCTCTGGGGACTGCGCTTCCCTTCCTCAGTCCGCTTTTTGCTGTTTCTGAGGGAGACTGGCGTGCTGGGGTCCAGCTGATGTTTGCATGCTGTCTCACTCCATTCTGTGCAGAATAAATACGCCACCTCTTCGGCTGAACCGTAACTCCAGTGTCTTCATCAATTACACAACGCAGAGCAGTAGCGTAGTGGACCGAGGTTTGACCCAGACCGGCTACATTAGCAATAATATAAATATAAATAATAACCAGAGCCGGCCCAAGGCGTAAGCAAACTAAGCGCCTGCTTAGGGCCCCGCGGCCACTAGGGGGCCCCCAAGAGCAATTAAGAATTTTTTTTTTGCATGCATGAGTGACGATTTATATACAATCAAAATTATACTATTGTACAAAAACACAATTTTATGTGGTGCTGTTGATGTAGGCCTAGTGATTCTTACTGCCTCTCTTTAAATGTGAAAACTCCGCTCCACTCCACTCAGGCTCAGCCATGGGTAATACGTCAGGTGAGGAAGACTGTCACCATACCATATACGTCTAATAAGTATAAGGATTACACCTGAAGGGAAATAAATTAAGTCAAAGTATCTAATTAATATGTGTGTATATGTATGTATATATATCCTCTTAGGTCCATCTCCATCCTCTCCAGAGGTCTGTCTTGAACCCCCATCCTCTGATGATTTTATTTGTTGTTGCACTTTATTGTTGTTCAACTAAAAATTATTTTTGCACATTGCTGTTGCAGTTTTTCTTTTATGAAACAAAAAATCATAAACCAGATGACACTTCTACAGTAAATAAATTGCTTTATCACTTGGAATGTTGTGTAGATAAACCCCAGGCTGCTCTTGTAGCTGAATGTGCTACATTTTGAAATTAGCAATCATATGTGGCACCCTTGACATCATTCATCATTCATTCATTGGTATTATTTGTATTATTATTGCATTGGTATTTATGTAATTAACTGGGCCACTCCCTTAAATATGTAAAGATGTTAGGCTGACAAAAGGATAACGTAAATAACACTGCCAGAGCCACAATGAGTTTATAATAGGTGTGTGAATGATCAACAATTAATTTTATTGGCAGAAATAGAGGGCCCCAAAATCAAATTTGCTTAGGGCCCAATGGAGGCTTGGGCCGGCTCTGATAATAACGTTTGAGTTCGTGGACCGTCATATTTTATGTTACTGTTTAGCTTCAATATCCAACTCCAGCTTAACCAATAACAACATCTGGGTTAACGTTATTTCTGGAAACATTCAAGAAATGAGATGTTAATATTTTGAAGTTACACAAACTTTACTGCATTTACACACAGTTCAGTTTAAGATCACATAATGTTAGTTAGCGAACGTGGAGGGTTTTTATTTTAAAACCTGACACAGATGCCTTTTATTCTAAAGTATTAACATCATAAATTACAACATTTGTTATTACGTTTTGACTTCAGCAGCTTTAATAACTGAAACTACCAGACGCTCCCGTTAGCATCGTTAGCTTAGATCAACCTCCGTCTCCCCCCGGAGAAACTCGTCCCGGACCCCCGAGAGAAACACAGTTAACACGGCAGCACAGTCAAACTCCAGCCAACAAGCAGCTCCACAAACACCAGAACAAGAAACACACCAAGAAAACAGCGCAGACGTCCCAGACAGACACCACACAGCCGGCGGCAGCTGGCTGGAGCCCGATGCTAATTCATTAGCTGGCTCCCTACTACACTGAACAAAAATATAAAACGCAACACATTTGTTTTTGTTCACATTTTTCATGAGCTGAACTCAAAGATCTAAGACTTTTTCTATGTACAAAAAAGGCCTGTTTCTCTCAAATATTGTTCACAAATCTGTCTAAATCTGTGTTAGTGAGCACTTCTCCTTTGCCGAGATAGTCCATCCACCTCACAGGTGTGGCACATCAAGATGCTGATTAGACAGCATGATTATTGCACAGGTGTCCCTTAGGCTGGCCACAGTAAAAGGCCTTGCAACCTGATGGTTTGCAAAGTGATTAATTGTGATGTACTATCAATGTGATTTGTAGAAAAAAGGGTCAGCAGTTTTCAAAGTGGGAGGCAGGCAATATTAGGTTATCCTGGCTCCATTGGTGAGTGTCTGTGGGACCAAATAGGCAATAGCCAATATATATCAAAGTAAAACGATGCATTCAGCAGAATAACTGTGTAACATAATTATACATTACATGCTATACATAATATTACTTTAATTTTTACTACTGATGCATAACATTTAGAGCATTTTGATATTGCTTGTTAGCAAGGAGCAAATTTTAACTTTATACACTGTTGGGTAAAGAAATATAATGAATCATAATTTCTAGATGTTTTATTTGTAAAATTTTAAACTGAGAAGCAGTAACTGTTGCTGTCAAGTAAATATAATGAAATAAAAAGTAAATTTTTCCCATTGACTTGTAGTTCAATGGCATAAAATGGGAATGCATACTGTAAGTTTTGTACATACTGTACTTGCCATACAGTAGTTGAGTAAATGTTCTGTTACCTTCAACAGCTGTTATTTGTTAAAAAAAGAAAAAGAAAACACACACTCATTCATGACATTAAGACAACTGTTTATTAGAAAGCAGATTGTCAATGATTAGCGCTTCACTTCCACAAGTTGTTCTCTTGCTTTTAGTTTTCCACACAGTGCTAAGACCTAGAAACTCATTTTACAGACAAGCTTGAGTAACGGGTCAATTTTTCTAATGGGCTTTCACTGAATCGGATCAATTCAGTAAACACACCGGACACTTGGGATGTTATTTTCCTTCAAGGTTTTTTTTTTCTGTCATAACACAATGTTTAGTTGTCATACAGGCAAATGAATAAAACAACCAATATAGAGTCTGTAATATTACTTTACACTGGTCAAAAATTAGATGATTAACTTTCTGCTCTACACATAGCACCAAGCAGTGTCATGATAAAAGACAGCAGTGTGACCCAGATCTTTTTTGTTGTAGTTACACATTCAGTCCACATGTGGGTGATGGTGCTCTGTTAACAGACCTATCTATCACCAGAGTGAGGTCAGGACAGGACATCCTGGAGGCTTAGCAGGTTAAGGCAAAGATGAATGAATGGATTCATGTGCCACCACTAGATCTACTGTACGTATTCAGCACTTTCATTGCTACATTTCACTAATCAGTCTCTCCCTAATGTCCAAAGAACCTAGGGTTAATATAACTCTTAATTCATTATCTCTTTGTGGGGGTTCCTGTTGTGCTAAATATGCATCATGTGAAATGCTTGTAAATTCTGAATCAATAATATCTTTATATAATCATATTCAATCAGTCAAGGCTGATTTCCCCAGCATACTGAAATATGCTGCGGTATTCTTCAGAAAATAGTTAAAGCATAATTATGGTTAACAACAGCTCGGGTAACAAGTCTATCCAGATTTTCTAAACCACTTTACTTGGAGGCCAAATTAATAGTGAGTGACTGGAACTGTGACTACTAATTCCTCACTGCACAGAAAACTGTATAGAACTACAGTACAGCATGTCAAAGTTGCAGGAAATCAGTCTGTGAAGGCTGTTTACAACACAGTTTGAGTAATAATTTTACTGTTCACCTTTATTTTCTCTTTCAAATAAGTTTGATAAGGGGATTTACCTATAATAATAAATAATGGGCAAAACTGCAAAGCAAAGTTGTAAGATTCCATGCTGATTATAGAAAATGGGCTAAAACATGCTAACTGGTATAGTCTGTTCTATGGCCTCTGCAGTGATATCGTCCAGTCAAAAAAGAAAAAAGGAAGGTACTGCTCTGGAGTTTCAGGAGTGGATCCACCTCCACTTATGATGAACTTTGACTTGACCTAAAAACACAATCACCTCTTACATGCTCCATGTGGTGCCTGGTGGCCTCTGGTAAGTTTTTTTTAACTAAACCTTCTAACCTCAAGCTAACTAGCTTGTTCCAAAGCTTTCAACTATACCCACACAGTATCCGTCAATGGATGGAGTTTGCTCTGTTATCATGAATGTTCAAGAATAAACTTCCAGGCTAAACCTTTAAGCCAACATGGACAAGAAGTTCTCAGAAAAACAGTTCCATGACAACTGAGCAAACTTTCTCCACTGTTATATGGTGTAGTCAATATAGACCTTGAATTGACACAATTTTGTTAAACTGCTGTGTCCAAGGTAAAGCTCAAAGATACAGCTTTTCCTGATGCCTGATGCAGGGGTGAAATGTCATGAATGTGACAGAACACAAAAGCTTGGGCAGCATCTCATACCAGGATACCAGCCCTGTTCTCCATATGACCAGCACTTCCCCCAGTGTCAACAGAGAGCCACACAACGAAGACACATGCCTCAGAGTTAGCACCATATCCTGTCTCTGACATACACTTTAAATTTCTTGGTGTCCAAAAGCATAGCAACTGGTCTGGTTACTGTGGCGGTGTGCAGCGGTGGCTCTTATAGGTTCCCAGATGACGGAAGCTGCGGCCACACTGCTGGCAGCAGTAGGGCGTGGCCCCGCTGTGGATCCTCTGATGGGTGTAAAGATTTCCCAGTTCCTTAAAGCGTCGGCCACACTGTGGACAGGCATATGGGCTTTCGCCCGTGTGCACCCGTTGATGTCTCTTAAGTCCAGAGAGCACTGAGAAACCTTTCCCACACTGGGGGCAGGGGAAAGGGCTCTGAGCTCCGCTGTGCACCAGCCTGTGGCTTTTTAAGCGGGCTGCATGGCGGAACCTCTCTCCACACTCTGGACACATGAAGGGCTTCTCTCCGGTGTGTATACGCTGGTGCTGCCGCAGGTTACCGAGGTAATTAAAATGGCGGCCACAGTCCCCACACTCATAACCGCCCTCAATTTTAATTTCCTTTTTCACAGGCCCCCCTCCCCGACCAATGCTGGCACCAGCCCCTACTCCTGTAAGACCCTCGTTCAGCCCACCTCCACCCCTCCTGGAGTCGCCACTGCCATCTCCCATGGTGGGTGCAGCTGAGCAGGTGGACTGCAAGGCCTGGAGAGCTTGGGCATCAGCAGAGTCTGAGTGTATCAGTTTGACATGTTCCTCTAGGAACATAGAGTCAGGGCAGAAGGTTCCACACAGGGAGCAGATATAGGTGTGGCTGGGGAACTGCTGGCCTGAAACCACAAAAAAACATTATTTCATCACACACACTCAGTGAGGTGCAGACCAATGTCAGCTGTAATGCAGGTTCAAAATTAAAACACATCACACAACTCTTATCCAATCCACTATGCTGTATTCAACACACATTGTCAACTATCTCTCCTTCATCAGGGTGGAATCTGAGGTTGATGGATGTTTCCTTATATACAGCCAGTTGACCCGTCATGTGACTTATAGATTACCATAGATTCAAAGTACATTAAATATAACACACACACACACATATCATTAAAACTGTCCTCCATAAAAACTGAAGGTTGATTTTGAAACACAGAACTGCTGACATTAAATCACAACCTTATGTTATATTATAATTATGTTATAAGATGACATAGAACTTGATGCATCCCAAAAAAGAATTTTAGCACAAATAAATGCAAATCTAGTGCAATCACTTTACTTATACAGTCAATACAAAAATACTCCCAAAACTGCAGGTAGTTAAATGCTATGATTTAAAGACAATTTAAAAATTACACCATCTTTTTGTCTCCAAACTGAAAACTTCTCCTTCTCAAACTCTATATCGAACAGAAAGACTCAACAATCTCATGTTAATTTTCTGTGGGTAGCGCATTGTACTGATTACTGTATTACAAATTATGAGCCACAAAAGAAAGGTATACTTTTCGGCTTGTTCTCACAGTTTTAATGTGTCTGAGTGCTTCTATGCAAGCATCTTGCCATCTTTATAGACTGACTTGCATACTGTGTGCATTGCTGGAAAGTATCAGCCTCTAAATATCCAGCATTCAACTATAATCCAGACACACTGGATAGGTTGGCAAAAAATTCTACCCAGTCATACAACCTAGTTGTTTCATTTTGTTGGCATTTCCTTTTTACAATGAGTGCCTGAGATAATAGCTACAGAACTTAGTTAATGACTTCATGAACTTAAATTTTCTGAATTTCTAAAATTAAATTTCTTCAGACAAATTAAATATTTTAGCTGGTGTTAAATAAAGATGCCAACCTCAAACCATGTGTAAAGAAAATATAGGAAAATACAAACTCTTACAAAGAGTTTCTTTTGAGTTCAGCCATAAGTGAGGGTTTGAATTTTCAATTGGCTCAAGTCAAAACTATTTTAAAAAGCATGTTAAAAACAGTGAGGGGAGTGAAAGAAGAGAATGTCTGAAGGGAAAATGTTGATAGGGAATATTAGATCTAAAGGAGCGAGGATCTGACTTCAGGTGAGCCTTAGTGCAGCTATGAAAGCTACAGTCCTCTGGCTGATACATGATATAAGACTGACTGCACTGACCTGATGGCTTACACAGTCATTTGGCTTATTTATCTAGCTCTAGCTTACACCAACATCTATCAATCTATCTTTGATTTCATTACACGTTTAATATTGTTTTGGTAATCCTGACTACATTTCTTTCCTTTCTCCACATTCTTACCCACCTGCCGTGGACCTATCTGTGTTGCCCTCCAGTGGACTCCCTCCCTCCCCTGGAGGACTTTGGGGCTCCAAAGAGAACTCATGCTGGATGTGTGAGAGTGGGGCCTGGGCATGCTCCAGTCCACCCCCCTCTCTCCTCGATGACTCATCCTCATCATCATCCTCTGTCTCACCGGTTGGGGTGTTCTCACACTCAGGCTCCTTCATCACTGGGAAAAATATGACAACATAAAACTTGATCCCCAGGGGAAAGTTGTACTACATGAATTTATGGTTCATGTTTTTCCAATTTTAATATTAACTTTCCTTATTGATGTTTTATGGAGGCCAAATTCCACTCGCAACAGATGGAAAAATTAGTGATAAAAATAATGGCTCTTGGTGACATTTTGTCGTAAATGTCTTGCCATTTTAGTGGCTTTTATGCAATATAAAAGCTTAACTTCCATTCTGAAATGTGTTTTTTATTTGGCTTTACTTACACATATTGTTAACACCTATCATATTTACTGCTAGTACATGTTACTCTAACAGATGTTTCTTTATTATCTATTTAACAATTGATAAATCAGTTTTGATGAGTCCGGTTTTGCCATACTGCATTACCCTTGTGCAACAATAAAGATGAACTGAAGTAAAATAAAAAAATATGCACAGTAAACGAACTGGGGGAAACTAAGTAAAAGTTTGACATTTACTCAGCCCGAGTTATTAATTTTGAATGCCTGTGTGGATTTTCTCTGGGTGCAAGATATGCAGGTTAATTGTGAGTGTGAATGGAGGTCTCTCTCTCTCTCTCTACATATATATATCTATATATATATATAAATAAAAGTAGTATATTCTGTGTAAAATCAATTGAGAAAATGTTCAATCACTGTGGCATATTGCTGCCACTATGACAAAAAATAAATAAAAATAAATCCTGATGCCAAAAAAGTTGTGATACTATGTTATAAACATGAATACAACAGAATGTGATTATTTGCTAATCCTTTTAGACATATACCCAGATATGTTGAAAACAGGGCAAGACATTTAATGTTTTACCTCATCAATTATACTGATTTTGGTTTAAATATATATTCTGAATTTGATGCCAGCAACATGTTTCAAGTTGGGGGGGGGGGGACACCTGTTTGGATCATTCCACAGGTAAACAGGTTCATTGGTAACAGGTGATAGTATCATGATTGGGTATGAAAGGTTCATCCTGGAAAGACTCAGTCGTTCACAAGCGAGGATGGAGAGAGGTTCAACACTTTGTGAACACATGATTGTATAAACGATATTATTACATGGGCTCAGGAACACTTAGTAAAACCGTGATTGCATTGTCAGATGATTGTCTTTATGTACGTTTTACACTGCGTGCAAACTTCTGTGGAATCTGACTTGTAACAAGACAACCATAGCATGAAAGAACACTAGTATTAAGATGAGAAGGATCTTATTAAAATAAGAGCAGTTTCTCGTTATAAAGCTTATAAAGCTTATACCCAGTTCATGTCTTCAGAAGTGTCACGTGTATGTAGTAACACCTCTGTTACTCCACACACACCTGATCACTGGCTCTGTGTGTGTACCTTTCAGATCTGAAGAATACTCCATTGGTGCTATCCACTCGTAGTCATACATCCGCTTGCTGCCAGAGGGGAGCATGCTGAAGATGTCGTCTGTGGTGGACTCGGAGTCTCCGTGGCCAGGCCCGGAGACAGCCATCCCGCTGTCTGGCCACAGGTTGAGGGAGTGCGGGTCCGGCTCCTGGCGAGCCTCCCTGTCTTGGCTGCTCTGATCTGCCTCCATCTCAGCGCCCCCCCTCGAGTTCTTGTCTTTCATCAGATAGTCACAAATAGCATCTATGTTCTCTTTCTTCACACCGGGCATGATGGCTTTAGCTCTCCTGGGGTCCACACTGTTGTGTTTGCTGACAGAGCTGAAGTCCGGTTTCTTGAGGCCAGCCTCTGCAGACGGCTCCATGGTGGGGACGCCGGCGAAAGGCTCCCTACCATCTCTCTGCACTGTGTCCAGTTTTGCCTTTAACACTTGGATTTCCTCGGTTTTCTCTCGTAGTTCCCTCTTCAGGACTCGGATCCTGATGCTGACCATCTTGCGGATCTCGGACAGAGCTGTCTCCAGCACCACTGTGATGTTCCTGCCCAGATGCTCGGTGATGTCGCTAACCGAACACAGCAGCTCCTCGTCGTGCTCCAGCTCCAGGAAATCGTCGTCGGCCCGGCTAGCTGACCCGGGAGGCTCCATGAAGGCGCCGTGGAGTTCAGGAGACAGGCTCGTTTCAGCAAAACTCTGGTTTCTTTTGCGACTCATAGATTACCTCGGCTCCCAGATCTATTTTCTGGTGAGTGTAGCTAGCTAAAAGCTAGTCAGCAAGCTAATGTTTGGATGATGCTCAGACTGGAGTTGGGTTTGTCAGTTTGCGAGAGTAACGCCGGATGTAGTAGGAATCTGTCTTCAAAACAAAGGCACTGTAATGTCAAACAACTGTGTGGGCGTCGCTTCGTCAACTAGACTTTTGTTTTGAAGGCAGTGAATGGAAGTATCTTTTCGATATTTATTACTTGACAGATACACACGACAGTTGCAGTAATGGCTGAATTGGGCAGAGTTTAGGTCGATTTCCATAAGTAGCGCCCCCTACAGTATAGTAGGAAACCAGCTGTGACAGTTGTATCAATATTATGTACTACTTTCTAATAAGGCACCCATTATTAAAGGTTTAATTGGACCTAATGGTTAATGAATGATTTATTCATGTTTTACAGATCAATTATGATCGATCAGTAAAACAACTTCGAGGTTGTAAGGTTGTGAAAAATCCCACTTTTTTGTTCGGGAATAATGTAGTTATAAATGTTGGTACTTAAGCTCATTCGTTTCTCACTTTCTAATATATTATCAAATTAGCAGATATACTTGTTAATAAGTAATTAAGGGTTTTAACCATCAGTTTTGCAATTGTAAGAGCTGATAAATTGTTAATAAATAGTCCAGATTATATGCAGCACTTTTCCTTGTGAGGGACCAAGCCTGACAGGCACAAGGAGTCACAGGTGGATTTTCAAAAACAAACATTCTGTGTCCATAAAAGACATCAACTAAACAGACATAAACTGAGGTCATGACCATGGTTCATAAACTGAATAGAACTGAACACAACAGGAAACATATTCAGTGGCTGATCAGATCATTACAGACACACACTAACAACTAAAATACAAATAAAAGAACATGGGACATGGGTCAGTTTAAATTAAACTAAAACAAAAGTGACAAAAGCTGATATATTCTATAGAAATAAACAAAATCTGGTAACTCAAAAGAGTGTGGTTGCAGGTGTGACTATCACAGTACTCAAATGGTCTAACCAGTCAAGGGGACTTTTCGCAGCCTAGCAACCCAAATGTTTTCTTATTAATAGCATACTACTAATCTATAAAGCAATTGATGTATTAGTTAAATTCAGTTGAAACTTATAAAACTGTATATATGTAAAGGGTCAAATTTTCCATTCTTTAATATGAAAAAACATTGATTACACAGTGAAATGAAATGACAGCTTGGTTTTGGTTGTCTTTGTAGTTTGTTCAAAAAAAAATCTGCTTTAAGTAAATGATCAACTTGTCAAATCACTGAAAGGTAACCTAATTGCAGGTTGTCTAAAACATCTTGACTTACAGAGACAAAAAAAATAAGAGAGTTTAAAGCAGGGATCATACTTTCAGGGATTCATACTCACCTATAATACTAAAGACGTGTCCTTTACACCATTTAGTCATCTGACAACTACTGTGTGTGGAGTAAAAGTGTAATAAAAATAGTATTACTGAAGTGCTGAGCCATCACATATCTTGTGATCCCTTCCCTGTCATTGTCTGTTTGCTGCTGTTATAAATTCCTGAGTGTTGCTCCAGTTTTGGAAAAAACAACTGCTGGCTGCAAATCTGAGCCGACAGAGGAACTGACTAGAGAAAAGGAAATGCTGAGTCTGTTCCTGGGATGTTTGAGGGAAAACATACACTCTGGCTTATACACTGACTCAAACCCACACACATCCAGAGTTCTTTGGTTGTATTTAAGAATTAAGTCTGGCTGGTCATTATGTAAGAAAATTAATAAAATGTAGGCATGTGTCATCCTCTCTCAGCCCATTTGGTGATCTATTAATGGAAGTGTTATTTGTTCAGTGAGTGATTATTAACCTGAAAACTGCACACTCGAATTTTCAGGAGGGATTGTAGGAAGTTTTCAAGGTAGAATCTCACAAAAACTAGAGAATGGATCTTGTTATTTGAATTGATATGCAGATATACAACTTGAAAAATTGAAGTAATAACAAAATCGGAATCCATATGGTCAGAGTTTAGGCCTGTTGGTATGTCAGCAAAGAGTTTGAGTCAAGTTAACCGGATATACATGAAAAATTGAGTCAGTGTAACTTCAAAATAAGAGTAATGCCTGTACTGTGATCGTATAAATGTTGCAGTACGTTACCAAAAATGTGACTGTATCAAATGTTACGCTCACAATCATAGCCATGAGTTGCAGAAGTACTGAGTTTAAAAAAAATCTAAATACGAATTAAATGTGAATAAGTAGATAAAAAAAGAAAGAAAAATAACAAAAAATTAAGTGAATAAAAAATTTGATAAACACCATCCAGCTACACACATTAACAGTTTTATATACATAGATACATAAAACTTATTAAGCTACATAAATACAATAAACCCTAAATTTAAAAAAAAATGAAAATAGAAAGTATGCGGGAACTAATAAAAAAGTTCATACAAATATGAAATAATGAGTGTAACCCCACACACAATTTATTATTATTATTATTATTATTGTTGTTGTTGTTGTTGTTGTTATTATTATTATATTCAAAGGATACATTCCGACAATATATTAAAACAATGTCCTTCCTCCTCCTAAAATGATTCTTAATCTTAATCTGCATTCATTTGAAGAAATTTACAGCACAGTAAAACGTGGACAAGAAACTCTCATCAGTCTTTGTCAACCAGACATTTATTTTGAAAAGACAGTCTGACGCTTATACCGGGAGAGACGTGTTGCTGCCCGCGCCGCGCACAGGCTCGAGGACCGAGGACGCCGGACTGCTGCGTTGGACATGGCAGCCTGGACGGACCGCGGGTACCGGAGAAAGATCTGCACGGACGGCCAGCAGCACCGTGAGGAGGCGGAGCAACCAAACCGACGCAGCAGAATGAGTATCTGTACTAACCTCACACACTCCTGATATCATAATCAAATAGTTGATGAGAGAAAGTAAATGAGGATAATTTTTGATAATTAATCATTTTACGCCATTTGAAGAACACGAAACTACCAAACATTAGCTCTCTGATCTAATTAAAAATGTTAAGGAATAAAGAACACAACTTTTTGTGTTCAATTTGTTTAGTGCCTTCAATTTTGGTGTAAATTCAGGGCTTCCTCCCAAAATTGATACACGTTTTCCAGAAAAAAAGTTCAATTTCAATTTAAAAAATTGTTAAACATACATTTCCCCCTTTTTCATCGAAAAATCCATAATCAATGAATATGCAAATCATTTTTGTTTCAAAATTTTGCTGGTCACATGATGTCTCCTGTCATGTCTCTACTGGAAGTTTCAAGTTTCCACATCACACTTGCGTCACTTTCATACTGGCTCCAAACCGGCTGTAATGTCACAAATCCTGCCTGTATGTCCAGGTGAAAAACCGAAATTTAATGGGGTCACTGACAAACGTTCCTCCGTCCGCAGATGAATGTGAAAACAAACTCAATTCTCCCACACAATTCTGTACAGTAAGCTCAAATATCAATCAAGAAACAAGAATATGTTTCAAGAATGTGATAGAGCTTAAAATTAAAGTAAGCCACTTATGTAGATTTACAAAACACTTCTGGAGTGTGGTTACATGTGTGACTTTAACAATGCTTCCTTCACGTTTTTAACAGTGCATGGTTTCTCCAGAGATCCAGCAAGTCTGAAGGGAACTCCGTCAACATGTGAGGAAAACTTCCCAACAGGTATCTTGACAGCAGTGGTGCTTCTGACAAGCCATCTTGTTATTGCTGTTAGACATGCTAGACCTACTTGCTGCCCCTGCCCTGTGCTGGTTGGTCAATTTACCTGTTCAGTCCAGACTATAATAATACCTATTGGATGAAAACATTGCCAAAAAATATGATGAAGACATTTGTGGTGCCCAGAGGATGAATCCTAATGATTCCAATTCCCTAATTTTCATTTGCCTAACCTTTAAAAGATGTTCTCATCGATCTCAGCTGTACTTGCTGCTGTGCGTTTTGTGCTGTTTAACAAATGCTATCATGCTAACACTGCAACACAAGATGTTAAACATTATAGGCCTACCTGGAAAACATCAGCATGTTAGCATTGTGAGCACACTGACTTGAACATTTTGTTCAAAACGCCCATGTGCCCATAACCTCACAGAGCTGCTTCCATAGCTGTAGAGTCTTAATGTTTTTATTAATATTTCACCTTTCACGTCTATCATAAAACTAACAACATTTCTGAAGTCCTGCTCGTGTCCCTTTGGTGCTGCATTACGAAAATGTTGATTTGAACATACTGAAGGCTTCACTACCTTGAGTCCTGCCATTAGATGGCCAAATATTTTCACATTGTTGTTTGACATATAAAGAAGAAAACTACATCTTAACCTTTTTTAGTTCACTCGGTTGTGTGCAAAATTATTAAATTGGCCTAAAGGTGATTGTAGAGGAAAGGTTAATAATCCAGCTGGACTGAAATGTTATGTAGGGAATGGAAGTGGTTATGTTCTGTCAACCGATGGACGAGTCATAAGAGAAAACATATGACCTGTAAAATTAAAGTGACCTTACTGCAAAGTTATGTGAGAGAATATGAAGGTGTTTATACCTTGAACCTGCAAGTTCTTTTGAAGTCACTTATTAATCTGTGAGTCAGTTACATAGTGTCATCATTAACTCCATTAAATAACTGGATGAATTATAGGTAGCTGATGTAGCTCAGTGTCAGTTTCTAGTTGTTCAGTTGTTTATTCTGTGTGGGTTTGTCTTATTGTTGAAATGTATCCTTAATATTCATCTCAGCTTTCTAAGCATTGAATGATACTAAATGCTTTAGATCACTCACTGTGATATGAATTTACTTCCCTTTTTTAACAATGTCTCCTACTGTTCCTTGTTTAATTTGAGTGTGTATTGTTTTTGTGCTTCTGTTTGGGAATGTACAACTAAAATTAATATGTAAGCAGATACCAGATACCTTGTTTCAGGTTTTCAGGTAAGAATTCTTTTCTACTAGTAGAATTTTCTTTTCTTTAAATACTATTGTACGATTTTATTATTTCGTATTTGAAAAGAGTACCTTTGTTGTAGCACTGGATTATGGGTCTTGTTTTATTATATCAGTTAAGTGTGTTTACCACAGCAGCAGAACCTGCTCAGCTCTTATTTTTGGCAAACATTAACAAGAAAGGCGGTCTCATCTTACTGTCGTTGAAGAAGGCTGTCGTTAAGAAAATATCAAATTATCCGTTTTTTAAAAATCATTCAATTTCAATCTATATTTTATTACATGTTTGCTGAGGTGAAAGTGAAGATTTATTCTTAAAGATAAGATTTATTCCTATTCTCTTTATAGCAATGTTTCCTTTGTTCTAGATGGTAGGCACTTAAAGAGTAAAACTGGGACTTGCAGGTTGTAAAACATCAAGTGAGGTGAAGGAATCTTTGATAAAATTACAAATCATTGACTTTGACAACACTCACCACATCAAAAACGTTTTCAGTCATATTCAGAAGAGTAAATATGACCCATTTTAGTGCCTAACTGATATGGAACCGACATCAGTTTTCAATTCAATTCAATTTAATTTGTTTAGTGCCAAATCACAACAAAAGTCATCTCAAGACACTTTCCATAGAGACCAGGTCTAGACCATACTCTTTATAATATTACTTATAGAGACCCAACAGTTCCCATCATGAGCAAGCACTTGGCGACAGTGGTGAGGAAAAACTTCCTTTTAACAGGCAGAACAGAACCAGGTAAGATGGACGGTTGGGTTGAGAGAGAGACAGAGAGACGGAGAGACAGAGAGAGATGGGGGGGGACCTCTGTAGAGAGAGGAGAGAGCACAAAACTACAAGAGAGGGAAGAAGTTGCATTAATCAGATACATTGATGGGTTATGAATGGATACACGTGGAGGAGAGAAAGAAGATGAGAGATCAATGAGAGTTTAAAAAAAATCTGACACCTTAAATGTGATTATTAAATAACTATAACAAGGTATGTCATGAGCAGGACATTTTACAATGTAAGAATAAACTTGATTTGTTCTGTGTTCAGCTCTGCCTGTGCAGTTGGATGTGGTTAGGGGTCCTGAGCGTCTTCCTGCAGACAAGGAATCACAGGAAATGCTGAGGGGGAAACTACGCATTCTGCAAGCTGACAGCACTGAGGTCAACGCAGTATTGATGGTACCTCTCAAAGAACACACACGCACACACACACTCAGCTCCTCATCCTTTATCAAGAAGTGTCTGTGGTCAACCTTGATTCCTGTGACCGTGGATTCCAATAGTAACAGCTTTCACATCAGTGATCTAAATTTTCACAGAAACCACTTCTGCAGTACAATCATCTTTCCCACTTTCCAGTCATACTGTCTGTTCATCATGTTCCAAACTCATGTTTTTCTTTTAATAAATACACAGCTGACATATATGGTAGACTCATCTCAGGAAATAATTTTTCAGTAATGGGCATGACTGGTTCATTTTCTAATAAAACAAAAAGACTACATTAGAATAAATAGTTCTTTTTAAAAAACCTGACCTGCACTGAAGAAAAATCACTATAAAAGTGAACTTTATTAAACTTTGTTCTATTCTCTGTCTATAGGAGTTATCCACTCATCTAATCTCCATCAGCAGTGAAGAAAAAGTTATTTTTGTGACATTCAAAACATTTGAGGAAATATGGAAGTTCACCACATATTACACAATGGGTAGGTCTGGAAGTAAATTAAAGAGTAAATAAGTTGTCAGTAACAGTGAGATTTAACGTTATGTATTTGCAGAATAGCATAATTTAAGTGATAATTATTTAAAAACTCTATATGATCATTTTTGGGGGCAATGTGTTACTTTTTAAGTTAACTGTTAAAAAAATGACTTCAGCATTGTGGCTGACCTCTGCAGGATGTCATGAAGCAGTCAGCATTAGAATTTAGTTTTCTGAGCTATCATGTACTGACAGGACACCAGCATAAAATTGTGCTGTTGCTGTCATTGCTACTGGTACTATTGCTGTTGCAGCTGCTAGTAAAAAGGATGCCAGTAGATCCAGATTGGAATACTGGTGGATTCATTCATCACCTCACCTTTGTGCTCGCTTCCTCTCCTCCAGGTTTCCTTGGTCAGTGTATGGAAAATCTGTTGTTTGATGATAAGTTTTGGCTCAGTTCTTTGGAGGAGGACATCGCTATTGAGGTTTCGATTCAGGAGGACACTCTTAATCTTATCTACAAAGGCATTCTAATGCAGGAAGGTAGGTGATAAAATGCAGTCTTTTGACTTGCACTGCAAATGAAAAGCCTTCTGAGCTGCCTTACTGCACAAAGGGAGATGCATTGTTCCTCAAGTGCTAATTTAGTCACAGCATTGAGCAGTGGCTGATAAAAGGTGGAGAAAGTGGAAAATATTACTTCCAGTATTTAACTAAATAATCTTAACTCACTGGTCCACTCACTTTCCCACGGCTCTCAACAGCATCTCATAGTGTTTAACAGTTTTGGAAGAAGTCAGAAAAAGTGGAAAATTAACCAAGTGCCTAAACAAAGTCATATAGACTGAGAGGTAACTCAGTGACTGGACAGTTTCGAGACCCACAGAACCCATGGATGAAAATCAAATTCTTGTAACTGACAAAAGTTCATGTAGTGCATTATTATGCCTTGTGAGCTGTAGTGGAGTGAGCAGTTGGCAGGGGCCCTTAATACGAGTCAATTTACCTGCGGGGAGTTTCAAATGCTTGCAGCATGTCTGCTGTTCTTCTGTTTCTGTCACGGATTTTCATAACAATAAAAGTGTACAGAAAAAAGTCCAGATCAGAGCGTTTCTGAAATCAGTTTAAAATCGAGACATAATGTGATACCATCATTACTAATGCCAGTCTCTCTCTCACACTAACACAATTCCCCTGAATATGGTCAGTCTGCCTCGGTCTCAGGTAGCAACCTCTGCTTTTTCCAAATTTAATACTGAACAGCAGTACTGAATGGATCCCTTCTTTTTCAAAGAGCAACCTCTCAAGCCTGAGCTGATCAGGATGCTAATAGATAATTATGCATAATTTTAGATTTGGTATATTTTAAACGAGTATGTTCTTAAAAAAATTCACCCCACTATACAGTTGTCATGAAAGGGAAAATCAGCTAGAGAGACCAAAACCGTTCTTTTTACCTGTAAACATGTTTGTTTCTGCCGTAAAGTTGGGATTTTTAAAATGGGGTCAAATGCAATTGACTTCCCTTTTGGAGACTGCCTCAAGTGGCCCTTCGAGGAACTGCAGCTTTTAGCCCTTCCGAGTTGGCTTCATTTTTCAGCCCCAGAGGTTGCTGCTTCCATGCTCAACCCTTACACAAAAGATATAGCCTTAAATAGTAGCAACCCCATCTGTATTATTGTTGGTGTGAGACTAACATCATCTCAACAGCAGTTTGCTTTGTTAAAATTCTAATTCTAATCTTCATTTTTTTTGGCAACAGCAGCTTCCACATAATGTTTTCAGTTTTGCTATATAGTTTTTTGATATGTGCAGATCATGGCATGCTTAATGCCAAACAACTTTTGTAAATTCAGTTACCTTTTTGCGCCAATTACTTAAAAATGATCTAGTACATAATACGCGACTGAAAGATAAGTCCCAACTTCATCAACATTACATCAAATCTGTGTGTGTGTCCTCAGGTTCATTGTTTGCTAGTTGTAGTACCAACCAGATGTTTGACAGCTCCACCTCTGGAGGTGACCTGTACCTGGAGCAGGGAGACATAGCCCAGTTTGAGCCTCCCTTCATTGGCTCAGGGTGGACCGTTCTCTGCCTGGCTGATGGAGCCCGAGGCACTGCACCCAAACCTACTCTTGAGCCGGTCATCCCATTTCATCAGTAAGTCAAACCCACACACAGGGTCTGCATGGACTTGCTATGGACTTGCTCGATACAGTCTCAATCAAGTGATTTTGGCTAGTCCCCCTGTACTGTGGCCCTACACTAGTGTCAGTAGTGTTATGCTCTGTGGTCATGATACTATCTATACACAGGTGGTTTCTCAAATCTGGTGCAGAAAGCATTTTAGTTGGTGATGGGAAACCTGCTTGTGACTTCCCTCTGCAGTTTGGTAAGTGCAGTAAGATATATTTTGGATAGTTTTGCACATAATGAATTTCAGAAATGTATCAAAATGCTAGAAAGCATTGATGTTTATATTGAGGGCTTATTTTCAAATATCAAGTTAAGATAAGATATACCTTTATTCGTCCCACAGTGGGGAAATTCACAGTCAATTAGTTAACTTAATTCAATGCCTACACTTAAACTAAATCTTCAATTTGTTATGACACGAAAATTTTAAGTGCCATTTCAACTTCATTCAACAATTTTATTTTATATTTGCTGCTTTTTATTCAACTGAGAGTTACTACTGTCTCCTTTCAGTAATTATAATTCAACTGACAACTCATCTTTTTAATGCACACACTTCAACTGCCAATTTAAATTCCCTTCAAAGGTTTCAGATCTTTACCTTTGAGCAAAAAATAATAACTTATTCAGCTCTTCTGAGTTCCAACTTCCATTGTTCATACTTACATTTCAACAGACAGTTCAGTTTATTCACTGGAAACAGAATTAAAATCTTTCAGGACCTACAGTTCAACCAACATGTCTAGCTCATTTTATTACTTACACTGGGATGATTCTATCTTCTTTCAATGCTTGAATTTCAGCTGAAAGTTCAACTTTACTCTGGGGTTATATTTAAATTAACAATTACACACACTACATCTTCAGCTTCTTACAGAATTTTAAACCATTTTAACGGCTTCAATCTCTTTAAGTAATCATATTTCAAACAGCCACCTGGCAGTGCTTTAGCTTTAAAGATGAAATTAAAAAAAACATCTATTGAAAGTGTCTGTTGGCAATGGAACAGTATGCCATAATGAAAATGAAAGCATGATGGTTGTAAATAGTCAATTTGGACAATTTTATCCTAAAACTTTACTGAAAGTTGTGGGATGTCTAGTCTCATTTTATCCTCCTCTTTTCTCAACTCTATTCAGCCAGAGGAGCCTGTCAGGCCACAAAGGCGTATGATGCTGAGGGCCCAGATGAGCTAAGCATCACACCAGCTGATCGAATCATCATTGTGGGATTTCTGGTGTCTTGTTTTGATTGGTTCACAGGGAGGAAGGAGTCAACAGGAGAAGTAGGTCTGGTCAAGACAAGTCTGGTGAAACCATCCACTGACATTTACAAGTGAGTGTATTACCAGTATTAATGTATTAGCCATGTTATTAAAACCCGCACTAAATTATTTTTGAATTGATATATTGCAATGTTGTTCTATTCTCTGTCACCCTTCCAGCTCAGCAGATATTTTTTTGGATGGAGAAGAAGGTACATTCTTCAGTCTGCAAGAGGATAAAGTCATAGAGGAAACAACTGACTTACTGAAGAAGAAATCTCAAAATGATACTGGTCATAACTACAAACTGGGTGAGACAGAAAGACTGCAGAAAGACTCACAGGTCACACTGATTTATACACATTTTCCATCTCCTTTCACGCTGTTGTATTACAGATACCTTAGGTGTAAGTGCATAGTAAATATGTAATGTACTGGTAAGTTAATACACACATATGTCAGCTGCTTATTAAAAATTATATGTCAATGTCTTCCATTATAGTTACAAATTACTAATTAATTAATTAGTCTTTACATGTTCTTAGTCAAGATGTAGTTGCTGACTTCAAGTAAAGTTGATGCCTTAGATTTATGGAGGAAGCTGTGTAATGTGCTGGACCATTCGTGATTTCTGAATCATGTTTTTTTTTTAATTTAACTTGATGTGAACTGAATTGTTGCATGAATTGCTTTTAGGGTATTTTCCCATTCACTTTCTTGTACTTTTTGTCCTTCAATCTCAGATATGATAAGTTATAAAGACTCTGAAAAGAAAACATCAAGTAAGTATTGTCACATGGATGTCATGTAAATGTGTTTTTTATTTCATCAGTAGTATATCTAAGTAAGTAGTGTATCTAAGTATCTTGTCTCCTCTGTATTCAAACCTTTTTCCTCATTCTTTTGCAGTCAGCTCTTTAAGCAAAGTTCATACTCAGCAATCTGACCTGAAGAAAGATATTCAGAGGTTTCTTGAATCAAACTCAGATTCTGTTGTGACCATGGATGGGAATCTAGAGGAGTCAGTCCTGGCTACAGAGGCAAAAAACCCAAGTCCACCCTGTTTCACAGTTCACCCAGTTGAAGAAGGAAACAACAACACTGAATACTTCATTCCCCTCTTCTCTTTTTTGGAAGGACAAGACTACAAAGCAGAGTTTCGCATCCTGTATGGACTGAGTTCTGAAATCCTTTCCTCCTCCACCTTCACTGGTCACTCTGGTGAGGATGAGCTGATTGCCTTCCTGGGTGTTGCTAGGGAAACAGCCAGAAAGAAGCGTCTCTTTTGGTCACAGACTCGCTTGTGCTTTCTGTTGGGTAAGCTTTGTGCTGGGAGGACAAAATTCAGCCAGGCAAGGGTTTACTTTGAGGAAGCACTCAGTGTGCCACGAGAAGGGTTCACGGACTTCAGGCTGTTGGCCAGCATCTACTCCAATCTGGCTGCCATATATCTTTTGCAGAAAAATAATGAATGTTTCTTTGCTCTGACAGAGCGACTTGTTGCCTTGCTATTGGGAATCCAAGACTGCCTGGAAAGCTTAGTGGACAACTCTGCTCTTAAATACATCCTCAAGAAAGCTGTTCTCTCTCACAACAAAATGGCGGAGGCTCGGGCTTGTCACCTATTGGCAAAGCACCACTGGACTCGTGCTGAGGATGTTCAAGTTGTTCCATATCTTGAGAGATTACTTGTTCTTTGTGCTGAAGCCCAAAGAACATGGAGCATCTCTCGCAGTCATGGATACCTTACCCTGGGAAGGCTCTACAGCAAACTCCAACTTCCCCACCTCAGTGTCAGTTCAGCCAGGAAAGCTTCTCTGCAGTCCTCTGCTACACTGACTGGCTGTCTCAGCAGCATGGTTCTAGTTTTGGACAGTGTCAACAGACTGAATGGGATCACAGAACAGGAAGCCTCCATCCCACCTCAAGTGGCTCCATATTTACACCAAGCCCTCTGTTTTACCAAAGTCCAAGAAGGAGGTTGTGACCAATACCATGTTTTGAGCCATCAGCTTACTGTTTGCCTCTCCCAACTCTTTTGCAAGCACAGAATGGTTGGACACGCTATCTGCCGTATGTATACTCTCATCATGAACAATCCACCTTCACAGCGACTCCCCATTTCTGTCCCAGAGAGAAACAGTGCCCTAATCTGGCTGGCATGGCTTCACATTGACAACAATCAGCCAGATGTTGCTTTGGATATCCTGGACTCACTCCTAGCTTCCATGCCAGAACACTGCACTACCCCTCAGGAAGGTCTGTGGGTTTCTATGGCTTGATGTATTAATCACACACATCTGAATAACCTAACCTAAGGAATGTAACGATTGATACTGTTGTTTGACACAATTTTCACACATGACAACACAAGACAGTTATGTGCTGCTCTTTATATTTATTGTTGCACTATAAAAGAGACATGCAGAGATAGAAAAGGGCACTGAAAACTCCAGATTGCATGCCTCCAAGCTGCAATGTTGCTGAGTGCTTTTGTGTTATTCATTTCTGCTGTAATGTGCAACTGTATTGTACAAACTAAAATACATACATTTTATCTCCCTTGTTCACTGATGATAGCTAAGGTGCTTAGTGAACTAACTAGTAGGCAAACTAAGCTAGTTCTAAGATTGATAGTAGTGGCAAACAGTGCTGTCTATTACTAGTACTATGAGTGAGTACCCTGGAGCAGAGACTTTTTTAGGTTCGAGGAACTATTGGCCAGAAAAACAAACTTTCAGACATTGTTTCCTCAGAGAAGGTTCCTGAGTCCCTAAAAAGGTTCCTGGGTTCCTGGAAAGTTGAACATTAAAGTTATTATGTAACCATCAGTTATTTATGTTAGTTTCATTTTGCACTTCATGGTTCAACATTCAACCAAAATTGAATTATTTGTGGTAATGTTTTACTATTAATATGTGCTGCTTTTCACTAATGCAGACTGCAGTCTGAAGGCACTGGCCAACGCTTTAGAGATGTAATCATATGATTGATTAAAAAACAATAAGCAGTGTGATTTTAGAGAAAAAAATATTTTGCATCAGGCTATTTCATAACTGTTATAGTAAATTTGTTTAATTTAACGCAAAGGTGTAGTCCTCAACATGCGTGGTGTGGCACTTCGATGCATGGGTGACCTCCGGAGGGCAGCAGAGAGCTACCAGGCAGCTATTGACATCTGCCAAGAGTATGAGGACATGCCAAACTGGGCTGTAGCTCAGGCTAACAAAGGTAATACGGCATATGTTTCTTAACAGATGGTTCTTCCTATGGACTTCAGTTCTGTCAAATGACTCTCTATCCTTATGAAGGGCTGTTATGTCTGAAGGCTGGAGCTAGAGGAGTAGCGCAGAGACACCTGACTGAGGCTGTGCAGCTCTTCTCTGAGCTGGATGAAGAAGGTCATGAGGCCAATTTCATCACAGTGCTGCTGGAACTGGGACAGCACTATGTGACGCAGCACCAGCTGGACTATGGACAAGGATGCTACGAATGGGCTCTGCTGCTGGCTATAAATGCCAACCTGTTAGACTGTGAGTATGTATGTCACACACTTGCAGTTGTTCTGTTTTAGTGTTGGGGGCTAAGGATGTCTTTTTACGTTTGCTCTTTTGAATAAACTGAATTGGGCTCATTGCCAGGCCAGCTCACTGCAACCAGGCACCTGTGCCATCTGTATGGGAGTGAAAGTCCAGACCAGGCCCAGTGTATTATCTACAGCCAACACCAGGTTCAGCTGCTGAGACGCACAGGAAACAGAAGACAGGAGGGAGATGCACTGGAAGCCATCAGCCAGCTCTACCTCACTCTGGGCACAGAAAGGTGTGTGTGTGTCTGAGTGTGAGTGTATGCATATGATTTTTGATTTTTTTTGCGCGTTTTACACAGTACAGCAAATATAGGCATTAAACCCACTGGGCTTTCTGTACAGCTTCTTCTAAGTGGGACACACACATGAATCTGTTGTCAATAGAGAAACAAAAACACAGCCATTTTGAAAATGAAATCACCTCTGCTGGTAGTTTAAAGGTGTTAATGATAAGTTAAAGTTTGAGACTGGAGTAGCAGGGCTTAAGTTTTTGAATGTTTTCAGGGCATACCGGGCGGCTCTCGAGTACACCAAGAGCAGTTTGGGTATTTTTATCGACCTGGGCTGCAGGGAGAAGGAGGCATATGGCTGGCTACAGGCAGGGAAGATCTACCACCTGCTGGACCAGACTGAACTGGTGGACCTTTATGTTCAGGTCTGAGAGCAGCTGAGTAGATATCACATCTATTTCACCTCTATCAGTTGCAGCACAATCTGTGAAACTTTTGAAACTCAACGGTGTTATGTTTGACCTTTATTTTTAATTACTTTGTTCCTCAGTTAATTCAAAATCAATATCTGCATGCTGTCTTGATCGATTCAGTAATGAAGTGTAATGTACCTTTCTAGAGCACTAATTCCATTAATACAACAGTCATTTATAATCATAGCAAACAGTGAATAGGGTGTGCCACTAGCCAAAGCAAAGAGTCAGCAAGCTGAATATATTATTAAATCTTTGTAAATAGCAAATTAATTTGTTTTTGAGCATTTTGATATTACTTCAAGTGAGGTAATGCAGTATGATTATTAGATATTTACAGCAAAACTTAGTCTGTTTAATGTTCTGGGAAACAGGAAAGCACTGTATTGTGTTTTATGTAATTATGTTTTTTATGAAAAGTGGGTAATAATTTAAATTCAGCATTTATGTTAGATTTAAAGTCAGTATTAAATTTCAACATTATTAACTTATTTTAGAGAAGATAGTTCTGCATTGCAAGTGTTTAAGCAGAAGCCCTCAGTGCCTGTAGCCCCATTCAGGAAAATAATCATCAGCTGACACTGCTCACCACTGTGCTTCTCAAATCTTCTGTTTTTAACACAAACAGTCAAGTTGAGTCAATTTTATTTATATAGCCCAGTATCAAAAACCACAAATTTGACTCAGTTGGCTTTTATATGTACAGCATACAACACTCTCTATGCTTAGACCTTTGATTTAGATAAGGAAAACTTACTTTCTTTCTTCGATCACTCTCTACGTCAAAATAGAAAAACCTGCCCTGGTGGTGGTCCAGTGGTTAGGATTCGGTGCTCTCACAGCCGCAAGGAGATTTAACAGACATTCATGCTTGGAATGTGACCGCCCCAACGACGGCCTTTTACCCTTGGCCCCAGGTGACACCAACAACTTTAACAACGGTTGTTACAACAGCCAGGAGCACTAATGAACTAGGTTATATCAATGACCTTGACAACAGCCCCACAGTGGTGAAAAACCTGGGATTCCTAGTTACACTGGGAAAGTCAGTTCAAACTGAGGAGGCCTCTTGGAGAATAGGCAAAACGTTTTCACGTATTTACAACCAAGTTCAGTTGCCCTAGATTTAGCCCTCCTTCACTAGCCATGACCTGGATGACTGAGAATCTTCATAGACACCCAAAAAATGAAGTTTTCTCTTGCAAAATATTTCTTGTCACTTCCGCTTTGCCTTTTTTTTTTTTTTACCTTCAATGAAAATCAACACTGCACAGATGTTTGACGTTAAAACGTCTACCAGCAGCTGAATGCCCCCCCCCCCTTTTTTGTAGGCTTTTAAGAAAGGCAGATAAAATTACCATATGAACAGGAGAACCCCCTCCCAAAAATTAGAAGTTTTATCAGAAGATGAACAGATGACTTCACATTTGTTTTTTTGTGCTGCCTTTGACAGATAAACTCAGATGAAAAGTTGTAGAAAGAAAGCTTCTATTTTTTGCTGATGTCATTGTCAGGTAGCTCAGGATGTTGCTCTAAGTACAGGAGACACCGGGTTCATCCTGAAGCTTCTGGAAGCTGCAGGAGACGTTTTCTTCAACAGCTGCCGGGACCGGGACAAGGCAATCACCTTCTACAGGGTACAGTTTGAATGAAACTGAGTCAACCATTCAAAAATGTCTTTTGTTACTGTTTACACTGCCTACTATTGTCATACTACGGCCTCATTATGGGGCACCCTTTATATTTATCTCATTTGGTTCTGGTATAGGTTTAGGCTATTTATCCCAGTTTTAGAAAAACATTACCTATCATGAACTATAATCTTTTCCCACTTCCTAATTTTTAGTTGTTAAGCAGCATTAAGCCTTCATTTTTTGCTACAACAGTACATATTATTATTAGGAATGATGGTAAAAAAAAAAAACCGTGATAACAAGGCCCACATTGTAATAATTCAGAGTTATTCCTTAAGCCTATTATAATGTCTTGTGTATGTTTGTGTATTCCACAATGTAGGACCGTGCTCTGCCTATTGCCGGGAAGAGCAGCAGCGTTCGGTCCAGACTGAGGTTGTGTAATAAGCTGACTGAACTAATGCTCAGTCTCAAGTTGTATGAGGAAGCTGTAGAGTTTGCTCAGACTGCGCTGGACATCAGTATCACTCTAGGTATGGAAAACCTTCAACAGAAAGTTTCTAATTTTCTGTTAGTTTAGGATTGTAACTATGGTTGCATTTGCCCTTTATGGAAAGCAAGACATAGCCCAATTGCTGCCATCCACTTGTCATATAATTCATAAAATTCAAGACATCAGACCACATGCAGATCTGGTATGAGGCTTCAAAAAATTCAGCTATCTAATGTCAAATGCCTCACTGCACTTACCCACAGTTTTTAGAGATTGGTGAATGTTAAACTTACACCATACAGGCAATGTAATGTTGACAGAACGTTGTGTTTGACTTGTCTAGGTATGTTATAAAGTGGTGAACTGCGTGCAAATACAATAAAGTGTGTCTAACTTCAAAATACTAATGTCACATTTGATATTTGACAGAAATAACATTCACCTAGATGTTGCAATATGTTATTGAGTTGGAGTTGGTAACTGTGGCTATACAGTAACATAAAATTGGACGGCCGACAAAATAAAACCTTTAAATTTTTATTTATATTATTACTAAAAGAGGCATTTTAAGTTTGTTACACTCCAGAAACTGACTGATTTTCATCATCGGTAGGCTGAACATTGACATTTAATATTATGTCATTTCAGGTGCATTTCAGGTGCAATTCCACAAAGTAGCACAACCTAGAATAACAGAACTAACTAGTTTGGTAACATCGAGCTAGGTAGGAGAGTTTCAGCAACCAGGCTTCCTTCAGCCCAGCTTTTGACTCGCAAATTTTTTCTCAACTGCAGTGATCTCAGCACCATTATTGGTGGTCAGAAGCAATATTATCATACTGAATAAAATCTTTGGCCAGCAATGCAGGAATCTGTTGGTAAGCAGAATTCGAGTAGGTCAGTGAGAAGAGTTTGAATTTATAATGTATTGACTTTAATGGAAGAGACCTTTGTTGGTTCCTTGGCTCATCCCCACTGCAGCAGCCACCTGGGCTCTGACTCTCTGATTTCCCTTGGTTAGGGGAATTTTTAATTAAACCCTGTCTTCACTACTGATCCATACCACAGGCTTTTTCTTGTGACTGGGAGTACTTTCAAGAAGACCTATACATAAAATAATTGGTAATGGTCTTCTTACAAGCACAGGTAAGCCACTGAACGTGCCATCTCAATTGCAAATTTACTACTGCAATAAACAATTTGCTTTTCATGTATACATAAAAACTTGGAGTGCATACAGCATACATCGCATGGAGGTCACTTGAAGACCAGAGGGAAAGTGGGTGGGGGAAAAGCAGGGCATTTAAATGGAAAGACACTTGCCCTTGTAGTCAGTAGTCACGCTGGATCGTCGAACAGTTATGTGTCCAGTGCTTTATTGTGCCGTGCAGGTACTTCACAATAACTACTGGTGCCTTTCAATGAGGAGGTCTGACCCTTAAATACCATAATAACATAAACAATCACTATTGCTATACAATAGCCAAGCCTACTAACATTACTATAATGTGAAATGTGCATAACAGCGTAATTTGGTAACATATGTAGTTCTAAATGCAAATGGGATAATATTACTGTTATTATAATGGGATATGGATATTCTTAGTTACACTTGTAAACTTGTACACCACTTCCTGATTATGGATGACAAAATAAAGCCTCACAATAGTACCTTTTTTATGTTACAGTCGCACCATGGCCACAGTGCCACCTCGAACTTGATTCCTGTGTTTCTAATGTGAGGGAATGACCTCTAAAAAAGTCCAATAAATCACAACTAAAATACACTAAGTGTTTTCAGGAATAAATACCATAATAATGATTTACATAATCTACAGAGCTTTGCCGGTAGGGGAGCTAAAAATGTCAAATTTATCCTGCTGGTGGCACTGAAAAAATCTGAAGGGTTCAACCCCTTTTGACCATGAATGTGCTCAACAGATTGAATGGCAAATCCATAAAACTGATTATGAAATATGAAAGTAGAAAGTTCATGTGTTCAAGTGTCCAGATTATAAGGGTTCATCAGAGAACCATAGATGTGCTCAGATCCCATGGCCATTAAGTTTCTTGTTGTTTAAGTATGAAAAACGGGCTTGGTTGCAGTGAGTATAGTTAAGGTCAGGGGGTGACCACAACCATTAGAAGTCTTCTTCTGGGAAGAATAAATATCTGTATGAAATTTCATGGTATTCTGGCCAGTAGTTGTTGGCATTTGTTGCTCTGAACCAAAGTGGTACTCAGGTGAACTGATAACCGATGTAACAGAGTAACACCCATTTTTACACAACAAGAGGCCCTGCCTCTCTCGTGTAAAATTATTTAAGAAGTTATCAAACTTACAAATATCCTACAAGTCATGTGCTATGCCTGATAACTGTGTCCACCTTTGTGTTTGGTTGTACATACAGGTGAGCATCTGAATGAGCGAGTGGCTTACCACCGACTGGCTTCTCTGTACCATTGTCTGGACCAGTGTGAACTGGCAGAACACTATTACCTGAAGACTCTGAGCCTCTGTCCAACACCTCTTGTATTTGATGAGGAAACACTGTACTATGTCAGGATATACCAGACACTAGGAGACATCATATTCTATGACCTGAAGGTAAGAGATTAAATGATGAAGGGATGTTTTCTTTTGAATCACTGAAATCATGTGAAACTGAAATTTACAACTAAAACTAATACAATTTGACACCCACAGAAAACTTGAGTCATCTATAAGTATTCCCTACATTTCTATGTGAAACAAAGCCCTAAATATCTTAAAATATCAGTTGATAATCGTCTTTCTTGATCTTCTTTACATTTAATTTTGCATCCTTGTCAACATATGATTGTTCTCTTTTATTGTTTTGACTTGGTTTGGAACTCTACTAGATGTTTCAGCTTGTTTCCACCAGAGGAACCATGGTCTAAATCAGTGTTTTTCAACCTTTTTTGAGCCAAGGTACATTTTTTTCATTGAAAAAATCACAAGGCACACCACCAACCGAAAATGTTAAAAAATGAAAATCTGTAGCCTATATTAACAATATAAAGTCATTCTTATCAAAGTGTTACAGTGTGGGACTTTTTTTGATTTAACTACAAGTTCAGCAATGTGGTAGCTAGCTTTAAGGGCTCTCTCATTTACCTTTGTGGTTTTTCTCATGAAAGTTGCCCGTTTCTCTGTGTGTTCACGCAGGCAAACAAAATAGTCCGCATTCTTGTTTTGAAGCGAAGGGTGTTTTGTTTGGAGATGGCGTTTAAGCTTACTTGGGACCATAGCACTGTTGGATAGCTTTTCACGACACACCAAGCACAACGGAGTCAGTGTCGTTGCATCCCCGGTGAAGGTAAATCCAAATGTAATATAGCTTTCGCTGTATTGCCACGCGCAAGAGACTTTGCTCGAGGTCACCGTCTTTGCTTTCTTTTGACCTCCACTCATACTAGGGCCTTCATCTGGGTCCAAATTTTGTCCAGGGCCCAGTTCGGAGTTAGCATTTTTCCTTTTCAAAAACTTCTCCATCACTGTCACCGTAGTCTCGCTAGCCACAAATCCACTGTCACTGCCACCTGTTGCATCCATGCATCACTAATTCTCTTGTCTCAAAGTACAAGGCAGTTAGCTACCTGCTACCACCTACTGATATGGAAGAGTATTACATGATTACTCTGCTAGTCAGTAGACAGCACAGACACTCGACAATGGCATATTATTTGCATCCATCCATCATCTGTACATCTGTACGATGTACGCCACTTAATCCTCTGCAGGGTCGCGGGGGGGGCTGGAGCCTATCCCAGCCGACTTAGGGCGAAGGCAGGGGACACCCTGGACAGGTCGCCAGTCCATCGCAGGGGACACACACAAACAAACACACACACTCACATACACACCTATGGAGAATTTGGAATATTCAATTAACCTCGGCATGTTTTTGGACTGTGGGAGGAAGCCGGAGTACCCGGTGAAAACCTACGCTACACGGGGAGAACATGCAAACTCCACACAGAAAGATCCCAAGCGTCCTAACCGGGACGCGAACCAGGGATCTTCTAGCTGTGAGGCCCCAGTGCTAACCACTGTACCAAAGTGAAATTGGATAATTTCCCACGGCACACCTGATAATCGGCACAGTGGTTGAAAAACACTGGTCTAAATTAAGTTCCTCAGTCACGGTTCCTGGTCACCAAAAAGTACCAGCTCAGACATTTGTACTTTCTAATGGCCCACAAACTATCAGGGAGCTTTCAGTGCTGAGCATTGCTAGGTAATTGAAAATAAACCTTGCAGCTGCTTCAACATACACTACTCACAAAAAGTTAGGGATATTTGGCTTTCAGGTGAAATTTATGGAAAATGTAAAAATGTTCACACACAGTGATATTATATCATGAAAGTAGGGCATTTAAGTAGAGGCATGCACTGGTGATTTCCTCATCTCAAATAATGTATTGAAACTAAAGCCAACAACAGTGGTGGGTATACCACAACAAAAAATGTCAATGTCTCCATAACTTGTCATGTGCCCTTGAGCATCAATTACAGCTTGACAATGATGTCTCATGCTGTTCACAAGCCAACTTATTGTCTGCTGCTGATGACACTCGGTGACACTCTAAGCTCAGTGGCCGCTTCCGTCTGAGAACATCCTGTTTGAAGCCTCGCAATGGCGAGGTACTGTTGATCAATTGTTAGGTGCAGTCTTGGTCTCATGATGTCAAAATGTGAACAGCATGATGAGGAGGACTGTTTAAATACCAATTCTAATTGAACCAGGAAATTTATTGGTCAATTCACGGATCAAATACCTGTTGTGAATTTTGCCGTTAAGCTCCTTGTTAGAGAACAACAACTTGTGCAAAAAGTACTGAAACATTCAACAGTTGGACATGTTCATTCAAAAGCTTACAGAAGGTCACATTAAGTTCACCTGTAAAGGTTATAATGCATTTTAGGTTCATCCTGAAATTTCACCCAAAAGCCGAATATCCCTAACTTTTTGTGAGTAGTGTATCTCAGGTAATTCTCGGAAATTATGTTCAGTCCCAAGTCAAAGCACACAGGTCTGAAGTCAAGATCATCAAGTTACAAGTCAGGACCAACAAATCCCAAGACCAACAAGTGCCAAGCCAAGTCCATGTCCTAAATTTTGTGTTTCAAATCCTAAACAGGTCATTATGCATCAAAGTTAATCATCTCAGTCAGTCAATTCAGATTTCATGAGGTTCATAACTCAAGTCTAACACAAGTCTAAGTCATGTGACTCATGTGACTCCATGTGACATCTCTTAGTTAAAGGTGCCGGTTTTTGGCACATTACTGCTACAAACTATTGATCAGCAGAATAATTAAAAAAAAACAATAGCAAAAATTTGAATTGCTTCCCCTGTGTGCTCATGTGCATGCATGTGCATGAAACAAACATAATGGTGACCCACTTGTAAAAACATTACTCCATAGTGCTACTAGTGGTCAAAAACAGTGCACCTTTAATAATATTAACATGATCACCGATATATCTTCACCTGTAAAGTTGCTTCTAAGACAACCAAGATAACAATATAAATTAATAAAAATAAAGTAAAATATAAAATAATTAGGCTCTCAGAATAACAGAATAAAAAATTGCAATCATGGCCTCTCTTGGCTTTGGTATTCATGTGTTTATAGGCAGCTATTCATGTGAAGCATCCACTGTATTGTATGTATGAAATATAATGACTAACAATGTGACTAAATTGTACTTCTTTAAGGGACTGTACAGTTTTCTGCTATCTTTCCAGGACCCATTTGATGCTGCAGGCTACTACCACCTGGCTCTAGCTGCGGCCATGGATCTGGGCAACAAGAGGTTTCAGCTGCAGCTGTGCACCCGCCTCGCCACCATCTATCACAACTTTTTAACAGACCGGGAGCTCTCTCTGTTCTTTTACCAGAAGGCAAGAGGATTTGCTGCAGAGATGAACATAAGGAGGATTAATATCTCACCACATCAACATTATAGTAACACAAAGACCACTGGACAATAGGAAAGATACTTTGGGAAGAAACTAAACTTTGCTAAGTCCAAGAAAACTTTAGCAGATGGTTAGATGAATGTTCTTTTTTGGTACAGAAAAATCATGTTTCATGAGAAACCTTACATTATGAGTATAGCCCAGATTCACTGATCTTAAAGGAAAGCTGTTTTTAAACTTTTTTGTAAGAGATAATGAAGGTCAGGGTGTCCAAGATGTCTGTTCAGTTATCTATTGCATTGTAAAACTGTATGTGCATGAGTTTCAAAATTTAATATTCCACTTTCTTTTTTTTAATCTGCAGGAACTAGATAAATAGATAAATATCATAAACCTAGCAGAAAAAGGTGAAAGCTGTAAGTATATGTATATTTTTGCTTTTAGAAAAATGTGTTGATGTGTAAGATCCTTTATGATTTCTTTTTTCAGCATGTAGAAAATTTACTTTCTAAATTTGGCACCATCTTGTGGAAGTACAAAAACAATGACAGACAGCGGCATACACCAGTAATTCCTTCTGTCCCTCCCCACTGTGTGTCTGGGGAGACCAGAAAAAAAACATAAACTGCAAAAGATTTGAAACCTTAAGATAAGATATTCCTTTATTCGTGCCTCAGTGGGGAAACAGGTAGTAACTTAACCTATTGTGTTTTATAGAAAGAAAGAGTATCACACCTGCTGTCCATTAAAGTCCAATGAAAACTGCCATATACAGAGTAGTCTGTTTCTGTCACAGAATCTACCATGAACCATCCATCCATTATCTGTACATCTGTACGCCGCTTAATCCTCTGCAGGGTTGCGGGGGGGCTGGAGCCTATCCCAGCCGACTTAGGGCGAAGGCAGGGGACACCCTGGACAGGTCGCCAGTCCATCACAGGGGACACACAGGACAAACAAACACACTCACATTCACACACCTACGGACAATTTAGAATATTCAATTAACCTCAGCATGTTTTTGGACTGTGGGAGGAAGCCGGAGTACCTGGTGAAAACCCACGCTGCACAGGGAGAACACCCTACCATGAACCATCTGAACAAATAAAGTCTCTGCTGTGCATTGTAGAAATGAACAGATTAAAAAGATTAAGATGAGTAGGAGCAGATGTGGGTATTTTCTCTTGAAAGACTGTAGTATTATGTCATACTAGTGACAGACAGTTTCTTAATGATCCATACTACACTCCACACTCACAGTCTGGGAGAATTTGACGGAAATGAACATTTTACCACATTTGCAGTGGGAATTCGTCATCCTCTGCTGCAAAATTACCAAGCCGATTCCACTTATTTATGATAACAGTTATTATTGATAACAGTTGTGACTGCAAGTGTCGAACTGCTGAACATGTTGAATAATGACCATGTATCAGACAAGGAGTCCTCCAAAGCTTCTATGTAGTCTTCTGTGTTAATAAGACGAGGTGGCCGAGTAGTTACGGTGATGGACTGCAAATCCATTGTGCTTTGTGGGTTTGAATCCCATCCCTGTCGATAATATAAGTTTGAGAATTTCCCAGTTTAGGACAGTGAAGTATATCTACCTATGTTTAACCATATGAATATCTGAGGTCACCTGGGTAAGCTAGGATTCCACAACTTCCAAAAGAAACCAGGTAGCAAAATGGAAACAGTCTGCTGTTTTTGGTCAGACTGACCTGCGTGTTAAGAAGTAAAAGAGTCTTTGTAGTACAACATAGGTGTATAGAAGAAGACTTAACAGTAGCAATTTATACCATATACTCATTAGTAAAATGTTTACTGAGGTGATAAATCAAGTGAGAAGTAGAATCATTTTCTCATAAGTTGACATACAATCAGACTACTTTTTGCAACCGCTGGAGTTGCCAGCTGTTGCCAGTAAAATAATGCAGGTTTAAGGCACTTCTGCTTTGGTTTCACTTCTCAGACCAGGAAGCTCCACCAACTCATTGAACTGTCTATCAAAGTACTCCTGTGATAGTATATCCACTGGTACAATGCAAAATGGAATTGTGACGTTACGTTTGTGAACAATCCTAATCATTTCAATGGCTCTGGTTCGTATACAGGGAGCCAAATTGTTCTTGGTGAGAACTGTTCTTTTGATAGTCGTGGCCAAATTTCACTAACCGAACTGCCAGATGGTTTGTTAGACAGAACCATCTGAGAAGTCTTCTTTTTAAACTGTTTGAAAAATGGCAGGCACAGGCACAGGTGATTAGATGACCCGTCTGTCTATCACTGTCTATCACGGGCTAACATCAACCAGTCAGATTAACAAACTGTATGATGTAGTAGAAGAGCCAGTCGGGGAAAGAACAAATACATCTTCTCCATCAAGTAAAGCCTCAGTGCTGCTCTTTGCTCTTCCTTCAATGAGGAAATACTCAACAGTTCTGATATAACCAATGCTATAGCAGTATTTAAGCTATTCTCTTTACATTCTTATTTAATTCATGGAAAGGTAACTTTATTTACATAACACATTTCATACAGAGCTTTCTCTGTATTAATTCGCAATAGCAAATTCACTGACAAAGCAGAGGGATATGGCGTCTTCTTGTACAATGTTCACCGTGCAGATAACTGACATTAGGTCTGGCAATACAGTTTTAGTGCTGCTACTAACCTAGTCCACATATGTGAAATGAAATTATATCGGTGGGATGTCAAAGTTTGAATCTGATTCAAATCTTACCCTATCTGTATTCTAGCAATTATTTTGCATAGAAAACTAGAAACCCCTGCCACCTGAAAAAATGAAAAAGAAAATAATGCAGCCATAAGATCCATCACTCAACAGGAATTCAGCATACTTTCTGTTTGGAGATGGCCCGTTCTCTTTTTATCTGCATGTGTTTCCTCCGGGTGCTCTGGCTTCCTCCCACAGTCCAAAGACATGCAGGTTAATTGGTGACCCTATATTGCCAGTATATGGGAATGTAAGTGTGACTGGTTGTTTGTCTCTATGTGTCAGCCCTATGAACTGGCCATCTGTCCAGGGTGTTCCCTGCCTCTCACCCAATGTCAGCTCGGATCAACTCCAGCCACCCTTGAAGAGGATATAAAAAAATAGATGGATGATTGCTGTTATATTGGTTCCCAAATAGCCTGTATGTTGGTGTCAGCATGTTTTCATCTGTCATATCAGCAAAACATTTTAGACCTCCATTTTGCACTTCTAGCTCCTTTTGCATTATAAAAAAAAAAGTAGAAGGGCAAGCAGCTCGTCCAACATAAAAACTCAGAATCCGCTTTAAAACCAAAATTACCCATTGTCCTTACATGATGAAAATCACTTACCAGCACAAGGACTGTTAAAATCACCCCACTCAAACCCTTCCATTTCTTTAAAGCAGTGACAGTATTTAAGAAATGTAATGATTTACTACTATATTTTTATGTGTTTTAATGTATGTTTCAGAGTTTTTTTTTTGTTTGTTTTTTGAGAATTATGAGGGTATAGGGTATTGATGGCATTGGTCTGCTACACTGTGATTCATATTACAATCACTGGATGGCGCCAAAGTATGATCTAGCCTATTGAATAATGGTGGCCCTATTAGAGACACAGGACACAGGAAAAGGAAAAATGGTTGGATAAATATTGCAGAGTGCTGTCTGCATACCTCCATCCCCTTCAAAAACAATGTTTATGCCTGCTGAACAAGGAGCCCTGTGTTTCCTCATGTGACATACTATTTCAAATAAACACACCCATGGCTGGGTGAGATACATATGCCTCTGCTGACACCCCTCTTGTCTGTGCAAACAAACCTGGACTGTCGTTGAACCATGGATATGAGCAGTCCACAGCCAGCTTCCCCTCTGTGACCATAGAAAAGCAATAATTAAAATCAGCCTCACATCTGTAGTGTGTCTGTGTGTGTGTGTGTGTGTGTGTGTGTGTGTGTGTGTGTGTGTACTCCTATCTATGTGAGAAGCAGCGAAAAGACACTGAGAGAAACAACATTTTTGCTAAGTGAGGTCATTTTGGAGCAGGGAAAATTCCACTTTTTACAACCTGAGTCTTGTTTTTGTAGTTCTGTCCATCGTTCCTGGCAGCTATGATAGCTTTATTTATCAGGGGGAGACAATGACTCTGTCAAAGAGATGACTGAGGTGATTGAGTATGTAACTTTTTAAAGAAAAAAAATAACACAGTCATCCTCCTACTAATAAATGTTGGGTGTATAAGCAATAAAACACACCCTAAATTCAATACACACAGGGGTTTGGCTGCTACAGCCTTATTGGTCTGTTGGTGTATTTCCATAGCACCAATTTCTCATCTTACTCACCACTTTGCTGAGAACAATTTCTCATTTTAAAGAAATAGTTGGACATGTTAGGAAATACCCTATTTGTTTTCTAGTGGGGAGTTAGATGAGAATACTATTCTTATCTCTGTCAGTTAAATACTACAGACGACAATCAGCAGCTGGTCAGCTTAGCTTAGCATAACGAGTCGAAATAGTTAACTTGACTCTGTCCAAAGTTAACAAAATTAAGATCAGCATTAGGCCTAAACTAAAGTATTTATTGTCTACCCTTGGAGGAGTGTGTTTGAAGTCAAGCTGGCAGCACACATGTACAATCAATCTCCAGTCAACATGCAGCACCATACTCAGCTCCACAAACACCGGAACATACACACCAAGAGCACACTGTATGATACCAAAATACTGCACATACCCAACGCAAAGACTCACACTCTTTGTGAAAGATGTGGTTTGGCACTGCTTCCTCACTGTCTCCTCAAATATCTCCTGGACAGGATGGGGCTGTCATCTGAATTTAACAGACAGGTTACCCAACCAAGTTGTGATGCCACAATGGAAAATAGATTCACCGACTGCCCTGTGAAACAATGACATAATGCTTTATGCACCCCATGGACCCTGAGCTTCATAGAAAATGCAGGCATTGATGAATTTGTGAAGAAACTTCACTACTCCACTTGATGAGGCCATTGTAAATGAGAATCAAAATGAATACCTCAGTACTTGTATGTTGTTACCTGCTCAACTCTCATCTGGTTGTGCCTTTCAAACCACTGCACAACGTATTCTATCTCTGACTTAGAGATAATGATGTCAGAGTCTGTTGTCTGTAAACTGAGTCAGGCTGTATCATCAGAAAATTTGATAATGTACTTTTTGTGTTCTACAGTCATTTGTATATAATGTGAAAACAAAATTGGAGCTTACACAGCCTTGAGGCGCTCCAGTTCTTAGCCTGTATGTCAGAAAGAGCTGACCTGACTTTCACCTGCTCTTCCTATGAGAAATGCATGGTACCATCTGATTATATAGGGATTCAGCTCCATCTATTTTAGCCTGTTCAACAGGGTCTGAGGGAGTATAGTATTAAATGCTGAGCTAAAGTCCATAAGCATTAGTCTTAGCCTGTTGTCCTGTTGGATCACATGTCACAGTAATAGACAGGTTTCATCGAAACAGTCAGTCTCTACAGAATCAAAAATTAGATTAATTATTGAGGTAGTTTGCTTTTCCAGTTCATTCAGTACATGCATTTCCCACTTGTCAGAGTTAGTCTCTGTGGACAGCAACATAAAATTCACACGTGAAGACACAAGACACATCAGTTTGGCCTTCCTGGACTGCAACGTACAGATTGAAGAGGACAAGAGCCTTCACGTTGAGGTGTATAGAAAACCTACACACACAGATCAATACCTGCTCTTCGACTCCCACCACTGCCTGCAGCACAAGCTTGGAGTCATCGGAACCCTGCACCACCGAGCAGAGAACATCCCCACAAGTGAACAGGCCCAAGAGAAGGAGCGGAAGTACTTGAAGAATGCACTCAAAGCTTGTGGATACCCCAACTGGACCTTTGTGAAAACAGCCACGAAATCCAGGAAGAGTATCAACACCACAGGGGAAGAGGAGAGGAAGAACAGACGCAACAACATTGTCATACCATACGTGTCTGGAGTATGTGAGAAACTCAACAAGGATTTTCAACAAACATCACATCCCGGTTTTCTTCAAACCAAGCAACACACTCAGACAGAAACTGGTCCAGCCCAAAGACCCTACGCCAAAACACAAGAAAAGCAACCTGGTGTACGCAGTCCAATGCAGTGAGGACTGTGCAGATTTATACACTGAAGAAACCAAACAATCACTCAACAACTGGCTCAACACAGGAGGGTCAATGCCACAGGCCAAGATTCAGCAGTTTTCCTCCACCTCAAGGAAAAGGGACACTCTTTCGATGACAACAATGTACATATTTTGGACAGGGAAGATAGGTGGTTTGAAAGAGGAGTGAAAGAGGCCATCTACGTCAGAGTAGAGAAGCCATCACTCAACAGAGGAGGAGGCCTCAGACATCACCTGTCTCCCACCTACAATGCTGTTCTTTCATCCCTTCCCAGGAGAGTTAACAGCCACTAGACCTCATGTGACAGTGTTAATGGTCATTCACACTTGGCATCAGGTGACTCACAAACGACTCATAACAACTGTCGTTTAACACCCAGGAGCACCCGCATACTAAGTGGTATCAATGATGCAGTTAATGATTCCACAGAGGTATAAGTACCTGGGTCTCCATGCCAGTCAGTCAGAACTGAAGAAGCTTCCCGGATGAGAAGTGAAACATCTTCAAGAATCTACACTAAGTCCAGTTGCCTTTGATTCAACTTGCACTTGTATGACTGCAAGAAAGTTCACGTGAGTTCATCTCAAGGTAACAAGACAATAAAACTGCAATTTCATGATAGATTTGTATGAGCAAGCAGTCACAGCTGCTCTCAGCAACATTTTTGGAGTGAATTTTACCAGTCCTCCAATACTGAGTTAGTGTACACATGTAGCTGTATGAAAAGCTACACCACCACCAACATTTCATATCTATCTAGAGCTTCAAAGCTAAATTAACCACCAGGACAGTGTACCAAAAATGTGATGGAATGGTTTGTATTCAGGCGAGCAGCGAAGGAATACATTTAACTGGTGTTGGTCATTGCAATAATAGTAAGTCAAAGGTATAAGTGTGGGTGTGACTGCATGGTCTGGTCGTCTTAAATTGCCCTTACAAGGGGACAGTAATAAAAACATGTCCTCATATCCCCAGTCTACAGGAAAGAATGAATGACTTCATGTTTTGGAAAGAAAGAAAAAAAGCAGCAAGCACATGGAGTTGACTGCAGCCTGAACACACCACTGGGCCGCCAGTCACTACAACAACTACATTTATAGCTACCTCTGTCTCTGGGATTCAAGAATTTGTGTTGTGTACTCATTGGTTAAGAAGGCTTACAGTCTTCTTCCCAATAATACTGCTCATATGATTTTTCTATACAAAACACATGAAGTGTTTATAAAATACAGTGCTTTGATAAAGATTAAAACTAACAACCTGCATATACAACTAGAGCTAAAACAATTGGTCAGTTGACAAAGACTGAATTTGTGTTTAGTTGTCTTTCTGTTATGTTTTTTGGATTCAGAACACAGTATTTCCTTTTATGCAGGGGCAGAGCATGTACATATCAGCAGTCTGCTCGCAGTCAGCTGTGGACTTTGTTTACAGGAGACAGGAGAGATGTGAGTTGATTTCAGGCCACATAAAGTGTTTAATGAGTCAGTTTGTGCTGGCAAAAAATTTGTTTACAGAGGCCCTGTAAAGTTCCACATCCATCCCAGAATCCCACCCCTGTTCATGCAGGTGTCTGACCAGCAACTAGTGGCAGAAACTAATAGAGGGATCCAGGATCTCTGACCTGCTTTCCACTCACAAACACTACCATGTTTTTGTTCTTTCATTTTCAACCATTTTCACAGTGACATAGGGAGGAGCCCCTCTCTTTAGTTGGCCAACTGGAGTTCCTGTTACTTCTTTGTGGGTTGCACTTCATTTTATGTTTGATTCACAGTAGTTGCATGTCTTCAGACAAATAGTTTTGGGAAGTACTAATGGGTATCAATCTCACATCTGTGTGTTCAGTACAGAGCTAGAGTCAGGATGTGGTTAGTTTAGCTTAGCATAAAAAGTGTAAGCAAGGCAAAACAGCTAGCCTGGCTCTGTCCATAGCTTCAAAAAACACCTGCCTACATCTGTAAAGCTTACTGATTAACATGATATACCTTCTTTTTTAAATTCATACACAAACAGAAATTTGAAAATGACAATTTTCAGTTTGATAAAACTATTTCTTTGTACAAAGTATACAGATACTGAGGTTATGTCCTTAATTATTTCTGGGAAATTAGATTATAAACCAATAAGGAACTAGGGCTAGGTAGAAATGCATGACACTATATTTTTCATTTATTAAAATACGTCATGCTTCCAGTTGCTGTTACTGGCATAGACTGGATAAAACATGGATGTAGCCATAGGTTTCTGAAAAGTGACTGTGAAGCACATTGTGGGCGGCTCTCCACCATGGCCATGTTGCCAGTGCCTGACTCCGCCTAACTCCACAAAACCAAAAATGAGCTTGTAGGTGGAAAGTTTGTCTAACGGCACCGCAAACACCCAAACATACACACCAAGAACACAGCACAGATGTCCCACGACAAGATACCAGACAGCTGGGCATCTTGCTTGAGGGCTAGGCCAAGGCTAATTCATTAGACTAATTGGCTAGTTAATGGAAAAAAAACTGGAACAAAGACTTTTTGGACAGTCTGTTAATACAATTTACTTCACACAAGTCCTATTAATTATCCAATATTTGAATGAAAAAGTATCCAAAAGGCAAAAACACCACAAACACAACTGAGATATCAAGTTCAATGGTTCAAATTTGGTTAGGTTATTTCTGCTGTAGAATTGGGGATTTTAATATGAGAGTCTAAGGGTATTGACTCGCTTATGGAGCTGGTCTCCAGTTGCCATTTGAGGAACTGCAGTGTTCAGCACTTTCAACTTCCATCGACATTGACTTCACATCTGTGGTAATGACACCCAAACATGCCAACTGGAGGTCACTAAAATCAAGGTTGAGCCTGTGCGTACATATGCAGACATAGACTTCACAGTTTTATCTGGGCCTCTGCAAGATCTGACCAGTAATGACATGTATGGCTGCACATCATCATGCAACTGCTAGGTGTCAAGGTAGTGTCCAGAAAAGGATGTCAGCCTTGTAGATAATCATAAGACCTTCTGGGGAACACCTGGTCTGATGAAGAGAGATATAGCATTCAGTCCACTTTGGATGGAGTTGCTTTCATATCTAGGAATCTTAAATCTGAGTTTAGTAGTGGACCAAAACCATGACAACCCAAAGATGATTTTGAAGCCTTGTTCTTAGTCTTTCACACCCAGTCTGGACAACACTGCAGCCAATCCTATTTGTTGTAGCGTATTGTGCTCCTGGTCCATACTAGAGTTTCGTGAGTGAAGTAACTATTGTAAAATCACAATTGAAATGAATATCAAACTGCTCAGTATAGTTTAGTAAGGTTCTTCACCTAAATAAAAGAGCATCTAAAGTTTTAAATGTTTTCCTGTCTTCAGTTTCCCTATTCACTCATCCATTTGTCCTGGTGGTGAAACAGCATGTCATCACTGGAAATAACATTTACAGTTGTATGAAACTCCATGAAATATAGATAATTCAAATGAGGAGTTGGTTCATTGGGAGGACATAGCCTACACCAGACAGTATTTCTAAAATCTTGGCGACAGCATCCTCTGTGACTGTCCACCCCTACAAGACATAAGGGAGAAAAAAGTGGGTTTAAAGTTAAAGCTAAAGCGGGATTCTGAAGTCCTACACATTAGTCAATCATCAGGGACTGAGCTCGGTCGCCACGCCTTCAGGCGCCCAGCTGCTCCTCACATCTCCTCCCTCTGTAATGTCGTCACTGCTAGGGGCGCTCTGTCCACTGCGCCTGGCCAGAGAAACATCTCGCTGCACTGGATCCCCTCAACCTACAGCTGGACGCACAGCGACACTGTCCAAGTTCTAATATAAGGTTCGCTTTACTCTGATGTATTGTGCAACATTAACGGCACATCTATCGTTCTGTCTTGGTGTATGTGGATTTTCCTGTGTAATGTCTCCTGACAGTGAGGAGCAGTGAGGAGCCAGGGAGTATGATCTCCGCCTGAACTTTTCTTCACCTCTCTTAGTTTCTTTCAAAGTCCTCCATTAAAACATGCAGATCCTGCTGTACACAGCGGTGTTCTTCTACCTCCAGGAGTCTGCCGGCGCGGAGCCCAAAGACAAATGTCCAACACGGTGCGATGTGAGTACCTGTCCGAGTCCCAGCTGCCCCAGCGGCTACGTGCCGGACCGCTGCAGCTGCTGCCTGGTGTGCGCCCGGGCACAGGGAGAGCCGTGCGGCCGCAAGGACGACCTGCCGTGCGGGGACGGGCTGGAGTGCAAACACCCGGCGGGCAAGCGGCTCTCCAAGGGCATCTGTCAGTGCAGGTTTAGCCACGAAGTGTGCGGCAGCGACGGTAAGACGTACGGCGACGTGTGCCAACTGAAGGCGAGCAGCAGGAAGGCTCTGCAGCAGGGACAGCCCGGCGTCAGCCAGACCCACAGAGGAGCGTGCGACACCGGCACAGGTACGATCCACGCATCGGTGGCTTGAGTTGGTAAAACCAGACAGTCTATAGAGAGCACATGGCAGGACCAAGTATTTGTAGAACCCAAAGCAGTGCCTCTTCCAAAACTACTCACTCTGCCGTGCCTTTTAATCTTCTTTTGTATCATTTTAATTAATGCTGAAAGGTCAAGTCATGGGTACAATACAATACTCCCCAAAACAGTTTTAAAATGAACAACCACAATTTAAAAAACAGAGCAAAAACATAATTTCTCTTTATAAAGATGAGTTAAGATAAGATAAACCTTTATTAGTCCCACAGTGGGGAAATTTTGTTTTACATTTATTGAATGAATCAAAAATAATTCAATTCAATTTTATTTGTGTAGCGCCAAATCATAACAGAAGTCATCTCAAGGCACTTTCCATACAGAGCAGGTCTGGACCATATGCTAATATTATTTATAGAGACCCTACAGTTCCCATCATGAGCAAGCACCGAGCGACAGCAGTGAGGAAAAACTTCCTTTTCACAGGCAGAAACCTCAGAACAGAACCAGGCTGTAGAGGGGGGGCTATCTGCCTTTTCTGGTTGGGTTGAAAATAAAATAATACCATAACCCTTGTAATGATCACTTTGGGGCTTCCAAGACTGCAGGTTTCTTCTTAACTGTAAATTCCACTTTGTTTATGCCATGGACCAGGGAAAAAAAAAAAAAAAACTTTTATTTGAGTTTGAATGAATTTGAAGTAGCAGATTATAAATTCAAAGGAATTTGAATGCAGCTAAAGTATAGCCAGATCCAATATATGCTGTAGAAATATAGCAAATAGCCTTACACCTTATCTGGTGTCTAAACCAAAATGATTTCTCACATTACCTCTCAGATAGTTTTGTGTATGTATCTTTTTATCACGACACACTAGTTTTCTCCACCACTGGCACTGGTGAGGTGAAAACAGCTCTGTACTTACTGATAGTTCAACAGGGCATCAGTAAATACGAGAGACTACATTTTACAAACTACCCCCAGTGAAGCACAAGACACAATCCACTGTCTGTGATCTTGTTCAAATATTGAATTTGAACAGATCAGCCATCTTATATTTTCCGCATTTGGAGAGTAAGTTAAACTTTGAAAAGTGATAGTCCCACTGGTGTCTATTTCATGGAGCAGATAAATAGGCCCAGCTGATATATTGACCAGTCTTCGCTTATGACAGATTTATCTGTATCAGAGTGTGTGTTAGCTAATGAGTAATCGTAAATGCGAGTACAGGCATGTTAGATGTCTGTGAGACTGTTACACAGTTTGTCACCAGAGAGCACTGACATGCTTTTGTTACAGTTTGCGCAAGCAAGGTAGTAGGGAAACACGAGGGGTTGAACTCAAATGCAGACAACATAGGCAGGACTGGAACAGTTCAATGATTTATCAACAAAAGCTAATGCACGGCATACTTAAAAGTCAAAACCATAAATGACAGCCCAAACTGGCATCCAAATCCAAATGGGAGTAAGCAAAAGTCCACAAACATGCGAGGTCCAGGAAAACAGAATAAAAAGTCCAAAACACAAGGAGAACGTGAGGAATAAACACTCATAAATACTGGAACACTTAACGCTTGTAAATTTCCCCATTGTGGGACTAATAAAGGAATATCTAACACAAGGCACTGGCCAAGAGACAAGGGAACGCACAGACTAAATACACAAGGGGGGGAGGATTTCAACTGTTTCAACATAAAACAGGAAATAACTGTACTATTTTAAGAAACAATTTTAAGCAACAAAAATGTTTTGTGTAATGTGTATGTGTCAATACATGAGATTTTTTGTCCCCCTTTGGCCTCATTTCAGGTCTCTTGTATCAAGTTAAAATGATGAGATTTAAGACTTTTTCATTTACACTTAGCCGCATGTCTTTGTTGATCAGATTACAAATCTGATTGTAATTCATCTTTGTTCTCTGACTGAAGTGACAGACCATGGATGTATTAATAAAATCTGACAGTGAGTGGGTATTTCCATAGTGACACTAGAATAAAAATTATGTGTCTTGGAGAAACAGATGTAATTATACCTTTCAATCTGCCTAGAAAGTGTCTCAAACCGTTGCTGGAGGCAGTTTAGATAATCTGTTTTCAGTCTGTTTTAAATGCTTCTTGGATGCATTTACACTTTGCTGTTTAGGAATTGGATACCTATCTGATCTGCTCAAGGTACATGAAGTGACTCGTGTAAATGGGTTCTTTGATTATCAAATACTGATATTGGTGTCAGCCTCAAAAACCCAGAAACATTATGGCTGTAGTGTACAATAACACTAATTACATTTAAACTCTTTTGTCCAATGCAAATGTGACACTGGATGACAAAATAACCTCAATACAAAGCCCATTTAGTACGCTTTTCTGTCTGTTTAACTGTCCAGTAAAAATGTATAATGAGTTTCCCACAGTGTCGCTCATCAGTAGAATGCACTTTAGCCTCCAACCACACCTCAATACAATTCTACAATTTCATTTAGCAGACGCTTTTATCCAAGGTGATGTACATTCACATGCCGATGGAACAGCCATTGGGGGCAATTTGGGGTTCAGTATATCGCCCAAGAGCACTTCGACACATAGACTGCCAGGGCTGGGGATTGAGCCACCAACCTTCCGATTGGTGGACAACCGCTCTACCTCCTGAGCTACAGCCGCCCCATCAATAATCTGCCCTGTGTCTTTTCTCAACTGTCTCTACATTAATAAGAGCCAGACTGATAAAATTTGGACACTAGAGTAATGTTTCACGACACCTATAAACACTGGTTAGAGGGCAGGTGCAGGTTTAGCAGCCTGTTAAATCAGACCTGAGCCAGTTATTTTGAACAGAGTAGACAGTAGTGATAATTAACCAAACCTCCACTAAAAAGGCTATTGTGTCCTACAGATGGCCTTGAAAGTTCCTCAACCCAAACACAGAGTTCATGTGTTGGAGCTGCTGGTTACACTGCAGGGCTCTATAAACATGAAAGTTTCTGTCAGTGTGTGGAGTGGCTTCATGAAACGATGTTCCTTTAAATATTATGAGGAGATTCTTTCCCAGTGCTGATGGTGGTCACACAGATGTATTTGGTTCTTGGGGGGGCTCACTCCATAAACTGTGACTTTAAAGCAGTTTGAATCATACTGCTTTCAGACTGTTGTCATACAGTCCTCTGGTCTACATTTCAAGACTAACCTTGCAAAACTAAATTCATATCCATTGCAGTCCGATGTGAATTCCCTATATTTTGACTTTTTGAGATAGACTACTTCATTATTTCTTTGGTCTTACCTTTTGAAACAGTTGTGTCTTTACTCCATTACTCCACTGTGGGACAAATAAAGGTATATCTTATCTTACTCCATCCATCAGGTCACTGTATGCCATCAGGCTGCCTGCAACTGTGACTCCACCCTGCACCCTATGACTCCAAGTCTGGTTCTTTCACTGGAATTTCCATGTTGATTCTGAATTCCTGTAGTTCATTAACTGCAGCTTGAGGGTTGTCGAAAATCTTACTTTTCCCATCCTTACCAAATATTTTCAGTCTGCTGTCTTTCTGTGATGAATCTGTTTCCTTACTTCCTTGTTCTTCCCACATTCCTTAAACACTTGGGTCATGAAACACTTTGGATTGTGTTCAGTATCAGGGATTGTCCTATTTGTTGTGTGTGAATTATGAGGCTCCTCTATGTGCACAGTAAGTTGCACATTTTTAAGTTGACTGTGATTTATAAAGGAAAAATAGCATTCAGCAGTGCATGCACAGTTTTATTTATTATTATCTGATTTGTTTTTTAGTGTACAACATTTCTGTAAGGATAAGGATACTATGCACAGTTTTTTAAAAGACACCCCTCAGTGACAATATTATACAACATTAAATGTAAAATGAAGTTGAAGAAATCGTTCATTATCAGCATTCATCCCATTATAATCTTGCCCTGTAGGGATCATGGATATCAAGAATACATTTCATTGTGAATTACAAAGATTGACATTTTGACCTAATGCTGGCATAAAGGTCATAAACTGTCCAAAACAGTGAGGGTTCATGCAGTGGGAGAACATGAATGTGCTAAGTAAATTACATGGTACCCTTCCCATTGGTCTGGAGTAATGGAATAACGAACATGAATACAAAATAGACTGACATTCATACACTCAGTGTCTGGAGACTAACCCTCACCCTCATGACTACTTGCCTAACCCTTAACCTGACCTTAACCTAAACCTAACCTAACCTAACGCTAACCCTAACCCAACACCACTGACCTAAAAATCAGCCTTTTCCAAATTGGGGATACGTCTTTTGTCCCCAATTATACCAGCTGTCCCCAATTAACTGGCCTGGCGTCTGGTGTGTGTCCCCAAAGTGCCCCCTCAACACACACTCACACAGATCCCAATGAGAGATATCGACTGAAAAAACAGGAAGTAACTGCCCAAAGCCCAAGGTTGTGGCAGACTCTATTTACATTTCCTTTTGATCACAGGGTATGTGGCTGGCGCACACCCACACACACATACCCACACACACTTGAACTATGTCACTGGAGCATTACATCCTTACAGCCGTGATAAACTATATATGGGTGACTGACCTACAAGTCCCAACTCCCAAATCTGTTGTGGTAAATCATCTCTCATGCCTACTTAGATTAGTAGAAGTGATTTTGAAGAAAACTGCTCAAAATTACCAAGGCAAAACTGAATTAATTTTTGCGTTAGGTTTGCGTTAAGTTTTTTAGTTGTGCAACCTTAAAGATAAGATATACCTTTATTCGTCCCACAGTGGGGAAATTCACATTGCACAGCAGCAAAGGTGATAGTGCAGTTAAATAGTAAGAAAGAACAATTTAAACAGGCTTAAAAAGATATTAATAAATTTGCATGAGATTATTTGCAATTTGCAATGTGAATGAAATATGTAGCTAGTATATACACTATGGGCTGGATGCTATTAAATATTAAATACTAAATACTAAATATTGCACATTGAAATTGACTGAAATGAAATATTGCACAGTGAAAAATGTTGCAGAGTGAATGGAACTGACACAACGACATAATGTACAGTCTATTGGGAGCAGTGCTGGTTGTACAGTCTGACAGCTGCAGGAAGGAAAGACCTGCGATATCGCTCCTTCACACACACACAAATTTGCAGTTCGACTCCAAGAAGTTTTTCAGAGTCATTTAGTTCACTTTGGTTCAGCTCGTTTTGGTTTTCCGGCCTTTGTGACTTTATTTTTTTGCTTCAGTCACTCTATTCTCATCAGACTATTTTCACACAGCAGACAGTTGTTTTCAGTTAGAAAGCTCTGAATAACCTGCCCAGCACCAAACAGCAGATAGACACAGTGCTTTAAAGGTAAAATATGTTTTTCTTCAACTTGTAGCTTCGGCCATTGGTTCTTTAAGTTACGATACCATTGTACTCACCAAGTTAATTGCTGAGATCTTGGAACACACATCTGTGACGATTTAGGGGTTAATTCTTAATTGGACCCAGGAGCGAGACACAGTCGAGGGTCAAGGGGTAGAAGGGATTTATTAACCAAAAAATCTCCAGAAGACACACAAACACAAAAAGGTGTAGAGAGGCTGGTGGAGCGGAGTTGCTTCAGTGGTTGGTGGGTAGTAGGTGCTGAGGCTGCTGGCTGGAGACACACTGTGGAACTGGTAGGGATGAACACAGGGGAGATGAAACCAACGAAACACTGGAGAACCTGGGAATATTGGAGACACTGGAAACTCTGGCAGACCAGAACAATCAGACAGCTTATTAGGGAACACTAGAAACAAGGGGAAACAGGGAACACTAGAAACTCGAAACACTGGAAAACAGGAAGCACTAGAGAGAAAGTAAGGGGGCATGGAAAGGGGAACACTGGAAAACGGGGGAAGACAGGGACGACCTGGCAGCTTGCAAGTGAAATGAAAAGTCCTTTAAAGCTGCCAGTGACGAGGTGAGCTAGTAAAAGCACAAGAGTCCAAAACCATGACACACATCACTGAAAATGGACAAGACTTCAAGCACAACAAACTAGACATTCATGCAGCTTTAAAACCATTACCTGTGTCATGGCTACCAATATTCACATTTAATGAAAAATCCAACTGAAAAACATTAAAGCTGAATGTATTTTTTTGGGTTGTGCATAAGACTGACATGACACTGTTATAACCATGACATGCCACCTGTGATGAACATGAAAGAGTGTTTATGAATGTTTATGATTGTTGTCATTAAGTGTCACTTGGTCAGTGGTGTCATTTTTGTAATGGAGATATTTGTGCATCTAGTGAGGTGCTGCCTGTTTGCTGGAGTTTGACTGTGGGCATGTGCTGCTACGCTGACACTGTTTCTCTCCGGTCCACCAAAATCAAAACATAATCGAGAACTATTGTAATTTATGGTGATAATACTTTTAAACAAAAGATGTCTGTGTGAGGTTGAAAATAATGGTCTACCACGTCAGTTAGCTAATATTATGTAATGTTAAATGTAACGTTAACATAGACTTGTCTGGGTACATGTCAAACAAAACTGTCCCATTTTAGCATGAGCATAGAATTAGAAGTAGCGTAACCTGTACGGAAGTGGGCCGGTACCACAAAGTTAGCCGGCTAACAATGCAGGGTAGCATACAGTCTAGCTTGTTAGCTTCGTAGCTTCAAGCTAGATTCAGTCAACCAGCCTTAGTTCCACCCATGCTCCACCTCATGCCCATTTTTGATTTTGCCGGGAGTTAGGTGGAGTCAGGCACAACCAAGCTGGCAATGGCAGTGCCACCCACACTGAGCTACACAATGGCTCTTCAGAAACCTACGGGTGACATCACAGAAACTACGCCCATGTTTTACACAGTCGAGGTTTGTCACTTATGGAGAATCTACCTTTGTAAAAAATCAATTACAGACATCTCTATGCTGGAAACTTTGTGAATTAGAGACACATGATTGAAAAAAAAATTCTTAAGACATTTTAAATAATTATGGTCAAGGCAGTTGTGCAGATGGATCCACATGTATTTGTCATTTGTGTCCTCCACTTCTTCCTCTTCTTCTTCCTTATCCTTCCCTTCCTCTTTCTCTTGCTGCTCAAAACACCCTTTTTGCACACTTCTCCATAGGTGTATTTGGCTTAGCTATTAGCCTTTGTGCAGTTTGTCTTTAGGGGCTTCTGTAGCCCAGTAGTTTTACTTTGGTGGACTTTATGTGTTGGAGGTTCTGTCACCCTCTAGTAGTTCCTATTCTTCCTCCTCAAAATGCTGTGCCCCTGCTCACTGCTGCATGGCAGCTATAATTTAACTTTGGTTGTAAACTGATTAAAATGAACTACACTTTAATGTAGGTAGGGATAGTATTCCACTGCTTTTGCATTTCTGGGTCCTATTCTCATAAATAACTAGCCATAGACAATGTGGTACCAGTGTAAACAGCACCCACTTTTGCAGTCTATTTATTTATATTGTTAATTTAGACCCAGATAAGACAGTAATGACAACAAAATAAAAGCACATCTCAGATGTCCAATTTAATCCAACACACAAGAACACTCCTTATAGAAAGTGTTTTGATGGTAATTAATAAATGAATGATTTAAAGGCTATGTAATAAGAAATGTGATTTGTAAAGGCTAGTAATGTTAAGACTGAAACCCACTGACTTCACCCTTTGGTTGGATTCTGCCTGTAATTTGAGAAACTCTTTTCAGTCTAAAATAACAAACCACATTTTCCTCAAAGGCTGGCTGCAGCTGTAGAGATGCCATGCAACTTATTATTACTGGGTGAGTAGTGCAGAAGGTTAGAACAGGACTGATTAAACTTGCTTTTTCTTCAGTGTGGCCAAGTTTGTGAAGTCAGGTGGGTAGCGAAAGAGCTCTAGGGGACTGATTTGCTATGTTACAGTGCAGATTTACTCACTTTACATTTAACTGTGCAAACTGCATATTTCAGAAATTAAATCTGAGAGCTCAGAGAAAAAGAATTAAGGTACTCCACTCATGAGAGGCTATTAAATATTGAGGACGGAAGTTAACAAAAAGAGACAGCTGCATAGTGTATGTCCTGCCAGGTGGCACTGCCAGCACATGTTGTGAACAGAAGTTATTATAACTCGTCCATATCTGATTGTTGTTATCCACAGCTCTATTCACAAACGGTGGTTTCTAAGCAGCATCAAAGAGTTCATTTGAAAAATTCTGCCAACAGTAGTCAGATGGCAACTACAACATTCTGAAGGATACACATTCTTTCACGTGCTCAGTGTTAGTTCTAAGTGCTCTGGGTTGGTGTCAGTGGTTCTGTTCTTACATGGTTTATTTTGTACCTTTCTAATGTGAAGTTGTCTGTCGGGATTGGCAACTATTCCTCCCCTGTCTACCCAAGGGCCCATCCTTGGTCCTGTACCATTTTCTGTTTATGTTGTATTATAAATTGGTGAGCACACTATTTCCTACAAATCTTATATAGATGATACCCAGTTGTGCCTTTCTTTTACTCCTAACCATTTTAGCCGACTGGATGGACCAAAACTTTGTTCAGTTGAGCGTCAACAAGTCTGAGAAAATAATCTTTGCTCCTATTAAATAGTCAAAACAGTTCATCATTCCCTAGCTTCCTTGTCTGGTCATGCAATGCTGGTGTGCAAGAAATTAGGGTTCTATTTTGATTAATGTTTTTCTTTTGAGTCACATTACAAAACTTATGTTGTGCCTCCTGTAGATCAATCCAATCAATTCATAACACTGAGAAAGCCATCCATGCCTTCTTAGCTTCCAAAGTAGATTACTGTAACACACTTTCCTCTGGCTTACATCAGTTAATTCCTAAATGAAAGTGCTAACTGATTATTAAAGTACATAATTCTTTTTGCCAGTATAGGTCCTTCACATGCAGCCAGTCCACGTTACAAGTTCAACTTCATCGCTGATGTAGTGGAGAAAATTGCTCCTGCGGTGGTCCACATCGAACTCTTCCTCAGGTACTGACTGTGTGTGTGTTTGTAGGGGATACAGGGGCAGGTGAGGGAGCACAGGTCTGGTTAATCAGGACTGGGAAGAAACACTAGGCCAGAAGATGTATGTCATATAATACAGGAAATGCTATATGCACAGATTAACAGGATGTTACACTTTGTTCATACTCATTCACAGAAATTCATTTTCTAGCTATTTGCCTTATTCTTAACCAAACAAACCTAGTTTGCCAAGGTCCTGTTGTCCAATATGTGTGAAGCTTTGTTGACAGACTAGAATTATCCACATTAGTGCAACATTTAGTCATGATTACTCAAAATATTACCTTGAAATAACAGTTATTCTCAAACCTCAAACTTGCAAAAATGGAACAAACAAAATTCACATCTGCTCTCTGTAATCAAGTCTAGCTAAATTTATTGATGTTTTTATTCACAGCAGCACAAAACGTAGCACATCATTAACCAGGGCCTGGAACAAAGCTGGAGCATTAGTAAGTCCAAATGCCAAGATACTCACATTGGGCACTAGGCGTGTTGAAAGCTGTCTTCCATTCATCTCCCTCTCTGTTCCTGACTATACAATGGGCGTTTCTGAGATCTAGCTTAGTGAAGGTGGAGGCTCCCTGCAACAGTTCCAAACCAGTGGAGATAAGTGAAAAGGGGTACATGTTCTTGTAGTTGATCCAGGGGCATAGAGTCCTTCTTATCCATAAAGAAAAACCCAGCCTCGGGGGGGAGACAAGAAGGAACAGATGATGCCGGCCGCAAAGGAGCATTGGATGTATTGATTCATTGCTATCATCTCTGGGGCCAACAGCCAGTAGAGGAGGCCCATGGGACGTGAAACCATGGGAAGGAGATCTATGATTGTTTGGTTAATGAGGAGGCAGTAGAAGAAACAGACAGGAGACAAAATGAGTGACACTGACAACTCCATCCCAGAAAAAGTCCAGTGGCCCAGTCTACTTGCAAGTTATGTCTTTTAAAATCAGGGATAACCAAGAATAAGTGGTAACTGAGGTGAGTCAATAACATGCGGTGCAAGGTGTTCAAAGTAATTACCTGACGATGATGAGGAGGAACAAGCTGCCATCCAAGGCATTGGTCACAAGGAGAACTGAAAGAGGTTCCAGCTGCAGCTTTAGTTGTTAGGCTAGACCCCAATCTATCAGGCTCTCATGTGCTTCAGATTCCACAAACAGCCAGCTCCAGGGACACAGTGGACGAAGCAAGCATGAGTCAGAGGTTGGGAGGGAAGAAAGAAGAAGAGGTTCAGCTCAACCAGGATCCAATGTCACTGATAAGCCTGGCCTTTTTTAGTGTCTTACCTTGGTGCTGAAAGGCAGAGCAGACTTGGGAGAGATGTGGAAATGACTGTCTCCAGTGACTAGGTGGTCTCCTCACAGAGCAAGTTCTTTCACTTCCCCTCCCCTGCAGTCGATTGTCTATCGGATGGTAAGTCAAGTGATGCAAGCTGTTCTGCAATATCCTCAACTGTGCAAGAAGGCGTCTGACAGAGACACATCATCATTCTACTCCGCTCTCAGCCACCACGGTGTGCAAGCACCCAACTACTCCTTTGTCAAAATCGTCAAAAGTTCTAGTGCTGCATCTCTGCCTGGAGTACTGCGGTCAAAAACCTTCGTCAAAGCCGATGAAAAGTCCATGACAGAATGGCAGGTGACAAATTATTTGTCCTACTCAGCTATGGCCCATTTCTGTGCTTTTCCTGTGACGTTAGAAATTATGAAACCACTCGGGAACATTCAGTGGCATAGGACAGGGGCTGCAGCTCAAAGGTTAGGGAGCAGAGAGTCAACAGAGCACTGACTGACTCATTGGCGCAACAGTGGATTAGAGTGGGTGAAGCAGGCGAGCACCTATTGTGTCTGGGCATTAAGGGTCGCACAGCCGGTCCTGTCAGAAAGTCTTGGACCAGGCCAACCAAACTTGTTTGAATCTGCTCATGGTTAAGAAGTCTCTTCCCCTCGGACTGAAAAGCAGGACAAAGAGTGCATTCTCTGCTGAGTCTGTCATGACCAGATTGTACTGTAATGTTTCTGGAACGGTCACAGACAAAGGTGCAGAGAAGGACACAGGACACTGTAAAATTCAAAAAGACAAAGTCATACACAGCCCAAACAAGAAAGAAAATCAATCAATCTATTCTAGCAATCAATTTATCAGTGTTTTTATTCACACTGCAGGCATCCTCTCTTCGGTCGGAATATCCCCCTGTCTAGTGGATCTGGGTTTGTGATGTCAGAGAATGGACTGATTGTTACCAATGCCCATGTAGTCTCCAGCACCACACCAGTGTCTGGTCAACAGCACCTCAAGGTACAGAAATAGTGTTTCTCCACAGTGATCATTTGTGTTTCACTTGAAATACTCACAGTTTACATGAATTAAATTTACTTCATTACTAAGTGCTCAAGTTACTTTGAAATTGGTTTGCCAATGGTACACTTGGGTGAAAATAACACTGTAAGGATAAATAAGACAAAATACTGCAATTATTAAGTGTGTCCTTCTTTGTTATTATGAAAGTGAAAAAGATGGAAATCTGACAGTAAGCATTCACTTCTCACAATTCAAGTTCAGTTCTTGTAATTTAATTTCAATCCTGCAGTAGTACAATGCAAGTTCTAAAAATCAAATGATAATGCTGAGTTAGTAACATACATTGATGAGATACAAATGCATTAAATTATGCATTAGTAAATAGTGAAAATGAAAAAAAAAGCTCTATCTTGCAGTATTGATAAAAATAAAAAACTATTCATTCAATCCTTTGCCCATGGCCCAATTGTAGAGGTGGAATGTAACTAACTGCACTTGTACTTTACTTGAATATTTCCATTTGTTGCAACTGTATGCTTATACTCCACTACATCTCAGAAGGAAATTTTACTCTACTGTATTTATCTTACAACATTAGTTACTATTACTAGTTACTAGTAGTACTAGTACTAGTAGGATTAAATGGGTTGAGAAAATTCTCCTTCTTGAGCTAAATGAACAAATTGAAAAAGAAACAATTAGATTAGCTGAAAAATGTCACGAAACTGAAAACATGGACTGGTTCTCATGAAAAGTCAACTTTTTAAAGGTAAGTGGTTCTGACAGGACAGCAACGCTACAAACATATAATGATCTTGATGTATTAAAATAGTTCAAATTTAAACCATAAACATCTACAGGAGTAAAATTCAACATACTGGTTTGAGCAACCTTTTGGCTGTCATTATTGTTAAAATAAGAAAGTAGATTGAATGAAGATGAAATGTAGATGAAACACACACACCTACCTTGAAACTAACAAGCTGGGTAAGGCTGACAAGCTAGCCAGCTAATCCTGTGGTGCCGGCCCAGTTTGACACTGGTTGGACTACTGGGCACAGTTCTTCCTGAAATGCTATCTTCCTAGAAATGTTTTAAACCAAAACTCATGATATGAATTAGCTTTCATTTAAATTGTTAAATTTCTCATATCTCATTTGTCCATTCTTTCCTAAAGGTCCAGATGCATAATGGTGATGTATATGAAGCCAGCATCAAAGACATTGACAAAAAGTCAGACATTGCCACTATCAAAATCAATCCACAGGTGAGTCCACAGCTCAGTGGGAATTTCTCAACAAGCAGGAAACAGTTTGTATGTTTTTGTCCTCTAAGAAAATGTGTATTCATGGGGAAGGACATATGGACTCAAACTGTTTATATGATTTTATATAACTTTTGATGTAAATGATGATGCTCAAGTTTCAGTTCATGCTTTGAACTAAATTACCCCAAGACATTTCTTGAAAAGACTATAGATAGAGGTGTCTGACAGTAAAAATTGATTCAAAGTTACCTGATCCCAAATGAAATTGTTTTAATTCTGCTGCCAATTTGAGCCAGACCATTGTAGTTCCATGAACACAAATGAGATAAAAATCAGCAGCACAGAACCTTTCACAACATTCTTTCAGCTCCCACTTTATTGTAGCAAAGTAAAGTGGGATATGCATCTGAGTGAATTTTCCCTTTGTTTAAACTTTATCTAAACAACCATTCCATCATACTATAGATATCTTGTGTATAATTTTATATAGTGCACATTTGCACATTGCACATTGATACAGCTTCTAATAAAAAAATATTTCGACATTACACAGTGCAATTGTATACATTCTTTATCATCCATCACAGTCCAACTTATAGTCTGACAGAACACTGATAGAAGAATTGACCTAAAAGTCATGCTTTTTTTTCTTGTCCCAACAGTTCACTAAAACTGTGTTTAGACCCAAGACATTTTATGGCTGCTACATTCCATCAAATGGAAAATTTCTAGATACGTTGTGCATCATTTTATTCATATTCTGCTGGAGAGCCTGGAAATTTGGGGATTTTCACTAGAAATTCAATACATTGTTGTGGATTTGAGCAATACTTGGGTGGGTGGCTGGGTGACTCAGTGCAAAAATATCAGTCTCTGCTTTCAAACACCAATATCAGTTGAACCTTAGGTCTCAGCATGGCCAAAGGTTGATATCTCTGCTTTATAACTGGGAGAGCTGGATCAGGACCAAGACAGGGAGGAGTGAGAGAAAGAAACACATTCCAAAACTCTCCACCTTAAAGAAATCCTCAACAGAGCAGTTTCAGTTCGTCATACCATCTGTCTGCAAAGCATGTGTTTCTACTCAGCTCCAGTCTTCTCCTCCTGTTCCCTTCCCTTCTTTTCATCATATCCACTCTCTTTTTCTTTGTGGACACTTTATCCCATGCCTCTGTACAACTAACTTTTTATATAGCTGTATAGTTAATACTTTAGGTCATTTAGACTTCTCAAATGTTGTACATTTATTGACTTTTCTTTGCATGTTTTACAGTTTTCATCATCATCATCATGAGGCTGTAATTTGTGATCATCATGTTCCGGACATGTTGGAATTGTTCATTGTTCATTGTGTGAGGATTTTGATACCCTCTGTTTGCTGTACTTGCAAACTGGGTTTCTGGAAAAATTAAAATAGCAGTTTTTGAGTGTCATAAACTGAAGTCATCAACATAGCTGTTTCTTGCAGGGTTCAGTTTTATTTTTAACACACATTGGACCCCATTTTCCTGAACCATAGTGTGCAAAGTGTAATTGTATAAGCTTCTGTCACAAGCTCAATTTGGGTGTGTGGTAGATTCATGAGTAGAGGAGCTGCAGTTGCACAGCTGTGAAAGGGGCTGGATTAGGAAGAATGCAGTCCAGATTAAGTTCAGCTTTTTCCAACCAGAATCATATTTATGTGCTCCTTTGGAAACAGTCCAACGGAAACTCAACTATCAAAAGCATGTGGCGATAGACTAGATAGATTAAAAGTTATTACCTCAATAACGCCTGGTTTATAAAGATACCAAAAAATAGTGAGAAATGCCATCATAGTTCCCCAGATAAAGTCATACGTTCATAATGCTCATTTTGTCAAACCAAAAGCCCAAAGCTCAAAATCTTTTAATAAATAAATTAAAATAAAAGTGATTAATTTAAAGGAAAATCAGCAAATCTTCACATTTGAGAAGCTGGAGCCATGAAAGGCTTTACATGAAAAATGACTCAAATTTGTTGCCAATTTATTTTCTGTAAATCCCATGTACTTGTATATACTGTTGCGTAGTTTCATTTATGACAAAACATCAAACTATATATGCTGTAAGTGTTATCTTAACCTTTGTCTGTTCCTTGCCTCCTCCCAGACAAAGCTGTCTGTACTGTTTCTGGGCCATAGTGCAGACCTGAGGCCCGGGGAGTTTGTAGTTGCAATCGGCAGCCCGTTCGCCCTCCAGAACACTGTCACCACCGGCATTGTCAGCACCGCTCAGAGAGATGGCAAGGAGCTGGGTCTCAGGGACTCCGACATGGACTACATTCAAACAGACGCTATTATCAATGTGAGAATATAGCAAGGCAGACAGCATGTCAGATGTCAGATTATTGTGAAACAGTACAGTGGATGTTTTTTTATCTACACGGTAACAGTCAGTCTGGACTATGGCTCTATTTCATTTTGTTACATTCTACACCACAGTACTGTTCCTTGTGTTTTCCTTCACAGTATGGGAATTCAGGAGGACCACTTGTCAATTTGGTAAGTTTTTTGAAGCTTTCATTACTGCTGTGAAATAGCTTACACATAAATTGCACAACCACTGCATTTGTGTTAGTACATTGGACCCTTGAGCTCTTATTCTTGAAGGCCTAAGAAATGTTTTCTACTGTTTTACTCTTATTTGCTCTGAGAAAGAAAATGGTCCTAATAACCTTAAACTGCAAATAGTCATTCTTGGCTTTGCCCTGCTGTGTCTCTGTATTTGAGGATGGGGAGGTGATCGGCATCAACACCCTGAAGGTTGCAGCAGGAATCTCATTTGCCATTCCCTCCGACAGGATCACTCGCTTCCTCAATGATTCGCTGGACAAACACAGCAAGGGTGAGTGACTCAACCGAGCTAGGATTAAACATCTGTAAGTGTCCTGCTGAATATAAAGAAACTAACTGGAGTCTCTTTCAGATGTGAGGTCAGTGAAGAAGCGTTTCATTGGAATCAGAATGTTGACCATCACACCAGCGTAAGTGTGATCTGATAAATTATTCTTATGTGTTGTAATGTGAACAGTATCATTGTCATTTCATTTTCATTGTGAATATGAGAGTGGGCTAAGTGTAATTATTCATGAGCCGCTAGGGGAGCTGTGGTTAAAAAAGGCTGCTGTTAGTGAATGGGTGATTGTGGATAATTGGGTACATGTGTGGATTGCTGTATGTAAAATGTTTGTGTCGGCAAGTTGGAGATAAAAAAAGTTGTTAACGAGAGAAGCGACGTTCGCGTGATCTTTTTCAAGTGCAAGTTACCACATTTTGATTGATTTTCCTTTTTTTTGTTTTGTGTTAACCTCTTGGTTCCTGAATTTAAATAGTTAAATCTCAATCGACTTTCTTTTAGAAAGTGTTTATTTGTTTGTTCCAGGTTAATTGAAGAGCTAAAACAGCAGAACCCAGACTTCCCTGATGTTGCCAGTGGGATTTATGTCCATGAGGTTGTTCCTCACTCACCTGCACAGAAGTATGCTAACTTTATTGATTAATTCCTCAAATGAAAGCAGTATACAAATGGTTACTTGTTTCGGAAGTAAAATAAATGGTTTATCTATAACTCATCATCTCTCTTTGTCTCCAGAGGGGGTATCAAAGATGGTGACATTATTGTGAAACTGAATGGCAGACCTCTGATGACTACAGCTGACCTGCAGGGGGCACTGCAGGAGGAGACAGCCCTGCTGCTGGAGGTCCGGCGGGACAACGATGACCTTCTCTTTAACATTGAGCCTGATGTTATCATGCAGTAGACATTTTGAAGCACAGCTTGCAGAGTTTGGATCAACTCATTTTTGTGAAAGAACACGTCAGATGCTGGAAGCTCTGCACCAGTGCAGCAGAATTTTTGTCAAGCGCACACATCTTCTGATACTTTGGCAACTGGCCATTAACAGTACCAAAGTAAAAGGAGTCCAAAGACAACATGGTACAATTCAGTTTTGGTATCAAGGATTTACAGCTTTACCTCCCACCCGCTCAGATCAGGTCAACGTTGCAACAGATGCGCACATGTACATCCTACAGAATGACATGAACCCAAACCCCTTTAGTGTATGTTAAATACTTGTTCAACTTTGATTATACATTTACTGTACAAGTACCTCAAAAATATCTTTTTAATATGAGGAAATAATGGCTGTTAGGCAGCATCTTATGGTGATAAGATAAAACAAGTTGATGAATGTACAGTTGCGTTGATACTCTTGCTATTAAAGTTCCTCTCCTTTGATTGATTAAACCCTAAAAACGCATCTCTGTTTATCAGAATTACATATTTAGGTTTGGGGTTTTTTTGTACTTATTTAAGTTTTTTCCATGAAAAAAATCCCCACACACAAACAGTGCTTCGGGCAGAAAGCCTTCTGCAACATCCCCAAGCCGTACGAAAAGTCCAATTAGCATATAACCACTCCACATGGACGTGTTAACCAGATTAAAATTTTGATTTTCATTGGAGGAGGCCTTTAAATTTTAAAATGAATAAAAATTTTGCTCTTAAGCATTTTTTTATTTCAAAAAATAGATTTCTGATTGGGGTTCATGATCACAAGTATTCTACAAAACTCCTCCAGTATCCTTGTAAGAGCTGGTGTTTCATGGCCAGGACAGCATTCATGCATGTATGTTTTCTAGTGCAGAACACTAAAGGCCCCTGCCATCACCTGCCAACCACTTTACCTTCACCTGAGATTCAACAAAAGCCTGACTGGCTTCATTCGAACCTGGGACATCGCAGTTCATGGTTTTAACCCTCCACCATGGCGGCGCCCTACACTTGACCCTTATGTCCTACCTTGCAAGTGAGCCACCAGGTGCTTACCGGTAACTGTCTCTCCCAGGCCTACCTCCAACTTGGTAGCTTGCTTCCCAAGTTGCCACTCCATAGGGATTTCTGGTGAAGAGGAAACTGAGCCTGACCAAGCAAAGCTCTTGATTTACTGGTCAATCTACATTAAAACCCTCATCTTTGATTGTGAGCTTTGGTTGATGACTGAAAGAATAAGATTGTTTCTTTTATGGGGCCAGGGTCATGGACTCCAGGATGCCTCCCTTTAGAGGTGTTTTGGCTATGTCCAGCTGAGAGGAGACACCAGTGCAGACCCAGAACACACTGCAGGGATTATATATCCCATTTGGATGGGAACACCTTGGACTCCCCCAGGAGGATGTATGGGCTACTTTGCTGAATGGATGGATGGATGATGAGAGTCACAGAGTCAATTTAAGACTGAAGTGTCCTCTGTGTGTGTGTACATGTCTCTCTATCCTTTTGTGGACCAACCCTTGACAAATGACCTTTCTTGTGAGGACATTTTGTTTTGTGAGGACATTTTGGCTGGTCCACACAAGGATTATGCTTAGTATATTAGTGCCTTGGTTTTAGGATTAGGGTTACATTTACAAAAAGGTTAGAGTTACGCATTCAGTTGTGATGGTTAGGGCTAGGGTAAGGGGTTATAGAATGCATTATGTCAAAGGAGTGTCCACACAAGAATAGAAAGACACTGACTGTGTGTGTGTGTGTGTGTGTGTGTGTTGCGAACCCCTAATCTATGGGTATAATGGGTATATGACAGCCAGTTCCATGCAATGCCTAAATTGAGTTGAGACACTATTAATTTGCAATGTCACAGTAAAGCATAAAATAACAAGTGATGTTCCATTTCAGAGCTTGTCTTCATTTCAAGACTGAATGCATCCTTAAGTGCCTGATCATACCACGAAACAGCATAGCAAAATAAAATAGAAATTAAAAAATATAAAGAAGAGAGCTTTCTTTGCTTAGTACACATTTTGTCAGTGGTTCATTATGGTGACAACATGAGACAACTCATACTGGTAAACTTGAGTAGGACAGGATAACACTGTTGTCAAGGCACAGGTATTATTGGAGAAATTATTGTTTTTTGTTTTGTCAAAGGGAATTAATCCTTCTCCTTGGTGTCTGCGCTCTAATTGGCTTATATAAGATAAGATTTGCCTTTTTGACAGTTGACAACCTTTGACCATTGTACAAACTATTACAGTGTTTGAAACATGCTGAAGCCTTTAGAGGGCAACCTCCCTGACTTGATATTGTTGTTCGTGTTTTGACATCTTTTGTGTCATGCTGTATTATCTTATGATCACTGATTTGTTGAAGTCCACTGACTCCCAAACAAGTGAACACCAAGCTGGAGGTATTGCAAGGCATCATTCCAAAGCACATAATGCTCTAAGTGCAAACAGAGCATGATATAGTGGGCTTCCTTAGCAAACTCTCCAGCAACCAGAGATCATTCCCTTTTCCCAGAAATAGTGCTTGCATCTCTGATCAAGCACTGTTTCATTACTGGGTCTTATTCAATTAAATTTATATTTATATTAAAGCATTTTGTTAGCCAGCTAAACCTAGTATCTGCTTAAAACAGCATTAACTCTTTTTTTTGCAACTTGGGTCCAGCAGAACAACTTGTGAACAACGTTGACATAGTATGACCTTGTGGTGGTCCAGTGCTTAGGATTTGGTGCTCTCACCCCCGAGACCTGGGTTTGATTCCCAGCCAGGGTACACTCACGCACCTGTGTGAACGTGTTGGCGCCTTGTAGTGGCAGCCTGAATGGAAATTTCCCCATTGTGGGACTAATAAAGAAATTAAAGTTATTATCCTTTTATAGTCAATGTGTTAGCAAACAGTTGCATATTCATACAGCACACATGGAGCAGTATGGCATTCATGTGGAGCCATGTTTTTGTCCCATATCTGCTCTGGTTTAGTCTGCACCAACTCGCAAGAAAAAATGTTTTGCTCTTTAGTTGGTAAATGCTCCAGTGTACACTGGATGTTTAGAGCCCAAGGTTGATGTGAGCAGCAAGAGTTATCCAAAGCAATGAGATGAGAGGGTAAAAGCTCTATGGTGCTAAGGTGATCTGTAGAGTTTGTGTCTGTGGATCACTTTGATCAGAATTACTGTACAAATATTAATTAGTACAGCTTTAATGTTCTATGCTTGGCGTAATAAGACTGAAAAAACCTTTCCCCATATAGTAGAGTGTTCCTTTAACCAACATTAGTGAATGGGTATGTTTACGACACTACCATATGCAGCTGATAGACGGCACCACAAATGCAAAGCCTCCACAAGCAACACAATGAGGAAAACATTCAGCAGGTTGAATTCTGATTGGGCAGACTGTACATACCATTCATTTGAAGGGCAATTTCCAAATCTGGTGCCTTGTGTCAAATTTTTTTCCTAAGCATTAGGCTGAACTTCCAGTGAAAATTCCACTGGAAATTTGAGATAGTGTCTATGTTCAAGCAGATGTTCAGCTGTGTCGTGTTTATGTTGGCATGATTCTGATGCTCTAAGTTGCACAAAAGTCGCACAAAATGCAAGTAGATCCTTCAGTCTTACCACTGCCTGTTTGTGCTTCTAGCATGAATACCCTAATGCTATTCTCACACTGACAAAACCAAATGTTTACATGTAAGTTGCCAACAGAGCAATACTCTACATCAGCCTTTGGAAGCAACCTTTTCCACCAAATAAAGTTTTCACAAAACTGTGTTTTATTACATCTGTAGTGTCTTGATGGTGTGGAAATACAAATTATTTGTAATGTCCACATTTCCTCACCTTCAAATCTAGGTCATAGGCAATGACTCATGGGATGTTTTTGTGGGAAACATTTAGGAGCTATTCAGCACAGTAGTACAATACCTGACTGTGTGGAAACAAGGCTGAGCTCTCCTCATGGCCAGTCATAAACATTCCTGAGTGGAAACACATCTCCCATGCAGGGATGTAGAGGAAAAAAACACATAGGAAACTCTTTTTGGGGTTCAGTGCAGACAGATGGTGATCGTTTTCAGCCATAATCACTCTTTCCTTCCCAGCACTTCAGGTCATGAATTTATTTTTAACATAGTGGGCACTCTCACACAGGGCCATAGCCAGCATTTTGTGTTTTGTCGTGGTTACTTAATAAATTGAAAAGTACAGCTAGAACTCTTAGTAGCTCTAGTTGTTACAAATATTTGAACGCTATGAAGTTATTGAAAGCTGACTGGCTACCTCTCATACTGATTACTGTAGTTAAAATCAGTTTACTTTTGTTTGGGCATGAAGGAAAATGCAGCACAAAGTTATAGAATTATTTAGGTTTATTCTTTATCATGGCCTGGTACTGGTCTGCAGCCATGGTGCTAGGAAGTGCTGCTTTATAGTGCAGTTGTTCAAACCTCAGTGCTTTTTTGGTACCAACAAAAATGTGTCAGTAGCACAGAGTATCAAAAAGTGTCAGGTTAAAAGTTTGTATTGAGTTCCCAGAGTCTTGGTCTTTTTGACCTGTTAGTTAAGTGCATACATACATACATACATACATACATACATTTAAATATTCTGGAACCCGCTGCTAAAATGATCACCACATAGGTTTGTAATTGAGAATGTAAATTCCCCCCATGTTGCTAAAATCCCAGATTCCCAGAAAAATAATCAAGGACATGACCTCAGTGTCTTCAAAGATAGTTATAGGTCTAGTAATACACAGGTCTTCTTGAGACTTTCAGGGACTAACAGTATATGAGTTAGCTGAGCTGCTTGTTGTCAAAGTGTTCAAATGTCAGACAGTGTGTAGTGCTTTATTAGTGTCCTGGAGTCCATTTTGATGACATCAAATTGGAATCAATCAAGACAAGTTGTTTTGTTCTGATGTGAAATCATGTGAGACACTTTTGCATCATTACCAGGAACTACTTTCCATGTGTGAGTATTAAGTGGTGAGCAAACATTCTTGTGGTGTTTCAGCAAGGTAGGTAGGTAAAACTATTATGACAGGCTGGTCATATTGAGTAACATGCAATTACTAACATATAATGTCATCTCTAGTCCAGGCTAGAATGTCTCTATTTTGAAGCTTCATCTTACTTAAACATTCAAGAGACGATCATCTTTATCCCTAGAATCTTCATTATTATTTTTTAAGCACATTTCTTACCACTTAAAGGTAAGAAGAGGGGGTTATGTTTTTTGTTTTTGTTGTTGTTTTTTTTCATTTCCTGAAGCATGTGCTTCAGAAGGCAATGCAGATGGCAGAAATTCACAATATGATTTTTTTTTTATAGTGGAGCTATATTCTGGACAGACTTGTGTTGAATAAAATTGTCACAAAGCCTGAAAGAACAGCATGAATGTCAAAATACAGCAGCAACATATTGAGGTAGTGTAGGCAGAGCCATTAACACCGTCTCTTCACTGTATGTTACAATTAACCTTTAATAACTACATTTAGTTTGTCTCATTTTATGAATATTTTCAGTAAAGAAATCTAAGGCTTTACTCAACCTGCCTTACTTCTGTAGTTTTGGCACTCATTTATAAAGGTTAGGATAATATTTACACAAAATTTAATCTAATACTCTGACATACTTTTTGGCAAATGGAAATAAAACTGGGATACAGTACGGTGTTGGCCCACAAACCTCACAGTGAGTGAGTTTTCCAGATCAAGACAAAGTAAATACTTAATATTCCTTGCTAGGGTTGAATGCACATACTGTGCAACTAAGCCAAAACAAACAGAAACAGAAAGGCAGGGGTCACTATGGTTGTTGTTGTCCAGAAATCAAGGGTTCTGGGTGTGGTTGTGTTGGTTGACCTGCCTTCTCATGTCATGTAATGTTTAGTCATAGAGGCTGAATTGGTGTTTAGTGCACAAGAGAGGTCAAGTTACTGCGCAAGAGACTGGGCTATACTGAAAGAAAAAAAATAGTTACCATTACTAGTCACTAGTACCAATACTACTCCACCCGTGCGGAAGGCTTGCTCCTGATTGGTATCTGTGCTGTCTTAAAATATGAGTTCCTTGTTTCTCTCTTTACCAGCAGCTTGGTAGCCTCATCTAGTTAAGTAAAATGTATTAATATTTGAATAAAATAATAAAGGTGAGTTAGTTATTGTCCTTGAAGCTATGGACATTGTGAATAGATAGGAACAACATACCATCAAAAATGATACTTACAAAAACTGTCCAGCAGGTGTCACACTATCTCTGAACTTCAGTTCAATTATCATTTAAAAACATAAGTGTGGTTTTACAAATAAAATGTCTGCCCCACCAGATAATTATGGCATCACTCACCCAAATGTGGCCCACATTATTAGCATCATTAGTATTTTTGTTGTTGTGTCTGTTTTCATTGTTTATTTTCAATTTTAAGAGGATTTATTATTTATTGATTTTTATTAATCATTTATTAACCACACTATTGTACTAGTAAGGCTCAGCTCTACGGAGCACAGTGTTGTTGGTTACTCTTTGACTCCCACCATCCGCTGGAACACAAGTTCCAGCACCCCTGCACCACCTCAGAGAACATTCCTGCAAGTGCATAGGTCCAAGAGAAGGAGCAGAAACACTTGAAGAATGCACTCAAAGCTTGTGGATACCCCAACTGGACCTTTGCCAAAACAGCTACGAAATCCAGAAAGAGTACCAACACCAAGGAGATGAGGAGAAGAAGGACAGAAACAATAACATTGTCATCCATAGGGGAGAAGTGGAGACCAACAGAACTGACTGTAAATACAAGAAATGAGTTTCTTTTGGAGGGTGTCGTAGGTCACCCTTAGGGACACAGTGAGGAGGTCAGACAACTAGAAAGAGCTCAGAACAGAGCTGCTGCTCTTTCACACTGGCAGCAACCAGTAGAGGTTGTTGGGGAATCTGCTCAGGATGCCTCCTGGATGCTTCCTTTGGGAGGTTTTCTGGGTAACTGGGAGGAACTGGGAGAATATGATGAAGAGATTATATCCCATCTAGCCAAGGAACACTTCAGGATATCCCAGGAGGAGTTGGCCATAGAGTGGGACATCTTGGCTACCTTGCAGCAAAAAATGAATGGATAAACGATGTACATGTCTAAAAGTCTATTTCTGTTTTCTGCTAAGGAGCATTTCTGTTTCCATGAGCAAATGTCCTTTACTGTAATTAGAGACCACATCACTCATTTGGGTCTAAAAACACAGTTTCAAACACTGATGGGAACCTCAGTATGGGAAAAGCAGACATGGTTGTGCTGAGTCGCTCTGTGGTAGGTTCAAACAGGCATATGTGGGGATACTGTGGCTATAAATGTAACATGCCAGTGAAATGAATGAGTGCTGGCCGGTGAGACCATGATAACAGACTTTCACATTGGCTGCCTGTTGCTTTTGGCTTAGTTTCATGGAGGCCCAGCTTCAGGCTTCAATTTTAAAACCAGCTGGGTTTGCAGATAATCTAATATCTGTTATTGATAAGTCATTCATCAAGATTTCCAGTAGCTGATATATTATACCTGCTTATTTGTCATTTTGTTTAGAAACTTGAAGTCTTTGACTGTAAAAAAATACTACAAATCAAATGTCAATGACTGACCAATAAGTGAACTGATAATCATTCCTAGAGCCTGGATGGCAACTGTTGGATCTCTGTAAACAGTATTATAAAGTGCACAGTGTAGACCTGCTCTATATGAAAAGTGCCCTGAGATAACTTCTGTTCGGATTTGGCACTATATAAACAAATTAGAAAAAATGAATTGAATTGAAAGTGATGTGTCTTTAAGTCATATTTCTGAGTCCCTTCACATTTGGTGACTGGCCTTCTAATTTTTTTCCCCTGTCCTTCATCATCCTTTCCCATTTCCCTGCTGCCTACATCTGTCCTCCCTCCTCTTTCATTTCAACATCTTAATTTTGTAAACTGTCACAAGCCAACCTGTAATTTAGCATTTTTGGGCAGACAGCTGATATTATAAATGGTGAGGGTTCAGAGTCTCTTGCAGTTTTGACAAATGAGTCAAGCTGAGTTAGCAGCATACCACAAAAACACACTTAAGAATCGTGGAGGGGAAGACAGGGGTGCAGCTTCAAGTCAGCAATTTTTGTAGACCTAGTTTTTTCAACATTCAGCTCTGATAATTATTTCTATTTCCTGAGTTTACTGACATCATAGTTTATGAATGCAATGCTATGTGGCAGCTGAATGGTGAAGCCCTGTCATCAGAACTTAGCACAGGAATGCACCACCAGAAAGGATTCGTAAACCAATCTGTCATTACTATACTATTACTATGTCAATACTTATTAAAACTCTAAAATGAAGTAAGTTAAATACAAACCAGTGTTTCCCTATGATGCATTAGTTATGTTGACCAATTTTCAAATCTCCAAAAGTTGATTTTGATAGCATGCTAAAATGAATTAGAACCAATTAACCCTCAGTAATGTAAGTTGTATGCATACAGGATTAATTGTTATTTTTGTTTTTTAGGATTCACTGGACAACCACAAATACTAGACAAATCATACATTTATCTTAAAAGAACCTATTACAAATTAGCTGTATTATTAGTACTTTTATTTAATTTGTATGTATTTATCAAGACACTGTATTACAAAAACTGTCATTGTTTCTGTCATAGGGTATTGTACATCATCAGCAGTATAACAATTTTTCAATTCATTAAAATATTACATCCCATATGATTCATCTTAGTCAACTATGAAATACAATAAATCTAAAAAATACTACTGATGAAAATCACAGATCCCCCAGTTTTGAGGTTTCTTATTATTGTGAGATTATTGGGCTCAAATAATGGTCAGTAAGATTTTTGCATGTGAAATGATGATGAACAGAATAGAATAGAAACAAATGACCACAGAAAGCCTGTGGTTGTATATGTCTCTTTTAAAATCTGTGGAAAAAATTTAAACTGTACATAAAAAGAAAATAGAAATACCAATGAGCTATTGCAGAGAATCTGAAAAATAAATGCTTTTGCAAATATTCAAAACAGCAATCTGTGCCTGAATGTTCCCACACTGTAACACTGAAGTTACACAAAAACACACATACATTTGTGTTACAAGTACAGTTTTTATGGTTCTGTGTTTACAGCAGTGTGTGCATGTGGTCTGTGTGGAACACTACATCTTCTCTTTTTCTTTTTTTTTCACAACCACAAATCTTTACTACAAGTTTGTAAACTTGAATTGAGTTGACATATTTAAGTGATATACCACCACAGGCGTTGACATTATTTCTAATCATTTCAAAAGCTCAAAATCTTACTGACCCTTTTTTGACAACATACATTCAAGATCATTTGGACTTTTAACACTGCATAGGTAGGTTGTGTTAACAGGGCAGTGATTGGTTGACAGTCACGTGTAGTGATACTTGATATGGTTATAAAGATTATTTTAAAATGAAACTGAAGCATGACTGCACTGAAATCCTTACCATTTTAAAATACCAATTATGCAGTATTAAGGGTCCAAAGTGAAAAGGTTGTTTTTCACATAACTGTAATTCACAAAACAGTTTACATGTTAACAAATTGTAGTGATTTAATCCCTGTGGCACACAAAGACTTACATTAAAGTTGATATCTAACAATTTTTTTTTCAGTTTATAATTTCTTTTATAAATGTATCATTCTATAATTTATCCATTATATCCATGACTTGTGGTGAAATACAAAAAAAAATAATTAAGAGTCCAGGACATAGTTTTGGACTGCGAGGTGACTTTGGTGTAGTGGCCAGAGTCGAAAATGCAGGTCACATGATGACCATGGGCCCAAAAGCACTTCATCAGATCAATCAAATCTTGCAAAAGAAATGACTGTAAAACAATTCATATATTTTCTATCACAAAAGCCATTAGGTCAAATAAAAGTAAAAAGTCTCACACTGTATCAGTAAATTATTTTTGAGCCATTCATGTGTGTGGGGAGCCTGAGAAAGTCTGAAAGACCATGTGGTCCATGTGCCCAGTTATTAGCTCCGAGTACATTGGAATGAATGGGGCACCATCAGAAATATGGTATCCAGTTTTCTGAATACATGTATGCTGGTAACTGTAGCTTACAAGATAAGGCCAGACAGCATTCTGTTAGCATTAATGTTGAAGAATAAGGAGCACGTAATTCAGCCTTTAAACAGAGCAATGTTGACATCTGGAAGTAAGTCTTCAAGTTGTTCTACAGTTGTTCTCCTAGCTAATTAGTTTGTCAACTATAGCTGCAAACTTAGCTGTGCACTTTTCTCTGGTGGATGTTTAGTAGCTCATTCAAGAGAAATTAGATGTTGCGAGTTGTGGTCTAAAGTTCTTTGTGTTCTGCCACTGCCACTCTCTGGCTGCTCACCATCAGACAATGACAGAACAGTGACAGGGCATTACTTCTTTTTGTTGATACAGTTTAAAATGGAATAATTTGATTGGCATGGAATTTCTCAGTCTCTGTAGACATTCAACAGTCTGTATTTGCTGAGACATGGGGTGTTGATTGGAAACTAGAAAACAGAAAATACAAAATATAAATTCATCCCCTTTGGGTACTGATAAGTGACTTATAAGTGAGGATTTAACATGCAATTCACAAAATAGATCAGTATGCTGTAGCAGAATACTACAATTTAATTTCAATTTAAGTTCAGTTCAATTTCCAGCCCTTTACAATAATATCTGTTGTGGTAGTAGTGGTAGTTTAAAAGTATCAACAGGGTTTTAGAGAATGTGCTCATGATTGGTTTCTAGGTGTCTCCGTCAGTGTAACTGTGCTGTGGTCTCTTTAATTTGAGTTTCAGAGTTCATTTAAAGTTCTTAAGATTGTATCAGATTCTGAGAACTTTAAGAATTACAGAGTTTTTGTTTTGTCCAGGACTGCGTCCAAAACTACTTACTATTCCATACATCATAATAATAATAATAATAATAATAGGGTACTCTTTATATAAGGTTTTGGAGGCTTAAAATTCTGATCATTGTGCACCTTAACTGACAGGCATGGTGTTGCACTGTGGGGTAGTGTACATTTGGACACCTAGTTTGCAGCTGAAAGTGTGTCTGGGTTCTAGAGTTTTGGACGAAGGGATCCAACCACAGGCTTGTCTGAGCAGAACTCTTTCCACCAGGATGGCCTCTCCAGCACATGGCTGCCCTGCATCACCGTTGACCAAAGGTTCTTGTAAAGCTGCATAGAAGAGAATTAAAGAGATGAGACAGAAAATAAGTTTTTATGTGCTCATTGTTGCTTAAAAGGTCCTGATGTATTTCCAATCTTCTGTTCCCAGTAACCTATCCATCCATCCATTATCTGTACATCTGTACACCGCTTAATCCTCCGCAGGGTCGCGGGGGGGCTGGAGCCTATCCCAGCCAACTTAGGGCGAGGGCAGGGGACACCCTGGACAGGTCGCCAGTCCATCGCAGGGCCACACACAAGACAAACACACACACACACACAGACAAACACACACACACACACACACACACACACACACACACACAAACACACACACACACAGACAAACACACACACACACACACACACACACACACACACACACACACACACACACACACACACACACACCCCAGACTCAACAAACTGATTAAAAAGGCTGGATCAGTTAATGGCTGCAAACCAAGGCTGTGTTGGAGAGGATAACACTGGACAAACTGTTATCCATTCTGGATAACCCTGACCACCCTCTCCACCAGCTGCTGGACAGACAGCGGAGCTCGTTCTCCAACAGGCTGATTCAGCTTCGCTGTCACAAGGACAGATATAGGAAATCTTTCCTGCCACAATCAATAAGACTGTCAATAAGACCCAATAAGACCCAATCCATCCATCCAACAGGTGTAGTTGTGCCAGAATTACAATTTGGATTCTATATTGGGTTACTGGCCATTAGCTAAATCTCTCCCTCACAGAGCAGTTGTCAGATCATAGCTTAGCAACTGTACCCAGGCATGGGTTTTGCGTTTCTCCAAATGTCGAATCGGGGTTCCCTGGACTCCTGTAAAGAGTGATAGTCAGTATCCAAAGAGTTTGCAGGGTGGTGTCTTTTTTTAGCCTTTCCAAAACCAAATACACAAAACATGTGTTCAGGATAACATTGGTGCTTTGAATTAGATTTAGGTAAAGTGAGGTTTACCTGAGATACATTTGCCTAATACAACAGCTGCCCAACAGCTTAACTCTAACCTCTTCTCTTCAGCTCTGCCAAGGAGGCAGCAACTCTTCTCCTCTCAGCTCCAACAAGGGAGCAGAAACTTGCTCTCGGTGTGGCCTGCACACGGCAGTCACAATTATCATCATTTTCACAGCATTTGGGTTCGCAAATTCACCTAATTTGCATGCGTTTGCACTGTGGGAAGAAGTCAAAGAACCCAGAGAAAACTCACACATGAAGAATATGCAAACTCCAGACAGGGTTCAAACTCCAAGCCTTCTTGCAACAGTAAAAATGGAAAAATTAGAAAACCAAGATGACAATGTCATATGTAGTAACTACAAATACGTACAGACTTAACAATTACACAACAAAAACACTAACTACACACAATGATAAGACCACATGACAACAAATAAATGACTGCCTGGGGGTTTGCAGAGATGGGTGTAACAGATGAATAAGTGAATGAATGAATGCTGGTAGAAGCATCAACTTGTAATTTCTAAAATCACCCAGGTAGCTGACAGAAAGGTAGTACTTGAATGACCATAGAAATGGTGATGGCTGAGTCTGAGGGGTTGGGGTCAGTTATAGCAGAGACTGCGTTGCAGAGCAGGGGTGTGGAAATTAAAGATTTGTCCACCAGAGAGCACTAACTCTCTATATATTTTGATTTTAACATTGTAAAATGTCCAGCTTAAGATATGTATCCTGATCACAATTCTTTAAAAGTCTAATAAGGGATCCTAATCAAATATATTTGTTTATATCTATGTAAAACAGTGATATATTTTTGTCACATTTTTCAAACTGGTGAAGACACCAGCTTTAAAAATCAAATCATTAGAGAGATTGTTGTACATGACCTTTAAATGTTTTTCAAGTTAGGAGAATGATGGAAAAGGTAATACAGTAGAGACAGGGTGGAAGTCAGTAGTATTAGTAGATCTCTAACTTGAAACTTGACAGATATTACAGATAATGCATCTAGGACCAATTTTATTGCAAAAATAACATGACAAACCCTTAAGCTAACACAGAGTAACAGAATAAACTGTGGGCCGGCACGATGTCATGTCCTTCTAGTAAAAAAGGCAGTTCTCAGACAGTGCAGAGTATGTCGTCATCAACAAGCATCAAACAGACTTTTTTCTTATGAAACACAATGCTGTGTGTGTTTTCCTGGAAGAGGGAGAGACAGCAGCCAAAGTTCTGTACTCTTCTTCCAGTAATCAGACTTGACCTGACTAAATTCTATCTAGATGTAGGACAAGATGGAAATGGGGAGAGGGAGGCAAAACCAGCTGCATGTTGAGTCACTATTACTGAGTCATTGTGATGAGTGCTGGTTTGTTTGTTTGAGTTGACAGTTCAACATAAAAGCAAACACACATACAATTTCTTTCAGAATTTATACTCATTATCAACAAATTTTCGCAACACTGTTCTTAAATTTAATATTAATAAAGAATGTGCAATTGAGCTGACAAAAAAAAGCACCTACAGTGGGTTCAAAGTATAGTGGGATTGTGCCACTGGAATAATTACGTATTTTGTTGAAATATAATAAGTAACAAAATTGATACATTTTAAACAACAACTTTTATAATTTGTTTAATTAAAAGAAACATTAAAAAAATAATTTAATTATAAATTTCAATTCATTTTTAAATACAGATGCACCACATGTAATTTCAGGACTGATTATAATTATCTGTTTGTTGTGGTTGATACCAATATGATCTAAATACATCTAAAATATAAATCTTACACATGCAAAAATGTGAAGAGGAAAACATATATCGAGAGATTTTATTATTAGATTGGTATTTTTGGTTTATTTTTCTAATACAGCACAAAGGTATATCTTGTCTTATTTGGACAGCCTTCGCTAGAATACAGTAATGTCTGTAATAATCCTTCAGACGCTAAGGACCAGCAACTCTGCTCCAAACTCCCTCCTTAAAGCCTTGCCTTCCCACCAGGTCCCTCTTCACCAAAATGGTCCACCTGTATTATTGCTGATGCCACTGTTTGACTTTGTGCCAAGTATACGGACATGGCTCTCACTTAAGTTATACAAGAAGTTACTCTCTAGTTGGTACTGCTCAAACTCCCACACCAGAGAGGTAACATTCCACGTACCTGGGACCAGTCTGTGGTGCCAGGAGTCAGCACGTCTAGGTCCCTGCATTTGCTGGCTGTCCAGCTTGCAAAAGACCCAACCTCAATGTCTATTCCTGCAGGTGGTAGACCCACTACTGACTATATGTGTGACTCATGCCACACCTTATGTACTTGCTGACAAGCATCTGTAAAAAATCCATTAGAATAACTTTACATACTTGGACTAATTAATGGGTACCTAAAGCCAGAAAATTGAAATTACATTTACTCCAGTACTATACTTAAGTACAAAAGTAAGGTAGTTGTACTTAAGCAGTTCCATTTTAAGCAAGTCTTTACTTCTACATTGCATCTCAGAGGCTGTGAAACCAATATCTTTCTTTATATTTTTTTTAACTTATTGGATTTTAACTTTTTTAATTCATATACTCACTTTAATTCCTTGATTCTTACGCTATTATTTTTATTACTGAAGGGAGATGGGCAAAACAAGAACTTCGTTGTATGGTGTAACAGAGATGATTGCTGATCTGTAGTTCAGCTATGATTTCCTCATTGTATATCCACAACAGAGACAACTCAGCTAATGTAAATTGAGGATTTCTCTCTCTATCATCTTGGTTTTTAGCCAGGGACAGATGGCTTTATTTTCCTCTTGTTGATTGTTGGTAATGATCTTTGGTACATACTGGGCCATAATAATTTGTTGTCTTTAACACACGGTGGCTGATTAGAAAGTGCCACCAGCATTAACCATGTACATACACCAATGGAAGGGCCATCGGGAGCAATTTGGTTCAGTATCTTGCCCAAGGAAACTTTGACATGTAGACTGCAGGGGCCAGGGATCAAACAACCAGCCTTTCAATTGGTGGACAACTGCTCTACCTCCAGAGCCACAGCCCCCTTTATGACCTCATGCTAACAGGGTCTTTATACACAGAACAGAATATGTATTAGGAGCAATGTCAAGCCATTAGGTCGGCCAGTGTTTAATGGTTTTTCATAGAGAACATAAAGAACAAAATTGTTTTCTGTGAGTATTTAGTTGGTTGGCAAAAAATGGGAGAAATGACAAAATGTTTTACTGAGGTATAATTAGACTTTACAGTGGAGGAAATAATTATTTGATCCCTCACTGATTTCGTAAGTTTGCCCACTGACAAAGAAATTAACGGTCTATACTTTTAGTGGCAGGTTTATTTTAACAGTGATGTAAAAAAAAAAAAAAAAAAAAAAAAAAAGATAAAAATTTATTTGCATTTCATTGAGTGAAATAAGTATTTGATCCCCTACCAACCATAAAGAATTCTGGCTCCCACAGACTAGTCCTCTTGCTTTAAGAAAGTACACCTAATCTCAACTCTTTACCTGTATGAAAGACACCTGTCTCAACTCGTTACCTGTATAAAAGACACCTGTCCACAGAATCAATCAATCAGACACCAACCTCTCCATCATGGGCAAGACCAAAGAACTGTCTAAAGGACAGGGACAGACATCAGGGACGAGATTGTAGACCTGCACAAGGCCAGAATGGGCTACAAGACCCTTGGCAAGAAGCTAGGTGAGAAGGAGACAACTGTTGGTGCAATAATTAGAAAATGGAAGAAACACAAAATGACTTTCAATCTCCCTCGGTCTGGGGCTCCACGCAAGATTTCACCTCGTGGGGCATCAATGATCATGAGAAAAGTGAGGGATCAGCCCAGACCTATACGGGAGGAGCTTGTTAATGATCTCAAGGCAGCTGGGACCACAGTCACTAAGAAATCCATTGGTAACACACTACGCCGTACTGGATTAAAATTGGGCAGCACCCGTAAGGTCCCCCTGCCCAAGAAGGCACATGTCCAGGTCCATCTGAAGTTTGCCAATGAACACCTGAATGATTCAGAGAATGATTGGGAGAAGGTGATGTGGCCAGATGAGACTGAAATTGAGCTCTTTGGAATCAATTCGACTCACCGTGTTTGGAGGAAGAGGAATTCAGACTATGACCCCAAGAACACCATCCCCACCATCAAACATGGAGGTGGAAGCATTATGCTTTGGGGGTGTTTCTCTGCTAAGGGGACAGGTCAACTTCACTGCATCGAGGGAAAGATGGATGGGGCCTTGTACCGTGAAATCCTGGGTGACAACCTCCTTCTCTCAGCCAGGAAACTTAAAATGGGTTGTGGATAGGTCTTCCAGCGTGACAATGACCCAAAACATACAGCCAAGGTGACAAAGGAGTGGCTCAAGAAGAAGCACATTAAGGTCATGGAGTGGCCTAGCCAGTCTCCGGACCTAAATCCTATAGAAAATCTGTGGAGGGAGCTGAAGCTTCGAGTTGCCAAGCGACAGCCTCGAAACCATAAGGATTTGGAAAGGATCTGCATAGAGGAGGGGTCCAAAGTTCCTCCTGAGATGTGTGCAAACCTGGTAATCAACTACAAGAAACATCTGACCTCTGTACTTGCTAACAAGGGTTTCTCCACCAAGTACTAAGTAATGTTTTAATAGGGGATCAGATACTTATTTCACTCAATGAATTACAAAATAATTTAAATCTTTTGTTTAATGTGATTTTCTGGATTTTCTTTTTGATATTCTGTCTCTCACTGTTAAAATATACCTACCATTAAAATTATAGGCCGTTCATTTCTTTGTCAGTGGGTGAACTTACAAAATCAGTGAGGGATCAAATAATTATTTCCTCCACTGTATATGTTTATATGTCTTTACCTGTCCATCAGCATTGCCAATAGGTGAGTTGAGAATGAAGTCAGGAGGTGCAAAAACATCCACCAATGCTACTGCATCATCCTTCAGCTGGAGTAGAGACACAAAGACAGAACAGATCAGACTGAGCTTTAAGTCAGGTGGAGGAGCAGTATCATTTCATCATTCAGCTTTATGAAGACAGGAAGTACAGGAGGAAGCTACAATAAACACTACACAATAGTACACCATGTACCTAAAAAACTAGAGAGGATGGTATGTTATACTGCCTTATATGCATTGCAAATACTTTTAATCAATTAATTAACTGCTACATGTTCCATTTTGAAGTACTATCTTTGCTTTGCATGTCATCTGCAAATCATTGGAGTTCAGTTACATATAAATTCAGATGAAGTCTTAAGACATCATGAGTGTGACTCAAGTATGACTTCTATCTACTTGGAGGGAGTTACGCAAGGCAGTGGGACATGGACATTAAACAAACAGTGACATGGACAGAAAGACACAACGACAGCCACCTCTGTACCTGGGAGCAAAGAGTGAGAATGGCCATCTGGACGAACTCCGTGGGCTTCCCGCCACTCAAATAATTACCTGTACAGAAACAAAACTATGTTACAAATATCAATACAGAGAGATGTGTAATCCAGATTGCGCATAGATTAGATTATAGATAGATTATATATATTATAGTACATACCCTGGTACAGTGTGGTCATGTGGCTGCTGAGGCTCCACAGCCCATACAGGGTACACAGCTTGCTTAGTACAGGTCTGAGACCGGCTGGCGTGTCCTGATCAGTAGTCAGCTCATGAAACCTCTGGAGGCAGTTATATTCAATGTAGGCCATGGCCAGAGAACGGCAATAGTAAACCTAAACATGCACATGCCCAAACACACACACACACACACACACACACACACACACACACACACACACACACACACACACACACAAAAGGGGAAGCTGTATGTCTGGTTCAGTGATATCTCCAGTCAATTGCAAATCACAAAGCCTGGGAGAAGGATGAAATTGCTACACTAGCTTTATCAAAAGTGGCACTGATGCTTCCAGATTCTACTCAAGAAGTGAGAAAAATAATTCAAAATCACACTGACACTGGTAATAATATTGCAGTGCAATATTGTTGTTTATCATTGTTTATGTTGTTGAATCAGAGATGGAGGCATTTAAGTCATTTGTCACCAGTTTGATGATACTTCTTTGCACCAAGTGGAAGATGTTGTAGCTTTGAGAAATTCTCTTTATCTCCAGCTATTAGAGCTAAAAAGCTGGTAAAAATGGATAGCAAATGGGGGCTAATTTATTTACTAAAAATCAAATCAAAAAGTCAATTTAATTACTGAAAGCAGTGACACACATTTCCCAGAATGACAACACACACCCGTCTGACTGTAACCTCCACCTGTCCTTTGGCCACTGCACCTCCTCTCTGTATACTGACTTGTCGTTTTTGTTGATAAGCCCCCAGTTATGTCATCAGTGAACTTGATGATGTTATTCAAGCTGTGCACAGCAGTGAACTGAGTGCACAGCCCTTGGGGCCATCGGCCACGGTGCTCATTGTGGTTGTGTCAGAGATGCTGTTCCTGATCCGGACTGACTGAGGTCTTCCAGTAAGAAAGTCCGGGATCCAATCCAAAGAGAGGTGTTCCGGTCCAGCAGGCTCAGCTTTCCAATAGGTCTTAAGGGATGGCTGTGTTGAATGCTTAGCTAAAGTCTATGTGTCCTTCTTGTCGAGGTGGGTGAGGGCTGAGTGAAGGGGGTGGTAATGGCATCATCTGTTGAGTGGTTGGTACGATACGCAAACTACAAACGGTCCAGTGAAGAGGGCAGCAGGGTGTTCATGTTCCTCATGCCTTTGCAGGCCACGTTGGAATGACAACACTGCTCAGGTAGACGTTGAAGATGTCAGAACATCTGCTAGTTGGCCTGCACATCCGCTGAGCACTCTGCCAGTAATATTGTCTGCTGTGGCAGCGTCATGTGGGTTTGACGCTGCTTAGAGTTGTCCTCACATCAACTCATCAGTGATGTGGCTCTTAAATGGTTTATCTCATATTTGACAAACAGGTCCTTCTCTGCCAGTCTTGGAGATGCCTCCTTGTCCTGTACTGCTCTTTTTTTGTGGGGTCCCACAGTGGTCTATTTTGGGCCCTCTTTTGTTTACTATTTACATGCTACTCCTGGGGGAAATGTTGCATCTGCTTAATATTGATTTCCACTTTTTTGCAGACGACGCACAGTTATATTTTCCAACTAAGCCTGGCTCCACAGACATTTCCTGCATTTTGTCCTGCCTTGCCGAAATCAGAAACTGGATGTCTAAAAACTTCCTGCAATTAAATGGTTCAAAATCAGACATCATCTTGATTACCCTCCGTGGACCCAGGTCTAGTAGTAATAACCTCTCCTCTAGTCTGGGTGCCTTACACAGTGTTTGTAAAGAGACCCGCAACTTAGGGGTCATCTTTGACTCTGACCTGTCCTTTGATTCTCAAGTGACTAAAGTAGTATAGTCCTGCTTTGCTCAGCTGAGACAGCTAACTAAGATCAGGTCATTCCTCTCCCCAGCAGACTTAGAAAAGGTCATACCCGCTTTCATCTCCTCTAGACTTGACTACTGCAATGCACTTTATTCCGGCATTAGCAGGAGCAACATTCAAAGACTGCAGCTAGTACAAAATGCTGCTGCCAGGTTTTAAACACGCACCAAGAAGAGTGACCACATCACACCTATCCTTTCTGCCCTTCACTGGTTGCCTGTGAGTTTTATAATCGATTGATTCTACTGTTTGTTTTCAAAGCCTTGAACCGTCTGGCTCCTGCCTATATCTGTGATTTGTTGACTCCCTATAGGCCAGACCAATGCTTGAAATCCTCTGACAGGGGCCTATTAATGGTTCCAAAATCAAGACCCCCCAGCTGTGGAACTCCCTGCCTGAGGTTCTTAGACAAGCAAACTCGGTGTCCTCTTTTACATCACATTTAAAACTCATTTTTATCATTTGGCTTTTCTTAGTTGATGTTCTGTTGTCTCTATTCTTTTATTCCTATTTATTATATTTATGAATGTATGTATGTATTTATTTTATCTTATCTGTTTATATATATATTGTTCTGTATTTTATTTGTCATTAATTATTGTTGTCTTAATGTAAAGCACTTACTCCATTTTGGAAAGTGCTATACAAATAAAGCAATTATTACTATTATTATTATTATTATTATAACTGTCGTTTGACAAAGCACTGGTCATTGGGAGGAGGGGTGTTCTTCCTCATCGCTTTGAGCATGTGCTCGCTTTGCCACTCTCATGGGCTGGTACATTATGGCTCTTGCTGTTCTTAGAGCCACCTTGTCACCTGCTCTGAAGGCATCCTTGGGTCCTCAGCAGCACATGCACCTTCACAGTCATCCATGTCTTCTGGTTGGAGGGTAGGGTAATGGTCAGACTTTGTGTGGCTAAGAAAAATGTCTTCTTGGTTCACTCTGATTTATCTCAATTGTCCAGGTGATATGAGGTCTAGAGAAAGTTGAACCAAACCACAGGACTGGAGTTTTGAAGAGATTTAGCCATTTATTTGAAAAGCTTCTTCATAGTAAGGGGGCATAGTAAGTTCCAAAAGGCCACTGTGTATGTGCAGAGGTGTGTGTGTGTGTGTGTGTGTGTGTGTGTGTGTGTGTGTGTGTGTGTCATACCTGGCTGTTGTTACGGGCCTCAAACTCATCCTTTCCTGAGGCCCTCTGTTGTTCCAGCCTCTTCTGGCTCTTCTCCAGCAAGAAACACACCAGCCATTTATAGGCTGCCAGTGGCACTGATTTTGTATCACAGATATTTACAATAACTGGTTAAATGTGGCCATGGAAAAATTACAAGGTTACAGACTTACCAAGGCTTTTGCAACAATTTTTCAGTTGATTTTTACAGTTATTCTACATAAATCCTAACAGAGACAGCATGACCACACCACAAAAATATCCAGAGAGTTACAATGCATCAGTAAAAAATAAACCGGTAGAAGTATAACACTATTTACTGTATAACTACAAATTGATTCTTAAAGGTAAAAAAAATAGAGAAATAATTATCACTGAACACAATATCAGTCTATTTTGTAACAGCTGACTGTGGACAGGGTGTTGGGTTTGTGTTCATCGAACTTGAATTTGAACAATAAACTCACTACAAGAAGTAAGTGAATACCTCTTACACTGCCAAGAACTCAATTGATTGTATTTTTTTTTCACTGTATTTTGGCTGTAATCTCACATCATATCTGACTTGGCCTAAAGTGGATGAAAGAATTGAATGAATTTGAAAACACACCATGACATGGGATTTAATAATTTTATCATGGAAAGTTTAGAAACAGTATATGGAATTAATCCATTCCTGACAAGCCGAAAAACTAGAATACCTGCAGAGTCCATACACTGCTCCATCGTTGTTGCAGTAAACTTGCTTTCCAGGATCTTGTGGAAATCATCTAGGAAATCCACAGTGTGAAGAGGAGACTCAATCCGCACACCATCTGAAAGCAGACAACACAGTAGCTAAAACTCAATCTGAGTCCCTGCACTCACCCTTAATGCTGCTGCTGCAGCATCACAAGTGTTTCTCAATTCTACATATACTAGTTCAGGGTGCAGAATAGGGCAATCATCTAACTAATATATCACCATGAACAAAAGTAAGAAAGATCAAAAGCTTCATTATACTTCTCCTACAACCCCAAATATGACTTTACAGTGAAATTCTACAGAAACAGAAAAAAACTGTTGAACTGTTGAAAAAACTACAGCAAGCACACAGGAAGGCATCTGGACAGTTGTCATAAAACAATGCTGATTGATGATGTTGAAAAACACTACAGTGTATATATTTTGTAATGTCTGACATTGAATGCATGACATTTGCAGGAAAGGAACAAAGTTGTTTGTTGTCTGTTAGCATGATTTAACCATGAAGCATCTTGATATTTCTTTTACATATTTCCTGTAATGAAGCAGATCAAGCAACATCAAGACTTTGTTCCCTGGACAGTACAATACTGTGTGACCCCCAGTCACAACATCAAAAAGGAATTGCTTGCATCCACAATGTTTCAATTTTGTCCACACAGAATTATATATTTACGCATGATTGTGAATACTAGCACAAAACCCACAGTCTTCAAATTTTAAAAATATCAAACATACCTATAAAATTACTAGTTGATAATTGATGCAGACTAAAGGGCTAGAGTGGACTAATGCAGCATAGCTAAATTCAACTGGACATCTTATTTCAAAAGAAATGGAAGTGGAAGCTTATGATGCACTCCTCTGTGATTCCATACTGCAAGGCACAGGATCAGACACCACTGATGAAACAACATAAAAGCTTGACTACTTGTAGGGCTAGTTGGCGAGCTACCGTGGCAGGCAACTATAGCTAACTGCTATAATGCTAGCAGGCAGGACACTCAGCACTAGCAACTTTACATCAATCACCAATAAGCGATATGATCTGCAATTGACATAACCCTTTTGCAGAACTCCGCTTTCATCGATACCTATAACTGACAACAATAAAACCTTGTAACAATCCCTCAGAGCATAGAGGACTGACCATGGTGTTTAGCATGGAGCCAGCTGAGCAGATATTGGCTGGTCTGTTGCAGCAATACATTGTTGTCGCCTTCATATGTGCAGTTTGGATCATTGTCATTACGCAGATCGCCCAACCGGTTCACTGAAAGAGAGATAAAACTCAGGTAGTTAGATCTGTGTGTGTGTGTGTGTGTGTGTCTTTATGTGTATATCTTTATGTGTATCTTTATGTTTAAGACTGACTGGCAAGGTATCCATGTCCACCACACGCCTCCCTACACTCCTGGATCCCCCTCTGAGCGGTCCACGAGCCCAGTGGTTTACTGGTGCAGCCTATGGCATGGATCTCTCTGCCCATCTCTGCCTGGACAACACATTCAACAGACATATAAGACTATACTGAATACAATATGATAACTCTGGACATAGACACACACACATGCACCTCATGTTTACTGACTTGTCTGTCACTCTTGTTCTTCATTATCTGTCCAATCTGGAACTCAACAAAGTTCATGAAGATGGATTTGGAGAAGTGTTCAAGAGCATATGCTGCTGCCAGGTATGGGATCAGACGCCATTGCTAAGACAACATAAAAAATATCAAATATGTGTAAACATTTAAACTCACTTTCGATATGTGTAACTTTGAAAAGGTACTCTGTAGTTTGATATGGTATATTTGCTTAAAATCCATGCCTTCTATTCTTACCTGTAACTGGTACTCCAAAACAGGAATCTCTTCTGTGTCTTTGGGTCCAAACTGTCTCCTGGTGGCTGAGAAGCGGATGGCCACAATTAGTGCCAGCTTCAGATTGACCAGAGCCATCCTGGTGATGGACACTCTGCCACCTGACAAGGCACCCAGAGACACCCCAAAACGCTTGTTGGGGTCCTGAAGAAAAGGAAAAACACAACAGAGAGACATGGAAAAACATCTATCAATTGATACACAACCGGTAAAATAACACATCAACATTTTTCTCAGTAAATATATTTCTAATGGGGCTATTGTAATGAAAATTTCACCAAATGTCAGCAACAACATATGCAATTCACACATGCAAAGAAATCAAAGCATAGATGTACATAAATTAAGTTGTGTAATAATGCGAAATGACACAGGGAAAAAGTATTGAACACATGAAGAAAGGGAGGTAAAAAAAGGCATGGAAAGCCAAAACACCAGCTAAAATCTATTAGTAATTAGAAAGCAATCCTGCCCCTTGTCAGTGCATAATATCAACTGGTTCAGTCCCAAACTGATAATATATATACCTATAAAAAGGTGTCTCATTACCAAGGTGTCACACAAGAAACACCTCATGATGGGTAAAAGCAAAGCGCTCTCTCAAGACCTTCGCAACCTTACTGTTGCAAAACATACCGATGGCATTGGTTACAGAAGGATTTCTAAACTTCTGAATGTTCCAGTGGGCACTGTTGGGGCCATAAACCGGATCATTTCACCATAAACCGGCCATGACCAGGTGGCTCCTTGCAAGATTTCTGACAGTCTAGTGAAAAGAATTACCAGAAGAGTTGTCCAAGAACCAAGGACCACTTATGGAGAGCTTCAGAAAGACCTGTAATTAGCAGGTGTAATTGTTTCAAAGAAAACAATAAGTAATGCACTCAACCGCCATACCCTGTGTGCACGCTCACCACGCAAGACTCCATTGCTGAAGAAAAAGCATGTTGAAGTTTGCTGCACAACATTTGGACAAGCCTGTGAAATACTGGGAGAATATAGTCTGGTCAGATGAGACCAAAATTGAACTCTTTGGATGCCATAATACACACCATGTTTGGAGGACAAATGACACTGCACATCACCCCAAAAACACCATACCAACAGTGAAGTTCAGAGTTGGGAATATCATGGTGTGGGTCTGTTTTTCAGCATACGGTACTGGCATAGTTCGTATAATTGAAGGAAGGATGAATGGTAAAAATGTACCAAGACATACTTGATAAAAATCTTCTGCCATCTACCAGGATGCTGAAGATGAAATGAGGGTGGACATTTCAGCAAGACAATGATCCCAAACACACAGCCAAGTAAACTCTCAAATGGTTACAGAGAAAGAAAATAAAGCTGCTAGAATGGCCCAGCCAATCACCTGACTTGAATCCAATTGAAAATCTATGGAAAGAACTAAAGATCAGAGTTCATAGAAGAGGCCCACAGAACCTTCAAGATTTGAAGACTGTTTGTGTGGAAGAATGGGCCAAAATCACACCTGGGCAATGCATGCAACTAGTTTCTCCATACAGGAGGCATCTTGAAGCTGTCATTACCAACAAAGGCTTTTGTACGAAGTATTAAATAAATTTCAGTAAACGTGTTCAATACTTTTTCCCTGTGTCATTCCATTTTATTACACATAACTTAATTTCTGAAATTATTTGCTTTGGTTTCTTTGTATGTATGGATTACTTTGGTTGTTACCAACATCTGGTGAAAATTTCATGTCAATAGCACCTCTACAAGACTTCGGTGTTGGACAATGCCCAAAAGTCTCTTTACTCCATTACTTTCTTAAAGAATGCAGAAATATCCCCCAGAACAGCAGCATTTCTCAGGATTTCAATAATTAACCTTCCAGTTTCCCTTTGTCAAACAACGTTTCCATACCCAGGTGTGCCAAGCTGTTAATCATCTGATGTTGTCTTTGTTTACTCAGCTTGGTGGGATGTATCATGAACTGAGTTCAACATAAACTCCTACAAAAATGAAATTAAAAATTCTGTCGATAATGAAAGAATCTTTGCATAACTTTCCCTCTGATTATTAGAAGCTCTGTTTTGAAACCAGAAAGGACACATGGAAGGCCTGGAACAGTAAAATGATTCTAATGATCTTTACAATTATTACTCTGTATTACTTGTCTCCTTATTGTAAACTCAGTACTTATGTCCATGTCAGAATCTTGTAGAAATAATGAATCTGTTTTTCCAGTGATCTGACTAATCAACAGTCCGGTTGTTAGCAAGGTTTGATCTGATCCTCTGAAGTTAGCCTACTCCTAAGCAGGTTAGCCTTGCAGCATAGGTTACCATAATGATCCATTCCTGTTAACCTGAGTGAAACCCAAATAAGACTGGCTAAACCACTTATCTCACTTCATGGTAGAGGTCCCTTGACTGTCCTTGCTATTTATATCTCTCATGGGGTACCAGAGGAACTAGGCCTGGTTGTCATTATCAGTCATCTTCTCACCATATCAATGTGGACATTTCTTTATTCAGATCTGTGTCTGCATAGATTTTAGTTTTTGTAAGGTTTGAAATCAAAAGCCAGTCCATATGGGAATTATTACCAAAACAAAAACTATAGGGAATTCATGGGTATTAGATTTTACACCGCTGTAAAAGGGTCAGGTCATCCAAATTACATTAGTTTTAGTGATGGTTTGGGTGTGTGTAGGTCTGCATCTGTGAGATTTCTGCCTGGCTCAGCAGCTCTGGCTCAGGTGGTAGACATGGTTGTCCATTATAAAGAGATGTCCTAAGGATCTGTATCAGGGCCAATCCAGGCATATTTTAATGGATCTGTATCAAATAACATAAAGCCGGAAAAAATACAGAGTTTTAAGAGCAAGGGCAAAGTTGGTGATAATTTGCTTAATTTGGTGCATCAGTAGGAGCACTTCATATCATCATTTTATCAATTGTTAAGTAAGAATTGAGGAGTGCAGCTTTAATTAAACATAACTTGGTGTTTGGAACACCTTTGGAATTCTTTCTTTGGCCACCAGTGGAAATCTTACCAACCTTGAATGGGGTAACATAGCGGCCATCAGGAGTAACATCGCCAGTCTTATTCAGTAGATTCTCCCGTGGGATCCTCACATTATGAAACAGAGCAAACCTGACAGTAAAAAGATGATGAAAAAAAGAAATGTGAGAGCCAAGTCAGAAAAATGATCTTGGTTACACATGACACTGGCAACATGTGTGTGACACAAAGCATCATATACATTTTATAGTCATGTGGTGTACCTGTTCTATAATAGGACTTAACTACTTCTACTGCATACTATTGACCAAAAGGACTGAAATTAAACAGAAACCAAACTGAAAGATCTCCTTTAATGAAAAACAAGTTTTTAACCTTGTTAAAGTGTCCATATGTTTTTTTTCATATGTTTAAAGACACATCATGAGCAAACTTAGCAGTCAACACCATAGCTGAGCATTTCTGTCTTAGAACTGCAGTGCACCAATGACAACCAGGGTTTCATACGCAACATACCTAAGGAACCAAGGAACCAGTCCCATCAACTTGCAGGGTTGGGGCTACAGTGAAATGAGCCAGTATCAATGGAGAAGCCAGGTAAAGCTATGTATCACAATTTCACAAGTTAAGTTCCACTACTGTTTTTGGTTGCAAAGTTGCAAAGGGAGAAATGGTGAGCCTTCATGTATTACCAAAGGATGTAGCAAAATTCCAATGAAAACTCAGGCTTGTGGTAGCCATTTTCAGAACAGAGAACTATTTTGCCACAAAACTCAAATTGAAGCCAGGTGCTGTTCTATCCATCTATCCAATTCGTAAGTTTATTTTTCTTGTGTTTTATCCATTGATTGTGTCCAAACAAATCTGCAGTGTGCTAGATAATAGCCAAGTTACATGATGATTCATATAAGAGATGAAATTTTGATGAACAAAGATGAGTTTTGTAGAGGTTTGATCAATGCCAGGAGAGGAACTTGAAAGAATAGTAAGGCAGAAAGGAAACAAGAGAGACATTTATTTCTTGTTTTAGAATTACTATTTCATCCTCACTGTCATAACATGGTAAACTCTCTGCGACCTTACCAGAGGACAGAATCTGATTGGACAGGCCTAGAAATCACTATATCTCAAAATTTGCTCAAACATTGCAGTCCCTGTCAGTATTAGCAGTCCTTATTAATACAGACAGTATCTCTGCCTGTCACGCAAAAGATCGGAGTGCGATTCCCTGACGGAGACAGTTGACTTTTGTAAATTTCCCCATTGTGGGACTAATAAAGGAATATCTTATCTTACCTAACATAACAAATACAACATTCACACTACAGATGATACATCATCCAAAAAGCAACAAATACCATTTAATGACATAGACTCTGTGCTTCAAATTCAGAAAAGGCCAGAACATTAGAAACCATGAAACACAAGAAACATTAGAAAATATTATGTTGACTCTTTCTAGAATAAAAGTCAAACTGGTAACAGTACAGGTAACCTACCACCAGGTAACCCAACCCTAACCCACCGAGCATTTAATACAAATAATTTTATTTCTATAGTACAATTCATAAGTGCTTTACACGAAAAGTCCAGAATGTGAAGAACCAGAACAAATAATGTTAAACAGATAACCAATATGAAATAAAACAATTTTAGGCAACAAACATATGAACTATAATAAAATATTAAATCAAAGATTTAATAAAGACACCTTCTAAGAAGTTCAGAGAATAAGAAGAATAAAGGAATCAACTATCAACTGCTTTTTTGCCTGACAAACAGTCCCAAAACCCCAAAGGGATTCAATTGAGTGTTACGGCTGGGTGTCATTTGAATGTTTTGCATATTAGTGCCAATACAATACCTGAGTTTCATTACCAATTCCAAAATAATCAGGGTTTTTTTTATGCCTTACTTTGAGAAATATACATATTTTCAATAAAACCCTTTATTCATTGAACAGCAGCCAAAGCTTTTAAACATTAAGGGTGATCAAAACACAAGCAGTTGTGGAAAACTTAAGATTTAAATCAGGAAATATCTCATCAAAGAAAGTCAACAAAATTGCAAAGCTCAAGCATTTGATGTCAGCTTTCAATCCTTCACAGTTTTTACAGACATTTTGGAAAGTACCAACAAAGTATAGAGGTTCAGTACCAGTCCAATTCACAATGATTTTTAGCAGAAAAAAGTAACAAACAATTTCATTAAAGTAGCTGGAACCAGCAAATATTTGTGATTTGTGAACCAACAAATATTTTAAATTACTTAAACAATGAATTAATCATGATTTAAGACTCTGCCAGCTATTAACTGATAATCTATGTCAAGTGTTCATCACTTTGTGAAACACATGATTGTGTAAAGGATATTACTACAAGGGCTCTAAAGCAATAAAATTATTGCTCATTAGCAGTTTATTTGCAAATGATTGCATTCAGGGTTTTTTTTTTTTTTTTTACATTTTACACAGCGTCACAACATTTTTGGAAAAAGGGTTTTATAACAACTATCTTGAGGGGTGGACTAGAATGCAGACTTTCTTTGCATTGGCTCACTCAACAAAACCTAAAACCAAGTTCCCATAAAAGGAGACATTTGGCACATCATTTGACTCTTTTTCAGCACAAAACATAAAAAGGAATGAATTTTACTGATTGAATATTATCTCTAATAAATACAAATAGACTAATCAATTTTCTAATTGGTGTTCTATTAGCTGCAATAACAGCAGTGTAAAACAGACTTGGCAGCAAATCAGAGGCCTGTACTACAAAGCGAGGCAAATGGCTTATCCAGGTAAGTTCAGGAGTAACTTCGTGACATCGGGGGTAACTTCCCGATTAACCCGTACTATGAAAGGTGGATAGGTTTTACTTGTATGTTGTCATGGCAATTTACGCTGCATCTCTAACCTGCACGAGCAGGTTATCTTCGTGGTTAAGTCAAGGTTACCCTGTATAAACACCACCCCTCACTCCGCAGGACAAGGGTGTTTAGAGACCAGAGTTTACCCCGATGATGTTCTCTATGAAAGATATCGATTTCAGTTTCTTTGCCAGCCTCTAGGGCCAGACAGTGGCCGGATTAATGCCCTCACTGCTGAACAGACAGTGTATAAGTGGGCTACACACCACATCTGTACTCAGTATTAATGATAAGGACTATTAATACACAAGGGTTAATAGAATATTTTTATATTTCATCCTGACTAGTCGCAGGTAGGGCTGCAGCTGAAATGACTGTTAGAATGAAGTTATTCTTAACACCACAGCATTACATTCATACAGGTTGGTCTACAGCCGAGGAGCTTTAGGGAGCAGATCTTAATTCATTAACAGTGAGTAATGGCTCAGTTTCACAGATAGAGCCCATGTGTAGGTTATAATTGAAGTATCCTAATTGTTTTAACATATTTACATAGACTAATCATATCACAAATAAAAGAGTCCGTAAGACAAAATAGAGAACATACGACAAGAATAATCAGGCAATCAGAGTTTGTCAACCCTGACTTTCCTTGATAACCCTGAGTTAGATCTGAGTAGGTTAAACTCACTTCATAGTATAGGCCTCAGGACCAAGCACAAAAACATAATCCTGTGGTCTATAGTTGCTGTGCCTTCATCATTCTTTTTGTGTACGAATAATATGCTGTGCAAACGTTAAAGTGTAAATATTACCCGAAACAAAAAAAAAAACCACAACGCGATGCATACGTTTTGTTTTGCAGTACTTACATGGCTTTGGTCAGTGACATTACCAACATAAAGCTCAGCAAGTTTGCATACTGTACTATATAATGTAGCCTATTCCTTCAGCTTAGACTCTGTTATCACTCATAGAGAAGTCATCCGGAAAAGAATTAGTAAAAGGATGGCACTTTTTATAGCCGATTTAAAAGCCAAAATGCTGAATATAACCTCCTCCAGAGCAGGTTAGGTGTGCAACATAAGTTACCATGGCAATCTAGCCAGGTTATAGCCACCTATGTGACATTGAAAACTCTGGCTTTAGGCACAACATACCTCGCTAACCAATTAATTCTGTTTTGTATTACACCGTTCAACGCTATCCTGAACTATAAACACAAACTCGAAGAGTGTATACCTTTGTCAAGGCTAATAGTCCACTCTTCTATGATATGGAAACCTGGAAGCACAACCACTATATAAATCTGAGCAACCACACATGTAAGCTACACCAGAAGATTACTGTTACCCCAAAATGTGGACTGTGACATGGAGTATTTCTACAATTGTTTTGTCACTATTGAACCTTACTACTACTGGATGTTAAGATGTATGGCATGTATTCTCCACATTCAGGGCTTTGGGCCAAGGTAAAAACAAGTTAACACATGATTGAGGGGGGGAACAAAATCTCATTTGGTAAAAGTAAACAGTGGTAATGTATTCCTCTGTTCACCTACCCATTATCCAGTCCATTCTGGCCCAGCTTCTTGCCCATGTCCCCAACCAGCACACCAGGCAGAGCCAGCAGGGTCTTGGGATCTCTCACCTGCAGCACATTGGTTATAGATTTACTGAATGCATACTCACTGTCTTCTAGCTGTACAAAAACAACACTGAGTTGCAATGATCTTTCATTTATTTTAACATTAGGTGCATGGTTAATATATTTGTCATTCTACAACACAGAGTTTCACAATGAAATGTAAGTTGTAGCCCCTTTACGTTAATGGTGAAATGCGGAGGATGAGTCTGGTGGCACAGCATTGGATGCTTCTGTATCGCTTGACAGATGATGAACAGGCTGCTGGGGTGGGTATTGTTTATTATTCACCTTGACTGACTGATTTAAAAGCATCCTTGTTAAAATGTGTACTTGTGGATAATCAGTTGACTGTGACCAAAGCCTTAAAGCATTGCAACTTTCATGCAATGTTCTGGCATTTGTTGTGTACTGCATGTGATGATTAAACCCGAGCGTAAGTAATACCTAGTTTGTAAGAGTTACAGCTCTTCCACTTTACTCAAAGAAAACTATCCAAACTCTTCTCAGTCCCACTATTTACAGACTTAAAATATTCCTTTATTCGTCCCTCAGTGGGGAAATTCACTAATTCACTTCATACATAACTTATGCTTCAAAATGCTGGAAAACTCATCCTCTCTTACACAATGTCACATTTTAGACAATAGTAATTACTGTTTTTTGAATGTTTCCTTCAAAGCAACAGAGGAGTTATTCAGTCTCATTAACCTACACCATCATTAAAAATGCAAGTGTTATCACTGACACTCCAACTACTTTCACCTATAACATGTCATTTGACAAATGAACTGATTTTTATTCTTCAACGGATAGTTCCAACTACTTTCAGACCTTAAACTTCAATTGGCTTTTTAATTGCTCTCAGTGTTTATATACCAACTGACACTTCAACTCCTTACATTGCACACATGTGATCTGTCACCAGTGCTTTTGTTTAGCTGAAATTTCAGTTCCTTATATTACTTAAACATCAGCTGACATTTCAGCTATATTCATTTCTTACATTTCATCTAAGACTTCAACTGCAGTCAATTGTAATCAGCATTCATTTGTCATTCTTAAACTGGCTGTTCACCTGTTTTCAGCACTTTTACTTCAACTGAAACATATCTATTTGTTTCGTGAGTTACACTTTAACAGCTACTTTCAATGCTTCATCTTCAACTTACATTTTACCTACAGTAAGTGCTTACATACTAACTTAGATTCCAAATGTTTTCAGTGCACAAACTGCCTAGTTACAAATATTTTCAGCACTTAGACCTCAAATGACATTTCACCCAATTTCATTTCATATTTTTAAAACAAGACCTGCTTTAAGTGATTACACCATAACAGCTCAACTGCTTTCATAACTTAACACTTCAGCTAACATTTCAAACCATTGAGCGCTTCAGCTGTAACTTTAATATTTCACAAAAATTACCTTTTTAAATGATTATCTTGCTTACAAACATGATTTGTTTTAAAAAGCTCTAAAATGTGTTGAGAGAGTTAAACTGTTTTAAATTATTCCACTGCAGAATTTCAGCAGTGTGCAAACACTTAATACTATAATATAAATATAATACTGTGTCTTCTCAGGTACAGCAGTGTGACATAACATCAGATACCAGCACCTGATAATCAAACCAGTTGCATCAGTGATAGAAGGTCAGAGTCTTACTGGGACAATGAAGGAGTGCAGGCCGTGGCACACCTGGTCAGGTGTGTAGAGCTGAGCAAACACCACACCATGTGTCGCAGTCTTACCAAGGTTCCCCACCCAGAATTTGGCAGCCTCAAAGTCTGGAGAGTTGATCACAAACTCCTACAGAGTAGATAGTTACTGTTTTTACTCAGTTACTCATTTAATCAGATGAAGGTTTGAGGACCAAAACGTTAGTAAATGTGATTGAGAGTGTGCAATATCAGGAACAACAATTGGTGTGCTGGACTAAAGCAGTGATTCATAGTTGATTTTCATGTGAATTACAGGTAAATTTTACCAACCAAAAATAATTCAAATAAACCTTGGAAAGAAAAAAAAAAATCACTCTTTGGTTGACCTGGTCATATAACAAAGAACAGTGGTTACCAACCTGGTGGTCAGTACTCCCCCACTGGGGGATTAGATAAACACAGAAAATATATTTCTGCTATTAGAATATTAGGTTTGTTTCTCAGAATTTTTTTTCTATTCAATGCTTTTAGCTCATTTTCAATCGTTTAGTAGTCTCTAAAGGTTTTAAAATAAAATAATCTGAGAAGGAAATCATGTTTGTTTTAAGGAGTCACAAACCAAAAAAGTTGGGACCCACAGGTCTGACGGTTGAAAGACCTCTCCACATGGCCAGAAACTTGCTTGTGGTAGAAAAATTCACAGCTTTATAAATATAACATCAAAGTTAAAATCCCCAAATTCCTAAAAAACAAGGAAATTACTTGTTCAAATGTTCAAATGGTATTATGTCGCTGCTGGCAACCTGGAAAATTCAAAACTGTTACAATCCAAAAAAAAAGCAAAAACATGACAATACTTTCAAGGGGGAGCCAAATGTACCACTACTCAACATTCATACAATCAGATTTTGTGTGTCTAATGTGAGTGTGTGCTGACCTGGGTGGAGGGGTCATATGTTGCTGTGGTCCTCATGGCTCTGGTGTTGCTGCCGTGGCTCAGCTCAGTCAGTGCAAAGCATCCAAACATCTATTAACAGATATATGCAGTCAGAAATTCTGCATTCATAGTGATGTCCTGCTGACTGTGCACCCTGCTGTAACAGTTCTGTGTAGATTAGTGCAAAATATGTGGAGCAGTAATTTGATCTGACTTGAACAAGTTGCAAAGACAGTATCTACTGCTGTTGAGACATTTTGCACAATCAAATCAGAAGGACTCAATTCTGAAGAATGCCCATGTTCTTGAGAGCAGAGCATTTTCTGCATTTTGGAACACTTATTTTGGAGCAAGAAAGTGCCAATATCATACTTGAGTGAGATTAATTATGAAAGCAAAAATCATTATCACAAATATGATATGACTAACTGTGTATACTGAGAATTGAACAAAGTAACTAAATATAGTGTCTGAAGTTTCTCAGTCATCCAGGTCATGTATTCAAATAAAGGTTGACTTGACAGCAACTGGACTTGGTTGTGGATGCTTCAGGTTGTAAATATAGTGAAAATCCAAAAAAGGTTGTATGGCTTACTTTGTACGTCATTCAGCACCTACATCATATCCTGTAAATCTATAAGGGCACAATGTTGCAAGATCATTGAAGACCCTCCCCACTCTGAGGAGTATGTAGTATGTAGTGTTCTGTTAGTACGTAGTATTAATAGTAATAAAGTTGCATTCACATGAATTCAGGCAGATGATAGAGATATGATTTAAGTGGATGAGAGCAGGATGGTAAAATTAGGTGAGGCTGGCAGAGAATACCAGTAATAGTAATAGTAGGCAGCATTGCCACCCAAAGATAAAATTTTAACTTTTTTGCCATCCTCCACGACGGAACTTGAAACCCAATGTGACGTAGCCCTTTCACAAAAGAAGAAAACCTTGGCAATATGGACAACAAGAAGCAAATAATTAATAATTCATCTAATCTAATAATTAATAATGTTGTAAACAATACAACATCACCATGGCAACATATCATCCTCGTTTGCCATCCTGCATTCCAAACTGGTTTTACCATGCTGTCCAGAAGGTGTCCATCTGCGATCTACTGTCTGCCTGAATCCATGTGAATGCAGCATAAAGCACAGATAAGATATTCCTATCTTATCTGATACAATTGTAAATTGCAGTTATTGCCAAGTATAAAGCTGTGTTGAACTCTTACCGTCATGTCTTCAGCGTTTTCAACATATTTGCTGTGTCTCGCTGATCCTGAGGTAAAAATAGTCGATCCAAACATCTGAAACAGAAGATGTTCTAAGCATCTTTTACTTGGATGAGACAATGACTAAAAAGGAGAAAGTCAACAGCGATGTTAGCAAGTACTCTCAGTGCTGAATTTCTGAAAAATTTATTTCAACACCATTAGAAAGTAATTTAGGTCTCTAAGTAGCATACATAATAGTACACATCTGATAGTTAGACCATTGTATGAGTGTGCACTTATGCATACTCACCCCTTTGTGGAGGAAGAACTTGGCCGCAACAGCCCAGTCATACATGCCCAGACAATCATTGAGGACCACTGTCTTCCAGGGGTTAGCCATCGCCTCTTCTTTTGTCATGAAGTCGTAGCGGAAGAGCTGCTTCGCCCTGTGGATTTTTATCAGAAGCTTTATTTTCTCAATGTACAGAAGACGTTACTGGTGATAAAATAATTGAATTCTGCTGTGTAGGTGAATTCACAGTGGACAGGACAGATGAAACTTTCTTTCTGTTATACTGATACCTGAGGAAGGTCAGCTCTCTCATTTTCTCAAGAGAGATATCTTCACCAGGACGACGGGCAAACAGAGGATCATTCTCCAGTGTCTTGAATACATTTTGCTACAGCACAGGGAAGAAGAGAAAATGTACAGGATATGTAAAGTGTCACAGTTCCAGCCAGGCCTCTGTTTAGCCTTTAGTTTTTGTTCAGCCTTAGTTTTTTGCCGTATCACTTTCTTACCTGCCACAGTTCTGTCCAGTGTTCAGTCCCTCTCTGTCCAGTGTTTCAGCCTCTGTTCTAATTCTGTCAGTCTTGTCTTAGTTCTGTTAGTTATGGTCCTTGTCATGTCGTAGTCTTGTCATGTCGTAGTCCTGTCCTGTCATAGTCCAGTCTTGTCTTAGTTCATTGTCTTGGTATTCATTCCTTGCCTCTGCTGTCATGTTGTGTGTCCTAGCTGTTTCTTAGTTCTATGTTGTAGTTTTCTGTCTTGGTTTTCCGTCTGTGTTCTATGTCATAGTTCTGTCTGTTACAGCCCTGTTATGTCTTAGTTTCCCTGTCTTAGTTTACCTGTCAGAGTTGCCACTCCCACCTCATCACACACTCCTACTCCCAGCTGCACTCTATCTGTAATCACCATCAGGACTCTATATAAGCCACTTTACTCCACTCAGCCTTTGCCGGATTGTTCCTCTGTTCTTGTTCCCTCATGCCCATCAGTGCTTTTGTCGTGTTTGGATTTGTTTGTTCGTCTCTGATTGGAATTTGGATCTGCTCTTCTCTGATGAGATTTTTGGACTATCCTGAACACTAGTGTTCCGTGAGTTTCAGTTAAAGATTTCTTTGCCTTATTAAAGAACTTATTAACCACCTATTCCCGTGTGTTGCGTTTGAGTCCATCCACACCCCCGTAACATAAAGGAACATTAGGATAACATAGGGCATAAAAAATGTTTTCTTATTACTAAAGGTTATGCAAAAGTTACTTTTATTTTCTGATATTGCTGAAGGTATCTTTATATCAATAAAGTGCTTGTAAGAACATTACAACATCAGGAAATGGATTTATTTTTGTAAATATTAATAAGAACATTTAAGTGTGTTCACGAAGAAAATTGTAGATTTCAACTAGAGCCCAACTGATTTCTTAGTTGAGCCTTTTATCAGCCAATATTTGCCTATCTCAAATATATGTGTACATATTGTCCAATATGCACCACGCACCAATACATAACATTTTTTACAGATCATAATGTAGAAAAATATTCTTAGTATAATTGAAAAATGGAGTCATATGACAACTTTTCCAGCAGAGCATGCTTCTGCTACTACAAAAAGCAACTGTCATCAATGTCAATTCTTTATTATCATCAACACGCGGAACAAACACTCAGAAACAAGAAGCCACCTCACTGACAGTTAAAACTATAACCAGCACAAAAAACAATTATTGACATAAGCCATCATGTTCCATAAAGACACATTATACAAACACTATCAAAAAGCAGCATTTGCATTTTGGAACATAATACAGCAAACTGCTGTGTGTAGTGCAGACGCATGATGGGAAATGAGGGGCGTCACTACAATGCTCTCAGCACCATTTGCAGCAGAGTATACATCACTGAGCAGACAGTGGTGCTGTGTCAAACGGTGTCCTCACGGTAAAGTTGCTAACTGGTTTGTGGAAAACACTGCTAAACAATGATCCCATCATTTTCCTTTTTCAGTATAACACTGATATAACCCTGTCCCTGACAACCGTCATGTCACTCATGCTCATTACATCTGTTTGCTATGTTAATGAGGTGGCTAGCGAGCTGGAGTGTACTAAGATAAGTTTGTCATGAATAATGCATCAGAGCATCTCTTCCCAGTTATTCTGCAGCTCCGATGATGTGGTGGTGGTTTGAGTCCGCCAAGTGTTGACTTTGCACTACATTGTTAGCTATATGATGAGATGCAATGCTAGAAAATTAATAATGTCCCTATTTTTTACTTTCATGTGACAACTGTCATGTGACTCATGCTTATCATACTCATTTGTTACACTAGCTACCTAGCTAACCCTTTAGCTACTCTCATACCTTGTCACTAATGTGTGAGCATCTTAGCCTGTTCTGCCTATATGTTCTACTACAGAACATTAATATGAGAGTAACAGCAACATTACATGAATTGACATTAAACTGTTTTGTTCAGGACTCACAGTTTTGTACGCCCTAAAAATCGAACAACTATCATGGAATTGTAGATGTTCAAATTTCCATTTTTTCTGAGGACTTTCAGGACCTCTTGACCACAGTGACTTGAAATCTGGGGTTCAAAGTTCATTTTAGACATTGGACACAGCAGCTGAGAAAACAATTTGTCAATTTTTTTTAGGTGCTCTACAATTCCATGGCTACTAAAGGGACCTTGTGGTAAGATTGTCCTCTGAACAGCAGTTGTCAGTGAGTACTGAGTGGCATGTTCCTTCATTACCATGAATACATGTCATGCTGCCCCAAATACTCACTCAAGCACCAAGTGTGGATTAATTCATTTCTAGAGCGCTTTTCAAAAGTAAGTATTTACGGAACAAGATAAAATTGTAAACACTGTCAAGATAAAAACAGTAGTACCCAACAAATGCAATATTTCATCCTGTTTGAGTTAACTTTTTAGGAAATAACTGAGCCTTTTAAGAAATGAAATTATATATTTGTAAGATGTTTTTAAAGATTTACTTTGTGCAGTAGGAAGGTGCACTGGGCTTGGTGCTAAGAGCCACAGACAGGGTAAGGAAGTCACTAGCTATGCGATAGCTAATGACAGCAAAGTTTTGCCACTCTGAGGTATGAGAGCCATCTGAGGGCAAAATGTAAAAAGAATCCACCCTCATTCAGCTACGTATTACTCTTTGAAATATTTTGTCAATTTGATTGACATAAGCAATTATGTATTTATTTATGTATCATAATATTATTAGTTTTTTAAAGTATCATATTATTAGTACACTAGTTTATTTAGTATTTTTATCATCAATGCATCTACTTTTACACAATGGGGCTTTAAGGAACTATGTTCAAGCCAGTGGCATTCACATTATAAAAAATTTGGAGGTCTAGTCCAAACTAAAGGAGGCATTTGATGCTGGCAGCTACCTTGAATGCCTGCACTTCTTCTCCCTCTATGAAGTGGAGCATGTCCTTCCAATTAAAAGAGGCTTTTTTCCTGTAGATATCCAGCGGGCCACAGGGAAGGTCAGCTCCTCCATGGTCCATCTTCTCCTGTTCACACTAAAGGGGACTGAAGTAAAAGTACAGTGGTATTATCAGGAAATTGTACTTCAAAGTATCAAAAGTAAAAGTACACATTCTGCAGAAAAGTGGTCCCTGTGACACATATTTTATATGATTGGACATTAAATACATAAGAGGCATTTTACTGTCGTAGACAAGAGAAGAATAACAAGGTCCTGCTAAAGAACTTTTGAATTTTCTTTTTTTTTCAAAAAAAAATTCTTTCATGTTTGTTTTTTTTCTGAAATATTGGATAATTTGAACTCTATCTAAATGAAACTATGTGAGAAGCTAAAAGGGGAAATGTCTCTGTGGTTGAATTGCTAACAACAAAGACATGACAAGGAGCTCCACCAGACACTGTTTTTAATAATGACTTACAAGCAAAAAGTTTGAGAGCCACTGGTTTAATCTTTAGCAATGCATTGTGTTATATAAGCTTGTAGGCAAGTGTTTTTTTAGGTAAAACATTATATATAAATATATCTGTACAGTTACAAATGTAAATAAATAAATTACAATAATTACAATATTTGCCTCATAAATGTAGTGCAGTGGAAGTATAAAGTAGCATAAAATGCAAATACTCAAGAACAGTGCACCACTAGATGAGAGGTAGGACTGAGCTAATATGTGGAGTAAATATGTTTGCATTAACATGGCATGTGGTAGGACTGAACCATGAATCATTTCTATATCAGAATGACAATTTCAAAGTGCAATTTTCAATGTGAGAGCTGCTATTTTGAATAACTAACAGTGCCTTAACAAGCTGTAGCATGTGGAGGTTTTAGTAGGCAAATATTGATTTTGGGAACTATGAGTTGCCAAACTGCAAAAACAAAGGAGAAGTGCTCTAACAGATTTAGACAGATTTGTGAACAATATTTGAGAGAAATAGGCCTTTTGTGTACATAGGAAAAGTCTTAGATCTTTGAGTTCAGCTCATGAAAAATGGGAGCAAAAACAAAAGTGTTGCATTTATATTTTTGTTCAGTGTATATATGATAGGACTGTTGTATTGGATTGCATGACAATTTACTGGGGATTCTATTTTTCTGTGTGATCACTCAATGGAGTGCATTAAGAGACAAAATGACAACATTAACAACAATAAAAACTGAGACTGAAAAGCTGAAATACATACATTCCTGCTGGTAAAATCTACTGTTGGGAGCTTCACGCTATGCAACTCAAGTTCAACTTATGCATTTTCACTAGGGCAAATTCTCTGAGGCTTCTGATGCAAATTTTAAACAAAGGAGGCATGGGAGCATCTGAACATCCAGCATCCATTTCTTCACTTCAATGGAACAAAGAGCTGCTTTTGTTATTGTATCATTTGTAGTTAAGGAGAAGTTTTTTTTTTTAATGAACTTGTTGGAATGCCCAATGCTGCTTACCATTGCCTCGTCTGATACCCAGACTGACATGAGGGGTCACATGCACTTTGTTGTCTCTTGTTCTGTAGACTCTTGTGTTGCTCAATGTAGCACCATGGTCCTGGAGGAATGTTGTTTTGGTTTCACTGTGTACAAGCTATATATAGTTGAAAATGACAATAAAGACAGCCTACTACAGTTACTGTCCACATGGTCCTCCTTTGTTACTCCATCATACAGCTCTGTCTTACAGAGGGTCCCTGTATCAGCATTTACAGTTGAGACTTTCATTGATATTGTGCTTACATGTTGCAAACTCCTACATGAATCAATGTTGAATCAAATGACACAGGAAATCTGGGGGCATGTAATGTTGCAGCATAAGACTGGCCAAATCCAGCAGATTCAGAGAATCCAGAGAAACCTGGCAGCATAGTTAGGTTCAGTTTTATTGCAGATATTCCACCTTAAACTTGGGCCACAGTGTCAGTATTTTAACATTCACAATGCCAGAGGCTATAAAACTCTCCAACAGAGTTTATTAACACTATGTTACACTTAACACTGAAGATTTATCTGTCTACAATAAACAACTCAACACTTTTTCCAAGTAACCTTTGTAATTGAGCTGCTATCAAGTCAGAGCAGAGTTCAAGGCTGTGTCTGACTGTGGAGCCTCTGCGTACCGACAGGTTCAGTGTTAGCTTAGCTCAACTACACAGCAGTGTCCAGATGAAGTGACTGCTGTTCCACCCTGTCCCGTCCCAGTGTCAACGTTATTTAGTGGCTCACAGAAACCTTCATTTTGCTAACAGCAGCGCTCAAAGTGCTGAAGTTTTCCCACTAATACACAAGCTGTCGAATGTAAGTAAGTCAAATGAGTACCAGGACAGAAGAACGGATGTCTCTGTAAACGCTCGGCATTGAGCCCTTGTGTTAAGTCTTACCTTAGAGCTCTGTGATACAGCTGTCACTTGTCTAAGGTGCCTCTGAACAGCTGGGTTTACGGAGCTCAAGCTGTGTGTCCGTTTTATCCAGTCTGTGGTCGAAGGTGGCTTCGGCTGCTTTTATTCCGAACTTCCTGTGTGTACCCTTCAGAATAAGAGCATCTTCTTCACGCGGCTAAAACAAGCGGCAACCTCCGGCGCTGAAAAATGAAGCCAACACGGAAGTGACAAAAGCTGCAGTTCCTCGAATGAACACTACACTTCTTGTATGCTTTTTTCCTTTTTATCAGAAGAGATGCTCTTTACATACTTTAAATCAGTGCAAGATAAAAGTGTATATGAAAAAAGAACCAAAAAGGAGGTAGAACAAATGAACAAACAGAAGAGCACAAAGGAGCAAGGAGGTCCATCAAAAGAGCAGGGATCTAGACATAAATGTGTATAGTTCTCTAGACTTCTTGTTCTTTTTTTCATGTATTTCAGCGACTTGTAGTAGTTGGCAAAAGTGTGTAAAAACACAGTGAAGGAGGGAGTATTACCATTCCACTTACAAGTATGTATGTGGTATTTACCCAAAAGAATTACAAGGTTTACAGTATCAGAAACATTTACATTCAGGTTATCCACAAAATAGATTATATCAATGATACGAAGGTATGTTATCAATTTTTAAGGACAACCAGTTGTGAATGTCAGACCAAAACAGGTTACTATGTTGACATTTAAAAAAGAGATGGTCGATGGTTTCAGCCTCTGATGAACAAAAAATGCATGGATTTACTTCAAAATTAAATCTTTTGTGTTGAAAGTCGCTAGCAGGATAAATTGCAGAAACTATTTTGTAGTGGGTTTCTTTGACTTTAGGAGCAATGGGACATGAAAGATAAAAAGAAAATCATTGTCTCTTTAGGGAGACCTCAATATTATCCCATACAGAGCACACATTAAAGTCACCAAAATATATTTTTTTGAAGGTCATAGCAATTGTTTTGTTGTCACATTTTTTGTCCATCAGGTCGGCATCACCAGCTTTTAAGGAGATTAAGGAAGGTGTAATCAGAGCATGTTGCTTTGTATCAGTCTAAGTCAGGGGATGGGAATTGCCTTACAGATTTGGTCAAGCTCTTTTCTTGAAGCTGTCATGTTATACTTTCTTGAAAAATCTTCAAATGATAGCAAGTGTCCATCTGAGTCTAATAAATCATAGACAAATAATAAACCTTTGTTAAACCAATCAGCTTTAAAAATAGATTTTCTGTTAACAGTGATAACCCTGTTATTCCACAATAAGGAGTTGTGTGGTGAAAAAATTGTGGGTACATATCATTTTACCGTAATTTAGTGCTTGCTTGTGGAAGTTGGATAACTTTGCAGGAATTTTAGAGACTTCAAAATCACATTTGAGCAGAAAGGCAATTCCTCCCATCTTATTAATATTTGGTTCAGTATATGGTACCAAACAGAGTGAGGTTGAGAGATACAGTCTCTTAACCATTTGATTCTGAAGGCTGCAATGATAGATTCAAATTCCATGGCCCTTAAACCCCCATTTTCATAATCCCTAACTCACTGTGACCTGTGTAGATAGTGAGTTTTATTCTTCCATATGAACTTAAATATTATGGAATTAGAGGATTTTATCATATTTGAAGAGGTATATATAATAGGATTGGCATGGGTAAATTAGCCCATGTTAATTTACCCATGCCCGCATTTCCTGAGATTCAATTTTAGACCAGATGCTTTAGAGAAAAGACTGATTTTATCAATTGCTTTTGGAACCATATTTTGGTTATTTAAAAGGAGTGCTGTGTCGTCAGCAAACTGGCTGATTATAAATTCCTTTCCAAAAATCTCAATATCTTGAATGTCTGAAGCTTGGGTATTTCATCAAAGGTAAAGCACAGTAATGCAAATGCAATACAATGAAATACAATACTATACAATCAATTTCTATCTTGGATTTACATGCAGTTGGTCTCCACTAAAAGATGACAGCAAGTATAGTGGTCTAATGTCTGGTACATCTTTTACATTCATCATTTCATACTCGTCATTCCACTCCACCATATATGAATACAGACGATCATGAAAGTATTTCACAGTTAAAATTGTTCTATCTTGTTCTACTTTTTCTATCTATCTAATCCACTCACCTGTGCACCCAGCTGCTATCATATGAATTGTGAATTGATTAACATTTTTAAAAGGTTTGTTCAATTTGAACCATTTAGAAATTTGACCTAATTCAGAATTGGCCTGAGAAATAGGTATGGACAACAATGCCTGAAATCTTTGAGCTGTACTGTCCTGAGGCAAGCCTGCACTGAGATCAACTGTGAAACAGCATCCTCCCTCTCACTGCAGTCTAAAGCTCATCTCCGCCCCCTGATGGGCCCACTTCAGTTCGCCTATGAGCCTGGCATCGGGGTGGATGACGCCGTCATCTTCCTCCAACACAGAGCCCTCTCTCACCTGGAGAAACCTGGGAGCACTGTGAGAATCATGTTCTTTGATTTTTCCAGTGCGTTCAACACCATCCAGCCTGCACCTCACATCCTGAATTCTGGACTACCTCACCAACCATCCACAGTATGTGACAACACAGAACTGTGTGTCTGCAGTACGGGGGCCCCACAGGGAACAGTCTTGGCTCCATTCCTTTTCACCCTCTACGCTGCACAACACACAACACACCTATAGCAAAGCCTACACCTGCAGAAGTTCTCTGATGACTCTGCAATCATCTGCCTCATCATAGATGGGGACGACAGGGAATACAGAGAACTAACACAGGACTTTGTGGACTGGTGCCAGCGGAACCGCCTCCAGATCAATGCAGGGAAAACCAAAGAACTGGTGATGGATTTCCACAGGCGCATTCACTCCCCTCCAACACCAGTGAACATCATGGAATAGACATTGAGATGGTGACCTCTTATTAGTACCTGTAGTAGTACCTGGGTGTTCACCTCAACAACAAACTGCACTGGACTCATAACATCACTGCACTTTACAGGAAAGGACAGAGAAGACTCTATCTGCTCTGGAGACTGAGGTCTTTTGGACTGCAAGGGGCGCTCTTAAAGACCTTTTTCTGTCTTCAGTCAGTCGGTCTTTTCTTCTTGCAGCTGTCGGACTCTGTTCAACACTCATTTTTTTATGTCAGTTCCATTCACTGTGCAGTACTTCATTCAATTCAATGTGCAATATTTCATATTCATTTAAAATTTAATTTTTAATTCATGATGCAAGATCTCGTTTCTGATCTCAATTCAAGTCCATAGTGTATATACTGGTCATATATTTCATATTCATAAATGTAAATTGTAAATAATCTGTTAATTTGTTAATAATCCCCTTTGCTGCTGTGCAGTGTGAATTTCCCCACTGTGGGACAAATAAAGGTATATCTTATCTTAAAACTAATGACTTTGCTTTGTATTTTGTATTGGAAGGTATTGCTGCCCTCTGCTGGACAACACTGAAAAGCAATACCCCCTTCACATTTTGATTGATTTTAAAGTGGAATAGATAATTCATGTCACAATGAAAAACAATTAATATATGATAATTGTAATTTAATATACATGATTTTAATTTCATTATGACCCAGTAAATTAATGCCTAAACAGGAAATGCCAATGTGTTTGTATTTCACTTTCTTTTTGTGTTTGTTTTTATTTTAAAGTATTCTGTGGATGGTAGCACTTTCAGTCAAGTGTAACAGACAAACAATGGAACAGAGAAACATTCAGACTGATATTCAGACTCCCCAGTTCACCTGACCAGCACATCTGTGGACTGTGGGAGGAAACCCACGCAGACATGGTTGTGTACAGTCTATGGGCGTGACCTGTAACACAGGTGGGATGTGACGCATATTTTAAATGACAAAATATTAAAACACTTTTTTTTTTTTATTTAATGTTACAAGATCACCTAGATCTCCAAAACAAGAGGTACTCCATTGAAAAATAAAATGGCCAATATTTATTCCTTTTTTGTTTGTTTTTTATCAAAGCAACAGGGAGCCACTATAGAGGGGTGAAAGAGCCACGGCTCTGGAGCCAAATTAGATTAAAGTTAGGATTAGGGTAAAGGTTAGGGTTAGGCATTCAGTTGTGATGGTTAGGGTAAGTGTATGTTATGACATGTTATGTTATGTTATATATCATCTCAATGGAGTGGCCACACATGAATAGAAAGACACAACTCTGTGTGTGAGTGTGTGTGTCCGTTCATCTGTCTCACTCTCTGTTTAACACTGACCACTGTGTGAAATCTGTCTACAACACTCTGTTCATCATACTACAGAGTGATGTTTGATGCACATGTGTTTTAATCTACAACCAGTGGTTCTCAAATTATTTCTGGCAAGCTGAAAACCTTTTTTTAATCAATCATTAACTATGACAGAAGCAATAATAAAAAGGATCCAAGTTGAATTTTAGTGAAATGAAGGTCAGCATGATCACATCATCAAACTTTGGTTTGTTTATATTTTTCCCCTGGTCATCCATGTGTCCAACCTGAAAATAAATAGCAGCCAAGAAATTTTGACAATCATTTATTTAGCACTGTCAGTTACTTACCTGGCAGGGGAGATACCATGATCACGAAGGTGGTTCGCCCAGGGCGAGGCTCAGCCATTGCACTGTGGTTGTGTTGACTCCTGTGAATTACCCAAATGTGGGAATCTCAACTACAAAATTTGTGGTAGTGGGGGACTGTGTTCACGCTCTCCCCTGATTTTTTCTGTGAATTTCCCTGCTGTGGGACGAATAAAGGTTTATCTTATCTTAATAGTAAGTTAAATAACCTTAAAGTAAACTCTATAGGGAACCAGTGTAATCCAGACAAGGGATTGGACGCCACCACACCATGTGCAGATAAATACTGAAGTGCAATAATCAAGGCAAGAGGACACAGAGGACTACACAATGGCCTACAACAGGATACAATAAGCTAGAAAATATTGGCCTATCAGTTTCTACTACAGGAATAGGGAATAGGCTTTGCTATAGGGAATAGGAGACAGTTTTTAGAACAACCTATTTTTTAGTAAATCCCATGATCGTTTGAGGTTATGGCAGTGTTATTTTGTTATTTGCACAAATCAATGTCAAAAAGTTCAGTGTCCAAGACAATGTCTGTAACACTTTCTGAAACACCTGTGTCTGGTAGCTCTTAACACACAGAAAAGAGCGATTAGGTCCACCTTAACACTCAGCTGTATTTTAACCCCCTGCAGGTTCCAGTTTAGATGCAAAGAGAAAGAGCAACAGCCCCTGTTGAACCTTGAACAATCATTGTTTTCAGGTTCCTCAGATTTTAGTACCCTAAACAGTATGAGATATCTATTTAGCTTAGCAATATAAGCTTGTGTAAGAGAATACATTTTTATTGGGGTTAAGGCTAAGGTAAGCAGCATTACTGTATTACTGTAGGTGAGTTGCAACAACTACAGAGAGAAGATGAAATATGGAATCAAGAAGTCCAGGAAAGGCTTAGTCATGGGTTTCATTTTGTCTGCTAATAAAAATTCAAAGAAATATGGGGTGGCAAGACCATCCAACAAAAATTATAAACTGAAATTATTCCGAAATATGACAAAGAGCTAGGACCTGAAATGCAAAGAAATGTGATTTGCATTCAAAATCACAACTTCAGCATGACTGTATTGCCTGTCTTTTGCTTTGCATTTCATATTTTTGGCTTGGCATTCTCAGTTTTTCATTCCACATCTCAGATCCTCTGAGGCAAATGTTCTAGGGGTGGGGATTCTGCGTCCATATGTAATGAGTTGGGAGTGAGAATGGGTTGCCAAAGCACACTGTCTGCATCATTAAGGTCTAAGTGACATGACTGCATTTCCTTTCTCATAAAAAGTTTTCAATGTTGACTTTTGGAATTTAAAACCAACATTTTTATGTTTAATAGCTAGCAGTCTACACATTACTGCCACTGTCGATCAGTGGATTGTGTTCAACAGTCAGTATATTATGTCAGCTGCATGCATGCAAGCACGCAATGGTGTCTTGTGTATGCACAAGATATTGACAAAGCAGGGAGCCACTCTTTAAAAGGACCCACAACTATGAAGATTTGAAAGGCCTAGTTAAATTAACATTGGCATCAGCTATATAAATGTGATATGAAAAATACACTAGATGTCTTAATTTTTATAAAATATGAATAAATCCTTTCGCTCATAGGTTCTTTCCATCACAATGCATAGGTAGTGACATCAAATGGTTGCCCATTCTCTTGACTGTACAGCAAGATGAGCATGTATTCAGGCTTTTGAATTTGAAGCCAAGCACAATGTTTGCAAGAGGAAGACACTGAAGACATTACTCAAAAGGTACATCAAAATGAAGATAATCAGAGAAGTCAGGAGGCGAGAGTGGACAAAACTGATTGTGTCTGTGCAGCAACTGCTTGTCTATGTCATCCAAGAGGGAGAGTGTTTAATGTGAAGAGCTCTGCTCTCTGTCAGCAGCTGTTCAAGGAAGCGGATGAACCAAACTAGTGTTGTATGATTAAAAAGTATGCCAATATCACCGATTTCAGATCCATCATTTGCCTTAAACATTATGAGAATGAACAGGATGCTTGCACATTTGATTATATTTATAGATATCCTGTGCATCAAAGCACATGAGAACTATGTGGCAGTCAAGATGGTTTATGGGTTATTTGAGGTGGCTCGGGGATGGTGGCAGTGGTTTAGACTGGTGATGGTGGCGGTGGTGGAAAGCAGCTCTGTAGACGCCAGGACGATGGACAAAGGAGACGACATATGACTTTATTCTGGAAATCTCAGATAAAATACATTTACAGCACCAGTTACATTGTTGTGAAAAACCAACTGAGGCAGAAACAGAAACAATGGTCTTGAACACGTGTTTAATTAAACAAAAAACACCAAAGAAAAAAAGAAGGTGACAGGCGGTGGGCTGGCTCATGAGTGGATGAGATGAAGGTCTGGCGGTGGACGTAGCTGGAACTCAGAGAACTGGAGACATGGAGGCACAGGAGGACGGCTGGCAGTGAGGCACACACAACCGGAAACTGGAACTGGAGAAAGATACGAGGTGAGTACGAGGAAAAAACACGTGGCAAAACTTCTTTTCAAAAGGTTGCATTTAGCTGGCGATCGCTGGAGAAAACACGGGGGACTAGATTATACCATATGTGATGGAACAATCTGGCACTGGAGTGAAGTCCGTACCAGGCTTTTATTGATGAGATGATTGGTGGGAATTGCGGACAGGTGTGCCTCATCTGCAAGGTCTCGGGGAGGAGAGTGGAACCAGCCAAGCCTCCTGTCACGCACTGAAAGAAAGAAGCAAACGAGAAAAGAAACCAAAAGAAACCAAAACACAACAACCCAGACCCAGACATTTCTATACCAAAAGAGGACTTTTAACTCAGTTTTAGTTCCTAAAAATGGTAGTAAGAGTTTTTATCTGACAACATTTATACTATTAATAGAATTCTCTGTATACAGTGTAAATAAATGTGATAACCTTTTTTTGTGTAATTGCTAACTATCAATGCATATATTAATAATAACAAAATGCAAAAAATGATACAGTGATACAGTGGTATAGTTTCAGCTACCCATTGTACAATCACAATTCTGAACATTTATTTACTTATTTGATTGCCGTCTGTTGTCACTTACAAGTGAAGCATTCTTATAATCTATTTTGATGAGCGTCTCCTTGTAAGTCAGTTTTTCCCTGCAAGGAATTCCAATCTGGGTGGTGTCGAGTTTGTCAGCAAGCAGAAGTACCAAACAGAACAGTGGATGCCCAAACAAATATTTGTTTAAAAAAAAAAAAACTTCACAATAAAGCTGCAGAAATTGTTGCAACAATAATCGTGGTATATACTGTAGTAGTGAAATATCCACATTTGGTAAAAAGCCTCAATTAAGGTGACAATTCAGATGAGGATCAAGGGAGGGGCAGCCATGACAACTACATCATTTAGCAAACCTGGTCTGCAGCAGAATGAAGAAGCAAGAGCTTGAACGTAGTCACAGCTTTCAGGAACATCACCAAGATATATCATTATGACTAAAAGGACTGAAATATTCAGTTAAAAAAATCTTGTTTTATAAGGGATGATGTTGCATTGCAGTTCAGTTGCTTCAGTTTCTTCACCAAATTTGTCTTGGTAGATATGTTTGTCCTCTAAGTGTTAGAGGGTCAAAATGTGCATGGTAAATGCTCTGTCCTCCACCAGTCATGCAGAATGTGTGCCTCAAGAGCAAACAAGAAATCTGCAGCATCCTCTCTTTAATTCCAAGGTCTCAGAATACTTTGTTGATGTTTTTTGGCGGAAATTTAGGAAAACATGTAATTTGTACATTAGACATTTAGGAGGGCATTGGCAATTACTTCCAAACTCCACCTGTGTTAACGGCATCCTTGTCTCCTCTTCCATTCTTGTTGCAGTGTTTTTGATGCCCTCTGCTGTCAGTGTTACAACTTGCATGTTATATCTTCCTTGAGTGTGTTTCCCATTGTAGCAGCAAGACTTAGACAAGACAATATTTCTCACAATTATGTATATTTATTTTGTTAAATATTTTTCGGCACAATCTCACAATGCTTGAATTTGCCAGTATCTATAATATTTCTGAAATGCAGCTACAATTTCATACAGCAACAGTTGTAGCAAAAATAAATGTATGTGAGAAAAAAATCACGATTTGTGCTATGTAGGAGAGGATTTGTGAAACAGTTTTCTCTGTGGCTTCAAAATTACTGATATCCTAATAAGAATACTTTCTATAAATACTAATTCCACTACAAAAATACTTTTATATCAAACTATAATAATGAAAACTATGATACAACTATGACAGAGAGCCACGGAATGACATATACAATAGTGGGGAAAGGAATTACATCCTTTATTAAAGTAAAGCTATCAGTACCACAATGGAATAGTACTGTATTTGTAGTAAAATATCAGTAGTACAAGTACTCATGGATTGTTCCACATTGTTACTTTACTGTTGCATTAGGACTTCTGTGAAATACCGTAAATATCTCATTTTTCCACATACTGCTGGTGTTAAACCCTTCAAGAAACAGTTCAACATTTTTGAGAAACACACCTCTGTTTAACAGCCCCCCAATGGCTGGTCAGAGCCGGGCTAATGTTAGTCCCCTGCCCCAAGTCTTTATGCTAAGCTAGGCTAAACATGTCCTGTCCCCATACTTTTTACCTAAAAGAATAGTTAAACATTTTGGAAAATATAGTTAATTAGCTTCTTTCTATGACTGAAATGTTCAGATTGATATTAGTCTCATGTCTCTGTGTAAAAAAAAAAAAAACAGAGCTGGAGTCAGGATGTGTTTAGCCTTGCCTAGCAAAAAGAGTGAAAGCAGGGGCAAACAGCTAGCTTAGTTCAATCAAAGACCCTTCACCCACCAACACCTCTAAAGCCCACTAACTAACAAAAAAGACAATATGTGGTTATGTTGACTTATGTGCTTGAACTATTTGTTGTTGAACAGTGAGGTTTCCAAAAATGTTCAACCATTTCTATAAAAGGAGGAAAATAACGAGAAAGAAAACACAGACTCATCACTTGTCTTTACTTAAAATACAACAAATGAGGAAGGTTTGTTCATGTTCCCTCTTGTGGGGGACCAAGGCATTACCAATCAAGCCATGATAAAGCAATCACTACAAATCAAGCACAGAGAATTTCATTTACAGAGATAAAGATTTGCATCTCTGAGTGTATATTAAAATAAAATTATCTTTGAACTCTACACATTTCTATCACCACACTGACTAATCTAAACTCCAACAGTGCATCCTATGTATATGTTGCATGTTACAACGTTAGTTCTTAATGTAACTAGTTACTACAGCTGTCAGGTTAATGTAGTGGAGTAAAAAGGACAATATTTCTATGAAATGTAAAAGTATAAGGTCTGACAAAATGGAAATACTCACATAAAATAAAGTACTTACAACTAGTATACTAAATGTACTTACTTTTAGTACTTAGTTACTTTTTGTCTCTTGGCTTAACTAACCCAAACCAACATTACTCCTTCAGAACACAGCCATTGCAACCTCTTATTGTGTTGACTGTACAGTTGTTAGTCTTTTCTGAGAATAAAATATAGTGTTATTTTCATTTCCACTGTATACTGATGTACAAACTGCTCTACATGTCATTTGTGAAATAGTACAGCTTTGAAGAAACATTGTCAAACAGAGAAAGGCTTTTCTCACATGACACTGTATGATTGATTCTGGACATCATGATGTGCGACAACATTTGTTTTTCACTAAAGTTGATGCTACTTTACAGAAGATGGGAGCTTATCTATTATTGCCAAAGACAACTAAAGTGCATGCTGCTTTACCCACTAACTTAATGGCTTATACATTAATTCATAAAACATACATTACTATAACACTTAACCCTATAATACTTATAGGGTCTGCAGCACAATGTGTTAAACATTTTTTTCACTTGTATACAAAGTATACAATCATCACATTTTTCAAAGTGCTATAAGTAACAAAAATCTTTTAATAATTCAGTTCAGTGTCACATTCAACCACTGATGACCTTGTACTTTTGTTTGTGTGCTATGGGGCTACTGTATAAGAAAAAAAAACATTTAACTCTAGATAAGATTTCAACTAAAGCTCATGTAGTCAATAAAAGCTGCCTTTTCATAAGTTTTCATAAACTAATTGACAAACATAGAAGTTTAGCAGTCATGAAATTTGGTACTTCTTTGATCTCCCCTCAAGCACACAATGCATCCACATCCACTGAAGAACTACTATGCATAAAATAGATACATCTACTGAACATACTGTATATTTGTGCAGTATATTTTCTGTATTTTTAACTCATCCAGCACTCTGGGAAACTGGAAACACATCTGAGATTTCATGGCTGAAGATACTTTCCCTGATTAATAGTATTTGGGGGCGCTACTGTGCTCCATAACCAGGCTTTAAAGTTTTTCAACTTTTTGTATCTAACCAATCATTTTTATTTTGCTGGTCATCAAATACATCATCTGTGTTAATATACCTGACTTGGACATGCTGGTGATGTGTTCCCATGCTAGCAGTATGGCATAACAAACCCATTATAAGTGGTGGTTCATTATTAGGTAATGGTGCCAAATTTTAGAAGTTGTTACTAATAGTTTTATTAATGGTGAATGCATCATTTATTAATGCATCATAAAGCAGTAATAAACCATTTGTACAAAGGACTTTTGGATTATTTGATTGTGAAATATTCCTTGGGCTGGTGTATATCCTTTTTAAACCCCACAATATATCCACACTAGCCAAGTTTTGTTTGCGCCAGACCCTAACCAAACCTTAACCACAGAGGTGTCAGAAAGGGAAACTTCATATGAATCAATTCAAAAGGCATTGACAAATTATGTCATCCTGCCGGCAGGAGCACAAGATCAGAAAACACTACTGTGGGTTGGTTTTAAAAACAATAAGAAGTAATGTATTTTGCTGTGTACTTTGGAGGACTTGTTGACTTCTATCCCTCCAGTGGAGAGATGAAATTCATTACCCTCCAGCTGGAATTATATTTCTGCAAATACACATTTAAACATCTCTGCATATCTAAGCAGAGAAGAGCTGCACCCTGGGCAGGATTAACCATAAGGGCAATGGGGCAGTTGCACATGGGCACAAAACCTCTAAAGGGCCTGGGACACAAGTAGAATATCTGGTTCGATCTCATTTTATGTTAAACTGTTTGCTAGTGCCACTTGTACCTACATCAATTCAATGGGGGCAACGTCGTCAACAATCACATAGTCTGCAAACAAACAATGCAAAAATGGAGAAGCATGGAGGGCAGCTAAGTGGGAGCACCCAACAAAAAGTAAAACTGGATTAGGATATCAGAAAGGCGGAGGATTTCAAGTATATACTGAAAATAGGTAATGTCCTCACTTTTGCTGGCAACTGCTCTACTAAGGCAGTTACTAGCAACAAAAATAGCTCAGTTACTTTGCCCATCATCAGAACAGCTAGCAGCCTGGAGACCAGGATATTGGTGGCAAGCTTGAATGTGAGCTTGCGATGGATTGCCCAGTGTAACAGCGAGAAGCCCCTAGCTTGCAAAAAGCATCCTGCTATGATACAGGCCAAATATTTCTCTTTAATCATTCATTCAACCCTAGATATATGCCAACTCATGCTTGTTTTTTGTCAGTGCAGATGACAGAGCAGTTGGGAGATTTATCAGGTTTGAGCCCATCCACAGCCACACAAGCACAACCCTCATTCAAAAAAAGTTAGAGCTGTGAAACATAAATAAAAATGAATGTGCTAATTTGCGAATCCTTTTTGACATATACTCGATTAAAAACAGTACAAAGACAATATATTTAATGTTTTATCCCATCAACTTCATCGATTTTTGTAAATATATCCTTATTTGAATTTGGTGCAGCAACACATTTCAAAGAAGTTGCGACAGGGCCAACAAAAGAAAGTTGTGGAATGATCAAAAAAACACCTGTGTGGAACATTCCACAGGTAAACAGGTTCATTGGTGACATGCCATAGTATTTTGATTGGGTATGAAAGGGGCATCCTGGAAAGGCTCCGTTCACCACTTTGTGAAACACATGACTGTATAAAGGATATTACTACATGGGCTGGGGAACACTTTTTAAACTATTGTCGGTAAACACAGCCTGTTTACAAATGACTGCATTCTTTTAAATTCATGTTTTATGCAGCGTCCCAACATTTTTGGAATGGGGTTGTTTAAGCCTAGCTGAACCTGTCATTGAAATGGTTCAAGACTTGGGGTTGGGGTTGACTCAAACTGTCATGGCCAAAGTTATGATAATGCAAGCAACATGTCTAGCAAATACAATGGGCTCCAGGCACACTTAAAAAAAAGAAAACCCACTAATCCATTATACACCATGTGCTGCCCATTCGTTGAACCTTGTAATGTCTGCAGCATTGATAATTGCTCTAAGGAGGTTGACTCTCTTGAGCTCTATTTACATTTAGCAGCATTTCAACCCATCGCTGGAACACAGTATTCCATAACAGTGACAATTACATTAGCTACACTCAAAAATCTCTCTGCAGTACTAGATGAAGTTGTAGACTCCACAAAAGCTGTAAATGAGAATTACGGGAGAGAGATACATAGGCCAAAATGGACTGTGATGAGAAAACCCAAACCACATGCAACACTGCTACACTACTTTCTAGAGACAGTAACAATGACTATTTTGTGGGACTGGGTAACAGGTAGGTTTAAGGCAACAAGTAATCAACTTAAAAACAGTGACATGGATTTTGCAACTGCTGTTAGTCTTTTGCAGTCATTGCACTCATATGTAGGTACTCTACAAGACCAGTTTGCAGAGCTGCGTCAGTGACCCACAGGCCTACCAGTTCGACATTTGACAGAGAGAAAGAGTCTGATGATGAAGTAGCTTTTACTGATGGTAGCCTGAGATTTAAGGTTGAAACCTATTATGTCATTATTGACAGGCTCACTTTGTGTCTGTCCAAATGATTGATTGATGTTTTCTTTGAGAGGGACTGTGGTGAATGTGATGTGTGTGAAAGAGATGCTAAGCTGAGCTCCACATATCCAACAGACCTGGACAGTCCTTGACAGACAAAATTATTCAGTTCCCATATTTCCCACAGAGACTTTGCCTGTGTTGTGTTTTTGGGTTGTTTGTTTAGTTATGTCTTGTTTTGGTGACTTTCAAAGGTGTCTTTACTTCCTGTCCTTGTCTTTTTTCACACTTAAAATTATTAATTCAATTCACCTGTGTCCCTCCCTTCCTCATGTTTTTAGCCTGTGTGTTTCTGTCTTTCTTTGCCAGCTCTTCCTTGTGCCTCATGTCTAATTACAGTCCTTCCTTGTGTGATTCCTTGTGTTCCCCCATTTTTGGATTTTGCCTTGTGTTTCCCCAGACATCGCTTGTTTTTGGTCTCTTGATTTTTGCCTGCTCATTATTGGATTTGTTTGCCAATCTGGACTGGCAACTATGGTTTTGAGTTTTTTAGATTGTGTCAATAAAAATATTAAATGGTTCCAATCCTGCCTCCAGTGTCTGCATTTGGGACCATACCTTGAATTTCTGCCACCAAGCCTGCACAGCTGTTGCAAAATCTTGAGAGTAATGGACTTAAGACAACACTTCCGAATGTTTATGTTGCACTACCAATTTTTTTAACTCTCAAATTGTGAAGTCATTTTCCATTCTAAAAGGAGTTAAAAATGTGCTAATGTATTAATATGGCCCTTGCTCCAATGCCATTGAAACCGAAAGGTAAAACACAGTAATGTACACAAAATCCAAAGTACAAAGGAAACAACAACCAAGTACTCACTGTCTAATAAGCCATCAAGTCTGCAGTTTTAAAGCAAACGCATTCCTAATAAATTTGAGTCAAAAAAGAGTTTAATACTCTGCAGTTCCTTTCCAGAAGGTACGTGGTAAGTGTGCTAAAAAGCTATTTTAAAATAGAAAATATATTATGCTGGAAGATATAAGATATACTACAAATTGCAAGCATGAATGGTTGTTTGTCTCTTTCTGTCAGCCCTGTTATGAACTGGCAACCTGTACAGGGTGCACAACCACTCAATGTTATGCAAAACTAGACTATATGCCAAGTCCAATTCCAAAGTCTAAAATACTATTTCAAGTCATAATCTGGGAGCCAAGCAGAAGTACATCAGGCAAAAGTAATAATTCAGTCACTATGACTCATGCCTTTAAATAAAAATGATTTTTTTTCTTTAACAAAAGGGTCTTTCTCTGAAGGGATCCTCTCCATAATGTTGTCAGACAATTAACATGTGAGCATATAAGTGGTAAAAAAATTAACAAGCAGTTTTAGCAGACATACTTTAACAGACGCATTTGGTCTAAAGATTATGCTGCAGCCATTGCAACCCATGTCTCTGCTGTGGCTGAGGCAATATACTGGACCAATTCCAAACTTCACAGCCTAAAGGAGAGAGGAGACGTAGCCAAATATGTGTTTTTGACAAAATTCAAAACGGCAGCCCAAATTGATTGAAATTGACCACGCTGATTTATTGAGGTTGCCATGACCCAAGCAATTCAATGGGTAAAAAGTTTGTTGGTACAAAAAAAACAAAAAAACAAAAAACAAAAATACCTCCAACGATTAGAGGTCAAAACTGAACCTCAAGGCCTCAGTATGCTCTAAACATAATACAAGTGTCTGGGACCCCCTTTCTGGTGGTGGGACTGTGAGGGATGTGTCATTATCTCCATTTGTGTGATTCATCATATTCAGACTACAAAGACAACAGGAAAAAAAAATCTTGAAAAGAGATCAGAGAGGCAGTGAGATGTTTCCAAGAGGATGCTACGAATGCAGCATACTACAATGACACTTAGGCCTTCAGATTGATGAAAGCGCCAATAGGTTTTACAATGGATTGTTCATCTGTAGATGGGAAAGAAAACCTTGAACCCCCCAAAAAACCTGAACAATTTATCAGATTAGTGAACAAACAGAATATCTTTAACGGCTTTTGCCTGCTGTGAATATGATTATTAGGACTCAAGGAAGCATTGCATCGCATTGAGTAAACATTGAAAATAGAAAGGTTTTTTTTGTTTGTTTTTTTAAGTTAGGCGATCAGCGCTGGGATGACAGGTTTCCTAAGAATGAGGCTATCATAAACCTTTTTGGCCATTCAAGTTTTAACATTATGTCTTCACTCTCGCATTACACAAGCTCCAGTGTCTTTCCAGCACAACATACAGTATTTACATGTATTACATATTATTATGAGAAGACAACAAAAAATAATATAATTGTTTTAATGAGTATATTTATTGTAATCTGTTGAATGACACCCTTACTTACTTCGTTAAGGTTAATGTTGGGGTTATGTTAAATTTAACACAGGATTTACTTGATTATGATGATGAAAGATTATTCTGCTGGCTGGGGTTTACTTACTAACTGTTTCTATCTGTGTGTGTGTGTGTGTGTGTGTGTGCATTTGGGATAGATAAAGACTTTTAAAATCTTTATCTTCCGAGACATCATCTTCATACAGAAGGCCGTACAGCACATGGGTTAAGATAACTGTTTTTTGTCTGTTTGTTTTAGTGTTTATCTTTTCTTCTTTTCAAGAAAATGATCTCATTATCTCAAAATTAACAAGCTTTGTTTTTTGTGATCACAAAATCAACAAATCCTACCCAACTGACTTCTCATGATCATTAGACAAAAATTGGCAAAATTCATATGTGGTAATTCAGCTATATGATTAGCTCCTCCAATTCAGAAGTCAGGGCACTTTACCAGAAAATGGTGGATTCCTAAATCTGAGTTGGGAGTGATTTACTGCCAAAAAGAAACCTGAGTTCAAGTATCTTGGGGTCTTGCATACAAGTGAGGGTAAGATGGAATGTGGGATCAATGAGGCAGATTTGTGCTGCAGTCATTTGCATGATTTACCAAGCCTCTTTGTAAAGGGGGACCTGAGCTTGAAAGCCAAACAGTGGATCTGCCGGTCAATCTACATTACACCAGCTGTCATGATAGTCTTTGCTCACTTTTGTTTGAGAGGGAGTATCTGCCACAAGGAGTTCAAGTACCTTGGGGTTTGGTTCACAAGTGAGAATAAGATATGAGAATATGAGATTGACAGATAAACCGGTGCTGCATCAACTGTCACTGTCACTCTCCAGCTATCACTATCCAATAAAAAAGCAGAAATGGTAAATAATTAAAAAAGAAGGGAAAAGATCATATACAAGCAACCTAAATGATGGAGAGGGTCAGGGTATCTGTCCAGGAAGTCGCCTGGTCTTCTCACTTGAGTTTTTGGGCATGTCCAACTGGGAGGAGACTCCTGGACACAGAACATGCTGACATGAATACATATTGAAACAAACTGGAGCACATCCAGGACTATCTGAAGGTTGTGGCTAACAAGAGGTATGCATGGGCTACCCTGCTTAGCCTACTACCACTGTGCCTGGTACCAGGAAAAGGGATAGATGGGAGTGATCACTGATCAGTTCTCTTCCACAAGTAATACTTTGAGGAAATAGTCACAAATATTTAATGAAACTAGTCTACGTATTCACTACAAAGGGCACACTATGAAACTCAAATATTATAGAGATATTATACACTTTTACTGTAGCTACAGTAAACTTAAGGCTGTATTATCAACCAGACAAAGCAGTCAAATGGTCAAGGGCTCCAGTTCCTAATGGGCCCTTAAAAGCTTCAGATTCACTGTGCGACTATAAGTTTGAGGTAATTTGAGTAACTGCAGGTTTTTTGGTAGGACATGATAAGGTGGGTCCTGATTTATTACCTAATCTTAAGGGCTTGTCTTGAAGTGAGGACTCTAACATCTAGTTTCAGACCCTCATTATTTCTGCTGATATTGTGAAGCCTAAGATTAAATTTGTCCTCAATAAAATTGCCACACATCAGCATAGGAATACTACACATGATGCACAGTAAGTGGGAGGAACAGGAGGCAGAGGGGGCTAAGATGCTCATTTTACCATGAGTGGACTAATAACTAGTGCCGTTGTCTGCTAATGTCAAAGGTTTGTCGCATTCCCGCCTTATGTTAGCTGATTATACATGACTATCATTTCAGAATTTGAATCATGAGAACACAGTTTAGGTTATGTTTTACCAAGATCACAAAATAATGATTCTGCGTCACGATAATTTTTTAAAAGATTTTTATAAATAGATTAAAAAAAACTGTGATCATGAGGACACGAATTGTAAAAATAATTATTCCCACGGCCTTCCAACCTTCTATATCTTCACTTCACTACTGTCAGTAAATAATAGGGCATCAGTTTAGATGAACAGTGACTTTCTTTGGTTACAAACAATAGAATAAAAAGATAGTTGTCCTCCTATTTTGTTATGCTCCCTGCAATAATGTTGAGGATCATTTCTACTCTGGCAGGTCCTTCCTAAAACATTAATAATTTTAAAAAGCATTTGTTTAGTCATTTATTTCCTCTTTGTAAAACTTAAAAAGATTTAACTCATCATTTAGCTTTCTTGAGAAAATAGGCCCAGTCATCCTCACCCCTAAATTGCATACCAGAGGAAGAAGGTGGTCAAAGCTAAAAAAAAAAGCTGGTCAAGGCAACTGGGAGGTAAAATAATTCTATAAAAGCTAAGATGTTTTCCAAAAAAATATTCCTGTCTGGCTCAGACAAATGGTCCTGTGTCACATCCTCTATACAGGCATTTAAAGGGAGATTTAGGGAGTGCAAAGAGTGTGTGTGTTATGCTATGTTGTATGTCATTTAATGAGAAGGGGGAAATATATATCAAATATGTAGATGATAATACAGCTATTCTAGTATTAGAAATGGAAAACAGGTAAGTGGAGACCAAAGAACATGAAGTAGAGTGTGATTTCCTCCACCAAGTTCATTGTTTTCTATACAGTGACACATCATAGTCAAGCATTGTGCTTATACCATGGCCACTCACCAAAGGAACACATCTACAGCAATGCTAGCAGCTTTGTAAAGCTGTACTTAGGAACAGCTATGCTTTGAGCTAAATGCTAATGTTACTATACTACAACTAATATGCTCACAATGACAGTTAACATGATAATACATAGCAGGTATAATGTTTAACCTGGTTGGCATCTGTGTTTAGTCTGCTAGCATGTTTAGCATTAGCATTTGCTAAATAGTATCAAGCAAAAATTACACCTATGTGAATGTCATTAGTTTTGCAGGTAGACTATTTGGTCATAAAACAAAGTCTTAGACAAACTGAAATGTTGACCTGAGATCATCAAAGTTATTACAATTAATCCTGGGGAATAGTACATTTTGGGCTAAATTTTGGGCCAATCCATGTCATAGATCTTGTGATTTTTCTCTGGATAAGTAAAAACTTATATCAACTACTGGCACTATGAAAAGTTAAGGGGATTGCCAAAGACACAGAGATTCATTCCCACTGTGGGACGAATAAAGGTTTATCTTATCTTATCATCCTCTGCGGACCATGAAAATTTGTACCAAATTTCACAACAATCCATTACATATTAAAGATATTTTAGTCTGGACATTTTAGTAGACCAACAAGCCAACTGGCATTGCCATGCAGTTAGCGTGGCTAACATATTGAGCTAGTTGAGTTGAGTTGAGTTTAAATTGTCAACAGATGCAGGGTTACTTTCACGGATAAGTTAACTGGTAACATTGTGTAAATTATTGTTGCTTTGGTTGCTTCCAGTTTCACAATGACAAGCAGAAAATCCTTCCCTAAATTCGAGAATATGTTTCAACCATCCATTAAAGTTCCTTACACTTGAAGAGTCTATGACAAGGAGCACTAAGAGGCTCATGGTGGACCATCATGTGGACTAACAAGTGCCAGTCATGCAGAAATCAGTACTGTCTTTGGCCATGGTATAATCCACAATATTCTGTTCATGTCTCAACAACAGAACTAGAGATTAGTTTGCTCTAAAACGACTGAACCTTCTCTGAAAACTGGTTTTGTATAGTCACAGGGAACTCTATTTTCAAAAGGTTTTTGTCAGCTAATATTAGTGAAGGTTAAAACATAGAACAGTATATTTCAGTTAAGTAAACACGGTTATGTTCATTCTACTTCTTATCCCAACATTAGCGGAAGCCAGTAGTATACTGCACAGTAGTCTGTTGAACATTTTCAAGCATTAGCATTATGCTAGTTATCTACAAAAGTAAGCCTAGATTTCGCTTACAGCTTAAGAAGTTAATCATTCCTGTTAAAAATGTATTTCAGCATTTAAGTGAAAATATTAAATTAGTTAAATATAAATAAAAAGATTTGAAACAAAAAAGACAAAATCTTAGACATGAGTCTGACCATAAAGAAGGAAAAATTGTCAGCCATTTTGTGACTGAGCATGTTCATTTCACTGACAGGCTTTGTTGGTTGTTTCGACAGAGATTTGTTGTTGGTGTTCCTACAGTAACACTAGTTAATAGATGCACCCTTTAATATTGGGGTCTGTAAACCGCATTTGATTCTAAATTATTCCTTTTCATTCTAAGGTAGACACAACCTGTCTGTGTAGTTTAATAAAGTGCCTTCAGAGTTGTGCAGATTTAGTAACCCAACTCAGCTTGTGTACATTTTTAGAAGCTTCATATTTACAGAGAACAAAGATGAAAGGTTTGGGATGCCCTAAGGGTACTTAAATCTTTTCTTCAAAGAATAGCATTTGCATGTTGACTGTGTTTAGGTTTTAGGTTACATCACTGCTACTGGTGTGAGAAAGTTTCCCCAAGTTCATCACTCTTATTACTCATTACTTATACTACTTATACTACTCACTCTTCCATGTCATATGTCATACAGAGGGTGGACATAATCAGTAAAAAACACCTGTAATCACTGTTATAGTACTTAAATTCAAGCTAAGCTAATAAGGTGATGATGATTGAACTCCACGGTCACTCTTTAGGGTATAGTTTGTAATCATCGGCTTGTCACTCTAACAGCTATGTTTTGGCCCAAAATCAATTTCTTTCAGTTGCAGGACTCGCCACTCGCTGTGGCTTTCACACAGAGATCAACTTACGTGAATTCTGACCCACAAATTTGCACTGTTGATGAATTATAAACATCTGAATTTATGAGCTTTTGGTTTGGTTATGTTTTGCATAGGTCCATTATGGATCCAGTACAACATTTTTGACCCGTAACCATTACCACGACTAAAAGGTGTTCATGTAATTTAGTCCCCCCTCTTTGTGTTTATTGGGGGCACTAAATATTAATAAAAATAATCACACACCTCAAGTGTATGGCTTTACAAATGGCACTTGAAAATAACTGTAAAGTTGTACCAATCATCTCAGACACCCATTGAATATTAAAATCTTTACTAATGTACTATTTGTCACAGACCTATTATAACTGATTACATGTGTTTATGATTTTATGTCCACGCCCTGTGTTTGTTTGTGTATTGTTAAATCTAACCTACTGCATAAAGAAATTAAATTTTGTTTGCTTGGTTTCTATCAATACAGAGGGTTGTGTTTTTCTGCTAAGTGTAACTTAGTTGTGTCCACTCCTTGTTGTCTAGGCCCATGTCTTCATTCCTTTCTGGCTCCTTCATCTTCTGCTCCTTTCCATTCCTCTTCTGTAACTAAACGACATCTGATTCCACCACACATTGCTCGGTGTACTCCTTCACCAGCTCCACGCTCAGGGTATTATTGCAGAATTCGGCCATGGGCTTCCAGAGCGGCGGATCCAGGAACAACTGGCACATCACATGACCCTTCAGGGTAGCGGTGTGGCGCTGCAGGTGGCTCAAGAACTGCTGCCGAGCCAGATCCAGGTCTTTGCCGAACATGTCAATGTTCAGATAATACCTGGTTAAAAAAAATGTACCAGTTGATTCACTGAAAAGAATTTCTTATTTTGAAAATTATTAACTTGTACTGTTAAATGTTATGAGCATCATAAAGTCAAGAGATCTAGTGTCAAATAAATTTACAATTCTGGCGTCCTACTGCTAAAAGTACACAGGAGTGCAGACCCCTACGGTGTTGTGCACTTAACTTAATAGTCAGTAGTTATCCCTGACTTAACTTGCAACATCTGCTTGGCATTAAATAAAAAAAAGAAAGTTACCAGTCATCTCCAATGGGCACCCTGAAAGGGAAGGTACAGAGGCTGGCCACAGAAGGGTTGGAAAGATCATCCACCATCCAGTCAATGTCCTTCTTCAGTAGGATGGCCATGTTGCTGGACAAAAGCTTGAATGGCTGCCAGTCTTGAATGATGGTGGAATTAGGAAGGACGCCCTGCATCAGGTCAGTGGTGAGATACAGCCGGTGAATAGCTGTATGGTCAAGACGCACCGGAGGAGGGTTGGAGGAGGTGATGCACAAAGAAGATTGGATGTCTCCACCTAGACCAAGTTCGGACAGACGGAGCTTGAGGTCTTCAGCCTTGAAGCGTACCAGCAGAATACCCTACAGAGAAGAATGTGTGAGCTGATGAAAAACTACAACAGTAAACACTCTGACTGAACGCAAAACATACTGCAGTTTGCATGAAGCAATAACAACAGCCGTTATCCATTAGCGCAGACCAAAACAAAGAAAGAACCTTTCGTCTCCTGTTGTTGCTGGTACCTGCTTAGTGATGATGCGATACTTCTGGAAATCCTTGGGTCCAAGCTGATCATCACGGGTCAAGCGGGTTACTTTGACCTCTGGGTACTTGGATTTGACCAGCTCAGAGCAAAAGCGCAGCAGAACTCCAGCCACACCTTTGCCCCTTTCCTGAGGGGCAACACGGAGACCTTCCACCAGCATGGTCTCTCCATCATCAATAACACACACTGACTCCAGAGCAATCTGCCAAGCATCAGAAGAAGGATGAGGACAGTGTAATGTGACGGTGTAATGTTATATGTCAACAATCGAGCCTCCAGTTGATCACAATCAATCAGTTTCTGGAGTGTAATAAACTTAAAATGCCTGTTTTAGTAATAAAGTTAATAAATATAATACCTAGTCGCATCGAACATGACATTACATTAACGTTACATAACTTATGCCAAGTTTGATGTTAAGATTGCATAATGTTAGCTAACCTAACACAGATGCTCTGTTCAAAAATATTATCACCCAAAATTTGAACACTTCTGAACACTTCTAATACATTTGAGGACTTCTGGAGCTGGAGTTGGGCTGAGTAACGAAAGTAAAAGGTAAATTAATAAAATAATGTAATTACTTTTTCAGTGACTATTGTATAATGAGTAAATGATTACAGTTTACAAGTAATTTGTCCAAAACTCATTCATGGACGTGTCCTCATGTGTGCAGATGGTGCATACAGTACACTTGTTCACTCAGACCCTTGCAGACAAGTGAGGATGACAAAATTTATATCATGCAAATGATCTATGTGGCTAAATGAAAACAGAAAGCCTTATCAGAGAGCTTTATCTGACACCATGGGTGCATCTGGTCCGACCTAAAAAGGTCTGTTTGCCATAAGTCTTTATTACATCTACTGAAAAAAATAAATAAATAACAAGCACAAAAATTAATTTTCTGATTTTCTCATAGAATTCAGTCTATTCTTAGTGCCATACTTTTAAAATATTTTCATATTGTTCATCAAACTTACCACTTTTCCCTGTTTACGAGCCAATATGACTGTGCGGTTAGCCTCCTGCAGCCAGCTGGTGTATCTAGTGGGCAGGTAGTCAAGGCCTCCATAGATGTCCTGGCTCATAGCCATGATATCATCGAAGTCCTCCTCAGTGGCCACAGTGAACTGAAGGCCTGCCTGGGACAAGGCCTCTGGAAGCTGGAGCATAGTCAGGCTGGTATCAATCTTCATCTTGAAACAACTGATGAGATACAAAGTGGAGAGATTATTGTGGATTGTATGGTGTCTTCGAGCAGGATGTCATTCTCGACCAGTCAAAAATGACCAATCAAAAGTGACACATAACTACTACCACTTTAAAGCATAACAGTAAAAACTTTTTACCACATTTGTAAACCAGGATTTGGGAGAGTTCAAGAGCTGTCCTAACTTAGTACTTCCTGACAGGTGAAAAATTCTTCTTGGTGCAGAAATAGAGATACAATGATATGGTATAATGGAAGAAATAATCAAATTACTGGCTCTAAGCACAGAGCAAGATCCATTCAATGTCACAATATCGGAATTGGATGTATATTGTGAGGCACGTGTTTGTGTGGCTTTTATAACTCATACTGTAAGCAATCTGAGACAACAGAGAAATAGTGGTCAAAAAGCATAACCAGAATTATTTTTTTAGAGAGTGCATGTCCCCATTTAGCATATGGGGACTTCTTGAAGAATATCTTGGATCTGGATAGAAGTCCTGCTTGTTCTGCCATTAGGCTGTTGTTGCAGACTCTGTTCATACCTTTTAAAGGATAGTGTTTCACAATGCAACACTGTGGAACGGTGATTCCAGGAGGAGATGGCAGCTAAAGTACAACAGCCGTCACAACTCAGTTCTGCATCCATCAGTCTTGAGCAACTGTGGAGCAGGATGGTGATTACAGTGCCATTACATGCCATGACATACTATAATGGACTCGCGGCACCTATGCCAAGCCAACATCATGACTTTGGCAACCACAATACCACATCTTGGTAGCCTACACTACCAGCTCTGTATTGGAGGGTGAACTCCTAGAATTTGTATTTGACAGCTGTTTCAGCTTGGGTGTAATATTGTGTGACTCTTTCTACAACATAAATTTAGAAATTAGGCATAATTTCACAAAATGCAGGCTAGTGACAGCCTATACAGATGTCTAAGCCTGAACTTATCAAGTCATAAAACATCGCCTGTTGTTCTTAGACCTTCCCAGGTTTTGGTTTAAAGCTTTGTAATAGCCAACATTTACTTGGAACTGAAAAAGAAATATGATTGAAAAGGATGAGATTGGTACAGTCATGAATAACCAGCAGGACAGGAAGAGAAAAACACAATGGACAAAACATCACCAAGAACTCTACCACACTTTGAATCAACGGAAACATAACAATGGTTCCAAAATTCAGACCAAAGGGGGAACCAAACACAGATGACTGCCAAGAGAAGGAAAAGTATGAACAGATATGCAGGAGAAGGTGGATAAATTGACCAAAGTAACAATAAAACACCTTGAAGAGAAAGGGAGGCAGAAACAGACAGAAAGAACAAAATAGATGACAACAGACGAAGTGGGAAAACTGGCACAGATCTTCATAACTATGTCTTTGCTCATAAATCCTGCAAATCCATACTCTCAGCCCCCTAATCTTTGTACTAATACCTTCTGATACCCACTTCCCATTACAAACAATGGTATATGTACAAAACTTGACTAAAGGATTCACAGAATTAAATAGGCAAGATAAAATGAAGAAAGCTGAGAGCAAAATTGTTTCATTAAATAAGTATGCATTAAAAGCCCACTATGCAGCTCATGATACTGTTACTTGATTCAGACAAGCTACATAGGAATATATAAGATACTACTTGTGTGTTAAGTACCAGATGGGGTGGGCGTCATTGGAGTGGATGCACAAAATCTGCAAGTGTTCCGGCAGTGAGCACATGCAGAACTGTTGCGAGTGTTGTGGGCACTAACAGAGCTAAGACTTGAATATTGAATAATATCATTGACATGGACTCAGAGAATACAGGTGCCAGGAGTTAGGGTTCTGCACTTAGGAAAACAAAAACAAGATGCTCTTTAGATTTTTGCATTTAATTTAGTTGGGACACAAAAGCATTAACACATGATGTGTACAGTGTGATCAAATAAAATAAAACAAGCTTGTGCAAAAAAAAAAACCAAAAAAAAAAAACATGCAACATAACGTCAGAAGCCATACAAAAGAGAGTGGTACAATATGAAAAGATACAACAATATAAAAATATAAGAATAAGATAACATACAATAACATATAGGTATGGCTGGGTTTGTAATCTCACATTTTTTGAATATTGAACAGATTTTGTTCACATTTTCCAAAGCTATCAAGTACTGAAAGCTGCAACTATTGATCAAACATTTTGAATAAAAAAACACATTTTGCTAATATGAATCTGATTCTTAACATCTGTTTGTGTTAAAATAACATGTGACATTCATTTAAATTCGAAGAATTTCCCAGTTTGGGACAAATAAAGTACATCTATCTATCAATCTATCTATCTATCTACCTAAAAACACTTTTGTAAGTAAGTAAGTTTGGGATGCTGAATTGCCTGTGCACAGTAGTCACTGTCACTATGAAATCTACTGTTGGCCCTGGAATGATGCTCCCAGCTTCTAGCACAGCAAATGTGTCTCCAGCTGCTTCTTTTCACCTGCCAATTATGAGTTTCACCAGGAGGGAATAACACATGGGACATTCACTTACACCCACCCCTCTGCCTGAATTGACAGCAATAAAGCTTTCAATTCAATGCAACGCACGTCCATTTTTGAATGACTCAAAAAGACATGTCTTGTTTGAATCTCAATATCAGTGCCATCACACGCATAGCACTCACCACTGAACATGACCATTGTCACCCCCTCATTCAGTTTTTCCCACAAATCATAATGTAACTCAAATATAAAGCATTAAAATAGAAAAATGCAGATTTCAGTATCCCACTGGTTACAGACATGCACCATGGAAACAATTTCACCCCTTGGAGATAATAAAGTCTATCTATGAAGTATCAAGTATACACATCAAGAATAACAACACTTAACCTCAATATGAACCATGAAGCGTGGCATAAACAGTACCAAGGCAGTACACTATCACTGCTGCTTTTCTCCATTAGCTTTAACCTTGCTTCAACCTTGGTAGTTTTGAGAAGAAATTAAGAGCACAGGTTCAAGAATGGGACTATTATTAGCCTCCTCTTCTGCATGGACCACATCTGCCCAACTGTGGATGGATAGTCACAAAGAGACGGAGGATTACTGGAACTGAAGAGGTCGAACTAACAGATGGCTACACAGGCACAGGGCAGCTTTACATATATGACTGACATGATTTCACAATCACATGGGAGTCATAAAGCAAGGAAGACAGAGAGAGAGTAGAACTGAAGCGCCACATCAGAAAGAACTTGATGCAAGCCGTCAACATACAGGACATCACATAGCCATCTGTATGGAAATGTAGTCAAAGTGCTGTGCATCAAGACCTGGAAGCTCCAAACAAAGCAAGAAAGAAAGATTCCAGCTGAAGTACAGCACCCATACACTGTGAAAGGAAAGAGAAGGACCAGGTCTAAGTGACTATCAAGGTCGGTATCTTGAGCCAAATACAAACCGCATATGAACACATCAGTATGATGCCTTCCAAGGATGAACTGTGACCTGAGAGTGCAGCAGAATGGAAGAGCAAATGAAAGATGGCTTTAGAGTGTCCCACTGGCAGGTAGAAGAGGTGGTTGATTTGAAGAAACCTGCCAGGGGCAGGAGAAGCTTGGACTCAAGAATAGCAGCAAGTCACTAAAAATGTTAGCAAAAAAGTAGCCACTTAAAACCAGGTCAACAGGAACAGGGTCCAGCAGCAGAGTAGGACCCAAGGTGCAGACTGCACTGTGGCAAGTTGAAGAAATCATATAGAGGAGTGTCATACATTGTGTGTTATACATTATTCTTGCCAAAGTACAAATAGTCAACATAAGAAAGCGATTTGAAAATGCTAGAGCAACAACAAGTGTAACAACACAAACACCAAAAAGAATATGAGAGGTTGGAGAAATACCAGAGACTAAAAGAAAAACTAAAGAAAATATGCAGAGTGAAGACAAAAGTGGCCCCATTGGTGGAAGGAGCACTCAAGGCTCCAGCAGATGCTAGGAACCATGTGCAGAATCTCAGAAAAAAGTTTTAAGAACAGCAAAGATAGTGTGAAGAATCTTCACATTTTAAGGCCTCTTGCTTAAGAATCCAAACTTCGGGAAGACAAACACCAGCTATATGTGCTATTGTAGAAGTTTAAAAAAAAAAAAGGGAAAAAAAAAGAATGAGGAGCCTGCGGTTTTTTCACACTTCTAAAGACATTCTGAACACAACCTACCATACTTGCTTTCTTTCCCTCTCAATCAACTCTCTCGTTTGACATACACACAGCAGTAAAATGCCAAGAGACTTGGAGAAGGGTCAGGAGGGAAGATGAAAGTTTCAGCGTACAATGTTTCAAGCCTTGAATAAAATACTAATTATGCCAGTTATTTAGCAAGCATGGATAGCAACATAGATTAATGGAAGTAGATATGCTGTCAGACAACTTATAATTTTGGCTGAAACATGTCAAGATGGAGACAAGGTGTAACTGTCACATGAACCAGGAACCTTGTCCACCCTTCACAGTGATATTTGAAAGTACAGAAATGCTCAGAGCTTCATTCATATTTATTAGTTATCTGTACTTAGGTATTCCTGGGTAAACATAGTGTCCATGTAAAACTGAGAGACTCCTCTGCAAATGGACAAAAAAAAAAAAAAAAAGTTTGTGCAAGCACTGTCTTTTGATGCCATTAAGAGAGGGGACTGAATGTCCCTTAGGGGAGTTGTTGGTTTGTAGAGGCTAACACAGAAATACTAGACATGTTCCAGTAATCTATCAATGGGCCATGTGAGCTCTAAGGGCATTTGTAGTGAAAACACTGTCTGGTCACAGCAGACACACACACATACACACTGTGGACACTGGTATTTTTCCATCATGCTTTGATGCTTTGAGATGAGGTGTCAGGCTTGGCTGGGTGGCTGGGTCCTGCCAATGAGAGCAAGGCTGTTTTGTTTTTGTGTTTCTGTCTCCCACTCTCTCTCACACTCATTGATTCATTCTTCTCCTATTCACTCTCTCGTGCTCTTGCTTCCTTCCTCTCTTGGGCTGGCAGTGTACTCCAAACAAAATGGAATATGGCACATTTGCAAAGACTATTGAACTGCCATCAAATACACCACTGCGAGCAAATGCCAGTATGCTCACTGCAGATTGGGATTTGGTCTTTCAATGATGCCCATGCCAGACAGGGGATCTTTGGAGTTTCGTGTAAAAAAAAACACAATGAAAATAAAAATATCAGAACCCAAAAGATGCACACAAAGTGTACTCCATCACATTACTTTGTTGCTCACTGTCCATCAAGCTATGGTGCATAAGAATGATGGTCAAAGTTCCAAATATTTTGGTACTAAGAAAAGGTAAGAGTCTGCATTGTGCTCACTTGACAGTCGTCAGGAGTTTGTGGTTACAATTTACTACACACACTGGAAAGAATAAGGTTTGTTGCAAACATATTTTTAGCTGGAGGGTTGTATGAAACTACCACAGTAACCTAAAGCTCCCCTACAACTACACACTTGGCACAAAATAGTACCAGCAATGACCAGAAAGAACAGTCGAGCATCTGGAATTATCTAAGAATTATTTTCAAATAATGATGGATGATTGAGTTTTAGCAATGCCTGCATTCTCCATCAAATTGTGAGACAACCTCATATCTTAAGAGGTAGTATTGTAGGAAATTTTTTCCATTTTGGCTTCTTTGCACTGGCTCCCTGTCAAATCGAGAACTGAATTTTAAATCCTTCTGCTAACCTATAAAGCTCTTAACGGTCAAGCACCATCATATCTTCAAGATCTCATTGTACCCTATCTTCCCAATAGAGCACTACGCTCTCAGAACGCTGGTTTTCCTTTGGTTCCTAGAGTCTCCAAAAGTAGATTTGGAATCACATCCCAGTCTGCTTTCAGGAGGGGACACCCTTTCCACATTTTAGAGTCGGCTTAAAACCTTCCACTTCAACAAAACTTATAGCTAGTTATGCTGCTATAGGCCTAGACTGCTGGTGGACTTTCCATGATGCACTGAGCTTTACTCTCCTTCTTTCTTTCCTCCACCTCATAGTTTTGTGTTCTCTCCTTTCTCTTCTCTACTGTCGCTTTCTGCAGGTACATGTGTCACTGGAGCTGCAGAGTCTGGACCTGTGTTTACAAGTCTCCCACTGCACACGTGTCTCTGTTTAACACTGTTATTATTATTATCATCACATTTGTTGATTATAGTATTGCATGTTCTCTCCCCCTCCCCCCCCTCTCGGTCTCTCTCTCTTTGTCTCTCTGTCTCTCTCTCTTTGTCTCTCTGTCTCTCTCTCTCTCAACCCAACCGGTCGAGGCAGATGGCTGCCCATCTTGAGCCTGGTTCTGTTCTGCCTGTTAAAAGGAAGTTTTTCCTTGCCGCTGTCACCAAGTGCTTGTTTGTGATGGGAACTGTTGGATCTCTATAAATAATATTATAAAGAGTATGGTCTAGACCTGCTCTGTATGTAATGTGCCTTGAGATGACTCGTGTTGTCATTTGGCGCTCTACAAATAAAACTGAATTGAATTGAAATTTATACTGTAACTCTAAAGAGATTCTTTATCTGATGGTTTTTCATGAAGAGGAAAACTCAAAGACAGGTCATGTGGTATTATAGCTACTACCTACACTACACTGGTGATCAAAGTCAAATGGCACATCTTCCTCATGAAGATGCCATTTTGTCTCTGTTAACACAACAAATTGGATTTATTTGGAATATGCTGCCAGCTCTCCTCTTTGTCTTCCCACACTTTCACACAGAATAGACAGCACCATCATACTGCAAAGAACAGGTCTCTTGAGCACCTGAATAATACAAAACCAAAGGAACACACCATGTCTTCAGAAGATTATCCTGTTGGTCAAGTGATGAGAACATGGACACCAAAATCATTCATGTCTCCTGGGTAGATCCTTGGCTCCAGTGCTTCATACCAGTAGGCTCCATGCTGACGCAAACACATAAGCATACCACTCTGTTGTGCGATAGCAGGATCCATGTCATTTTTCCCACGCAGCCCCGCCTATACATGAAACAAACCATTGACACACAGGCACCAGAAAATGATTAGTTGGTAAATCTGTCAATTCAGTCTGTGGTTGTTGCCATGAAAATAAGACAACTGTGCAATATACTTCAACATTGTCACCTACACTGGTTGGTTCTGTGTGGGATTAGCTATCCTTTAAGAAAGTGCATATGCACAGATCTACCTGTTTCTAAGAATCACATTCAAACTTAATATAAGCTATAAATACTGCAATATTCAAGTGATATTCTGCAGTGACTACAAGTAGGCTTTTGACTTTTGTGCATTTCACTGTGGTCTATTTGCTTAAATTACATAAAATCACAATCAATACTGAAATGTCTTTTCATCCTTTGTAATGTATTTGGCTCTGAGTATTACCAGAGTTACTTGTATGGTTACCAGTAGAATGCGCACAGTCGACCCACGGCTAGTTATTACAGCGTTAAACCCAAAAAGCATTGTTGCAGCAGAGATGCACTAGTAGGAAGACAAAACTTTCTATGTCTATCAATGGACAACTTGACAACTTGGGTGTAAAGTTGTCAAACATGATATTTTCATGTTTAGGATTATGTTTATGTATATTTCCCCAATTTAATATAATCTGCATGACTCTTCTATTTTCTTTTTTTTAATAAAAAAAGATTGACACAGTGACTACTACAAAGGCTGAATATGCCAGGTAATCTCATGAGACGAATGACTTTTAACATCTATGTCCAGTAAGTCTCCAAGACAACAATCTAAAATTTATTAGGTGGATTATTAATAATGAACCTTTAAAATATAGGAGTGGCCTGAGAGCCATAGGTGTAACTAGAAGATAGCTGCATGTAGCTTACTGACCTACAGGATCACACACCACATTACGTCTTAGCTTGTGACAGAAAATAAAAAGCACGGAGCTTTGTCTTCCAAAATACCCTTGTAGAAAGATGCACAGAAAAATCCTAATGTCCACATTGTGGTTGTACAACATATTATAACAATATGGATGACTCCATAGCAAGTGGCAACCTTTAGATTTACTGGTGTCAAAACAGTCTCTCCCTCACCTAGGGGTGACCCCACTGTACACTGTACTGTGCAATACATTTCTTAAAAAAAAAAAAAAAGGGAAACTTATTTAATGTAATTAATCTTGTGACTCACAAGGTGGCCACATCAAATGACTGGTTCACAAATTGTGAATCAATTAATGACAATGCTTGGATTTTCCATATACAATATATAGGCATTATACCTGTATCATAAGATGTGGATTATTTTTAGGGTATCAAATAGTATCAAGTCTAAAATTACATTATTTACTTACTACAATACAAGATCCATGTACACAGATATGGGCCAAGTAGCTAAACCAGGCCTTGCAACAAAATATATTTTTGGGGGGCTTACATGGGTTTGCATCCAAACTTTTTTCTTCTTTTGAAGAAACCTAGTATGAATATAACAATATGCAGGCAATCCCAGTGAAAATGACCTTAATGTACCATCTAAGAATCAATACCTTTCATGTTGAGAGGCATGACAGCCAATGCTGGGTCTCATTCTGCAGCAGGCTTTTTAATGGGTCATAGTGTGGGGAGTATCTGGTGCTGAAGTCTAATAAACCTATGTAATTTATTAAAAATTCCCTCATTTAAATTAACAATATACTACCTCTTCAATCCAAATGCCAAAGTCACAGCCATTTTAACAAAGATAAATCTGTGTTGCACAAACATAAATGGTGACAAGAACCATCATTGCTTTGCATGGTTTTCAGAGAGACACTGTGTCTTTCCCTATTACCATTGCATTTGACTCACAAGCCTTGGTTGTGAGATGAGAAATGAAATAAAATATTTAAAGGAATAAAGTGTAATCCCTACACATGTGTCAGACCATGAAAGCTCAAAAACTGTGACAACCCCCCCGTTAACCTGACATAGGAAAAGATGGATGTAATGCCCTTCCATACAGTATTGTGCACGTTACCGTCACTGCACCAATTAGCTCACTGTCTACAGTGGATTTAGTGTCATGTAAAGGATGTGTATAATTTAAAATAAATACATCTAAGTGCACTGAAATATTTCAGGTTGAATCCAACATAAGCTTCACGTGATTTACTGTCACTCACGAATATGTGTTGAAATTTTAAGTTGTTACTGCAGTTATCCAGTTTTCCCACAAAGTATCAGTAAAGTTTTTTCTTATGGAATACAGTTCCCTTTGTGGGATTCAGGAGTACTTACACTGCACTGGAGATTGCATTTAAGAAACTGCTAAATGAATTTTTTTTTTTTTTTTTTGACTCAGTATGTTAAAATGTAAAGTCACTCTGTGCAGGATTTGACTGCTTTTTTTTTTTTTTACTTTGGTATCATCTGGTAGTACTATTATGCTGCACCCCACCCCCATGCACCAACCCTGCCAACCCCCCACCACCTCCCATCCCGACCCCTGCCCCCCACACATGCACACAAAAACATAGCATAACATGCAGCAACTTTCCAGTTGTCATTAGAGCTGGCTAGTAGGATTAGAATACAAGATAGTGGAAGAAAAACAAGTGCATTTAGGAAGCCTCACAGGAATATGATGGAAAGACTATCACTGTCCAATTTTTTTATCTTCCCTTGACTAGTTTGACTGTCTTTACAATGGGCTCCATGTCACCATGTTGGTTGACATTCCAGTTCCCACAAATCTGTCTGTGGCTCCTGAAGAATCATTTTTGCACGTTCAGGTTGCGAAAGATTGCAAGCTAATATTTGTTTGTCTTGTCAGGCCCATGGTGATGAGCATAGGGAAAGATGCTGTGTAGTCAGGTCCCAGCATTAGATGGCTGCAGTAGAGACAGAAGTAAGGTTGCACTTTCCAAGAATAATATTGGACAGACAAGGCTTATTATTTACTATCTAATGTAGTTTGAGGTATACACCAATGCAGCCATTTCAAAAATGCAGTTGGGTGGTTTGAGACCAGCCGGCACAGCAAATAAGTATTTACCCAACAGCTCCCCATATTGTAGAAATGACTTTCAAACTGCCCCCTTTAATCATTGGGAGAGAAAAATCTTTGGGAGAAAAAAGCAGCAATTACATATTTTTTCTCCCTGTAATGTTTGGAGTTATAAATGGCACATGTGTGTTACAACTTCAAGCTGGAACAAGAAAGCTTTGTTAAAGTGCAAAAAATATCACAACATCAACACAAGTGATGTTTGAAGCAGAACATACAATTTGGTGGTACCTATATTCCTACCTGAATTCAACCACTACTCTCAGATCCTCAGTGAATGTGGTTTCAGTCACAATAGGACTCTGATTTGATGCTTATTTCTATGTTCTTTGCATAATGCCATTTTTCTCCCTTTGTTCTCAATTGTACATCATTTCTTCCAATAAAGAGTTATTGAAGAGGGAAAAAAAGCTCCTGAGCTAATGAGTATCAAAGGACATATTTGTACCATTTGTCTCATGACTGCAAACCATAAGTTTATACTGTGAAAGAGGAGAGTTATAAGTATATCAGCTAATGAACTGACAGCTGCATTCATTTTGGACTTTCTGCAGAAAACACGCAAACTGCAACATCCCCCAACCCCCAGATGATAAAGATAATGAAGACTTTTGCAAAAGACTCAAAGAACAGTTAGCGTTTAATTTTTTTGAGCATAATATAGTTCTTTTATGTACAATGTTTTAATGCTCATTCACAGTTCTTTTTGCAATGCCATGGCATCTGTGTCACCTGGTCCATTCTTGAAAGGACAAGCCAAGGAGATGTGGAAGTGGTGTTTTTCCTAGAAACAAAGACAGATGCATCATACTATGAATTTTGACATTTGTATGTAATCAACTACGAAATGAAAGAAAAAAAATTGCAATGAATTTCTGTTGCCCTTACCTTGGCAAGAACTCTGGGGTCCGTCAACCGACATCAGAGAAAGCATCACCTCACTATTTGAAGCGCTACTTTCTCCAAGCAGTCTTTGAACCACTTCAGCAAATGTGCTTAATGGTTCAAGACCGCCACCTGTACAATGTAGCATGGGTCATGAATAATGCGTTATCTGAGGCAGTATGCATAATTCAGAATAGGGTAGTATAGGCTTACCAGTTGCTGCAGTTGCTTTCATATATGCTGCAATCCCCTCATGACAAGACGTTACACCACTTTAAGCATTCTACAGAGTGACAATCCATAACAGCATCGCTGGAATACTGTTTTTTTTTTCCTGCGCTTCACAGTGTGTTAGTACATTTCTCTTTTATTTAATATTTTTTATCATGAAAAAAATCAGGTAATCAAATTTGACATGACTTGGACAACAAAATTCTACACAAAATGTCTTGAACAAAGTAATTAATGAGGTAGCCATCCATTAAATCCTCATTTCGAAATATCTGTTCCCCTCTGAGCACTTAAGGTCCATTTAAAATTAAACAGTATGCTTTTTTTCTGCTACAGCACACAGATCTGCTATGTAAATCACATGAGCTGTGCTCTTGGTTGAAAGAGAAAATCTAAAAAGTGCCAACATCAGGCTGAACAGCTAATTAGACAGTCAGCTGAGGCACACTGAATAGCTTAAATTCTTACCTGCACAGTATCTCAAAAGACCTTTTTTGTGTGGCTTGCGCACACAAAAACATCATCTAGCCTGATAGATGATGTTTTTGGGAGCCCCAAACAGTAGAGCATTCATAATTCTCTGGAGGCCTGAGCTGGGATTACAGTGTGGTCAGCCCCGGGCTGTCAGGAGCCAAACCCAGCAAGAAAACCACCTCGGTCTACCACCTGTCAACCGCACAGTTACTGTTGGATTCATTTGTAAGTATACATTATCCATCGTGTTGAAAAGTCAACAGGTATTTGTATTTGTGAAGTTGGAAGTTATTTATTGCTGTGTTTTGAACAACGAAACTTGTGTACTATCATACCGTGTTGAAAATAAATTAACAAATGTTCAGACTCCTTACTGGTTGTTCCACCACATTCAGTATCATTACCGCTTTTGCCCTTAGCATTGCCGCTAACAGACGGCTTACTTTGTGTGTGCGCTTGTAAAACTTGGCTCATTATTGCAGTTTTGTATTTCTCTGTAATGCAGCACATTGTTAACAATGTTACTTGTAACATTCTCAGTCCTGGAACTCAAACCATTTTCTGATGCCCCAAAAAATATGTATTTAAATTATTAAAATTAATATCACTAATGTGCTACAACTAGTTGACAGATGGCTTAAACTAATGACTTCTAATCAACAAGGAAAATTTTTTGCAGCCCTAGAATATTTCCACAATTTCAATGTCTGTGGGGTCACCCAAGCCCATTTGTTCTTACTGAACATTATAAATCATCCTACATAGAGCTAGTCCAATAAATAAGTCCAGCTGATTGAAAAGGACTAGTTGGACATTTTTAGAAATCTGCACAAGAAAACTGATATCACTCACATATCAATCCATCTAATATGTAACTACAATCAGCAACCAGTTAGCTTAGCTTAGCACAAAGACTGGAAACAGCTATCTTGACTAATGCGAGAGAGTGGCTCTTTGATGTGTTCTTAATCGTTTTTGGACAACAGTGGAACTTCATGGCTGACAGGAATAAGATATGTCACACACAATACATGTTAGTAGGATCAATTCATTGTTGGTTTTGGATTGCTAAATTATTACAGTTATTTGTCCTGAGTCATCATTGTGCGTAAGTACTTAATAAAAATACCATCTAAAAATAATAATTCAAGTGTATAAATATATGCCAAGTAAAGGAAGCTGTGTCGACTAGTTTTTTTTGTTGTTGTCTTGTTTATATGACATTTCAGAAATTTGGATTCTGCCCCCAAACAAGTGCGTGTTAAGGCAGTGAATGGTGGTGGCCCAAAGTGCTCCTGCTGTAAAATGAATGAGGGTCATGGGGATGAAAGGATCGGTGTGGGGGATGGGTGGGGGATTATGTGTTTGTCATTACACCCACAGACAGCTGCGGGTGTAATAAATATGATGAAACACTGGAAGCGAGAGTCGAGGGAACAGCAAAAATGAAGGCTTTGTGTTGTATTTATGTGTCTGCTCTGTCCAATTTCAGGGAGGGAGAGTGGTTGACACGATGCATCCCTCTGCGCGCGCACACACACACACACACACACACACAGAGAATAAGCCCTTTTTGACTTTGCAGTAGTTCTATCTGCAAACAATGAAACTGCTCAGGCAAACAACATTCTCATCCACCTCCTCCTCCTGGTCTCCTTCTAGACTCCTTCAAACCCTCCACCTCCTCCTAGCCTCTTGTTAACCTTTCACCTCTTCTGTGCCTCCTTCTATTTTAGTCCATACCCTCCTCCTCATCTGCCAACTTCCTCCTAGCCTCATTCTTCAGCTCCTCTTAACACCCCCACCCCCTCTCAATCTTCTCAGCCTCCCTACCTCCCCCCTCATACTTCTCTTCTGCTCTCCTAAATCTGTCCCTCCCTTGTCTTCTCTTGCTTGTGCTCCTCCCCTGGCCACTGCTCTGCACTGCACTGCAGCACCTATACAATCATTATGACACCATGTCACAATTAACATTCCCTGAAAAGTCGCATGTACTATTAAAGGCAGAGTTATTTGTCTTCCTAATGGTCTGCATGACGCAAAATTTTGTTAGCTGATGAAATTCCGCACAAAAATGATTTGATTTAAAAAGATTTTTATTATTTCCCCAGATGTTATCTAAGGGGCCATCTTTTTTTCAAATTTGCCAGATGAGGCCATTTCCTCTTGTGTTCATTTTGACATGTTTCACTTTCAAAACCAAACTTGCAATCCATGCATGGGCATGCAGAAAAACTTTATCCACAATTTGCAAGCAATAATCACTCATGAAACTTGAGTGCTACTATTTGTGGGTCCTCATTCTTGTAAACTTTTCAGTAAACGCATATATTATTATTATCCATCAGTCACTACTAACACATACAAACAGCCTCTCCTGTCAAGTTTTTAAAGCATTAAGAACGATTTTTTTAAGACGGTCTTATTGAGCTCCTCATTCAGTGACACTGGCAAATCTTGGCAGTTTGACAATTGATTCTGTCCCTTGTGCATTACTACAGTAAAGATATCAGGGGACACTTTTGACTTCTTTTCACTCATAAGGAATTTCCTCCAAAACACATCACAAAGGCAGTCAGAAACTATAAGTTAAAATGGGCTAAATAAGCATTTTTGGGCTGACAAACTTGGAAAGACATACTGTGAATAAACTTTAAGAAACTCACTACCCTGACAACATTATTAGGCTACAAACAAGCATTCTCTCCATTCAAAAAGAAAATTCACTGTTGTCAATATGTAAATGTCTAGTCCTTGAATGCAATATGACCTCCGCCTCTTTAAAAGCAATTTCCAAAAAATATCACCCTATATTGAAGCTGATAATATATTTAAAACTGTTTATTTATATATTCAAAAATATCTAATTTATTTTTTTTAGTTTTGGTTCACATCCTTCAAATTGACAGTGTCATGATAATGCATAAGAGGCACAATTGCAGACTAGCTAAAAACATGTTATCAAGCAAAATTATCTTTACACACCTGGTTATCACATCTTAATGAGTTTAAAATCTAGTGTCTTAAGACATTCAAATTGTGTTTACACATTCCTTTTCAACATCAGCAAACACTTTTCCTTTGATTTAAGGAGACCACTTCCTTTTACTTGTTGGTTGTATTTTTGTTGTATTTTACAGCCCACCACTCCCAGCCATGATTCTTTCTCTATTCAACTATTCCATGCTTAAATCAAACTGATACTACTAGTACTATTATAAACAATAGATTTAAGAATAGACTGTAAAAGGACATGCTTAGCAGATCAGTAGGGTTTTACAATATTCATCACCTAAGTGCCAAATTACACTATATAATCCTACATTAATCGGCTGCAGATTGATCCAACAATTTACAGCAAGACATTACACCCAACCACATATGACTATAGAGTAGGCATGGGTTGGTTTTAGGGGTATGTTCAAAGATGGTGGGCATAGCAGTAGCAGCCAAAGGAAGGATCAGTCAGATTGCCATGATAACACAGCAAAATCCAACGTGTTAACAACCTTTTAACACCAGATTTTAGAAACACATAATAAACTACACCCAGTGTAATATGTACAGAATCATGTCCCCTTCTATTGTCTGCATCGGCATCTGGTTGCTCTACAGCTGGTTATCCTGCTGTTTGCATGGGGGGAGAGAGACAGAGAAACTGGACTGTGTGAGTAAATGTGTTGACAAAAGTGGAAAGAATAGGATGTCCATGTTGTGCTTTCCTATTTTTTCTCTCCCTTCCATGATTAATACAATAATGCCTCCACGCTTTCAATTCCAAATACCAAACTGTCAAAAGACATCAGATCACATCCTCTCTCTCTCTCTCTCTCCCTCCCTCCCTCCCTCCAGCAGCTATAAGACCTTGCATGACAACACAAAGTATTTTAATTTATGAGTTTATGCAAAAAAGAGTCATATCAGCAATAGTAAAACTATGAAGATGGTGATGATGGGGAGGATGGCTGCCACTGTGAACAGCACACCTATTCCATCACTATTTAAAGACGCACTAATCAAACATTTTATATAAACAATGGATCAAAAAACTACGTATAATGGAAAAGAAGTTGGTAGTAGGGACAAATCGACTGAGAATTATCATCAACTCTGGTGTTCCTCTCAGCTCTACAGAGGATTTGAGCCTCTTTTAGTGCATTGTTTTGATTTTATGACCCATAAACTTTGCTCTGATTAGGGTAATTTCTTGCAGCAGGCAGCTGTTTTTAGCTCAGGGAGGTGAGATATGTTTTACTAGGACTCAGAGATGAGAGTTCTAAATTATTTATGCAAAACTGGTGTTTATTTGGAAGGCCTGCGCAGCTTGCCCTGATAAGCGTTTTTTCACGAGAGTTGTGTTTCTCAAATCAGGCATCGGGTGGCAAATGCAAATTTAGCATAACCTATAGTCAGAATAAAACCCAGATTGAAAAGTACCAGAATTTAGCTTTAAATTCATCAGACAGATACATGACTATTTTGCCATAGCAATTTTATGAGGCGATGATATGTCAGCGACTGTTTTCAGCTTATTTGCTGATTACTGCCATTGCACCTACAGACGCTATGCCTCCCAAATTACTGTTACAGAATACATGCTAATGAAAACCAAACATTCACACAACAAATGGCATATAATAATTCCTGGGCATTAATATCACATGATCTCATATTGACAACATAAAGTTCTGATTAAATCTTAATGAGAATGAAACAAAGGTCCTGACGTCTCATATCTTCTATCTATACATATTTCTATAGAGATAACACTGAGCCAGACCCATTTAAATAAACTAAGTGTGCTTTACATGTAGATGAATCATCCAAGAAATCTTGGTCCTATCCCTCCATTTTGAGCATTCTTATATAGTGTAATGTGTCCCATTTCTATTTGGGATGAAGGAATAGTGGTTATCTCAAGTCCAGATGGTCCACCAAATGGAGCATTTCCACATGCATAGTCAAATTAAATGAATGGAGAATTTTCCCGAAATGTGCTGCAACTGTGGCTGAGGAATCACTAAAATTAACACACAGGAAGCCTAAATCTTCATATCTTGTAAAAAATGATGATGACTAAAAGGAATACTACAGCCTCTTCAGAAGTCTGATACCTACATTAGTTTCTGTTATCCATGACTACAACTGGCATCCCAATTGACAGTTACAGATCCACCCCCCGGCAGTAACAAAGTGCCATTACCCAAAGACAAGCAATATCTTTACAAGAGAAGTAATAGGAAAGGGCCTATGTCTGTTCATTTTAGTCCTAGATTCTTAGCAGGTAGAACTACACAGATGTCTTGATTCTCATTTTGCATAAACATTTGTGAGTCTGATCTAATCACTTCAAGTGGATCATTTTTCCTCTTTTAGTATAGCTCAGTATGAAGTCCATATATGAAACATATATGAAATATATACAAGCATGCATGCCACTACAGTTAACATTTCTACCAATGCTTTGGCTATCTGTGTACTTATTGGTGGTGACATGGCTCTAAGGATGGTAGTGTTTGTAGGCTGGTCAGACACAGAGTTCAGAGTGAATCATCTCTTCAGCTATGAGATGGAGAATTTGACTGTGCCACAAAGTTATTGCGTTATTAAGCTAACTTGATGGATTTGATCACATGCACTCTTCAAATATCCATTTATGATTTCAAGACTATTGTTTTTCTATTTTCTCCTAGACCTAATGATAACCTGCCAGAACTTCCGGTATTTGGTCCAAAAGTCCAAACCATCAAAACGTTACAAACAAACAAACCAAAACATTGTTCAATTTGATCCAGACCAAGACCACCCCTTTTGGTTGGACCAAGGTTCTGCTGTTGGTCTGGACTGTGGTCCAGGAGAGGTTTCACACCTGTAATGTTGGTTTGAATCAAAATGTAAAGTCCAAAAGTCCAAGCCACACGAGTTAGGTGTGAATGGGCCCTTAGATATCTTAAATGATGGACTTTAGTCCACATGAGGTATTTTGATTATTATTTTGATTTTCAACAGAAAATGTATTGACAACATTCAACATTCAATACTGTATAACAAGCAAAATAGCAAACATTCTCTGGTTCAGCATCTTGAGTCCTGCTATTCTCTGTTTTACATAATTGGAAACTGAAAATCAGCTTCGGCTTGATCTTTATGGAAGTTGTTGATATTTTTTTTTGGTATTTTTTTCACTATTTTCTCACAATTTATAGATGAGATTATTAACGCACTAATCAGAAAAACAACATATTAATGTAGGTATGTAAACAAAAATTATGTTGATTATCAGTTAATCTTTATCTCTATGTTTTATCCATAAAAATATTTTTTAGGAAATGCCCATCACAATTTCCCTGAGTCCAACAGCTGGTTTTGTCCAGTCAACAGTCCAAAATCATGACATTTAATTTACAATGATATTAAGAGAAAATATGAAAATACTCACAATTACAGAGGGTGTTATCTAATACTTGTCATTTTTCTTGAATTTTTGAATGATTTGCAAAAATGAACTAGCAAAAATGAGCTGAATGAGCTCCAGCCCTAGCTCAATCAACAGCCAAATGAAAATAATCATTGTTAGTAACAAAGAACGTGCTAGAACCCAAAAAATAGGTTCCAATACCAGTCTGAGATGTTCTGGATCAGATTAATACTATTAATTACAACTATTAATACAGTGCAATACTTCATTCAATTCCATGTGCAATATTCTGTATTTAGTATTTAATATTTAATATTCCATATTTAATCCAATATGTCAAGCTCTCATTTCCTATCTCAGTTCAGGCCCATAGTGTATACTGGTCATATATTTCATATCTCATATTCATATTTACAATTGTAAATAAGTCTCATGCAAATTTGTTAATATCTTCTTTTTTAGCCTGTTTAATTGTTCTTTTTACTATTTAACTGCTGCTATCCCCTTTGCTGCTGTGAAATGTGAATTTCCCCACTGTGGGCAAATAAAGGTTTGTCTTATCTTATCTTGTCTTATTAAACCTGACTGACATGTTTGGAAATATCATAATTAGCTGCAGACTGAATCCTCATCATCGCCTGCCATTGAATGAGATATTTCAGTAAGCCTATTTTGAATAAATTTAGAGGAAAATACAATCTATACACATTAGAGCCCCAATAGACACCACAGCCAAAATAAATATCAGAAATGTATGAACAAACGTGTCTGAACATTATAGGCTCTTAAAAATAACATTTTAAATAATCTTTGCATTGTATTACATGTGTCATATTGTAGGTATTTGAATTTATGTTTATTTTGTATGTTGTATTACTGTTACTACTATGATTATTATGGTGTATGTTGTAATAGCTGAGCTGATAGCACGGATGAACTGGACTAAACTGAATATGACCATAATGACCTTAATGCCATGTTATTAAACATTAGGTTTAGCAATGTGTTCAAATGCAACAACATTAATGATGCTCTGAGAATTTTTCCAGGTTTAAGCCACATTGATCAGTGGTGTGTGTCGTCATTAATGATAGCATCGCGATAACCGAGCAGAGAAGATGACAAAGAGCCTGAATGATCCAACAAGGTCACTGTCCTGTCATTACTGAGGAGAATACAACACATTTTAAGCATATTACATAATACTACTGGAGATTAAAATAAAACGGTATCATACAATCCAATACGTCACAATGGGTCCAGCTGGCCTGCTGAGCACAGCTGAACACAGCTCATACAGGAATGTTACAGGCTGCTCAGTCTCCATCAGAAAACCTCCAGCCGTCCCTGATCTAACCGGCAGCCAGCCGCTCTGCAGGGCTTACCGGGTGATGGCCGGCGGCGATGTCCTCGGTGTCACTGGTCGGAGGAGACAGGATGGGAGACGGTCTCACGGCTGATGCACGAGCTGCACAGTTCCGGTGATGAATGAGAGACAGACAGACAGACACACAGACAGAGCTCTGTTGATGATTCACTGGAGACTCAACACGAACCACAAGCCCCGCCCCTCCCCGCTCTTTACGTCAGGCCTCCGTACTGGACTCAGTGGAGCGGCTCTGCATCACCGTGGGCCTTCCCTGTGTGTGTGTGTGTGTGTGTGTGTGTGTGTGTGTGTGTGTGTGTGTGTGTGTGTGTGTGTGTGTGTGTGTGTGTGTGTGTGTGTGTGTGTGTGTTACCTCATTCCAAGGGGACCAAAGCCCGGTCCTAATGCGGCAAAACGTCATCTCTGAGGTTCTGGTTAAGGTTAGGGTTAGACATGATTTGGTTATGGTAAAGGTTGGACAGAGGGTTTGGGTTAGGTTGTCCACAATGAATGGAAGTCAAGGCAATGTCCTAGCAAGGATAGCTGTGCAAGCTGTGTGTTTGTGTGTGTGTGTGTGTGTGTGTGTGTCAGCCTATCAAAGGGACGTGCTGAGACTTCCAAGAAGATGGAGCAATTGGGCAGCACTCCTCATTTCTGCTTTACTTCTCTAATTTTAAATCAGAGTGGCAGAAGTGTTTTTTAAGTGGGTAAAATGCTATTTTAAAAAACCTCAAGAATAATACACCTGCTGCCTACTATAAATAAAATTCTGTTTAAATGGACTTTGTTAAAAACACTCGACAGCACTGGACCTTTTCTGATCTGAATATCAGAAAATGTTCACTTGATGTATTTTTAGACCTCTCAAAGGCATACAGTTGCTTCAAAGATGTGGAATTTGGGATGTTATTCTCAAATTATTTGTTGTCCTTTTTTGATGCGGAGCAATTTTTGCCATACAGGTCACATCAAGGTCCATCAGTTCACTGATGGGTCGAGTCAACCCAGAATTGTATATGTGCTATACTGAACCCACAATGAGTAAATTGTATGTGTTGGATGTGTATAAAGCATGGATTTAAAAGTTAGATAACATGAGTCTGTGTATGTGAGTATGTGACCGGAATTATAATCAGCTTCTTCTGTGTTTATGCACAATTGATTGACTGAAAATTGATCATTTTAGAAAAGTTATTATAGTTTAATTATGAAAATTAGAATTTACAATAAGCAATAAATACACTGTTCAAAATAAAGGATAATAATAAGGAAAAATCAGATTTACCAATAGATATTATACTTTCTTATTCTCTTTTTTTAATTGCTGAATAATGGTAAAATGGTAAAACACACCAGCTGTTGACCCCTGACCCTGTGAAGGCTGCCACCTGTTTCTGTTCACAACAGAAAGAGACAGCTGGCCAATCAGGGCTCCTGTTACTGCTCTGTGGGTTAGACCTCATTTAATTTTTTGGGTTCCACACTGCAAACATGTCTTCAAATAAAACACAGAAGAAATGGAAATTGAAAATCCTAAAACCAGCATGTCCTCACCAGAAAAACAGCTGTGTTGATTGCCTGTGCAAGCAGCTTATGACGACCCCTAATTATGTTTATTGATAGCATGGCTTTCATAATTATAAAGGGAGCGAAGGAGGAAATCAGCAAGATGGTCCAGACTTTCACCAAGGAGACTGCTGTTCGTGTCCTGCGTGAAACAAAAAGTCAACGTTGACTTTATGTCATGTACGTAACATAACTTAAGGTATTAGCATACTTAATTTAACCGATGATGAACAGCAGTCTTCTAAAGGATATTCTTTCATTTGTTATTTTGATGATGGTGATGGAGAATGCTGTCTAATGCATCGCTCCAAAATCTTGCATTTCACTTCAGTTGGATTGAAACTGGTGACATTGAAGTTCATAGCATTCACATAATTTTCATACTTAGCAAACCATCAAGTGAGTTGTCATGGTTCGTAAGAAAGCCTCTGATATTGTCGTTTTCCTACTCCACTAATCAGGATTTTCCTCCTGTAATCCTGAAACTTTTAACTTTTTATCCCCTCCAGTTTTGACTCCAGCAAGTTACACCTCCAGAAAATTATTGTAATTTAAGTTGTTAAGCCTCTGTGTCAGGTACTTCATACTTTTTTGTCAACTAGCTAAAGATCCCAAACAAACCCAAATGTGCACCATAGAAACACTAAGTCTACCGTGCCATTCAAGCGGGAAAAGGGACCATAATAACTTTCCATCTTTGGAGGGTAGCATGTCCATTCTTGGAGGCTGGCAGAGAACAGAATCTACTGGTGGTTGAGAGACAACATGGAGTGTCAACCCCAAGGGTCTCATTCTCATTAGAGGAGAATGCCTCATAATTAGGTTCCTCCTCAACGTTATCCTCAGTCTCAGACACATTATCTTATATGTCACTTTTACTGTGAAAGAGCAACGGGGAACCTGAGTGACAGAAAACCTTTGTTTAGAGTCACTTTCAATTGAGGAACAGCATAAAAAGAGAGCACACAGAGCACCAAGAGAAATAGTTTAGATGGTTGCAGTGCAAATTTTTATATGTTTGCCTCACTATGTTGTGTCATCAGTGTCCTTATGGGAACCATATTTCCCCTCCCTGACAGCATGGGAAATATTGGAGTTCTCGTAGGAATTAAGCCAAAACCTGCTCTCTGTTCATATTTTACTTAAGTACATTGTTCTTTGCTTGAGTATTTCCATTTTATAGTACTTATAACTTAGACTTTAGACTTAGACTTCCTTTATTGTCATTTCTCAAATTACACAGCAGTGCATTTGGGTAACGCAATTTCATTGCAATGGCTTCCAGAGTTGTGTCAGCAGTGTAATACAATGCAGTAACAGTCTGTGGATATATAGATATATAAATATATAATATAAATATAGTGCAGAGAGCTATACATAGACAAATGTAGATGAACAGTAGTGATCAGTAATGAAGAGACACAATGACAGGATATTTACATGGAATATTGCACAGAGCTCTGTTATACTACATTTTAAAGGAAAATATTGTACTTTTTACTTCACTACATGTATCTGACATCTCTTTTGATGCTCTGTATTTTCAAATTTTAGATACAAAACATATGAACGGTTAATATGATTGTTGTAGATTAAAATGTCTATGTAAAGTATATAAAATAAATATAAAATCACTCCATCAGGTATATTAATTTGCTGGTCACATGTTAATGCATTAAAAATAATGATTCAATCATATTTTAATGTAATACTGCTTAAGTGGTATTTTGAATGCAGACTTTTTTAAGGTGGAGTATTTGGATAGACATGAGCAGTTGCGTTCAGGTTTCCAGTTATCCATAGCTGGGTTAGGGTTAGGGTAAGGCATGGAAACAGATGAGAGATCCTTTCTTTTGAGTACCTCACTTCAGAGCCTGAAAAATGGCTGTTTGAAATCAACATGTAAGACCAAAAAGACCACGCTGATACTATAGCTAACAAAGTTTAAACACACAGGTTATTAAGCAAACATGGGAAAAAGACGAGAAGTAATACGCCATACATACAGTATGTGCAACATAATACTGGGCAGTGCTTGCTTCAATTTAGGGTGCCACACAGGTTATATTATTCAAATTCAACTTCACACAATATTCCCTGAGGTGTCAACAGAATACGATATATTCTCCTGCATGAACTTTATACAGCTTAATTTCCTGCCCAAAGCTACTGGGAGGATATATTAATTTAATAATAGATTAACATTAGGCATTTCAGAGATGAGTTGTTGGGGTTTGGGTTAGGTTCAGGTTCAGGTTTCCTTTTTTCTATAGCACCATCAGTATATGGAAACAGATAAGGAGATCCTTAGCAGATGTGCATGGTGCAGTCAATGCTCAATGGTTACAATGGACAGCTCTACACTGGGTTGCCCCCTTGACCCAGTGGAGGTGGTGGGAGAGAGGAGGATGATGGCTAAACTGTCATCCATGTTGGAGAGTGGCTCCCACTCCCTGCAGGACACTTTAACAGCTCTGGAGAGCTCCTTCAGTGATAGACTGCTTCACCCAAAGTGTGTGAAAGAACGATATTGCAGGTCTTTCCTTCCTGCAGCTGTCAGACTGCACAACCAGCACTGCTCCCAATAGACTATACACTCATGTCACATCTGTGCAACACTTCTTTTTTTATATATTAGTATACTATATTATATATAGTATATTTACCTACATACGGAATATATATATATTCCGTACATTCCATGTGCAATACTTCATTTAATATTCATTTGATATTTTTTCATTTTTAAATGCTCCTCATAGTGTATTCCTGTCCATAGTGTACATACATGGTCACATTTTCTATATACTCATATATTCCCATGGAAATTTGTAAAAATTCCTGTAAAAGTCTCATGTAAATTTCTTTTAGCCTGTTTAAAGTGTTGATAATTTCTTTAGTACAGTTGTAAATACTTTTAATGGTAGGCTGTTAATACTTTTTTAACCTTTCTGCTTATATTGTTTACTGTCTATAACTATTTAACTGCTGTATTGTCTTTGCTGCTGGACAATGTGAATTTCGCCACTGAGGGCAACAGTTTGTCTCTATGATCCTCACACTTCCATGACTGCATGTTGCTACTTGTCACTTTGATCATCAAGGTGAAAATACTGGCTACAATATAGTATAGAATGGAATATTTTTAGTATCTAGTTTAGAGAATGTTATATATCCAAGATGAAACAGAAGGGTGGGACTAAGAGAAATAGATGCAACTTCAAACCCGTCTCCTGCTTCAGTACCACAGACAGCTCCATGGATTTATCAATACATAGCACAGTTAGGCTACTGGTATTTTAGGTGTTTAGTGTTCCATGGTTATTGATATTGTATGATTGATTTAACTGTTTATCGTAGTGATGGCCTGTGGAGAGTAAATGTTCTTGTGTCTGTTTAAGACAAGTTGAATTAAAGGCAACTGGATTTGGTGTAGATTCGTGAAGATGTTTTACTTCTCATCCGAGAAGCTTCTTCTTGCGTCCGGTTGTTTTGGCCTATAGTGCTCTGTGGCACTTACTCGAGGGGGTGTGATGAATCTGCAGTGGTGTTTCCTGACACTGGAGATGAATAAGTCCAGAATGGAAGGCAGTTTGGCACAAGTGTTTTTTTTCTGCAGTCCTAACTGGCCACACACACATACACACACACACGCACACATACACACATTCAAACTCACACTTGCCCCCCACCCCTCCCTGCCCAACACACACACCCCACCAACTTGGACTCTTTCAAGCTGTGAACTCTAAACAATATCACATATCATTTTCACCTTTCTACCTCATTGTTCACTGCTGCTTAATTCAGTATTTGTCTACTGTTTAAATCGGTCGATATTTATTGCATTACGCTGTTCAATTGCACATAACATTTGCACCTTGCTTGCCACAATAGTCCTTATATTTATTGCATTGCACTGCCATCTTCTTGATTTTGCTTTTTGCTGCTTGTTTGCTTACTTTGTTGCTTTTGTTTGGCTCCACTGCTCTTCATGCCTGCAATTGCCCCTCGGGATAAATAAAGTTCTTTGAATTGAAAATTGAGTTGAATTGAATTGAATTCTTTAGTTGGCACAAGAAGTACATCCTCTGCTGGGCCTATTTGATGAGTGTGTCAGAGTTGGATGCCCACTTTAGGTCCTGCGAGATTGTGGACCCCAGAGACCTGAAGGGTTTTTTTTTACAGCAGGCAAAGCTGAGTTGAATATGATGATGGGGGCAGTGTTTGAGTGCTCCTGTTGAAGTCCAGTCCAGAACAGCTGTCTTCAGCTTCAGGTTGCTATGACCACACCAGAGGGCCAACTGTTCAACCTCCTGTCTGTATGCAGACTCATCACGGTCAATCTTCTTCAGTCGTTCATTATTGCAACCATCTGTCAGTGATGAATTGAACCACTCTTTCAGGCATTTTGTCAGGCTGTCCTCAATCAGTTTACATGCTGCTGCGCCCTTCTTGATCACCATACTCCTGGACTTTCTGGACTTTCTTGAAGTGCATCCTTGCCCAAGTGGATACAATTTCAAGTTTTCCCATATCTTGTTTTTGTGATGTTGTCCATGAATCCTCGTGGACTACATCACAAATCTCTTAGTCTTATACTCATAATCAACATGATTGGGGCGATAGTGCACCCTGTTAGAAAAAGTGGTTAGGTGAAAAAAAGCAGTCTTTGGAGTTTGTTTTATGGAGGACTGAAAGGACATATCCTGATCAAAGATAACTGAGACTCCTTACACTGGTGTTGGTGGCCAGGACAATGGCATCTAGACTGACTTAAGTTTAACAGCAGAAAATTGCAGGTCATCCAGGTTTTTATGTCCTTAAGGCATGCTTGAAGTTTAGCTAACTGGTTGGTTTCATCTGGCTTAATCTAACATAATCTAAAATTTGGGGAGTGTTTTCTAATAATTGTTGTTTACAGTTGGCTGGGACTAACCTCTCCACTCCACTGGGCCATATCCTTACCTAGTTTGTAAGCTGTGGCTCTGAATGAATTGAAAGCACTGATGTTGTTGTGTGGTCAGCAGAAATAATTTCAGTTAGACTGCTGCCTATTTGTGCTTGCGAGAAACAAATCTGTTCTAGTGTAAATAGGTTGCGAATTATGGTCGTACTTTTCAAGTAGATAAAGTTGATTATTTATCTGTGTTTTGCATGTTCTAAGTACATCAGAGTTTAGGTCAGCACCATGCTCTGTGGCCTGGATTTCCATGCCTATCTTTTTGTGGGGGCAGTATTAGATAATATGAAGTCATATTTATTGGAATTTTACATGAGCCTTGTATTTACCTTGTTATCTACAGTAGACTTATTAAAACAACATGTTAGAGTATTGATGCAAATCATGAAAGGAAAACTTAATCTTTCATCTGGGGGTTAAATATTTTTGTTTGAGGGTTACTGTGTCAAAATCTAGCTTAAAGACCTTCACTCTGTCAGTTTTATACTTGTTGTTGTTGTTGTTTCCCTAAATTAATCTGTTTACTTTAATGACCACACAAATATAACAAATATGGGGCCAGGATAGAAAACTGTACACAGTACTCAGAGTGGAAGGGGTACAGCTAATTTTTGCCTTAGCAGGTGAATCCGAACTGGCCACAAGTATAAAATCATTTAAAAGAACAAGCAGTGAAGAATATCTCCCTCTCCAATCCAACAGGCCTTTTTATAACCATGCCATGTGTGAGGTAATGTACTGACATGGAGATATGTCCCCATCTGTGTAATCAATGCCTCTCCACAGGTCCACACTGCTGATATGACCAGAGTCACATTGATTAAAAAGTAATTTAGTTCATTAGTGCTTTCCCAATTCCAATCATAGGATGGCTGAGGCCTCCTGGGTCAGTTATAAACAGTAATGTGCCTCATACTGTGCCAGTCTCACTGACATCATGCTTTTTCAGCTAAACATTGCTGACTTTCTACAGTATCTATTAGTAACAATACTGCCTGTTCTTAGACCATTCTGTCTGGCCTTTAATGTCACAGTCTACCTAAAAGCTACAGTTGATCATTTGTATGAACTCTCACAACACAATGAATAAAGTAAGTTTTTATTTCGATGTCCCACATATGTACAACTATGCCCACATAAGCTTACAAGACACCATCCAGATATGGACTCATTTTCAAACAATACTTCACAAAATGGAATGTGTTTGGAATTATGCATTTATTTTTGAATCTGCCATCCTCAATGGCCAGAAAAGGAATAGCAGTTCACAATGTGTAAATAACTTCTAGATAAGTGAGATGTAGGGTATGATTCAGGACCAAACTTTTGTTCAATATACACAATACACAATTTGACTTTTCTTCAAACTTCAATAAAAGCTGACTGTAATAGAGTCAACAATTTATATAAGTCACTGTGTAAAATCTAAACTTATCAGTTCTTTCTTTAGCACACTGCACTCTGTAGTTTAGTCTCTGCAAAAGTATCTTAAATTTGTCATGGTGTCTGTTTAGTTGTTTCCTGTTTTTCTTTCCTCAGATATCTTTGTTGTCTTTACTTCCTGTCTTTGTCTTATTGCTGCTCCTAGGATTGTTAATTAGTTGCACCTGTGTTCCTCCCTTCTTTGTGTATTCAACCTGTGTGTTTGTGTTCATCATTGTGCCTCATGTAAAGCACTCATGTCCTTGCTGGTGTGATACCTCATGTTTCCTCATTTTTGGATTTTTGGATTTGCTCTCTCCGTGAACCTCGGATTGGTTTGGATTGGATTTGTTTGCTTATCTTGACTACCAGCTCTGATTTTGACCCTTGCCTGCCTGACCATCTTGGAAGTCTTTGGATTTTTGTTAATGAATATATTGAACTTAGCATGGAGTCTGCTAGGTCTGCTAGCATCCAGCCCACTAGCTTCCAGTCTATAGCGAAGCCTCAGTCCCTGGTTCCCAGCTGCCTAATTCCATCTCAGACGATTCCCAGGAGTTTCCTATCCAGGGAACCCGGCTGGCAATCAAGACGACCCCCACATAGAAGCTAGGCTCCTGACAATGTCAGGCTCACTCGCGTCTAGCTCCCTGCCCTATGCCAAGCTACCTGGCTGACACCTCTTCAGTCCCTGGGCCTTGCCATGTATGTTCCTGAGTTGGCCTACGCCACCCATTCTCCTGGTTTCCCATCGGTGACCCAGTCGACTCCTGCTCCTGATTTCTCTTCAGCAGCCCTGGCAAACCCCAGAGGGGTTTTGTCACACATGATCACAATGTCCAAATTATAAAAATAAAAAAAATCTTGGTTGAATTCAACTTTACTACCATTACAACAAAAGTTACACTTGACTTGGTCAGTTCAAAACAAACAGGACATTCAAATTGGCATAGAGCCATCATATAAATAAAAATATATTATAACACATGCAATACCATAAATATAAAATATTAGCTAAATAATATAATATACTGTAGTTTAAAGTAGCATTGGTGTCACGTTTGGGGTTAGTTTAACTGGACCCAGGAGCTAGACACAGAGGAGGGTGAAGGGGTAAAAGGGATTTATTAACCAAAGAAACTCCAGGATACAAGACAAATCAAAAGGTTACTAAACACATGAAGTCCAGGTGGTGCGGAGTTGCTTCAGTGGATGGAGACTGGTAGGTGCTTAGGCTGCTGGCTGGAGACACACTGGTGGAGGTGGTGGGGATGAACACAGGAGAAACAGGGAGCACTGGAAAAGCAGGAAAAACACTAGAGGTCAAAGGAACACTGGAAGCACAGGAACCTAGAAAACAGGGAACATGGAAAGGGACGATCTGGCAGCCTGCAAGAGAAGGAGAGGGGTATTTAAGCTGCCAGTCGTTAGGTGGAATTGGGGACAGCTGAGAGAATTGACAGCCCCAGCACCTGAAGACCACACCTCCAGCCACTGAAGCAATGCCTGAACAAAAGACTCAAAACAATCCTAAACCAAAAACACTGGTGTATAAAACTTAAAATACACTGAAAATGAGCTAGTAAAAACACAAGAGTCCAAAACCATGACAAGTGGTTTATAATTCAAGACGCAAATAACATAAACATACTAAAACACACAAAAAATACCAAATACTGTACTTCTTTTCAACCGCTTAGATTTAAAATAGAGTTGTCTGTATGTCCATCCAGAGGGCATTTTCTCAAAGATAGAAGTTACTGGCAGAGAATTATCTCTAAAAATATTTTGAGTTTTAATGTCTCCAAAGCTTTTAAATTGAGGAAAGCAACAGGAGGAGCTGTCCAGTAAAGTAATAATGTATTGTAAAGAGTATAAGTATGACATGTTATGCACAAATATAATATTATGAAGAGTATGGTCTAGACCTGCTCTGTATGTAAAGTGCCTTGAGATGACTTTTGTTGTGATTTGGCGTTATACAAATAAAATTGAATTGAATTGAAAATGCTAGTGGTACCCTTTATGATACAGCTTAGAATTAGAATTGGCCAATGACAGTATATCTGCATAGTTGACTTGGTAACTTGGGAATCACTTTCAAAACTGTTCAGAGACTGTGCCGCTATTCATACACTATCTGTGCTCCATTGTCCTCTACTGTCATATGTGAGAACTGCAGTTGGGAGTGACACTGATTTACTGTGACGTTATTGCAGAACATATCAACATTTCCCCAAAAAATGCTAAGGTTGGGGGTACACAGCCCCATACAACTGAAATTTGAATTCCCCTTACTTTTCAAGTAAAGAAATCTGAATTTTAATAACACAGCATATTTTGTGCATTGTTTTTAATTTTTCAAATGAAGATAACACCATTTTTGGACATATTTATGGAAGCAGTGTAAGCTCTGAGTGGGAGTTTCCAGTTGCAGTATGTGGCTGAACACCAAACTATTTTCAGTATTTGGGCACAATATCTGTGTATATATGTAATTACAGTACTCGCATTGTCGGTCGGAGCCAAATGGAAAAGGCACTGTCAATGCATAAAGAATGAAATGATAAATGAAATTTAAATTAGTCCACTTAAACTGAAGCGCAGCTTTTTCAGTAGATACTAATCAGCACACAAACATTGAAATCTAATTGTAGATTGATAAAACAAGTTATATCGAGGCTATATAAACTTCATCTGACTCCCTCTTTGGCTGCAGTGTAACTTTGCGTTTAAGTGGGACACTTTTGTTGCTAAAGTGGGATACTGACTCTAGACTCTAGACTCAGTGAGTAAACAATGCACAATATTTATTTGGATATTTCTGTTTAATCCAAATTGCATCCATAAATCTCTTCAGCTGATTCAGAGTATTCAGTAGTCAACTATGCTGCTACTGAATACAATGAGACAGGAGTCATAACATAGTTAAAGGAAAATGGATAGTAAACTGTAAAAGTGAAGTAAAGTGATTTAAACAATCATTGAATTGAAAGCTGGAATATACAATATGCAATGTTGGTACACAAGGTAAAACAAATGCCAATGGTTTGTACAATATAGTGATTTCTTTGCACAAACAAATTTCTGTTTCAGTTTGACACTGTGGAAATGACGTTCTTGCCAACAAGCTTAAGATAAGACTGAGTCCTTCCGAAGGTGATCAGGGACCTTGGTGGATCTGGAGGTGTTTTGTTTTAAACTTTTGAGAGGCTGCAGTTTTTTTGGTGTGTTTGCAGATGCAGGAGTGGTCAGGATTAGCTGGAGAAGCAGTGTTGAAATCTGGTAGGAGTGCCAAGCTCTGAGAGGAGCAGTCTTGTCAGGGTTGCAGCTTGTGTCTAGTTCTGACTTAGCTTTATAAGTGGGTTTAAGCAGTTTCAAAGTCTGGCATGTGATCTTTCTGGAATAGCCTATGTATCATCATTTTTATGTATTATTTGCTTTATTGAATGGGGAATGGAAATAACAAAAGCTTGAGAAAAAGATAGTAAGTTAACCTTGGGTAAATATTTTATTTCCACTATCTTTGTTATTTCACAAAATATCTCTCTGTGAGTAAGTTCATTTTACCAGATAAAGTGCATGTCAACATATTGCTGTAAATATGTCTGTCCAAGAAGACATGGGCTGGATTTCTTGTTAACATCAAAACTCTTTCTGTTTGCATGATAGCCTTTGGTTGAATTCCATAAATATTATTTTATGTTATTCCATAAAACAAAGAAGGGATCACTATAAAATACAAAATTGATTTTATTTATGAAATATACATAAAACAATGCTCAAGAAAAACATGATACGCATACATATAAATAAACTGATAAAAAAAATCAATTAAAACACAAAGTGATGAATAAACGGGAATATGGCAACCCATTTGAAAACTACCTTTCCCTGCATGCCTTGTATGCTCCAATTTGACAACCAGCCAATCCGCGCCATGACAGCCCGGCACGTGACGTTGAGTAAGTTCCTGCTGTGGGTTGAGGGAAACAGGTCGACATTCAGCCACGGGAGAATCGCACTTTGCGGGTAAGTTAAGACATTTGGCCTCAACAAGGCCTTTTGACTCCATATCAAGTGTTCTTCCAAGGGGTTTGTCGGAGGTTTCTGTTCACTGTGGCTCAGAAATAGACTGAATTTCGAATGGAACAAGCTGTCGTACCGTAGGCCTCCGCTATTTCCTGGTCTAACTCCACAGCTGTGCCTATTGGAATGGCCAAGTTGGAAAAGTTCAGTTTCGGGGCTTTTGGAGGAGCTTTGTTCTCTACCGTTCGGCTTGCTACTATTCTGTATGCTCACATTTTGCCATGAACACTACCCGCTTCTGATGCCGACTGCATTCTCGATAGTGAAAAGGACCGAAGCCTCCCTTTGGCTGTGTAACGATATTCAGACCTAGGAGCTGCAGACTGCTTCGGAGCTGTCAGGTTCTGTTGGTGGAAAATGCTAGCTAACCGTAGCACCCTGAATTACACTGTACCCCTCAACTGCTTTCACTGAAAAATAATCTATTGAACTCTTCACTCGTTATTACGCCTGTGATCGTGGTATCTCTTGTGCTCACATATAAAATCACGTATTAGCAGATATAGTCTTGTCTGTGTTGTCAAAGTGCTTCTGCTTTGTTATATGTATATCATGATTAGCCTACTGATAGTTACATTTCAGCAGGTCAGAAGTAGCTCAATTGCTGGACAAACAAACAAATCTAGTAGGGGATTATAACCTCCTGCCCCAAAGGGGCAAACATGCCCGGTAAATATGAATGAAATGAAATTAACAGTCATGATTGAACTTTGATTGATAGATAGAGAGATAGATAGACTTTATTGTCCCAAACTGAACTGGAAATTCTTGGGTTGAAGCAGCTACAGCTGAACACAACACGTATCACATTAAATAAAAGTGTAACAACATAATATGTAACACCATATAGTGCAAATGAATGTGTGTGTGTGTTTGAATGTATTTCTGTTGTATCTAGCAACCTGGCAGTGTAAGCCTGTGCTGCTGGTATGGCTTAGTGCACCAGTTTCTGTATACTGGAGCCAGATCAATACATCAGCATGGCCAATATCATTGACTAATTTTAGTTTGCCACTCTCATGGCTGTATGCTCAAGTTGATTGATTGCGGTGATAGACAATTTTTGAAAAACTTATTTTATTGATGGCTCTGCTTTACTGTGTATTGGCATTTACTGCCGAATCCTCACTCTCTTAATTGGCTGGTAGGGGCCGCAAGTGATCAGCGACTGCTTCATTTTGCCCACACACATTTAGCACTGATGGAGTTCAGGACTGGCTGCTTTACTCCAAACTGTTTCACTGTATGAAGCTGGACTCCATGTGTGACCTTTTGGATGTGTATAAGAACACAAAATATTAATTAACTTTAGATCCTGACTGATTCTGTTGATGTGTGTGGAGATTTAAATAATCAATGAAGTTACGCTGCTGTGCCTCATCCATAAGTGTGCACAGAGTCTCTCTGAATGGAGATCCACTTATTGTCTCTGTTGCCAGGGGACTGTTGCAGGTAATGCAATTAGTATTTTTCTTGTTGATGATATATTATTTCACTCATCTGCAAACCGTCCGCTGTTAATTCTAATGTTAATTTTGATGACCTGTGTATTATTCCACAGATAAAAATGCCATCAGCATCACTGTCTGGTGAAGATCTGCAGTCTTCTAGCTTTGGCTTCTGATTTTGTATCATGTATATGTCTTTATCCATTTGATTATTGTTTGTTTTAATGTAGTTCTGTAAACTAAACAAGATTAAAACTACAGTGTGTGTCATTTTCGTAACAAAAATTTTAGTGTAATTTTCATGTAGTATTTTTGATTTGTATGTCTTCTAAGCAGTCTGATCTGTCACCATCTTTGATGTGTACTTGCCAGGGCTATAGGTGTTCTCATCTTTTGTGAATCCAGTTGTCATTCTCCAACTCTCTCTGTTTGAACAGCGCCCCTCACTCTCTTTGGTTCTTGCCCATAATTTCAGCTACCTGTGGTCTCCACTGCAGAGCAGCTGTTCTTTCAGAAACTGGATACACTCACCTGTTCACTGTCTGGGTTAAGCTTGAGAGGAGCAGCTCCAAGATTGGACAGAATACTGAAAATGCTAAAATATTCAGTAAACATCTAGAGGAAGATAGGTGAACCAACATTAATCCTGCACTCATCCCCACAGAAAACCTATGACATGATCACATGAAAATAACAATAAAACTGAAAGATAGATAAATTTAGAATTTAAATTTAAAAATTTAAATGCATGTTGTCATACTTTCCAATGTCAGAAGTTACTTTTTTAACATTTATGTCTCATTTTTCCGTCATGGAATAAAATGTTGTTTATCATTAGACAATTTGTTGACCAAATTAACACTGGTACGGATCTTAAAACTCTTAAAACTTAAAATGTGTTTAACGTAAAGTCTCTATTATAGAATTTTACCACCAGAGAGCACTGAATGTTTATTTTCAGACTGTAAAATTTCCTGCTTACTTTGCATTTTGGCCACAATTATGTATTACAAATATCTCATCTTATGCTCAAAAAGAAAATATAGGCTTTCAAACTTTCAAATATTGATATCAGTGTCAGCTCTAAAACATCCACTACTTGTCAGTGCTTGAAAGCTGCACACCCTCTGGTCTGCCCAAAGTACGGCAAACAGTGGACACATTACCAGTAGGGCAGCATATCATTTCAAACTTTTTGATACAAGTATATTTCACAAAACTTCTTCAATAATTTTGTCCATGCCTTAAAGGCATACTGTCTAAAATGAGATTTATGAGACATAGAATCTGACCAGAAAAGAGGAGCTTCTGGTAGGTGAAGAAGATTGCTCTGTGAATGTGATTGCCATGTGGCTAGCTAAAACTAACTTCACCTAATCTGAAGGTGCAGCTGTTGTTGTACAGGAATAAGAGCAGGAGAGAAAGGATGCAGTCTTTGGGGAGGGATCAGGTGGGATCTGATGGTCCTGGAGTCAGAGACTTGTTTTCCCAAGTTCACATGCTGCCTCCTCTAAACAGGAAGTCAGTAATGTAGGTGGAGTCAGACACACTCAGCTGGGAGAACTTGTCCTGCAGCTGAGCTGGGATAACAGTATTAAAGGCAGAGCTGGGTCAGTGATAGTTTTGAGGTGAGACAGCACAAGGCGCTCAATTAATTTCATTACCAAAGAGGTCTGGGTGACCGCTCTGAAGCTATTAAGTCCTGTGCTCCTTGGTTTTTTGGGGACAGGGACGATAGTACAGGTCTTGAAACAGTCTGGGCAGACTTATGCTCCTCCAGAAAGTAAGAAATGTTATTTCAAATCCTTATTTAATCTTATTGCATTAGAAACAGAAGGTATCTTTAGGTGGATGTGATTTTAATGTGATAATGGATCATGGTTTAAACACAAGTCCTTGTATGGACAAAATGCACTTAACGAGGTTTATCAGCACAACTTTGCAAGAAATGGTAATGTTCCATGTTTGGAGGGAATTCCATCCCATCCATCCAATAATTACTGTATTTCTTTTAGTACAATTGTTAATACTTAAATGGTAGCTAAATTGTTAATACTTTTTAAACCTCTCTGTTTATATTGTATATTACTATTTAACTGCCTCTTTCTCTTTGCTGCTGTGCAATGTGAATTTCCCCACTATGGGACAAATAAAGGAATATCTTATCTTATCCCCTAGAAAGAGACTACACCCATTACTCGGTTCCTCATTCTGTCTACTGCAGAACTGATTATTTTTTTGTGAACACTAATGAAAGATATAGGATAGAGAGCAAGCAGCGAATTCCGTGGGCTGCAAAAAACATGAACAAAACAAAGTCAATCCTATTTGACCCCCATATTGAAATAGCAAGCTTAAATTTAAGGGAGAAATAAACATGTTTCCAGCCTGGTACAAAAAGCAGTTTGAGGGGGGTGAATTTTTACTTCACTTGTTTAAATTATATTAAGGTTTAAATTGTGCAAAAGATATACAGAGATGAACTTTTCCCATAGACCTCAGCTCTAGAATCCAGGTGATTAAGATGAATATTGAACCAAGGTTGTTGTACCTGTTTTATTCTCTACCAGTAATGATACCACAAAACAAATTAATCTCCTGAAGATTAATTAACCCTAAAGTTATTTACCTCTCAATAGTTCAGTATAGTTTAAAAGTAGAAATCAGCATATCCTCTATATAATTAAATACCAGTTTCTTGCAATTTTCTACTTAAACAGTATGTTGATGATTACCATTGTTGAATTTTGCTCCTTGTCGGATGTTTGTAAACTGAACCAATTCCAAATAACGGAGGTGCCGCCTCTGTTTTTCTCGGTCTCCCTGTCTGCTTCCGACCATAGACTGTATAAAACAGGTTCCGACACTCCACACGTATCTTTTTAGTCAATACAGGCGACAGCGCCGACCTTTCTTCACCATATATTTTCGTTAGTTGTCTCTTTATTGGCTATTTTTTTTTATAGGCTATCTAAATGGCCACCCCCTTTTACCGCAAAAGCAGTTATAGTGAATATGTTTTCCGTTTTTCTTTGCAACAAGACATATAATGTATAAGGACAAGTAGTCAGACCACAACTGAACTTCTGAAGAAAATAAAATGCCTTATGTTTTTAGAATTAGGCTATTGTTGATTTGTCACAGTAATGACGGTATTGCAAAATCCTTATTGTGGCGCAACATCACAACGGTGATGATTATGACGCCGGTGTACCTCCCAGCCCTACTGGAAATTTTATAGTCCTACATAATATTCATTCAGTGTTGTCACCATGTGCTTTCCAAAAGCTGAACTTTTCATCTAAAAACAGGACTGGGGCTGGTATGAAAACGTTCTGGTGTCTCTCATATTTTCTGCTGATGAATATTTGCTGGAATTATACTGACAGAAAAATAAGAGCCCAGCTTTAGAATAGGACCTTGCTGCAGTGAGACTTTTGCATGACACAACTAACAGTCTTGGTTTCTCTTTCTCAGCCTGTGGAAGCCCCCCTCCCTGAGCAATGGCCTCACCAATCTCAGTCTACAACTCCAACGCCTTGGACACGCACATTTCCAGTGTAAGTGGAGAAATGGGTGTTTGTTTAGATTGTTAATGTAAAAAATATTTAAATCTTATACGAGATGCAGGTTGCACTGGCAGTTTAGACGTGGTGAGAAGACAGGAGGGGATCAAATCTTAGTCCCTACACTAGCAACACATATTCTTTTCAGTTTCAGCATATTTAATCAACAGTGTCTCAAGCTATATATACAGTATGACACGGTTTAACATCACATCACAAAAGAAAATGATTGTGATGAACCTGCTGCTGGGTGCCCCAAAATTGATTGAAAGTGCAGAAAGTTGCCAAGAATCATGGTTTAGACAGGTGCTGTATAAAGTAGTGTATGTAGCATGAGTAAAAGATGACCTGATTTCCAAAAGGCATAAAGTTAAAGATGACTCATTTCTTTAATATTTTGAGCAACATTACTTTTTTAATTCCACCTTTTACAATTTTAAAGTAACAAACAGGAAAAGGGCCCAAAGCAAAAATTTGAGCCCCCTGCATGGTCAATACTTGGTAACACCCCCATTGGCAGCAATCATACCTTGTAAATGCTTTTTGTAGCCAGCTAAGAGTCTCAATTCTTGTTTCCGGGATTTTTGCCCATTCTTTCTTTCAAAAGGCTTCTAGCTCTGTGAGATTCATGGGCCATGTTACATGCACTGCTCTACTGGGTCTATTCACAGCTTTTTGTGATTTTTATGTTTAGGTCTGGGAACTATGAGGGCCATGGCAAAACCTTCAGCTTGCGCCTCTTGAGGTAGTCCATTGTGGATTTTGAGGTGTGTTTAGGATCATCCTGTTGTAGAAGCCATCCTCTTTTCATCTTCAACTTTTTTATAGACGGTGTAATTTTGCTTTCAGAATTTGCTGGTATTTAATTGAATCCATTCCTCCCTCTACCAGTGAAATGTTCCCCATGCCACTGGCTGCAACACAAGCCCAAAGCATGATCAATCCACCCCCATGCTTAACAGTTGGAGAGGTGTTTTTGTCATGAAATTATACTGCATTTTTTCTCCACACATACTTTTTCTCATTGTGCCCAGAAAGTTTGATTTTACCTTTATCAGTCCACAGGAATTATTTCAAAAATACATCAGGCTTGTATAGATGTTTCTTTGCAAATGTCTGACACTGAATTTTGTGGTGAGGATGCAGGGAAGGTTGTCTTCTTATGACTTGTCTATGAAGGTCATATTTGTGCGAGTGTCACTGCACAGTAGAACAGTGCACCACCACTACAGAGTCTGTTAAATTCTTTGTGAAGGTCTTTTACAGCCAAACAGGGATTTTCATGGCCTTTCTAGCAATTCTTCAAGCATTTCTCTCTGAGAGTTTTCTTGGACTTCCGGACCTCAACTTTGAGTTTTAGGATTAGGAACAAGCCATAGCCCTAGACAACCCAAGACTTGAATATTCCCACACTGCTGTATCATTCTCTCTCCTGTATGTCTCCTCACGTACACCCTTCGGTTGCTGCCATAAATCTCAAACTAGGATTCATCAGTGTATAGGACTTTTTTTCAGTCATCTACTGTGAAATGCTGGTATTTCTTAGCCCACTCCAAGTGTTTGGCTTTGTTTCCCCTTCTTAGAAGAGGTTAAGAAACTGCTACTCGTCCTCTGAGACCACTACAAGACAACGTTCTTTTGTCATTGCTTTTGCTGATTGGAGTCTTGCCTTCTTTATTTAGCAGATTTTGTATCTGTGTTGAACTGGCTTTTCTTTGTCTCAGGGAACTAAGCTTGATGTATTGATCTTCTGATGGTGCGGTCACGATTACAATAACGATTTTTGACTGACACTTTTAGTTAGTTCTCATGCCATATTTCCCACTACCACAGTGCTACCTAGTAAGCAGTGATCTGCTGGAAACTTGAGGCACAGCCATATTTATAACAGGTGAACACTGGCTGCAAGTTGAGTTACTTGAACGGGCCTCTGATGAGTAGATTAAATCCATCTGAGTGTCATCTGAATGCATGTTTCATTGGAAGGGATTCAACTCAAGCAAATCTGACCTTTTCGACAAACGAGTTAAGTTGGTCAATGCCACAAATTTGCTTGAATTTGATTGCTGACGTAGAAATAGTGCAGAATCGTAAATAATTTTTCATTTAGGATGTTATAACTTCTTGTGTTTTAAAATGTTTTTAATCCTCAACTGTCCTGATTATTTCCAGATTTATGTGAATTTATGTTTTTTTATTTGATTTTAATTTTATTAATCAATATTTTCAATTTGGTCTCAGACTTTTGGAACTCACTATATATATACAAGACAGCAAACCCGCATTCCTGACATACATTATAAACTGTCAATGACAAAACCAGGAAAAATATTTTCTTTGTGATCCATGTTATTTAAATGGAACAAATAAATATTTTATGGCAAGCCCTGTGTTCACTGAATGAAACCATAAAGAAGAAGAATACACTTATCCAATTATCAATAGCATGGCTCTGAAGTGAAACGTTAAATTAATAACCTAAAATTCCAAATAAGGATGAAGAGCAGCAGTGTCAAATTTATTGCTATGCTCCTTAAATCCTCCTGGTCACAGTTCAACCTCTTAAAAATGAGAAGTACTGTGTTAATGATGTCTCATCTCACACTCACTTCATCTTACTCAAAGTGAACCTGCTCATTTTCCCCTTGTTTCCTTCCTTTTGGTAATTCTACTGAAAATAGAAAGCACCGAATCATGCATAAAAGTGCCACTATTTCACATGCCCTCACCAGTCCTTCAAATACATCAATGTGTTACTGTTGCTTATTCTGTTATTTTGTTTTTATGCCTTGTGTTTTTTATGTGTGTTTGTAGACCTCCAGAGAGTCTCTGAAGATGGAGTTGTTAGCTGATGTGTCTCTGCTGCCAGGGGAGGACAGAATTATTGGTGAGTTTATGTAGTTCAGTCAGTCACGTTCCATAATTTATTCACTCTGTTTTAAAGATATGTGTTTTTCTAGCAGTGCTCATGTAAATCAGAATCTAATCTGAGTCACACCGAAAGCAAACACTTGTGGCCCAGTGGAGAGGTTCCAGAAGCTGTTAGAAGTCTTTGCTATGAGCTCTGCATACTTCTTCTGGTACTTGGAGCCATGCTGTTCGATTAATGTGTGAGGACTGCTCACACCCTTTTCTTTCCAAAAAATAACACCTGAAATGATGAATGACGAGGAAATTCAAAATGTAAACCATACTTTGGTGTTTTAATTTTACTTCTTATTTTTACAAAATGAACCAAAATACTGAAAAGAAGGATCTTGGGTAGATAATAATTAGAAAAAATAGGAAACAAAATTAAAATCGTACTACAAACCTCTCTAAACTAAAAAGAAATCAGCTTTGAATTTGAGACACTATTAGTAAGCTTGTTTACTAGACACTAAGTGAATACAGTCAGTGAACTGCGACACACACTAGTCCACAATCCTGCTTTGGGGAGAACAGAGGCCAGAGAGGCCGGTAGCTTGTTTTTTTGCCTAACCCAAGTGTTTGTATTCTCCACTAGAGGAGAGTAGAAGGTAAGTGACAATTGAAGAAAACTGTAAGCCCATAGGTAGACTGTTGAAGTTGGTAGACACTGGTTACTGTCTACACAGCACAGACAACAAGATTTGACATCAAATAGTTAATCTGGTTTTCTCATTCTTTTATCAGATTTTTTGTTCTCTTTCATCTTGTATCTCTTTCATCTTCTTGTATGACTATTAATGTCCTAAGGATAATTCAGGTTCATTACAGCTTCTAATTTTTATAGATTTGGCCCTCATTACTGTCATCTACACCAGCAGCTGCACAGCCAAAGCAGCACATTGTGGTTATGCATGCGAGACAATAAGAAAAAGGATGTAACCCTTCAAGAGTAAAAATGTGCTGTGTGTCACAGTTACGTGCATCAACTGCCAATAATTATGTGGCTGGTGTATTATGGTGAATTTAGCATGCCAGTCCCATCGGACACACGTACAGGCTGACTTAATAAAACTTGGTTGAGAGGGAATTGATTAGTGTAACTTTTTCCTGACAAACAGGAGCTAATCCATCTGCCCAGCACTTCTGTTCATTCTCTCTGCTGTGACCACCCAGAGTCTATGTTCTTTTCAGTTGTTTGCCAGGAAATAAATCCGGAATGTGACTTCCTGTAAAACCACAAGTTGTGATTTTTACATTTCTATTAAGGCACAAATTAAACAAACAGTTTACAGCATGTTAATTAGTGTTGCAGTGTTGGTGGGTCTATTTTTAAACTTTGGACAAAGTCAGGCTACCTGTTTCTTCCTGCTCCCAGTCTAGTTGTACCAGAATTATCATCTAAGACATCATTCAGTGCTAATGCTGAGACATTTTGCTGCAAAAATGTGTTTTTAAACTGCAGTCATTCTTGAAGAACTTTCTCTAGACAGTGCAGTTCTTACTCAATTAATCTGGAAGGCAGAAGGGTACGGTACTGAGCACAGTTTGGCCCACCTCTGTATATATATGTTGTCATTGGTTAGTTTTATTTATAAAAAATAAAAGAGAGTCAATATATTCTCTGATTCTGAAACATGTACTAGTGACATGATATTACAGTGATTCCACCTGTAATCAGTTGAGATGTGATTTAGATGCCAGTTGGTGAGTGGTCCTGTCCTTATTAGTCTCTTATTCAACACTCAGAGTAGCTGGTATTTTTAGCCTACCTTTTCTGCACGGCTCTCTTCTCCTTTTCTGTTTCCTCTTCTCTGCATGTGTGGTGATTTCTTCCCTTACAGTACTAACTGTTTACCAGTAATATAATGATGTCAGAACCAGAGTACTAATGTGAAAAAGGCAACCTATTCTGACCCAATAAAGCCTGTGCAGGATCAGACATGATGGCTAAGAAGTCAAATCAATAAACTAAATTCTTTTTTTCTGTTTTCAGATAAAGACATCATCTACATCTGTCCATTCAATGGAGCTGTTAAAGGCAAAGTGTTGATCACCAACTACAGACTCTACTTCAAGAGCTCAGATTCTGTAAGTTCCATAAAAATCATTTTTGTCAAAGTTTCTTATTTGTGTTTCTTGGTGTCTTGGATCTTTTGTCTATTTTTTAATACTCTTCTACATTGTAAATGGTCTCTGTGTCAGTATATTTGAGTTGAAATTAAGGTTGAATAAGTACACATGGAATAGAGGAGTGCAATCAGCATGTACCCATAAGATCAATTTACTCTGTAGGGGTACTGGTGTTGGTCCAGGGTTGGGGAAAGGTTGTTTTGATGAGCTATGTAACCAGTCTTTCAAAGCACTTTGCTGTGATTGTGTGAGTGCTATTGGTCTATAGTCATTTAGACTGCTGGTGTTGGTCTGTTTGGTACTGGTATGCTTATGGCTAATTTCAGACAGATATGGTATGGTATGATATGGTCTCTGAGCACTCATCCTAAATCTCATCAGGCCCTGCAACCTTCTTAACATTCACAGTGCTAAGAATTCTCCTTACCTCCTGTGTCTGTGTGATAAGTGCATGATTGGTGGTAGCTGGTGGAGGTGTAACTACATTGTCTAACCCTTTTCCTGGATACCTTGCCACATTTGTGTTGGATCATTGTTAGTGAAGTGGTCATCAGTCTTTTTCTTGTATGCGGCCTTAGCACATTTGATGCCTTTCGAAAACATGTACATACTGTAAATACTTTTCTAGTTGTTCTATTGTACTACTTTTTTTTGGATAATGTTATTATTTATAATGCCACCTTTTTACACCACTTTTTTTCCTGAGTACTTTATCTCACTTTACCTGTTTTTGCAAACTGCTGTAACAAGTGAATTTCCCCTGAGGGGGATCAATAAAGCTTATCTTATCTTGTTGACATATCTTGGTGACATTTTTCAACATAGGTCCTGATATAGAATTGTATTGTTTGAGTATTGTTGAGGTGTATTCCTCTACATTTTGGTAGAGCACAGGCCCCAGTTGATATGTTGGATACAGTCCGGCAGTTCTAAGGACAGTCTTTCAGTCTAGGTTTTAACAGTTTTGGTGGTGGTTTATGTTTCTTAATAATGGGACTACTGGGAATAGGAATAGTGGTAGGTGATCAGATTGTCCAAGATGTGAGAGGAGTGAGGCTTTGTATCCTTTGGTGTTATTAGAGTAGACACAGTTTAATCTCTAGTTAAACAGTTAACATGTTGGTCAAATTTTGGAAGCACAGTCTCCAGATTGGTGTGGTTACGATCTCCAACAACAATGAAGATGTCATGGTATGCATTCTGTTGTTTGTTAATTGCTGTTAGCACATAGCCGAGTGTAGTATTTACATCTTCTGGGATATACATGGTTGTGCCAGTAACAACTCCCATGGCCATAGAATGGCCTGCACTTTAACACTGGAAATTCCAAATCAGGTAAGCAATGCTCGTTGACGATGGAAGTGTTTGTGCACAAGTTGTTGTTTACTAGGGATGGTTAATCTGTTCGATTTCCCGATTCGATTACGATTATTGAGGTCCCGATTCGATTACCAACCGATTTTCGATTATTAACGATTCTCGATTACCGATTATTGATTTTCATTTGTTCGTTTACTAGTACAATGTTTTTCAACCACTGTGCCGCGGCACACTAGAGTGCCTGGTAGCTTCAGTTATCAAAGCTGCTGAAGTCAAAACTTAATAACGAGTTATATAATTTGTGTGAATACTTAAGAATAAAAGGCGTCTATTGATGTTGGAAAATAAAAACCCTCCACGTTTGTTAACTAATGTTATGTAATCTTAAACTGAACTGTGTGTAAATGCAATAAAGTTTTGTAACTTCAAAATATTAACAGCTCATTTCTGAATGTTTTCAGAAATAACGTTAACCCAGATGTTGTTATTGGTTAAGCTGGAGTTGGTTATTGAAGCTAAACAGTAACATAAAATTTGACCATCCACAAACTCGAATGTAATTATTTATATTTATAGTATTGCTAAAATAGAAATTTTAAGTTTATTATACTGCAGAAACTGACTGATTGTGATCGGCTGGAGGCTGAGATGTTGACATATAACGTTACGCCAGCTTTTTAAAGTACCGTAACCGGTGCCGAAGCCGGCCAGTACCACTGGGTTAGCCGGCTAGCTTGGTGAGCATGTTTCATTAAACAGGCTCCGGCCCTGCACGTACTTGAGGAACTGAGCGCACGCGCGTGACGTTCAACTTCCGTTGACTGCGGGATATCATTTGTACAAAATAATGCCAAAATAATCGATTTTTGAAAATTTAATAATCAAGTCATACTCGTCCATAACATAATCGTGATTAATTGATAATCGATTTTTTCACCACCCCTATTGTTTACATAAGTACATAGGCATCCTCCTCTGATGAGAGTGTTGTTTTAAAAAAAAAAATGCATTTTTCTGATATTTAAAAGTTCTTCCCTACTGCACAAGCAGTTTGATGCACCCCGGTTGAATGCCAGAAAAGGAAGGAGTTAAACTGCAACTACAAACACCATTAAGTTTCAAAGCACTGAGCCACTGCATCTCTGCACACCACCATCTTGCTTTCAGAGTCATAACTCATATTGATATCATTCACACTTCCTGAGGATATCATTATCTCGTGAATAACTTTTCATTAATCCACTTTGAAATCACAGAAAAACAATGCTTCAGAACTTGCCTGAGAATCACCACATTTTTAAGTTTTCCTCAATGTCAACTATCAAGTAATCCATTGATAGTTGTCTGTACATTACTGGGTACACTACAAAGTTGAACAACTAATAGCTAATCTGGCATACTCTTCATGGTGCCAATTTGCCAAAATGTAATGTAGATATGGGCTAAAAACAACAGTGCTTAAAAGAAAATACCAGTACCTTCCTGTAGCTGACATTACTCACCTGATGGTATTAATTATTTCTGTTGCACTTGGTTTCTAAATGGGCCTATATGTAGGTGTGTTTCCATCTATCAGATTAGGCAAAATAATTGTGACTCCCTGCACTTTCTCACAAATGTCAAATTTGACACTGAACTGATGGGGAAGAAGAAGTAAAATGATAAGCAGCTCTTTCCATGGAAAAACTCGGATCCACCTTAAAATACAAGTATGTCACTCTGGAAGGGATTTAAATGACAGTAGGGACCAGCCAGTTCATAGGAAAACAATGGATAATTGCAGCTGTAAATATTACTGGGGTGGGGGTGAAAAATTACCCACATACTCCTGCCTCCCCTTGAGAAATAAATCCAGTCCGAATAGGGCTTTAGTGTTCTGTGTTGTGAGAATGTATGCAGAACAGTGACATTTATTTCTGGGTATTGTCCGGATCATGAAAGTCTAGTTAACAATTAATTGTTAAAAAAATTGCAATTTACAATTTACTTCTGTGCATTTTATGCAACTTGAAGTAAAAAAATATGGTCACGAGCTTGAAACAAAAGAACCGATCCAACAGCATGTTTTTTCTTGACATTGGAACGTTCTGGGGATGGAAACACCAAACCTAATTTACTTCTTACAGAAAATCATCAAAAAAAGGTCAAAAAAGCCAAGTAATGTGCATTTCCATACACTACCATTATGCGAATATTAGAAGTTAAGTGCTTCAAGATAAACAGTTAGTTGTGGTGCTAATTCTCCACTCAGGTGCCATTCAACCAAAGCAGCAGGAAAAATTATGCAAATACAAAATGATCGCAGTCAGCTCAAATAAGTGTGATCAGATGATTATGTAATTATTGTGACAGGCTTACTTTTCCTCATTTCCCCTGCACCTCTGTATGTTTCTGAATAATTTGATCTAATGGGCCTTCATTAGGTTGCCACAAATCTACTGCACAATATTGCATTCACTTAAGCCTGCAATAACTGATTTTTTGTTCCTGTTTATAGCTTGTTTACTCTGCCCCCAAGACTGAAATATTATTTTTTATACGGTTGTTATGGTGAACAAGTTGGCAAACACTGATAAACATCCAGCAGTTAAAGAGAGGCATTATCATTCATTTGGGTTGTGTTATTTTCTACCTGATCAATGTGAGTCCGACATTCACTCGCTTAGCTAACAATTCCTGAGAAAAAATATCTGGCTCTTATGCTGTGAAAGGCTCCATTATGTTCACCAGCTTGTCTCTAACTGTATCTCTGCTGTTTGCTGCTGAGCAGATAGTGTACAGGGGGTTTATCAGAGCTTTTTCACTGAAAGCAGCTGCCTGCTGTAGCTGCAAGAAGGCAAATGATAGTGGTAAAACAATGCGCTAAAAAGTGCTATGTGAAAAATCTAAGTGAAACAGGAAGGAATTGTAGAATTGTTGACAATTAAAATCAAATCAATTGGCATAACAGCATTCACACATAAGCAGTCATGTGATCCATTGTTGATTTAAAAATATTAGCAATATGAGCAAATTAATACATTATTTCTTTCTCAAGACCCCATGACATTCAAAATATTGAGTCACATCTAGAGTATCATGGTATGATATTGCATTGTGACTGTACTGTACCTATATTTACTAACTCAAAAAAAAGGATTTAGTATGACATTGACTCTTTACCTGGGACCTTTATCATACACACAAAACTATAATCCTTCTGGGACATTATACATACAGACCTCGACTTGGCTTGACCTTTGTTTTTCTGCATTGTGTATTTTTCCTCCACTCATGTGAATTCCTACCAAGCTCCTCCATTCACTCCTATTTGGTAAACAAACGCTGTATTGCTGCTGGTCGGCTGAAGATAATAAATTGATGAACAGCTGTTTCCTATGTAACCAAGGGCATAATTTCTATTGTGGATGGAGGTGACATGCCACCCAATATTTAAAGCATATTCAGTACCAGAATTATTTTTTCTCATTCACACATTGTCAGAGCAGTTTTCAGACAGTACAGTATTGTCAGCATAGTAGGGTTTGACATCTCATGTTGATTTTTGTCCGATTGCACAGCACACTAGACAGGATTGGCAGATGGAAAAGGGATTGTAAACGGTTTACTGTAAATATAGGAGCAGAATCACTTGTGCTGATTAACAATGGTGGCACACTTGCCACTCCACCAGTAGCCCCACTCTTTCCCACCACTGTCCTGGACTCCTTCTAATCCATCAGTTTGCACGGCCTGATGGATTTAATTAGGAAAATGAAGATGTCCTCTAGCTCAGTGGACGCTATTCCATCGTCCCTGTTTTCAAAAGTTTTGCCAACTATTGGTTCCACTGTGTTAGCTATTGTAAATTCCTCCTTGTCTACAGGTTGTGTCCCTTCCTATTTTAAGCATGCTTCCATCCAGCCTGTATTAAAGAAGATCCTGCTTAGATCCTGCTCTCCTGAATAACTATAGACCTATCTCTAAATTACCACTATTGTCAAAAAAATTTAGAGAAGGTTGTAGCCACTCAACTCACTGCAACATTGGAGAGACATAATATTTATTTTTGATTTCTTTTAAAAGCCAGCTAAGGACCCACCTGTTTAGACACTCATTTGGGTAACCTGTATGCACTGACGCTGTATTTGTTGTGTATGTATTGTGCAATTTTGCACTTTTTAACTGCATGGCTCAGGTAGGTTTATCGTTTTTATTGTTTCTTATCATCATCGTTTTCCTGCATTTTAATATTGCCTTTGTAAAGCACTTTGTGACCTTTGTCTGTGAAAAGCGCTCTATAAATAAATTTTAATTACTTTAATTTAATTACTTACATACCAGAAACGTCTACTGTAAAGGTGATGAATCAATTGGTCACAGTAGGTATCATATTTTAGATTTTATTTTCTGTAGCAATTTAGCTCCATAAAGATCATCTCTTTGAGCATCTATAGTCATTCTGATAGCTATTTAGTACAGGCCTACTGCATAATAATGAAATTAAAATTGTTATATCTGGTGTTGTCATGATACCAAAATTTAGGCTTTGATACCAATAACCAAGTTTAGTGTCAGGACACTCAATACTGAAACGATACTTGAAACTGAAATCATATTGATTTGATTCTGGATGCCTAATAGACCAGAAACACAATATGTTTTCAAATTCACAGTTTAGAAAATATGTTTATAATAAAATCTTAATTTCCTTCTTAACTCAACTTAATTTCATACATATCAGGGAAGATTGCTAAGCTAGGGTTCAATTTATTGGCTGAATTGACTTGTCCTGCACAATGCCCATGTATTATTCTGTGAATAACTCCAAAACGACAAGCCATTTTCATTTAAATGTTGCTCCAGCAACCCATCACATTTTTTTGCACAGGGTGGGTCATCCTTGCTGAATGTAGGGTGGAAGTGTGCCTTTTTTACTGTCCATTCTATCTGACACTATAGAGCCAGCATAGTAGCTATTTAGCTATTTAACCGTTTTAAAAAGCGCCAAATTGAGACCTCCAAATAACTGTTACTTGATACATTTGTCATTTCGTAACTCACATTTTGTAATATGTTTGTCATGCTATTTACAGGGTGATACTGGGTAGGTCTAAAAATGCAATCCGAGGCTTCTGTTGTGTATCTAACTTATATATTTTAGGTGCTCATCACCACCCTGCCGGCTGGTTAGCTAGCTAGTTTATTCACTAACCTGTTGTGTTTTGCACTCCTTGGAGAGATCTTCGTGTATGTCTCTGAAGTACTTGGCAAGGTTGTGTTTTCTCCCTTTACTCCACTGCTTTATCGTACCTTTTGCATGCTTTTGCTTCATTATGTCAGTGGGTTCCTCATCAACATTGGATCTGTAGGCAAAGTAGTCACACAGTAGCTCAGCAGTAGTTCAGCAGTACAGGGTTTGGAGATTTTTATTTCTTTCTATTTATATTTTTTATTTCTGAAGATGACACGCTGATGCAGTCAGACATGTTGACACAGAGATCTTGCTTACTTTTCTTAATCGAGACTGAGGCGCACCTATCAACGGGGACAAACGCACAGGCGCCTGTCCTCTGACCATAGACCATACTTATGTCACTTGCCACCCAGTGGAGATTCAGACAAATTATACATTTGACTTCACTTACACTGGAGACACATTTGAAAAACAACAAATACCGAGCACTGGGAAATTCTAATACTGAAACATATTTAACAACAAAAGTATAAAACAAATACCTAAATTTCAATATACCACACAACAATGGTAACATTAATAAACTGAAACGTAAGGGACCCAGACTTAAAACTTCGTAGGAATTCATATTGATTGTTCATTATTTTTTCAAAATTTAAAAGAAAAAATTGAAATGACAGTGGGTCCCACATTAGATAGGCTCAATCTATCTAAGGTCTTTGGTTTGGTTCAAGGGTATCAGAGGGGGCGGCTGTAGCTCAGGAGGTAGCGTGGTTGTCCACCAATTGGAAGGTTGGTGGTTCAATCCCTGACCCCTGCAGTCTATGCATTGAAGTGGCCTTGGGCAAGATACTTAACCAAATTGTCCCCAATGGCTGTTCCATCAGTATATGAATGTATGTCACTTTGGATAAAAGCATCTGCCAAATGAAAGTGTAAATCAGGGATCATGTCTGGGGTTTTCCAGGTTGTTTCAAACGTGTTTGTTTTGTTTCTTTTGTGCAAATGCAGGGGAATTTAAAAAAAGCATTTCTTGAGAATATTCAAAGCATTTTTACTGCTATGTGCTTTATTGGTTGATAAATGTTGGTTGGTACAGTAGTAGTTAGCATGTCTGCTTGTTTGTGTGTGTCATACTTTGTGTGTTAATATCAACATGCTGACTCTGTTTGCTGTAGGATGTGGCAGTGATCCTGGATGTTCCTCTAGGTGCCATCAGTCGGGTGGAGAAGATGGGTGGGGCCTCAAGTAGAGGAGAAAACTCCTACGGCTTGGATATCACCTGCAAGGTGTGTGTTTGTTTGTGTTTGTTTGAGTGTGTGTGTGTGTGTGTGTGTGTTTTCTGTGTGGGAGATAATAAAAATCAAACCAGGGGTTTGGCAAGGAAGAACAATGTATGGATAAAAAAGACAATATACAGTCAGATCCATAAATCTTTGAAAACATTAACATTTAAACATTGACACAATTTTCAGTATTTCAGCTCTGTACACCACCACAATGGATTTGAAGTGAAACAATCAAGATGTGACTTTCAGCTTTACTTTACATCTAAATAAGGTGAACAGTGTAGGAATTACACACACATTTTATATGTGCCCTCCACCTTTTTAAGGGACCAAAAGTAATTGGACCATTGACTGCTCAGGTGTTCAATGGCCAGGCATGTGTTATTCCCTCATTATTTAATTTACAAGGAGCAGATAAAAGGTCTGGAGTTCATTTCAAGTGTGATATTATCTGACTGTATCTTGTTCTGCTGCATCGATTTTGAACCTTTTTTTTGTCTCATTTAAGTTTGACAGTGTTATAGGTGCTAGGCTGTGTGTTTCTGTGTGTGCTGAAAGTAAAGTTGTTGACATTTTGTGTCCCCTCAGGACATGAGGAACTTAAGGTTTGCCTTGAAGCAGGAGGGTCACAGCAGAAGAGATATATTTGAGCTCCTCTTTAGACATGCCTTCCCCCTCTCACACAGTCTGGTAAGGCAACTTCTACTACCATCTACTGACCATCTGATGGGTTTTCTGGGAAAAAAGGAGAACCCATTCTTTGCTGGGCCAGCAATGGAATTCATTTAAAAGATAATACATTTGCAGCCTCATTTTCTCAAATAGTTTGATCCACATTGGTTGGACAAACCACAAGAAAAACCTGTACAATCAGAACACAATGAACTATTTCTATCTAGGGATCACTTTGTGGATGACTTCATAGAATGTTCCACTGCCTTTATTGTGAATGTTAGTCTAGCTTTGAACACTGAGTGCATTTATACTGTAGCAGCGAACCATTTAAAACCATCCAATACTGCCTGAGAAAAGAAATGTTTCTGATCCTCCATTTGTTTCAAGGGCCAGTATTCATGCAAATGCTGAAATGCAGAGATGCAGCCCCCTCATATGCTATGACACACCGCTACCCACCCACATCACAGCTACATCTGTTTGACTAATATTTGTGCATGCAAACATTTTTGTCAGAGCAAGCCTTACCAGGGCTACCTTTATTTGTGTGGTAATGGCCAGTGAATACAATGAAAACCCTCACGCTCATTCTACTAACTGCCTCCAGGCTATATTTGACTACATCCAAGCAATCAGCATTGTTATACTGGCACAGGTTTATCTTTTAAGAATGTTTAAAGCTCCTTTGTCTCATGTGTTGAACACATGAACAGAGTTGGCAGAGAGAAGTGGTAGGTATTTCAGTCATTTACTGCTCTTGAAGGTTACATGGACACTGGTTGAATAATAAGTAAAAAACATAAACAACTGTGTCAGAAAATATCTGGTTCTTTGATTAAAAAGTGAAAGCTACAAGCGAGTGGAAAAAAAAATCTGTAAGGAGAGAAGCCAACCTTGACTCTCAAAGGAGCATTTCAGTAAGTACTCTGAGTAATCATAGAGCTTAAAATGTTGTTGCATGCTCTGCTAACAGTTACTGGAAACTGGGCATGTTTGTGACAGCAACATGTAGTAATTATTAGTGAATAAATAATTAGGTATTTGATCAATTCATCAGTCAGCAGTAAACTTATCAGCAATGATTTGGATAATTGATTGTTAGTCATTCATCAAGTTCCAGCTTCTATAATGTGAGGAATTGCTTTTTTTCAGTTTTATGTTATTGTAAATGGAACATTTTTAGGATTTTGACTATTGGTCATACAAAATAACACATTTGAAGATGTCAAATACTTTAGGGCTCTGTTTTCAGAAATTTCAGACTGATCAATTGATAATTAAAGTAATCTGTAGTGTAAGTATTCAGAGCCATCCACCACAACAAATGGACAGAACAAAGGTGAAATAAATAAATAAAACTGATGGTTAGAACATAAACCAACAGAAATGGGGACAACTGTGTTCACAGTCTTGGTGTTAGGAAAGCATTTATCTGACTGTCAAGTTATATACAGCACTTATGGACTGCGCCATGGTGGAAAAAGCATTGTCACAAAAGACGCACTGCTGCATTTCATGTTCCTCAGTACAATCAAGTGCATCATCTATTGGGTCCACTTCAGCCAAAGTGAAAGCAAGAGCAGAAGAAGCAGCAAAAGTATGTCTTACCTACACCAAAAAGAAAATAGCCTAGAAAAGCTAAGTTGGAAGCATCTATGGAAATGCTCAATTATATGAAAGAGACAGCTGCACTCAGCTGCAGAGGCACTTGAAGCTGCTGTTAATTTAACCAGAGGAGAGCATAGTTGTTGTCAAATTTTGATACTGTTCCCTTGGGAAGCTGCATAGGGCACTAAACAATATGTTACTGACCAAGCCAACCTATGAGAGACGAAACTCCAGCTATGTAATGATGGTGTCCTAGCAAGACCAGAGCTAAGCCCTAGCTGCAGCATTTTACCTTAGCGTCTCAAACCTCAAGCCAAACTCTACTTTCCAGACAGTACATATACTGCTTCTCAATCACCTCATCTTACTTCACAGTAGCCTTGCATCTATGAAGATGAATATGTTCATGAGTTCATGCAAAGTTTTCAAGACCATGCTACTTCTGTGCAGCATTCCAGACCTCGAAATGGTCACCACGCTCCCTTATCTAATCCTGTATGTCCAAACTCAAATACAGGTACAGGCTAACTTCAATTTAATGACAAACCTCAGAACTGCAGAGCCTGTAAATGTTTTTTTTTTTTTCAAACTTTTCAGACCTAACAGTGAGTGAGGAGATGGATCTTCTGCTGAAGTAGCTCACAAAAGAGCCAGCAGAATATGTCAAACAAATAAAAGCAATATACATCAATCATCCAGAAGCAGGGTTGGCAAGGATATGGGACAGACTCAATCAAACTTATGGCCCCGCAGAAACGATAGAAGATGCTCTCTTAAACGAATTGACAACTTTCCAAAACTAACAAAGAAAGGGATTATTCTAAACTAACAAAGTTGAGCTATGGCCTAATGGACCTTCAGTCAGCCAAGGCTGAAGGAGACCTGCCTGACCTGCCTGCCTCTTTCCTTGACACAGCAAAGGGTGCCAAACAATAGTAGTGAAGCTCCCATTTTGTCTGCAGGAAAGGTGGACATCACTTTGTCCTTCCTACATGCAGCAACTGCATATTCCCTATCCTCACTTTACCTACTTTGTAGACTTTGTCAGCCAGAAGGCTAGCATTGGGAACAATCCAATCTCTCTCACAGACATGGCTTCCAGAAGAGAAATTACAGTTTGGAAGCCAAATAAGCATCAGGAAGTGTCTGGCCACAAAACAGATATATTTCCCAGAGCCATTTCTGACACTGATGAGCCCCCAATGAAATTCACAATTATGCTAAACTGTGCGCCATTCATAGAAAACCACAGAGTCTACATGCCGTGCATTTTAAGAAAAGCCCATTTAAGATTGTAAGACATATTTAAACAACAATAATGTCTGCTTTAAATGGTGTTCGCATCATATATTGCAAGAAACTGTAAAACTATAAAAAGTTCAATTTTCTGAATGTAAAGGTGAGACATCACTTTGCTTGATGTATTGATCTTCTGATGGTGTGGTCACGTTTGGTCTGCCTGATCGTGCTTTGGATACAATGATCAAGTTTCTGCAAAACGCCTGGATGTCATGGAGAACTTCTTCGACAGAACTGTCCAATCTTTATATCTCTGGAACCTATACTGAAACTTCGCCTTCAGCAGCTGTCAGAAGCGAATGGTCTTTGCCAGATGCTTTTATGTCTGTATCGGTAACTGTGTACTACCTCCCATCCTCCTATCTAGACCAGTGGTGTTGTGTGCCAACAGTCCAGAATCCTGCAGATCATGCAACACAACTGCACAACTGACACCAACTAGTTGAATGAATGCAAATTTCTGAAATTACAATGACATTACAATTTTTTTAGCACACATTTTCCCCACAATCTGACCAAAAATGACTTGAGTGATAAGTTAAGTTACTCTTGTTCTCTCCCAGCAGCAGTCCTGGAGCTCTACTGACACACACACACACAAACACTCACATGTCTGTGTATTCACTGTGTTGTAATATTGTTGTAGTCCATAACTTACCTCTTCTCCTCCCTCCATTCAGCCACTGTTTGCATATGTGACTCAGGAGAAGTACGAGGAGAGTGGCTGGAATGTCTACAAACCCATCGAGGAGTTCAGACGGCAGGTGAGGAGAAATAGAAGTGCAGGATTAGCACTTTACTATTACAGTACTTTCATTTCTTTTTGCTTCCAATATGTGTCAGTACTGTCATTTCAACTGCTGTATATAAATTTGTATTGCAGGCATTTTGTATGAACAGAACTAAAAAATAAAGTAGGTGGAGGTGGGAGATAGTGTGAACCTTTCCAGTGAGGTGTAAACTGGTGAAAAATGTATAGCTAAACCATTAAGTGCTTTAAAGCATTTATTAGAACTGGATTTGAATTCTAAGTACAATTTGAGTAATCCTGCAAAAAGAGAATTGTAATGTTTCACTAATTAACTAATGATGATCATTGTGTTTTGTGTGTAGGGCTTACCTAATAACAAATGGCGTATTACATTCATCAATAAGAACTATGAGCTGTGTGACACCTACCCCACTGTGTTGGCTGTACCCTTTAAAAGTAAAGAGGAGGACCTCAGAAGAGTGGCTGCCTTCAGGTCAAGAGGACGCATACCAGTGAGTGCAAAACTAATCTACATTCCCCTCCAAATGTATTGGAACAGCAAGGCCAATTCCTTTGTTTTTGTTGTTCACTTAAGACATTTGGGTTTAAGATCAAAAGATGAATATGAGACAAGAGTTCAAAATTTCAGCTTTTATTTCCTGGTATTTACATTTAGATGTGTTAAACAACTGAGGACATACCACCTTTTGTATCGGACCACCCCATTTTTAGGTGAGCAAAAGTAAAGGAACAGATAGTCTTAAAGTAAATAACATTTAATATTTGGTTGCATAACCCTTGCTTGCAATGACTGCATCAAGCCTGCAACCCATTGACATCACCAAACTGTTGCATTTTTCATTTGTGATGCCTTTCCAGGCTTTTACTGCAGCCTCTTTCAGTTCTTGTTTGTTTCGGGGGGTTGCTCCCTTCACTCTCTTCTTCAGGAGGTGAAATGCATGCTCTATTGGGTTAAGGTCCGGTGGTTGACTTGGCCAGTCTAAAACTTTACACTTTTTCCCCCTGATGAAGTCCTTTGTTTTGTTGTGTTTTGGGCCATTGTCCTGCTGCATGATAAACTTCCTCCCGATTAGTTTGGATGCATTTCTCTGTAAATTGGCAGACAAAATGTTTCTGTAGACTTCTGAATTCATTCTGCTGCTACCATCATGAGTTACATCATCAATAAATATTAATGAGCCTGTTCCAGAAGCAGCCATGCAAGCCCAAGCCATGACACCTCCACCATGCTTCACAGATGAGCTTGTATGTTTTGAATCATAAGCAGATCCTTTCTTTCTCCACACTTTGGCATCACTTTGGTAGAGATTAATCTTGGTCTCATCAGTCCATAAGACTTTGTTCCAGAACTTTTGCAACTCATCTCTGTACTTCTTTGCAAATTCCAATCTGCCCCTCCGATTCTTACTGCTGATGAGTGGTTTGCACCTTGTGGTATGGCGTCTATATTTCTGCTCTCAAAGTCTTCTTCAAACACTTGATTGTGATATCTTACCTAAACTACTGAAGATGCATCTCATAAATCAACATTTCTGAGGGAAGAGGAGGGTGCCCACTTACCCCAGAGAACCCCACCCAACCTCCCAGGCCTGCTGTTGAAAGGAGGCTTGCCGAGCGCAGATTGCAGGTGAAATGGCCTGCTGCTGCTGACAAAAAACTGTGGGAATCAGTTAACACTGACTTGACCCTGACCCTTGAGCAACTCAAAGACACAGCGGAGAAAAAGCTGGAGAGAATGGGGGACATCATGTACCAGTACGGAGCAGAACGCTTTGGTGTACAGGAACGGAAGAGCATGACAAGGATCCCAACTGTGCCAGCCTCCAGGAGGCAACAGGAGATCAAGGGGAGATCCCAAAGGAGAAGGAGGCAAAGAACAAGAGCCAATTTCACCCAATATCCCTGCTAAATGTAGAGGGTAAAATACTTACTTGCAAATACTTGCAAAGGAATGAGTACATTGATACATCTGTACAGAAGGCAGGTATATCAGGGTTCTCTGGGTGCTTAGAACATGTGAGCATGTTCTGGCACCAGGTCCAGACAACAAAGGTGCGGAAAAAGGACCTCCATGTGGTCTTCTTGGACCTTGCTAATGCCTTTGGGTCAGTGCCCCAAGAACTCCTGTGGGCTGCCTTCAGTTTCTTTCATATCCCAGACACCATCATGACCCTGATTAAATCCTATTTTCAAGACCTGTAGTTCTGCTTTACAACCACTGAGTTTACTACTGCTTGGCAAGCCTTGGAAGTTGGCATCATGGCTGGATGCACCATCTCACCCCTGGCTTTTACAATGGCAATGGAGGTCATCATCCGAGCCTCAAAATGGGTGGTGGGCAGACAGCGGCTTAACTCAGATCAGAGTCTCCCTCCTCTCAGAGCCTACATGGATGACATCACTACTCTGACCGCCACTGCCCCATGCACCAGGAGGCTGCTCGGAAAACTGGAGAATATCAGTGGCGTCCGCATGAAGATTAAACCATCCAAGTCACGCAGCATTTCCATTGTGAAGGGAGTGCTCGTTGACCTTAAGTTCTTCATTGGAGATGATCCCATCCCAACAGTATCTGAGCAGCCAGTGAAAAGCCTTGGAAGGTGGTATGATGCCAGCCTGAAAGACAAAGACCAGGTACAACAACTACAGAGGGACGTCAGGGGTGGACTACGGGTCATTGACAACACTCAGTTGCCTGAAGGACTGAAGGCCTGGTGTCTACAGTTTGGTCTTCTTCCCCGGGAGCTGTGGCCCCTTACAGTCTTTGAGGTCCCAATCTCAACGGTGGAAAAACTGGAAAGAGGATCACAGGCCGTGTTAAGAAATGGCTTGGAGTTCCACAATGCCTTACAAACATAGGTCTCTACGGTGATTGTGTCCTCAAACTGCCCCTCACCAGTCTCACGGAGGAGTTCAAGTGTGCTAAAGTGAGGCTCCAGATGACACTGAACGAGACTCGAGGCATGGTAGTGAGTAACGACGCATCAACCTTGGTGGCAGGCCGCAGGTGAAGACCAGCCAGTGCAGTAGAGGAGGCAAAAACAGCTCTCAGACATGCAGACATAGTGGGACACGTTCAGCAAGGAAGAGGAGGCCTCAGACTAACAACCAGACGGCCAGCTTGGAACACGGCCACAGCACCAGAACGGAGGAAAATGGTGGTGGAGGAAATACGCCATCAGGAGGAAGTGGCAAGGTGGGCCAAGGCAGTCTCCCTTGGTAAACAGGGTCAGTGGATGCGATGGGACAGTGAGAGAGACAGTGGAGAGGAGAAAGATCAGCTGGAAGGAGTTGTGGAGCATGGAAGCGAACCGGCTCAGCTTTATCATCAGAGCTACATACGACATCCTTCCAACACCAACCAATCTTCATCAGTGGCTGGGTGAAGATCCAGGATGTGCGCTATGCTCCAGTCGAGCTTCCCTCAAACACATACTGGCAGGATGTAAAGTCAGCCTCACCCAAGGACTTTACACCTGGTGTCATAACCAAGTCCTTAAGAGCCTTGCTTCCACTCTGGAAAATAAAAGAACTGCCACCAACTCCCTGCGACCAACAGCACTCAACCCCCCCAAACCACTTTTGTGTGCAAGGGGCAAAAGTAACCAGGAGCAACCCATCACCACTGGAGCGTGACCAGCTTCAAGTAGCCTGCAACTGGAAGATGCTAGTGGATGTCGGCAGGCAGCTCGTATTTCCTCCGGAGATTGCAGTCACTACCCTCAGGCCTGACATCGTACTCTGGTCCCTCTCCCAGAGAAAGGTTTTCATCATTGAGCTCACTGTACCCTGGGAGGACTCAGTGGACCAAGCTTATGAGCGAAAACATCTACGCTATACAGAATTAGCTACTGAAGCAGCGCAGCTGGAACACTGAAGTCCATCCAGTGGAAGTGGGGTGCAGCGGGATCGTGGCAGCATCTACCACCAGACTGCAAAGAGACCTGGGAGTCAGAGGCCAGTTTGACCTACGCCAAACCATTAAAGCTTTGTCAGAGGCAGCCAAGAGAAGCAGCCAGTGGCTGTGGATGAAGAGACAAGATGTCTGCTGGGCCCGGTGTGAATGGTTGATTTATGGAATACTACGGGATTTGATCCGAAACACCCAATGATCCTGAGGTGAAGATGCATCCCATAAATAAATATTTCTGAAAGAAGAGGAGCGTGGCCACTTATCCCCCCCCCCCGGGGTCAGTTCTACACCGCCAAGATATGCCTTCTTGGTATGTGCACACAAAGGATGTCTGTACATCTTGTCCTGTGTTTTTTGATAACCTTCATGCCTGCACTGTGGAGGTTGTTGGTAATGTCACTGACTGTTGTTTTTGGGTTTTTCTTCACAGCTCTCACAATGTTTCTTTCATCAACTGCCGTTGTTTACCTTGGCCGACCTGTTCAATGTCTGTTGCGCAGTACACTAGAAATTTCTTACTTCAAATTGATGTGTTGGCTATGCCCAATGTTTGTCCAATGGCGCAGATTTTCCTTCTTTTCTCAGCTTCAAAATGGCTTGCTTTTCTCCCATAGACAGCTCTCTCGTCTTCGTGTTGGTTTGTCCTTTTTAACAAGAAATGCAGTCTTTACAGGTGAACCCCAAGGTTAAAATGAAGAGTAGTCATTCAGAGCTATTTATTGTTTGAACAATCAATCTAAAAGGCAACACCTAGGCAACAAGAAACACCTGTCAGTCACATGTTCCAATAGTTTTGCTCACATAAAAAATGGGTGGATTCAAGCAAAAGGTGGTATGTCCTAAGTTCTTTAACACATCTAGATGTAAATACCAGGAAATAAAAGCTGAAATTCTGAACTCTTGTCTCATATTCATCTTTTGATCTGAAACGTAAATGTCTTCAATGAACAACAAAAACGGAAGGGAAGCCTTGCTGTTCCAATACTTTTGGAGGGGACTGTATATAAAAGTGAACCATATCCATGTCCAACCACTGGCATTTACCTTACTTTTTATTGCACGGAGACGTAAGGTATGGGGTTGCATACTTACAATACAGTAAGACAATACTTAGTAGTAGTAGTTAGTAGGATCAGTGCATTGTTGGTTTGGTTTCTTAATTGGAATTGTTGAAAAAAACAAAACATAAAATAGCAACAGCCTTATTCTTTGAGATGTATTTAATATTATATCACAGAAGTATTGAAATGTTAAAACAACAAAAGACAAGGTTGAGCAGAAGCTAACTTGAAAAAGAATCAATCTGCACAACAACTTGCAACTAGCAACAACTTGGTTTGCCTTGGAAACAGTTGTAGTTGCTGTATATACAGTGTTTGAAATCATATTTTTGTGACATTATACATTTTTTGGCTGTGATTACTGAAGATGACTACTATCTTTTCCTGTAATCATGTTTTATTTACCATCCAAAGTAAACTTTATAATATTACAACAGGCAGGAAGCTGTGATGCCTTCTTTGACACACTCTGGGGATTTTGATGAGACATCCTTTCAGGTTGCAAACAAACCCCACTCCTTATCCCCAACCTGAACAAAGGAGGCCTAAGCTTTTTTTCCAGAGAGGCTGGACTGAAGAAAGCAGACAGGGTGGTCAGTGATTCAAATGAATAACTGACTTATGCGCCTGAAGCCTGCAACATATTTTACATAAGTGCATGACTGTGAATCATTCAAACTATGCAACATCAAATTTCTGTGTTGTTTTATTTGAAAGTATGTTATGAAATTCGTATCACATAAGCATGAGCTCTTCCATTGGCCTGCCTTTGTGTGTTAAACTGGGAAGCGGCCTTCATCATTCTGTGTTTTTATTTAGTCTTTCATGACTGTCACCATGGAAGTCTTTGCTGAAGTCTAACTGACAGTGACTGCATGTCTGACAGCACTCACTGGAATCTGTAAGAGTGTCATCTGTCTCTGTACCTCAGGTTCTTTCATGGATCCACAGGGAGAACCAGGCAGTGATTGTGCGCTGCAGTCAGCCTCTGGTTGGTATGTCTGGTAAAAGAAACAAGGACGACGAGCGCTACCTGGACCTGATCAGGGAGGCCAACGACACCACCAAGCTCACCATCTATGATGCTCGGCCCAACGTCAACGCTGTGGCCAACAAGGTCAGAAGGGAAAGCAAGTACCCTCATGGGTCAAAGGGTTGGTTTGGGTTGCCATCTTATCTGCAATGGTTGTCAACATCAGTCTGTCTGAAATAGTAATTGATAGTTATAAGAGGAAAAGTAACTGATGGAGCCTGTGATGTAACTGTTGAATATTGATGTAATCTTTTTAAAGGTTGAGAATTCCTGCTACAAGTAATGATAATTTTCATTACTGATATAATCTGTCCATTGTATTTTCAGTTAATCACTTCTTAAACAGTCTATAAAATTTGAAAAATAAAGAAGAATTATACTCCAAAATCACTCCACAATGATAGTTAGTTTACAGTGATAAAAAACAGAGCAAACAAAATAGCATATCCTCACATAAGAGAAGCTGGAAACTGAGAATTGTTTTGTTTTTATTTCATTCATTTCTTTCATTCATTTTTCATTTTATTCCACGTCAAAAGATCACCAGTAAAAGGAAAAATGCCCTTTAAGCCACTGGAAGACTTTTTAAAAATCAGTAAAATTATCTTTTAATTATATACAGAGATCTTTTGGTATCCAACCAAAATGTTGAGAACAGAATCGGAATAAAAATCACACCTTTGATATCTTCTACAATTCTACAATTTCATTTAGTAGACGCTTTTATCCAAAGCGACATACATTCACATGCCGATGGAACAGCCATCGGGGGCAATTTGGGATTCAGTATCTTGCCCAAGTTCACTTCGACACATAGACTGCCGGGGCCAGGGATCGAGCCACCAACCTTCCGATTGGTGGACAACCACTCTACCTGAGCTATAGCCATCCCAAATATCATCATCACAAAAATAACTTTTTCGATCCATTTTAATGGGTACCTGCACTTCCAATACTTTTTAATGTGCATTGTCAATTTTGTCCATAAAAAAAGGCATCAATGGAAATTAAAAAATATGATAAATAGTATATAAAATATCATGAATAAGTTTATATGGCTGGGTGAGTTGATCAGTTATCAATTGATCAATTAATAACGTAAAAAGTTCAATGGAAACAGATTTAGAGAATTATTCATGGCACACAAGAGAGTTATTTATCACATAGGCTTCCACCGAAGAGATGAAAAATACCAGATGAAGAAAACATAAAATCTGTATGGAGAGATGAAGTGACTGTGATGTTCATCAAACTAATACAAGGAACAAACAGAAATGTTACATTTCCATCATGTTCGCCACACGTTTTTCCATTGTTTGAGGTTTGACTGGCATTATTAATTACTTCATTTTGTTATGTCCTCTTCTTCTGCAAAGGTTTAATGGTACCCGACTGCAGAATTAGCCCCACCAACTCTTTATATTGATATGCTCAAGTGTTAATATCCACATTCTTTTGCTGATTTTCTGGAAATTCTGGAAGCTGTACTTGTGTTAAGATATTCTATTGTTAAGGGGTGCAAGACAGGACTATGTTCTGCCACCATGTGTATTTCTGTTAGTAATTGATACGTTAATAAAGTCATCCTTTAGTCACATACAGTATTTAAACAAATCTTTTGATATCCAACCAAAAGGTTACAACATAAGAATAGATTCAGAATGCAATATAGAATAGAATACAATATTTTCAGTATCACCATTACAAAAATAACATTTCTGAGCATTTTTTAATGGGTGTCTGTGTCAGTGTATTTGATTATCATGGGGTGTCAGACAGGGTTGCTATAAATGTGATCTGTAAAATTACAAATAATAAAATACAAAAAGGTTTTATTGCTCATGGAATACACTCAAAACTTTGTATGCTGATCATACTGTTTTCTTTCCTTTTCCTGTTTTCTTTCCTGCTTACATGTGCAAAGAAAAGCATTACAATGATATTTAAAAAACAATAAGCAGTATATACCAGAATAAAATCAATTAAGGTAGAATAAAAACAAGATTTTAAAAATTAGATGAAATGAAGTGAAATCAAATAATATACATAAAAATGCAGTAAAATACAAAAGACAGTGACAGTGCAGTAATAAGTTGTAAATGCAAAAAAGCTAATAAACGTGCAGTAGAGAAACAAAGCAGGAAAGCAGCACAACGTTTAACTTAGTGGCCAAACTTGGAGCACATTTGAGATCATAAGGAAGTTGGTTCCATCTGTTTGCAGCATAGTAGTTCTGGTGTTTTGCCTGAATCAGACGAATCTCTCTCTCTCTCTCTCTCTCTCTCTCTCTCTCTCTCTCGGCTCTGTTGTGAGATGACAGTTTTAGTCCTAGTCCCAGGAAAGGTTAAAATTGTCAATAAAATGCACTCAATGAAGAGTACCTTGAGTTGAAAGCTGTGTTCAGCACCAACAATCTGCTGAATCTCTCAACTCTTTTACTGACTGGTGGTAGAGGGCCACCAACACCTCAGTTTTCAAAGAGCCGAGTGTGTTTATTAAATCAGCAGTTATGAAAAATTGTTATTGATTACTTCTCTGTAAATGGACTAATTTATTATCAACAAATGTTTTTATGGATTTGTGATAATGTTGGATCATGTGATGCATGCTCTTATTTTTTTGCCAGCAGGCCCTTGTGATGTTCATGTTGGTTGTTTGGTCAGACTGTCAAACAGTTTTATATAGATTAAAATAATGGCCAAATCACCATGAAATATTGCCTGGGAATTTATGGTATTGTCCCCAAAGGATGATTCCTAATGATTTTACTTGTCCCCTGAGCATCTGCCTAGCACCATCATCAGGCCCAAACATCCCAAAAACGTTTAATAAATTTGTTGTGAATATTCAAGCCTTCTAGACGATGAATACTGATGTTTTTGGTGGATCCATATTTCCTCTTAAGGCTTCCATGTGTTCCATGATTAATAAGTGTACAATTCCTGTCACTGTCTAAGAACTTAATTCATTTGCTTAATCTTGCGTTTTTTTTGTTTTTTTGTTTTTTTCATCTGAACGCCTTTGCTATCCCCAGGCCACAGGAGGAGGCTATGAGGGTGATGAGTACCAAAACGCAGAGCTCATCTTCCTGGACATTCAGAATATCCACGTCATGAGGGAATCCCTGAAGAAACTCAAAGACATTGTCTACCCCAATGTGGAGGAATCTCATTGGCTGTCCAGTTTAGAGTCTACACATTGGCTAGAACATGTTAAGGTAAGAAAAAGAATTTCTCACATGAATGTCATTATTTCATGTAGGTGTAGATTATCATTTTTATTGGGAAGTTTTAGTATTAGTACCTTTTAGGGCCTCCATTACTTGTCAAAGTCCAAAAGTCCAAAGCCTTGTCTAAATTGTGTCCTTGTATGTGTAGCTGGTGTTGTCAGGAGCCATCCAAGTGGCAGACAAGGTTTCCAGTGGAAATTCGGTGGTGGTTCACTGCAGTGATGGCTGGGACAGAACTGCTCAGCTCACCTCTCTGGCCATGCTGATGCTGGACAGTCACTACCGCACTCTCAGAGGATTCCAGGTCAGCAACTGCACAAAGAGCTTTATGAAATGAAACTGCCCATCTAAACTAAAGAAAATGGTTGTGAGCAGAACTTTAATTGCACCTATGCAGTGGTTTTACTGTACTGAACATTAATAGAATGTCAATTTTTTTTAACAGTCTGGCTTTTAGAATATAGCTATTGTGAAATGAATGGACCAAAAATTAAGATTACAGTTATCCTGATGTAATGAGTGTTTTTTTTGTGTTGTTTCAGGTGCTGATTGAGAAAGAATGGGTCAGCTTTGGGCACAAGTTTGCCTCAGTAAGTAACATTTTTACAACCCTTGTTTTTAGAATGATCTCCTTTTTCCTAGTGTGTTTTGATGTTAGTAGCTCAATTGACTAATAAAGATCTAATTTGTGTTTGTGTGTAGAGGATAGGTCACGGTGACAAGAACCATGCAGATCAGGACAGATCACCCATCTTTGTTCAGTTCATTGACTGTGTGTGGCAGATGACTAAACAGGTATGTTTAACACATCTGAATCATCAATCATGTAGGAATGTAACCTCAAAGACATTTGCATCATTTGTCGTGTGGTAGCGATAAAAAACTGATTAGGCTGAGATTTCATTGGGTTAGGATTTTTTCCATAACTTATTTTGTGAGCTAGCAGTATGGGTTTAATTAAATCAAATTCTTTGTCATGAACAAGCCCCCTATTTTAATTGTCTAAGCATAACAACCAGCGCAATGCAGTGGGTTTTGGGTATGCAGACAGTGTGGATAGGATATCTTCATCTGCTATGTGCAGCAGTCCCAAGTGCAAAGGATCGTGCATATAGATCAGAGGGTGTGGTGATAAATAGATACACTCTCAACCAATCACATCTCTGCTTTCATTGCTCTGATACAGCTGAGCCAATCACAGTGAAGCATGACAATAGCTATGCTTAACAAATAACACACATATAATTAAGTAAAATATGTAAACAGTAAAATTGGTACAATGAGAGGGAGAGATGAGAAGCTGTTTATAAGGTCACATCAAACTGGCAATATTTCAGTCATAATTCTGCTGTATCTCATGTTGTATATAGTCACATCATCATAACCAAAGTAGATGAACTGATGATTAATTGATGTTAACCATGAAATGCTACTTTTGACATACAGGATTAATGAGCCACTGTAATACAACAGACCAGTCTTATTTGTGTAGAGGTATGTGTGGTTATTCTGTAGCAGCCGGGTGTCATTTGCATGTCTTTTAATGGATGTAAACACAGTGGATGGCCAATATGTAATGGCACTGCACTCTGACACTGCACTTCTCCAGTCAGAGAAGTAGTGATATTACTTTAGTCATATTTTATCCCAGGAACCAGAATTTTTCCACAGCAGTGTGTCTTGTTGCGGGGCGGCAGTGTTGGAGGGCTTCTCCTGAAGTCATCTGTCATCTCCACATTTTGAGTGTGTTCAGCTCCAGGTTTTTCTGACTGCACTGGAAGACCAGTTGTTCAACCTCCTGTCTGTATGCAAACTCATCACCGACCTGGATGAGGCTGATGGTCCGTTGTATTGTTTGCAAATCTTAGCAGTTTACAAATGGTCTTATGAGTTGGAGTTGTTTGCATAAAGGGAGATAAGCAGAGGGAAGAGCACACACCCCTGGGGGGCGCCAGTGCTGCTATGTCTCCTGCTAATCCCATACAGAGCTGCTGCTCCTCCAACTAGAAGCTCAGTAAAACTCTACAGTTCAGTGAACAACTGAAAAAAGATTTGACAATTGAATTGTCTGATGTTTAGGAGTTCCTCCCTGGTGAAAGGGAGAGCTAAAAATCAAGCTGTGAAACAAAACCAGAAAAAGTACCAGAGAGCGCAACACCAAGGCTTCCATCCTTTGTACCGTCTCGAATGATCTTGATTCACCATCTGGATCTGTAACAAGTTAATTCCTCCTTTCCTTTCTCCTCTCCTCCCATCCAATTTCATCTCCTCTCTTCAGTTTCCTACAGCCTTTGAGTTTAATGAGCGCCTCCTGCTGACAATCCTGGATCACCTCTACAGCTGTCGCTTCGGGACTTTTCTCTACAATTGTGAGAGTGCACGAGACCAGCATGTAAGACTGGACATTAAACATTGCCTGCTCTGAGTTGGCCTACAATATGCATGCAAGCATGCTTTGACTTTGCAGTACATTTCAGCTTTAAATGTCTCACAATTACACCATTTCTGTTGTGCAGGAGGTGAGGTCGAAGACAGTGTCTCTGTGGTCTCTGGTCAACAGTAAGATGGAGAGTTATTTAAATCCCTTCTACACCCCGGAGTCCGGCAGGGTCCTCTACCCCGTTGCCAGCATGCGCCACCTTGAACTGTGGGTAACGTACTACATCCGCTGGAATCCACGTATACGACATCAGGTAGGATGCCCGTGTGTTTGTTATGATGTACTATGACCCCAGCTGGATTACTAAGTGGGCAACTTCACTGGGCCCCCAGACCCTCAGGGGCTTAGAAGCCACCCATTTTATACTAGCTGTTTTGTAGTAATTTGATTAATTGCAAATGTGTATACATGCACTACTGCAATATCAGCTGATTATAAAATGATAAGGGCCTTAAAGTGGCCCCTCCATTATTACCTATCTTCTCTAGCTGTCTTGTTGAGGGTACCAGTGTCATAATTTACACGATTTATGTCGCATTGATTGACAGACTTTGGTGTCCACCTCAGTGGAAATTTGTCTTTTGCGTATGCCAAAATACAGCAAAAGTGCATACACTACCCATAGCATTGAATACATACAAAATATACAATAGTGCAAATGGACAGGTACCAGCAAATAGGTTAGTTAATAATCAGCAAATACTACAAGAGAGTCAATCTTATAAAATAACAAGTGTTCAGGATGCAGTCATTCTGTGTTCAATGTCTGTATGGGAATAAAAGTATTAGGGAATAAAAGACTTCTTGTATATGTTCCAGTTTAGTGGGTGGGAGGTATCTGCAGTTATATGTTTAGCATTTCCGTGTGCAACACTTTCAAATATATTGCAAAGTTGTTTTTTTGGGATTTGCCTTCAGCTTTCCTCAGTGTAAACAATTTTGGAGAGTTTGTTTTTGCTCTTTGAGCTCTGAAACAAATGTGAGTTTGTGTAAAAATGAATTTGAAACAAATTATAAAACATTTAGATTGAACTCCTTCCTCCTCATGGCAATTGCCTTTGTTGGTTTTGTTAGTTGATGTCCCAGGAGCTGTGTATTGTTTAGTAATGTCTGTGTGTGTGTCTGTTGCTGTTGTGTATTCCAGCAGCAGAGTCCAGTGGAACAGCGCTACAAGGAGCTGTTGGCCCTCAGAGATGAGTACTTGAAGAAGCTGGAGGAGCTCCAGCGGTCCGACTCCTCTCCTTCTTCCCGTCTGGCTAACAGCCCCACCCCCAACACCTCCTCCTCCACCTCCTCCACACCATCACAGCAATACACGCACTTACAAACTCCCCTCTGAGGGCTGGTGACACACACGCACACTCAGATATACTTATTGACTTGCACTTATGTCTTTACTCTGATTTCTGTCAGTCTCACACATACGCAGGGAATTAATTAGTATTGTGCAGTCTTAACTGTGGCTAACAAAGAATGCTAATAAGATATAGATTTGATGGATAATTCTAACACCATAGTGGTGATGATGGTGGTTTATGCAATATGTCACAGTACAGCCTTGTCACAAGACTTTTCTACACAGACACTCATCATTTGGTGAAGCCTTAAAGACATTCAGTGGCTTTCAGTCCAAGGGCTTGAACACACATGACACACAGTGGATGTGTTTAGGTGTGAGGCAGAAGTTATGTGTTTTCTCTATACATCTTACTCTGATTTGAAAGAAACTAAGCAGGAAAACATGCTGTTGGTGGATATTTTTTAATCAGATTACCATAGAATTACATATAGTACATATACTACGGATTCAATGATAAACTGAGTACCATAGACTATACTGTTGTTTGAGCGAGAAAGGTTAGTCTTTACCTTGGGAATAGTGGTTTGCCAACATAATCTTAACCTTAAGTTCTGCTTATTCGCATTTTGTGGTTGAAAGCTCCAGATGAAGCCAGTACTGGAGGTAGTCATTTTTTGAATGTACTGCTGTCTATTAAAGGGACACTGCAACATATTGACTGTCAGCACATTCATCTTGGCGCTGCTAGTACAACTAGTACAAAGACATGTCTGAGATGTAGCTTAGCCTATGCTAGCTTTAGCCCCGCTTAAACTAAGGCTGGAAGCACAGGGAACTGCCAGCCTGCCTGTCAAAATCATCAAAATAGATCCCTGTGCATTTGGCTACAATAGCTTGTCCAAGGGTTTACCAGGGGATCACTTTACTGTGACAGTTAGATTCATGTGTAAAATTGTTTATTATGTAAAAAACAAACATTTTTTCGTACAGTGGGACTGTCAGCTGCTGGTATATCTTTCAGGGCAGTGACCTGTCTTGAGACACAGCTGGCACTAGGGAACTGGTCAGCAGGATGGGATCAGGTCTGGTGTTAGTCTCATGTTTACTCCCTTTTTGTTCCATGTTCCATTCTTTCAACCTCCAACTGTGGGTGGGACTATATTACTAATATAACAATTCAAACTTTTAAAGTTATCATGTAGAAATGTAAAAGAAATTGATGCAATTTTTTCCATTTTAGGCTGTCCCACAACTGAACTGCACTTGTTATCATGTACATCTTCCTAGTCCTGCTGTCTCTATATGGCTTTGCCTTTTCAGTGATGTATAACCAGAGCAGTTTGGTATGTAAAACACAGTAGAAAACAGGGCAAATCCTCTAAGTATGACCTTTGAGGTTCTTACAAGTTTAAGTTATAGGATGCTCCAGGTTACAGATTGTTAAGTCCCTCCAGTGGAAAAATACTGGTATTTCCCTTTGAGACTTGGCTATCCCTTGGATTTATTGAGCAGAGCAGTCAAAGGCAAAGTCTTCTTACTAGCTTTTTTCTGGAGCTTTCAACTACACAGTTCAGCAAACTCCAATCACTGATGAAAGACCTGGAGATGCAGAAAGTGCATCAAACTACTTTAAAGAGACAAAACCCATAAACTTACTTAAAGATCGCCAAGTCATAAGTCAAGACACTGGCAGAGAAAAATTGGCAACAGAAGCAATACATTTCCAAGAATCATAACACATTTCACAATTAGATGTCAGAACACTGCTAACACTTTGATCTGTCTTTGTCAGTTCAGCTTCTGCCTTTGTCCTGCTACACAACCTTTGGTGTCCTGTTTGTAATCAAGATGTTTTCACATTTCTTCCTATTTGCTGCACTGCTATTCAGTGTTGGAAAAAAAAAGATTAGAACTGCTGCAGAGCTCATGCAGCGGAATTGGAGGCTGGGAGGCTTCTAAGATAGTTTTCACTGTAAATCTCGTATATGCCAAGTGTGTCAGATTTGGATGGATTGATGTGGTTTTGATGCTTATCTGCCTGAGGATGAAAGCTAGAACTGTCCTTGTCACATATGGTTTGCCACTGCTATCAGCTAAGCTCACCTAAGCAGTATTTTCCAGCACTTCCTGAGCTATGGCACTGAAAGCAAATGCAGTTCTAGCCATAAACATGCGTTTGATCAGAATGAATCAGTAATTTAGTTTTTCTGAATGCAGCTTTGATACAATTTGAAATATAGGGAAATTAAGTTGTGCTGGCCTCTGATCCTGGATCACCTCTTGTACTCTTATGCCCTCACTAAACACTGATTAGCCAGGTCCATGATAGCTTTACCAAGATGTTTATAACCAGCACGCAGACAGAGAGCTTAAATAAACCAATTCATACTCACTTTTTGAAATGCAGACTGTTTCTAGATATTCTCTCCACCCTCACTGAAAAATCCCATGTGAAAACTCTCATGTAATCTCAAAGCACATGTGCCTTTGGACAGGTCTTGACTTTGTATGGATGTTGTGTTTTTTCCACATTTCAGTTAGATATAATGTGGGACAGTTGTCCTAATGGATCAAGATTAAAACTTTGTGTAGAAAATTGACTGAGTGTCCCCAGACACTGAAGATATTTTCTGCTAAAGTTGTTAGATGTTAGGCATGTCAAAAATGGAAACATTCATGATGTGTCAAAAGTACCACGTTCAAATTATGACATAAGTCAAAGTTATGAGATTTACTTTGTGAGTGTTTGGCTTATCTCATAATTTTGATTCACTTGTTCCAAAGTATGACCTAGTGTCTCAAAGGACACATTTTGACTTTTAAAAATTCAAGTTGGAAATACATGTATTTAAATTCAAAATGGTGAGTCATAACTAGGACTTAATATCTCATGATTTTGACTTACCTCAAGGATTTTACTTTTTTCCCTTTTTTACACCATTTTATTTTTTGTTTCCTTACTGGAATGGGTTTCCATCAAATCCCCCAATAAGAACATGTAAAAACCAACATGTCCAAAAAGCACATGCTTTAAAAGTTGTTACTTTGGGTTTTGGTGCTGTCATGGAGCTGGTGTCTACAGAGCAGTTGCGCAAAGTCAAACTCAGGACATCACATAGACCACTGTGTATGTGTAAACAAAGGAGGGGTGTTGGAAACAGAAAATGAAATTTCTCTATCATGACAGTGGAATTGAAGGATTTTTAGAAATAACCTGATATGAGGATTTTGATGCTAACTCAGAGGCCTCTCTACTGTATAATTAAACCTGTCAAGATGATGACAGTACTGTTTATTGCAATCGCCCTTTAGTTGAAGTTCTTTTACACCATGTCTGTTCCATCAGTATGACTAATGTCTGGTAGTCCTCAGTCTCTAGCAATTTAGTCTAACCTGGGCCACTAATGAATAACTGGGGCTTGATTGATGGAGTGCTCTAAGTACAGGATTTGAGTGTCATATTTGCCATATCAGCCAGCACATCATAATCCATCAAAGAGAAATTAATTGTATGTCAAATGCTAATTGGTGTGTTATTTTGGCAGTGCTAGCTCAAATGTCCATCATGTAAAATAAGTATAAAACCAATGGATAACTACTAAAAGGAGCTCCGGAAGTGTCAGCTTTAACACTGCAACAGTGCCGCTCAGAATATTTTGTTTAAACTAGTGTAGATACACCTGGAAATCTACATGAACCATGGCAATAACTTTTTATAAATTTCCTTCACAAATGAATATTTTGGTACAGTTATTTTGTTCTTTCCAACTGTAGTGGTTTCATTGCCAGTGGATTGAGTGACACCAAAAAATATCTAAATTAGCATTTTGTCAAGTTTACATTACTTTACATTTGATTTTGATTTTTTCACTTACCATATTTTTCAATATAGTAAGTATGTGACTCTAGGCAGACCATTTAAAGATTTAAAGAAGAGTTGCAGCAGTTGAGGAGCTGCTAGTTCCAGAAGGACTCCCTATGTAAATATACAGTTCTAATGACCTAAGCTCCTGCACAAATGAATATTGTGTTGCAGTACCCCAGCAGTCTTTCCTATTGGAGACTGTTGACAGAGCAGTTCCCTTACCCTAGTAAATTTATAGATACAGGAAAAATGTTCTCAAGTTCACTGTAATAACCTAACCTCAGTGTTCTGCAACATATACGTTCTGTACCTACACAGTGACGCATCAGTGGTCTGTCTGAATGGGTTATGGCAGATTTGCCGACCCTTCTACTGACCTGGGTTGAACTCAGGTCGGTCGCTGTCCTGCTTTGGTGAACTTTGAACCGGGCATCTAAAAGGCTAAGTCTCTCATTTCAAGCTGACATTATCATTTCAGGAAACTGAGTGTAAGCTTGGTGATTGGATGTTTCTTACTAAAACTCGTATGCAGGAAACAGAATGGGACTACTTTTGGAACCCTTGATACCCAAAATATCTCCTCCCATTTTGCTGTTCAATGGCTTCCTTGAATTCCTAAATAGGCAGCCTTCCTCATGAAAGAAATTTGAGTCAGAAAGGCTCAGAAAAGCCAGCTCAGACTCCAATACATTTTCCTTCACGTGTGTTCATCTCATTGGGTTTTCAGCAAGTTGGAAACAACACTTCATTGAGATGATGCATTGTATGTACAGTGTTTCAATTGTGAATGAGGTGCAGTAAGTCATTTTGCAAAGTGTGTTAGATCATGTCCAGATTTGTGCCTTGATTCTTGTGAGAATCACCTTCACCTCTGTAGAGAGACGTACTCTAGCTGTCCAGCGTCATGTTTGAGATTGACTACTCTAGTTCAGGGAGATACAGTAGGTTTAATATGTATTCAGCCTGACTTAGTGCAAAGCTTCTGTCCAAACTGAATATATGTCTGACCATTTCTGAAAGCAGCAATTTGACATTGACACCCACTACACGCAGCCAGCTGAGAGGTGAGGAAGGAGCCAGGGTTTGAAGTTCTCTGTCTAGCTGTCTTTTCATTCTTGACACAGCTATTCCTGTCACTTTTTATGTGAATAACTGAGTGCAACACTATGAATGTCTTGCAGGAAATATTTCTGAAAATTTTGACCTTTTATCTCCATACTTTTGCAACTTTATGTCTCTCCCTTTTCTATGACAGCCAATTTTTCACTCTGCCTTCCAGTGTGGATGTTCAGAAGTACTATATACTCTTAATTTCCAACAAGGTTGAACAACATAGGATCTTTTTGAGTGTAACCTGACCCTCAATCTTTCCAAACTTTCCAAACAATTGTAATTCCAAGGATTGGTTTGCACATGACATTGAAGCTTTGAACAAAAAAAAAATCCATCAATTCTATCAATTGTGTAACCACAACAAACAGTCAAAATTGAGTATTGGTGTTCCATGGAGTTTCAGTAGAGAATAGGGCTTGGGTTACCTGCAAGTATGTCAAGTCTCAAACATGACTCATTACTGTGTCAGAATTGGCACATTAGAGAGTGCAACCAGATTCCTATGTTCACAGAGAGGTGAGTTAATATAGGTTCTACCAAGTGGATACTGTTAAGTGTTTGACGTCCTTGGTGAAAAGTTTGATCTCATTGAGGAGGTTAGTGGGTAAAACAACAGAGATAGGAAATAAGTGACAGCAAGAGAAAAAAGTGTGCATTAGTCAGGTGGTTGTGTCTTTAGGGGGAAAAAAAGAAAATCTATTTTTTTTTATTTTTTACTTTGTACAAACACCATGATGTAATTACCTCAATCAAAACCTATTTTACTGCCTATAGTTCTATTGTTGTAAAATACAATTATTTTATGTAGTGTAAAATCTTACAGTTTTATAAAAAGGAAAGTAATGTTGGTTCAGAAATTGTTGGTATAAATTGTGGATTTCTGCTTCCTTGTTTTTTCTTTCTCTTTTTTAAGGGCATTTTTTTGGGTTTGTACTCTCTTAACCCAGGATGAAAAGACAGAAGCTTCTGGATTCTGTTGACTTGTCAAAAACCTTGACATCTTCCTCTCAGTTCTCTGATGGATATTTAGCTTTTAGATGTTGGCTCTGTGGTGATGAATCTGAGAAGTATTCTGTCATTGTTCATTTCAATTTGACTGTTTCATTAATGTAGGGGGATTGTAATTTGAAGGGTTTTGTGTCATAATATTGTTTGCTTTTTAATAAATACACATGAAATGTGTTCCAGGATCTCTTTGACATCAACAAGGGAAGGTGAAATCAGAATACATTTCAAATATATTTGTTTTAATCATGTTATATCATCTACACAGTTTGTTGGATGGCTCCTGTTATGTAAATATTGATTAAATTAATTTAAGGATTCCTGACTGGCTCCTTGCATGTGCTGTTTATTATTTAGTTATTTGAGATTTTGTCTTCACCTTGCTGTGGGTGAAGTGGTCCTTTCTTACTGCTCAAAGACATTATACCATGACTAAAGATGCATGCATGCATTTTTGGTGAGGAATATAAATGAGATGAGCAGGAACAAAACTTGATTAGTTTTCCTTGCAGGGAACCTGTAAGTTTCATCAGTGATCTCATATTCATGAATAGCCCTGATCCACAGTCCTGGGCCCTGTTCTTGAAATGTAGTTTAACTAATTCAGACTAACTGTTATCAAGCTAAAATAGGTCTGTTTATTCTCATCTAGCTAATTTGGTTCCTTCAAAGCAGTTTGAGATTGATTTGTTTATCCTAAAGTTAATTTGAATAGAATCTTGATTTTTTTTTTTAATAGTCCTATTTAATGGCAAATAAATGTAGATTCGAAACCATGATCAGCATTTTTGTGATTGGTTGAATATGTGTATCGTGACTGTAATGGGAACCCTCCCAGTATGCACTGGGGAAATAGATTCAGGGACATAAGTCTTATTATGTTGGTGAGTTGATGCACAGTTGGTGGGGTTTTCCTCCATGGTCATACAAGAGACTTACAGTGATAATGCCGATATGAAAAAGAAAACCCCTTTGCTTAACGCATAAGAGCCCAGACCCATTTCATAACTTTCTGGAAAATTGTGGGGGATATACCACAGACCAAGTGGCGTGGAACATATTTCTGATGTTTAAAAAATATATACTGTATATATTTATTTTATAATTTATAATATTTTATATCATATATTTTTATATATTATTTTTTTCTTAATTATATTTATTGTTCTATATTCATTGGTTCAAGAAATATGGTCAGAACAGGTTAATTGTAATACAGGACATGATATTAAAGCCTTGAACTGATAAATGTGTTTAAAATGACCTTTAGTATCAAAAATCAAACTTTTTGAAATTAGCTACTTCCTTCACTTTTGCTATCGCTCACACCACCATCACACCAGGATGTTTAGTATATGTGGCTTAGGGACTCAATGAGTTCCAGTCAATCATAAAGCTGTATAAGGAAGAGTTTAGGGCATTCAAAGTGTTTGTTACACCCGTGTCACCATGGCTTCTTATGGGTTAATAAACAGCTTTCATTGTATGAACACTTTTCAGCAAGTGAGCTCTGCAGTTAGCTGAGCTGAGCAATTTCTCAACAACCTGCATGTTCTCATCTAAAATCATAACGATATCAAGACTTTTTCATTATAAATCAATCGATAATGATTAGGACAAGACTGTTCCAAGGAGCAAGACTGTTCCAAGGAACTGTGCCAGCATGACAAGACACTAACACTGTGTGTCTGTAGTTCGTTTCTGGTTGAGATGCACATACAATGACCCATAAAATCAAACGTCCCACACAGTCACTGAATAGGTCCATTTTATACAAACACCAGTTTCGACAATTTATTCGCAGGTTTGTTACGATCAATGTTCAACTGTCTGCTATGTTCACCAGTGTTCCACAAGTGCAGTGAAAAGTAAAATGTGCAAGTAAATTTCCTCACAATGCCTCATTCTTCTATAGCTTTTTTTAGCTTCCGGGCTGCACTCTGGCGACTAGTTTTTAAATTGTGTATATGTTTGGAAGGAGGGGCTGATGCTCTTGTGTCTGAAGGTGAACAAACGTGAAACCAGCAGACTGCAGAGACTCTCACCTCTTTACATTCGCTAAAAGAAACATGAGCATGTCGATGATGCCTCGTTACCAAGTGAGCCAAAAGGAGCAAACACCCAAAACTAATCACAGTTGATGTCAAATGTATCACTGCATAGACAGAGGCTGTTACATGTTTCATGTTGTGACGCTGTACAGCTGAACATGTCATACCGCTTCACAGCGCCAGTCGGAGTATGAATCTGACAGTGTGCGCGTCGTTCTCTCATCTCTGCCGTGTGGTGGGCGGGCGGAGCCGCACAGAGGAAGAGATGCGACTGAGAGGCACAAACAACCGGATGAGAGGAAGCCAGAGGACGGTAGACAGCTTCTGAACACATTTACAGACAGAACAGAACCCAACAGAACAAACCGGCGCGCTAAGGGCGGACATTAGAGCTGAAAGGTTTCATTTCATCCACATCCTCATATCAGAGGAAACCTTCCGCCCCCACTGACCCAGACAGTAAATAGTCCTCCAGCAGATGGAGAAACAGGCCGGAGCTGTCGGGGCTGGGGATGGAGCAGGCCCGAACAGAAAGCCCTGGGGCTCGTCGACCTGCGGGTCCGCCGCCAGTGAAAGCCTTGACAGGTGAGTGAGCTCCATGTGACCAGATGTTAAGCGAAACATCGCCCATCTACGATTGTCCACAATATAACGTTTCCAAAATACAATTTACAAAATGTAGTTCCTGAATCGCGGGGATCACATATTTAATTCAGCGTAGATCCAAAACATAGAGCAGGTCTTTTTCACCAGAGATACAACTTTTGAAACTGAATATTCTCGAATGGATTCTCTAATGTACTGACTGCCAGCTGTTTGACTGGAGGTTACAGTGACGGTGTTGGTCAGGAGCTAGCGGTCAGTAGACTACAAGCTTATCTCGATCATCATACTACAGAGGAACCAGGAGCAGGCAGCCGGACCAGTCTGGTCCACCAGTGGGCTAACACATCGATCACAGCCGCCGCTAAGGAAAACTAGCCTAGCTTAGTGTACCGTTAAAGTAGCTACGGCTAATGGAAACCACAGTAACGTTCATATACTGTAGCGATTATTCGACGTTGAAGCCACTAAAAAAGCCAAAATATGATAGGCCCGATGTGTGTGTGTGTGTGTTTGTGTGTGTGTGTTTTGTTTCTATATCCCGGTGGGGACTTTAACCTGACTGCACACCAACCCACTGGGACATCCTGTCACCGTGGGGACAAAATTGAGGTCCCCTAGGGTCCAGACTTTTTTTTGAGGGTTAAGACTTGGTTTTAGTGTTAGGGTTATAAGTAGATTAAGGTTAGGTCAGGGTAAAGGTTGGGGTAAGGGGCTAGGGAATGCATTATGTCAATGGAGTGTCCCCATGGAAATAGTGAACCAAGTTTGCGTGTGTTTGTATGCATACAAACACACACACTAAAACATACATATCAGCTGTCAGCTTTCTCCTGCTTGTACATACTTTTCCTTTGTGTTCAGTCCCACAGGCTCTCATGTGGAGTGGTGTAAACAGCTGATAGCAGCCACTATCTCCAGTCAGATCTCAGGACCAGTCCCACCTGACATAAACAGGGACAACAAGGTAACTAACAGCCACACCAACACACACTCACACTGCTGACAGTATTTCTCATCAGTTTGTATTTTGTACCTGATAGGCTCGAAGAAGACCAGATTTCATGGTAAGGACGGTAGAAATGACAACATGTATGCACGTGTGCTATATATACACTTCAATGTGTGGCTAGAGCTTTGCGTGTTAAGTGTATGTGAGTGGACTATATCACAACTATTGTCATTGTTGAGATAAGCTACTGCTGTAGAGTTTCTCTTTTGCTTCTGTCTGTTGGCAGCTTGCTTTTTACAGCCACAACTGTCCTCAACCAAAGCACATGTTGGGTTTAATGAAATCAAACTCTGTCTTCCAACCAGTTGATTGGTTTGCGAGTGAAAAAAAAACCATATCTGCATCCATATGTAGTAGTTAGAGGTTTAACATTATGTGTAATCATCCTGACTCCTCAGTATAGCACATTGAGTTCAACATTGTTTGGTTTGGTACACAAACAATAGCTGTTGAATTTGCTGAATGTAGCATGTATGAAACAAAAATTCAGATATTTTCCACCTGCACAGCTTTGACAGTGGAACAATCATTCTTTGTTGACTAAACCATCCAATCCGTTTAGGCTCTGGGTGTGAAGCTGCAAATGAGAAACCAGAGCTAGATGAGGTTCCCATGCCATTTAAATGTATTGTGGTTATGGTTTTCCTGCAAGTTACAGTGACATAGTTGGGTGGCGTTATGTCTCTGCAAACACAAACAATCACAAATGATAAACTATTTGCAAAAACATAAACCATAACCTTATTATAATGTTCCTTCACATGTGCATTGTGCCTGCTCTGCATACGACAAAATGAGCTGAACCTGAAATCACATACTCTGTCGTGACCTGTTGGGCTCAGGTCAAGCAGTTGAACTGAGCCTGGTAACAGCAGTTTTTAATTATAGTTCTAGATAAGAGAAATGAGGGAACAAAATGTAATCTAACTACAGCTAACATGACTCTGAAACAGGTGTCATAACCTCATGGCAGATGTAGCGATTGAATCCTAACAAAATAATTGTCATCATCATCTTACCAGTAAGTCTACATTAATACATACTAATTCAAATTAATGTAATATATGGAAGAACTCCCAGAATCATGGTTAAAGAGTCAGTTCACCCGAATCACAAGAAAGTACATATTCTCACTTAGTAGTATCTCTCCATTCAGATGTTCAGATGATTTTGTTTTATTTGTCCAGGTTAGGAGATCTGAGTTTTCTGCCTCCACCCAGATGGAGATTAATGGAATATATATATCTGTGCATTATCTGAAGTAACAGGTTCACTTTCAGTGAAATGACACATCCTGTAGCTATTGAATTTTAATAAATGTCATTTCAATGTTATGAGTACCACAGATGAAATTTCATTCACCTTCTAGATGATAAACTATCAGGGTGGAAGTTGTGTATGATCTTTGTTCCACTTCGCGCTACCATTTAGTTAGAGTTATGGAGCACTTCTGTGGAATGAAGTGATACATTATATAAAGCACTTTTCTGTTGCCTGTGTTTGAAATGCGCAATATATTTGCTTAGCTGTTCTGCGGCTCTCTTCTTATGCTGTAGTGTGTTTCAGTTGTTTTTTCTTAGATATTTGTGTCAGCATTGTTTCTGAAGTTGCAGTGCATTTTTCTTATTGCAGTTGCTTTGGGTTCTTGTACAGAATTTTTCAGACATTTCAAACATTTTCAGTTTCAGTGATAATATAATATAATAATAATATTGAAGAGAAAGATGTAAAAGTAACCTCCAGTTTGATATCAGAAAGCAAACATAATTGTTTTGATTTCATGTGAACTACATATTTTTATATATGTGTGTGTGTGCATGTCCTGTGTACTTGGTGTGTTCAACCTCCAGGTGTCCAAGAGGCTGAACCCCAGGGTAAGAGTTGTAGTCCTATCAGCTTGTATTTTGATAAATACTGTACACATATATAAACATACACACGTGTGTGTGCCCAGAACACAGTTTTCACCAAAGTGTTCCTTGGTTCAAGGCTAAAAGTGCCTTCTAATTATTACTGTATTGTCCTGACAGGAATGTCAGTTTTTTGGCTAATCCAGTCTTTCCTTTGATTTTTTAAACAATATTAGAATGCACAGGCTATTTCATGCAAATTAAACAGGATGCAGTTGTGTGCCTGAGGTGTGTGAAAGTGACTGTAGCCAGGTTAGTTTTGTCAGTGATGTCTGAGGGTGGAGATTAACCTTGCTTCCTGTACAATCCATCAGTACTTCCCCCATCAGAGCCACTGTAGACCGGACACAGTCAGCCTTCATCTGTGCCTATTACAGCTCAGAATGCTTCATTCTTCTTTCTTCCTTTTCCTATACCTTTCTTCAGGCTGTTTTGTTGTTCTTTACCCCCACACACTTTGTCTCTCTTTCACAGAGGCTGTATTGGCATGACCATATGAGTATGAGTATGAGATTAGCACTTTTTAATTTTTATTCATTCTTGTTTCCCTCAAGATGAATTATTATAGCTTTGTTATGATCTGACATTTCATCTAGGGCCATCGTCAGGTCAAGATTTTAATTTGTCCAATACTTGATGACTAAATACCTGCAACACTAGTGACATTCCCATCAGCGACAGCTGTATTTTGTGTTAAATGGTAATGAATAAAGTAGATTATCATGCTAATATGCTTTGCAAAGATGATGAACATGTAAAAATCTGCATCATCCAGCACCAGCATAGTTATTGTGATCATGACAATCATTACCATACCAGTTAGGATATAAAACAAACTTTGGCCATGAACTTTTATCCATCTGACAATCATCCTTTTCAGGGGGGAATCTTCAGTAATCATAAAAATGATTAAAAATCATTTCTGCAGATACTGACCTTATTAAATGAAGTAAGTATTGGACACAGCACATTGGACACAGATTCTTCCTCTTTTGGCTGCTCCCCATTGGGAGTTGCCACAGTTGTCATCAGTTCCCTGGCAGACCACATATATTTTCATGTCGGATGCCCTTCCTGACAGTTCTCCGGGCTTGGGACCGGCAATTAAGAATACACTGTCTTGTTCATCCCTAGTGTCTGGAGAGCAAACCAACCCACTAGTAGACAACCCACTCCACCTCCTGAGCCACAGCCCCACATTACATACACTTATTTTGTCATTATTGCACAAGTTTGTGTTTGCACAATAAGTCCAATTTATTCAGGTGCAGTGCTCTCTGGTCTAGCTTTAATTGGTATGTATTTTAATATATCTATATAGTCTGGAAGATAATGGAGGGACATTTTTTGGCTAAAATAAACAGACTTAACCATTTGTGCATTTACCGTATAATGTCTCTTTCTCTCTCTCTTTTTCTCTTTCTCTCACTTTCGCCATACTGGCTCTCCCATGCAGCAAGATTCACAAGATGAAGGGCTTTGTTACCATGGAGAAAGTGATTCTGAGCATCCCTTGGCAAGTCTCTCTCTGTCCTTTCTCCTGTTTACTTTCTCCTCACTGCATCCTGGTCTGCATGCCTCATTTGCTCCTCTTGTCCTTCTGCCTCAGCTTCCTGTAGTGCTGTTGTCCCAAGGAATGACAGCAAATAACACATGTAATACACAAATTTTGAGTGTGAAAAGTATGTTTTTACAGGACAGGGAGGGTCTAATGAAAGGTCCTGTTGACTTGCATTATTTAAGGAAAATGTAGGATCCAATGTTTTTGAAGCATGACTCCTATTAGGGACTAAAAGTCAAGCTATCAGTCTCTGTTGTATCAATTTTGACCCTTATCTTTTTAATCTGTCTCTCACAAGTACCTCAGCATTGTACTAAAACACTGGATTACTGGTCTAAATTTTATGCACGATCCCTCATTTACTTTGTTTTATGTACTTGACTATTTAGTACTTTCTTCCTGTGAAGCAAGTTCATTTATTTAGTGACTTTTACAAAGTGCTTACTTAAGATTATTTTATGTAGCATAATTTCTAGTGTGGCTATAATATTTTAAAATGCAGTCAGCATTTGTATTTATATATAATATTTAATATTTGTTATGAATTTATCATATAGTAAAACAATATAGAATCAGAAAGCCACACACTCATATTATACTCATACTTTATGTCAACTAATAAAAATCAACAATGGCAAATTGCCTTCATTAGGATAAAATACACCTGCCACTGGCTGGTATTTAAACCATCTGGGCAGATGTTATAAATCAGAGCAATCACCTCAAAAGGAATAGGAAGCAGGCATAAGAAATCAAAATAGAAAACATTGCATTTATATAGGAAAATTAATAATAATATATAATAAATAATAATAAAACACACATGTATTTTTGCAATTCAATGTCAAATAAAGGAAGCAAAATAAAACAATTATAATAATTATAGTTATAATAATTTGTCTATAATAATTAATAAGAATAATTCCAAATTCTAAAAAAATAAGATAATATGTAAGACAAATAATATTTGCATAGAAAAACCTGTTTGGACGCACCTTCTCATTCAATGTTTTTTCTTTATTTTTATTATATTCTACATTGTGTATTCTACAATTCTACAATTTCATTTAGCAGACACTTTTATTCAAAGCGACATACATTCACATACCAATGGAGCAGCCATCGGGGGCAATTTGGGATTCAGTATCTTGCCCAAGGACGCTTCTGCACATGGACTGCCGGGGCCAGGGATCGAGCCACCAGCCTTCTAGTTGGTGGACAACCACTCTACCTCCTGAGCTACAGCCGCACCCCGCTATATTAATTTTGAAGACATCAAAATTATGAAGGAACACATTTAGAATTATGTAGTAAACAAAAAAATGTTAAGCAAACCAGAATATGTTTTATATTTTAGATTCTTCAAAGTAGCCACCTTTTGCTGATGATGACAGCTTTGCACACTCACACAGCTTCATGAGGTCATCACCTAGTATAGTTTTCAGTTAACAGGTATGCTTTGTCCGGAGTTAATTAACTTCTGAATGTGTTTCAGACCATCAGTTGTGTTGTGCAGAGGTAGGGTTGGTACACAGTTCTATACAGTGAATTGTCCTATTTGACCACTGTTTTAATCAATATTATGGCAAGAACCACTCAACTAAGTAAAGAGAAAGGTCAGTCCATCATTACTTTAAGACTTGAAGGTCAGTCCAGAAAATTTCAAGAACTTTAAATGTATCCTCAAGTGCAGTCACGAAAACACTGTAATGAAACTGGCTGTCATGAAGACCGCCCCAGGAAAGGAAGACCAAAAGTTACCTCTGCATTAGAGTTACCAGCCTCAGAAACTGCAAATTAACACCACCTCAGATTAGAACCCACATAAATTTTTCACAGAATTCAAGTAGCAGACACATGTCAACATCAGCTGTTCAGAGGAGACTGTGTGAATCAGGCCTTCATGGTCAAACTGCTGCAAAGAAACCACGACTGAGGAAGAACAACAAGGCCGAGAAACACAAGGAATGGACATTAGACCAGGGGAAATCTGTACTTTGGTCTGATGAGTCCAAATTTAAGATTTTTTTTTAGTTACACCTGCCATGTTTTTGTGAAACGGAGAAACGGTGAGAGGATGTTTTCTACATGTGTGGTTCCCACCGTGAAGCATGGAGGAGCAGGTGTGATGGTGTGAGGATGCTGGTGACACTGTTGGTCATTTATTCAAAAGGCACACTTAACCAGCATGGCTGCCACAGCATTCTGCAGCAACATGCCATCCCAACTAGTTTGTGCTTAGTGGGACCATCATTTTTCAACAAGACAATGACCCCAAACAAACCTGCAGGCCATGTAAGGACTATTTGACTTTGGCTAGAAGGAGAGTGATGGAGTGCTGTGTCAGATGACTTGTCCTCCACAATCACCCGACCTAAACCCAATTGAGATGGTTTGGGATGAGTTGGACCACAGAGTGAAGGAAAAGCAGCCAACAAGTGCTCAAAGCTGTCATCAAGACAAAAAGGTGACTACTTTGAAGGATATAAAATAAGAAACCTATTCTAGTTTTGTTTACTGCATAATTCCATATGTGTTCCTTCATAGTTTTGATTTCTTCGATATTAATCTACATTGTAGAAAATAATAAAAACCAACAAAAACCACTGAGTGAGAAGGTGTGTCCAAACTTTTGACTGGTACTGTAAATATAGTTTTTTAAACGTTTTAAAAGCCTGTTATCAAATGTTTTACCATTATCATCTGAGTCAATATACAGTATATACTGAAGGCAGAAGAGGCAAGTTCAGTGACTCGTCGTGACTGGAAACAAATGTGTCTTGACCAGTTCCTCGTAGAAATAACTGGGAAACGAAATCTGGTCTGACTGCCCAATATGGCCTCCTGATTTGGTTGCCCTGATTTATACCATCTGTCGTAGTTGGTATAAATATCAGTCATGTGTCTGCTGTATTTCATCCTGAAGAAGGCAGTTTACCAAAACACTGATCTTCATTACTTCAAATAATAATAATAGCATCAGAATTATCCGTGTGTAGCTTTCCCATTCTCTTGTTTTTTTATGTCTGCCTGCAAATTTCCCCACTGTGGGACGAATAAAGGTTTATCTTATCTTAAACCAGCACATCAGAATGAGAACAGGTGTGTGTTTTCCCTCAGTTTATTCCCCATGTTACAGTGCTGGACAGATTGTGAGTCTTAAATAATAGGGGTGTTAATTCACAATGAATCGCATCCTGTTACATCTCCAGTGTTTGAGTCCATCTGTGTGACTCATCAGACCTGAAAGGACATGGTATTTTTTTTTTCTATGACTGGTGCATGCTACTCTCTGGCATTATGAGTGTTTGTTCAGTTAGTTTGCAGCAGGTGTCTTTTTGCTGAAAATCACTGAAAACTTCACGATAAAGCACATTTTGACAGCCATTTATTTACTTTGCAGTGATGGTTGTTGTCTGTGTCTCAGTGAAACCTTTTCAGCAAGATGTTGAATGATACTCCATTAGGTGCCAGTGGTGTAGGTTGAGCTGGGTGTTGTAGTCCCACTGACTGGTCTATGTTCTGTTCAGAACCTTCCAGCTCTGAGATATGGAGCGCAAGTCAGAATGTTCCAGAACCAGGTTCCTCTGCTGCCAGGAGAGACCATCCAGACTACAGGTACATTTATCTAATCTGTTTGTCATCCCTGTGTATCCATCATGTGTATTGTGTAGTAGACAAAATCAGTAATTTCTTAAACTTGATATATTATTTAAAACATCACAGTGCATGTACATACAGTGTTCCTTACATGCCAATTAATCAATACTTTATCCTTGGTGTGTGTTGTGTTTGTTTGTGTGTGTTTGTGTTTGTGTGTGTGTGTGTGTGTGTGTGTGTGTGTGTGTGTGTGTGTGTGTGTGTATGTGTGTGTGCTGATGTTCAGTCAAGGATGTGATGTATATCTGTCCATTCAGTGGTCTGATTAATGGAAACCTGACCATCACAGACTACAAGCTCTACTTCACCAGTGTGGAAAGGGTACTTCAGATCTCATTTAGTATTTGCCCAGCAGTCCTTTAATACCTTAAATTTTACAATCACAGCACTATTGTTTCTATCAGTATGCATTTTTGTTTGTTTGTGTACATCCAGGAGTCTCCATTCCTTCTTGATGTGAACCTGGGAGCCATCAGCAGACTGGAGACCATCAGTGTTTTCAACCAGGGAGAGAGCACCAAAGGACTGGAGCTGGTCTGCAAGGTACCACACTCACACACACACACACACACACACACACACACACACACACACACGATAGATAGGGGATTTCTGACTGGTAACAGATAGATCTTCTAACTTATATTACTTCTTCTTCTTTGTAATTTTTTCAACTGCCAAAGATATTCCGTTTACAATATATTAATATTGAGAAAATAAGGACACCCTCACATTGGAGAAGGTGGAAGCAGAGAATCAACTAATCATTTCAGTAATAACTGTGATGAGTATGCAGTTTCTGTAGATACTCATGATTCTTCTAATGTTCTCCCTGCATCAGGACATGAGAAGTCCCAGGTTTGCTTATAAGACAGAGGAAAACCATCCGGATGTGGTGGAGGTGCTGGCCAAACATGCCTTCCCCCTCTCTCACAACCTGGTCAGTCTCATTGAAATGTGTTCATTAATGTTGGCTAGATGTGATGAGTTTGTGTACTTTATGCTGTACTGCAAGACCGCTATACATTTTATTGTATTTTTTTATTGTGTGACTAATAGAGAATGAATGAACTCTAAACAAAGTTTTTGGATGACAAGATAGGCTTGTTATTTCAGTTGAAATTTCATAATGTACTATATACTTGCACAATTGAAAGTTCCCAATTGAAACTGAAGGTCCCCCAAATAACCCAGTAGAGTTGTAGGAACCACTGAAGCAACATTTCACTACTTTGGTGGCACAGAGGAAAAATACTAAACTACCACCACACAGACCCAGCATAAGTTTGGCTGGCAGTCCACAACAAAACACAATTGGCAGTATTCTCTTGTGGGAAGCCGGTGGTGGATCAAGCCATTGTCACTGTTATCTTATTCTATTTTTGGTCAGAAAAAATAAACAGTTTGGGTTCTGGGAGGTTATGATGGGATTGTGTAGTACACAACTGATCAGTTATTTGAAATAACTAAATTACCTGATAATAAAAAAAATCATCACATAAAAAGCAGCGGTACACATTTACACGTGTACACGTTTTTCTAGTTTTTAATATCCTTTTTGTTGTGTTAAATATGATGTATTTATAAAAGAAAAGGTATTCCATAAGACACTTGTTTTCACTTCCATAAAGTTAACTACAGCCTGTTAACTGCATGTAAATGCTTGAGCCATCACATGGTGACTGCATACTAACATTCATTATGTGACATCATCTGGCAGGCCCTGTTTGCCTTCCTGTACAAGGAGCAGTTTCCTGTGGATGGCTGGAAAGTATACGACCCAACAGCGGAGTACAGACGTCAGGTAACTGCACACTAGGTGTGACACTAACATCTCTCACAACACATATGGAGTCTGATAGAGTTGAGAAAACATCACTCTATATAATGGAATTATTAAACCATTGGTTGCTCTTACAGTTTTTCTCCATTGGTTTGGCTCATTTCTTGAAACAGAAATTACATTCTCAAAACTCTAAGATCATTTGGCAAAACAGTCTTACAGTTCAGCACAACACCATGGTTCACCTGCAAAAGCTCATATCTCCCCCAAAACTGTTCACTCATGCTTCAAAACTAAATTCCTTTCCCATATAAATAGTCAGTGCCCCCAAAATGCATCGTCCCTTTGGCATTGTGTAGCACTGCAAATGTTGAGATGTTTTGTAACTATGGCAGAGGGCCATTGAAATATCCCTCATGTCCAGCTCTCAGTCTTAGCCCAGTCCTTCATTGACAATGGTTTCTGTACTAGTTTTTTGGTCTAGCTAATAGAATACAATTGTGTATAAAACTGAAAAAAAAACAGGATGTTACGGTAAGAGTAGCCTCCAAGGTTTGACATCACACATTGCACTCATACTGCCAAGGAAATTGTAACCATTATTATTCACACACATAAAGTAACTTCCACACATCAGAGTAAAAAGAAAAAGTATACAGCATAATAATATAACACAGAAACAAGGAAAATGATATGTAGCCTACAGCGCTGTGAATAAAGCTGGAGTTTCACAACTAACACTTCTTCACTGGTCGCTGTCCTCACCCTCCCTATTCATGGTATTATGTTCTTGACTAATTTTGACAATTGAACAGACTCTTGTGCATGTGATGACTTATACAATGAACTGATGCTGACATGTTTTGGAGAGAACGACCATTAGACTGAGAATCAACAATCAGTTTAGATCAACAAGATCTAGTCACTTGGAAATTGTGCTAACTGTAGGCTACCTGTACTTAATCATTTGCAAAGATGTACTGAGACATTGAGACATGTACCAAGACATTTGCAATTTGATGAAATGAATGAGAAATTCAGTTGTGTTGTGAACAATTGCCGAGTGGTTTGGAGGTTTGTCCATGTTATTTTGAGAATGTAATTTCTGTTTCAAGAAATGAGCCAAACCAATGGAGAAAAACTGTAATACCATGATATAATGTTTTTATGAGTCGAGGAGAATCCATACTGTTTATACTATACTCTATACTACTGTAGGTTTATAAAAACACACTTCATTAATTCATCAGTAAACCAACAGAGTCATGTCAAACTCACTTCTTTTCTGCTCTCACTTTCTCTTTTAATGCAAATACTGTTGTTAGGTAACCATCAGTGAAACTCAACACATCGTTTTCACATTAAAGCTTATGCCCCATGAGCAGCTGGAAGAATAATAGCTGCACAATAGAAGCAACTGGAAATAATTAATGAAAGAAATCAGTATTTTTGTTGGAGAACAGAAACTCAAAGCAGCAGAGTGGTGATTATGACATTAGTCTGCTGATTAGTATAGATTTATCGAGACAACCTGAAACAGGTAAATCAAAATAAAATAAAGGCACTTGTCAGTAATTGATTGGGGCAAAGAGTATCTGAAAAATTGAACAAATCACATTATTGCATAATAGCAAATAGCAATATTTTTCCACAATCTTCTAACGGGTTCTTTCATGTGGTTGCATGTGTTTTGTCAGGGCCTCCCTAATGAGAGCTGGACCATCAGTAAGATGAACAGCACCTATGAGCTGTGCGACACCTATCCCTCCATCCTGGTCATCCCCACCAACATCACAGATGAAGACATCAAACGGGTGGCTGTGTTTAGAGCCAAGCACCGCATACCGGTCAGTCTGAAAAGCACATATTGAGGAGAGACAGACAGTTTGATGCTCAGATTAACAGTTGAATCTGGACCATGGACAAGACAGTCTCTCAGACCTATTCAGTATGATCCTTATTCTTGGAAAACATCATACTCCCAGACAGACATGGAGAACAACTTCAAAACTGAATGGAACCTGTCCAGCATTGTACAGTGAAAACACTGAAGTACACAAAGTAGTGACATGTATAGGACATGACATATATATGCAGCAACTTAGATTGGCTGAGGCATGGTGATAAACTGATATGAAACTGAATTGAATTATAATTTGCAGAGCAAAGGTCAGGTCATTTAGTATTGTACTAGTCTTATTTGTTTACCCCCAAATAAGTATATCAACACTTGTCAGCACCCTGTATGTGTTGGCAGCTTTGTTGTATATTAAACATGTTCATCCTCTCTCTGCTATGAAACTGTATCTTAATCTGTACATGTGTATTCAGATTTGTGAATATGTACAAGATGGCTCACTTGTGAGTCTTCTGGGAGTCCTCCTGGTCCTGAACTGGTCCTTCTCTTCCTACAGGTCTTGTCCTGGATTCACCCAGAGTCTCAGGCCACCATCGTACGGTGCAGCCAGCCATTAGTTGGGCCTTCAGACCGTCGCTGTAAAGAGGATGAACGCTTTCTTCAAATCATCATGGATGCCAACGCCCAGTCCCACAAGCTCACCATCTTCGATGCCCGGCAGAGTAGTGTAGCAGTCACCAACAAGGTACGACACAGACATGCTGAAACAGAAAGAGACACCTATTTTTCCTGTCTCTCCCTCTCTCTTCACCTTCATTTTACACTATGACTGATTTTGCTCTTTTTCTCTTTTCAATTCTTCCGCTCCTACTTCCTGCACCTCTAATGCCTCCAACACATGCAGGCAAAGGATGGAGGGTATGAAAGTGAGAGTTTCTACCAAAACGTGGAGCTGAACTTCCTGGAAATCCCCAACATCCATGTGATGAGAGAGTCTCTGAGAAAGATGAAGGACGTGGTTTATCCCACCATAGATGAAGCTCACTGGCACTCTGCTATTGACCAGACACACTGGCTGGAGTACCTACGGGTAAATCACACACACAAAAACACACAATAAAGAACATAGTTGTTTCTTCATCACCAAAGAAAACTCCAAAAACCATTAACTACAAATTTATATCATTAATACACTACTCACAAAAAGTTAGGGATATTTGGCTTTCGAGTGAAATTTATGGAAAATGTAAAAATGTTCACACACAGTGATATTATATCATGAAAGTAGGGCATTTAAGTAGAGGCATGCACTGGTGATTTCCTCATCTCAAATAATTTATTGAAACTAAAGCCAACAACAATGGTGGGTATACCACAACAAAAAATGTCAATGTCTCCATAACTTGTCATGAGCCCTTGAGCATCAATTACAGCTTGACAACGACGTCTCATGCTGTTCACAAACCAACTTATTGTCTGCTGCTGATGACACTCGGTGACACTCTAAGCTCAGTGGCCACTTTCGTCTGAGAACATCCTGTTTGAAGCCTCGCAATGGCGAGGTACTGTTGATTTATTGTTAGGTGCAGTCTTGGTCTCATGATGTCAAAATGTGAACAGCATGATGAGGAGGACTGTTTAAATACCAATTCTAATTGAACCAGGAAATTTATTGGTCGATTCATGGATCAAATACCTGTTGTGAATTTTGCTGTTAAGCTCCTTGTTAAAGAACAACAACTTGTGCAAAAAGTACTGAAACATTCAACAGTTGGACATGTGCATTCAAAAGTTTACAGAAGGTCACATTAAGTTCGCCTGTAAAGGTTATAATGCATTTTAGGTTCATCCTGAAATTTCACCCAAAAGCCGAATATCCCTAACTTTTTGTGAGTAGTGTTTATTGTACTGACAATACACTTACATGTGTATGTGCTGTGTGTAGCTGTTATTGGCAGGAGCAGCAAAGATAGCCGATAAGCTAGAGTCTGGGAAGACGTCGGTGGTAGTTCACTGCAGTGATGGCTGGGACAGAACTGCTCAGCTCACCTCTCTGGCCATGCTGATGCTGGACAGTCACTACCGCACTCTCAGAGGATTCCAGGTCACAAACTACATCACATTATCAACTAGATATTGTAGTTCTGTACAGCAGAATAATGAACTGTATGTATGTGTTTTTGTTTGCAGGTTCTGGTGGAGAAGGAGTGGATTAGTTTTGGACATAAGTTTGCTGCTGTAAGGAACAGTCAGATTTATTCTGATGATTATACAGAGATTCTAATTATTGCTACTAATGAACTTCTTTGTTAAAAAACACAGTAACAGTTCTCTTACATTGTCCTTGATGATGAAAACTCAATCTACTATAACTAATGTAATTATTGTAACTAGTATTACTTTTATATTAGCCTTGCTGTCAGACCTTTATTCTTACACTGTGTAGTTATGTAAATGTCTAAAACAAGCTTTAGCAAGCTTTACTGATTTAAAACAAGAAACAACTCTCAAAACAGTACATGAGGAAACATGCAACAACAACCACATTTACTAACCACCCACACAGTTGGTCTGCACAACATAAAAATCCCAGTGCACAGTATAACAAAAAGCTTAAAAATTATAAAAACAGTTTTGGATACACCACTGAGTCAGTAAGAAAAAAATATGAAATTTACTAAAAGATACAAAAATGATCAATCAATTCAGTCAATTAAAAATTGTGTACAATGCACATGAACAGTTAGGAGGAGCTTATCAAGAAGTTTATAGAGAGCAGTGAGCAGAATGATGGTATGGAATGTTTTCCAACAAGATTTATATGCGCTCCTGAAGCCAAACAAAACCAGTTAGATGGATAAACATGTCATGCAAATATTAATGTCATATAAACATGTGATGCTTCACGTTTGAAATTTTCAAACCATTTGCAACAATTTGATAGAGAAGAGCTGAATAGAGAAGAAAGGCTTCCAAGTGCCGCAAAGAGCCACCATGAAGAGAATTTGAAGTTTTTTTATTTTCAGTGCTCAAAACATATTACCTGCATAAATGCCATGCCATATTACAGCCACACTTATGTGCTTCGAGTTGTCTTTAGGTTGAATGATGAATACACACATACAAAAACCCTGATGTGGAGAGTTCATTACTATCTCTTCTCCCTAAGTAAGTATTCTTTTCTGTGTTGTAGCGTGTGGGTCACGGTGATGAGAACCATGCTAACTCAGAGCGCTCGCCTCTTTTTGTCCAGTTCATCGACTGTGTTTGGCAGATGAGTCGACAGGTCAGTCTCTATCCTCATATTTAATCAAACTTGACCTAGGCTTCAAAATCTGAACAACTACTAAGACAAGACATGCCATTACCAGGCCTGAGTAAACAGAGATGATCATTTATTTTCATGGAGCAGCATGCTAAAAATACATGTAAACAATTCATGTGTATATGGGCTCAATTGTCGAGCTTTCAGAGCTGCCACTCTCCCCTCATTATCACTTCTGTTCCTCTGACTGCAGTTCCCAGCAGCCTTTGAGTTTAATGAGCTGTTCCTGATCACAGTGCTGGACCACCTCTACAGCTGTCTGTTTGGTACATTCCTCTATAACAGTGAACAGGAGAGGGCAGCCAAGGTTTGTACCGTTCTTTTGTTAACAAGAGCAATGGATCTGTAAGAGCCATGTCACATTAAACTCCTCTGTCCCATGTAGGAGGTGCAGACCAAGACGGTGTCCCTGTGGTCCTACATTAACAGGTAAGATACTTATGAGTGAGTGTAGTGAATGACTGGAGTGATTCTCTGACAATTTAATGCTGTCCCCTACCAGCCAGCCTGAGGACTTCACCAACCCCTTCTATGTGGACTATGAGCACCATGTTCTGTATCCGCTGGTTTCCTCCAGACACCTGGAGCTGTGGAGCAGCTACTACGCACGCTGGAACCCACGCATGAGACCACAGGTAATCTGCCTCTGTGATTGGTCATGGAGGATGGTGTAGAGCAGTGCTACTCAACAGGCAGCCCGAGGGCCGCATCCGGTCCGCAGGTGCTTATTTTGTGGCCCCCAACATGCCTGGTTATGAATGTATAATTATTTTTGCGAGGGCTATCGGACGGAGAAAAAACAAGACGGATTTGTAACACACAAGACATTACTCTGAAAACAAAACCTAAGCATTGTTATACAGATTCCGGGGTGCAACTCTCGCACTTTTGTCTCATTATCACGAGACGTCATGTGTCAAGGCGGCACAACATTATGCACCTTAACTACTGATGGCAACAAGGAAAAGGAAAGTGGATGATGAAAACAGGGTTTTTACCCTGCATGGGAAATGGAGTTTGTTTTTGTGGAGATACATGGAAAACCAATGTGTCTCATCTGTCAAAAAATTATTGCTGTGTCAAAGCAAGCGAATCTACAACAGCACCATGAACAGCTTCACCCGGAGTTCAAAGATGCCCATCCACCTGACAGCGATCTCAGGAGAAACAAAATCCAAACGTTGCTCGGTGGGTTTCAGGCCCAGCAGTCCATGTTATTGTTAAGTGTTGTTAAATATTCCATGATGCTTTGGAATGCATTAAAATGACTAGCAAGATAGCATATTAAACAGCAGTAGTAAATACAGTGAATAAAATGTTACAAATATATGTTCACACTAATGTCTGGCCCTTTGCCCCTGTTGTGGTTTAAATCTGGCCCTCCTGGCCTCTAAAGTTGACTACCCCTGGTATAGAGGTTTGGTAGAGTTAGTCTTCCCAGCAGGGAACTGTGGAACTTCCCAGTCTGAACCGGAAGAACCAGTCTGACTATTTAAAGTAGCACCAACTAACTGACTGCATTTAAAACAGGAAGTCAGTCTGATCAATAAAACAATTCAACAGCCAAAGATGCTAACCATTAGTACATCACAATTTGGAGACATGGAAATGTTACCAACAGAATCAACTCCATTCCATGTCCATCAATTCAACTCCACATCCTTTATTAGTCCCACAGTGGGGAAATCTGCAACATTTCATTGCCTTGACTTAAGATACTATCTGTTTCAGAGCTCATCAAAAAGCTATTTAGGGCCACTGTTGAGGAAAAAAAACTCATATTATGATTTTCTCATCAAATTGCAAATTTATCCTTTGATGACTTTCGTATTAAATTTTCTCATAAAATTATGGCTTTACTCATGTCATTTTTGTTATAAAATTACAACTTTAGTCATATTTTGCCTTTATATGGATAAAGATCTGGGCATGTAAAAATTAAATCTTTGTCTCATAATATTGATTTCTTGTAAAATTGTTATTGTAAAACAATGACTTGAATCACATGTTATGCATAAACTGTATATACAGGCATGAAATGCTTTTTTCCTCATATTTCAACTCATATTATTCTTTTATTTGTAAAATTATTTTTAAACTTACAGTTGTTTTAATTATTGGCTAATCTGCAGATTATTTTTGCCATCATTCTTTCAATCATTTGGTTCATAATATGTCAGAAAATAGTAAAAAATGTCCATTACAATTTCCAAAATTATAAGACTTTTCCATTTTTTTCAAAGGAAAATGCATTTTTGCTGTAAAAACAAAAGCCTTTAGATTGTGTGATGTGTGTTTTAGGTGCCGGTGCACCAGACCCTGAAGGAGCTGCTGATCCTCAGAGCAGAGCTCCAGAGGAGGGTGGAGGAGCTGCAGAGAGAGGCCTCCACCCACTCACTGTCTTCGTCCTCTGAACACACATCCTCCCCCACACACAACACAGGAACTCCACTGCACACTGCTGTCTGACACACACACACACCAGAAACAACCCCTACATATTTCTGTCTGCCACAGTGTAATGCATGTTTTAGCCTAATTACTACAAATAGTGAGGATAACAGTGTTTACAGTTTGAGGGAGGCTTTACAAAGAGATTCTTAATTTTATATTAACATTCCCAAATATATTTGTAGCAAAGTAAAATCTCCTCAAGATGCGTGTGAAGCTAAAAAAAAAAAGTATTTAAAGAAAGTATTAAAAACTAAGCCGAAACATCATTGAGCTTAAATGTTAAGGATTCAATTTGTGGGGTCACAATCCCACTCAGACTTGATTCTCAGTCCCATAATGTTTCCAACAGTTTTTCTGCAGTGTTTTTATTTTTGTATAAAGAATTGCTACTATTTGTCTCAGGGCTGTTACTCACATGACTGCAGAAGGCTGTAGTGACATGTTACAAATGACCTGTGGTGTTTAAATAAAATCACTGCATGCTCTCTAACGTTTTCTCTTTGTTACTTTGTCAGTTGTCAGTAACTTGTGTGGGAAAAAATTTAAAGAAAAAAAATAGGAATCACAGTGGACAGTAGCTTTTTACCTCTTCATTACCTGTACACTGCCTCTCTGTACATGTTTTCCTTTATTTGTACAAAAAAAGTTGGGTTTTTTTTTCATTTTGTTTTCCCAAAGTGGCATTTTCTGTTCTTCTGTCTATGCCAGCCGCTTCATACTTTGCTGTGGTAACATCACTTTAATTTTTCAGGGTTAATCGGGGTTTCTCACAAATTTACTAAAGGTCTGTGTATTTAGTGCTGGTCCCGAAAGAGTGCGTAAATATCTTAACCGAAAGAAGCAAGTTCAAGTCATGTTAAAACCATGTTTAAACAAACATGAGAAACATCCTGCGATTGAACAGTTCTGTCATTTTTCATAGAGCCTGACAATTACTGAATTTTTGAGGCTGATATTGCTCGTCAAATAATCATATATTGCCATATCTGATTTTTACATAAAACAAATATTTCTGATAAGGTGCCTAATAACAAGAAATTGCTTTACAGAAACGTCAAAGATATGTTAGAGGTTAGAAACAGTGTTGTTGTTGGCCAACATATACACTGATACTTATACGTCTTTGATAAGCTATATTTGGCTTAAATAATCGCTGTAGTGTATAGGCCATGTTTATTGGCCCCAAAACTGTCTTTCAGTGCAAACACTTGCAGAAGCTTTCATGTGTTACCATTATAATCGAGTTACAGAGCTAAGCATCTGATACTCAAGGGGAAAAAATGGATCTCATGTTAATATGATAGTTATCAGTTGAAGTTGATGTAGAACGGACAAGGCCAAAGAGTAGAACGATAACTGGTTGCAGAAGACCTGAATGGATCCATGGATATATGGATATCAGATTTAGATTGAATAGATTTTTGATCATTAGACACAAGCCTGGATTTTTCAGCAAGCTTGGGCAGCTAATTCAGTTCGCTGGACCATGACCAGGACTTTTTAAATTGAACCACATTCAATCACATAAGTCATTCTCAGATAAAAGTGACTTTCATTATGTGCATCAATAAAACAATGTTAATATTATGATTTGAGAGGGGATATTTAAAAGATTGAGAAATCTTCATATTAGATATTTTGTGATCAGCAGTCAGCAGCCAGTAATGTGAGTGCTGATTATCCTTTCAACTCTCCTCATGTTGCTTTTATTCAGTTATTTACAGTAAATTCATATCAGATAAACAAATCAATCCACTGTGTTCAAAGAACCAAAATAGCTGGATAAGAAATTAACAGAATAATAAGTATAATATAATAAGTTAACGTCATGTCAGCCTGGATTAGTTAAGCCTTATTTTTGTGTGTTGCAGTGTATATTTACTCTTTATTTATTTTTATTTATTATTTTTTCTAATGCAACATAACCTATAAATCAGACTGTCTACTTGTGATATGTGCTCATGTAAACATTGTCTTTTTTATGTAAGTAATGTGTTGGTCTAATTATATGGAAAACCCCCAAACCCAATGAGCCATAATCACTTCTGACATTCCATTTTGAAAATTAAAAAAAATAAGAATTCAAAACTCAAGTCTCTTGCTTGTCTTTTTAAATGACTTCTTTTATTGGTTCATATTAGTAACAAGTACCTGTAACATATTGCCAGAGAATTAAAGTGGAGAGAAACTGTTCACTATTACACTTCAAGCAATGGAGACTGTCCAAAATTCAGTTGTCAGAAAGACACAGAGTTCAACACTCGTAAGCTACAAGTAACTGTGGATACATTATGTAGAGAAAAGCATGCATCAAAGAGTATATGTATGACAACAGTATACTGGATAGGTGTGTATGTGTTGACAGGTAGCCTTGCAAAGCCGGCCCTCAGATATTAAATCATTCATCGCTTTGCTGGGCTCTCATCAATTTTTTACTTCCCAAACTAGGAACAAGATGTGACTCTTATAATTTCACCAGAATTGGTTCCTGAATCAAAAAGTGAGGTTGCAGGACTTTGGCTGGCTTAGCATGACACAGTGACAGGCACTAGAGTGTAGTGCAGGGAGAGGACAGTCAGAGTGGCAGCGTGTTTGGAGAAGTCAGTGTCACGTGACTGCATCCACACAAGCTATCTTCACTGTAGAACAAGTCCGGCACAGCTGTCATATAATGCAATGCAAATATTGTACAGAGTTTGGAGACACTTTACAAAGCGAGCTAACAGTATAATCCAGGCTTATTATTATCAGTTAGCCCGGTTTACAATGATTCAATTTGTGTTACAGTAGCCCATATTTTTTGTTCTTATTCAGGCTGTCACTTATGATTTGTATGTATTCCATTATTTGCATTATTTGTAAATGCACTGTCTGACCCTGCTGCTGCCCCACTCACTCAGTGGGACAGTAGAGGTACTTTGAAGGAGCATAACCACCTTGCTTGGTTTGCATTTGATGAATTCAAATGAAATTTGTTAAAGTTGAAATATGACAGCTCTAATGCCTAGTGCCATGTTCTGGAATACATCAATTTGGAGTGCTCCCGGAAGCAAGCTTTTATGTGCTTTCAAAGTCTGAGACTATGGTCCTCCCCTCAGACAAAGCTTGCAACCATAAGTGTTTTCCCAGACATCTGTGTAACATTCATACTCAAGGCCTGATTCAAACCTTTCCCCTCATGATTATTTCAAAACCATTTTCTTACAAACAGACAATTCAATCCAATACATAAAGGCAAAGTCAATCTCAATCAATGCTACATCTTTGGTAAATTTGTACTTTTGCTACATGCCCAAGGGTTTTTTTGCGAGTTAGTCAATACATTCAGTAAACAGAAAGGTTTATTATTTTGTGTTTCATTTGTGTGAAGTTCAGCCCTCAGCAGCTCGTGCTTGACAAAACACCCCCACCTTTCAGCCCTCTGGGTGCTGTAACCATTCCCCCCTCCCACTCTTCCAAGATAACCACTCAAAGGAACTGAGAGCTCTCGGTGTTTCTCTAACTCAGGTGTAGCTACAGGGTGATGACTACTGTGGCGATCCCTGTGGGACTGTGCAGGCTATATGGCAAAGAGAAAAGCACCATTTGAATCACAGCTGACAGGGAAGAGAGGTTATCCATGCATGACTCTCACAAGGTGAGCAGATCAGTTAAACAGTTTGTTAGTCCAACCTTTCATTAGCATCCGCAGGCCCTGAACACCAAGACATTAGTCAAGTCCAAAAAGCAGCTCAAAACCATGTTAAGAAATATAAAAGCGCCCCAAAACCTGAGATTACTTTGATGTTAGCAGTTAGTTGTGGCTGACGAGATTACAAACTAATCAGTCTCCATTATCAATGAGATGAGGATATTTCAGCACTGACAACTGATCTCTCCAGGTCTGGTTGCACAAAGATCTGTCTAGTTTAGTCAGACTGTCTACTGAGTTAGGGCTCTCAAGTATCTCAACCAAGTGTTGCTTTCCAAAACACCAAAAAAAAAAGTCCAAAAACACAGTACTACTTTGGACATCTGCATCCACAGATCTATTCTACACATGTGCAGCCAGCACGCTTGTAGGATACGGTGCTAAAAAATGCTCTAAACTCTAAACTTTAAAAGTTTAGAGTAGCAAGTATTTGTTCTATGTAAAGAGCAGAGCACGGGTTGCCTCCATGGTTTAGGGATTATGATGCCAAACATAGATGGTGAGACCCTTTCCTGTGTCTCTCTAACCTTTGCTATCTAATAAAGGCATTAAATGCCAGGGGGGTCTTTCCCAGTGCAGCTTGCTGGCCCCTTGATGAGAAGTGGGGCATGAAGAAAGAGGGACAGACGTGTCTGTTGAACCCTTTGAATTTGTATTGTAATGTAGTTCTGCTGTTGCCAGACTCATCACTAAATATAAAATGTTTTTGTGATGGTTAAATTCTTCTAGAGAGCACAGGTTTTCTACTGAAAACAGACAAACCCACTGTCTACCTGTAGTTTATTTGCCATTGAGAAGAGCCTATCTTTGCGCAACAAGCCTCTTATCACAGTGTTGTATGAAGAAGACTGACTAGAAGCTGAGTGTTTAAGGACTTTTAGAGAAGGAAAGACACAAAGGGATTTTGGGTAGTGGCTGCTTTTCCAAGGCAAAAAGGAGGAGACCAGGGTATGGTACTCATGAAGGACTGAGTTGCATCCTGTCAGATATATACCACACTCATTTTATAGGCCACCAATAGTATTTATAAGTCATACAACACAGGCTCCTTCTGTACCTGAAATGAAATGTTGTGATTACAGAGTTTAAACTCATTCAGACCAAGAGCCAAAATCCAAAATCTTTCACTCGTTCACTTCTGTGTAGGTACAGACTCTTCTATCAGACACTATTCGGGTCATTAACAATGCAATGCATGTTAATTGTTGGTTACCAATTATTGTTTAAACCATGTGCGTTCATGTGTGTCATTTACCTTCTTTGTTCTTAACATCAAAAAAATATGATGGCTACGTGGTTGGTGTGTTTAAAGGACGAATTAGCTGGCTCGCAGGCACCACAGAGCAACGTGGATGGGTCCAAGCACTGGCTGAAATCACATATGTGTGGAGATTTATGGAAGAACGCATGGCAGTGTAAAGACCAGCACAAAAACCATGCAAAGGGCCCAAGTCATAACTGTGACTGGGAAACAGGCAAACGCTTTTCCAAAAGCTCAGAAATATCCAATTGGAAAATTCAGAAGTGGCTGACAAAGCAAACCAACAGCCTTTTGTCAGCCAGTCTGTCATTCAAGGTAAACAAACATGAATGTAGTCTTGAGTGCTATATGCACACTATATTTTAACCCTGACAAAACCATCTGCAGTCACACAATTGTCTTTTGTTGTCTGATGAAGTGACCATTCTATCACACATGATGTGAACGTGGCATTATTCACTGTTTTATGTTACATTGTGGGGTAATTTCAGTCCACTCCATAGGGTTAAGTAAGTCTCACTTTAAGCACTGCTATGAAATGACAGACTAAATATCAGACAGTTTAGAAAACAGTGAATGATTTCAGATGTGGCTCAAGTCTCCCAATAAAAGCTTTCTAATGCAGGAACATACAAGACTCCAGGAGTAATTAGGAAAACAACAATCTGTTGGCAGTACACAACAAGCTCGCTCACCAGGAAGCAGTAACTATCTACAAAAAGTTAGGCTAAGCTATTAGGAAAAGTCAAGTACAAAGTGTAAAAAGAGAAGGCGAAGAGTGTAAATGCACACACACACACACTAAAGACTATAGTTTAATATGAAGCACAATTATGCTCTTACACACTGCTAATAGTAAAAACACAGACGTGCTCACAGTAATATGCACAACCATCACGACTTTCCAAAAGCACTCATTATAATACTATGCAAGATCCTAAAGCTAACTACTGCTGCCAAAATCTAAACAACTAATGCAGAGTTACATTTTTTAAATGCATATTATCTAACCCGGTATTGTCTTTGTGGCAGTGCCAACTCATGTGTAAGTAGGTTATGCGCTGCACATTCCTGCTACAGTTTCATGCTGATTCCAGTGATCGACAGCTGGTTGCAGTAATGCGCCAAGAAATATAACAATGTGCCAGCATAGCTAACATACAGAAATGTTAACAGCTAAATGGCTTTGTGAATGATTTTTGAGGAAGGAAATGCATTTAATATATTTGTTAGGCCTTAGGGATACAGACATTGTATTCTGTTAAGAAATACTATGAATATGCTAACGTTTCTTAACAAGAAAACTCCACAGGATACCTTCTTGTCTTTGTCTTTGTTTGTCCTTATCAATTTATGCTCGGAGCTTTCCAAAATGATTGGGCCAATAGCTGTCTGAATCTAAAATCTGTTTGGCATATGTATGAAACTATCATTACATCAACACACAAGCTAATCCCAGTAGAACTTCTCACAATGATGTAAATACAAAATGGCCATCATGGTATAAAGATGAACTCAGAATTCTTCTGCACACACTGGCACCTCAATTCAAACACAATAAAACATAGCACAAGCAATATTAGCTTAGCGTATGTAGCAACTACATCCTCAACAAAAGTCACACTTCACACATTTTCTGCCTGTCCACGAGCCTTTCTCCAGAGGTGCTGAAGTTTCCTCCCTTTCAAATAGTTACCACTGAAGAGCACATGCTGTATGTTTTTAACTGCAGTGGAATTGATTAGGCTGGCATCAAGTGTGGTGAGTCCATTTTGACATTTAGTTTTTGGCTACGGTCCCTGAACTCTAAGAATTACAGGGCTTAACTTAAATCTAACTTTTCTGTTTAACTTCATTTGTTTTTTTTCTTAAACTAATCTTTCAGCTTTTCCTTGTCAACCACTCGGTCTTTTATTAAAAAGCTGATGGATGGTTCATAACACTTGCTCTCATTAGAATTATTTCACCACATCGAAAAACCAAGCATCTCTAGGCTTCATTCATGAGGCATTGTCAGTAAAGGCTAGTTGAAAAAACAGAATGTAGTTTTCTAAATATTAGACTATTTACACTATAAAAAGTAGGCAGAAATGTTGACGCCTAAATTTTCCCCATTGCAAAAGATCCAAATCTGAAAAAGGCAACTTTGTACATTAAGATAGACAACATGAGGAGGTTGGAGCAGTGGTGTAAAGGTGCAGATGGAGCAGCATGTGATAACTAATGACGTAACTGTCAAATGATGTTAACAGTAGTTACCTACATTAACTCAGTATGAGTACTCTATGAGTATATATGTGTAAAATGTAATTAAACCAGGAGGAAATGTCAATGACTCCCGATTATTAATGTAACAAATACCATATTTATATTTATGACCTCAAAATTATGACCTCAAAATGATAATATAGTGAACTGAAAATGTTATAAATAAATTAAAAAAATCACATTTTGTAGGAATAAAAGAAATTCACATTGTTGATCAGTATCATATGATGTAACTTCACATCTATAAGTACATGACAAATAATCTGTTATGTGCCCAAAAAAGGGAAAGAAAAAAGAGAAAGAGAGAACACAGGGCATGTCTCATGTCACAGCGCTCCCTTGTTCACTTGAAGCTCAGCTCCTCAAGAAATTCCCCAATTCTCTGTACAGAGCAATAAGAATCTTGGGCAGTATCAGGTTCTGATTTCGAGTTGTGTTGCACGACACTGACTCATGAGCGTCCCAAAATTCAATCGCTTAATTAATCTGCCTGAAATCCAATTCACCAAACAGTGACTAACTCCCTGTGAACTCAAAGCAGTTTGACACACACCCATATATGCTCAGGAGTTTCATTCTCCAACATATAATATGATTAACTGTTTTTTGAATATTTTTCCAATATTTCAACGTCACTGTGTGTCTGGAGCTCAGCAAATTACTACAACTAAAGCCCCTGCTCACGGCAGAGAAATCACAGGCTACATGCTGAAGGCTGGCTAACTGTAACTAACATTGTTAGTAGTGTTCAAACAGTAAACAATAAATTTCAACATACACAGAAATTTGGCAAGGTTTGATACACTGTCAACCATGTTTACAGCAGAGAATATAAGAAATCCGTGTTCACATTCATTATGGAAGGATTACAAATCCCAATCTCAAGGATCAACAAGGACATGCTACACAATAGATAGTCTATCCTGTAGCATGGCTGTGTGTGTGTGTGTGTGTGTGTGTGTGTGTGCGTCGGGAGGGTTGGGTGGTAGGTGTTTAGGAAAGAGTGTAGGTGGGTGAGCTTTGTGTATAGGTGTGTGTTTGTGTATTACACAGCATTCTCCTCAGTGGGAGGTTCAGCATTGGGTGGCTCCAGGAGAGTCTGTTGGACTGCAGAGGCAAAATTAAAAAAAATTAAAAACGGTGGTGGTTTATACACAGATCATCTCTATCTGCTATTACAAAAGACAGGCAACATTATACTGCATCTGCAGGTAGTGTGGGATAACTGTACCCTTTTCATTAAATTTTTATTTATAATACATATATAACCAAATTGTGAACAATCCTTTAAGTTATGTTCTGTTAGAAATGTAGTACACTAATACAAAATACATCAACAAAAATTAAGTATTCAGTTCAACACATTTAGCATTCAATCATGCCTGAGGGCAGCACTGGACAGGACTTTGTACATCATTCATTTACACTAGACAGGGCTGTCTTTTTTTCTACTATTTCGTTTGTATGTTAAGCTTAATAACAGCTCTGTTAACTGCATTCCTCTATTCTGCATTTCAGACACACACTCACTGTTGTCAAAAGAATTTCACTGTGACCACTTGAGAGCTGTTTGATGTTTCTCTCTCACCTATCACTATGATCTGAACAGGCATCCAAAACCCCTGTCACGTCTGCCACTAGAGTTATCAAGTGATCATAGCTTCAGCGGTTAAAAGGAAACAAGTGCCGTATTTTCCACAAGAGTATGTCATTTTATATCTGGGCTTCTACAATAATGGATGAGACCAGAAAAGAGTGCATGGTGAATGTGAGTGGAAAGCGGTAAAGATGTGGTTACCTTGTGGTTCTGTAGCCACCACAGCCTCAGGGTTCTCAGCCTTCACCATGTCAGTATTCAGGCTCTCTGTCACAACGCAACAACCCATTTAGTAAGCATTATTACAAATACTTAATACACAGCAAAAAAACCTGCTCTAACTAAAGTAATCAGTGACCTCAGACTAAATTCTGATGAAAACAAGGTCTCAGTTTGTGTCCTAAGTGCAGCATTTGATACACAGACTCTATAAAACACGGATGTAGTCTCCGTGACGTCATCCATAGATCCAAGCTCATTGTAGCTCGCAGCCATCTTGGCAGTGGGGACGTCACCTAACTCTGGTTAATCCAAATATGGACAAAGAGGTGGAGCGAGGGTGGAGCTGAATGAAACATGCTCACCCAGCTAGCCGGCTAACCTGATCTGGCTGGCTTCGGCACCGGTTACAGTACTTTAATAAGCCAGCGTAATGTTATATGTCAACATTTCAGCCACCAGCTAAAGAGACTAAAGCCATTTTTTGTACCAGGCTGTAAATATGTTTTCTTTTGCCATAAAGTTGGACATTTTAACATGGGGGTCAAATGTAATTGGCTCCCTTTTGGAACCTGCCCCTAGTGTTCATTCGAGGAACTGCAGCTTTTTGCACTTCCCTGTTGGCTTCATTTTTCAGCGCCGGAGGTTGCCGCTTGGTTTGATATGACTGACCATGATATATTAACCAGTTGTATCGAAAAGTTGGTTGGTTTTTCTAACTGACTGTTGAACTGGTTCAAAACATACATCAAAGTTTTACATCAGTCTTGGAAATCATGTGTCTGAGAAACATGACATCTGTTCATAGCTATGCGGATGACAGGGAACTCTCTGCTGAACCAAATAATGCTTCAGCAAAGGACTCCATTACTACGTGTCGAATGGCAATAAAAAAATGGATAGGCAATAATTTCTTAAAGTTAAATGAGAACAAAACTTAGATCCTTCTAGTTGACCCTAAAACAAGATGAGAAATGCTGTTAAATCATCTGGGGTAATTAACTCTGGAACCCCTGGATTAAATGCGAGGTTATAAGTCCCACATTAACAAGTCAGTTTTGCTGCTGCACTGGCTTACATAAGGTCCTCCTCCCTATGTACAGTCCTTAATGGGCTATATTGCTTTTTCCCTACTTGCATTAAAGAACCCTGCAATCAACTGCTACTGTTTTATTAGAGGTTCCCAGAAAGAAAGAAAATTATGGATGCAGCCTATGGAACACACTACCTACAGATATCAGGGAGTCAGCTTGTTAAATATTTTTTAAAAGAAACCTAAAAATGCATCTCTTCACTTCCTCACTAGCTATGACTTTCCTAATACAGGCCAGAAAGTCTCTTTTGCACTTTTCCTCGCACGGCTGCCTTTCTTTTAAAATGTTGTATTTTATTTACTATATTATGTATAATATATTCAGTGGGTTTAATTTTCCATCTGATGTTATGCATTCTCTGTATTTTCATGCTTATTTTTACCTCAATTTTTTTTTTTTTAATTCCTTTATTAGTCCCACAATGGGGAAATTTCCATTCAGGCTGCCACACCCTGGCCAGGAATTGAACCCAGATCTCAGCGATAAGAGCACTGAATCCTAACCACTTGACTACTACTACTACTAATAATAATAAAAATTATTATTATTATTAGAAGAAGAACAATCCCATATTCTGGTATGGAGAATAAAAACTATTTCTGAATGGTGTGTCGTGGTTTTAAATGGCTTTGTTAACTGCCCCACTTGCTGCTGCAACTTTATACTATAGGTTGTGTAGTCGGCCATTTCCCTTTCACTTCAAACTACAAGAACACCACTAACTCTGAAACATGCCTATTTCTCCATGTATGTATGAATAAAGAAAAAAAACGTCATATTTACATTTACAAAAAAGTTTCATTAATTTAAGGTTAATTAAGTTAAATATATTACTTGGCCACTTAAATTGATTTAGAAGTTATTGTAAGATGAGATTTATTTTTGTGAAGATATATTCAGTAGATTGTCTTATTTTTCATTTTATTACATTGAGTCCACATAATTTAATTAATTGTTACTATATTTAGGATTATTGTATTCTGCTGTTTAAGTTTCATTAGGAACTATATAATATGGCGCACTTTACGTTCAGGTGAGGCGAGTTATGATTAAGATGGGCGGAGTGATCTGTAAGAGGTGAGAGGTCATTTTGGTTGTGAGAGTTAAGTTGTCCTACGCTGGTTCGGACATTAAAGTGGATCAAGCTAACCTTCACGTCGTCCCCATGCTCTTGCTTTACCCACAGCCCTCCAATCGTTTAAGCAAGTAATATGTAAGGCAATAGTTTCAACCTCCAAAACCCTGTCTTACATTATGTTACAGCATCTGATGCCTCAGTGACTTCCTGTTTGAATAGCCGCTTTCGATTGGACAAAGCTATAGATGTTTCATAGCAACTGATTTACATATTACGATGGTCCTAACTTAACAGGGCATTCTTTGACACAGCATTCAAATGTAGAGCTACATTATTTTTTGGCCACTTTGGTGGTTTTGGTGATTATCTAATTTACACACCAGCAGACACACCACTAGCATTGATTTCAAGTCGTGTTTTTGTTTACATGCTGAATCTCCAAAACTCACACTCCTTCAAGCTCTGTTTTGGTTTCCACTTAGGAACTGAGGAACTAGTTTTAGTATTGTTATTTTACACTAGTGAGGACAATACCCAGAGGGATTGACTCTTCTAAAAGACATGACACATGATGTGACATAAAAGCCTTACGTTGTATACTGAAGCACAGCTTCTTCTTCTGGTAGGAGATGTAGCTGCTGATTGCACCCACCAGTGCCATGGCAACTGCACTAACAATCCCTGCAATGGTGCCCACCTCAGCAGTTGTCTCTGAAAACACACACACACACACACAGGCACAAGCACACACGAGCACACATGCACACACACACACACATGCACACACATACACAAACACACACACAGACACACACACAGGTCCCCACCGGGATAATAAAAACAAAAACACAGACATACAGTAAGGTCAGGCAGCCAAACAGAGAGATATGAATTTATGAACAAACACAACAGACAGAAAAAACCCACCACTGTTGTCATCATATTGGTTAATCTGATCATTGTCACCACTTGGACGTCCACCTGTGGAAACACAGAAACAGTCCATGTTCACAATTTTTTGTACTGTTATATGCATGTCTTGGTCTCTTCTGTAATGATAGGGTGAAATATTCTGTAGCCACCGATTTAAACAGGGATTTTCTATAAAGATGCAGACGTTACCTTTGCCTTTGTCAGGTTTGTAGGTATCATCTTTACTAACATCAATTAGATCACTGTCAGAAAATCCACCTGAAAGAGGAGAAAGAAACACTCACCATACTATGGTTGAAAAATTAAGTCACTAAAATCAGAAAATGTAACTTAAAGGAAGTTGCTTAAAGGCACGGGAAACTATAACTGTTGTTCTCTTCTTGCAAAGAAACAGGCGCTCATCTGCACCAAGTAGCTCATCTGGTAGAGGGTGGACCATGTCCAAGGCCGAGTTCTAACTGTAGTGGCCTGGGTTCAATTCCAGCTCAGGCTCTTTACTGCATGTCATCCTTGCACTTCCTGCCTCTCTATAAAGCAGAAGTGGCCAAAAAATAATCTTTAAAAAAAAACCAAGGAAACTAGTGAGCTGGTAGAACCCAAAAATCATGATACCACACAACCTGGAAAGTTTTATGAGCAAGGATTTTAGTTTCAGCACCAAAGATGGAAAAATTGTGGATAAAGGTAAAACTGCCTTTTTAAAATGCCTTTTGAACATTACTGTGTTACAGTAATGTTTTTTGTCACTCATTTAAGCAGTAGAAGCATTGCTAATGACTGGAACCTCATTAATTCTACTTTTAGTTTAGGATGAGCCTATGTGGGCAGTTCAAATTCATTTTAACATATGACATGTGGGTTCTTATTCATTCAAACAGATATTTTGGTAAAGCAATGGCCCTAACATGACAAATGATGCACAGAGAAGACATTTCATATTTTGTATGTCGCTGATAATTCATAGATAATTACTTACTCTCCATTAAAGCCCCATGTGTAGAACTTGTATATAACCAGACCATTAATCTATTGTGATATCATAAGTCTTTTGTGTGAAAATCAGCAGGTATTGCTGTCTACCACAGTGCCTTTTTTGATACTACCAAATTCTGAAATTCTACACATAGTGGCTTTAATTGCACATGATATTCTTATTAAGTCATTTGACTTAATAAATACCATTTCAATAATGATTTTAAAGTGTTACCGAACTAACAGCTAATGCTATTAATGCACTAATCGTACTCCCACCCACCTCCATGCCCGGTGTTCTTATCCTTGCTACCAATGTCATTGTTGGGGTCCAAGGCATCAGACAGGTCAAAGTCATCACCAGCTGTAGAGGTCAAAAGGTCAGTGATCAATGTTATTGCACAGGAGTTTAAGAATATTTCTGTAAACTGAGAGGATAATAACAACTGAAAAAAACTACATCAAACTGACTGTCTACACGGCTCTTGACCAATCTAAAAGTAAGGTCAGTGTGACTATGTATACCATTAAAATTTTAGCTTCTAATGTAGATTTGTCTTTAGCTATTATATTACATTGGACATTGTACATCTATATGTTTTATAGACGAGTATGTCAATAAAGAGCTGCAGCCTTTTGCATGAGCTGAGCATAGTGTAAGTGTAAAGTCAACACTAACAGCTACTTAGTTTGGCACTAAAGTCAATTTGTTCAGTTGCACCATCTCTACTAACACTGCAACTGAATATAGTTGACCGTGATCCAACATCGTCTCAGAGTAACACGTTTTTACCTAGTACAGCATTCAGGTAAAACGGGAGATAAGCCGATAGTATTGTTGACGCTGTCATGTATAAATTACTAATGTATGGTACAAAGTGAATTATTAATGAGTATAATTCAACGATCATTTAATGAACACTTCTAATGCACAACGTTTTAAGCTAAAGTGAAGAAGGCTGTATCACAGAACTATTACAGTGTCTGGAAAACTTCCATCTTGGTGGAAAGATTCTACTAATATAAAGTCACACTGTGCCCTTGTGTAATCCCAGTAACCAAGCAACAGTAACTGTATGATAATGTCATTATAAATGTAAAGGGGTGCAGTACTACAGACACTGGTCAAAGGACGTAAGAATCCCCTGCTTCTTTTTTCAATATCAGTCCTTCTAATCTTTCTGATGTTCGGCCATGATAACAATAACTAAAGGAAGGTGTACATTTTCATCTTAACTTTATTTTGTGAGTAACTTGTCATAAATCACAATATTTATAAATCACAGTGCTGACCTGTCCGTCTTTTTGTAAATTTTCCCCACTGTGGGATGAATAAAGGTTTATCTTATCTTATCTTATTTAAACCAAGCATTTAAACCTTCACATAGCTGCTGCAACAGGCTGCTGGTACTCAACAGAGCTGTCACATAACTATCAAAATGTTGTATATGCATATATGCATCCATTTTGTTGTTCTATAATGTGCATATCCACTGCTTCTGATTCGTTATTTTTTCAGTCGCTGTTCAGCTACTGTCAATAAACCTCTACACTCTGTTAGATGAAAAGTCAGAGGATCACTTTAGTTATTACAATTCATCCTGGGAGCATGAACATCAGAATCAGATTTCATCGCAATCTCTGTCAGTTTTAATAATAATAATATGATAATTTCAGTTTGACATTTACTGACATCCAAGAGAAAGTGCTCTCAGCAGAGTGGTGAGTATGACCGAATTCTTTTGTTGTACTGATGAAATTAGTGCTGTGGAAATGTATATTATTTTGACTATATTAAGACCACCAGTAAACATAGAAGAAGTGTTGAATTTGGATTAACAGCAAATTAAAACAGAAGAGGGGGAGGTACACGTCTCTGGAGGACAGTACTGAACACAGCGGATAGTGCATTCTCTCACCTGGCTTGGGTTTGGGCTTAATTGGAGCCTTCATGCCTTTGGGAACTTTTGGCACAACCTTTGGTGGGACTTTGGTGGTGGTGCCATCAAATTTAAATAAATCGTCAAGATCTGAAGAAAACATTGACAGCAATGTATTTGAGTACAATTACATAAATATATAAGTCGACTATTCACAGTTAAGTGTGTAGATAAGGTTCGTCTGACGCCTGTAAGCCCAAACTGGGCTTGAAAATACAAAATGTAATACAGTGTTGCAGATGGAAATAGTGTCAGAAAGTCTAAACCAAGAATACAGTAAACTTGCTCTATTACTGTTTCATGTCTATTTTTGGTGAATAATGAAAGATGAAAAGATGTCTTTTCAGTTCATTTAAACTGTTAATTGAAGATAAATTCCCTGATAATGTTGAAGTCTCCAAATTAAATGAAAACTTTGTAAGAAATGTTTCCTTACAAACTGACATAAAATACTCATTGGAAAACTCAGGTAAGCTCATGCTATAATAATAGTGCTCATGTAATAGTGGGAGGACTTAAAACGCAAAATAAATAAATAAATAAATGAAATGAAAAAATTAAATTATAAAAATTATAATAATAAAACATCCTGGTCTACATCGCCGATTCCCCTTGGCTGACACTGAAAAATGATCCTATCACTGTTACTGGTTAACTATATCATATTATGCAATCATTATAGAATATAGATTCAAATGATCACTATATCAGTAGTTCTGTGGTTCTTACCTCCTCCTGCTCCTCCTGCTGGTGCTGCTGGCTTTGATGAAGGGGTTGCTGTTGCGAAAGTGACAGATTAATTCTATATTATATTTACATAATCGGATAAAGTTCATTCTTTTACCTTTTACCTTCTGCCATTCATAAGAGAATACTGGATATTGTACAGTACACCACCATTTAAAGCTCCATAGTAATTTTTTAAAGTTGCGAAGAAGTCATTAGGAGGCATGATACAATTTTAAAGCACCATATGAGTGTGTTTGTACATTTTAGTGCATTACTGACAACTCATGTACACATTTTTTGATTTTAGGATGTATTTTTGTTCTGTTCCAGGCTGCCATTGGTTTCCATTCACTTACATACAATATTATCTCATGATAAAGTAACGCTGATGCAAATTGATGTAATGACCTTATTGATTTTCATAATAAACACAATGAATGAAAACCAATGGAAAGACTAGATTTTCTTGTAATTATAAATTAACTTAACTAGTTAACTAGTTAACTAGTAAATTATAATCTAGTAATTTGGAGATATTCATCTCATAATTACAAAATAGTTTACTCATAATTGTGAGATACAGATCTTGTATTTATGAGATGCTAAATCATAATTATGACATACAGAAGTCACTATGAGAGGTCTCTCTCTGTGTCTTCACAATGTTTCCTTGTTTATTAAACTGTTTTTATTTCCTTTGCACAAGAGATACAGGGTGAAAACATTTATTACAGTGCTCTTAAAAGATGGAACAAATTGTATGGAAACTCAGTGCAAGGTTGTTGTAGCAGACTCAACATTAAAGGCTTTCACAGTGGTTTTCACCTATCTTGGCTGATTAGACCTCTGCTCAGGTTGAAGGTGGGCAGAGATATTCTGAGCATTATGTGAAGTCATTTAAATGCATCAAATAGCATATGAGAAATGTCAATCACAGTCTGAGAAGAGCACAAATAAAAAACAATTGTGATAAAAACAATAAATTAGAAAAAATGAAAAAAGAGCTCTAATCATCCAAAATACATGAAATCAACTGTGTGAGCGGACAATGGGTATGCAAGGCCTTTAACCCAGGTGCGTTTAATTCAGACTGGTTATATGTTTCAAGTATTACAGAATATCTACAGGTCTGACTAAAGATTACTATCATGACTTTTATGTAAAAGCGACACAGGTGTTTCTTCAGATATGACACCAACTGCTTAAACTGCCATCTGATATAGGTAAAGAGGTGCATGTCTGAAAAGGACCAGTTCACCTGGTCTTTGGACTGTGGGAGGAAACTCCAACAAACACAGAGGACAACATGGAAACTACATGCATACGGGACCTTAACATTTAAACCAGAGAGTGGTATTCTGTTGTACTTACATGGTTTCTTGTCATCACCATCACCCAGAGCATCAGCCAGGTCCAAGTCACCCTGAGACAGGACTAGAGTCCAGAGAGAACAGAGAAACAGACAGAGGAAGCAGACATGTTAAACTGAATCTGACACACAAAACCAAAAATCTTAGCATGCTGTGTGATTGCCTAGCTGTAAGCTGAAACTCATTTCATTGATTTAAACCTATGTTTTGTAGAGGTGTGACCATTTATGTGATCAGTTTTCCAGGCCCTGCTGGTATTATTGTGTCACACAGATACAAAACCCAGTTTGGCAATGGTGCAAAAATCCTCTCCGTTTGTTGTCTGGATTGCGGAGCAAGGATCAGACCAGAAAGGATACAAAAGCAGAGACAAACAAGCTCTACCTGAACTCATTGGCTGGCACTCATAAACAAACACATAATGAGTCCGTGTGTGTCTATGACAATATCAACATGCAGCTACAGTAAAGGACAAGACTTTAACATTCAGATTGTTTTAAGTACATTTTTATTGTATTGTGTTTACAGAATTCTGTTATCATTCTAATACTAAATTTAAGAGTGTAACTGATAAAAACGATACTTCATCAACGCTCTGAGTGAATATACAATGTGAGCGAATATAAAATGAACTAATAAATACACTTGATAAAAATAATAAATTTTGAGTTTGTGGGCTGACAAATTTTACATTACCGTAAAGCCTCAATAACCAACTCCAGCTCAACCAATAACATATAGTAACATGTAGGTTGAAGGTGAAGTCAGATAAATGTCCTCATGATAAGTGATTAAAGTCACTTGAGTCAGCATCAGTTGGAGCTGAAGACTAGCTAGCACTATGCTAGCAGTGGCTCCAGGCTAGCCACTGCTAGCATAGGGCTAGCTAGCTAGTGCATAACTCACCTCTGACCAAGTGGCATTGTAGATAATGTAGCCGTTGGGTTTAACAAGGACAAAGTGTGTAACGAGTGTGTAAAATAAAATAGTTGATATCTCTGGTTTTGCTAAATCAAATTTGAAAAAATGTGATTCCAATTAATCAGACCATAAACGATTGTAAACGGGAGCTTGTTCTGTCATGTGAAAGTGAGATGTGCTACAAAGCCATTCACCACCACAACCTCCATTATCAATATATAATTCCTGTGGTACTGGTAAATACTGGGCTGTGGTATGAACATAGATTTGGATGATCAATCCCTGGCTATCTTATGTAAAAATGATTTTAAAAATTTTAAATTTGGGAAAAAGAGAGCACTGGTATTGGCTATGTACTGGGTATTGTCAAGTACAAAGAGTCCAGGCATCAGAATCATTATCAGGGGATAAAAATTCAGGGCAGAGATGAAGTCCTGCCTACATTATTATCCAATTCTTACCCACGTCAAATCTTTTCCTAATGCCAGCTAACACTAATGCCTGCCTTAAGATAACTATTTTTTTTTAAATTATACTTAAACTACCTGACATAGGCATTTTCAACCTTCTGCCTAAACCCACCAGCCAGCCAAAATCAATTCACATAATTTGCATTTCATTTGCATAATTTGCATCACAGAAATACATTTACTAGTCAACCACTGATTGGATACATTTTTTTTCCAGTTTCTGCTGCTTTTCAGCCAGATTTAAGTACTTTTTCATTTAAGTACTCTTTAAAATAAAGAAATATATAAATATAAAATAAAAAAGAATAAAATGTCAGGATAATGTCTCTGCACCTGGTTGTCTGGGTGGTGGTAATGTAAAGTGGAGATCATAGGGGTTTGAGGTCAGGTGCTATAGTAACACGATGAGATCATTTGCTCTTAAATTATTCACCATTAAGTGACTAACTTTTCATATTCATCATCACTAAGATGGCATGTTGAGCTGTAATCCAGACAGACTGAGGTGAGTGTGGGTGGTGCCCAGTCACTCTGATCTATAATAAGCATCATATCTAAAATGACTGGACCCGCAGAGACAAAGTATAAAATAATAAATAACAATATGCAATAATGCATTAGTGAATCTATTACAGCTGGTTAACATAATCATCATATATACCAGTGATATCTGCACCAAGAGCAAAGGCAGCCACAATAACTAAATAAAGCTTTAATAATACAATCTATAACACATACATGTGTAATAACTTTGTGAACAGATAAACAATCTGAGTGGATATGCAATAAGTAGATCTGTCTGTTCACGGTGTGCCTCCAGGCCGGTGGACCGTTATCTGGCCCTGAATCACAGTGCACTACAAAAGGCAGAACATGTGGATCTGCTGAGGTGTGCAGGACAAAGCCTCACCTTCCAGCGGCAGCAGCAGCGCCAGCAGCAGACAGAAGGACCACAGGCAGCGGTTAGCCATGACTCCAGGCTCCACGAATACCAACAATGGACTGATAATGTAAAAGAACGAACCCGTCTGTCTAAAGACTGCCTTCACCTTCGTACCACTGGAAAGCCGCATTCAAGGCGTTCACTATGGCACTCTGTGACACTCCCACACGTTGCCACTTCCTGTCACGCCTTTCAAAATAAAACCCTCTAGCGTCTAATTGTGGTCGACATATAGGCAGATTCCAATATAGATATGCAAGAATGTAATATCAACATATCAACCTGGCTGTGTAACCCTTATGGCTATGTTGGCACTCCCCCTCTCAAAGGGGTTCCACATGGATCAGTTTTAGGTTGTGTTCTCTCTTTACTATATACCTATATTAATAACTTTATTTCACATTAATAATTAATCATTCCTATGTATTCCTATACAAAGTAAAACTGATGTTGTGTCTTGGAGGTTAGAATACACTGGAGCTTTCGACAGCATTAGTTTCTGGAAATTAACAAAGGATTTGCTGTATTTTCATCTAAAGAGTCAAAGAAGTGACTATCTTCAGAAACATGAGTGGCTTAAGTACACCAGGGACCAGATGCATAAACTCAGTGTAGGTTTATGACAAAAACTCTGTGTACACAAAAAGATAGAAATTCACATGTATTTTTTATAAAGTTGTACTGACACATGTTTCTATTTTGTACCTTTCTCTCATTGTGAATCTGGATTCATCTGTATGGCCCTGACTTAGACTTGCACAGTTAGCCATAGATGGATATGGATACAGGTTGTGCAAGTACACCTGTTGATGCTTCTGGACACATCCTCAGTGGTGTTCCTGGAATCATTGGGTGTTTCTGGTCTTTCAACATCATACACCCTCCTCCAAGCGACCCAGCTGAGGCTGATCAGTCCCCAACTTGCGTCCAGATGGCCAGCTAGATAGATGGCTTTATTAGTCCCATAACAGGGAAATTTGCAGTGTTACAGCGGCAAGATAAATAGTTGGTAAACAAGAAGTACAAAAGTGTTTCAACTCAGGTAAAAAAGTATCAACAATTTAACTAGAGTAGAAATAATTATATTATATAGTCTATAGTTTGTGTTTCTATATGTTGCCATGGAGCTGTTGCCATGTGTGACCCTGCATGTTGTGGCTGAACCTTGTCTTTTTGCCTGAGAAAGACAACAGCAAACACATGAAGAACCCCAAAACTCTGGATGAGTTGCATTGTTTGTAATGTAGGCACCAGGTTTTGACAAGGAAGAAGAATTAATCCATATGAGGACAAAATGGAAGTCCACATAAGATAAATCATTAAATTGGAATGCAGTGTAATCTCTCTGAATTGATAAAAAGACGACTGTGTGTGTGTGCGTGTGTTTGTTAATGGTTTCGCATTAAATGGCATAGCAAATATGGTCAGTTCCTTATGTTTACTTTTCATGTCCTAAAACCTCTTGCCAAATGCAAATGCAAGCCTGCGCACCAGTAGGCTTTTGTTCTTGCAGAGTAGGAAAATGCAGTGTTACCCCTTTCCACTTGCTCTTGCCCCAGCTTTAATTGCACTTCAAATGTTTTCACATTTGAAAGCAGGGAACTGAGAATCTGTTTGGGTTGAGAGCTTGAGATTTAGGATTGTAAAGTGTTAGACACATCCTTTAAATAACATGAGGCTTCACTTAGCCCTGATCTAGGACTGCCATACGATGTATCAAGGCCCTGAAAGGCCATTTCCTGGAACATAGACATTTCAGTCACTCAGTGGCTCATAAAATTCATAAAACAGAAAGAAGAAACTCATTGGATAGTAGCAACAAAAACTACAAATTACCCAGACCGAAAGGTCTCATCTGTTAAAGTCAGTACAAACCATGTAAAAGCAAAGATGGTGCAGGGGTTCTTCATGAAATGGACTGTTGCGATAAGCTTGGTACAGTCACTGGCAAATTTCTATGAAAACCTACAGATCAGAGCACACTTTTAAGGTCGATATCCAAAACGTTTTTAGACAAACTTAACATTCCCAAATTTTCTGATGAAAACGAGAAAAATCTGGATAATGTGATATGTGAATTTCCCCACTGCGGGATGAATAAAGGTATATCTTATCTTTAACAACTAAGCATAGCTGAGATATCAGAAGCCACAGGTGCATTGTACGCTAGCAAAACAGCGGTGCCAGATGGGCTCCCAATTAAACATTTTAAAGTTAAATTGATAACCCCCTTATACAAGTTGTGTTGTACAGTAATGGTTATCAATCCGCTTCAATGAGAGAAACTTTGATTATTGTACTTCCAAAACCAGGTAAAACTAATACTAAATGTGAGAATATGTGCGCACTTTCAAGTATTGTGGGAGATGATCAAAATGGGTTTATACAGGGAAGAGGGAAGGGTTTCATAATATAAGACGCGTTCTTGATATTTTATATAATCATAAGGGGAAAAGGACTCAGCTCTTCTCTCACTTGATGCAGAGAAGGCCTTTGATAGGATGGAGTGGACCTATCTTTTTGATGTTAATGCTCGGTTTGGATTTGACACTTTTCGTAATCAGATTAAATGATCATATCTCAACCCTATCGCTGAGGCTGTCCCCGAGGTTAATCTCTGTGACTGCTTCTGTTTAATCTAGCTATAGAACTATTAGCAAGCTAGCAGGCAAATACAGGGGAAAAGAATAATAAGTAACAAATATCACAAAATAGCTCTGTCTGCAGATTATGTAATTTTGTTCCTCAAACAGAAAGACTGGTGCTTTGGCCCATTTCTCTGATAGGGAGAATGAACATATTAAAGATGAACATATTACCTAAATTCATATGAATATCTAAAAATGTCCCTTTGGCACCACCTAAAGGAATGTTTGCAAGAACTACATCATTCATTATAAAATTTATACGGTGTCCTGTTCACCTGTCTCTGCTGTACCTTCCATTCCATACAAAGAGGTTGAGGTTTCCATATGTGCATTGGTACTATTTGGCAGCTCAGCTGAGAACTATAATGTTCTATTTTTCCATTTGAGATACGGTGTCATGGATCATGGATGAACATAGTCATGCTCTGTTCAGATACCATTACATTTTGTATTTGTGTTCAGAGCCTTTGAGGAGGCTCAGACGTGACCAGCCCACATAAATTTACAGCTACTTCAATATAATTGGTTGATCTGGCCTTATATAACCCCTGTCAAATTAAATAAACAGCAATATACCTGACACTTGTTTCAAATGTAATGTGGTTCAAGGAACATTTATACATTTACACATGTTTAATGATCTGATAAAAAGTAGAAGGGGGGGGGGTTCCCTATCTCTGAGGTTCTATCTCTCTGCTTTTCGTCTGTTGGATATGTATGTGTGTGGGCTCCAGAGAGAATCCAGACCATGACAAATTTCTTTGTAGTTGTATTAGAAGTATCTTAACATGGCCAACATATGGCTTAATAGGCAAATGAATAGGAAAAATGAACAGGACCACCAAACAACAAAATACACCCAGAAATGCAACATACACTAATTGGAAAATCAGAGTTCTTTTACATAACAACAATTTCTTGTTTTTTTACTTACTTATACTTTAGTATATGTAACAAAATTTTAAAAAAGGATCAAAGAAAAGATCTTAAGGCTGCTGGTAGAAGTGGAGAATGAGGGCAGATACAGTCACATCTGGTATCACAAGGAAATGCTGCTCAGTGATCACTATTTCACCAGCAAGCCAGTTTCCCTCTCTGCTCTCATGCCTGCTGCTGCTGCTGTTGCTGTTGCTCCAGCATGGCTTCACAGGTTCGTCCCAGTTCTCCCAGTTTGACCTTGGCATACTCGGCCCTGTTCAGTGCCATCTGACAGTCCTTCCTGGCTGAATAAGTGGATCCTTCATGAGGCTGACCAGTAGCTACCTGCAGAAAAGACAGGAGAATTACTGCTTTATCCAGCTGCTCAAAATATGATGCACTTTGACTGAAATTGAACACATTTATTGTAGTTTTAGACAATACAATACAATGAGACAATAAGGTGCTAATTGTCTGTGGGAATCCCAATATGAGATAATATTTATTTCAATAGTACTGACCAATTTCTTTCAATAAAAAATAAATTGAGCAAAAATAAAAATAACTTGAATCCAAAAAAATAATTTGAAACCCCCCCCAAAAAAACAAACCCAAACCTACAATTTCATTATAAAACAGTGTGCCATATTTTAGTACATACAATTTACATTTTATTTTCAGGTTACAATTTTAAGTTTACAGTTGAACCGAAATTACAGATCTGACACAAACCTTTTGAAGTGTTTCATATCAGCTAGTCCATATGCAATGATATATTTAGCAATAAAATTACATAATACATGAAATGATAAAATAAATATAACCACTAACTATAGTACTTCTAGATGAGACACTAAAGCTCTGTTGTTGTGGTAGTGGTCTTCACAGTCATTATGCACAAAAATAAAAAATACTATTACTGTGCGTTTGACCTGTGTGAGGTAACGGATCTGGCCACTCAGTTCACTCTCTACTCGGTTAACGGAGCTCTGGAACTGGACCAGCTGTCGGTCCAGGAGGCTGGCGTTGTGTTTGTCTTTGGAGAGTTCCAGAACTACGTTACCTAGCAGGGAAAACACAGAGCAACACATCACTTTCATGAACCATTAACAATGCCAAAAGCATGATATTGAATTTATAATGAGTCATCAATTGCACACTAATACACAATTACTTAAAGTTACACTGGCTGTGTTTTAGTTTCCAATAAAGAGGCATCAAAACAAGCTCTATACACAAAATCTGACAGATTATCAACTTATAAAGTTAAGATAAGATAAACCTTTATTCGTCCCACAGTGGGGAAATTCACATATCACAGCAGCAAAGGGGATAGCAGCAGTTAAATAGTAAAAAGAACAAATAAACAGGCTAAAAAAGAAGATATCAACAAATCTACATGGCTTATTTACAGTTGCAAATACAGATATGAAGTATGAAATATAAAATATATGACCAGTATATACACTATGGGCCTGAATTGAAATAGGAAATGAGAGCTTGACCTATAGGATTAAATATGGAATATTAAATAATAAATACTAAATACAGAATATTGCACATTGAATTGGGTGAAGTATTGCACAGTGAGTGGAACTGACATAAAAAAGAATATTGCACAAATGTACTGATAAGTGATGTATGGTCTATTGGGAGCAGTGCTGGTTGTACAGTCTGACAGCTGCAGGAAGAAAAGATCTGCGATATCGCTCCTTCACACACTTTGGGTGAAGCAGTCTATCGCTGAAGGAGCTCTCCAGAGCTTTTAAAGTGTCCTGCAGGGGGTGGGAGTCATTCTCCAACATGGATGACAGTTTAGCCATCATCCTCCTCTCTCCCACCACCCCCACTGGGTCCAGGGGGCAACCCAGTACAGAGCTGGCCGTAATATGATGAATGTGTTAGCAAACAGTTTTCAATTTACACATCCACAGAGCAACATTAGCATTCATTCAGTTATGTTTTTGTCTTTGTGATAAATGTAAGCCCAATATTTACTGTCTTTTAGCTCTGTTTTTGGTCTCCACAAACTCCTGAGAAAGACATCTGGCCCTTTAGCTCCTGAAACTTCATTATGGTCACCGGCTCGTCTCTAATAACAAAACACTACGAGCAATACCATTCACACTACAGAGAGAAATTTGATCAAATAAAAATAGTGAGTATTGCAGCATTAGGAAACATGTTTTTGTGTTGTACTTTTTTGGTCATGTCCATGGCCAGATTGACCTATTTGGGAGCTGGGCAACAATTTTGCTATTGGGCTCCAGGTGATGTCACCCCAACACACACGCATAGAGACCCAGAAACCAACCAATATTCTGATCAATATTTCTTTCACTGTGCAGTATTTCATTCACTATGCAATATTTCACTGTCCTGTCTTTTGTGTATATATTGTTCCCTTATTTCATATATTCTCTTATATATTATTATATTGTATATATCACATATGATATATTTCCTCTAGGTAAATACTTTTCATACTTCCCTTGTTTATACTGCTTATTTACTATTTGTTTACTGCTACATAAGTGATGCTCTTTTCAATTCTGCTATCCTCTTTGCTGCTGGACATTGGAAAATTCCCCGTTGTGTGACGAATAAAGGAATATCTTACTTTATTCCCATGCTGAAATACCTCCCAGCCACAGACTTTCCGTCAATTAAGTTATGATTGTATGATAAAACACAACGCAAGAGTACATAACAATGCAGACCCAGCCTTTGTTGATATTGTACTTTGATGGACATTGATGCAAATTTCCGAACAAATCTGCAATAAATCAAATTTCCAAAAAAACAACTGACATGCAGTGAACCTGGGACTTGGGTCTGTGGCCCGCTTGGACCATTCGGTAATTCTGCCGTGTTCAAGTTTTAAACTGTTGATTCCGCTTGTTGGGGCCCAAACTTCTTGGGTCCGGTCCTGTCTGATTTACAATCTGAACTGCTGGTAAATAACCACTGCAGTACAGAAACAGTCTAAAGCATGCACTGATGGAGAAATGTTTCCTCACCGGCACACTGCAGGATCGTCGCTATCTCCTTCTCCACCTCCTCCAGAGCTCTGAGCCGCTCATTAGCCATGAGTAGATAGGAAACAGTTACAGTCAGCAGCTCTCCAACAACAACTTCCACCGCACATTAACACATAGTGTAGTCCAGACAGCTCAGCTCGGTGTAGACAAGAGTAAATTTAAATCTGCTTGACTTGAACCACCTCGCACTGAAGAGAGAAGGCTGAGGAGCTCAAACTGGACGACAACAAAGAGTTCACTAAATCGACGTCACCCAGTCGCACACTGGTGACGTTCGCTATGCGGAGAGGCAAGATGGCTACATCGGCTTGGCTGCGTGGCCCATCTGCTATGCGACTAACAGAGGGTTTGGTGTCGGTTTTGAAAGAACAGCGTCCAGAGTATTTACCGTCTCTGTTGGCCAACTACAGAGAACATGGCGTGTTTCAGACACAGGTAGAGTCCGGGCCGGAGGGGGGCGTTAGCTTGGAAGCTAACGTGAGTTGCCTGCCTGTGGCTGTGCTGCAGCTGCTGCAGGCTTTGTCGCTCTTTGAGCTGTTATCTAGAGACACAACAGGGCTGAGGCTGCTGCTGTACTGGTAAACATATTTTAACTTCACTGTTTGTTAACATTTGTCTATCTCTGCAGGGCGCGAGCGCCGTCGGTGGTCTCGTGGGTTTCAGCAATGCCAAACTGGGCTCGAGCAAGACCAGGTGAGAAACTGTCTCTTGTCAACTGTCATAATGGCCCAGACCTTACTAAACTCATGATACCAATGGTAACGTTGTTTTGTTATTGTATAGTTCTTTGCGTATATATGTAGTAATGTTATCCTCAGTGCTACCTATCCTCTGACGGTAATAGAGTTGCCTCTTGTATCAGGTGCCAAAAGTGCATCATATAAACTCTGGTCAACAAAAAGCATTAAATAGAGCGTGTGTGGTTTGTCGTATGTGGTAAATGGTAGCATGATCGACTGATTTTTTTATTTATTTTGCGCTTATAAAAATGCTACAGGTCCTTTAGGAAAACCTCGCACCATTAATCTGGAATCAGTTTTTTAATGAGATGGGACTGGATGTCATTTGAATATGTTTTGATACAGCAGCAATATGATGGCTAGTCCCCCTACCAGTACGAAGCCTTATGATCCTTATTTTCAGTGTGTTTCCATGGACATTCGTTTCTCAGTTAGGGGTATCCCAGTTATGAATTTGTTAAGAACTACTTCAGGTTGCTCATCTCATTTTATATCTACTTATCAAAAATTATGTTACGTGGAGAAAAGGGAGTCTGGATCAACCCAGTGTACTGCAAAATCTTGACATTAACACACCAGAGACAAATTCCACTGTTTGTAAGTCACATTCATGTGATTACAGACACTACCAATTGAAGTAGCGAGAGGCAAAGCCAGTGGAAATGTGTGCAATTATAACTTAACAGCAACAATACAACCCCACAAAAACAAAGAGCCCTCATGAACAGAAACATGGATATTATTAGAATATCAATTTATTTATAGATATATCCATCTGAAACTAGAGGAAACAACTCAAAACCAGGCAAACTAGTGTGCATTTAAATAACCTCAACAAAACACTTTTCATTTAACAAAAGAAGCCAAAGTTCTCAAATGTTAAATGTTCTCTAAAACCAAGCAGCCATAAAAGAACCATAGTGTTACACTGAGTAGCTCTCTTTTTGGAGGGTAACTTCAGATTGTGGAGGGGAAGGTTTAAGTGGTAGTATTGATACAAAATCTCTGTATTTTCCCTGTGTGTGTGTGTTTGTGTGTGTGCGTGCATGTGCGCGTGCACAGGTTTGAGGGGCTCTGTCTGCTCTCCATGCTGGTTAAGGACAGCTCCAGTGATCTGTTCCAGCAACACTGCCTTTCCTGGCTGCGCTCCCTGCAGCAGGTCATACAGGTATGATACATACATGCACACACAAACACATTCAAACACTGACAGTCTGCATCTTCTATAAAACCTGAATTCTAACTAACTGGAAATTGAAATCATTTACAACCCAACACCCACTTTTCTGATTTTTATCCCCCGTCTTCTCTCCTCTGTGTGTGTGGGGTGGCAATCCTGTAGTCTCAGGCACCAGTGCAGACCATCCAGCTTGCAGTGAACATTCTGAAGGATGTGCTACAGTACTCCTCCCAGCTAGCAGAGCTGGCCAGGGAGGTCGGCCTCAACTCTATCCTTGGCATCCTTACATCTCTGCTGGGCCTTAAGACAGAGGTGAGGGGACAGGGCAGGACCTTTACGTAATAAAGAGAAAGATTCAGGATGGCCGGGGCCTCGTCATCATGACTGAAGGGCCAAATTACAAAACGACCCACCAAGATTACAATTTTTAGGAGATGTCTCAAGCCACGTGTGGGTTTTTGAATTTACACCATGTGCTACAGCCTCTTTACTAACTACTGCTGAAATAATTCATCAGTTAGTTGGTTAACAGAAAATTACCACTAATGTATGTGTAAAAGATATAATTTGATTATTGCATCTTCCAAATTGGCCTAAGTTCTTCTTTGCAGAAAATTGAGATACACCTGGTGAAATGTGGTGCAGCCTCTTTGCTGGTTTTAGCCCATTCATCTTAGTGTTTCCGGGTTGGACCCTTGATGGGTTGGCTCAGTGTTTTTTTTTTAATGCCACCACAGGGAGTGCCACACTTAGAAACTCCTAATTTGTACGTATTGTATGAATAGCTTTAATCATTTCTCAAACAAGCTGCTGGTTCTAGTTTCTTAAATGTGACTATATACTGGTTTTGTTCATGTTCATTTATACTGTTCATTAGAAATTAAGCATTTTGTCCCATTGGGCTCTGCGATATTGTGATGGGTATTCTTTTCTTTCTTGTCTGACATTTAAATGAATAAAGGATTAACAGATTAGGTAAAAAATAGTTAAGAGAGATTGATCGATAGGGAAAAGAAGGATCAGTTGTTGCAGCCTTAATACTAACCAGTTGAAACCTCGCTAGCAGCTACATTTTCTTTGTTCCCCCTGTAATCTCAGTGTGAGCTGGCAGCCATGGAGGGGATGATGGCTTGTATGACCTACTACCCCAGAGCCTGTGGGTCCCTCAAGGTAAGATACATCGATTGACAGATGGGACAAATAAGACAGGACTGAAAGAGTTTTGGCTCATGTTAGTGATAATTAACTTTTTCTTTTAGGACAAACTGGGGGCCTATTTCCTCTCCAAAATGGACAGTACAAACAAGAAAATACAAGAGGTTTGTGATTCTGTGTTAAATACCTATTCTATATCTACCTATCTGTCTATCTATAGATCTATCTATACACACACACACACACACACACACGCACACACACACACACTAGGGTCCAAAAGTGTGAGACCACATTCATATATTATATTTAGTATTTTCATATAAACCTGGAAATAAACATTTATGACATATAAAAGTTAGTTTTCTCTTACAATTATTTCTGCATTATCTAGCAATGTCATGTAGGCATATGTTTTTTTTTATATACACAGGACCAGGACACCAAAAGTCAAGTTGTTTTTCTGCAGGGTTTTTAACATTTTTTTCCCCCTCTCACTCTTGTTGTCATTTTGTCAGATGGCCTGTCAGTGTTATGGTCGCTTGCCCTGTCTGGGGGGCCTGTTGGACAGAGGGGTGGGTGCTGGCAGAGCTGAGGGCTGGACCAATCAGATTCACTGCCTACTGGCCTCAGCCAATGGCCAGCTGTCTCAGATCTACCAGGGTTCAGAAACAGGTACACTTCACATCAGTGGTGGTTGAATTTCTCTATAGAGCCAGGGTTCAATTTGTCTATCAAAACTGAGTTTGGGGGTGATCCATTTGTTCATCGCTATATATATTTTTAGAAAGAGACAGACTGATGAGACAAGGAATGGGTGAACAAAAGAGCTGATGCAAACATAAACTAAAACTGAATCTTTTTAACATTTATTTCATTGCGGTTATTTGCTAAATACACACAACACACAAAAAGAACTTCTAGCACCATTCAGGTAGCATGTACACTCGACACTACAAATTCATGTGTACTCTGGCAAATTTGCAAAATTGAAATGTCTAGTTTGAAATGATCAACACTGCATCACAAATATCAAGCACGTTTGATGGAAGGGATATGCCTTGTGAATAGTCGGCAAACTTAAAATTTTACTAAAGTATTGCACTTATGTAATGTTGAGGTTCTTTAAAGTTGTTCTCTGATGATGCTGTTTGTTGTTTGCTGTGACAGATGGAACGGTGCAATATGACGGCCCAGGGGTGGAGCTGTCCTTTCCTCACCTCGACCAATCAGATCCTTTGCTGCTGCTGCAGCTCCAGCACAGATACTTAGCTATTTGCCTGGCACTCAAACACACACTCAGGTAAAAAAAAACATCCACAGATCGTTTTAAAGGAAAATTCCACCTTTCGCCCAATTATTAAAAAAATGTTCTCATTTGCGTAGTTGTTTATAGCCATGAGGATAGTTTTGGTTTTGAAAAGCTGAGGTTTTCAGATATCTAAAGAAATCTGTCCCTCCTCATTACAATGCAATTTCATTTGTGGTGTGTACAGCACTGAAAACTACATTTGTCTATGCAAAAATGTCCAAATTACTCAGGCCTTGCTGTCAACAGTTTTCATTGGATGCACTTTCTACTGAAGAAATAGTCCCAATAAACTGTCTTCAGTTTTCAGTGAGACTAAGACGTTCTTGATGTGACTGTCTGACCAAATTCATTAACTGGGCTTTGGTCATGGAGATGAGCAAGAACCTAATGCCCACTCTTTGCAGAGTTTATTTATAAGATAGCAAAACCTTGTCAGCTCTTGGTTTTATGGTTGTGGCTCGATGGAACACACTTAGGAGGAACAGACAACCCACCTCGAGTTTGCCAAGTAGAACTCAAATGACTGAAGATGGCCTAAATTGTAATTTGTAATGGGGGAAAAAACTTTTCCCTCTTAAGTTTTAATGGCACAATACATTTACTGACCCTTTCCCCTGTGGCAGCATGTAAGGATCTAAACCAAAAATCAAAAACAGAAGTGATAGCAGTTTGTTAAAAAGACTGTTCCAGTTACAGGATTGTACTAATTTCAAACTGCCTCTTATTTCTGTTCATCAGGGTGGATCCAGCCTCAGCTGTCCGTCTACCTGTCAGACCAATACTCAACCTAGTGTGCAGAGCCCTTGCTGTCAGCTCCAAGAGCATAGTGAGCATACACACACGCACATCTTTGTATCACTGTCCCCAATGGGACACTCCATTGACATAACACATTCCCTAACCTTAACCATTACAACAGAATGCCTAAACCTAAACTTTAAAAATTCTAATTCAACCGTAGCCTAATTCTAACCCCAACCCTAAAACCTAGTATTAACCCTCAAAAGAGAGGAAGTCCCCATGGGTTGGTGTGCAGTCAGGTACCCACCAGGATGTAAAAACAAACACGCATAGAGACACGCACAGTTTCTCACAGTAGTGTCTGGGGAGGAAAGACCTTATTTTGACTCATATTTCAATACATACTGTAGCACTAAATGTACTAATGAAATGACAAACTTGAACTGACAAAACTGAGCATGCAGCCTACACTTTTTAATACACATTCAAACATACAATATTGATCATAATCCATATTTGACATGATTGTGTGTCTGTGTGTGTCAGAATTTAACAGGAGATGGAAGTGTGAGGGTGCTGATCTTGCCCATCATACACACCAGTACACTGGAGGTCTTATCAGCCCTTATCACAGCGTGAGTACTGATGTGCATACACACATGAGCCAACATATGTTTTGTATGTTTTCTAGTTGATAGACATAAAATACATATCATATGCAATAGTTGAATAATTCTAAAAATACCAGCAACTATGTAGAGTAATTTTCTGGACCCAAGTCTCAAAATCAGGTTTTAAAGGTGTTCAATTGATCAAAAGTTTCTTCAAAATCTTCAACAAATTGGTTAAAAATCTTGCTGGAAAGCTGCTCCAAAACACTTTCAAACAGGTCTCAAAAATCTTCGAAATCTTCAAAAATGATCGATAACAAAGTGAGAGAGCAAACAGCATGTACACAGGGCACAGTCCAAGAGCTCTCTGAGCTCAAATGAAACTTACATTCGTTTATATAGTTTTGGTGGGGGTTTTTCCACGCCTATTGTCCAACCCACATGAATATTGAATTGTGAACTTTACACCAATAAAATTTGATAATTCTTAGTTTTACCCCCTAGAGGCTGGTCCAAACGTGCTTTTATTTGACACTATTATAATTTTGTTGAGTTCGTATCCGCCCCTAGGGGCCGGTCAAATTACTTCATCTTTGCTTCGTGACACCAATATGTTTGGGCTTCTAGGTATTTTTCCTAGGGTTTTACCTTTTATTTTATATCTGCATGGTACTTTCCGCCACCATTATCTCCAGCAGAACACACTTGTCATTTTTTTAAAAAAGAAATACATACATTTTCTTAATTAGGTACAAGAAGGTACAAGAAAGCATAAACTTCCATAACTCACTAGAGATTAGAACACACTTGGCATTGTTTTTTAAAAGAAATACATAAATCTTCTTAATTAGGTACAAGAAAACGTAACTTCCATAACTCACTAGAGATTATGCTGTCAGATTGCCCATATGTCATGCTGGCCTGTTCTTGCTATCAGGTCTTACTGACAGGTTGTTCTGACTTGCTCTGTCCTCGGTTTTTTCCTCTAATCAACACATACTTTCATGTTACACACATCCTTGATTATATGCTTCTTTAGATACACACACAGTATTATGCAGGTTATCATGTTCATATATTCAGTTCCACTTGTTATACACCTAGCTACATAGTTCCCGAGAGTTTATCATCAAATCCCATTACATTCAGAGTCCACTTATGTAGTGCTTTTACACTACAACTACTTAATGTAACAGTTTGAATATTGTGTTGATGGTTGTGTGGGGCTGACATTGTGTCTGTACTGTGTGTATTACAGTGTACGTAGTGGCATGATTCAGTACGCTGCTGTGCTACATAGGCTGTTTTCTCAAACCTTGTCTGCCTGGACGCCTCTATCTGAAGCCAGCCTGGGACAGCAAAGAGCCTACAGGTAACTCCAGGACTATCAGAAACTGATCATACCACAGCATTAAATAAGACAAGTGAAGCAACATTTCTCCCATTAGCTGTGTGATAATAAGATAAATTTCGAGTGCCTTGGGTGATAGACAAGATACAAACTGGTTTGTTAAGGGGTGGTGAGGTCTGGAAGAAGTTCTTTCAGTTTATTACAGTTCAAACAACTTTCAGAAAAATGACCTGACTTGTATTAGAAATCAGCAGAGGTGTGAATGATGTGGTAATGTCAGATTTTGACTTGGCAGCTGAAGCATTTGTCCTGTGTGTCTCTTCTTTATCCCACAGCTCAGTGCGGGTGTCAGTGTACAGAACCTTAGAGCTGTGGGTCCAGGTGGCTGGAGCCTCTGCTAGCATACTTCAGGGAAGCCCTGGTCACTCAGAGCTCTTGTTTAGCCACCTGCTCGGTGACATTACACCAGGGGCAGAGTCTCTCAAGGTTAGTTCAGTTACCATGTAGTCAGTTTGAATGCATTTAAGCACCATATATTTTACAATAAAAATTGCCTGGCAGTCCCTTTTGAAACTTGGGGTAATGACTCGGGGCAGGATTTGCAGGAACAGGTCTACTGCTTGTCATATGTCCATGCAGCAGCATATAAGTGTCTTCTGTGTCCTGTCCTACAGCTTCGGGCAGGTCTTTTAGCAGATGTTGTTCCTGGAGGAAAACCTGGCCCGCGGCGGACAAAAACTTTGGTCATAGCAGACACAGTTGGGCCGTCACTCCATAGGAAAGGAGACCTTCTTGCTAATCAGGATACTTGCCTTTCAGCCATCAGGGGTGAGATGCCTCAGTTTAATTTCATCTTATATAATAGTTATGATTTTTATTAGTATGCTGGTCTTCTGTAAATTTGGTTTAAATCTTTGCTTTCTTCTTCACAGCACTGAGACAAATTATACTGACTTGTGGTACATTGCTAAAGGATGATATACACAAGGTAAATGTCATTGTTACATCGTTGTTGCATGGTGATGTAGCTGAAAACATGTATAAACACAATTTGATTTCTGATCCACAGTATGCCAATTTTCATTGTAACTAACTACTACTACTAAATAGTACAGCAGGTGATCTAACACACAAACTGCACAGGACTGAAATCATTGTTTTTATTTTCTGTGGTTTCCTGTTAAAACAGTGTTCAGAGACAAGATGATGACATTGATTGTTTTGCCTTCATCATGTAACCACTCGCTGTATTTCAGAATATATCTCATTCACTTTTTTAATAGCAAAAAATCAATCTGTGGTTTTCTGCTTTTGTTTTTCTCGCAGCGACTCCATGATGTGGTGCTGCCGCTGTGTGTGCGTCTACAGCAGCAACAGTCCAGCAGCAGTACTTCATGTGAATCTGCAGGGGGTATCAGTGGGCAGTACAGCAGTGCCCTCACGCGACGAGAACTATACAGGTACAATGTTCATTCACATCAAAAATAGCTTCACAGGTTCTGTGTTTTTGGTTGTTAATTTTGTTGTAAAGCATTTTTATCTGCATTTTTTGCATATGAAATCAGAATCAATTTTATCGGCCAGGTATGTGTACAGATACAAGGAATTTGACACCAGTTTCACTTTGATCTCCATACTTAAATATACGTAGACCATCAACCTATAGTAGACTAACAAACATAGGCGTTTTTCCTAAAACCTGAGACAGTAGTGCAAATATATATATATGCAGAAATATGTGCAGAGTATTCAGAAATATTTGCAGAAATATACAATGTATAGTATATGCAAGACAAGAGGTAGGTGGATATGGAAGTATACACAGTATACATAGTATGCATGGTTTGTGCTGGCAGAGGATATTTACATTGTAACCATGGTGTGTATATAAGCAATGAAGTATGTAATTATTATTATTATTATTATTATTATTACAGGTGAATGTATTGTTTCTGGGTTATTGCACTGGATAGCTGTTCATCAGAGTGACAGCCTGAGGGAAGAAACGCTTCATGTGTCTGGTTGTTTTGGTGTGCAGTGCTCTGTAGCGCCTACCAGAGGGGAGAAGTTGGAATATGTTATGTCCAGGGTGTGTTGGATCTGCAACGATGTTTCCTGCCCGATTCCTGACTCTGGACCTATATAGGTCCTGAATGGAGGGCAGATCTACTCCGATGATTTTTTTTCTGCAGTCCTGACTCTCCATTGTAGCCTGTCTCTGTCCTGTTTGGTAGCTGATCCAAACGACACCGTGATAAATGTGCAGAGAACAGACTGAATAGTGGCAGTGTAAAATTGCCTTTCTAAGCTGGTGCAGGAAGTACATCCTCTGCTGGGCCTTTTTCCTGATGGTGTCTATGTTGGATTCCCACTTTAAGTCCTGGGAGATTGTGGATCCCAGAAACCTGAAGGTTTCCACACTAGACACCGTGCTGTTCAGAATGGAGAGGGGGTGCAGAGCAGGGGGGTTCCTCCTGAAGTCCACTGTCATCTCCACCATTTTGAACGTGTTCAGCTCCAGGTTGTTCTGACTGTTGTTCTGCACCAGAGAGCCAGATGTTCCGCCTCCCATCTGTATGCTGACTCGTCACCGTCCCGGATGAGGCCAATGACTGTTGTGTCGTCTGCAAACTTCAGGAGTTTGACAGATGGGCCCCTTGAGGTGCAGTCGTTGGTGTAGAGGGAGAAGAGCAGTGGTGAGAGCACACACCCCCGGGGGGGGGGGGGCGGCAGTGCTGATTGTCCGGGTGCTGGATGTGATGCTCCCCAGCCTCACCTGCTGCTTCCTGTCCGTCAGGAAGTTTGTAATCCACTGACAGGTGGGAGCTGGCACAGTGAGCTTGGTGAGTTTGGAGCACAGGATGTCTGGGATAGTGGTGTTGAACGCCAAACTGAAGTCTAAAAACAGGATCCTCACATATGTCCCTGGAGAGTTGAGGTGTTGCAGGATGTAGTGCAGTCCCTGTCCCTGGGCCTGTGATGTCCTTGAGATGGGCTAACACCAGTCTCTCAAAGTTTTTCATGACCACAGACGTCAGGGCAACGGGCCTGTAGTCATTTAATCCTGTGATGGAGGGTTTCTTGGGGACTGGGATGATGGTGGAGCGTTTGAAGCAAGAGGGGACTTCAGGGGGTGGCCAGGGTGTTGATGTCAGAGCGGGTGAGGGGTGTGAATGTGGGGTTGTCAAATCTTCAGTAGAACACATTCAGGTCATCAGCCAGTTGATGGTTCTCCATAGTGTGGGGGGATGGTCTCCTGTAGTTGGTGATGTCTCTCAGGCTCCTCCACACCGACGCTGGGTCAGCTTTTCAGTACCTCCTCTTTGCTACTCTGATCTCCTTTGTCAGTGTGTTCCTGGCCTGGTTGTACAGGATCCTGTCCCCACTTCGGCAGGCCTCCTCCTTGGCCCAATGAAGCTGCCTGGGTTTTGCAGTAAACCAGGGTTTGTTATTGTTGTATATGTAGAAGGTTTTGGTTGGCACACACATGTCCTCACAAAAGCTGATGTAAGATGTGTCAGTGAGGTCATCCAGGTCTGCAGCTTCAGAAACACTCCAATCAGTGCAGTCAAATGTAACACCTCACTGACACAGGCCTGAGGCGGGATGTAACACTGACCAGAATAAACAAAGAAAACTCCTGCGGTGAATAAAAAGGTTTACAGTTCATAAAGAGAGTCTCTAAGTTGGGGCTGCATGATTTCTTCAACACTGTGACAACTGAGCACCACCCTTCATTTAGATAGACACAAAGTCCACCGCCCCTTGTTTTGTATGAAAGATGTTATATCAAGTTAATTATTACTATTATTCATTTATTCATTAATGACGATGATGTTAAAGTGCTGACAATATGCTTTAGTTTTTGATTCAACTTGCACCTGAACTTTAGTTTTTAGTGTTAATATCCATACTGAGTGAATTCATGCCCTTTGTCCAACATTTTTGGACAAAATAAAGTCTCATAAGACATCATTCGGTTGCCAGTCACAACACTCCACATCACTTTTTGCTCCTAAAAAACTTTATGTATCACAATGTGATATAATTCAACCTTTTCTTTCACATGGTTTAATTTTACTGCATACCTGTCTAGCAATTGTGCAGTAGATAATTCAGTTTGACTAACTGTATATGTTGTAACAAAGATAAATGAAACATGAAGACTGCTACCTGTTGTGTAGTGTGGTGTAGATGTATTCATATCAGTGTTTCATTTGTGTATTTTTAGGTTATTACTGGCTCTGGTCCTGGTCCCATCACCCTATTGGCCTCCACCCCTGACCTGCGCTGTGTCCATCCTCAGCAACGGACGCACAGACTGCAACCTCAAGGTGACTGTTCTGAGAGAGAGAGTGAAAGTGTGGGACGGAGAGACTGCTGCAGACACTTAAACTCAAATCAGACAAACAAACAGCAGTTTATTATACTATGTGACAGACTTTTGCAACTCTGGAACCTTTTATAGCGACAATCACTTTATCTTTTGTTGCAACATCGCAAGGTAAACAGTTGTAGAATTTTGCCTTTATTTTGCCTTTAACAATATAGAGAGAGACAGGAAACATGGGGAGAGAGAGAGAGATATGACAATGGTCCCTAGCAGTGACTGAAATGAGATTGAAGTTGTGGTCATGTGGTATGAGCCTTAACCATTAGGCTGCTGAGGTGCCCACATTGCAATAAAGCTTGGACCAGGTTCAACTTTTTCCCGGACAATACATGTCACTCATTTTTTGCCCAGAGCCCTCTGTGTTGGCATCCCTACAGTGTAATCACAGTGGCCTTATTGAAATAAATGATAAGGTAGGGTTTTTTTACACAGTGCTTTCATCCATGTGTACATGGCTTAAATTGGCACAAGGAGCCCATAGCAACAGTGCATCTCTTGGATATCTTCATTGGTCAAGTTACCAATTAACTCTCTTTTTGGCAAAATTTTAAAAAATGGGTGATGACTTGAACACAGCTTCTGTTATTGTGAAAATGGTCTAAATGTAATACACCCAGATGTATTGGACAAGGCAAAGAAAACACCACAGCACAAACACCATGTACTGCATTTACAGTTACATTTACAGCTGTTGTGTCATTTCAAAGTTTTTAATGACTCCCTTTGTTTATTCCCCCTCTCTCTACTCTCAGGTCTCTACATTCTGTACTGAGGCTCTGACCATCTGTAACTCCCTCCTCCACCCCCGCACTCCCTCCATCGCCCTCCCCTTGCCACCCCTTGCCCTGAAACCCACCCCCACTGCTCCAGTCCTCCCCTCCTCCCAGGTACCTACCCCTGGACTCACTTTGCCAACCCTCCTAGGAGGCCCCGCCCCTGGTCCTCCCTTTCCCACCCGCCACTCCCTCAGCATGGGCCCTGCTTCCCTGTTGGGCTCTCTGGAGAACCAGCTCTCCCTGGTTCCAGGACTGCCGGGTCAGGCCCCCACCACAGCAGACATGATCCTGTCCCCACACGCACACCACCAGCAGGAACCTTCTGGACTGGGTCCTCCAGAGGGCCAGAGACCCGTGTTTGTCCGCTATGACAGAGAGGAAGTGGAGGATGTGGAAATTTCTCTGGCCAGTGACTCTGATGACAGTGTGGTCATCGTTCCTCCGGGGATACTCAATATGGAGAACCAGCAAGATGAGACAGCAGCAAACTCTCAGAGTATGACCTCTGCAGCACCAGGGGACGCTACAGTCACTCTACCAGGAGGAGAATCTGTTACCATGGTCCCCACCACAGTAGCAACAACAACAACAATAGATGGGGTCTCGCTCCCCAATGACCTTGCTACCTCCTCACCTCTACCCACCTCCACCACCCCTATCAACTCTTTCCCTCCTTCTGGCGCCTCTGTGGTTTCGCTGGTTCCACCTTTGAACTCCAGCACACTCACAGCTCCACCTGGTGGTCTGGTGGACCCATTGCCTGGCAGACCCCAACTTCAGCAGATGCTGATGCAGCCCTCCACCCCAGGCCAGCCCGGCCCCATCAGTTTGCCACTCCAGATACACCAGCTGCAGAATCAGCTGACTCAGCAGGGACGGCACCTCCACCAGCACCAACCACCGCCTGCCAGCAATGAAGACTCTGGTGTCATCAACATCAACAGTACAGACGATGAGGAGGAAGAAGAGGAAGACATGGAAGATGATGAAGAGCTGGAAGAGGAAGAGGAAGGGATGGATGAGGAGGATGAGGAGGAGGAAGTGAGCGATTTTGCTGAGGAAGAGTTTTATGATGGGGAGGAGTATGAGGATTATGATGAAGAAGAGGGGGATGAGCTGGAGGAAGAGGAGGAGGAGGAGGAGGAAGATGGGGATATACCTCCATTAGAAGGAGCAGAGGATAAGGCTGGAGAGGGAGGGATCAAGGAGGGGAAGATGCTCCAAGCAGCAGTGGATGAAGGAGGGATGGCTGGATTCAGTGTGGAGGGAGAAACAGAAGGAGGGATAGAGGAGATTCAGACCAACAGAGCACTGTTCAGAGAGGACAGGATGAAGGTACAAGAAGTAGAGAGCATTGGAGTCCTGGAAGAGGCTCGGGAAGTGGAGGGAGAGGAGGACGAAAGTGAAAGGATGGATGATCCCACCATGCCACAAATCCTGTGTGTTACCGGAGGGGCACTGGAGGAAAGAGAGGAGGCTGAGGAGGAGGGAGGAGAAACAGGAAGAGTAGAGGGAGCAGGAGGGCTACAGGAGGAGGCAAGTGTATGGGAGCAAGGAGCCGATGAAACGGAGCCAAAAGCCACCTTAGAAGAATGCACAACCAATAAAAATCAACAGGTAGGTACCACAGCTTTAAAATCTCCCCTTTGAAGCATACTGATGACTTAAGAGTGTCAAAGTAGTTATCAGAATAATCAAGGATCATAGAAATCACTGGTGTCCATGATGGATTTAGTGGAAGTAACTGCACTGTTACTATTCACAGTACCTTCTTAAGAAAGTGGAACGCTCGTAACAAAGGTAAATTTCTTTGAAGAAAAGGTCAGGCGAGCAAGAACCATTCAGGCTAGCATACTGAGTCTTATGTTGACATGGGGTGGAACTCCAAGCACTCTCCACATTTCTACTTCCACTGCTATCTGTTTCCATTGCTAAATTAAACAGGTGGCCTCTGTCTTAGCAATGATAGAGATGGTTATGTTCTGAGAGAGAAAGTGGATTGTGATTGAATCAGGGAATCAGGGACCAATATGTATATACAGCTTGACTTTATTTAACTTGACAGAGGATGTGTCATCTGACTTTGCTCTGAAAGCCCATATATCCACTTTAACAGTTAGGCCATAACTAGTGCAATCCTAGGATAAGTGTAGGTGATGTGTTGTTGTCAACAACAACGACATGTAAGGTCTTTATAATCAATAAAGGTAAACATTAGTGTTAATTTCAATTTCAAAAAAGAGGAGGTGAAATATTGCAGACCGTATTTTTTTTTCAGTGCAGCAGCTCCGTATCTTGTGCATGCCATATCAGGATTACACCAGCAACACATAATGAGCACAGTCAGGACTCGGAGTAACTTCATTCATTTTACAAAAAGCACGTCAAAGTTAACAATGACAACAGCAGGGCTTGGGAGAAAGAAACAAGGTGATATTTAGGCCCATTTTCATTGCAATGAGGCTGAGAAAATTAAACATGCTTTATCAGAAGGGAAGCAATAAAATAGCTGGTAAGAATACTACAAACTTTAAGAGACACATTAAGACTCACCACAAAGAAATTGAGGTAGGTTAATGAAACGTTAGGCTGTTAAGTTATATTAAGTAAACTAGTAAGGCAATGGTGTTACATTATGTAGGCTGTGCAGAGTAACCATAGATGGAAATATTAAATATAAAAGCATATTAAAAGTATCTTTTTCTTACACTAAGATGAGACTAAAAACCCCAGACTTTTTTCATCAACAAAAACAGGATGAGATTGACTACATTTAATTAAGAACAAGAACATTTGACACAGGACTAAGACTAATATGACAACATTAACATTAGTAGACTTGGACTTTTGGGGAGTGATTGTAAACCTAACAGATTATTGACAAGAAAACTTCACAGGGTTTAGACAGATTTCTGTTTTCTGGATTTCTCTCTGAAACCATTCTGGCACAACAAAGACTAAACAGAGCGATTAATGTGATATGGATCTTCTTGCCTGACTCTGGGGTCCTACAATATCTGCGATGGTCAGGGATGTTTGTTTATATAGCAAGGTGCTACGAATTTCAACATTCTCCTTGTTTATTATCCATATTTCTGCTCTACAAATAGTAGATACATTAAGCTGATATTATTACAGTGTTGAGCTCACCACTTAAAGCCAACTCTCTTCATCTCAACAGGAATCAGGAGCTGAATCTGCACAGGAACCCACTGTGAGTGATAACCAGCCATCCAGTCATCAGGAGGAACAGCTGACAGCTGTTCAAGAAGGAGATGTAACAGCAGAAGATCCTGAGACCTCAACAGACCAAAATACAAAAGAGCAAGAGGAGACTGACACTGAGAAAAGAGAAAACATAAAATCAGAGCAGCAGGAGACAGAAGAAGGTGGAGGTGAAGAGAGTGATGGAGAGGAGGGGAAAGGAGTGAAAAGGAAGAGGGAGGAGGAGCACAGGGACGAAGAAGCGGGGCAAAGCACTGAGAAGAAAAAGGTAAAAACAAAATGTAGCAGATTTTTTATTTACCTGTTTTCTCAAATATATTTGGGATTTATCTTGCAACAACCTCAAAAGTTCATGTAACAAGAAATCCACATACCTTATGTTGCTATGGCAACATGGAACATGGTACACAGTATAAAGGTAAAGTATAGCAATCTCACACCCACAAACTCTATGTTTAAGCCAAATGAGCCCTCAAAACTTTATTTTACAGGTCTGTAAGTAATGTTTTACTGTAATGAGATATAGTTTTGCTTTAGGTAAAACAAATTACAGCAGGACTCCTGCTTTTCTGGGCTGCATGTAAGCAAACATATGCAGTTTATGTTCAGGCACATTCGTGCATTTCATTTTTTTATAGACTTGGGTATTTGGAGTATAAGTGTCCACAAGGAGTCAGTGTCACATTTAGCAAACCACTGTGTTCAAAAAATTTCAGGAATCAGGCACTGGGGAAACAGAAATCAGTTTGTCAGTGTAAACAAACCACTACATCTGTGAAACAAAGATGAAAGAATTTAGATGTATCAACATAAATGGAAGCAATGATAAGTGTCTTGAAAAGGAATTTAGTTTCCTATCTCTGGCAATAAGATCACTATAGCAGTGCAGATGTTGGCTCAAACAATCAGCTTGGCGGATGTGCAGTGTTCTTGTAATTTGGGAAGTGGCTACTCTGCAAACCTCTGTGACCTACAGTTACCCATAACACCTTTTTCTACATAGGATTGCAAAAATTTTTATGCATATCTCCACAGAGGCAAAATTCCAGCTTGACATGGGAGCAACAGTTAATGACGAGCGAGGAGCACTATCACACCAACAGATTTAGTTACAGAGTAACAATTTTGAGTTTCTGGTACCCTTTTAAAGCCATTATGCCTACAACTGGAAATTTTCTGACTTTGGTGTCCTCATGCAGCATGATTAAGAACAGATACCTTACTTGGATTATCTGAAAACAAAACTTAAACATTCTGGAAAATATGAAGCATGCTATAATCTTAAACATTTTACACACAGTGCCTTTTAAAAGTATCATTGTAGAAACATTCCCATAAAGTGTCTGTCAGTCTGAATTAATTTTCCCTTCATCAACATCATACATTAGCATCCTATGACGGATAATAGTATGTTTCAACAGTTGTCTCTCCTTGTCTGTCCCTAAGCTGCATGATGAAGCCATGGCCTCCATGTTGGCTGATTTTGTCGCCTGTCCACCTGATGATGAAGACTGTGCCTCTGGATCAAACCGCTCATAAATATTTGCCAACCTGAACCGATGTGTTTGAAGTTACCATGGATCCAATATATTCACTGCTAGGATACTGTATCATTAATGACATTTCCAAGGTGTAGTTACCTCTTACAACAACTTCCTTGTAAAACAAAAACAAACAAAAAAACTCCCTTGTCATTCTTTAAATCTTAAAGTAACTCTTCACTGTGTTCACAACATACTGGTAGAATGTGGCCTCCAGTTTTTTTGGGGGGGGGGGGGATTGTTTTTGTTTTAACAATATTGCCAACATTCAGCTGTAATATTTGGGGCATGTGACTATTTCAGGGAGGAGAATTCAGACTTTTTACTGTGTTACATCACCCAGCTAGTAATTGGCAAGCCTAACTAATCTTACAATAAGTAAGAGAAGCAGTATGTTTTCTACAGTCTCAAGTACAGCTGTGGAGCAGGGACGTGAGGCTGTATGAAATGTATGTTCTTGTATACCAGGAGTTTTCAAAGTGCAGCCTGCAGACCAGTGGCGGCCCTCAGAAACATTTCATGTGATCCGCCAAATGTAACATGAAAGGTTTGGAATGGAATCTTGTAGAAAGCAACTGGTTGCACAACAACTTGTAGCACCTCCAGAATGTCATGAGAATTACAATCTGTCATCAGTGCTTATGTTGTATTTTGGTGGTCAATTCAGCAGTTTAATGTGAAAGAGGGATGGAAAAGTCACCAAGTCTGACAAGTTCATGGATTTTCCTGTGGCTCTCAATCATATGCTGTCTCCCTAAACTGCCACTCATTCATCAAAACTTTGAGAACCTCAGTTGTATACAGTACATTGTATCCTACAGTTAAGACTATGAAGTGGTTTTCTTGGATTTATGTCTATCTTTTATGCTCTGTATGTTTTTTCATCACTGTCATATGCTTTGTTATAAAAAAGTAAAAATTGAAACATGAGTTACATACATTACATTTTGTGAATTTTAATGGTTAATGAGTTTTAATGGCTTTTTTTTAAAAAGAGTTGGTTCACTCACATTTCATGAGGTAACCCAGTGAAGTCTGTTGATTATCCATTTGACCAATATTTGTGGAAAGACATTTTGCTATTGCATTTTGAAATATATATAAATTCCATTCTCAGACAGAAATCTCAGACAGATATCTGAAAACCTGGACAAATAAGCCCAACACTGTCTGACTGGACAGATACCTTAGGAGAAAGCATGTTCTGTGTACTAACTGCCATACTCTCTACAGTTTGATTCATTATTCAAAAAAAAAAAACAGTTTTGTACTAACAAGAACAAATGATACTATATGTGCCCTAATAATTGTCAGCTAAACTACAGCTTTGGAAGGCATCAAAAGAATTCTGACATCTTGTTTCTCTAGAGCTTTCTGGAGCTCTCTCACAACAGTCTGCAGTTTATTGAAATGTTCTGCAGCTGAGAGCTGCTCCTCCATTTCCATAATACATAAGTATGCATCAACAGCACACTCAAAAGTGTTTTAGAGTTTCTCACTTTTCCAGTGTGAACTTATTACAGCCTCATAGCCTATTAAGAATGTATGTGAAGTCTGAAACTGGAAAACAGCGGTGTGACTTTTGTTGAACAGCAGCTGCTGTGGCCACAACTGGAAGATGGACAGTGGACAGTATAGTCATCATGAATCAGTTTGGTGATTTAAATTGTTTCGTTGAGTTCAGATTCAGAGTCACTGACTATAATTTATTTATATATGTATTATATGTATATGTATATATATATAATTTGAGATATACCATTGAATTTATCACACTGAAATATTTAACTTTAAAAACTCACTAATAAATGTAGTAGCAATTTAAAGGGGTAAACCAAAGATTTAGTATCACACTTCCACAAAGTTTGAGTACTCATACCTTGTTATACTCCCCTTCTTGGTAAATGTATACATCTTTCAAACACCACACCTGCAGTTTATAACTCAGGCTTTCTGTTTTAAATTAGTAGTTTTCAGGTACAAGTTGAGATAACTCAAATGACATCACTGAAATCAGAGCCATGGACAATGTTATTTGCTAACTGTTTTCATATGCTAAATAGTATTAATCATGATTAATAAAGCACTTTAATGTGTAAATCAGTGGAGTTCCCCTTCGACATCAACCTTCTCAACATTTTTTTTCTCAGGATTGGACTTAAATGTCTCCTTATATTTGAGTAACAGGCCATTGTATCTCATTGCACATTCGCATAAATGACAGATGAGAAAATAAATGGGTAATTCATTCATATAAATTCAAATAATGAGACTATTTAAGCACTGACAAAAAAATATGAGGACCACAAAGATATACTCTTTCTTTGAAACCACAAGCTAGACTAGAAAAGCACTATGTAAATGCAGCCCATTTACCATTTCTATCAGTATTGAGAGAATATTGCAAAATGGATGAATATGTAGCACATTTGATGCATTTAATGCTACTGATGTCTGTAAAGTTATAATTGTAATATGGCCTATCTTCTCCTCTCTTTTGATTCTTGTCTGCTGTTTTATTTTTTTTTTTTTCATCTATGGTAGCCATTTATTGATTGATTGATTGATTATTTGCAAGTCAAAGAATTTAGAAAATTAGTTACAAGTTTTACAACTTAAAATTCAAACTCAAAAAGTCAGGTTTGGGTTTGATTACTTTTTTCATGTAATTTGTGTCCTCTTTGTCTGACTGTAGTAATTATTTACATCCATGTATACTACAGACATGCCATGAATTGTGCCATACACGGTGCCCAATAGGAAAACTTAAAGACACAGTGTGGCAAATGTAGCATTAGCCTGGTGAAATAATGTTGTATAATGGATGGAATAAATGAAAAATTGGCAGCACCTTTCCAATTCACTTAGGTCGGGGTATTAAATATATGGGTACATGCCAGGCTTGGTCTCAGGTTTAGGCTCACACGAACTCTAGTACAAATGAGTGACAACAAAAAATGGAGAAACATAACCACAGTAGATGCTTCCATATACTGTAGGTTATGTTGGCTCATTGAATGGTAGTATGAAAATGATGTGATTCATATGCTATTGCCTAGACAGTGCTTTCTTTTGATGATGGTGAACATCATGGGAACACATCCAATGCAAAAGCATGAACCATATTGGAAATTCTGTAGTGACTGGAATGTCACAGTGAACTGCTGAAATTGACATAAGCAAAGATACCAGGAAGGTCAAGGTTTTATTATAGACAATTTGCTCAGTGATTAGTGCTCCTCTTACTCAGTTCCCTAGAGCCTGTCCAGCCAAATGTGGTATGTTTCTCAATCATTTCATCAGCAGAACTAAACAGATCAGGGGGGACCATCAGTGATATTTGAGTGTTGTGAGTTACACACATTGTGAGTGTTAGGTGTGTGACGGCTCTGTTTTTCATGTCTGAAAGTTTGGGTCCGGGAAGGCCATTGATTTTAGAGTACAGTACGTGTGATACTGGCAAGTTTGTTTTTGTTGGACATGGTCAACATGGTAAAGAAGGAGACTGAGCAGTACAGCAGGATGGGTTGAATTATGCTTTTGTTAAGCAACAAGATGACAACAGAAGGTTACAGGCAACAGGCAGTACAATAGGAGGTCGGGGTGACAGACAGTGGCCTCAAACTAATGTCCTTCAGCATTACTGTACAGCTGCTCTGAGCCAGTTCATTTGAACAACTTAATATGTCAATATTAGTTAAATATAATGTCCACATTGGACTAATATGTACCCCATGATTGACGTCTAACACCAACATTCAGTAGTGTGTCCTGTATGCCCAATGCAAAAAGGATGTAGAGGTCAGGGTGGTGGGTGGACGTGCACCAGGTTTGATACATTTCAATGTACTGCTGATGTCTGCAAAGTTGTAATTGTAACATAGCCTTCTCCTCTCTTTTGCTGCTCATAGTTGCTTTCTTATTTGACTGGTTGTCAAGAGTAGTCATTTGGTTTTCTAATTATTTATGAAGGGCATATGTTGTAATTATCCTGCTGTTTATGTCTGTGCTTTGCCAACATTGTTTTTGTTTCAAGACTGAACTAATATTAAGTTAAGTTTAAAAAATATAGCAGAGCATTTTGTTATGGTTTCCTGACTCTGGTTAAAAATGGTTTGTCGAAATGAAGTTTGCATTTTATCCTGGTGCGCTCTCTCTTACTGAGGTGCTCTACCCAAGGTAAAAAATAGTAGTTTTTCTAAATGGACAGTGCCCCTCTTACATGAGCCTGACCAAGCACAAAAATACATCTCTTGCACAGACATGTACGTCCTGTAATCAGTCTTTAGTGGTAACAAATCTGTGTTTCAGGGCTGGTGACATCATCATTAGGATTAGAGGAGGATTAGATGTTCATGCACAGACTTCCCATATTACCAAATTTAACTGAAATCAGTGTGAAAGACAGCTCATGCTGCTTTGAGTAACATATGACTGGAACTTCTTTTTAAGATAGAGAGATATTTAGTACAGTTCAGTATTTGAAGATGCTGCCTCCCCTTCATAAACGAGATAAAAAAGTAACTGATTTTCAGTTTTGAAGACGCTATTGAGCTAATATGTGTAGAAGTTGTGTTGTTGTCTCGTACAATGTTATTTTCTAGTTGTTTTGGTGCTCATGCCAAGCTATTAAAAAGTGAAAAATCACTTTTCAACAATTCTTCATCTCTAAAATACAACATCAAAATGTTAACATACAAAGTTAACATACAATATGTAGAAATAGAATTTTTTCAAACAAATTGAATTGAATTGATTTGAATTGAATTGAATTTCCTCACTGTGGGACGAATAAAGGTTTATCTTATCTTTTAGGTGCAGTTAGCATTGCCAGCTCAAGCACTGGGGTCGGCAATTGAACACAGCTTCTCAAAAGTCTTGTCTGCATTGTGTGTTTGTCATAATTCTGAACAAGCCCAAGTACAAGTTATTACTGGTGATTGTAGTCACACTGACTAAAAACAGATAAATGAATACGTCAGCTTTTGAAATGCCAGAAGGAATATTTTTTTATGAAGCTAGACTAGCTCTTCCCACCTGTGTCCATTCTCTGTTCTAACCCTAGGCTATTGACCTTATGCATTTCTCCAACAAGCTAGTTCCTAGTCTTTCTTATTTTGTGTTTTAACTTCCTGTCTACACAGGAAGTGGGAATGTGTTGCATTGTGTAGGTGGACATCTGCTGCCCGTGACCACCTTGTACCTGCATTTTAGTGAATATCTAACCAGTTTTATAATGTAACATACAATGTTAAGGACTGAAAGGAACTGAGAGACTTTCTTCTACAGCAGTCTGACAAAAACCAACGGCTATTTATGACTCACTTTTGCCAGATTTGAACCCAAAGGCACGATTCGGAGACCAGGCAGATAAAGTTGAAAGTTCTGTTTTACTCATGGTCAAAACAGGCTAAAGTCAATACCAGACAGACAAGGGAGGTAAGGCAAAGCCAGGAATCAGGTAAAGGGAAGTCCAACAAGCAGGCAGAGGTTCATGATGGCTGATATGATAAACTGAAAGTACGTAGGACAATCTGGCGGAGAATGAATGTGAATGGGCCGGTATATATACTGCAAGGCAAATGGCGACATGTGTACAGAGAAGGTCAGGTGGGAAGACAGGGGTTACTGCTGGGCATCTGAAATGACAGTAGAGTTAATATATGGCAGGGGAAGACACTAGATTGAAAACGTGGAGCTAAAATGAGGCTGACATTGTGACACAAAGTAAAAATCTTCTGGTTTTGTGATTGTTTGTGTCGACTGCAAATAATGATAATAGTAACTTAATAACATGCATCATCTTACTGATAAGTTTTGTATCAGGGCTCTAAATTTATTTTCACCATAAAGCTACTGCTGCAAAATACAGTAAGCTAGTTGAGCTAGTTGTAAGGTAGTTAATGGTGAATGTAACTTCACACCAAAGATTTTATTTTTAATGTTATATCACAAATGGTGTATCGTGTCTATGGCATATGTGATGTTGTCAGGCAGTTCCTCTGTCAAGGATGTGGATACGAGTTTCCAACTTTGAGAGGAGGAAGGCTGTGTGAACCAATGAGGACCAAGACTTTTGACTTGTGTTCAGTAAAGCCGACAAAAGCAACAGGAAGTTAAGAAAAAAACTAAAAAAACAAAAGAAAAATGAGCTGCCCACCCAAGGTTTATGCATGTTCTAGACATAGGTCTTTCTGTGCTGGATGCAGAGATATGAAACTGATAATTAGTTTGACTGCTTGACTTGAGTCACAAATCTACCATCAGTCAGTGGCTACTTTATCAGACAGTCTCCCTTAAACTAGGTGTATGACTTGATATTATCATTTTATGTAATTAGACTCTTATGTAATTGACAGCTGCTGCCTGCATGCTGCTCAGCCCACCCAACTTCCCTTTTGCAACACCCTCCCCCTCTCTCTTTCTCTCGCTCTCTCTCTGTGTGTGTGAGTGTGTGTGTGAAGTAAGAGTGAAAAAAGTGCTTGCAGAAAAGATTCAAACTAGCAGCAGAGAAACAGAAATGCAATGCTGACCTGGTAACTGTTGAAAAGATCTGTGAGGACTTTTAAAAACAGAGAAAAGGGGGAGAAGAAGAAATAGTGCACAGAGTGGAGAGGGAAAAAAGAAGGAAGCGTCAGAAGATAAAGAGAGCCAAAAGAAATATTCAGGAAAGGAGAAGGGGGAAACTGATACTCAGCTGTGAACACAATTCTGGACAGAGGTAAGTGTTTTTCTGTTGTTTCTTGACTTCTCACACCCCAGGGAGGCTAAATACTGTCAAATACTGTCTGACTATGATTATTTGGATACGTCCTAATGCTCCTATGCTCCTATCCTAAAACTCTGATGCAGGTGAGATTCTGTTCCAGTACTGAAAGTTGAATATTTTCATTCTTTTAAATATGCCTTCAAACTCAAAATATTTTATATTTTTATTTTCTGATTTACAGTTTCACAGACTTTTCAATTTACTCTGCTCTTAATTTCTTTGAAAGCCTAATATTCCAGGCACCTGCTGTCTCAATCATGTAAAAATACTGATAATATTGTTGAGATGCAGATAAATGTGACTGCATTGATGCAACTCAACAAGGTTAGTAGACTGACTCAGTGTTATTGATTAGTGAGCAGGTTGGGCAGAAACATCTGACTCTGAAGTGCTGGACATTGCTATAGTAGCATCCAGGTTTCATCTCTGTATTTAGTAAACCTACTTTGTTTACTCTATGCAGAGGCAACCTGTGTTACTGCTTGGAGCTCCTAATGTGCGATGGAAGAAGCATATACTTTTACTTTGAAATTCATTTTAATACAGTGTATTATATATTAAATTATCCCAAATTACCTGCATATTACACACTTAAGTGTATGAAACATACAGGCGAGGACACTACAAACAACACTACATTAACACTACCTAACCCACCACTCCTTATATTCTAAAGGTTACAGGCCCATATCAGCATTCTTGTAGTTTCCATAAATGCATCTTGACTGGTTTATTAAACTGTTTTTTTTTTTCAATAAATACCAAAGTGCGATATAGCAAGAGTTATCCATCCAAAGCTAATGTAAAAAGATATTTAACTTTGTGAATAATGTCCCACCACCCCATATGCCTATGATAGGCTATGTCATGACAAAAGCTACTAGAAGTGCTACAGTAATGTGAACATATGTACATGGCATGCACATCCCGTCTCATGATTTCAACAGCAGATATTTGGGCTGCTGCACCACACCACATATCTGTTGTTTCATCAGCTCATCTGCGTCAGTGTGGTTTACATATTTGGTTACTCCTGTAATGATATTCAAATTACTACCAGGAAATGGAAATCACACTTACATCAATACATCAGTGCCCTCACATAATGTGTGACAACAACAGTTTATTTATTTTTTGATGAAGAGTGTAATTCCTATGAAATGCTGGACAGTGTAATAGCTTACAACTGTATATGCAACAGTTTAAACTGTAAAAACTAGTTAATGATGGATGTTTTTGGCTAAAGAATAATATAATCTAAACTCAACATTTTGTGTAGGAATAACTGGCTTCCCCAGAGATATAAACATGATCATCAAATCTAACTGCTAATGCTGCACTGCTTATGTGTTGATGATTGTGGTCGTTTGGTTGTTTGTTTCAAAAAACAATGTAACCATATGAACCTGTTCAAACAGGTTAGATTTAGAACACACAGATGGATGGAATTGTAAATAGACTGCATTTACGCAGTGCTTTTCTAGTCCTACCGACTTCTCAAAGTGCTTTAGAAGCAAGCTAACATTCACCTATTCATATACTGGTGGCAGATTGGAAGGCGCTACCTACTCATTAGGAGCCATACATGCATGCACACTCACATACCATTGACACAGCCATCAGCTATTTCGGCTTCAGTATCTGGTCCAGGGACACTTCAAAATCCAGACTGCAGGGGTCAGGGAATTAACCACAAGCCTGCATTACCTGGTATTCCCGAGTGGTCTCCCATCCAACTACTAACCAGGCCCAACCTTGCTTAGCTTCTAAGATCAAATGAGGTACCTACCTACCATTAAACCTAAGCCCCTTTATAAGAGGGTTAGTAATGCCACTTATCAACACCTGGCTCCCAGTCTGCATTCCAGTTCATTCCAAAAGACTTAGATGGGGTTGAGAGGTCTTTGTGCAGGCAAAGTTCTTCCACACCAAAGTGCTTCTTTCTGAAGCTGGCTTTGTGAGACAGAGTATCACAGAATATAAAACTAGGCTTTAAAATTGTGATCTGATGGAGGGTCATCAGTGCTGATCAGTGGAAACATATATGCAGCAAAATGTTACCTATCAACAGCTTCAGTCTTCGAACATCAGTAATGGCCTTCAAGTACCCACATGTTATCAATTGAACCAATAATTATCAGCATGCTGTGGGTGTGTTCATGTCTTTAGATGGAAGTCTACACTGTAACAGTAGCAACTGGTACATCAGAGTATTCAGGCACCAACAACTACATCTTTGTGACGCTGGTGGGGAAGAAAGGAGAGAGTGAACGTACCCTGCTGGACAACCCTGGACTGGACCTCTGTCGAGGAGCTGTAAGCGTGTGTGGAATGCTGATATGATCATTTACTGATAAGTATACTGATCTGCATTTGAACAGTGAGGCCATCTATATGATGTGTTTATATCTATATATATGAAATTTGAATGGGGAAGCGATTGTCTGTTTGTATGTATGACTGCTTTTAAGGCTTGTGATGATATTTTTCTTTCTCTGTCCCTCAATCTAAATCAGGTGGATCAATACAAAGTGACCAGCCCTTCACCATTAGGCTCCCTGCTATTGGTCAGACTGGAGAAACAGAGGTACTGGGTAGAAGATAACTGGTTCTGTCGGTACATCACAGTGGAGCCTCCGGGTGAAGACAAAGTGCTGACTTTCCCTTGTTACCGCTGGCTTATAGGAGACGTCAAGGTGGAGATAAGAGAGGGAACGGGTAGGAAAGATTCTAATTGTAAACTGTAATGGTACTGTTGTGTGTGCTAACTCCTAACTGATCCAGTGGAGCTGGTCAGACTAGTTATCCCAAGCATGCAATCTGTACCATGTCCTTACGACAAAAATCCATACATAATATTGAAAGGTCACCTAACTCCAACCTCTTCCTGTTATCTCAAGGAACACTTTAACCCTTACCATAGCAATGACGACAAGTAATAGCATGTCTTCCCTCACAAAAAAATGAATGATGCCTGTCAATGGCATTGCTTCCCTTAATCTGGAATGTTCCATGTTTGTTGACAAGTCAGACAGCCTTGCCTAACTAATTTACGTGTTGAGATCCAATCACAATGTGACCAAAATAGAGCTGATGCTTATTAATACCAGGTGTTAATGCAAAGGCTGTGGATTGGCTGTTTTTATCTAGATACAGATCACATGTTAAGCATTACCCTATCTCTATTTTTTTTTACCAAGCAAGTTCACATTAAAATAACATTAACTCCATAATACTTTCAGTTCAGATTTAAGTTTTGTGATATGATCCATTCTCATTTGAGCCCCTTCACCTTTGCTGTCCTCTCTATGGGCCCCCTCCCTCAATGCTTGGGACAGTAAGTATGAGCCCATGTAGGTCTGACCTGATGCTAAAGATACACTTTCCTATCTTTTTCTCTATGTGCCTCTGTAGCGAAGACACTGAAGGACGACTCCCTACCTCAGCTGCTGGCACACAGGAACACAGAGCTGCAGGAGAGACAGAAGACTTACAGGTCCCGCAACATAACTCAAAGATACAACTTCACTTCACAGAGTGGTTAGATATTTTTGTATTAAAATTTGTATCATACTGTGTTTTACTATCTTCCAGATGGGTAACATGGGCTCCAGGGGTTCCCAGATGTATTGATGCTAAAACAGAAGCAGATTTACCCCAAGATGTCCGCTTTGAAAACGAGAAGAGGAGCGACTTTGAACACTCCTTACACTATGCGTAGGTGATGCACACACACACACACACACACACACACACACACACACACACACACACAAATACTCAATTTGGAATTGTTTCTTGATATTCAATCCATGTCTTAATACTAAGATAAATCAATGAACATGTGGAGGCTGGCTTTTTGGTCCTCAGATGAGACTTGAGTTATTACAGTGTACTATATGATAAGACCTGGTGAACATCAAATACATATGCACCGTATATCCTCATCAGCTTGCTGGAATTGTCTCTGAAGAAGCTGGCCATCAGGTTTGGGAAGTCCTGGAATGACTTGGACGATTTCAAAAGGATCTTCTGGAAGTTGCGAAGCCCCATAGCTGGTAGGTAAATATACAACATGCTCCTCACAAAACCTGATGGAGAAAATGACTGTAACAACTAAAGGCTGGACAAGCTCACAAAAACATTTCTAATAAGCAAGAGATGCCACATGTTAAATATACACTACTACAAAGTGTTTTTATGCATACAAGAATGATATGAAATATTTAAATTACCTAAATGAAAACAAATCAAATGAAGAAGTAGTGAAAGACATTACATGTTGTTATGTATACAGTATTTGCTTTTATGTATGCATTTACTGTCACAATTAAATGAAAAACTTGTGTTAAAAGGATAATTATTTCTCATCATTGCTGACATGAGTTGATGGCCATGACACAGAGCCTAACTATGTTTTGTTGTGATTTGATTTTAATGTGGTATAGAAAATTCATGTCGAGGTGTAAAATAATTTATTCAGTTATTCAAGACAAAAACCTTTAAAATTGTTATTTTACAACAACATTTACATCTTTTATTATGATGCAATAAATACATTCATCCAAAGAAAATACATATAACAATAGTTTTTATTTAGATATTTTAAATCTACCATAGAAAGAAGGTTTTGGTAACTGCCAGATACCCGTTAGAAAGCCAGAATAGACTTGTGGATGTAGAAGTGGGAAGTTATGCAGGGTTTGCACTTCCCTCTCAAGCTCTCTTTTTTATTTATGGTAATGCTACTTCCTATGTGGACGACCATGTACAAAAGCATGAATGCCTTCGAGGAGAGAATGTCCAAAAATGTGCAATGTCCATGGACATAGTTTGTTTGGCCTTTATGCATTTTCTTTTCCAAAGTTAGCTTGCTAAACTAATCTTGCTTGATAGCTGTTAATCCCTGTAGTTTCACTGAAAAATGGCAGAATGGATAAAAATATTTTGCCAAAGCAGACAAGGAACAAGATTGTTTGAGAACCAGTTCTACAACCAAATAAAGTGTTTTCCTAAAGAGTGTAACTATCATGACTTTTTTAAAAGCTGTAATATGAGCCATAGACATATACACTGCATCATCAGACATTGTTATTACCATTGTTAATTTGGCATGCTTGACACTGGACTAGAAAGTACAGTAGTTTATACACATTTATCTTAAAATAACTACTCCACCATTATTACACCAATATGCGTATGTATGTGTATGTGTATGTTTGTATCAGAGTATTGTATGGAACATTGGAAGGAGGATTGGTTCTTTGGCTACCAGTGTATGAATGGCTCTAACCCAAGGATGATCCAGAGTTGCAAAAAGCTGCCAGAGAACTTCCCCGTCACCCCAGACATGGTGCAGAGCTCCATGGCTCCCAGGACTAACCTGGACAAAGAACTCAAGGTTGAGAAATGTTCTGTCTGTACAATGTATCCAGGCTTTACAGTCATGTGCCCCTTCAAATTTAGCAGCTGCAAAATCTTTTTAATATATGTCTCAAAATAGTTCACTTATCTCATACTTTCTGCTCCTTGCATGTTCATATTCTTCTTAATTTTCTGCTTCTCTCCCGTCCAGGCAGGGAATATCTACTTGTTAAACTACGCCATCATGGATGGGATTCCCACCAACACGATCAGGGGTAAACCTCAGTACATTGCTGCACCACTTTGTCTCCTGTACCAACACCCAGATGAAGGACTCATACCTATTGCTATACAGGTATATCATGCCCATCATGGATGTTTACTGAAAATAAACCTGAGAAATATTCATGAAAGTTTGAGAATACTGAAAGTAAACCTGAGAACATTTAATAGAAATCTGAGAATACTGAACTTAAACCTGTAAACCTTGTTACTAATAGCTGAACTTCATATGGTCTGTGAGGTTCTAGATATGTGAAGTTCAAGTTTCCTTTATGTAGTGGAACAAGACTGCCTGTAACAGTTTCCCCTCCTTGTCCTCAGCTAGAACAGACTTCAGGCCTGGACACACCCATATTCCTGCCTAGAGACCCACCTCTGGCCTGGCTATTGGCTAAGATGTGGGTGCGTCACTCTGAGTTCCAGGTTTTCCAGCTGCTGTCTCACCTGCTCAGGACTCACCTGGTCATAGAGGTGTTTTGTGTGGCTACTCTGAGACAACTGCCTGCTGTGCACCCTGTATATAAGGTAATCATTAACACAAGTCAAGTCAATCATAACAGAAGTTATTTCAGGGCACTTTTCATATAAGGCAGGTGTAGACTGTACTATCTTTTAACAGGCAGAAACGGGCCGGTGAGCGGCCATCTGCCTCAACCGGTTGGGTTGAGAGAGAATGACCTAGGGGAGAGAGAGGGACAGAGAGAGAGAGAGAAGGAATTATTATTATTATTATTATTATTATTAACAACAACAGGGAGCCTGTGCAGAGATGCTAATATGGGAGAACTATGATCTTTTTTTCTAGTTGCATGTGCAGCAGCATTCTGGATCAGCTGGAGTCTTTAGAGGCTTATTGGGGCAGCCAGATAATAAGAATTGCAATAACCCTGCCTAGAGGTGACAAATGCATGAACTGTTTTTTCTGCATCTTTTGAGACAGGATGTGCCAGATTGTTGCAACACAGGTGAAAAAGGCAGTCCTTGAAGTTAGATTCATGCAGGAGTTAAAGGACATATTTTGATCAAAGATAACATCTAAAGTAACTATATCTTTAGATAATGCATTTCAGTAAATTCAGTATTATCTATTAATATAATTTCCACAGCACTAATTCCATCATTACCACAGCAGTCATGTCACTCTCACATGTCTTTTTAGCATGAATATTATTGCTGTTGACTAATTAGTTCCAGTCTCTTCCACATTTTCTATTGCTTATTTACTATCAACACTTAACAGTTTTCCATGTCTTCCTGCTGCAGCTCCTGGCCCCTCATCTGCGCTACACTCTGGAGATCAACTGTAGGGGGCGCACTCAGCTCATCTCTGCTAATGGCATCTTCAAACGGGTGTGTCACTCTGAAACAGTACATTTGATTAGGATTTTAAAATGTTTGAACTTATTTAATGTGGACTTCATATATCTTGCCAGAGACTATTAATGTCACCAGGCCCTCTCACAGTCACATTATTCATCTTTAACGTTTTGCACAAAAGAAATGAAAAACAAACTCACTTGCTGTGTTAAACAATCTTATATGATTGATTTATGGTGCTCATGATGCTCATGATGTGTGTAGGTTGTATCCACAGGTGGTGATGGCCTGTTGATTCTCGCTCAGAGGGAATACAAGGTGCTCACCTACCGCTCCCTCCAGCCCTGCAATGACTTCACTGACAGAGGAGTTTCCCAGCTCCCAAACTATTTCTACAGAGAACATGGCCTGATGCTGTGGGAGGCCATACACAGGTACTGTACATAACACACACCTTGCTAATACTAGGAGCTGGTAGGACACTATTGCTAGGTCTGGTTTATTCTGTAAATGACCAAGGGATCTGAGAGATTTTAACAGTAAAGTTAGAGCATCTTTATCTTTAGTAATGTGACATATTTATAACCTGGTAACCTAAACAGAGTATCATCAGTGTAAAGAGATATCTCATTTGTTGTTCTGCAGATGTTCCACATTGTGGTTCAATTGATATATCAAACAAAAGTGGTTGGAATGTTGAGGATTTTGAAATAACTTTGCACAAGGATTTATAAAGAGATATCAGAATAACAAATGGTCAGGATAGAAATGCAAAATTAAACATAAAAACTAAACAAACTGAGAGATCTCTTACTATGAGTCATAACCCTAACTGTACCTCTTCCTTCAGTTTTGTCTCAGGTATGGTAAGTCTGTACTACCACTCAGACCATGATGTGCACGAGGACCTTGAGCTCCAAGCCTGGATCAGGGACATATCACAGGAAGGCTTCACAGAGCTCCCCAACTTTGGTCTGTCAGTGATATCCTGCATGTTTTTCTTATATATTAACTTCCAGGTTAATATATAATTGTTTTGTTTGACAAAGATTTTAAGCCTTTTTTGTAGTTATACAACTCTAATTCCAAAAAAGTTTGGACACTGCGTAAAATGTTGATAAAATCAAATTTTGATGGTTTGCAAATCATTTAAACTCCATATTTAATTGACAATAGTGCAAAGACAACATATCAAGTGTTGAAACTGGAAAATTGTATTGTTTTATGAAAAATATATGCTCATTTGATGCCAGCAACACATTTCAAAAAAGTTGGGACAGGGACAACAAAACACTGAAAAAGTTGTGTAATGCTAAAAAAAAAACAAAACTGGAAGAAACTCTCCCAACTAATTAGGTTAGCAACATGACTGGGTATAAAAAGAGCATTCCGGAGAGGCTGAGAAGTAAAGATGGGAAGGGGTTCACCACTCTGTGAGAGACTGAGTGAGCAAATAGTTCAACAATTTCAGAATAATATTCCTCAGTGTAAAATTGCAAAGAATTTCAGCACACAGTTCAAAAGCCAGCATCCATGATGGTATGGGGAGTCATAAGTGTCTCTGGCATGGGTAGCTTACACATCTGGGAAGGCACCATTACTGCTGAACAATATATACAGGTTTTGGAGCAACATATACTGCCAAGTAGATGTCGTCTTTTTCAGGGAAGACCTTGCATATTTCAGCAAGACAATGACAGAGTCTGGGTGCTAAACTGGCCTGCCTGCAGTCCCAACTTGTCACCCATTGAAAACATTTGGCACATCATGAAACAAAAAAAATATGACAAAGGAGACCCTGAACTGTTGAGCAGCTGAAATCCTATATCAGGTAAGAATGGGACAACATTTCACTTTCCTCGGATCCCAAACGTTTACAGAGTGTTGTTAAAATAAGAGGTGATGCAACTCAATGGTAAACATGCCCCTGTTCCAACCTTTTTGGAATGTGTTTTTCACATCAACATTTTTCCATTTCAACATTTGATATGTTGTCTTTGCACAGACAACTTTGCACTATTCAATAAAATATAGGTTTTAAATGATTTGCAAACCATCAAATTCTGTTTACACAGCTCCAACTTTTTTGGAATTGAGGTTCTAAATTCAGACCCCTATGCAGGTGTTTAATGTGAGAAATTTTGAACATTGGATCGTCTTTTATCAGATAGCAAATGTGACAACATTTATATTGTACAATGTATATGCCTATGGCATGACTTAGTTATTAAACCATACACACCTGTACTGCAGCATTTTCCCAGTGCCATAATATTACGTGACTAGAGTTGAACATTGTAGATGCATAGTGTTCCATCTAATCTAATGCTGCTATAATTCACTGGAAAACCCAATCACTCACAAACAGGTGATCTACTGTAAATGATATGGGAGGCTCTTCCCACTCTACACACTACCAAAGCTGCGGGTAGAACTCTCACATTTGAATTTATATACTGTATGTGCATCAAAGATCCTGTCTGACTAAAGGTCAGCTTTTAAAAAACAATGGCAAACTCAAATTAATGACATGATAAGTAACATGTATAAATGCACTCTGAAATGTTTTGGCGATAATTTCAGTAGAATAAAAAATTAGATCCCTTGTCCTGAGGGTGGTGCTAGTGGACAGGTCATGAAATAGCCCAAATGGAAACTGTTAATCCTTCAGGGCACAAAAATATACTCATATACTCATACTCACATATAGTTAATTCAATGGCTGCCTATCCTGTCTATATTGCATTTCACTGTTTCAGTCTTGGACTCTGTTGAAGTTGAATCTACTCTAATCCAATCTAATTCATTTGATTTGTGTAATATGGACAGGGGTCACCAGAAGAAGAAGTGTCAGAGGTAGAATAATATATTATTTGTGCATCTAATACTCAATGGTGAATCTATATTCAGGTCTGCCAAGTAAGCTCAACACCAGAGAGGAACTCTCTACCCTGCTGTCAGTGGCCATCTTCACCAGTACAGCCCAGCATGCTGCTACTAACAATGGACAGGTGCTGAACACTCACACACTGTGATATTTATGACTGTTGCAAAAGATGCTGTCACCTCTGAGATGCCCTGGTGAAGTGTTTAAGGAAAGAACATTCAGCAGTGCCCCCTGCCACAGTGTCTGTTTTAAAATTACCGTATGGCATTGTCCCTCCATGTCTCGACATCCTACATGGAGGAGCTATAACTAATTCTCTCTTTGTTGATGTTCTTCCAGTTTGATTGGTGTGCCTGGGTTCCTAACACCCCCTGCACCATGAGATACCCTCCACCAACGGACAAAGATGCTGTTACCATGGAGATGATCATGGCCAGCCTTCCTGATGTCAGCCAATCCTGTGTGCAGATGGCTATCACATGGCATTTGGGGCGAGCACAACCAGACGCAGTGAGTCCATCTCTACCAGTGACCATGATAAAAACTTAACTTAAAACTTAAAACTGGAGTAGGCAGTCATTTTTGGCATCCCTGGGCAAAAATTCCATAATAACCTTTCAGCATATTGTCATTCAAGTGGTCAGAGAGAAAACTTGCCTTCTGCGCCTCTTCTTGGATCTGTTTTCAGGCTTTAGAAAGTGTAGCCCAGAACGGGAGATTTTTCAATCACATCATCGTTTCCGAGGAGGCTGTTCTACAAATGCAGATGTGTGTGCACATCCTTTAGATGGTGAAAGCCTGATTCAATGGTGGAAAATGTTTTGTATCAACAGGAAATGCACGGGCCACTCATTTAATAGCAGTAAACTGACAGTAACTGCTGATAACACAGCTGTTGTGTTGCTGATTGCACTGATCCTGATGTGTGTGTGTGTGTGTGATCAATATTCTGCCTACTTTCCTTTGAGAGCCTTTGAATGGAACACACCAACACACAGTTCCTATACCACTGGCTTCGCACATACTGCCACTGGTCGTTCATGACACCAGAGGCCATAATGTTCATTAATCTATTAGAAAATATGCATAATGCAAATTTTATTTTTATCCTAAGTTGTTTAATTGATGTTTGACAAAAAACATATCAGTTATCCCATATTTTGCCTTTGAGCTTTTGACTATCTGAAAGTGATCACATTACATCAGCCACATTAGTTCCTCTTTCGTCAGTTTCCTGTTTTCTTCTGCCTAGATTCCTTTGGGCCAATATACAGAGGAGCACTTCACTGAGGGCCGAGCCCAGGAGCTGATTGACAGGTTCAGGAGAGAGCTGAAAGAGATTGAGGGCCACATCCTAAATCAGAATGAAGGACTGGAGCTTCCATACCTTTTACTCCTGCCGAGCCGCATAGAAAACAGCATCACTATATAGACTACTCCATGCGGGATTCAATCTATATGGTATGTGGTACTATAGGGCATACTTGACACCTTGCCAATTTGTTTTAACTTTGATATTATTCTTTTCTGTTGATCATGTAATAAAATTCTAATAACCTCATATGTTATTCAATGAAAAGGTTTGTCCAATTTACTTATGTGAAAAATATTCTGCAAGTCATCGATTAATCAATATATGATTTGTATCATGTCTTTATTGAACAGGCAATAAATGGAATGGCCACAAGAATCAGTTTGGTTGTACTGCAACCACATCAACATGATGGCCAGTGTCCACTGAATATGGTTAAATGTATTGTGTAAAGTGTGCATGCATTGGACTCTATATACATATAAGGTGTATTTAATGTTTTTAATGTTAGCCATAAGGTATAGGACAAAAAAGGCAAGATGTCTACCAAAGCATTTTTACTGAACTTAACTTGGATTGGTTCTTCTTGTCAGTGCACTCCTTTTTTCTTAAAAAGCCAGTGTTTCATTTATAGGTAAAGGCTGCACTTTTACAGGACTGAAAGGTAAGGACAGATAACCTTTAAGCCAACTTTGAAATGAAAAAAAATCCAGGCTTGTGTCAAATCAAAAATCTGATCAAGCTAAGGCAGTTATTTACTTTATAATTTTGAATTGCCTACAATGCAACAACAAACCTTTGGATCCCACTTGTACAAAACTAGAGAATGTGGCTTGAGTGAACAATCAGGTAACAATGCCAGACAGATCATTGTGATCCATCATGTGCAAATTATTTATTTGGTGCTGCATAAAAGCACAAGAGCAGGGTGTAAGACACTCTGCTCATGATTGCTCTGATTTACTGACACATTGAATTAAACAAGATCAGTGTCAGCACAGGTGGACTGCAAGTGGTGGACTTTAGAATTAGAAGAGAAAAGACAAAATTCAGAATATTATTTCCCTAAGTCACAGTACAGATGGACAGAAATAAGATGAAAGAAATTATTAACTTGGTCTAATGGCTAACATTCCAAACACAGGTGGATACTGGTAATAGTCTGACACATTCTCTTGTACAGTGGGTATGAAAGAGCAAGTCAAGACAAAATTATTTGCAATCTTTAACAACTATTATTACACAACTATTTGTATTCCAGTGAGTTGTTTTTACTATCAGAATTTCAGCACTTGTGCTAAGAGATACAATTAATGTCATATTAAAAACAGGAAGGTGCAGAACAATGCTTTCACACAGCCTTCAGTCTCCTCCCTGTAGCTTCTATTTAGGAATTTTAAACCCTGAGGCAGAAGTCCATAATCAGAGAACAGGTGAACATCCAAACACAGCCTCTGGCTGCCAGGCTGATGCTTGGAGCTCCTCATTCCAGAAGGTGGCACTAGTGCACCAGGTACTCCTAAAGGACAACAGATCAACAGCATGCATATGAGTAGACATTAAATGCTGTAACAAATATTTTAATGCCTCCTTCGTCAGTCTAATCATTAAATATTACTGATTAGGGATGGTTTAAAATAATTCTGATTAAACTTAATATTGTGTGGAGTAATAAACAATGAAGCCTACAGGGGAAGCTAGTGGAGCTGTAAATTCAGTCTAAGGTTGTGTTCAGACAAACAGCACATTAATTTGAATGGGATTATTGCATAGATGTAAGTGGGATGCACACACAAAAAACACAGGGCCGTGTGGCGCTCAAAGTTGGCTCAACTTTTCCCATACTGAAATGCATCATCACCTGTTAAGGCACTGTTTTGGTTAATCAAAAATGTGCAAATGCACATTCCTGACAGAATCATAATTTCATAAATGGTTGTGCCATGTTTTAGTATCTGATAAACCCCCAAACTCATGGACCTTTCCCAGGTCATATTTTATGGTCTGAACATTATCTAAAACCCACACCCATATCAATGCATTGCATTTTTTTGTGTAAAAAACAGCCCTGCTATTCCTTAAGGACAATTCCAAACAATCTTCTTTCTCACTTCCGTAATTCACTATGGTCTGACCATTTCAGCTAAGGTCAATAGCATTAAGCTCATAAAACCAAATAAGTGAAATCACCTTCTGCTTGTTGAGCCTCATCTGGCAGCAGGAGAAGGCTCCAAACAGCACATAGATAGCAGCTGTTATGAAGCAGTTGTAGCCCACATTGTTGTACAGGTTGTAGATCCTCTGAGGAGGGTTTGTACTGAGGGGAGAAATAACATTACAGCCTGAAAGAAAATGTACACTTCTAAGACAAAACTGCGACTGCTGCAAAATATGCATTTTACTATTAAAGGAATTGTTCCAAAGTTTACTTTTTTTGCTTTCATTGAGACAGTTAGAAGATCATTCTTAAACTCTTGTGTTAATTACAGATATGGAAATGGGTAGCCTAGCCTAGCACAAGGACTGAAGGTAGAGGGGATAAACCTATCCAGCTCCGTTCCAAGTTCAGTAATACACTTAATACACTTCCGAACACCTCTAAACACGAGTTAACACACTGTATGACATTAATAGTGTACAGACAGTGATATTATTTGTCATGGTGAGGCACAGTAGAGTCTAGTACTCTCTAGTTATGTTTTTAAGAGAGAGGTCACTGCAGGTACAGTAAAACACTTGTGATGACATTTGAACTAAAGTAGAATCCTAGTGATGACATCGAGGGCTACAATAGCATTCAAATGATGACACTTTTAGCTACAGTAGAACTCCAGTGATGTTATTGCGAGTTAAAGCAGAACTTCTAACAAAAATGCAGAAGATAAACAGTCAATGTTGATATGGAAGAACTGTGATCAAGACACATAACGATTATTACATTTTGTAGTGTAAAAATCTACATATTAGTGGTCTCTCGTGGTCAACATGGAAACATCTTATCTGCAGTATGCCAATATCAGACCCATGTTAACTCTAGATCCTCTAGCTCTAATAGCTAGAGGATCTAGAGTTAACACTTCTAAATCTAGAGTTAACACTAGATTTGTCCAGGTATATATAGGCAAAGATCTGAGTAAATAAGCAGCAACCTCTTCGCAAACGCGTAGTACCATAAACTATAGTTCTTTTAATGGTCACTTGAGGCTGGCTCCAAAAGTGAGTTAATTCCCATATAACCCCATATTAAAATGGTACAAAAAACAGTTTCAATCTCTCTAAACTAATTCCTCCAGTCATGACAACTGCCAACTAATGAACTAGCCACACCCAGCTGTGCTGTATCTTGGTGTGGAGCATTTTTGTAGTGTTCTTAGTGTGTATGTTTTGGTATTTGTGGAGCTAGGGGTTAAGCCGCATGTTGGCTGGAGTTCGATTGTGGGTTATTTCCTCCTTGATGATAACTATAGAGGGTAGGGTTAAATAACATGACTTGCTGTGTGTTTGTTCTGGCGTTGTGGAGCTGCTTGTTGGCTGCAGTTTGATTGTGCGACTGTATTATAATTTATGGTCATTATACTTTTAAACAAAAAGTGTCTGTGTGAGGTTGGAAAATAAGGGTTCATCATGTTACTCATCTAACCTTGTGCAATCTTAAACTTGCCATATGGGCAATGTAATGTTAATATAATGTTAACACTAGATTTGTCCAGGTAAATCAAAAAGTGACAAACTGTGTGCAAATACAATAAGATGTATGTAACTTCAAAATATTAATATCACATTTCAGCAGGTTTCCAGAAATAATTATTGGCTGAGCTGGAGTTGGTTATTGAGGATATATGGTAACATAACATTTGACAGACTCTTACATTATTTATATGACTTGTATTATTGCTAAAACGGCCATTTTAAGATTATTACACTGACTGACTGTGATGCATTTCAGGAGAACCGCTGTACAAAAAATTGAACAAAGTAGCGAAACCAGTACCGAAATACACCGGTACCACCAGGTTAACCGGCAAGCTTAGCAGTTTCGAGCTAGGTGGGTGTGTTTCATCAAACAGAGGCCTGTACTACGAAGCGAGGTAACTGGCTTATAGGGGTAAGTTCAGAACTAACTTCGGTGGTAACTTCCTGATTAACCCGTACTACGAAAGGTGAACAGAATTTACTCGACATATGCTGTCATGGCAATTTACGCTGCATCTCTAAACTCCTCCGAGCAGTTTATGTTTGTGACTCGAGGTGACCCTGTATAAGCTCCGCCCCTCCGCCTACAATTGGTCGAGAAAAATGATTTGACATTTGGAAGAGCCAGTCGACGTCGGCGCGCTGTTTATGAGCGGCTCAGTCCGCAGGTCGACGGTGTTTAGAGACTGGAGCTCACCCCGATAATTTTCTCTATGAAGGATATGGATTTCAGTGTCTCTGCCGGCTTCTGGGTCCAGACGTCTCCGCAGCCAGTGGCCGGAGTAAAGCCTCACTGTTGACCAGACAGTGTATAAATGTAGGCTACACAACACATCTGTACCCAGTATTAATAAAATAAGATATTCCTTTATTAATCCCACAACGGGGAAATTCACAGTGTGATGTATGTGTGTAATGATAAGGACGATTAATACACACCTTGATAGAATTCATGTATATTTCATCCTGAATTGTTGCAGGTGGGGCTGCAGCTGAAATGATTGTTGGAATGAAGATATTCTTAACATAGCAGCATTACATTCATACACATCTTAATCCGTTGACAGGGAGTAACGGGTCAGTTTCACAGATGGGGCCCATATGTAGGCTATAATTGAATTATCGTCATTGTTTTCACATATTTAGATTATTTTACGTGTTCTTACATCTCAATGATATTACAAATAAAAGAAGAGTCCGTAAGACAAAATAGAGAGCATTGTACTAATGCATTTACTCTGCCGGCAGTCAACAAGCCTCCCTGGCTCTGTTGGCCTCCACGGTGTTCATTTAGCCGTTAACGTTTCTTTGAACTGCTCATATCCTGACATTTTCAAAGTGCAAGGAAAAACACGGCGCACGAGCCATCATGCAGAAACTGTCTGAGCTGCCGAACACGCCCCTTTTACACGAACGCGCACAGACTCCGATTAAGTTAACACGGACTCATCAAACCAACATCTTAATCACCGTCGTAGTACGGTTTAACACCAGCTGAGACAATCAGAGTTTGCCAACCCCGACTTGCCTTGGTAACCGAGTTAAATCGGAGTAGGTTAAACTCGCTTCGTAGTATAGGCCTCAGGCTTCATTCAGCCTCAGCTCCATCCATGTTCCACCTCTGCGCCCTTATTTGGTTTAGCCGGGGGCTAGGCGACATCACGCACGCCAAGATGGCGATATGGATCCGCCCACAATGGGCTTCAAAATCGCTCTTCGAAACGTATGGGTGACGTCACGAAGACTACGTCCATGTTTTATACAGTCTATGGTAGAGAAGTGTGACAGTAAAAGTGTTACTCTTGGTGTGTGGCTTCATCTGTCACGGGCACATCTTCGATCAGCACTGCTGAATGTGTAGTGAAGAAAATCCCCAGCATGGCCTGAAAAAGAAGAGGGAGAATTGTTAGTGAAGGACACTGTCAGCTACTGTCAACATGGCAGGGTTGATGGGTTTTGCTATTTTAAGCCCTACTGTACATTCAATTGAAACTGAAGATACTGAACTAAGATTCGATTAAAGTAATCTTTTATATAATTGGTGAACACATTTGAGGCTATATATCAATAAGACAGAAGGCTTTATCCAACACACTGATGCAATTATTTAAATTAATATTATGTGAAAAATTGGTTCACAGTAACAGTGATTTGAGCCATTTTCTCTGCTTTATGACAGTCAGTTTGTGAAGTCAGTATGTTATTTAATTTTCTGGTGTTTTTCCCTAGTTTAAAAAATATGGAACTAAATATGATTTTAAGTAGGCATATCAAAATTCTATACATACAAAAAATATCCTTTAAAACGCATTCAAAGAATGATTACACCAAATTTTATATTTTATTGCATTAAATTAATTTGAACTTTTGCTTTTGTAAAGAGGAACATTTGGCAACAACATGTAGGAATTGAATAGAACATTATAATCTACCTGGAAGTCTCTTTAAAATTACTAGCAAGTATAAAAATCGAAATAAAAGAAACAATTTTAATAAAATGATACAATAATAAACGTATATATTGTTTCCATTTCCATGTTGCCTTCTGTGGGCACGGTTTAAGTAGGGCTAAGTCATGTTTTGGCTTGCCTGTGGTCTATCTAAATAAAGGTATGATTAGCCAGAATAAAATAGAAAAGACAGCAGAGTCACACTCACCAACATTATAACCCCCCACGTGCTCAACACCACCCCGCACGCAGCGAGTTTAGGTCCACAAACCAACCCACGCATTATTAAACTGTATTCTGTTTGAAAAGAAAAAGCCTTGCCGGTGAGACTTCAGTCATCTGTTCAGTCAGGTGACTGCGTTTGAACACCGGAAGTTTCCGGGAGGTTGAAATAGATAGAAAAAAAGTCAAAGGGACTTAAATATCGAGACAAGTATTTAAGTATTTTATACGCAAAGTTATATACAAATTATTTGAATTAACGCAATTAAGTACACGAGGATTAAAATGCTTCCTTTGGACAACTATTGGTATAATAAAAGAAATAGGGTGTCCTCTCCGAGATGTTTTAGCAAAACATTTAACATGAATTATCCTCACGCAAACGTAACAAAAACCATGTGACATACATGTCATCGGTCACGTGACTTTCTTTGTAGTCATACCTGTTTATACAGTCTTCGAGTCACACCAGACAGATTTGTTGTTTTATATTTGTTGCAGTTCGTTAAAAGTGAGATCAGATACAGTGTGTAGCTCCTATAATCTCCCCTGAATGGATTGTATTAGTGTTAATATTGGATTGTATTTTGATGTAACTGCCAGCCGGGGTGCATTTTCTGTCAACCGTTTGGTTCCATGTCTGCATGTTCTTTTCACCAAGAGGGAAATATCGTCGGTGTCAGAAATTCCTGTTATCTCAACTACACCCCGTTACTGACGTGAACGGGTTTTCCCACTCGGCTGCTCAATGTAAACTTGAACTGGAACGCCGAATGACGTGTACTACGCTGCGTTCAAGTACTGTCAGAAATACAAAATTGTCTTCTGCGATGAGTGTGGACACTCCCACGGTCTCCTAATGGTAACTAATCTTCAGCCTACATAGACAACAAAATTAAAAATATACAAATTTTACAATACAAATAGAAATCCATTTTACCTATACAAGTCTTCCATTGTTTCTTAAGTTGCTCTTACTTCGCTCAACAGGGTCTCTGTGCTGTTGAAGACACCCAAAAGGCATGCCCTAATAACTCCAAGTGACACTGATCAAAAGACGCAATATCTTCCTGCTCCAATTGTGACTATGGGCAGCATCGTAAGCGTCATGTTATATGATTTCTCCATTTGGTTTAATGGTTCATTTCCATCCATGGTTTAATTTGACTATAAAGAGATACGCTGCAGTTAGAAGAGACAGGGAATCTGGAGTTTGTGGTGGACTTCAGTTGGAGTAAAACACCCCATGTCTCCATTGAGGGGGTGGATGTGGACAAAGAGGTAAAAGCTTCTAATCTTTTTGTGTCCCATGAAGAAAACTCCGCATTCATGCTGGTTCTCATAATGTCAGTACATGATGGCCAAATAGCCAAAAATGTGGTATAAAAATACCCATAAAACTGCCATTTATCTATATCTACCTTGTTGGTTGTGTACATTATATCCAAGAGTTTAATTCTGGCTTCTATTGGCCTGCACTGTGTACTGGTGCCGATTCACTTATGTGATGTAGATGTGAGTAACTGATGATAATTTGAATGCAAATGGCTGGTAAATGTGACATGGTCATGTGATATGTCTTTACTTTAGTAGCAGATGAGGACTGCCTGAACACTCTATTAAGCAACTGACTGGCCCACAAGGGATACTGAGAAGAGATGGAAAAAGATGCACCTGTTGTGTCATCCAAAACTTAAAAAAAAGCTGCATTTGGATGACTCTTTGAAATGGGACAGGCCTTGTTGACCTCTTGGTCTTGTAATAGGGACCCTGAAGGATATGGCCCCTTAACTGCAGTATTCCGAGATATGACATAAGATATACCTTTATAGTGGGGAAATTAACAATATACATAGATATATAACGGAATGCAAAGCATGGAAGCTTTAAAAACAACTCATCATATTTATTAATTTGATTTACTTTAAGCATGCTAAACAGACACAATGTTTGTTCTGAATAGGCCATATTTAACCATAATGGACCAATTTTGTTTGATTTTCACAAGAACTCCCCAAGCAGGCTGATTGATCAAGACAGCAAATGAGGGAATATGTTTTGGAAGAATGCTGTTCATCCCATCATTATGTTTCACTCACTTAGAGAATCTATGACAGGAAGCTGTTCTGGAAGCTCAGGGTGGAACAACAAATTAGTCTATCCAACGGTATGTAAATGTTTAACATGTTTGCACACATGTAGCCTGCATCTCATGGCATGAAGGTCAAGTGCAACTGGTCTTTATGTTAATGTAGGCTATAATAGCCACAATTTTTAAACATGGTCTTTAGCATAGAAGTTTGTTAGTAGCTCTTTACATGAAGAGGTTGAATTCCAAAACTGGTTTCCTTTGTTTTCCCCTTTTACTTTTCATTACAGTCTTGTTGGTGATTTGGTCTTGCGGACTTATGTTTCATACAGTCTGCAGTAGACATTATTGCTTTTGTCTTTTCTTTTGCATGTTCTCACTCATATTAACTGATACTATTGGTGGAGAGCACTCCATGGTCTGTTTTTAATTTGCTGTACACGTTTTACATGTTGCTTTTAGTGTTTCATGTCTTAATGTTTTATTTTGTAAGGGTGTAGTCAAAGAAAAAATCCCAAGATGTTATGGTATAAGATGCCACATAAGACTAAACTGACACCAAGTAGCCTCAGATTTTTATTAAACACTTTGAAACTACTTAAACGTACATACCACCCTCTTAAATATTAATTTTATACTGAGTGCAAACAGTTCCTTGCATCTTCATCAGTGTAACGTTACAGTTTAATTCCCTGTCACAAGGTTTTCTTTCTTTTTCTTATACATATAGCCTATAAGTATTACTGTTTAAACTAAAAAAAGAAACCCAAACGCTTCGTGATGCTTTGTGCGCCCATTATTGCATGTTTATCTCAAACACACGGCACAGTGTACATTGTATTGCTAACCTTAGAGATTACGAGGAGACCTTGAAGGCAACACGAGCCTTCTCGTTGTGTTTAGTGTATATCCCGATCTCTCTGTTTTCAGCAGTAATGTAGTTCACCGTAGATACAACTTGAATAGCACTATGCAGCGGTCTGTTCACATGTTGGACTTCTCCAGGCACCGACACTGAAAGTTGAAGAACTGAAGAGCACATTTCTAGCTGCTCTGCTAGCTACATGAGAAAGAGCACCAACTGCAACCTAGCTACACTGTTAGCATCTTTGCGGCTGTTCCGTTCGCTTGAAAGCATCACCGAGTCCTACTCTAGACTACACACAGTCTATGGTCCTGCAGACATCAGTAAAATGACTTCAGCTTCCACTAAAGTAAGTCACACATGAACTAGTGATGTGTAGTTTGTCGCCACAGAATTGCCTCAATGCTAAGTTAGCCCGGTCTCAGTAGTACCTTATTACTTGTAAACCGACGCACCCCCCTCAGTGGGTTTCCCGCTGCTGCTCTCAGGAGGATCGTTGAACGTGAATTTAAAGTCAGAGAGATGGACTGAGGAAACTCAGAGATTAAAATCAGTTCTTTGAGGAAACGGTTCTATATTACACTTTATACTGAACAACCATGACTGGTCATGGTCAACTCTGATTTTTTTTTTCTCTTATCTGATAAGTTGTAAACTTTTTGCAGTAATAATGAATGTAAAGATTATCCACACACTTCATGCACAAAATATGTGGACACCCTGCCCACATGTTTTTCCTGGTTTGGTCTATTCCCCTCTGTTACAGTGATTCTCCAGCAGACAATGATAGTAGACAACAAGTGCATCCAGCTTTGCCTTTGGTCCTTTCTAGTGTCAACATGACAGAACCTTGCACAAAGCCAGATCCATAAACACCTGGCCCTGGCTAGAACAACAACTGTGAGCCAAGCCTTATCACCCAACATCAGAGTTGGACCTGTCTTATGCTCTTGTGTCTGAATGGTAGCAAATCCCTGCAGCCAGGTTCCAACATGTGGTGGAAAGCCTGAAACCAGGAGAGTGGACTGTTATAGCAGCACATTAATGCCCATGGTTTAGATTCACATGTTTCTATCGCATATGGCTGGACTATTCAATTATGTATATACTTTTGCTCATATAGTGAATCTGTCACAATTACATTGTGCACTGTCATGTGATTGTGTCCACTTCCTGTTGAAGAATACATACTTCCATGGAACTACATATCCACTACATATCACTTATTATTTGAGTGTTATATTTACCTGCAAATAGTCTGAGTGAAAGTGAAATTGGCACCAACAGTGTCTGTTAGAGTCCAGTTCCAATGCTAGTTTGTGTTTTCTACAGGTTGGTGAGATCTTCTCTGCAGCTGGAGCTGCCTTCACCAAACTAGGAGAGCTCACCATGCAGCTTCACCCAGTGGCAGACTCCAGTCCTGCAGGGTAAAGGGTATCAATTTCATGTCTGTGTATGCAGCACAAATAGTAACGTCAATGTGTGGGCTAGTTTGGCACAAAGAATAGAAGTGATTCTCTCGGTGCAAGAATAAAGAATCCTAACTTTTGGATGCTGCTATTAACCTAGTATAAATAGTATAAAACAGTTTAGTTCTCATCTTCCCTACAGTGGTCAAACAAAGAGTGCAGTGAAGAGGAAGCTGTATGAAGATGGAGGTCTGTCTGCCCCCTCTGATGGGTCTAAAAAGGTCATCAAGAAAGCCACCGCTACTGTTGCCATGGCAATGCAGGGCACTCCAACCGTCATCTCTGTGCCTACAGCTCAGGTTGTCGTGGCCTCAGGACTACAAGGTTCCCCTTCCACCCAGCCCACCCTGAAGAAACCGAAGACTGCAGGTAAGTCATGAAAACTAATCCACCTGTCATACACATCTCTGCAACATAAAGTATTCTGTTGTGAATATTCCAACCAGGTCTTCGTCAAACCTGGTGAAGAAGTGTTTGTTTATACTGTAATTACACAAACGATATTGAGAGCCCTTCAGTATTACAGACAGAATATCACTTTTAATATAAATTTAAAGTTTGTGTAATCACCCTATTTTTACTTGTTTTGTAAATTTTAATTAGTGAGCGTAATGCATATCTAAAGAACCTCTTCAACAGTTCCGCGACTGTTGCTGTACAATGTTTTCATCAGGTATTGATGTCCATCAGGCACAAAATATTTGTACAAACATCATAATATTTACATATTTCAAAATTATGACACCGACAACATGGTTCAACTTCTTAAACTGCTAGCCTCTGGTCTGGCTGAGGTTTGTAAAGTGTAACTGTGTATTCTTGCTTAAGTTCCATACTTTTGTTAACAAATGTAGCAAATGTATTAACAAATGTATTAACTTTTACATAGAGCCTTATAAATGGGTACGAATATACATAATCATTTTTTTGTCCACAAACACCACTACACATTTTCAGCCTTTTGGTGTGTGTGTCTGTGTCTGTGTGTGTAGATGTGACCCTCAGTGCTCTGAATGATTCAGATGTCAACAGTGATCTTGTGGACATAGAGGGACTGGGTGAAAGATCCAACTCCAAAAAACTCAACAACTTTGATCAAGGTGAAGTTCATGAACAACTGCTGAAACACACAGAGGGATTGATTTAGGAGGAATTTTGAGTATGGCTGGATACATAACATCATTATTGTTTTTGCTACCAACCGAAATGCACCGAATATCACAAACTGTCAAGTATTGAACGTTAACATCACATGCCATAATATTGTTGACTTACTCTGTGATCAGTATCTGATTTAAAGTTCTTGTGCAGCTGCTTGTGTTTAGACAACATGTAGCATTTGACAACTTTGGCTTCTTTTATTCAACGGAAAAAATAGGTTTGCTTGAAAAACCCGTTATCAAAGTTTTTGAAAAGAATATGGTGTTTGTATCAGTACTGGAACACAGGTATTGTACCAGCTCTAGTGTCTAAGAATTTCAACTCACTCACGCTCAGCCTATATCGCTATATTTTTCTTCTTGTCAACAAATCCCATGTGCAGCGCTAAACCAACAATGAATGTATTCTTCTAACAAGTATTGTGTGTGTGTGTATCTAAAGCCTGATATATCCTATTCCTCTATGCCATAGAGCTCCATTGTTGTCCAGAAAAAATATTAAAAACACATCAATAAGCCACACTGTTACACTGGGTGACATGTCCCTTCATTACCATGAACACATATATTGTAGTTCATTTGACTCAGTCCCACGTACATACTGGGTCCTGCTGCCCAAAATACTCACTAGAGCACCAAATGTGGATTAATCCACCACTGAAAATAGTCCACAACAAATGCACTTTTTTTCAGTTTTAATCACCTTTTGTGAAAAACTACTGTGACTAGCTGTTGAAATTACTGAGCCTCTTTTAAAAAAAAAAGATCCTATATATTTGCGAGATGATATTAATGATTTTCATCTTCAGTTGGACAGGCTTGGAGCTGAGAGCTACAGACAGGGTATGGAAGTGTGAAAGTATTGATAGACAGACTAACACATTGTTTTGGTCTTTTCATGGAATTTGTTGACAACAATACAAATTTCGAACAACTCCAGACTTCTCCTTTAATGGAGCTGTACAAATGTTGTTTTTTGTGTCTTCAAAGATAACCTGAGCCTGGACTCAAGCCTCATCATGAATCCCAGTGACTTTCCTCTGCTCTCCCGTTGACCTTTCACTTTCTGTGGACTTCATAGAATTGATGGATGGACAAATGAAAATAAGTTGTAATAAACTGGACTAAGGGCACAGGCACACGTGCGCGAAATTAACATTGCTGAATATTTGCCTCCCATTCACTTCCATTCTATGTGGAGTGAATAAATTGCTCACTTCTGGTGGCAAAGCATATTGCATTTTCAGTTTGCATGGAGTCTAACTTTGGTGAACTTTGACTGGTGAAGCCTCATCCAATTGCAAAGAAGTGGGTGTGGTTGACCCCACTTGGCTGTAGTTTTCTTAGTAAGCCAAGATGGAGGAGACTTAGATTTTTGCTCTGACCAGCTGGTATTGTATGATATGATGATTGTATGATCACTGGCAGCGAGTCGTGAGACAGGCATTGAACATGAATAAATGGAAAACCAAAAACTGTTCATGTCCAGCAACCACGACCACTAAAATGGACTACAACTGATTACTGTGTGTACACATCCTGCACTACGCACATTTTGCACGACAAGATACTAATTTCGCCTCAGAACGTGATGGTCAGTCGCCTGCATTCGCGCAGGTGTGACCTTGCCCTTATATTTGAGCCTGATGATGCTGACCGCACACATTGGAGTAAATACAGTAGTATTGAATATTGTGTTGTGTCATGCAGGACTCCTATCCAATCCATCGCAACCCACTTCTGTGAAACATGGCACTATCAAACGTTTTCTTTTACTGAAACTTTTTTTTTTCACTTTAAGACATTTTTATTTTAGATTATTTCTTTTCCTACTCATTGACTTTTGCTTTTGTAGAAATGTCCAGAAAATCTTATAATGTCAGACTTTATGCAGTGAGAATGATCTTCTATGGTTCATACTTCCTGTGCTTCTTTAAAGAGAAGCCAGGAAAACAAACACAATGTAGCAGAGAATCTTAGCTGTATCAACAAGATGAAACACTCCCGTTTTGCAGTTTTTTTCCATATTGCAAAAGGAGAGGGATTACAAAGCAGATGTCTCAACAATGTAAACAGTAATATTTAACAATAGCATTTAGAACACGAAACACATTTTGGATTCGTCCCAGTGTTTTTCAATATAAATTGTCTAAATGTCTTTCTTCCTTGCCAGTAAAAGTGTGTTAGAGGCTACACAAACTGGGGGACAGATCATACAGTCGACTGTTTTCATTTCAATATTATCTGATTTTCTTGAGCTAAAATATGCTTTTGTGGAAACATTAAAAATTTTTAAGACTAAAATTATATACAGACTGAAGACTGAAATATACTATAGTATATTTAAGTTGTAATAATTAAAAAAACAAGAATAATAATAAGAAACCCACCTTCATTCTAGGTCAATTTACCAGTGCTTTTCCTGAGTTTTGAACCACATCCCGAAGTCTTTATCAGTGGATTAAGTTTGTCCAGTTGTCATAGAGATGCAAACTTCATCTGCTAATGAAGACTGAGAGAAGCGAGTGAAGACTTTGGAAAAAGTTACTCACTGGACCTTGACATTGTTTCCTTTTTAAAAATTTAAAGTATGAGTATGTGCCAGCATACGAGATGAGAAGATCAATATCAGTCTCATGTACAGAAAAGTACAGAAGCAGATGGCCTAGTTTATCACTGGAAACAGCTGGCCTGTCTCACCTACCAACACCTCTAAAGCTCACTGGTTAAAATGTTGTTCATCCTTTGTTCCTCCTTTCACACTTCTCAACAGAAATGTAAGAATTTGTGCTTTCAGAAGAAATATGTGCTGGAACTACTTCCTGCCCTGGCTTTCTACTATGCTGTATGTTGAGGTCCTACAGCAATGATCCATATTTCTACCAGACATGCATATAAAACTTAATTATGGAAGTTCAAATGCCATAGCAAGTGATTTATTTGGCATTTGTTATTGTTCCTTCTGTCATAATGTGTATACAAACTGATGACTGTTTTTGCCTTCAACCCTGATTCCAAAAGAGTTGGGACACTGTGTGAAACATTTATAAAAACAGTATGAAATCATTTGCAAATGAACTGTGTTTACCAACAAGTTTTACGAAGTGTTCTCAAGCCCACATAGTAATATCCTTTATACAATCATGTATTTGATTAAGTGGTGAACCTTGCCCCATCTTTGCTTGTGAACGACTGAGCCTTTCCAAGATGCCCCTTTCATACCCGATCATGATACTATCACCTGTTATCAATGAACCTGTTTACGTGTGGAATGTTCCAAACAGGTGTTTTTTTGAGCATTCCACAATGTTGCCCCTTTCCCAACTTGTTTGAAACAAGTTGCTGGCATATTTACAAAAAGCATTTAAGTTGATGAGGTAAAACATGAAATATATTCTCTTTGTACTGTACTGATACTCAATTGAGTATCAAAAATGATTTGCAAATTATCATGTTCAGTTTTGTTTATGTTTTACACAGCATCATAACTTTTTGGAATTGGGGTTGTATAGTAGCATTTAACATCAGTATATTTGATATTACTACAGAGCGATTTTTAAAGCATGCTGTGTATTCTATATTTTCTAACATGATTTTTTACCTTTGATTCAAGTCAGTACAATATCAAGTCAGTACAATATGAAAGTCAACATGAAGATAATTGGGCCATGCATATTTGGCATTCCATCATCATGTCTGCTTTTATTGTTGGCAAGTTATCATGAGTTGGTGATGTGTTCATAAGTACATTTAGAGTTGACTGCATTGAAAGCTGCAATGAATGGGGAAATTACATTATCTTTAACCTACAGTAAGGATATTTCAGGATATTTAAGATATTCATAACCATGCACTAAAGAGTTAAGACCCATGTCCTAACCCATTGAGGCAAATACTTCAATGTTTTGCTTTTTTTTTTTTTTAACAATCATTGACAACTGAGCAAATCACATCTGTTGATGAGGACCTTGAGATGCAGTTGAAAGCCCTGGTAAAGCTACTAGGCAGACCTTGATTACATTTTATTGGTCAGAAAAAAATTGGGATTCTAATAGAACATTACTTGTTAGTTTAGACATAAGACTTGTGAAACTCGGTATGTTTAAATGAGAGTTAAATAAATGAAAAATCTGACTATTCATATTTATCACCACCATCATCTCACACAGGATATCATAGTGTACTGAAATTAAGTTAAACCAGTGGCTTTGTGGAAGGTAGAAAAGTCACATGTAATAATCTAATAGAGGTTAGTTTGTTAGTTTTAAATAATAAAAAAAACATCTAAAACAGTGGTGTTTTCTTTTAAACATGCATAGAAGTGGACAGCTCTTTAGAAGGGAATGATTTATCAACATGCTATTTAATAAAGACTGATTTGTAGACTGTACTGATGACTTAGTGTCTTTGATGTTTGCTGTGACCAAAAAAAACAACACAATCATTCAGTAATTAGTTTTGTATAAAGAAGTGTACAAAACATGAAAGGAATAGACATTTAGTTTTTCAAATAGTGGGCTTTTATTAATAAACAACTGTTAATCAATAAACCAATATTTCTGACCTTCAAATACCAATGTAACTAATAAAGTTATATTTAATAAATTACACTGTCCATATATAGTTTCATAGATTACAGAAAATAAAAAGGGACAAATCCATGTGCTTATTTGTGGGAAAATTGTGAGGAGTGTGTGTCTGACAGAAGCAGCACATATCATACTGGCAATGCAGAGAACTACCAGTAATGATGTGCTGCTACAGCCTGATACACTGCCTCAACACACACATGCACACACAAAGAAAAAATAAAATAATATCCAGAAACATGTACTTCCACTGTGTTGTTAAATAAGTGTGAATGACTGTCCACTCACTCCGGCTATATTTCTTAAAAGCATGCACCTAACCTCTGTTGAGGATTTACAAACACAAGTTGGTCAATAATTTCTCCATTTGTCTGTCTTTTAAAAAGTAATGAGACTATTCTATCCTAAATGTTACTAGCCATGCATGAATAGATGTTAAATGGTAAATTTGTCAATTTCTCAAACATTTAGTTTATGACCCAAGGGAACAGAGTTCCTGTTTTGAAAGAAACTCACTCAGGTGACAGTGTGACAATCAACATCTTACATGGTGGCTTTGTAACATCCACCTGCTAAAAAAGACCAAAACCAAAAGAAAAAAAGAAAAGAAATTCATTTTAAAAAAGGAGCAGATTTTTAAACAAACTTTAAACACTCCATCAGTTCCTGCAGACACTTGCCGTCAGTATAGTGTTTAATCATAATTAGGGTAGCACTGTTACTGTAGTAAAAAAAACCCAACTCCAATGGGAATGAGACACGTTAAAGTGACGTGAATAGTGTAAACCAAAATTACCATGAACATTTTTGGTTATTTGATATCTGCAAATATGGCAATGTAGTGTGTCCCTATTATCACTTTTTTTAAATTACAAAATCATTATCAAATATTCCCCATCTTAGAATAAGACAGATGTCTTTTATTTCATTTTTTATTATTGTGTCTACTCTTGTCAATTTGGGAGAAGCACAGAGTCCTAATGACTAGCCTGCAGCTGTGTTTTGGTACTTAGATGCTTACAAATACTGAATTTATTGTTTTAGTAACCATATTAATATCATTATCGCATTTATTTCATATGTCCTTGTCCCTTCAACACTCTCTTATTTTAATATAGTGTGATGCAGGAATACTGGCCAGCTTTGGGTGCTAATGGTTGCCACAGTTATACACAACTATACAGTTAATATTTGCATTTGAGAAGATGTGGAAATGCCTTGCTCCGTTATTTTAATAGTGGATGTCAGAGACAGTGCTGTTTCATGATTGACATTCCTTAAACATGTTGAAATGTTAGCAATACTGTTTCATGATATTTCATATTCATATTTGTGTGGACATTATTAATTCAGGACAACATAAGCAATTCAAGACAACATATGACTAATTTTTTCTGATAAGGATGGATTAATTAATTCAGATAATTCCTCTTCTTCTGAATGCTGCATATAGTGAAGTGACCATGAGCCAATCAGAGCAGGGTATTACACTGTGCAATGCAAATTCTACAGAATATAATTCACTGCTTCTATTCTGAATGCCAGATACATGTTCCAGAAGTTTTACTTAACATTTTTTCCTGAATTGTGCTGTCAGTTTATCAATCCATGCTTGTGGTTTCTTAATCCATTCACACAGGTTTCCAGACCATTTTTCCTACAATATAACAACAGAAAGATGCAGTTCATGCTTCACAAATTGTTATTTCAATAATCTTGACCATGGTTCATTTTGTTTACAATTTTCTCAGTATAGTTCAGAGTTTACAAAAATGAAATTGGTCTAGGCTGGTGAAACACTGTTCTCAGCTGTTCTGTTATTTTGTTAATGAGGAGTAAAACTGCTGTTAGTCAGCTGAACAGCAATTTACTCCGGTCCCTAATTATACCACTCAAAACCCTGTCATAGATGTAACAAATTCCTTTGATTTTACACTGAATGGGTCATTAGTTAGGTAAAAGGATGTTTTCTTTTGTTTATACTTTTACTGTTAAGATAAATGACAAACTGTACAAAACAAGTCATTCACTCAATTATATTTCAGTCAACCCCATTTTGTGTCAAAGTGACAGAGCTGGCCAATTTACTATTTTAAGAATGTGTGTCAGAGGACATAGTGATGCACATGAAGCTGCTCACATAGAGCAGAAAACCCAGAAGATATGTGAAGTTTGACTGGGAGCTGTTCTCTGTTTGTTGTTGGGAATTCCAGGGCTCACGGTGGCAGCACATAATGATTTGGAGTGATTCAGCACATATCTGCAAAACATGATGTGCTGCTACAGCGCACCCCGGACAAATTGGGACCATGAATCCATCAGATTTACTGCCTCAGACTGCACATGCTCTGGGGGAAAACACATCAGTTTAGTAAGACACAGCAGGGAAATTCATATGTTATGCTTTTTTCTTTCTTTTTTTAAAACTAATTTTCCTGTGTTAATCAAGGTATTTATTAATTACTAATCTGTTTAATGTACATAAACATGCATTAATATGTTAATACAAGCATAATGGTTGCCTAAAAATGGGGTTCTTTTAGCAGCCAAAAGTGCAACAATCTGTTATAAATGACAGAATTAATCTAATCATTCTGAATAAGATTGACAAACACATTTGTTTTTGAATGTTCTGTATCATTTGTAATTAAAATCTAACACAAACAAAATGGTTGAAGATGACAAAATGGAGGACAAGGAAGAAACAAAGAGGAAGGACTAGAAATGAGTACATGAGAACCACTGCTTATCTGCTTTAAGAATTATGGAGGAAAATTTGAATAAAATCTGCATTTATGTTCAGAACTATGTTATTTATGTGGAGTACCATATTCTCATTTTCCCCCTACCTTTTTTCCTCATTGTGTGTCAGCGCTTAGTGAGCAAAAAAACGTTTTGGTGTAGATCAGCCTGCTGGTCTGTTTTTTCAGGCCCATTTCACAAATTAAAAACGTTTTATTTCTGCAGACTTTCCAATTTACACTGAAAACAACTTAAATGAAGCATCACAGAAAACCGCACAAATTGAATTAATATTTCTGAGTACGACATATCACTACATTCTGCCTGTGACAAGCCAGTAGGCCAGCTGCTGAGAACACAGTGGAAAAATGTGAAACTCACCATGCTGAATACCAGAAACAAATGAGAAACAAGTGCAAGGCAAACAACATCTCATCTAAAGTGTCATATTTCCTGGCAATATTGCAATGATCGGCCTCATTCTGCCACGATTTCAAGGTTCTGATGATGACTTCTCAAAATTTGATGTAAATTAAAAACAGTTCCATTAGTGAAATAATCATACCTCATCTGTAGATTTTAAGAAAATTTTATTTTTGAGGACTCCAATTTTAAAATTATAGGCTTTTCTGCAGAGACAACAACAACAAATGTGTTGTCTTATATTGGGAGTGTAAAACAATATTCTTACGTTATTTTTTAGTCTGATACATTTGATGCGGCTAAATTCTGTTTTCATTTCCAGAACTCTCTAGTGTCTACTGCCCATACAAAAACCTCATGAGCAGGATTTCAGTTTCTGCTGTTACAACACAGCCTGGTAACAAACATCAACAAGTACAGATATTTAATAACCCAAAGTGAACCTTGTGAAACAGGCTAAAATTAAAAAGGGAGCAGATGGAGTTTGAAGATATAGGACAAAAAGATCAAGAGGGAAGGTGTGACCAGCTGACCAGCATCTTAGCAAGTTCCCGAATTTCCCCTCTGGGGGAATCAATAAAGAATTATCTTACCTGCAGGCCTGCAGACAGTCACACATTGAACACTGGAAAAGGAAAAGATGAATTAATGGGAGGTGGTGGGGTGAGGTCATGTATTGCTGATGTGGCCCTCGGGAAATAATCAAGAATCATGCCACATACAGATGATTGTGAAAATGCTTGTTTATTGGTCCAGCTTAATGGCTCTCCATCCCTACACACACCTCTTTTCACTTCACTTTATTCCTGACTCCACTCAGCAGGCTGAAGTGAGATGGAGCTCTGTCTATCATTTTCTATCAGATGAGAGGTTAAGAAAATACCAAGTGTTGCTGGAGAAGAATTCAACAAGTCAGACTGAAATATATCCTAACTTACTTGTGTTAGATATTCAGTTAACAGGGATGTGATACAGAGAAAAGCAGCAAAACCTCACACTGGACAAACAGACTCCAATTTCGATCAATATCAAATTAACAAAACACAAGAAAAGTCTACAAATTATTCGGACTTCACAAGTGTTAGTTGTGAAGTCCATATACAATGCAGCCATATCTATGACACACATGACACATAACCAAAGCAGAGCAGTCAAAAAAATAAAATACACATAAAATACACAGAGTCTGTTTTGGCTAATTTACTGAATTACAAACCTGACAAATGAAGCCAGTCCAACAATGCAAATTTCTTATAAAAATCCAGTATTATCATAAATCTGGCCTCAAAAATCAACAATCCAGATAGACAACTTGGTAGATACAATAAGATGGCTGACAAATTTACACGAGTTGCTCAATTAAACAATTACTGATAAAACATCTATTCGTTTTGGATTAATTCAACAAAGGGTCGGAAAATAGTAAAAACTGTTTATCGCAATTTTCAGAGTCCAGGTGTATGTCATCAAATGTATGTTATAGCCGTACCTCATCACCTCATCAACAGATGATGTTTGACATTTTTATTTAATAAATTATTTCAACGAATAACCGATTATCAAAAATGTCAGCAATTATTATTTTCTGTTGATCTACAATCCATTAATGAATTCATCATTTCACCTAACTACACTATAAATAGGATGTAACTGCAAACTTTGAGTTGTGCTGTATTGGGCTGCAACTAATGATTGTTTACAATGAATTTATACTCCCCCCCAGATTATTTAATTAATTATTTGATCTCTAAAATGTTAGAAAATACCCATTCTAGGTTCCCAAAGCTCAAAGTGACATTTTCAAATGTCTGTTTTATCTAACCAACAGTCCAAAACCCAATTATATTCAACTTACAATTATACAAAACAATGGAAAAGCAGCAAATGGTCGAATTTGAGAAGCTGTTACCAGAGAATTTTTGCCATTTTTGCCTAAAAAATGACTAATTAATTATCACAATTATTTCTCCTTGATTTTCTGTCACTTGACTAATCTATTAAATGTTGTTATTAAATGTTTTCTGACTAATATACAATAAATACAGTTTATATATGGTGAAACTGCAAACCAACAGTTGTGCCTTCACTTTCTATCTGTTTGAAGGCAGGAGAGAGACTTTTACTTTCAGAAATGTAGGGTTTAAAGTGATAAATATGCTTATATACATCAAATGGTCTGCAACAAATTACAATTGAACAAATAAAAACAAACAAACAAATTGAAAAAACTAGAAAATCCAATACACATAAAAAACAGATTGGGAAATTGAAATATGTGGTCAATATGTAGACACATACAAACATGATGAACTGGTAAAAGCAGTGTAACTCATGCTGAGTCAATTAGAAAGAGCTCTGCTGATGTAAGGTGATTGGATTTGAAACGAGGGCTCATGTCAGTGGGTACAGCAGTAACAGACAAGCATTACCCCACCCCACCGCAAAAACCAACCCAGAGCTCGGTTCTGCTCGACATTTCTGGTTTCTGCCAGTTAAAAAGAAGTTTTTCCTCGCCACTGTCACCAAGTGGGAATGAACAATGGGAACAATGGGAATTATTGAGTCTCTGTAAATAGTATTATAAAGAGTAGAGTACTAGAATTGCTCTATAGATCTGCCCCTGAGATCTGTTATGAGTTGGCGCTATATAAATAAAAATGGATTTGGAGAGAGAGAGAGGGAGACAGAGGAGGGGTGGGAGAGAGAAGGAAAAAAGGGCGCAACTAAAATTGTAGTGAAGGGAAAGGAAGAAAGAGAGAGAAGCAACATAGAGCTAAGAAAAGTTTCTGTCTGTGGCCTGCTGCTCCCTCCATTCACAACACCAGAGGCCTTTTTAAATGCTTCTGAGAAAAATAAAGATTCACTTACCGTCTGCTGCTGAGATCATAACCCAAGTGATGAAAGCACTAACTGGCCCTAACTGCTGACTAAGAACACTGATAGATATCTGAACACAAGTTTCTCTCACCTTCTCTCCCCATAGTTTGTTTGGATGCTCTTACCATAAGGCCAGTGTCAAGAACCAGACACAAAACTAATCCACAGTTATAACTAGTCCTCAAAAACTAATAAAAAAATGAATAGTAAAGAATAAATAGAAACAACACATAGACACACACATACACTGCATTTAAGCAACAGGATCACAAAGATATTCAAATAAAAATGAAAACAGGAAAAACGGCAGGCCTAAATACGTCACAACACACACATGCTCCATACAAACACATATCAATGGGAATATACTCAGTCTACTACAGTGACAGGGAGAGAGCAGAAAAAAGGCCTGTTAGGGGTTTCTGGTTGCTCCTGCTTCTGTTCCTAGTAAGAGGGGAAGTGTCACGGGGGGTTGGGGGGGTTCTGGTCCCAGTCCCGAAAAATTGGCCCCCCAAAAACTGAGTGTCCCCCCCTCATCCTTTCTTCCTGGCCCTTCACATCTTCACCTCCTAGCTATCTGAGTGTGTGTGTCCCAGTCCTCCTCAGTGCTGCCTGCTGCCTCGCTGGAGCCCCAGTTACGCACACTGAGACAGTGAGGAGGCTCAGTAGGCATAAAAATCTACAGGGTTGCAGCCTTTTTCCCTGGCCATCACTTTCTACAATACAAATCAACATTTTTGGGGCCGCAGAAAAATCTGAAAAAAATTTAGGTTGCCCCTGTGGACACATGTGAGAAAGGTGTGAAAGGAGGGGTCTGATGAAGGTATCGTTTGTGAGTAAAAAATTAATTTCTGGAAGGTGAGGGGGCTGCTGCGCTGTGCCGAGCGCTGAGCTGTAAGCCTGCCAAGCTGCTCGGCTGTCAGACTGAAAGAAAAAGACTGAGGAGACTGGGAGGGCGGAGAGGGAGGGATATAAAATGAAGAAAGTGTGGCTCTGAGAGGAAGCTCTCTACGCTTTCATACACATGGTTTATGAAGTCTACTTTCAACAGTAAAGTTGCAAAATAAGAACCATAAACAACAGCAAACACATGAGGGAAGTGTGTGCAACAGGCCAACTTTTATACACAGAGACACAGAAGGAAAGGGCTAAACAGAGATACAGGTAGACTAGCAATAATGCATAAATATGCTGTAAATTGCACTGATGGATGCTCTCAGTGTTTGCCCAACTTTCCTGTATTTTCTCATGTAACTTGGTCATGAGATGGGAGTTGGCGGGAAAGAGGCCAGCCCCCAGTCTGCTGAAAGTGCTGCTCTTAAACTACACTGCTTTACCAAGAGGACGCCGAGGCCCTGCCCACTCTCTCTCTCTGTTGTGCGTGCATGCGTACACACACAGACACACACACCACACATGACTTGAAAAAAATCCTTAACTAGACACACAATGGATTGAATCCTCCAGCATTACTCAGTTTAGCACTAGGTGCCACAGTGAAGCATCAAGGGAGGCCCTAAAATGCAGAGCATTTTCGTTTTACTCTAATTCCATTCACAAAAATTACCTCACATACACAGTGTGTAATAATGACACTTTTCAGTTTGAACTGAATGTCACGGTCAGATTGTCAGCTTCATCATTTTGTAAAACATTTTCTGATTTGAGTTTGAATTTTGTTAATTTTATTCTGAAGTTTTATTTAGATAAGGTTCTTGCATGTCTGTTTGTGTTAAGACAATATAAAGGCTGGTGCTATTTTATCAAGTGAAAAAGAAAATAAGGTTTTGGTAGAAAAGACTGGCATTTACTCAACAAAGTATGTTGTTGAAAAAAGTATAATTTTGCTTATCTATATCAAAATACAGGCACTGTAGTACTGTAGTGCATGTAGTAAGATTTTTAATATCAATACCCAGTTCTAGTTTTGTGCAGCATTTAAGTTTAAACTGGTCTAGTACTTAAACATTAAAATTAATGGGTGAACAGTTTTTTAATTGATTCATTGTTTAAGTAATTTTTCAAGCAAAAAGTGTCATACTACATCAGGTAGAAATGTGACGATTTGGTGCTTTTGTTTGCTTTATAAAATGAAAAACTGAATATTTTGAATTTTGTTGGTTGGACAAAACAGGCTATGCAAACATGCCAATGTGGGCTCTGGGAAATGGGACGGGACTTTTTTTCCCACTATTTCCTTACATTTTATAGACTTAACCCAATATAATTGTTAATTTCATTGATAATGAAAAATATCAGTAGTTTCAGCTCAAAATTGCTTAGAAGACTTCTTTGTTAAAATAAAGGAAGGTTGTACTATAATAGCTCTGAAAGTTACATTACATCCTACAGGTTACATCATAACATATGTGTAAACTGTAAAACAAAAATGTAAACTAACAGTGTTTGCTGACAATGGCTTTACAAAGTGTTCCCAAGCCCATGTAGTAATATCCTTTATATAATCATGTGTTCGACAAAGTGGTGAACCTCACCCCATCTTTACTTGTGAAAGGCTGAGCCTTTCATACCCAATCATGATACTATCACCTGTTACCAATGAACCTGTTTACCTGTGGAATGTTCCAAACAGGTGTTTGAGCATTCCACAACTTTCCTAGTTTTCTTTTGCCCCTGTCCCAACGTGTTTGAAACATGTTGCTGACATCAATTTCAGAATAAGCCTAAGTTGATGAGGTCAAACATTAAATATATTGTCTTTGCACTGTTTTCAATTGAGTATGTGTCAAAAAGGATTAGCAATTGTCACATTCTGTTTTACGCAGTGTCCCAACTTGACTTGTACTTGGAATTGTAAATGTAAAAAGGCAATTTCATATTTCTGGACTATTTCAATGTTAAATTTCACTCTCAACATGCTATAGTCTCGTACTCAGTGCAGACAATTCTTCTGAACCTAGCAAAATAATTGGGAGAATCATCTCAGTCCTTGTTAATTGATTTTATAGCCTTTTTTGTATGATGTATGTAGCAGCGTTGTGAAATAAATCAGTCAGTCACCTAATAGGTAATAGACTGATGACAGTTTTGATAATGCCCAGTAAAAATTCCACAAATCAGCTCATCACAGCTTTTCAAATGTGACAGGTTTCTGCTTTTTTCTGATTGATCTCATTGCAAATTGAAGTTTGGAGATTTAGGATTGTTGTTCAGAACAAGTAAGTTATCTGAAGATATCACTTTTGACTATTGCAGCATGTGATGGGCATTAGGTCTACTTTTTCACTATTAAATCCTATCTAACAATAGTAATCAAGATACTGTCTGATGATGAAGATAAACAATAGGTGCAGGCCTTTCACAAGACATTTAACTTTACTTTTATGTTAGCATCTGTTTAAGTAATATTCAATTAAGTGCATTTTCTCAGAGATACAGTACCTTATAATAACACATAGGTGAGGTTCACTTGACTACATCTACATCTATTAAATCATTACAAAAAGGGATTTATACAATAGACCCAAACTTTTAAACTCATAATTTAAACATTTTTTGACTGAGTACTTTTGATCTACTTTTTAACTGTTTTACACCAGAACTCTTAACAGTAACAATGTGGTGATTAATAATGCACAGCTATTTAATAAAGTGCTTATTAGCGACATGATGAGCAGGTTAAATGTCATCAGTTTATATTTAGATAAGCGACCGTGTAACATTGTATGTAACGAGGTGTGGAAAATGTCGACAGTCTAACAGTGTTACAGCCTGATGACAAGTCTGCCGAGCCCTCTACAAACTGCTGACTCAGTGTGATTTCAGAGCGAAACGATGAGTTCGTCACAGCTTTTTCCACAAAATCTAAACTGGATCACGCTGGTTTTGCCTCACAATTCAGTCTTAAGAAGATGTAACTGTTTCATTTTTGTACGGTTAAAGTGTAATTTACTGGAAGTGGCCGGCCGGAGTGGGCTGGGGTCTTTGGGGAGGGGGCTGGGACTGGGGGAGTGTCCGCTCCCTCACTTTACTCACGTATCACTTAAAACTCTTTTGTACACAATTATAAAACAATTCATCCAAAGCTAACGTTAGCCTGTATATGGAAACGGCTTAGCTTTTTTTAAACCGACCTGCCTCAGTGTAGATTTTAGGATAAAGCAGCTGTCCGAGGAAGGAGCAATGCAGAGATGATTCAGTTTTAAACTGCAGTTTTATAACGCAACGGCTTTTCTGTACAGTAACGACAAATTCAGTGAGAAGCAATTCGCTTTCTTCCCCTATAACTGTATAACAAGACATAAATATATTACTTTACTACTACATTAATAAAACATAAATAACCAAGTATCTCACTATAATAATGTGTAAAATATTTAATGACTGAACTGCTTACCTTCCGGAGAGAAACTGTCCAAAAGAAAAACTGTGTTAAGATATTTCCCGTTCTACAGTGATTATAAAAAGGAGGAATGAGGTGGTGTGTAAATGTATTTGAAGCCGGACTCTCACTCTGTGTCAGTGGAGGATTTGAAAGTGGCGCCAACAGCTCCGCTCCTCCGCTCCCCACGCAGCCGTCACACACGCAGAAAATAAATAGAAAATCAAATGCGCGTGCAGCAATATTTCAGCCGCATCAAAATGTGCCCGTCGACTAGCACAACAGATCCATATGATTACCATTGAAAAATATCGCTCCTGTGATTTTTATTTATTTTTTATGTTAAATTAAAATAACCGTCAGGGGCTTTTCTGTGCCGCGGTGCAGGACGGGAGATTGTGCGGTTGTGTTTTGAATTTCTAACCGGTTTGAGAGCTGGACGGGCAGTGTCTCCCCCTGCAGGGGCCGTGCACGCGCATGTGCGCGTGCGCATTGCCTTGTGACTATACTTGAAAACTTTAGACGTGGAACAGCAAATGTGTGCAAAGTTAAAATTGAGAAGACATTTCAACAACAAAGTAATTCAAACATAAAATTGAAAGTACACATCAAAAGGGAATGAAGCTCTCCTGGATAGATTTTAAAAATACTAAACATTATAAGTCCTGAATGTGGCTTTTATAGATAAAAGTGTTGTATTGACTAACAAGCAGCCTTCCTGTTGTATTATTTCCTGATGAAGTGATTAAGGTTTTCATGTACATGTTGCAAAATGAAGTGAAATGTAAAGCTGGAAAGATGTTCCATATATAATGCCTACATTAATGTATTCATTCATTCATTAATGTATGCAGGCATATAGGCTGACATATATTGTATAAATTTAATTTAATTTAATTAATTAATTATGATCACACACACTATTATAACCATACTTTAACTCTAAATATATACAATGATAGTATCTGGTGATATGCTGTACAATGGTAGGGCAAATCCACCCACTGAGGAAGGCCCAAAGATATGGCTGAAAGCTCCAGAAACATCAAGTGGACCCTGTGTTGACAACTGTTTGCCAAACTAGTATGTAAGATACAAATAGTTCCCCTTGGGGAAATCCCTGCTGCCATCATCTGTTCAGTTTCTCTCACTTCTTAAGACTTAAGATAATGACCATAGACTGTATAAAACATCGACATAGTCTCTGTGACGTCATTCATAGATTTCTGAAGCTCATCGTAGCGCGCAGCCATCTTGGCAGTGGTGATGTTGCCTGACTCTGGTTAATCCAAATATGGACAAAGAGGTGGAGCAAGGGTGTAGCAGAATGAAGCCTGTTTAATGAAACATGCTCACCGAGCTAGCTGGCTAATCTGGTGGTCCCGACCGGCTTCGGCACCGGTTACGATACTTTAATAAGCCAGCGTAATGTTATATGTCAACATTTCAGCCTCCAGTCGATCACAATCAGTCAGTTTCTGGAGTATAATAAACTTAAAATTTCTGTTTTAGCAATAATATAAATATAAATAATAATGTTTGAGTTTGTGGACCGTCAAATTTTATGTTAGTTTAGCTTCAATAACCAACTCCAGCTTAACCAATAACATCATCTGGTCAACATTATTTCTGGAAACATCAGAAATGAGATGTTAGTATTTTGAAGTTACAAAAACGTTATTGCATTTACACACAGTTCACTTTAAGATTACATAACGTTAGTTAACAAACTTGGAGGATCTTTGTTTTCCAACTTCACACAAATGCCTTTTATTCAAAAGTATTAACACCATAAACTATAACACTTGTTCTTATGTTTTGACTTCAGTAGGTTTAATAACTGAGGCTACCAGACGCTCCCGTTAGCATCGTTAGCTTAGATCAACCTCCATCCGAAGGTCTCCCCCTGGAAAAACTCGTCCTGGACAATCACAGTCAGTTTCTGGAGTATAATAAACTTAAAATTTCTGTTTTAGCAATAATATAAATATAAATAATAACGTTTGAGATCATACACCGTCAAATTTTATGTTACTGTTTAGCTTCAAGCTAAACTCCTTTGACGAACAGGTCAATGTCTCAGCTGATGCGCCCATGTCAGTGGAAACAGAAGTAATGTCTTACTTGAATTCTGCCCCTGTGATGGAAAGCCTCCACCTGTTTCCAAGAATTAATAAATCACACTACGTTATAATGCACCAACACCATCCAGCGCACCAGTGAAAAGACCTGTCAGTCTTGGGAGTCTTGTGTTCACCCCAAAAGCAACCGTCTTGGTGATGGCTTTGTGCTGTGAAATTGACTTAAAGAGAATAAAGGAATAGAAATAAAAAAGACTGTATCTTGTCATGTCATTAGGCTTTAGGTTACAATATAGTGGGCTCCAGCTCTATTGATTTTAATATGAATAGGCCTACAGTTACAGTATCTCTATCACAATTTACCAGACTTTGACCTTTTGTCTGTGAGATTCTGGCTATGATTGTTCCATGTATTGCACCATGAACCATTATTGTGCCTATTAGGCCTATTAGGCAATATATTCTACTGTTATATATTCTACTGTTGTTAGCCTTAAGCCTAGCTCAGTCATTCTCAGTCTCAGTTATCGCCCTCCACTGGATGTGTTATGAGCTGCAATAAGCTAAATTTATAACGCCAAATCCCTACCTCCAGTTATTTTGGTGAAAGTAACTTAAAAGTAATGCAGTAGCAATGTAATGCATTACAATTCAGAGACAGTAATATTGTAAGGTAACTAATTCCTTTGAAATGACAGTAACAAGTAATCCATAATGCATTACATTTTTGAAGTAACTTGCCCAACACTGCTCCTGAGCTACAGCTGCCCCTATATGATAATGACCCACTCTTAGAATTGATTTCAAATGTTCATCCTTTGTTGTACATGCCAGGCCTGGTGATGTAGAGAATTTTAACATTAACCTATTTGCAAATTTCCCCATTGTTTTGCAAATTTCCTAGTTGTGGGACTAATAAAGAAATATCTTATCTAGCTATATTTGCTTTATTGGCACAATCATAATTAAATACAGTATTGCCACAGCAGGCTATACAAGGTTTACGATGTAAGTCTGATATAAAGTGGAAAAAAATAGTTTGCACATTACTACACTATATAAACTATACAATGAGCACTATCCTACAGTATGGAGCCTTTTTTTATGTTGGTCATCATCCAGCTATCTGTAAATAAGACTGCACTTTCATAAGTTTGGGCTTAATGACTTATTGTTCTGTCAACACATTGTGATTCATTTTTAAGCAGGATTTGTGATCCTATACAAAATCAACATCCCAAGTCTTCTCTGGTTGTCTGTGGACAAGTTTACAAAATCATCTTTAATGAATTCAGACAGCCATGTGGTCGGGTAGTTAACATAGTTTAGTAATGCAAACTGACCACAATACATCTAAGATATGCTAATTCTTTATTGATCCCCCAGAGCAGAAATTTGGGACATTTACATTTGTATTCTCTTCTTTTCAGTAGTTGTGATTGCAAAGGGATAGAACAAGACAGTTAGAAAGAGAGTAAGATAAAAAGAGAGGCTCCCAAAGAGCATCATGTTGGATCTGTGGTTAGCACCATCATCTCACAGCAAGATCAGGCTTTGCATTTTCCATGTTCATGTATTTCCCTCTGGGTACTCTGGTGTTTTCTCAGGCACTCAGATCAAGTAGTTTGGAGTATTTCAGTCTGTTTTTTCAGTGCTCAAGAGTTGGTAGGTGGTGGGCTCCAAAAATAGCCTTTGTGTGCTGTGCCATTAAGACTGACACTGGCAGCCATCCCAAAGCTATCTGAAATATTGTATCTTGCCTGTTAGCCAGTTAGTCACCAAAACATCCGAGATCCATTACGAGAAGGACAATTTTGAGATGCCTAAAATAGAACGTTTTGTTTTCTGTTTCTACACACCAGACATTCTCAGACACATCCAAAAAGTTGAATCCTAATCACTTTGGTGATCCCCGACCTTTCCTCTAGTGCCACCAACAGGTCAAATGTCCATTTGTTCACTTCAGTTTAAGTCAAGATTTATTTAAGTGCATTATCACACTAAGGTGTAACATATTTACAAAAAACAATATTACCATAAGTACACTGTAAGCTTCATTAATAAATCATTAAGAGAATATGCAAGTATGCAAAACAATAGAGTGATACATTCATGACAACAGAAATGGCAACAATGTTATTTATAAAATGAAACAATGGCAATATAGATTGATAATGACTAAGGGCAGGATGAGCATTACAAACATTCCTAAACCTGCCAAATAGGATGCCGTGGATTATATATTTTACAAAAAGGACAAGGCGGGATGACTTTTTTCAAGGGTAAAGACTGTTTGTTGCATTCTGAAAAGTCATCCAGACAACAGAGTATGTACAGTTTTATATGACGTAAAAAGGGTGAATATTTTGTGGTCTGCTCTGACACTGGCAGTTGAGACAGATCAAGGTTGGTGTGATGGGATCAAGTGTTATCATAAGGTTTTGGACTCTTGCAGCAGCATTGCGAACATGTTGCAGAGTTTGACAGATAACTGGAAAAGACTGGACAAGGCAAAAGATATCATTCCTGGAAGAAATGAATGTATGAATCGATATTCAATAATCCAATAAATTTGAAAAATGAAGCCAACACGGAAGTGCAAAAAGCTGCAGTTCCTCAAATGAACACTAGGGGCAGGCTCCAAAAGGGAGTCAATTGCATTTCACCCCCATGTTAAAATGACCAACTTTACAGCAGAAGAAAACATGTTTACAGCCTGGTACAAAAAAGTCTCTTGAGCTGATTTTCTACTTCATGACAACTGTACGGGGGGTGAATTTTTTTATAACACACTCGTTTAAAATCTGAAATTGTGCATAATGAAGAGCGACGTCACTTTGATTGACAGCTGCCTGCTGGCTGTCGGCTCCAAACACAGAGCTCATTCAGTCACTTCACCTGTGTTTGTGGTGTTTTTGCCTTTCGGTTATTTTTTCATGTCGGCTTGCTGAGCAGTTAATTAGACTGTCCAAATAGTCACTTCTCCCGTTTTTTCATTTGCTAGTAAGTAGCCATTTAATGAATTAGCATATGGGCTCCAGCTAGCTGCCGCCGGCTGTGTGGTGTCTTTGTCCGGGACGTCTGCGCTGTTTTCTCTGTGTGTTTGTTCTGGTGTTTGCGGAGCTGCTTGTTGGCTGGAAGTTGGAAGTTACCTGCTGAAGTCAAAACGTAATAACAAGTGTTATAATTTATGGTGTGATACTTTTGAATAATCTGTGTGAGGTTGTAAAATAAAGACCCTCCATGTTTCTTTACTAACGTTATGTAATCTTAAAGTGAACTGTGTGTAAATGCAATAAAGTTTTTGGAACTTCAAAATATTAACATCTCATGTCTTCATTTTTCAGCTCCACCCTTGCTCCACCTCTTCGTCCATATTTGGATTAATTGGAGTTAGCCGATGTCACCACTGCCAAGATGGCGGCGCACTACTATCATACAATCATGATACTATTACCTGTTACGAATGAACCTGTTTACCTTATTGAGCATTCCACAACTTTTGTTGCCCCTGTCCCAACTTGGCAACTTGTTGCTGGCATCAGATTCAGAATAAGCCTATATTTACAATAATCAATGAAATTGATGAGGTAAACCATTAAATATATTATCTCTGTACTGTTTTCAATTGAGTGCATGTCAAAAAGGATTAGCAAATTGTCACATTCTGTTTTCTTTACGTTCTACACAGCATTCCAAATTTTTTGGAATTGTAGGCTAGGCTGAATTTTAGTTAGAGATGACAATCATGTTTACTGATGCTGCTGTACAGTCATACTGTACAGTCATGCTGCCTTGTGTTTGAAGTCTAAAAAAATGTAAGCAAAAACAACTGTGACCTTTACTCTGTTTCACAGTTCCACTAAGTAGCACCTACAACATCATTTCATCTTTGTTGCGCCATGTTTACAGTTGTGCATGGAAGAGCTCCCATTGGTCAATGTTTGTCACGTGTCCTGGAATTTGTCATGGAAGGCAAAAAAATAAAATCCATTCCCTATTATAAATGGTGATATTATGTAGTCTGAACTCATCATAAAGGCAAAAGTGTTTCAGGTTGTTCTGAATGCCAAACATTGTACTTTCTTGAGACAGTCTCTCTTTGAAGGCATTCATGATGTTGTACTTTTTGTACATACAAAAAGTAACCACACAGCTGGCCAATCGCTGTGTAAAGTAGCAGTAAATGTTGGTTTGTTGGTTTTTGGCAAATAACAAGAATTTGTGACACAGCCCAGCCAATTCTGATGTCGGAAAGGTGTGAGGGGAGGGGGAGTTTCATACACTGTACAATGCACTTCCATTGAAGCATGTGTGTTTCAAATGTCCATACCATCATGATCAGGTCATACCATCAAGTTAAAGAAACTGTGTTTGACTGGTCTAACAATAAACATTCTAGATTTGTTTGTCTTTACAGTAAAAAAGTTTTCAGAAATGTATCAGTATCATATTACTGGAGGACCAGTTTCATAGTGTATCCTCATAGATTTTATTGCATAGGTTTTATTTATCTCCAAATAAAGGGGAAGGCATTGATTTTCAGGGTGAAAGTAACGACACCAGCGCTTTGTCAAGGGAATATTCACAAAACACGTACATTATAAAGAGTACAGTCTAGACCTGCTCTGTATGAACAGTGCCCTGAGATAACTTCTGTTGTGATTTGGTGCTATATGAATACATTTTAATTAAATTGAATACTTACATATAGAATGTCACACTGCAACAAGAGTATAGTACTGAATTGAGTCACATTGCTAAAAGGACATTTTCTCTGCACCCGAGTGAAAAAACTAGTTATCATCTGATTGCACCAATTTAGATCATTGCATCACATCACTCTCTATGACCACAGTCCTTTTGAGTGAAGCTATTCAGAACAGTTAGAAACACTTTTGCCTTGAAATGTGGCAGGATGGAACATTGTACATACAACTTCATTCCAAGCATACTCTAGCTTTAAAAGTAAATCAGTGATCCTAGTGTAACACTTTTAATCTATAACACATTATGAATATACACCAGTTGAAACAAAATAACAGATTATCACCATAATGGGGTATCACATTGTATTCATGTTGCATTTACCCACTAGGAAACAGTCAAAATATGACATGTACGTATATAAAATGAGAAATAGAAGTCATATTCAGGATTCTTGCTTACTTCCTCTTTAATCATTGCTATACCTACAGTGCTCATATTATATATTATCTAATATTTTGTTTTCCAGTAAGACAACCTACAGTGCATCTAAAATTCATTCTTTTATGTCTAAAGAAAACATTCATTCAACTATATATCTGACTTTTGCTCTGTTCATGTGTGATGGACTGTTGTAAAATGCTTTATTCTCTTTATTGTCAATTCCGTCTTCCATCTCTCCCTCATCTGCATCGTCTCCTTTTCCCATCATTCTCAGTGGCAATAGAAGCCACCCATTTTGTTGGGTGGTGGTGTTTAATGCCTGGCAACATTGAACTCCCCCCTTGTCTTTAGTCAGGAAGTAAAGGAGGGCGTTGAGCCAGGCATTGAATGATGCTAAGGGCCTTGTTATCTTGTAGCACATGGAGACCATGGTCATGGTGTGGCAGGGGACTCCCTTGGTCACTTTCAGCAGGAGGAAGATGGTTCTAGTAACATGAAAAGGGAAGAAACACAGAGCAAAGAGAAGGGTGATGGTGATGATAGTTTTGATAGATTTACGTCTGCGATTGGCATAAGGGGAGTGGGCACCAAGGAAAATGGAAATCCCTTCATCTCTTCCCAGTCCCCTTGATATTGTATTGCTTCCTCTTCGTCCACTTCCAGCGATTGCAGAGCTTCTTCTCTCTCTTTTCTCTATTCCTTTACATCCTTTCTCTTTCTGAACTCTACGGGATGCGGGCTGAGAATGCAGAGTCCTAAATATAGTCAGAACAACATGAGAGTAACACCATGCAATGATGGAAAAAGGCACAAAAAAGCCCAGCAAATGCAGTATGATGCCATAGGGTATGTAATCAGGAAACTCCTTATCAATGGCATCATCCCAACAGTTCTGGTACTCCTCAATGACCCCGCCCAAGTTACCATAGCTGGCATTACCATTTATCAATGATACCTCACGACTTTGGTTGTCAATGCGGCTTGCATTGCTGACAAAACCCGCCAATCTTGTCACGTGACCAGTCTGAGCAAAACGGAAGATAGGGCAGGTCAAAGCAAACACTACAATCCAAACCACAACACAAGTGCACTTGACAGCCTTCTTGGTCTCCAGTGTGATGACTTTCATCGGGTGGCAGATACCCAGGTATCTGTGGACAGAAATGCAAGTGAGGAAGAAGATGGAGCAGTAGAGGTTAAAGTAGAATAGAAAGCGGACCAGGCGGCACATGAAGTCGTCGAAGACCCAGCGGTCACGCATGATGTAACTCGCCACAAGGAATGGCAATGACAGGCCGTACATGAAGTCTGTAGAGGCCAGGTTGACCATGTAGATCAGTGAAGCATTCCAGCGCTTGGTCAGGCAGAATGAACGGTACAAGATGACAGAGTTAAGGGAAATGCTGAAGATGAATGTGAAGGAGTAACAGATAGGAAGGAAGATGTACTTGTAGGATTCGTCTATGCTGCAAGATGGAGATGAAGGTGTGGTGGAGGGAGAAGGTGAAATGGAACTGAGGAAGTCTTGGAGTACCAAGAGACTGATGTTGGGAGGAACTCCACTTTTAGATGACATTGTGAGGGATTAAATAATTTTCATGTGAGGGAGAAGTTGAACAAGGCTGTGGCTTGTACATTTGGGATTCTGTCAACCTTCTTCTCTGTCATCCTTGTACTCTGTATCATTTAATGGTAAAGATCTTCAGATGATTTCAGATGAGTGGGTCATCACCTAAAGATAAAGAGACAAATTAGTCATCCATCTGTAGTCATTAAGGATCTCATTTCATCTGATCACTAAGCAGTGCAATCAGTAGTATTTTACTGGCTGTTTGCAGAAAATAACTATATATGTGATTTGTTTTAATTTGTTTTGATGATTGTACTTACAGCTGGTTCAGATCAAAACATTCTGGTATTCGGTTTAGTGATCCACAAACTCATTGGGTGAAGTTTATTAATGGTTGCTAAAAGATAAAAAAAATTATTTGTTTTAGAGTGGCTTTTAAGGTTTGAATGCTAATCTATTAGCTTTAGAGTCAACAGACCAAATCTGACCTGGGAAAGGCTGGTTCCTGATGTTAGGCCAATTTCTACTAAACTCATCTGCAAACCAGTTAAGTTAAAGGTACTCCTTCCTCTGAACAACTTGATATTTTTAAGATAATAGTCGCAATTGTACTGTAATTAGTTCTCAGCCCTCTCTTGGAATAGGGATCTCAATCGCAATTAGACTTTCTGAGTAAATCAAGTCTAACTAAATATCTGAGGATTTATAAGTACTGCTGCTCAATGCCAGATTGTCCTCAGTCACCTGAATGGCTATGGAGACTTTAAGCTTTCCATACTGTGTCTATTCTTTCTTGAGGCACTCCAATCTCACAGACCCCTTGATCTACTCACTGCACTCTCTGCACTTGGTTTTCCAAACTCAACACTTGCCTTTACCTGCTGTCTTGATAAATCAGCTAAATATACATTTCCACAGCATTAAATTCATCAGTACAACAACAGCGTCACATCATACTCACCACTCTGCTCACCACTTTTTAACACAAAATGAGAAAACAGGATTTGATAATTTTTTCCCATGTTTAATCATTGGTAGTCCCTTAACTTTTCCTCTAGTGTCATCATCAGGTCAAAGTATTACATTCTACATTTGTTTTCTTGGCTCATGCTGAGGGGGAGGAATGGAAAAAGGTAGTGCTTCCCATCTAACCACCCACCCCTCCTCCTCTTTGACTGTTGACTATCCCCCTCCCCCTAGGGCCTTTGCACAATCTGTTTGACCTCCTGTTGTATGCTCCTGATTTTTAGTGCTTGTTTGCCTTCCTGTGTACAAAGGTATGCTGCTGATTCGGTTCTTCTTCTCACCCCATTAACTCAGCAATAAGTAACCACACTTTCCCTAGGTGTCTCCATGCACCCCTCTGTACATTGGCCTTGCTCCCACTCCACTGACTATATACTTCTCAGTGCTGTCTTCACAATTCTAAACTTTAATTTATTTTATGTCACATATAGATGGACTACAGCATCATTAAAATCAAGATTTTTAAACTAAACAGGATTCACTAAGACAATGCTTCAACTGTGAGTTAAAAGCCTCACTATCAGCTATATCTCTGCATAGTAGGATCAGCACACAGGCAGTTGCAACTGTGTGTTTGTGTAAGTGTTAAGTGAGTCATCCACGGTTGAACACCACTTCAATACAGAGTTCTAGTAAATAAGGGTAATGTGGCAGCCAGTAACGTGACATATTACCAATACGACACAAAATTAGAAGTAAAAGGTCAATATCCTATCCATCCTGAACATGAACAGTCTTCCTTGCAGCAGGCTCGTCAGTGTGTTGAAGTTTAATGATTGTGTCTCAGAACTAAAAACAAGAATGACATTTTATACCAGCTTTCTGGTGTGTAACTGATTGAGACATTCAGATAATCATTTGCATCAGGTAATGTAATAACCCTTTCAAATGACCAGCATGTCTGCAAATTTACGCTCTTCAACTAGAAATGCTGACTATCATTGAACGCATGATACACATTTGTCTCCAGCTTTCTCCGGGAGATTTCTGGCTGGGTAACTGTGCTTAACATGATGTTTAAGAAAACGTACACACAACTGCATGCACACACAATGTCTGACAAAAATGAAGTCTGAATGCAGACTTGATGTTCACTGTGATGGATTATACAACTCCAGCATGTTTCCAAAGTCTTCTAGAGATAGATTTGAATACTATGCATATGAATAGAAATCTTTAGATTTACTACAAATCACACTGACTTTACATCACAAATTGTCAGCATTTAAAGTATGCATGATTTGTTATGAAGCTAATGCTAACTAACACACTCCTTTAAGACAGGTGTTGGTATATAAGACTTATACCAACTGTCTTGCATACAGACATCATACTTTTCTTGAACATTTAGCTCAAACATTGTTAAATGAGTGACTTTTTTATGGAAATATATAAGGCTTTGTTAAAGGTAATTTCCTTCGATTATATCTCTGCTGTTCATTATGATTTATGATTTATGATTATGATATGGTTGATCTGTTTATCAAGACTAAAAGCCTTTTAGAACAGAGTGGAAATGTATTACATTCAACATAGAGGTTAGCTCAAGATTTGCTTGGATTTTATAGGTTATCAAACCCTTCTGCTGCTAAAGAAAGGCACTAATTGTGATCAAAAGGAAAATATATCCATCTACATAAAATAACCTTATTGTTAAAATGAAGTGTTCAAAGCAAGTTTCAGACATTTTTGGGTCTTTTAGGGCGTAAAATTAGCAAAACTGAATTCAAGACTTTTTGAGGACACAGACTTGGTTTTGACAAAATCAATGTCACAGTTACTGTTTTGTTAAATATCCTATCCCTAGAACTGTACATTCTTCTCTGGACTGGATGGAGGTCAAAACAAAAGTGGTTGTTTTCCAGGAGCCAAGGATACACAAAAACCATCCTGATGTATCATCTGCCTCTGGATTCATATTCAGTCTCATTAAGAAATGTTCCAGGGGACGTTTTTAATGTATTTAATGTTAGGTACAAAATAAATTCTTGATGTTACGTTTAAAAATGAACACTTTTACTGCTTTAGCAAACACTCTGGACCAAAAATAACCACTGTAATTCTCTTGAGAGATGCAATAGAACATTGGTGTTTGTGTAGAGGGAACTGCATCAAACTCATAAATACCTGCATCACTGCAATCTGTTGTTAGACAAAGAGCTTACCTGTGCCAGCGATGCCTTTTACTCCATAAGGCTCCTCTTCTATCTGTCACCCATCAGAATAATCACAAAAAAATACAAAAATATCCAAAAGGCTTTAACTAATGTGTTGCTGTATGTCAGAAGCTTGAAAATACAGCTTTTCCTGGTTATTTAAAAAGCTCAGCAAACATCAGATATAATTAATCAGTGTGGTAGCAGTTTGGGTGACCAGTGACCTTGACAGTTGGACCACATCAGCTTTCAGTTTTTTCTACTGCTTCTCTGAACAGTCTCACCAGTTTCTATGGTAATTCAGTCCCTCCCTCTGTCCCTCACTGTGTTCCAGTTCTTCTTTCCTGCTTCATCTGTGTGTGTGTATGTGTGCATGTGTGTGTTTGAGAGAGAGAGAGACAGAGAGAGAGAAAGAGAAACTCTCTGAGAACACACAGACATATGAATGGATCCCACCAATGCATGTACACTTCTGAGGCAGTTCCTTGACAATATTCAGTCTCTCTACACTAACAGACCCCTCCTTATTAGGAAAATGACCAAAAATGCATTGCTCCTGTTAACCTGCCATCCCTCTTGCTCCATCCCCTAGTAGCAGAGAGAGTGAAGGGGCAGAGGGCTTGTTTAGCTGAATATGTTAGTCTCGTCTGTCTGACTGATCCTTAATCTGACTGACATTAGTGCAGTACCGACATAAGTTAGAAATATAAGTAGCCTAACTGTGCTGTGCCATTGGTAAGTCCATGACGTTGTCCGTGGTGCTGGAGTAGCACAAAATTTGTAACTGCACCCTTTTCTCTATTTCTGTCAGTTTCATCTTGGATCTATATTATTTAAACTATATGCTATAAATACTCAATTCTACACTATATTGTAGCCTATACTCTATAGAGTAGTGCCACTTTCTAAGTGGCAAGGAGCAACATATAATTAAATAAAATAAAATGAGTACAGACACTACACAGTTTTTGTGGCCTCACTCCAGTTTCAAAATAATAAAACTACTGTAAATATGAAATATAGCTACAAGCCTCAATGATCGGGGTCCAAGCAGATTGCAGGCATTTGGATGCTTGTCCCTTATTAATTAACAAGAAGCCCATGAAAACACACTCCATGAATTGCCACATTGTTGGCAAGTAGGACTTGGCCACCTGGGGATTTGAACCTTGGACCCCAGAGAACATGACTAACTAACAGCGCATCTGAGGAGACATTTCACTTCTCACAAGTTGAGGCCATGACATCACATGCAAAACTCAGTCAATGATGTGCTGACTGATGTGTTTGGAATGTAAAATGTTGAGAAATTTAGAGGCATTGTAATAAAACACCCATTTTATTTAGCTATTCCTAAATTTTATGCATGGACTGAGGTCATGACCTTATTTCATGCAAACTGCAACCACTGCAGAATCATCCGAGAACTTCTGCAAGTGGCAGGACTCAGTGTTGTACTGGAAGTCAGAGGTACACAGGGTGAACAGAAATGGAGACAGAACAGTCCCCTGTGGAGCTCCTGTACTACTCACCAGCATATCAGACAGAGTAATCCAGGAGATGGTGGGTGTGTCCACACTCATCACATTCAGCTTCTCACTGAGAAGCTGTGGCTGGATGGGGTTGAATGCACTAGAAAAGTCAAAGAATGTACACAGTGCACCCGCTTCCATCCAGATGAGAGTGAGCTCTCTGCAGCAGGTAGATAATAGCATCATCTACTCCCACATGAGGTTGGTAAGCAAACTGCAGAGGGTCCAGTGATGATTTCACCTGTGGTCTGAGGTGTGCCAGGACCAGCCTCTCCAGCACCTTCATCACATGGGATGTCAAGGCAACTGGTCGGTAGTCATTCAGTCCAGATTGAGTCGATCTCTTGGGGACAGGAACCAAGCAGGATGTCTTCCACAGCTCTGGAACCTTCTCCTGACTCAGACTCATGTTGAACAGGTGACACAGGATAGAAGACAACTGATCTGCGCAGGTCCTCAGAACCCTGGGGCTGATACCATCAGCCAGTCATCACAGTCAGGCGGGGGAGGGTGCTCATTGAAGGTGGGGGGGGGGTCGAGTCCACGGTGCTCACCAGAGGAGGTAGACGGGGGGAGGGTGGGGTTCGTTGGGGTGTGTGGAGGCTTGGGTGTGGGGTGGAGGAGACAGCTGAGGGTTTAGAGCTAAATCTATTGAAGAAACAACACTGCCATTGGTCAGTGGACACAGTCCATCAACCTGCTTAGTGTAAAGAAGTTCCTTCAAAAAGTTCATTTAAAAGCACAATCAAATGTAAACAAAATGGTCAATCCACCACCAAAATTAAAATCACAGTATAGGAGCCTGCGATCAATCCGAGATTGATTAAGTCTAAATTGTTTCTGATAAAGATTCATTTAGAGTAGTTTGCAAATAAAACAAGGAGTTTGAAAGGATACCATTATCATACATCATACTTCATACAACATACTTTAACTAATCCAGATGAACATGATGTTAGCCAAATTAACCCATAAGAACCCATGGTGACACGGGTGTAACAAACACTTTGAATGCCCTAGACTTTTCCTTACACAGCTTTATGCTTGACCTTAACTCATTAAGTCCCTAAGTGACATATACTAAACATCCTGGTGTGATGGTGGTGTGACATGACTTCCCCAAAAATGGTCGTGTGAGCGATAGCAAAAGTGAAGGAAGTAGCTAATTTCAAAAAGTTTGATTTTGATACTAAAGGTAATTTTAAACCCATTTAACAGTTCCAATGCTTTAAAAATGTTTCCTGTATTACATTTAAACAGTTCTGACCATATTTCTTGAAGAAAATAAGATAAAACAATAAATATAAACATAATTAACAAAAAATATTATACGAAATATACGTATAAAATATATACAATATTATAAATGATAATATAAAAAATATTTTAAAAGAAACATCAGTAATGAGTTCCATGTACTCCACTTGGTCTGTGGTATATCCCCCATAATTTTCCAGAACGTTAGGAAATAGGTCTGGGTTCTTATGGGTTAAATGATCATTTTAATTGTCTTCCAGATAACTTGGTTCTTTGAATGCATGGACAACAGCCCACACTAATTTCAAAATAAAGCCAACATCAGTAGAAACCATGGTCAATACTCATATAATTGGCTGATCACTGATCATGTGGGAAAATGTTAGGTTATTTATTTTAAGGCCATGGAAAGACTGTGGTCATGGTTAAATTATAACAATGAAAAAACACCAACTAGTAGTATGACAGGAATTAGGTTAAATGATTGTCTCAACAATACTAAAGGTGTCTGTAATGTAATGTCCACCAACAGCTACTAGAGCCCAACACACTAAACTGTCCATCAGCTGTTGGGTGCTAACAGTGTTAAAGGCATCTTACTGTTTTAAGATCCTTAGGAAAAATGTAACTTGAAATACCCGCCACTTGGTCCACAAAATTGGTACCTTGTATGCACTGAATGTATGCTGTAAAGTCATAAATAAGAACCAGTATTCAAATAACTGCCAGTCCCTAATTTAATGCTGGTAACTTAATAATCATTATATCATTCAAGTAGCTTCTACTTTTCCATTTTTAAATTCTGTGCTAAACTACTGTAAATTTACTCAGCACTCCTGGAGATATTTCACACCAACACTCAGTGTTGAGTTTTATTGATGCTAGCTCAATAGCAAACAGAAAAAAAAACATCAAAGTTGGACTGGGAGCAGTATTTTGTAAAACCCCCCAAAACAAAACAGAGAAAGTGAGAGCAGGAGAGCAGTGAGGATAACATGAATGATGGAATTAGTAGTAGTAGTAGAAATTTATATTATACAGAATTTACGAAGATAACAGGTAACATTTTTTGTAGCGTTTGTTGAATGAAAAATATCAAAAATGTGTGCCGACAAAAAAGAAGACTGAATAAAAGATAAAAATATTTTCCCTTACTTATCCAGAAACACTTTGATGAAGAAAAATAAAAATGTGCTTCTTTTGCTGTAGACATAAAGATCACATTTGGTTCTTTACTAACTCCATCTAAAATACCTTTTTAAAGACATGCATGAATAAAAAAGATCTGAAAAGATCAAAGAACGTAACTGCACTTGAGACAAAGCAGAAAACAAATCCAGATTGTTCAGTTGGCAGATTTAGCAGGAGTTCCTTTTATATTGCAGCCTTTAGAAAAGATGCTGAACACAGCGCCATGTATTGCAACATGTAAACATAAGATAAGATAAACCTTTATTCGTCCCACAGTATTAATCCAATGTTACCAAAAGATCACTTTACAGATTATATTGGTTATTATATTCATACCTGTACACATTTAGAAGGCTAGATATTTTTGAAAACAGAGCCACAGCAGAAACTTTAGAAACTCCAACTAACTTATATGATGAATTGTTGATCTGTAAAGCAAGATTTATTTGAGACTATTTTCAGGGAAGCAGCTGAACAACTTGAAGTAACCAAGCACGATAACATAGTTGGGTAATATGTGAGTTATATATATGAGTTATATATGTGAATATGTGTATTGTATATGTTCAATTCCACTTCATCACTTAGCGTATTGTGACACTGGTTATCTTGGGAGACGACAGCCAGTTAAAGACTGAAATATACTAACTAGAAATGTAAACTTTAAAATTGTGAAATTTCATTAAAGGAATGTCAGATAATGAAAATGCAAGAGCTACTTTATAGAGATAGGTTTGACTACTCTGACTCTACGGGTCTTTACACACTATTGGACCCAAAACTTTGGTTGTGAACTGGCATAAAACAACAGTTTTGGTTTGATTTCTAGTATATTTTTGTTGCAATAGACACAATTTTTTCTTACCCTACCACCTGTATAATATTACATCAGTTTCTTTAAAGGTACCACATGGAGCTCACTTATAAACAATCTGGGTTTCTGTGTTGTTATAATACAAAACACACCTTAATGTCTAAGAAATCTGTTAATGCACTTCCTTCTTTGTAAAACATTTGCAATACCAGCTTGAAAAAAGTGGATTTTTTCATTTACAACCATGTTTAGTCTTACTAGGTAGCACCCTCTCTTCTTTGCCTTTGTTTGCTCATTGTAAGCATTCTTGGCATGTTACTGCTTGAATAGTGACCTGCTGATTATCATTGCTACACAGCGCCACTAGTGGTCAAAACTCCACAGTGCACCTTTTAAGGTACACAGTATACCTTTAAAGGTATAAGTGTAGGTAAAGGTATATATCTTTAAAGGTATACTGTGCAAGACTTGTTTGCTGTGTGTAAACACACCATTCAAAGTTGGCCCTTTCTCCCCGCTCAACTAGCAAAAGGTAGAGGTGTAGAGAGGGAGAGAGAGAGAGAGAGAGAGAGAGGCTGAGCAAGCAAGTGAGTGAATGAAGAGAGGGAAGAGTATGTTATAAGCATTAAAGGCAGTGAAAAAGCAGTGAATCAGAGAAATAAAACTTTATTTTCAGATTGTTTCATGGCATTAACGTGCTCACACCTCCACACAACCCTGCATGAAGGTGCAGCATTGCTTGATTTTGGGTGAATGCAGCTGAAGCACGTTTCATTCTGTCTGCTGTTGCCTATGAGCAGAGGAGAGAGATGGAGACAGCAATGTAATCTGGTTGCTACTGTTTTTTATAGAGTCCCAACATCATACCGGTGCGCTATTATTGGCTGGGGCCTACACAACAACAAAATAACAAGAAAATAAGGAAATACAGGCAGAGTGCAGGGTCTCTGAAGATCCATATTTTAATTCAATTCAATAGCACCAAATCACAACAAAAGTCATCTCAAGGCACTTTACACAGAGAGCAGGTCTAGACCGTACTCTTTATAATATTACTTATAGAGACCCAACAGTTCCCATCATGAGCAAGCACCTGGTGACAGTGGCGAGGAAAAACTTCCTTTTAACAGGCAGAAACCTCGGACAGAACCAAGCTCAGTGATGGACAGCCATCTGCCATCTCATATCGCCACACACTTAAGAGTGGGTCATAAGTGATTGATTGATGATTGATTTTTTATGAATCTATACATTGTTTTTTTTAGAGAAATCCTGCACAGGATATCTTTAAGGGAGAGAGGCCAAAATGAAGCTAACCTTTATCAACACTAGATGAATTCTTTCAATGACCATTCTGATATGTGGGGAAATGTTAGTTTGTCATCAACCCATCAAATAAGATCAGTATCGGTGTCATTTCAATGACATATACGTCCACAACTGTCCAATGATTTGACTGGTCTGATCACTTTATCTTGCCTTACCACAAACTGCTAATCTAGCTCTGTCAAAAGTAAAAAAAATATGCAGCTCCAAAAACTCATTATATCTTGTTAAACACCAAGACATCTACAGTTCAACTGCGTTTAGTGTTGCTGAGTAAAAATATTTATATATAACATACAAAGTTTGAAATGAATGTGACGTGTGAAACCAAGGTATTTAAATCCTCGTGCTTCTATTTTTTTCTCACAAACCAAAGCAAAAATTTTCAGAGCTGTTCTTTCTTCAAACACTTAGTCAGAAATGAACATTTGGCCACTGAAATCAGTGGGTCCTACAACATTGTGTCTCCACTTTTCTTCTGAAATCCACATCTTGCAGTGAATATTATAAAGAGTATGGTCTAGACCTGCTGTGTATGTAAAGTGCCTTGAGATGACTTTTGTTGTGATTTGGCCCTATACAAATAAAACTGAACTGAATTAAATTGAATTGAATGATGTGAATCATTAGCACAACAAAAAACCTGCTGGCTAAATGGTCCCAGGAACAGGAAAATGTCACTCACACAAAAAAGGCTCTGTAAGCAACAACAACAAAAAAGATCTGACCTCAAACTCACCATCCTCTCAACACCTGAATATTGGCTGAATCCAAAACAAAATTTTTCTTTTGTCAAGAAGCATGAAGAAGCAAATCAAGAAGCATGTCATCGCATCTGAGTTTTAATGTGCAGCTTTAAGGATAGTGTGTAAAGGTGGGAACTTTTGCTTCCCATCTTGGTGCCAAGCTGGGTTTAGCATGACCCAGGCCTTAATCTGTTGTGGACACGGTGGAGATGAGATGGTGGCTCTTATATTAATCCTCTGAGTAAGAAGGCAGAAGGCCACCATCTAAGGCCCCAATAACTGTTGTGTCCAGCTCAGTTTCAATTAATGGTACCATAAAGCTCTGATACTGGTCAAGCTCTGGTTCACGAGACACAAGAGATTGTTATGTCCAACTCAGTTTCAGTTGTTTGCCTGCAGGACAAAGCGGGTTCTGTCACATACAATTTTAAAAGCATTGCTGGTGGACACTGTCCTTTAGTGAGACCAAGTTTCCCTTATAAATATACAACACAGACAACAACATAAAAAAAATACTCTGAAACTGAATGTCCAAGTCCTTTCAGGGAGTGATACTCTTCACAGTGATTGGCGAGTCAGAGCAAACGCAGGAGGGACTGACTGAGCTGCTTGTGGAGGCCACTGTGGCACTGTCTGACACAGAATAATGTTCACAGACAGTGACAATTGTTCAAATGTTTGTGTGACATAATAGCTCAACAGGCGAATTTCAGCTGGGAGCAATCACTAGGTTCACAGTGATGTCAGATCCTGGATCTCCAGCAGCATGGCATCTTGCTCTGTCCTTAGCTGGTCTCTGACCTGGAGGCGACCCACCAGTTCTGAGTTAAGGTCTGATGTGAACACATGAAAAATAATTTCAGAATGCAGTTTTAAATTGAAGAGAAGCACTTGCGCATCTGAGAAAGAAAGACAGTAACCTTTTTTTGCATTGTGATTAGGGTTGCAGGTAAGAATGTTGTAACTAGATGCAGTGTAATTACTCTGTGTAGGTGAGTACCTTGTATGGCCTGGCTGAGAGATGTTGAAAGAGAATTCAGGTCCTTAACACTGAAGTCTTTTAAATCATTGCGCTCAAAATGTCTTCTTTTGACAACTCGATCACTGCAATTTGAGGCCTGAAATGAGAGGAGAGAAGAGGGGGAGAAGAGGATGACAGAAGAGAAGGACAAGAGGAGAAAGGAGGAAAGGAGTATGTGAAAGGAGGGGAGTGAGAGGTTAGGAGAGAGGAGGAGCTGTGAACTGTATTTAGGAGTAAAAGACACTGCAGAAAGTTAACTCCTACCACAGTTTTGTGGTCTGTTCTCAGTCTGTCTCGTAGGTTCCTAAGAGTGTTCCGGAAGCCTCTGGATTTTGGTTTCTCTGGCTTGGCAGGAGGCTGAGGATTCTTATCGACCTGAATAGTAGTTCTCTTCATCAGCAGGGATAGAAAACAGTGTGGGGAGAATATGGAGAAGATGCACATAAAACAACAAGTGGAGAGTGTTGCTCTGTTGTTATTTCTAATACTCTTCTTTTCTTTCTTATACTGTTTGCTGATGCAATCATCCAGTCACACCACAGAGATAAGTCATTTTCAGCTCATCTAATATTAATGGTAGTATTCCATTGTTAGGAACTTAGGGGTAGTTACTTGTGTGTTGCTGCTTTCCTTCTTGCTGATTTCTCCCTCTTTCTTCTCCTCCTCGTCACTTTCACTGTTGTTGATGAAACAGAGCTGAAGATTCATCTGTGTCTGCAGGCTAAAGGATACACAACAGTCAAATACGCTTTATGTGGTGGATTTATACTGGTGGTCTTTTAGAGACAAGTCTGACTGACTGAGTTTGTGTGGTGGGAAAACGACATTGACAGCTATCCAGTCACAACTACCAAGCATTGGCTTACAGGGGACAGGGGACAAAGTGTAAAACAAACTTTCCGCTTCGATGTGTCCCAAGCCCACAAGAAATAAGTGCGACTAATCATATGACTTAATATGACTAAACAGTTGTAGTTGATGATGCATTGAGGAGGTGAACCAGACTGTACAAAGAGTTGTGACTTGAGACTTGTGCACAATGTGAGGGTTAAAGCCCATTATGTTTTTGGCCACAGCTGCCATTTTGTCTGTGACAAGAAACCAGTCTTGACTGTAGTGAACAGTGAGCTTTATACCAAAATATGACTTAATTGTAGTGATGTGTGCGCATTATGAAGCTCTCCATTTCATCTCTCATCTCTCCCAAAAAAGATCTGATCACAGCACAGTGACATCCTGCAGCTTGCAAAATTTATAGCAGCCCTTGAAGATCAGAGCCAAAGCACTACACCTCACTGATTTGAATAGTTTTTGTCTCATGTGTGCAATTAAAGTTGAAGAGGCTTTCATTATTATTAAATCTGTCATACTTTTGTTCACATGTGCTGCATTAAATATAGATGGTATTGTGTAACATATTACAGTAAAATAAATAATAAATGCACTGTTCAAAAAGCCTAAAAATAAAGCATTCTTGCTAACACCAAAATATGCATGTACCTTATTGGTGTAGTTTATGCCCAGTGTCACTTTTAACTTCATAGTTTATATTGATGATTCGCAATGTGATGTGATTGGAGAATGATATTTAATCAATTGTATATTCAACTGAATTCAGTTTTATTGATACAGCGCCAAATCACAACAGAAGTCATCTCAAGGCACATTTGATACAGAGCAGGTCTAGACCATACTCTTTATAACATTATTAATAGATACTCAACAGTTCCCATCACTTGGCGACAGTGGCGAGGAAAAAGCTTCCTACTATATATATATATATATATATATATATATATATATATATATATATATACACACACACAGAGAGAGATATATTATTCACACACCTTTATCTTTTCATTTTTAATGTCTTAGCTGCTACAACAATACAAATTCCTTGTATGTGTACACATATTTGGGCAATAAAGCTGATTCTATCTTCAGTAGGACTAATTTGCTATGTACTTGAACATAAAAGATTAGATAAATTGAGACTCTAGAAACTAAAATACACGACAAACTACGGATTGCATTCCACTCACAAACTTTATATCTTTATCCATCATATCATATCATATTGTGGAGCATAATATAAACTGCAGAACTGGAGAAAAGGAGTGTGTGCATGTGTTTTTTTGTTTGTTTGTTTGTTTGTTTGTTTTTTATATCCCAGTGGAAACTTAGTAGGGTATGGTGCCTAGGGTATGCATTATGTCAGCGGAATGTCCCCAGAGAGACAGTAATAAAAACATGTTTTTGTTTGTGTGTGTGAGTGTATGTGTACGTACCGGGAAGTGAGTGCCAGCACGTGGCTGTTGCAAGCGTCCTCGCCGTCCTCCCAGCTCTCTGCCCTCCTCCCTCTCTCCTCTGTCCAGCTCACTGGAGCTCTGCCACGCTCCAGAGAAAGTCCACTCTGAAAAACGCACCAGACACAGGTAACACACAAACACAGATTCGGACAATAATGTAAATATATGTTTGTAATTGATGTGATTGCGATTTGCTGCTGTAATTTCTTGTGACTGTAATGTAATCTGGGCTGGAAAATATTTAGCTTTTTTTCAAGAAAAGTGGCAGCAGTGTAAAAGCTAGTATATAAGTAAGTGAATAAGTGAGTGTCATTTTTCAATAACTGTAATAGCGCAAATAACTGACATGAAAATCTATAAATATATATACTGTATTCACTCTAATATAAAGTGGGAGATTACAGAGCCACAAAAAACGTAATAGTAAAGTAACGCTTAATAATTCCCCCAAAGTCTTTGATTATTTATGTCAAATTGCAAAAAACTGCATCATTTTATTTTATTTTTTTCTGGGGAAGAAACCCTGTGCCCCTGCTCTAATTGTGTCCTTGCATCGTTATATAATTACTGGATTGGATACCTAGGCTACTGTTAAGCAAACAAAAGTGCAACAAAACACTAATAACAAACTAGTCATGATAAAGTTTAGGCCTTCAAGTTCCTTAGAAGCTTTTATGCCACTGTTCAAACAGGGTTTATATGTGCTGATGGAGAATGGATGAAAATTGAATTAATTGAAATTTTAGTTAAATTTGAATTGATTTCTTTGGTTTCATTTTAATTAATTTTTTTCTTTACAACAATAAAAAGCCGCACAACAGCTTTAGGAAACAAGTGAGAATAAGATAAGATTAGATATGCCAATGAGGTTAGAGAGAGGGACGAGCATAAAAACTCATGCACCAAAACCAGGATTTATTAACCAGGTAAGGTCCTGCTCGGTGTATTATCCTCCTATAAGTTAGATGTTCATAGATTATGAGGATTTGTTCCAAATTGGGAGACTAACTTAAGTTACCACAGTAACTGACTCAAGGTTAAAGTTATCACTGTTTCTGGAACTGAAAACTCAGTTTCCCCCAACTCAGGGTTAACATACTCAGGATTAGCAGAGTATTCACAAAACCTGCTTTCTGGAACACATTCATGTACTCTGAACTCCACCGAGGACTGTGAAAGTACTTCAACTTTAGCCTGTTAGGACTACATTAATGGGACAATAAAACTGAGTGTTTCCAGCCCAGGATTAAACATTACACTCCCCTCTCCCAAACAATGACCTCTGACCTTTGCCTTTCTCTCCTTCTGCTTCTCTTCTTGCTTCTCCAGCTCCGCGATGCGCAGGCTCAGCGCCTCCCATTGCATGATGGGAAGGCCCAGATTGTCCTCACCGTAGCCTTCCTGCCACACCAACACTGCGCCCTCTGAACCTTCATCCTCCTCCTCTTCATTATCAGCATCGTCATCACTTCTCCGGTCATCATCTGCCTCGTTACTCTCCTTCTCCTCACGCTGCTGCCTTTGTCTTTCCTTCTCTCCCTCCATCTCTACAGGGGTGGAAGCAGAAGGATACAGGTATAAATATTTTATTAGTGTCTAGGACAGAGACCTCTATAAATAACATGTTGTCCAATGCTTGGAGCATAAAATCTTGTAAGACTGTAATGATATCAAAATATGAATTAAAAGACAACTACATGTTAGCACTGTCTAAAATCAGAACTGTAGCCACTGTTAAAGACACTGAGGACATGACCTACATATTTTTCTGGAATTAAAAAAAAAAGTTTATTCCGCTGAATACATTTAAATGTGATGACTTTTAGGAAAATATAAAAAATGCATTACAGATGCAGTATTTCTCAACCCGCTTTATTTCACAAACTATGAGGGCTTTCAAATAGCCCCATCTGTACCTCTGTACCCCTCACAAATCCAACCACTAATTTTGATGAAAAAAAAAACAGCCAGAACAAGGCCTACTGCTATTATTTCCAGAATCCTCACAAGGTCAGGATGACAAAAAATTCTGTCTGCTGGACAATAGAGAAATGCAGATTTCTGTTTCCCAAGTTGTGACCATTTCAAATCTAGACCTGGAAATCAGTATCTCAATCTTCCTATTGTATGACACATGAAAAACATGACCACATTATTTAGATGAAACTATAAAGTAACAGGAAGTAACATCAATATAGACAAATAAGTGAACTTATTTTAGTTCAAATTGAACACGTCATTTCTGGCTACTATTTTTGATTGGATGAGGACAGAGAGGGAGACTCATCTCGGGAGACGACGGGATCATTTTGATATCCAGATGGTTGTAAAAGTTAAAAAGTAAATTTTGTTGAACCACCTTCTTGGTTTTTCATCCCTTGCATGTGTATTTCTCAAAAGAACCGATGCTTAGCTACGTGACAAGAGCCGCAAAATGGGGCTTGTTTTAAACCAGCATGTAGACCTTCATGTAATGAAGTAAAACATAGACATTCAAACGACAAGTTCAGTTAAACAGTATCCAGTCCTAAAAGGTTGAAGTATTTAATGAAAGATAAAAGTCTTTGAGAGACAGAGAGCGACGTTTTGTTGATCCTTGTGCTGCTGGTTGGGGGACTCATGCCCTCAGTATGTTTAACTTCCTCGCTATGTCCCTGCCTAAAGTCAAAACTTGAATCTGGGGATCTAACCACTCATACAATGTATCGCAACAAACTATCATTAGTGGTTAAAAAGGAGACTTACCACTTTGTCCGAAATATGATCACACCTACAGAGCCTTCGTTGTCAGTGTGGTAGCTGAGAGTTTTGCCACATAGTTAGCTCAACTCCTTCCTCAGCTCCTCCTAGTGATCTCCCCGCTTCCCGTCTTTTCCATCAGGAGTTTCTCTTCTTACTCAAGCAGCCAAACGTAGCGGAAAATATGTCCAGAAGAGCAGTTCAAATCTCATTCCTGTCAAGGTGCACTTACTTAAATGATGTCTTGGCGGCTTTGTATATCCCCTCACTTTTAGTCTAAAGATACGAACAAAAGACTGGAACTTGGAGAATTTCACGCACAGAACAAGTTGGCAAAATTCAACTCATGAACTTCCTGTCCCTGCCTTCAAAATAAATGTCTTCTTGATAGCTTCCTAACAAACGTTTAAACAGTGTGACTGTGTCTGCTGACGGACCCCTGAACTGAACCGAACTTGTTTATAAACCTGATTAGTGCAAGCTTTAACACTCAATACATGTATATACTATGTACATACTATGTATTTATTATATATTATTATTAATTAATTAATATTATATATTTGTGATTATCCCCACTGAGACAAATAAAGGTTTATCTTATCTTATCTTCTCTTATCTTATCTTATACTGTCCCTTGTCTTGTGTCAGAGTGAGGTTTTCTCTTCATTCAAGTCACACTGCATCTTAAAAGCCATGTTAGGCATGGCACCACACAGTACTCCCACATTTGTGTGGGCACCGTGAAGACTGTGAGTGAGACCTCTCCTGTTCCCTGACATCATGGCTGTTGTGGTTGATGCTTGTTAGTAGGTGACCTTCTCCCTGCCTTTCTCTCTAAAGGAAACCAAATGTCAGCACATTATGTTCTTGTGATCAAGTCCATTACTCACTTGAGAGTAGTGCAGAGGTTAATTAGGAGGGTCAAGGAAAACAAACTGTTTGACACTGAAATTCCCCTCTGGATCTCAGGGAGCATCAAACTGTGGCTTGTATCCTCTTCAATTACCAGAATGGACCTGTGGTCAAAAAGCTGAGAGTACAAGTCCAAGGATGCAGTTTGCCACAACACGCTGTACACTTGACTACAAATTAAGCTGAAGCGCTGTCAATTAGTTGACTTGTTTATGGACATGACATTTACTGAATAGATAGATAGATAGATGTACTTTATTTGTCCCAAAGTGGGAAATTCTTTTGTTGTAGCAGCTACAGTTGAGACAAAAACAACACAACACAGCACAACACATAACACATTAAACAAAGAGGTTACATGACATAAAACAACATAGAGTGCAAAAAAAACAACATACAGTGCAAAAGACCAACATACAGTGCAACAAACAAGTACCTAAAAAACCACTGATCCTATGAGGTAGAGGTGATGTGCAAGATAATGCAAAATGTTGTGTAAAGAACATAGAATGACCAGACCTAGTGCAAACAGATCAAAAACTATCAGTAAACTACAGCATTGTGAGTCCAGTGTTTTCTCTGCCAGACTGAGCTGCAGAGTTAAACAGTCTTATTGCTTGTGGCAGGAAAGATTTCCTATATCTGTCCTTGTGACAGCGGAGCTGAATCAGCCTGTTGGAGAACGAGCTCCGCTGTCTGTCCAGCAGCTGGTGGAGAGGGTGGTCAGGGTTATCCAGAATGGATAACAGTTTGTCCAGTGTTATCCTCTCCAACACGGCCTCGGTGTGCAGCCATTAACTGATCCAGCCTTTTTTATCAGTTTGTTGAGTCTGTTTGTGTTTCCGGCTCCGATGCTGCTTCCCCAGCAGACTACAGCAAAGTACAAGACACCAGCCACGACTGACTGTTAGAATATTTCCAACATTCTGCTACACACATTGAAGGATCTCAGCTTCCTCAGGAAAAAGAGTCTGCTCGTCCCCTTCTTATATACAGCTTCAGTGTTGGTCTTCCAGTCCAGCTTGTTGTCAATGTGAATGCTAAGGTACTTGTAGTCCTCCACCATGTCCGCCTCCTCTCCCAGGATACACAGGGGGTCTGTGTCTGTGTCCTCTTCCTCCTGAAGTTGATCACGATCTCCTTGGTCTTGGCCACCAACAGGTGCAGGTGATTTCTCCCAAACCACTCCACAAAATAATCCACCAGTGATCTGTACTCCCCCTCCTGCCCGTCCTTAATACACCCAAAGACTGAAGAATCATCCAAGAACTTCTGCAAGTGGCAGGACCCAGTGTTGTACTGGAAGTCAGAGGTGTACAGGGTGAACAGAAACAAAGACAGAACAGTCCCCTGTGGAGCTCCTGTGCTACTCACCAGTGTATCAGACAGAGTGCTGCCCAATCGGACAAACTGTGGTCTGTCTGTCAGATATTACACTTATCGCATGCAAGTTCTCACAGCTGTGGCCTGTGGCCGGATGTTGTTGAATACACTAGAAAAGTCAAAGAATGTGATCCTCACAGTGCATCCGCCTCCATCCAAATGAGAGTGAGCTCTTTGCAGCAGGTAGATGACAGTATCATCTACTCCCGCATGAGGTTGGTAAGCAAACTGCAGAGAGTCCAGTGATGATTTCACCTGTGGTCTGAGGTGTGCCAGGACCAGCCTCTCCAGCACCTTCATCACATGGGATGTCAAGGCAACTGGTCGGTAGTCATTTAGTCCAGATGGAGTTGATCTCTTGGGGACAGGAACCAAGCAGGATGTCTTCCACAGCTCTGGAACCTTCTCTTGCCTCAGACTCATGTTGTACAGGTGACACAGGATAGAAGACAGGCTGGCCAGTTTAGCACCCGGACTCTTCTACTTCATACTCATGCTGTTGTTATACATGCAGAATGTGGTTTGGCATTGTCTTGCTGAAATAAATCTACTTGGCAGCATGTGTTGCTCCAAAGCCTGTATATATTGTTCAGCACAGTGCCTTCCCAGATGTGTAAGCTACCCATGCCAGGGACACTTATGCCTCCCCATACCATCACGGATGCTGGCTTTTGAACTGTGTGCTGACAACAAGCCAGGTGGACCCTCTCCTCTTGAGAGAGGATGCGGCATCCATGATTTCCAAAAAGAATGTCAAATATTGATTCATCAGACCACAGGACAGTTTTCCACTTCACCTCAGTCCATCTTAAATGGGCTCAGGCCCAGAGAAGGCCCTTCTGCATTTCTGGATCATGTTTATATATGGTTTCCTCTTTGCATGGTACAGTTTTAACCTGCATATGTGATTGCAATGATTTTGGAAGTGATTTTGAGCCCATGGAGTGATTTCCACTATAGAGTCATATCTGTTTTTAATGCAGTGCTGCCTGAGGGCCCGAAGATCACAGCCATCCAGTATTGGTTTTTGGCTTTGTCCCTTTTGTAGAGAGATTTCTCCAGATTCTCTGAATCTTTGATGATGTTACGTACTGTAGATGATGAAATCCCCAAATTCTTTGCAGTTTTATGCTGAGGAACATTATTCTGAAATTATTGAACTGTTTGCTGTGACTCAGCCGCTCTTTTTATACTCAGTCATGTTACTTACCTGTTGCAAATTGACCTAATTAGTTGGGAGATGTTCCTCCACATGTTTGCATTTTTTTTTCATATACAATAAATTGTTTCAGATTCAACATTTGATATCTTGTCTTTGCACTATTTTCAATTAAATACCGGGTTTAAATGATTTGCAAACCATCAAATTCTGAATTTATCAACATTTAACACAGCGTTCCAACTGTTTTGGAATTGGGGTTGTATATATTATTTGGTATTTAGCAACTTGTGATGGACATTTTCACTTGTCCATTTGTATTAGGCCCAAAAAAAACAAACAAAAAACAAAAACAAAAATCAGATTTTTATATTCTTATATAGTGGTAGCCTTAACCACTCCTCTTAAAATGTTGTTTTTAATCCTTTATATTCATTCATATCATAATCCTGCTTACCAACTCACCTGTACCTGGGTCATCTATTTGCCAATATGAATGTTCCTGCTAAATTGAACAGGCAGTGTACTGTTTCAGGAGTATGAACTAGATGCTATTTGTTTTGTGTTAAATATTGGACAGTTTCTTATGAATTATGCACTTGTTTTGACAAGGTAAAAATAAAGACATTTTAACATAACCTACATGTGTTAGCTTTCGCATTTATCTTGATCAGGGTTTTTATCTGTTACAAATATGAACACTGCTTTATTAATCTCCATCTCATTACAGTGATTTAAGAAACAACAGACATACTTCTCGACATTCATTGTTAATTGACATTAATTATCACATGTCAACAGACATTACAGACACCTATGCATGTAGGTACAGGTAAAAAAGAGGTCTGTTCTCTCTTTTATCACGTCACTGTCTCTGTATATGGATTGAACCAGAATATCTTCCTCTGCTCACACCACAAAGTCACACCACTGCATCCCTGTAATGCACCTGTCAGTGGTAGCTTGCTGTTATTACATGTACTTACTTACTTACTTACTAGTTAAACATGGTATCTTCTACCATCAGCACACCTGAGCCTAATCTCCTTAGCCAGTATAAAAGACAGCACTCCGCATTCAGTTGTGCCATTATTTCTAACGACATTTCATTCATCTCAACCTGTAAAGCAGATATTGGTGTTTTAATAGCACCACAGCAGATTCTCAGTGCCTGGGACTGAACTCTATCTAACTTGGTTAGTAATGTATTTGATGCAGATTGATACAGTATGCAGGCAAAGTCTAGTGCAGATCTACTTAATCCGATGTATATTGTTTTTAACGAAAGCCTACATGCTCCACATTCTCTTCCCCTCAGACATCTAACAATATTCAACACTTTTTTACATTTTTCTGTCACTTTCTCAATATGTACAGACCATGTAAGTTTCCTATCAAACCATATACCTAAGTACTTGATACATTCTAATCTTTCTAATTTCTCACCGTATAATCTAAGATAACTATCATCTTGGCTTTTCCCTTTTGTGAAGAAAACAGTTTTTGTATTTTCAACTGAAAACCTAAACCCCCACTCCATTCCCCATATTTCCACTTTTTTAATTGCCTCTTGTACTTTCTTAACTGTATATTTTATATTCCTTCCTCTTTTCCACATAACTCCATCATCTGCAAATAATGCAGTTCCAATAGAACTATCAATACTGCTAAATATCTCATTTATCATGATTGAAAAGAGGGTTGGGCTGATTATGCTCCCTTGAGGAGTTCCATTTTCCACTATATACTTTGAACTATAGTCTTTCCCTATTCTTACCGATATCCATCTATCTTTAAAAGTTTTTAATCCATCTTCTCATTTTCCTTCTTATTCCCATTTGAAATAGTTTGATCAACAGCCCTTCCCTCCACATCATATGCCTTCTCAATGGACATTTCTTCTTCTTCTTAAAGTGGCAACCTCCGGCGCTGAAAAATGAAGCCAACACGTAAGTGCCAAAAGCTGCAGTTCCTCAAATGAATACTTGGGGCAGGCTCCAAAAGGGAGTCAATTACATTTGACCTTGCCTTTGCCTTTCGGATAATTTTTCATGTAAATACTGGATAAATAACACAGCTTGCTGAGTGGTTAATTGTTGTGGGTTAAGGTTACTGGACCCAGGAGTGAGACACAGAAATGGGGGGAAGGGTAAAATGGATTTATTAATCAACAAAAAACTCCAGGACTTACATCAAAACAAAGGATGAGACACAGGGTGAACGGAGAAGCTTCAGTGGTTGGAGGCTGGGTTGTGGGTGCTGAGGCAGGATGACTGGAGATGTACAGGTGGAGCAGATTGGGACGGACACAGAAGAGAAAAAGTCAAGGAACAACTGGAGACTCGGGGAACACACACTGGAGATACTAGGGATATAGAATTTTCGTTTACTAGTAAGTAGCCAGTTAATGAATTAGCATCGGGTTCCAGCTAGCTGCCGCCGTCTGTGTGGTGTCTTTGTCCGGGACGTCTGCGCTGTTTTCTCTGTGTGTTTGTTCTGGTGTTTGTGGAGCTGCTTCTTGGCTGGAGTTTGACTTACATTATGTAATCTTAAACTGAACTGTGTGCAAATAATATAATAAGTTTTTGTAACTTCAAAACATTAATGTCTCATTTCTGAAAGTTTCCAGAAATAACATTAACCCAGATGTTGTTATTGGTTAAGTTGGAGTAAAATTTGACGGTCCATGAACTCAAAGGTTATTCATATTTATATTATAAATTTTAAGTTTATTATACTCCAGAAACTGACTGATTGTGATCAGCTGGAAGCTAAAATGTTGACATATTATGTTTATGCCGGCTTATTAAAATACCGTAACTGGTACTGAAGCAGGCCGGTACCACCGGGTTAGCCGGCTAGCTCAGTGAGCATGTTTCATTAAACAGGCTTCGTTCAGCTCCACCCTTGCTCCACCTCTTTGTCCATATTTGGATTAACCGGAGTTAGGCGACGTTGTCACTGCCAAGATGGCGGTACCCTAAATGGGCTTCAAATTTGCTCTTCAGAAATCTACAGGTGATGTCACAGAGGCTACGTCCATGTTTTATACAGTCTATGTTCTTTTTCTTCTCTCTCTCAAACTCTTTTCTTCTCTGATCTTATTCACTTTTACTTCCTTAATCCCTTTTGGACACTTTGACAGCTACACATGGCGAGTTCCCTCACAGTGCAGTCACTTTTCTTGCTCTTCGTCTTTTTTGCACTCTTTCTTATGACAATTTTCCTTCCCACATCTCCCACATCTTCTTACTCCTCTACATACTGCAGCAACATGTCCATATTCCTGACAGCAGAAACACCTGATAGCAACTCTCTCTTATGGCCTCACCTTGTAACACTCACACTCAAGGTACACTTTCTCTGGCAGCTCCTCTTTCTTACTGTCCTTCTCCCCTCCTTGGAATCTTGAAATCACACAGTTAGAATCTTCAAATACATTAATCTTTAGAGCTCTTTCTTTCTTGATGCTTTGAAACACATGAAATAATAACCATCCCACTTCTTGTACCCCTGATCATGCTTACCTCTCTGAGTTTTCCTCCCACAAACGTACCTACTACACGTGGATCATGAAAAATCCCATCTGTCCATGTCACAGTCATCATTCCAACAAGATACATCTCCTCTTTCCTCGTTTTCTGACTGGAATCACTAACTGACATCAACAGCACAACAGACATCACTGCATCACAGATTACATTAAATTCTGTGAGCACACCACAATGCCAGCCCAGACTGTATGCTGCTTTCCAAACACAAAACAAGGATTACCAGGGACCTGAAAGACCTTCTGAACAAGAAGAAGAGGGCTTTCAGGTCTGAAGACAAGGATGAACTGAGGAGGGTGCAACGTGATCTGAGGGTGAAGCTGAGGGAGTGCAAGGACTCCAACAGGAGGAAGCTGGAGTGAAGGAAATCACTGGGTTTAAGGTGAGAGACAGCGAGATGGCAGCATGGAGAGGGCAAATGAGATGAATTGTTTCTTCAACAGATTTAGCTCCCAATGTTTTCTCCCTCCCCCATTCTACCTCCTCTGGTGAGCACCGTGGACCCTACCCCCCACGTTCAATGAGCACCCCACCCGACTATGATGACTGGCCAGGTTAAGAGGCAGCTGGAGAGACTCCACCAAGGAAGGCTGCAGGTCCTGATGGTATCAGCCCCAGGATTCTGAGGACCTGCGCAGATCAGCTGTCTTCTATCCTGTGTCACCTGTAAAACATGAGCCTGCGTCGGGAGAAGGTTCCAGAACTGTGGAAGACATCCTGCTTGGTTCCTGTCCCCAAGATGACTACCGACCAGTTGCCTTGGCATGCCATGTGATGAAGGTGCTTGAGAGGCTGGTCCAGGCCCAATTCAGACTGCAGGTGAAATCATCACTGGACCCTCTACAGTTTGCTTACCAACCTCATGTGGGAGTAGATGATACTGTCTGTACTGATACTACTACCTGCTGCAAAGAGCTCACTCTCATCTGGATGGAGACGGATGCACTGTGAGGATTACATTCTTTGACTTTTCTAGTGCATTCAACACCATGCATGCTGCATGCATGCAATGAGTGTGGACACGCCCACCATCTCCTGGATGACTGAATATCTGACAGACAGACCACAGTTTGTGCAGCACTCTGTCTGATACGCTGGTGAGTAGCACAGGAGCTCCACAGGAGACTGTTCTGTCTTCATTTCTGTTCACCCTGTACATCTCTGACTTCCAGTACAACACTGGGTGTTGGCATCCACATTGACAATAATCTGGACTGGAAGACCAACACAGAAGGTGTATATAAAAAGGGGATGAGGATGAGATCCTTCAATGTGTGCAGCAGAATGTTGGAAATATTCTAACAGTCAGTCGTGGCTGGTGCCTTGTACTTTGCTGTAGTCTCTCATCTGTTTGTGCTAGATCTGGTCACTTTATGTTCTTTACACAACATTTTGCATTATCTTGCACATCACCTCTACCTCTACTACTGCATTATTACTCAGAGGGTCAGTGGCTTTTTAGGTACTTGTTTGTTGCACTGTATGTTGTTTTATGTCATGTTGTAAGCTTGTTGTTTAATGTGTTATGTGTTGTGCTGTGTTGTGTTGTTTTGTTTCAACTGCACCTGCTCTAACAAAAGAATTTCCCCAGTTTGGGACAAATAAAGTACATCTATCTATCTATTGACTTGCCACTGTTAAACCAATTCAATAGCCCTCATCTCAGGCTACGACTGATCTTCCCCATCATAGGATCCTCAAAAAGGCTTTGTTCAGAAGCTCTGAATGTCTTCCTTGCCATGAGCCAGCAGGGAATACTTCTCTCAAGTCTGATATCACTGCCTCGCAATGAGACTCACGTGCTCAGACACCCCGTCATCAGTCAACAGCCTCCACAAACAGTGTGGAACCTGATCATGCTCATGTTTGCCTGCAGAGCTCTCAATATTGTTTTTTTTTTAAATTTTAACCTGTTTTTGGAATTTTTTCTCCCAACTGGCTGGGTAGCCAAATGCTAGTGGCTAACTCGCAGCACGTAGTGCAGCCCACTCCATTTCTTGCATTCCACACTTCCTCTGCTGGAACCTCTATCTCTGTCAAGAGTGGCACCTCAGAGTACTGTATCCCCCGCAAGCTCTCTCGACTGGCCTCATCTGTCAGTAACCCTCACATCAGTAATTTTCCCCATACAGGGGATTTACCACAGAGCCACCATCCACGTAAAGTTGCTACCCTATAACATGCTCTCACATTCTCAACACTATTTCTGTGTGTTCTTTCTGTGATGCTTCTAATTAAGAATATCAAGTCAAGCCAAATCAAGTCAAGTTTCAACCCATTACAATTTTGGTGTTAGAGAGTACAGTCTCCCATATGAACTTATCCTTCTGCATCTCAGATATCATCACCCTACTAAGCTGCTCAAGGAGGTACTTCCTGGTGTTAGCCCTGTTTTCTGCATCTTTTTGGGACAGGATATGCCTGATTTTTGCTATGTTCCGGAGATGAAAAAAGGCAGTCGAAGAAATTTGCTTTATATGCGCATTAAAGGATATATCCTCATTAAAGATAACTCCTAGATTCCTTACAGTAGTGCTAGAGGCCAATGCAATCCCATTGAGAGTACTGATATCTTTAGAGAATGTGCATCAGAGGTGCTTGAGTTTAATAGTAGGAAATTGCAGGTCATCCACGTTTTTACTTTGTTGAGGCATGCCTGAAGTTTAGTTAATTGGTTGGTTTCATCTGGCTTAATTGACAGATATAATTGGGTATCATCTGCATAGCAATGAAAGTTAATGTTGCATTTCCTGATAACGTTCCCTAGGGGAAGCATATATAAGGTGAACAGGATTGGTCCAAGCACAGAGCCTTGTGGAACACCGTAATTAACCTCAGAGTGTATCTAAACTAGCTTAGTGCAGTTCCTTTAATGCCAATTAAATTTTCCAGTCTCTGCAACAAGATTTGATGATCAACAGTGTCAAATGCGGCACTAAGATCTAACAAGACGAGTACAGAGACAAGTCCTCTGTCAGATGCAATAAGAAGGTCATTTGTTACTTTCACCAGAGCTGTTTCTGTGCTATGATGAACTCTAAATCCTGACTGAAAGTCCTCAAATAGACTATTGTTCTGTAAGTGTTCACACAGCTGGTTAGCGACTGCTTTGTCAAGGATCTTCGAGAGAAAGGGAAGATTAGATATAGGTCTATAGTTTGCCATTACCTCTGGATCAATAGTAGGCTTTTTAAGGAGAGATTTTAGTACAGCTACTTTAAAAGACTGTGGTACATAGCCTGTTAATAAAGACAGATTGATCAGGTCGACTAAAGAGTTGCTAATTACAGGTAAAACTTCTTTAAGTAGCCTGGTTGGGATGGGATCTAGAAGGCAGGTTGACGGCTTTGACTAAAAAAATCATTGAAGTCAGCCACTTAAGGTCAATTGGAGAGAAGCAGTCTAAACATACATCAGCTTTGACAGCTGTTTGTATGGATCCCATATTTGAGCACAAATTGTTGTTGGATGGGAGGAGGGGAAGAATTTTGTTTCTAATAATTAGGACCTTATGATTAAAGAAGTTCATGAAGTCATTACTACTGAGGCCAGTAGGAATACATGGCTCAATAGAGGTATGGCTCTCTGTCAGCCTGGCTACAGTGCTGAAAAGAAACCTGGGGTTGTTCTTATTTTCCTCTATTAATTTTGAGTAGTAGGCTGCTCTGGCATTGTGAAGGGCCTTCCTATATGTTTTAAGACTATTTTACCAGACTAAACGAGATTTTTCCAGATTGGTAGAACACCATTTCCTTTCCAGTTTTCGCGATGTTTGCTTTAATTTCTGGGTTTGCAGGCTATACTATGGAGCTAACCACTTTTGCTTCATTAACTTCTTTTTTAAAGGGGCAATAGAGTCAAGAGTTGTTCGAATTGAGCCTGCAGCACCATCAACAAGATGATCAGTTTGGGGGAAAATTTAGTGTAGGAATCCTCAGTTAAATTGAGACATGGCATTGAATTAAATGCCGATGGAATCACTTCCTTAAATCTAGCAACAGCACTGTCAGATAAGCATCTGGTGTACAAATATTTATGTAATGGCGTATAGTCCTCTAAAAGGAATTCAATTCAATGCCATGGGCCAGAACAGGGTCGAGGGTGTGGTTGAAACAATGAGTGGCTTTATGAACACTCTGATAGAAGCCATTTGATAATAATAATAATGACATAAATGCAGTACTGAGGCTATCATTATCAGCGTTAACATGAAAATTAAAATCACCTACAATAATTACTTCATCTGTTTTAGGGAGTAAACTTGATAAAAACTCTGAGAATTCAGATAAAAATTCAGAGTATGGACCAGGAGCGCGATACACTACAACAAATAGAACTGGCTGCTGTGTTGTCCAGGCTGGGTGTGAAAGACTAAGAACAAGGCTTTCAAAAGAATTATAATCGAGTTTAGGTTTAGGTTTTATTAAGAGGCTTGAGTCAAATATAGCAACAACATCAGCAGCAGAGTATTAATATGACTGGTTGGAGTGGCTTCATTTAAACTAACATATTCTTTGAGATTTGATCTACCAGCAGGTGGCACCAGACTCAAGGAGTCTTTCAATTTATGGGCCTTTTTAATGTGGATGACCTCTGTTGAGAGATGACTTTCCAAAATACGGCCTAAATCAGTGTTTTTCAACCACTGTGCCGCGGCACACTAGTGTGCCGTGAGAGATCATCAGGTGTGCCGTGGGAAATTATCCAATTTCACCTAATTGGTCTAAAAAACATTTTTTTTTATCATATTAGATCATAAAAGACCTTTTTCTTTGTGTTTATTTGATTCCTATTCAAGACACTTTGACAAGAATGACTTTATATTGTTAATATAGGCTAAAGAGTTTCATTTTTAACATTTTCGGTTGGTGGTGTGCCTTGTGATTTTTTTCAATGAAAAAAATTTACCTTGGCTCAAAAAAGGCTGAAAAATACTTTCCTGTTACTGTCTGACCCACCTTTATTAAATTATTTCAAAAAAAGAATGAGCTGTTTACAAATGGTGAGATTGTGACAATGTTCATTTTTCTTAAAAGAAAAAAAACTATTCATGTGTAAATTTACATTTGTGAAAGTGACATTTTTGGCGGCTTAAGTTATTATGATCTTTATAATGATGTAGTGTCTTTCAAGTCAGACATACCACAAACTAGTATTTTCATGTTTACAATCTCCAGCCTTTCATCAGTCTCTCTCTGTATATTTTTATATTTTAAGTTTTGTTTTATTTATTACTTTGTACTATTGTATGCCCATATTGCCCTGTTTCATCCTGGCTGTGTTTGCTGCTCTGTTTTCCTCTTTGCAGGCAGTCCAGCAGGCAGTTAATCAGTTGTTCAACTTGTCTTTAGTCATTCACTCATTCAGTTGCAGATAAGGATTAGCTAATATCATGTTCACATCCTAGCTCTATATAAGAGAATATTAAGTGTGATCCCACTCAAAATGAGGCATATCTGCCCTGTATACTATGAAACAAGAGTCTGATTTTCAAGTAATTGCAGAGAAATCTTGTTTTCATTGAAAAACTCACAAAGTTCATTATAAAGTGTATTTTTTCTTGCTGTGTGTAGGAGTACACTAGATGGGACAAAATGGGACATCATTATCAATGCAGCTATTTAATGACTGAACAGGAGAATTCACAACATTACTGAATTAGGAAGGTTTAGGGTCATTTAGGGTGGTGCTATACCACTTTAAGTGTTATATTACATGTTATTTTATTTAGCCATTTTGGGGTGGTTGTGGCTCAGGAGTTAGAGCGGCTGTCCACCAATCAGAAAGTTGGTGGTTTGATCCCTGGCCCTTTCAGTCTATATGTCAACTGTCCAAGACACTGAACCGTGAATTGCTCCCACTGGCTGTGCCATTGGCATGAATTTGTGTGTATGTTCTGCTCATGCAAGTGAGAGTGTTGGTGCTTCACAAGAGGCAGCCTGTTTGGACATTTCTCTGTTGTGGGACTAATACACTGTGTTCCAAATTATTATTAAGTAGGATTTCAGTTAAATAAACATTTGTTTTTTTTTTGTTTTTCAATGTGAAATGTTTTTCTTGTGTTGTTTCTCCTGTCTGATTAAAACACAATTGCAGAGATTCAGAGTGCAGACGGATTTGTTCAGATAAAGGTGTTTTGAGGAAGATTTCTGTCAAGCAAATACATCGTATTAAGAGAGCAGCTGTTAAAAAGACACTGCTGAGCAGCAAACAGGTATTTGAAGCAGCTTGTGCCTCTGGAGTCCCAAGAACCTCTTGATGCAGGATCCTTCAGAGGCTTGCAGTTGTGCATAAAGCTGTATTTCAGCCACCCCTAACCAATGCTAACAAGAAGAAATGTTTGCAGTGGGTTCAGAAATACATGAAGACCAATTTTCACAGTTTTAACAGTTTTATTCACTGATGAATGCCGTGCTACACTAGATGGTCCACATGGATGGAGTTCTGGATGGCTGGTGGATGGCCACCTTGCCCCAACAAGACTGCAACATCAGCAAGGAGGTGGTGGAGTGATGTTTTGGGCTGGAATAAAGGGGAGTGAGCTGGTGAGGCCCCTTTAAGTTGCCCAAAGGTGTCAATTTGACCTCTGCAAAATATGTGGACTTAATTTCCTGCCACAGTATAAAAAGAAGAACCGTGCCTTCCGGAGTAAAATAATTTTCATGCAAGACAAGAAAAAATACCATTGAGTCCTTGGCTGCTATGGGCATAAAGGGAGAGAAAATCATGGTGTGGTCACCATCATCCCCTGACCTCAACCCTATTAAGAACCTGTGGAGCATCCTTAAAAAGGAAGATCTATGAGGGTGGGCGCAGTATACCTCCAAACAGCAGCTCTGGGAGGCAATTCTGACATATGCAAATGATATCCAGGCAGAAACTACACATGGACTCACAAGTTCAATGGATGTTGATGGTGGCGATGATGGATATCCAAGAAGGGCTCCTATGATAACATGTAACATGACCTGTAAAGATGTTGTTGATTGAAATAGCATTTATTTTGAGAAAAAATATCTCCTGATGCACGATTTGAAACTCTGTGGTGCATAATAATTTGGAACAGTGTATTTTGAGTTATTTAAAAAAATACCGTTGTCATCGCCCCCTTTGAACTGCTACCTTATCGTGGTGGGGGAGTTTGAGTGCCCGAATGATCCTGGGAGCTATGTTGTCGGGGGCTTTATGCCCCTGGTAGGGTCCTAGGTGACGGGTCAGACCAAAAGCAGTTCAAAAACCCCTATGGAAGTAGATAAATCAAGGGCAGTTACGTTGCTGGTATGGCGGAGCCGGGGCCCCACCCTGGAGCCAGGCCTGGGGTTGGGGCTCATATGCGAGCGCCTGGTGCCCGGGCCTTTGCCCACAGGGCTCGGCCAGGCTCAGCCCGAACGAACGATGTGGGCCTGACCTCCTGCAGACCCACCACCTGCAGAGGGAACCGTAGGGACCGGGTGTAGTGTGGATCGGGTGGCAGTCGACGGCGGGGGCCTCGGCGACCTGATCCCCGGACACAGCTTCTAGGCCCGTAGGCCGGTGGGACATGCCCGTAGGCCGGTGGGACATGCCCGGGACACCTCCCCAGGGAGGCCAAACAGCAGTGCGGAGTACCCGGCCTTCTTGGAGTTCCTGGGAGGGGTGCTGGATAGTGCTTCGACTGGGGACTCCATTGTTCTACTGGAGGACATCAATCCTCACGTGGGCAATGACAGTGAGACCTGGAAGGGGGTGATTGGGATGAATGGCCTCCCCGATCTGAACCCGAGTGGTGTTCTGTTATTGGACTTCTGTGCTAGTCACAGTTTGTCCATAACAAACACCATGTTCGAACACAGGGTGTCCATAAGTGCACGTGGCACCAGGACACCCTAGGCCGGAGGTCGATGATAGACTTTGTAGTCGTGTCATCTGATCTCCGGCCGCGTGTTTTGGACACTCGGGTGAAGGGTCGCAGGGTCTTTGGTGCCTGTCGTGGCGGCAATCCCCGAATCCGGTGGTGGACACCGGAAGTAAGGGATGCCGTCAAGCTGAAGAAGGAGTCCTATCGAGCATTGTTAGCTCATGGGACTCCTGAGGCAGCTGACGGGTACTGGCAGGCCAAGCGTGCTGCAGCCCAGGCTGTTGTGGAGGCAAAAACTCGGGTCTGGGAGGAGTTCGGGGAGGCCATGGAGGAGGACTATCAGTCGGCCCCGAGGAAATTCTGGCAAACCGTCTCAGGAGGGGGAAGCAGTTCTTCACCAACACTGTTTACAGTGGAAGTGGGGAGCTGTTGACCTTGACTGGGGATGTCGTCGGGCGGTGGAAGGAATACTTCAGGGATCTCCTCAACCCCGCCGTCACGTCTTCCACTGAGGAAGCAGAGGCAGAGTTCTCTGAGGTGGACTCGCCCATCACCAAAGCTGAAGTCACCGAGGTGGTTGGAAAGCTCCTCTATGGCAGGGCACCGGGGGTGGATGAGATCCGCCCTGAGTATCTCAAGTCTCTGGGTGTGCAGGGACTGTCATGGTTGACACGTCTCTGATGTGGTCCTGTTGGCTTCATCGAACCTGGACCTTCAGTGTGCGCTGGGGCGGTTTGCAGGTTTGCAGCCGAGTGTGAAGCCTCCCTGGGGAGGTGTCCCGGGCATGTCCCACCGGGAGGAGGCCTCAGGGTAGACCAAGGACAAAATAATGGATGGATGGATGGACTGTTGTTATCTGAAGTTTTGTTTAATAAAAACCCTATTATAATATAATTGTTGAGGATTTAAAAAATGTACTGACTATCATTTGTATTGACTATTTTGGAAAAATTAACAAAAACAGCATATGCATAATAATTTGGAACACAATGTAAAGGAATTAAAGTTAAAATTTTGTGGTATGTGCCTAAAAATTGGATTTGTAGGTCCAAAGCAGTTGGTATTTGCTATCATTACAATGCAGTGAGCTTACTAGATGAGCAAAACAATTAGTGAAGGGTTTAACATAATGACTTAGAAATACATTCAGTATGACAATCTTCAATCTCTCTATATGTACATAGAAAGGACCCTAGGGGGCAGCAAGAAACCACTATCAGTAATTGATGGACAGCACCTCTTACATTATCTCTGGAAACATGAATTGTTTCCCATTTTCCTTTCATGTGCGTCCCTTGGGATCCACAAAACTAGTTCATTATTTATGATAAAAATAGAAATAGTCATAGTTTCACAATTATTACTTAGTATCTCATAATATTGAATTAACCTCTGAGTATTTTGTTCAGGATCAAACAGCTAATGGTGCATGACAAGACTCAATAAAAGCTCGAGATGGACAGAAGCAGCAGGATGTCTTTATTTCTTTTGCTATAGCTTAACCAAGTCAGCATTCATGATACACAGAGACATACTGGGAAGCTACAGAAGCCTTTAACACTTACAGTAGGCTACTAGTGACTGGAACAAGCAACGATGAGGCAGAGGACTAAAATAAAGTCAAACAAACAGAAAAATAAAAGGAAAATGACTTATGGCACTCATTTTTAGTTTATACTCAGAAGAATATTGCTTTTTAAACACAACCTCTATAGTCATCATTGTTGTTTCATCACTTTATAGTTTCACTGCATTTAAATATCAAATATATTCCTTTACTGATGTATTTATGTTATTGCTAACATCAAACGTACCTAACATTAGAGATATATTACTTAATTTAATAATAGTTCAAAAGTAGAAATTTTACAGAAATTAACAGTCCAAGTTTGGTAGGATATACTGGGGATGGAGTCAACTTCAGGACATGCATATGGGTTTGATAGTTTGGCAAGGGAAGGAGGTGGGGTTTCAGCAGGGGCATTGGATGAGAGGAGCTGGAGGAGCTGGAGGAGCTGTCACTCACGCAGCCAGTCAGACATGCATTGCCCACTAGTTTTTAAACATCAGGTACAGTCCTTTATTCATATTTAGTTCTTTTTGAAACTAGACTACACTACTCCGATCCATAAATAAAGGAGCTTTACATGCAGCAGAGATGTGTCACTGGGACAACCATCAGCCAATCAGAACACTGACACAGTTCCCTCCCAGTGTTCAAATAAAAATGTTGAAGAGGTTGACAGACAGGTACAATTATGATATCACACACACACACACACACACATGCACACATTGATATTATGGGTGGTAGACACAGACAGAGAAATGACACACAACTACACACTCAAGTGGAGTGAGAAGGCAGCCAAAGTCAAAAGTCATGTTCAGTAAATGATAATCTGAGCACCCAATCCTGAAAGACTCATTCATTTATTATCTTGAACGCACTAGATGAGCATGAGCACACAAGTATTATTAATTGTATGTGCAAGTATCATAAATTATTATCATGAAGGACATTTTTAGTGTGTACAACATATGGACCTTGCTCTAACAAGAAAATAACTTTTGCACACAGTATATAGATCTTGTTCCCACAACAACAGAACTTGTGAAGTGAATTGTCTTGTTCCCATAAAACATGCACAGAATTTGGAACTTTTATGCAGTTATTATCTTGTGGACACAATATCCATATGTATTGAGAACTATCTAATAACTTGTGAAACATACTATCTTGTTAATTTATGTGTAAAACATATTGATCTTGCAAAAGAAGATTATAACTTAGTAAACATAGTATATGGAACTCTGCACTAAGTAATTATCTAGTGCACATAAGATATGCACATAAAATATCATCTTTCAGGACATTCAGGGCTCTGTAATAATCTAAATCAGCCTCAAGTATCAGTAAAGTAATAGGCTGCTTAGGCCACTTGGTGCCCTGAAATGAGGACATTGTGTGTCAGACTTGTTTTTTTCTGGTTTTCTAGTAGTAACTGTATGTATATATGAATGTTGTTAAATAAAAAGTTTTCACTGTAAATATTACAATAAAAAATAAATAATCTTACAAACAGTCTGTCTATATCAATAAAAGCCCTGAAACCCAAAATATAAGTTGAATATTATAGTTAATTACTAACCCAGCAGGTAATAATTGGAAAATTGTGTCATTTTGAGTATGAGTTTTTTAACTTATTACATTTTAATAATTTGTTACATTATCAGTGCCACTTGTGTAAGCTGTAACTCACATACACACATCTTTCCTAAGGACTAGAGTTATGTAATGATGTATTTCTCTGACTGTCTTTTCATCTTTCCATCACATCTCCACCTCTCCTTCTGCCTCATCCATCGCCACACTGTCTCCTCCTCCCCTGTCCCAGTCTCCTTGCCTCATCTCTCTACCTTTCCACCTCTATTTTCTATCCATCCACCCATTGTGTCCTTTTGGCTGGCAGGCCCGAGGCTGAGCCAGCGCTCTGTCACATTATCCTGCTGCTGAGTGAATTACTCTGCCTCCATTAGACTAACGAAAAAGCAAGAGGATGGAGAGAGATGGGGGAGGGGCAGGGACAGAGAGCATGAGGGAAAGGGGGAGGAAGGGGAAGGGCAATGCGACTGAGAGATGGATAAGGAAGGCAATAGAGATGATGAAGAGGGGAAAAGGTAGATGAGGTGGAAGGAGAAAGAGAAATGAGAAAGAGTTTATAGAAATGACAGAAGAGTGGAAAATAGGAGGTCGGACACGAGTGAGAGGAGGAAGGGAGAGGATGGAGTGATGAAAGGGATGAAAGATAGAGACTAGGAAAAACAGAAAAGTGGGTGATGGTTGAAGATTGAAGAATAGAGATGAAGATGAAGATGAAGATGACGGCCAGAGTTGAGAAGAAGATTAAAGAAGAAGATGGCAAAGAGGGGAAAAGCAGGGCAAGGGGCCGTGGGGACAACAGGCCAGTGATGGAGAGAAAGGAGGAGAAGAGGAGCACAGAGGAGATGGAGGAGGAATGGAAGATGGGAGGATGGGTTAGAGGTGGGGGAAGGAGAGGAGGGGTGGGCACTTGGTGGTAATCTAGAATGAAGGAAAAGAAACAGGGAGAGGGGAGATGGGAGTAGGAATAAAAAGGAAAGGAGATAGGAGAAGAGGAGAAAACTGACCTGAAAAGATTAAACAACAGGACAGAGATAAAGGAGTGAAGACTGAAATGAACAGAGAGGGAGGGGTGTCACACAGAAATGTTAATGAAATACATAGCATCTGTACTTGACACTGAGTACATGACACACACATACGCACACACACACAATTCAGTACAGTTGTTCCAGATTTTTGAAGAACTGAGGTCATGAGTCCCGTATTTTATGTATTCCGCTAACTCTTCAATTAAATTCTAAATACTGACACCTTCTTTTGTCCTATATAAGCAAACAAGGCTTTTAAAGGACTGAAGAGAAAGTTGTGAGAATTAAATTCCCATTAGTCAGAAGACCCTTATCCCTCTCTCTAGGAACGGATTCACTCTCACTGCAAGAATTTGTCAAAATGTAACACAAAAATATATTAAAGGTGGAATAATTTATTCACTGATAATGTAACAAAGAAAATTATAGCATATATAGTATATAGTACGATTATATAGTACAGTATAGTAGCACAAAGGAAGATATTATTACATAATACTGGACGCATTCAAATGGAAGTGATTAAAATTACTTCGGGAATGTGGGGTACATCCACTGAATTGCACCATGCTAAAATATTTTTCAAATCCTTTATATAGTAATTTTAGAGTGAGACCATCTAAGTTTTGAAAAAACCCCAACTTGCATTAAACAGTAGGCAGTAAACCACACTACTGCGCAAAACTTCACTTGCAGCCATTTCGCTGCTACAGTCTTTAGTCGATTAGTTAATATCAATTAGTCAACTGAATGAAAATTCAATGGCAAATATTTTGATAATTGATGAGTCGTTTAAGTCCCTTTTCAAACAAAAACACCAAAACTTTATGGTTCAAGATTCTCAAATAATGAAATTTAAGGCTAAATAAATTAAATATTTGGGGTTTTCAACAGGTAATTAGAAAAACAAGACATCCGATGATGTCACCTTGGGTATTATGATTGTGATTTTCACTCTTTTCAGATGTTTCAAAGAAATACAAATAATTAATCAATTAATCTAGAAAATAATGGGAAAATTAATTGATAATTAAGATAATCTGAGTTGGTTCACTGATGATGATGACGACGACACTTCTCTCATCTTCTCATTCATCAACTCATTCAGACACTTTACCTTTGCATCATTTACAGGGATGTTTTATCGCATTTTGTCAGTTTTTTACAGTATTGGTAGATATTTTCAGTTCCAAATGTCAAGCTGATTTGAAGTGAACTTTTGAAATGTAATGTATATTAGGCACCAATCAGTTGGGCTGAGTGTCAGGCACCATCCACCATACAAATGGAAGAATCTAAATTACAAACCTATATGTCACATCAAGTAGCATAAAGTGGTTTTCCTAATACAGAGGAAAAGTTAGGGACTCTAATGTTTCCATGAAGCCTTTTCACACAAAAACACACATGTAACCCAGCTAATGCCTTATGAGAAATACACAAGGTAAAGTAAAGCTGAACACAACAGGTAATGGAAATAGTGGTCATAATCCTAGTAATGAACATGAATGAGACTAAAAGGCTTCTACATAAATGTGAGACAGAAATAAACAGTGTTGCTGAGTCCAAAAGCAAAAACCTGATATGTTGGAAAGAAGGAATCCTCAGAAAACAAAACAGGAGATTATGAGATCGACACTAAGACAAGTGAATCAATAGTAAACCAAAAATGGTAGTGTTGTAGTGTTATGGGGCTGTCGGCTGTCAAGATTTGAGATAAATAGGGGGCTGTCAAGCCACACACACATGCACATACGTGTGCATGCACACACACGCACACACACACACACACACACACACACACACCCGAGGTAATGACACATCTTTGACATTTCTAATATTCCTCCATATTGATGACGAGTTTCCTCCATAGCCCTAAAATTTCCCACAGACACACACAAATTCAGAAAAACAATACATAAATAAATAGTATAAATAATATAAATAATAATAAAGATCAACAGTGCCTCTGTTTGTGTGTGTATTGAGACAGAAAGCATAAAAAAAGCTAAATAAGGTTAGACTTCACTGAGGGGCCATGGAGGAAAATGGACATAGCTTCTTCTCCCTGCCTCCCCCCTTCCCACTATTCTCTCATCTCACTGCTTAGACTCTCAGAGGTCAGTGCAGCGCTCCTGCTTGCTGTAGTGGTCAAACTGGCTCTTCCAGTGCATCATGTAGGAGGACCAGCGGTGGAACTCCACCTTCCACTGACGCTCTGCCTCATCTATGTTGTCTGAAAGAAAAAACACAAACACAAAAAGTGGAAAGAGTGGTTAGCAGTTCTGCTTTTATGGCTTATTAGAGTTGCACGACTGCTGTCCTGTTGCTTATGTCATGATCACAGGTTGTTGCTTGTGTTTTTTATGTTTGCCAACCTCAGGGGGGTTACATAGAATGACCTTAACTAAGGGGTGACATCAGGGAGGAGAGAAGATATGAATGCATAGGAATGCAGAGGACAGCAAAGGGCAACTTTCTGTCAAGACTGTGGCTGAACAGTAGGTAGCCTGTTGTAGCAGCTCTCCCGCTACTTTCCTTGTTTTTGGAAGAGCTGCTGGATTACTGGCATACATGAAAGAGAGAGAGAAAATAAAAAGGTCAGTGAGAGAATTGAGAGCCACAGGAAATTTAAATCCTCTCTTCTTTAAATTATAATGGGAATGTGAGGCCACTAGAGTAGCCAGTGTGCTTACAGGGAGTGCAGGTTGCTCTGCTTCACAGAGACATAGCTGGACAGCCTGCTTGAACTAGCCCTCTTCACCCTACTACAGGCAGACAGGGGAAAACAAGCAGTAAGAAGAGAGGAGGAGGTCTTGCTGTCTTTGTTAACTTCTAGACATGGACCTTACATGTGCTGACTTGGCTTGACCTGTTTTGTCTAGGTGCATCAGCCCAGCGCAGCAGGCATTTGCATCTCCATTACAACATGGCTACCCACTTGAAAGTGTGTCTTTAACAGGTAACACCATGCTGATGACATTTAAAAGCAGCACCCTCTTTGGTGCTGTTTACTATTGCATTGTGCAACCATTGTCGATAGCCAGCTACTTCATCTTCATATTGAATTTTCAGGATTTTGTCATGATTTTGCTTGGCACCTACTGCTTATTACTTGAAAAATGGAGATGACGATTGAAACAGATGAATTATCTGCCATCTCTGGCTATAGCAGAAGAGGCTATTTAAACATGTTGCTGAATTGTCCCTGAATGATGACATAGTCCATCTAATGTCAACACAACAAACTTGGAGGTAATCAAGCGCATTTTGACCTGACTCTGTAGATGGTTCATCTCGGGCACAACTGGGCACAACTGGGCACGTTTAAACTGGTAATGGAAACACAAATCAACACAGCATGGTTTGACTTGGTGGGACCAAAAGTGCCAAGGCAAAAGTCCTGTAAGTAGTGTAATCCTGGACATCTAATTGTGAAGGAATGCATTTAGAGGACTGCACCCCCGATATTGAACTGATGGCAGTAGGATTGCAACCTTACTATCTTGCCATGGGAGTTTTTGCACACCATTGTTGTCATTGTTTACATTACAACAAATGAGAATTAAATCTGGGACTTCATCTATGTCAATGTGGAAGGCATACAGCTCCTCTACCCTCCCACCACTCAGAAAATCAGACCACAACCTCATACATCTTTAAGCCACCTACAAGCCCTTAGTCAGATGGCTAGCACATAGACTGTGAAGGTCTGGTCTAAGGACACTGGAGAGATCCTCCAGGACTGTTTCCATGGCACAAGCAATTAAGTAGATATCGTAAGTATACCAAACCAGATGTTAGTAAGAGGTCACCCGGCTTTAATTTGCTGTTCATGCACACTGTACGTGCAGACTGTACATTTCCTCCATGTTTACAGCTGTCATAAATTCTGGGTAATGTACATTTCCAACAGAGTCATAACATACTCACCACTATGTCTCACTTTCTCTTCTCAAACATAAATGCTGTTTTCATTCAATGTATTTGCTGTTCTTTAGTTTGTTATTAAGATACAGTATTTCCTTCAGGTGTTACAAATTAAAGTATAAAAGGTCCCTTAAGTCATAGTGCATAATTTCTCCCTTTCCTCCTTGGCTTTTAATTTGACCAAAATTAAAATATGTTACACTTCATACACCAAGAAGTAATGTTTACCGGTGATGTTGAGAAGGCGTGGCAGGAAGCGGTTCCAGAAAGCACACATCTGGTTCCTCAGACCTTTGTGGATCTTCAGTGTTTCAGTGTTGAGTCCAACATGTTTCTGCTCACTGATAGTGAACAGTGGCCACCGCTTCTTGCTTTCAACCAGCCCATCATGGTTCACATTAGGATTTCTGAAAGCAAGAGAATGAGGGGGGTAAAAGAGACATAATTAGAACAAGGAGAGATATTACAATCATCATACATTTGCCAGTGGTTATTTTAACTGCATATTACTGCAGTGATTAAATAAATCCATGTAATACCAGTGTAAGTTTTATGTCAAGTACTTAGGTAAAAATACTAATTCTCCAATTCAGGGAAAGGGTTGCTATACATTAAGTCTATTCACAACACTTCTTGCTATAATGCTTCAGCTGTAACAAGACCCCAGGGCAGAACCAGAAGAAGATTAGGAATCTACAGTCGTGCTGGTGGCTTTTTCAGGCAGTAGTTAGGCACTTTTGTGCTTTGTGCTAAATGCTTAGGTGAGTATGCCTAAATGTCAGCGATGACAATATTAACATGTTGATGTTTGGCAGGCATATGTGTTCATAAGATAAGATAATAATCATCTTGATGGGCAATATAGATAATGGGCAGGATAATTGGGCAATGCCCAATGACAAGTCACAGGATTAAAATAGTTATTCATTCTTGGATACCTGAAGCAAATTTAAATTCCATTCTCTCTCTCTCTCTCTCTCTCTTTTTCAGCAATTTAAGCACTATCGTATTGTTTAATTCTTTTAGGATTGCTTAAAAAAGGCAAATTAAAAGCCCTGTTTGACTGCAAAAGAACTTCAGGAACATTTAGCAAACTCTAGCAGTGGTGGTGCACTGTTCTACTGTGCAGCGACACCTGCACAAATATGACCTTCACAGAAGAATCATCAGAAGAAAACCTTTCCTGTGTCCTCACCACAAAATTCAGCATCATGTTTTCAAATGAACATGATGCCTGATGTATTTTGGAAACAAGTCCTGTAGATTGACAAAGTTAAAAAAAACCTTTTGGTCACAATGAGCAAAGGTGTGTTTGGAGACAAAATATCTGAAAAATCTGAAAAAAAAGATGAAGAGGATGGCTTCCACAACATGATAATGATCCTAAACACACCTCAGTGTCCACAATGGACTATCTCAATAGGTACAAGCTGAATGGCCCTCATAGTCCCCCAATCATCATGATCAAAAATGTATGGATTGACCTCAAAAGAGTAGTGCATACAAGACAGCCCAAGAAAGCTGCAGAACTAAACTACCGGGATTCCAATTTGATCAATAATTTGATCAGGAAAAATAATGTGGACTGTTTGACTTGACTTGACTTGGTTTGCAACTTCCACAACTCAAATGACAAGTGAAAAATGTTTGCATGGATGGAGGTTTGCTTTGCAGTAACCAGACTGTGTAACTTCTGGTCTGGTCTGTACTCATCTACTCTGTAGCTATCCAACTTAATCAAGATGGTCTGTCCTCTCTGGTGCGCTAGTAAAGTGCACCAGGACTCTGTTGCTCTGTTGCTCCTTATAGTCATTAGGTACATAATAGATTAATTCCTTCCGGTCTGTGATGCCTCACCCAGTTCGTGCAAAGTTGGCCCAATATCTCATCATACGTCTGCTCAGTTTCTCCTCCTCTAGGGTGTAGTTGAGGCTCTTCTCCAATGGCAGGCCAAAGACAAACTCGATTTCGTAGCCGTGGATCACACCCATCCACTCTGGCCAGACCAGGTTGGATGCTCGGTGGTCAAATAGGTAGAGGTAAACACCTCCTTGAGGAGTAGCAGGAGAAAAGGATGAGTGGTTATTTTTTGTCCATAGCAATGGATTGACATCACAACTCTCTGCAGATGCTAGTAAAATGTTTTGATTGGTGGATAAAGCACTGTCTCTGCACTCACTGTCTCATGCAGTGTAATTTCTTGATGACTTATATAAAATGATCTTTTTAAGAGTCTGAGCAAACTTTTAAACTAAAATTTCAGCTGATGCTTAGTGTTTAACATAGTACAATGTCAAAAGGACATCATAAGTCCAGGAAATAACTGTAATGAGGAAAGTACCAAATTATTTTACTAGTATTTTTTTGCCACCCAATCCTCAATCTGATATATTTCAATTACATACTGTATATTTTTTATTTTTCTCAATATTACATCTGTACGATGTACATTTAGTGTAAAGTGATGAAGTATGACTTTGTTTTCACATTTATCTGCTGTACGAGGAAAGGTTTTCTGTGCTCACATTAAATATGATTTTTATGACATTTAATTCATTTGAAACATAAACACATTAAACCCGTGGCAATCTTGGATCATTGGACTGAGCCTTCAATCTTCCCTTCAGCACAAGCAAATTCATCCATATTAATGTACACTGTATTGTGTCCTCTACATAATTATCATTTTGAAGCCTAAGCAAGCAATCTCATACCTAAAACTAAAACTGAGCTTGAGCTTGTTTTGGTCTAAACTTGTGCAAGCAAAGATCCATACATGGACAAAACTGTATATATGACATGCACATTATAATTCAATCTTAATATCTGATACTTTAGATTAAAACCCCTCCCTCTTAGTGGTCAAATGTGATTCATTAGCCAATTAAGATCCTGATAGGGCAGGACACAGGTAGTCTTATCCGTGCTTGATTTTTCCACTACAGTTAAATTGTAGTGGTGCTGTGGAAGTTAATTTAAAGTGACAAATGTTTAGATATAATGATTATTTTGACAATAGGCTATTTGACAATAAAAGGAGAAATAATAATTTTTATTTTCGAATTTTGATTTGGATCTTTCCTGGGGTTTCGCAATTTTTCCACTCATAAAGCTGTACAATAAAACCACACTCCTCTTGTGGTGACAACTATGTGTAATCTTACCTTGTGAGTTTCCTCCACTGTTCATCAACCCAGAACTGACTCCTCCCATATTAGCCTTGAGAGCGTTGTGCTGGGCATAGGAGCGAGCAAAGTGAGCCAGCGGGCAGATGACATTATGGTCGCCCACAATGTCATCCATGGCGTCGCGGTTCTTCACCCCATTATTTTCATCCATCCAGTCAGTATACTGCAGCACCACCGCCTCCAGGCCAATATCGTTAGCATGTGGTACACTCAGCTTGACACCTGGATGAGTGAAGTTCAAAATTTTTGGGTGCTTTTTAAAAATGTTTTAGAATTATAAAATAGAATCATCACTGAATAATGGCTGTAATTATTTTCACTGATTAGGCACATTAACTGAATGATTATGGAGAACAGTCATTTTCTGCAGTTATATAAACTGTGTAGAAACTATTGCTTCACTTTGGGTTTTGTGGTGACCTTGTGCCATTGTTTCATGTAAAGCCAGCCACATCCAATTAAATTTAACCATATTAATTACTGAGGTAAAACACACACACACACAATATAATTCTTTACGAGACTATTTTTACTGCAGAACTGAACAACTCAGAGCTACAGGCATAATTATTATATGTATCATTAACTCTAAACCACCTTTCAACAGCAACTGTGCTGCTTGTTGTTTCTGCAAGATAAATCTATACTTCATTTTAAATGAGTTTTGCATAACTTTGCTTTACTTTTGTAGGGCACAACACAAATTCTACTTCAACCTGAGTCGAATTCAAATCAAATTACATCAAATCAAATTAGGTTTTATTGTCACATACAATCATACACATAGTACAACTTAGCAGAGCCTTTTCTTGAACAGAATTCTGCAGTATTCTTTGTGTCTTGATCTGTTCTTTTGAGCTGAGCTGAGCTTTACCTTCCAAAAAATCCTCTCTGGAGATGAGGCTCTCGTTATCCTTGCTGAAGCCTGGTGCTCCATACAGCAGGAAGTAGGAACCTTCGTCTTGGTTGACCCCAAGCATGATCTGAGTGTCTTTAAAGTTGCCTGAGCTGAGCATGGCCTCGGGAGTGTCGGGCAGAACCTCGCCGTCCACAACAGGTACAAATGAAAACCGGAAGAGTGCTGACCACGGCAGGACCTATTCAGAACAGGATGACAAGCTCTAATGCACCACTGAGTTGATCTGAGTGACTGTGAAAGGGCTGTGCAATGCAAACACATAACAGACCAAATATCACATGACTGAAAATGGGAAATGAAATGTCAGTGTAACTGAATCCGCTTAACCTTAGAGCAACAAATCTAGTAAAATAACTCACAAAAGGCCAACACTCAATTTCACTTGCACATCTGGTACGTGCCACAGGTTTTAAATAATGTCATATAATACACCACTGCTGGAGTGCTTTGGACTTGTATATAGCGACTCCTTGCTGATGAAAACAGAAAGTAAGCACTTAAGCAATGCACTTGGGGCAGCTGTGGCTTGGGAAGTAGAGCGTCCATCTACCAATTGGAAGGTTGGTGGTTTGATCCCTGGCCCCAGTAATCTACATGTCCAGGTGTCCTCGGGCAAGATACTGAACCCCAAATGGTCAGTGTAATGCAGAATTTAATTAATTTTTAATTAATTAATATGTTGTCATTATTTTTCTTAGTGTCAACAATTCTTAGTAAAACACCCCAACCAACAATGTGTTAGTCTGTCTCTCAGTATTTTCTGACTTTCCCTGTGTGACACTAAACCTCAGGACCATTGATATTACTGAAGATACGAATCTTTTAGAATGGCTCAAAAAAGGGGAAGAAAAAAGGTTCAGTAACTTCTTAAAACAGCTGGACCCTGTGAAACATGACTAAAACGGGAGGATATAGTGACTTTGTTAGGGTCTATTTCCAGTGGTGGATTATTCTACACTTATTTTGACTGAATGTTGATGGTAATGAAGGAATGTGGTGTGACTCATTGATGTGTTTTTAATAGTTTTTAATGTATAGCTTCACAAAACTACTAAATAGATTGAATCTGAATTTTATGACTACCCACGACTGGTCAGACCAAAGCAACATGGGTAAAACTACTATCTGCAGGGATCGGTAAAAACATAAAACCATTGACTTTGTCATGTAATTGGGTCTAAGAAAGAAAGCGTTAAAAAACCCCAAAACATTTTCATCAAATTGCTTGCAGAAGTGACCAATTGCATGCCCCTTCTGAAACTGCCTGTGTCTCAAAAAAGAATGAAGAGAACTTCATAGACTGTTCTTTTTACTTAGTCTGCATTACCTGCCACTCCTGGTCAATGAGCTCCTGTGGAGCTTTACTGCGCAGACAGTCCACCAGCTCGGTGTCATTGCCTCCATTGCAGCCAACCAGCTTGCCCAGCAGTGTGGCCCGTCTGCGGGCCTCAGCGGGGCTGACTGAGGCCCAGGGGCAGTTTGGAACCCCGCTCTGAAGGATGGCTCTGGTGAAGGTAGGTCGGCTGTCCGGAGATAAGAGGTGGAATCCTACTGAAGCACCACCAGCACTCTCACCAAAGATAGTCACCTGTTTAAAAGGTAAAAAAAAAAAAGCAAATAGAGAGGTCAGGATCAAAGCGTGCACTTGATTGCTTGCATATAAAAGACAAATAAACAGTGAGAAACTAACCTGTTTGGGGTTTCCACCAAAGAAATGGATGTTGTCTTGTACCCATTGCAGAGCCATCCTCTGATCCAGCAGACCCACGTTGCCAGGAGCCTCAGAGGAGCCATGCAGAGAGAGGAAGCCAAATGCACCGATCCGGTAGTTCATGGAAACCACAATGACTGTCTCACTGTGAGCTAGGTAACGGCCATCATACACGTCCAGAGAAGAAGAACCACTATAGAACCCTGGAAATATTAAATATTACAGTATAATATTAACCAAGCAGCAACCTCTGGGGCTGCAAAATGAAGCCAAAGTGCCAAAAACACTTTCTTACTTGAAAGGCCACTTAAGGCTGCCCCCAAAAAATGTTCCGCACAATCCCCATATACCCCCATATTAAAATGCATAAACTTTAGAGCAGAGCAAACATGTTTACAGCCTTGAATAGCTTTATCAATTGCTAATTCTGCACATTCATGACCACTGTAAGGGGGGTCAATTTTTATATAACTCACTCGTTGAAATGACATTAAGGCTTAAAGTTATGCATAATTAATTGTGTGGTCACTTTGCTTGACGATTGAGCTGCCATGCACTGTAGTCAAAACATAATTGAGAAGTGTTATAATTTATGGTGATAATACTTTTGAACAAAAGGCGTCTGTGTGAGGTTGGAAAATAAAGGTCCACCGCCTTAGTTAGCTAAAATTACACAATATTAAAATTAAATTTGCCATACAGGCAATGTAACATTAATGTAATGTTTTGCTAGACTAGGCTAGGTGTGTTAAAAAGTGTTGAACTATGTGCAAATTCAATAAGGTGTGTGTTACTTCAAACTATTAATGTGACATTTCAGCATGGTTCCAGAAATAATGTTAACCTAGATGTCATTGGTTGAGCTGGAGTTGGTAATTGAGGGTATACTGTCATATAAAATTTTAAGCATTTTAAGTTTATTACACTCCAGAAACAGACTGATTGTGATCGGCTGTAGGCTGAAATACTGATATTTAAAGTCCGGTCTTATTTCAGGAAGAATTAGAAGTAGCATAACCAAACTATAAATCATCCTGCCTGAGCTCCATTTTTGAATTTGCTAGGAGTTAGGCTAAGATGGTAACGGCCGGAGCCACCTGCAATGAGCTTCACAATGGTTCTTCAGAAGCCTATGGGTGACGTCACGAGAGACTAGGTCCATGTTTTACAGAGTCTATGGTATTAACCCATTGTATCACAATCTCCCCCAACAGACAGAAGCCATGCTGTTTAAAATGCCAGGGTGGTTAAAATTCAAGGACACATATTTTGAAGGATACAGTTCGAGATGTTTAATGTCTAGAGTTATCCATGTTCCAATATTTTTAGTTATCAGAGATATTATCATAGTTTGGGTTGTATTTTCTCACTTTTATGTATGTTAACTTTATAGCCTGAAATTTGGCCAAATCCTTCAAGTAGTTGCAAAATCATTGGCCAAGATGATGCAGGTTGTAATATGCAGTATAATGATGATAAAGTTATTTCTTTTAAATGAAACCCACTGCTAATTGATGTGGCCAGTGGCTAGACTGCACTGAAAAATAACAGAGAGGGCAGCCTTGTCTAGTTCCGCATTGCAAATGAGATTGTTGTGATATGTTTTTGGGTCAAAATCCAAAGAGTTCAAGCTACCAAATGCATTGTGATTCCAGTCAGTCCAATGCCTTTTCTACATATGACTACTACAAGTGACTACCTCCAGACTGTCTTCTTACAAAGAAATGAAGAGTGGACATAGTGGATACATATTTAATAGATGCCTTATATTCAAAACAAATTGGCAATATTTTATGCCCCCTACTGAAGTACAAGGCATGTTCTGGTGTGCTTATACACTGTGAATTAAAACAGATGAAGGTTACACATGATATACATGCCTACACATTACTGTTACCCATGTACAATGTATGCTATTTTGTACATTTCTTCTTACCTATTTTCATTATTAACTGTATACTGTTCATGCTGTAAAAAGGAGCTTTGTTTCTGTTGTTTGCTATGCACTGCTGACCTAATGTCCTCACTGGAAGAATGAATCATGTCTGACCTATTTATATTTTGACTCATTAGGAATAAGTCGTGACCAAGTACCTCCGCCGTAGATCCAAACCATGACGGTGAGATTGTGTGGCCTGGGTGAGGAGGGCACCCACACATTGAGGTACAGGCAGTCTTCACTCATCTCTCTGTTTGGGTTCCACATCTCACTGCCTTGGAAGCCGGGGTATGATGTGTCCACAAACTGGTAGCAGGCATTGGGGTAGGCATTGGCTTCGTACACCCCTGTCCACGGGCGCTTGGGCTCAGCACGACGGAAACGCCGCTTTCCTACCGGTGGCTCAGCAAAGGGGATGCCCAGGAAAGCAGTGACATAACTGCGGTCAGGCACCGACAGGCGCCTGCCGCGGACTCGACCGGTACGTGTCTGAACAATGAGGTCTGCCTCGGTCTGGGAGGAGCAGGTTGGGATGAGGAGAGACAGGAGGAGGATTGGGGAAAGGAAGAGAAGGACGGAGGTCTGCATGATGGAGGCAAAGAGGGTCTGTGTGGCTGAAGCAGTGGTCGTTATTCCCTCTCCAATCAGGGAGGGCAGGGTCTGCTCTGCTTCACTTAGTTCTACAGAGAGAGAGGGGGGGGGGAGTAATGTGATTAAAGTAAAGGAGAGTGATAGAGAACAGAAAGAGGGAGGGAGAAATCAGATGAGGAAAGAGTTGAGGACAAAGGAAGTAGCAAGTTTGGAAGTGTCATCAAGGTAGATATGAGATTTGTTCAGGCAGACAGACAACCCAAATCCTAATCATATATTGTTTTTTTACATGTGTAATATTTGTCACACATCTCTCCAGCCACATATGTAATCAAATCCTCTTCATTCAAAGCACATCTTTACACTTTGTCTCGTGGTCATCCTCTTAGATACACAAATTAATCAAAGAATTGATATGGCAATCTGCCAATTAGATTTGGATACAGTATTTCTTCTTGGAGTAGAAATTTGCCTGACATTTGAGTCCATGAAAATCTGCTGCAATTTTCATGTTTATTTGGCAAGTAGCCAGGATTTCTCCCAGGACATTTGTTAATGAAGGTGGTGAGCCTGCAGTGCAGCTACAAGTGATATCAGATGGAATACCATCCTTTTTGATATATATACAATTGAAAACAGTACAAAGACAATATATTTAATGATTAACCTCATCAACTTCATTGATTTTTGTAAGTATGTGCTTATTCTGAATTTGATGCTGGCTATACAATTCAAAAAAGTTGGGACAGGGGCAACAAAAGCTGGGGAAATTTGTCACTCAAAAAAAAAAATTTTCATACATTTAGGCATCCAGTTAAACACATCTGAGGCCCCATCAGGATGTCCACACACTCATTGCAGGTTATCAGTGGACAGTACAGTGAATGATGAATGGAGATGTGTAGGCGGGCTGTGGCTTCCCAGAAAAGATTTATTAAATATTCAACATAACTCCAAGACAACAGCAGTCAAACAGAGTCCTGCTGTTCTACAGTACAGATGAACATGTCAGTGCTACAGTGGAATCAAACACACACATTTCACTGCGTCTGTTTACGGAAGGAAAATGACATTCACCTGGACACTTTTGTGAGGCTATTACAACAATCTTCTTATTAACTCCCAAAAAACTTCATAAAAATTATGTCAGCCTGCTTACCAAGACTGACTAGACTACCCTGTAATGTGGATATGTTTTCTAGATTATTTAATGTGTTAAAGTCGTGGTGTGCTTTGCCATCCTGACATCATTGTGATGACAAATGCATTTTTGGTCTGTCAACCGAAAGGAAAGAGAGCCCTTGTTGTATAGACAAATCATTATGTCACATATCATATAATGAGAAATTTGCCGAAATTGATTTGTGTGAGCTTTTTAAAGGAACTCCTATATGAAGTAATGACCCTATCGCAATTGCTGAGATCTCTATAATCAAGGTTCCACTGTGAAGGGATGAAAGTTTTTTTCAGCATGCATATGTGTCTAAAGCCCCTCAGAATTCAGCAACAAAAGCTGAAACAGGTGTGTTGTATTGAGGGGCACTATAAAAAGGCATCAGCATCTCAGCAACATTTTGATGTTTGACTCTTGCAATATCTTTGTGTAATGCATCTGTGCAATATTTTATTTTTATGCCCGACAGGTCATTGTGCAGTATTCCTGGTTTGTATGTTCTGGTGTTTACAGGTCCGCGTGTGATACTGTATGTTAAGTGGAGTTTGACTGTACATATATAGTATAGTATAGTATAATGTACAGTTAAGTTGACTGTGTTTCTCTTAAATGCCCAAGACAAATTTCTCATAAGAGAGACAATAAAGGCTATCCATTTTTTTTAGTATTGGCTCAGCTTGCTTGAACCTTGACCAATGTGATACCAAAAAAGTACCAGTTAATAGTAGAGCAAGAAGAGTTGAGTAAAGCCCAGCTGAGCCATACCATGCAGTGGAAATGGGGCTAAAGTTAAGCAAGAACTTAGAGGTGCAATATGTAAAAACTGGCCACCAGTCAAATTCATTCTCCAAATAAATAGGGGGCAAAGGGGGCAGCATATCACCTGAGTAACCACTACCTGCTGCCAAGTTGCTCAGTTAGCTGTGCAGCTAGCTCAGAGCACCGGGGAGTGCTGTTGTTTATGCTGCTAACACAGTAGCTTCAGACAGCTGGGAGGATGATGTTTTCAGGCCCAGGGAGGGGGGGACCCAGCGGGGAATGCTGGCAGGGAGTGGTGTGAGAATGGGCACCAGAAATGGAGCTGGGTGAGTGGGCATGGGTACTCATTTTATTATTTCTTCAAATTATCCATCATTCATTTAGTCAATAAAATGACAAGAGAAATACTCATCTCAGTTTCAGGGCCCAGCAGTCCAAATTATATTCAGTTTACAATGATATTTATTTTTTATTTCTATTAATAAAGAGCATACATTCTAGACCTGATCTATACAAAAAGTGCCTTGAGATGACCTCTGTTGTGATTTGGCACTATATAAATAAAATTGAATTGAATATAAAAGAGAAAATCAGTAAATTCTCAAACTGGGGAGGCTGCAAACAGATTTATTATTTGATTTAAATTACTTAATTGTCACTTAATTGATTATCAGCTCATTAGTTGGTGATTATTTTTCCTGGTTGATTGATCAACCAATTATTTGAGCACTACTCTCAGGCAATGGACAAATCAATGTAGATGTCAGTTTGTGGGTTGTTGGGCCCAGGAGGAAACTGCAGCACTCTGCTGTCCTTGCACCTAATAAAATGTAATCAAAGACACAGCCGTTGGCTCCAGTTTCCTCCTGGGCTCAACTATGGACTGACATCTATGCTGTTGAGTATTATGCTCTCAACTAATCCTAACTGCATTTCCTACATTCCATAATTAATTACTCAAGAGATACAATTCATGTGCAGTGAAATTTCTACAAATAGCCATATTGTTGTTAAGTCTGAGCCATCTGAAGACATCACACTTAAATATGATTTGATATCAAAGACTACAAAGATTAATGCATATCATTGGTTTAAGAGACCTTCCTCCCATTGATTTGTTATTGCACTTGGAAGAAACTCCAAAAAGAGTGATGAATTTCCCACAATGCAGCTGGATAGTGTCTTTCATCAGACCCTCCCTGTCTGGTGAATGCCCATATCTTTCCAACTACACATCTCCAGTTTGTAACATTATACATTACAAACTGTATTATACATTTGGCTCCAAGCCCAATCTGAGATAATGGCATCATGAGGGTTATTTTTTCCAACTTCTGAAAGCTCATGCAGAGCCACAGAGATATTACACAAATGTCTCATAAGCTGAGTACTCCTCACAACGACCTGCTGCAGCTACTTCACAATAAAAGCCAAGCACAAACACCTTCACCATTTAGACATCTAGTCCAATGAGTTGAGTTCTCTCAATTGCAATTTCGGTCTTATTCAATTTTGCTGTTTAACATAACAAAAAGAATTAAAAATACACACATGATATACATAGCAATAAAGAAAACACTTGGGGATTTTACAATGGTTGCTGGTAGTTGTATGAAATAGCTGCTACCAATCATCTTTGTTTTAAGAAAATAACCATTTGCAGTTTGTTTGTGGTATCGAAATTGAATATCAGCACAAATTGCAGAAAATCAGTAATGGTCTTCAGTAAACTCTATGTAAGCTAAGTACAACATGATCGCATAGACATGTCTGAGTTAAAATATCAGCTGGATACTGTTTGCTGTGGATGTACAGTAATGTTAATATTGTGACACATTTGTTTAGATAAGACAATATGAGGAAGTGGCCAGGCCTGATTTTTTTACCTGCGCATTTGGAGGTCTCCTGTTAACTGAATAAAGACAAGGAGAAAGCTAATCAATCTCCTCTTTAGCTTTACTCACACTGTCCATGTTGGAAAACAAGTCATAATATTTAAAGTCCAATGATAACATTATCACCTTGTTTGTTTGAATGTTTGTGTGAGGGACAGAGAAAGGTGACATCACCAAAATAGATTCTCTATACAACTGAGAGGGAGTGTGTTCAAAAATAGAATTCACACACACACAAACACACACACACACACACACAGCTGCCTACTATCCCTTACAGAGCCCCCAAGCTAATCTTGTCACTATAACAACCATACATTACAAAACATAAACAGCAGCCTCCAACCTGACAGGTGGGAGACAACTGTCTCCAGGCATTGTTTTGCACGTCTATAAGCAAAAACAAAATGAGGTATAACAATGTAGAGTTCATTGCAACAAGGCGGTCTATGCTGGACTGACCTGGATAAATCTCTCATGAGAGAGATAATGTATCTAAATTAAATAATAATAATACTTATTTATAAAACACTATTCAAAACACACATTTTAAACACAATGCAGCAAATTGAAATCAATAAAACACAATTTGATTTTATGATAAAACAAAGAAATTTAATAAGGCAAGTAAGAGAATATTCAAGTAAAACTAAAAAACAAAAGTAAAATTAGGACAAGTCTTGTGATAAATGAATATTAGTATAAAAGTATAGTAGTATAATTGCTGTGGATGTTCACATGCTATTCAGCATTCTGCCATGGCGGTTGCTGCTTGCTCGCCCCAGACCCAGACATGTTTCACCTCACTGCTTTTGATTCTATTTTCAATTGTCTGGCACCAACAACTGACAATTTTAAGATATATATGAAGAATATGAAAGCCACAAAAATCATCACAAACACTGGGTCCATGTTTCTCTACAGTTTATTGTGCATTCTTACTAATGCTATCACAATAGAGGAGAGCTGAAAATCAAAGGAGGACCTCATGTAAGACAGAGGGAAGGGGGAGCAAATGCAGGAATGGAAGAAGGAAAGATGTTTTTATGGAGGGGATATGCATCGTAATTATTAATAGCAGTGACAGCTGCATTGCAGGAACAACAATGAGGAGGTAAAAAGGAAGACAGAGTGAGACTGCTAGGAAGTAGAGAATAAAGATGCAGGAAAAGGAGGGGAGCGGGAAGGATGATGGTGGTGATGAGCTTGTGTCATGGTTTTGGCTTTTGCTTTATTCCTAGTATTGTTTATGTGTTTCTGGTAATTTAAGCTCCAGTGTTCTTGGTTTTGGCATTTCTTCTTTTGTGTTAGTGTTTTTCTTTGGTGGTGCTGTCTGTGTTCAGGCTTTGGTTTCCAGGTGCTGGGGTCCTCTGCAGCCACAGCTGAGCTTCATTCGCCTGATCACCAGCAGCTTTATAACCTTGCTCATCCTCCTGCAAGCTGCCAGATTGTTTCCACTCATCTTGTGGTATTGTCGGCCAGCTTTTGCTCTTACCAAACTAAGTCTTGTAATTATCTCTTGTGCTTATCTCAAGTTTTTTCTCCTCTGTCTCCAGCCAGCACCTCCACCGCCCAGCTTCCAACCTCAAACCAGCAAACCTCTCTCTACTCAAACCACCTGGACTGGCAAACCCTCCTCACTCATCTCCCTTGGCATTCAGCAGAGCCCCACAACAGCACCACCAGCACCCATGTGCCAGCAAAGTTTTCAGTTTACTTCTGGAGTTCTATAATAAATCTCTTTATCCCATCCCCTTGTCTGTTGTCTTTTGTCTCTTCATACTATGAATGTGCAGTATTTTTAAATATTACATTTAGAGCGCCTTCATGCTATAGTCCTTTTCTTTGAAAACTTGAGTGTGGTTTGTTTGGAGTAAAAAGGTCATTTATGCCAAATAGTGAGAAGTTTTAAGGTGGGAGGATACAGTTAGGATACATACAGACACACATAGGATACATCGAACAGTGAGCAGTTCCTCAGGCTTGGAATACCTCCCATAACAAGCTTAAGAATACAGAATTGTTTGGATGAACATCTGATGCTCACATCCAGCCATTTTATTCATGTGTTTTAACTGGTATGAAGTTTAACTGACTAGAATCTGAATAGTTTTGACTGTTGTGTTCAAATGATATAATCCACTGTCTGTTTTCATTTTGATTACTCTGTTGATTCATTTGTCATATCAAACAAAAGATTGACAGGTACACACCTCCATCATTATTAGATTTTGTCTCCTGATTTTTAAACCCTGACAACTGAATTCTTGATTCCTTTCACTCTATATTCCAGTCTCTGTTGCCATTTTCCATGAGCAACAATGGCAAATGAAGTATAGCTAACAAACAAGTTGGCAATAATGCAAATGTTCCCAGTGTTCTAATACTAAATACTATAAAGTTTGAAAGTAAGTAGCAAAGCATCTCTCATTCTTAGCCCCTGCCCACTGCTGTACACACTCACATACACACGACAACAAACAGATAATGCTGCAGAAGTTATCATTGATACATCCATTTTTTTCAAGCACATGAAGATCAATTCATCACTAAGGTGTATAGCATGCAAGAGAGCCAATAATAATATTTAAGGACTCCAGTCGGTACTTGCACAGGCTGTGTCTCCCTCGTTCACTCTTTAGTTTACTCTGAAGTGAGCAGTAAATTGCGATTTTGGAGACTTACCAATCATCATCATCATCACACAATGGTAATTATCACTTCTATTAAAAAAAATACATGCCATGGACACTATTTTTTGTTCCATTGTGGAATTTTACACTCCATTTTGGAGATTTACAGCAAATATATTTACACACTTATTTGGACCCTCAAATGAAATGGTGGTTATTAATGTAGTGCACTGTATTTTAAACAGGGAGTGATTTCGACACTTACATGAGATTGATATCAATTCTCTAATGTCACTCTTGGAAAGAAAATGAAGGAAAAATAGAACCTGGAAAATATTTTTCCAAAATGTTGAACAATTCCTTTAAGTTCACCAATGTACCAGTTATATTTTAACTTGTGATAACTTCTGAACGTGATCCCTGAAAAAGAGGAGGGAAAGAGGAGTAGATGAATACAAAACAAACAGAGAGGTGGTGGGAAGCGGAGTCCCAGTGGGTGAGGAAATAAGAGAGGAGGACAGAGGGAGACAGTGGAGGGGCCTGGGACTGGGTGGAAGAGAGTGTGTCACTTCTCAAATTAGACTGAGGAATTTGCGTATGAAGTTCACAGGAGGATTGGTTTCACTAGGGTGGGTGCAAGTCATGTGTCTCTCAGGATAAAACACCGGACAGAGACGTCAATATCAGTGTACTGAAGACACTATACTCCTATATATTTAGCAATTAATTTGAAAATCTGTCTTTTCCTAGAAATAGTATACTAAAAAAATTCTGAAAAAGACAGCATCGATTATTGATCAGTCAGCTTCATTAAAGAGACACTGAAGAAACACATGAGGTCAAATAATATCTATATATAGAAACAACACTCAAATCACATGGAAAGTATAAAAGAAACAACACAAAACTCCAATGACAAAATGGGAAAATTAAAAGGCTCAAGTGATCTAATTATTACTGACTACTGACTCTCTTGTTTTTGAAAACAAGCAAAAACAAAAACACCCCTAACACACCTAATAGCAGCTGATGGTAGCTACAACAACTAGTAATTAAGACTGACCTTAGGGACAGAGATAATATTACAGACAAAACTACATACAAATGAGTGAGCAGAAATGATTAGTTGATTAATTGAGAAAGAGAAAATTATTATTAATAATAATTATTATAAAACTATTTTAATCACCAATTAATCAATTAAGCCATTTACCAAGCTTCTTTTCTTTTTTTCTATGTGACATTAAATCTTTGAGTTTTGCACTGTTGGATGCACAACCTTGTGCTCTGGAAACTTGTGATGGGCATTTTGTCACTGTTGTTTGACTGAACAACCAGTTTATCAAGAAAATAATTTATAGATTAATTATTGGAAATAATGTCGGCCTTGTTCTCTAACGCGCAAAAACCTGCATGGTAACTAGTCCAAATTCTTGTAATCTATGTGTATGGGTAAAAACAAACAGGACTGTGGAAATAGAACAAAGGGAAAAAAGCAACAAAACAAAAAAAAAGTTGGAAAGTCAGAACTTGCTCTAACACAGAGTCTAACTGTAACAGTACCTACAAGGTAAAAAATGAGGAGCACTTCAACATCAACTCTAACCCCCGGAAGCAAGACATTTAGCCCATTGCCAATTACAAACCCATCAACACCACCTCACAAACCAGCGACGCCTCCTTCCTAGATAACCTTAACAGCTTTTACGCACACTTGACAGGGACAACCACAAGACAGCCATCAAGGCTGTGCTCCCTGCAGACTACTAGCTCCTCACACCCTGGATGCAGGCTCGGGATCTGTGCTAGACAGCTGGCTGAATTCCTGACCGACATCTTCAATATGTCGTGGACCCAAGCAGCTGTCCCCATGTGCTTTAAAACCACCTCCAATGTGCCAGCGCCTAAACAGTCCACTGCAGTGAGCCTTAGTGACTTTTGCCCTGTTACACTCACCCCCACCATCATGAAGTTCTTAGAGAGGCCGGTCCTGGCTCATCTCCAAACCTACCTACCACCCACAATGGACCACTTCAGTTTGCCCACCATTCGCCTGTGCTGATAACAACCTGACCCTCAATACCAAGAAAACTAAAGAGATCATTGTGGGCTTCAGAAAGAACAATGACGGCACATACATCTTCATCTGTATCAACGGGATGAAGGTTGTGTGTTTCTCCAGTTTCAAGTCTCTGGGTGTCCACATCTCCAAGGACCTCTACACTTCAACCATTATCTTGAAGCTTCTTCTTCTTGATGAGACTCAAGAAGGTTCTGTCTGGATCTGTCTCCTAGATCTCTCCATGGTCTGTTAAATTAAAATTTGGGGATATCCTTTATTTCTGTTCCAGGGCTAATGGTACCCTGTTCCACAAACTAAATTTACTACTAAGTTGGGCCGAGCGATTAATCAAATTTTAACAACATTAATCAAAAAAAAAAAGCCCAAGTGCAATCTAACAGCCTGTCACATGGCAGAACTAAATGCAACAATAGCCAGTCAGTCTACTGCCTATCTGTCTCTTTCCACTCAGCTCCTCGACACACAGTGTGGAGCAGCATAACTAGTAGAGTCCACAGTGTAGGGAATGATACAGACTTTAAGACATATTTTACTGGAGTCAACAATGACAATTGTCATTATTCACAAGGGCAAGAAAAGGGAGACAGCATGATCAATTTATCAAACACCTGTTGAACAAACAGAACGCAAATTCGCAGAAATGTGTGACAATCAAGACGGGAAAGAACAAAACTTTTCCGTCACCTGAAAAGGTACCATTCAAGCGAAACTTATTTAAATAAGTTACAAGGCAAGCTAACTTGGATGGTTTTGTTAAAGCAGGTTAAGCATGTTTGCAAAGTTAAATGTTTTTCTTTATTTAGATTTTATTAAAAATATCATTTTATCCCAAAATATATTCTAAACTATTTGCTATGTCATCAAATTATATACTGTGAAAAATTATCATGATCATATTTTTTGCCATATTGCCTAACCCTACTTGAAGCGTCCAAGAAGGAAAACAGATGCATTTCAATCCTTTCTCATACTTAATATACCTATTAAAAACAACATCACAACGGGCTGTGTTCTTGGTGTGTTTGTTCTGGTGTTTGTGGAGCTGCTTGTTGGCTGAAGTTTGACCGTGCTGCCATGTTGACTGTGTTTCTCTCGGGTGTCCAGGATGAGTTTCTCCGAGGGGAGATGGGGGAGGTTGATCTAAGCTAACAATGCTAACAGGAGTGCCTGGTAGCTTCAGTTATTAAACCGGCTGCACCGAAGATGAAACGTAATAACAAGAGTGATAACTTAGATGATAATACTTTTGAACAAAAGGTGCCTGTGAAAGGTTGTTAAAAAAAAGGCCCTCAATGTAAGATAATTTACATTATGTAATCTTAATCTGTGTAGAAATACAACAAAGTGTTTGTAACTTCAAAACATTGACGTCTCATTTCTGAATGTTTTCAGAAATAGAGTTGATTATTGAAGCTTAACAGTAACACAAAATTTGATGGTCCAAAAACTCAAACTTTATTTATATTAACATTATTGTTAAAGTAAAGTTTATTACACTCCAGAAACTGACTGCTTAGGAGATAGAGTGGCTGTCAATCCCTGATCCCTGCAGGCTACATGTCTCCTTAGACAAGACACTGAATTAAATTGCTCCCCATGGCGTGTGCATGGTTCGTGGTGGTGGCGCTTTCCACAGCGTGTGAATGTTGGCTTGCTTTGTGATAATGCTTTGAGTTATATAATAAGATTAGAAAAGTAATCCATCTCCCATTTAGCCCTGATATAGTCACTGGCTGTTGTTTAAACTTCTTTTTTTAAGTTTCTGAAGAACCACTCATCCAAACTACTTCACACTCAACACTGTACTTCCTTGGGTCCCCAGTAATACATCTGCTGAGAGTGAAGTAGATCAGATGAATAGCTCTTGAGATATGAGAAGGATATTTAGACACGCAGAGAGTCCTCACCATAGACTGTATAAAATATGGACATAGTCTCCGTGACGTCACCCGTAGATTTCTGAAGAGCAATTTTGAAGCTAATCGTAGCGTGCCACCATCTTGGCAGTGTTGACGTTGCCTAACTCGAGCGAGGGTGGAGCTGAATGAAGGCTGTTTGATGAAACATGCTCACCCAGCTAGCCGGCTAACCTGGTGGTACCTGCCCGCTTCGGCACGGGTTACGGTACTTTAAAAAGCTGGCGTAACGTTATATGTCAACATTTCAGCCTCCAGCTGCTCACTATCAGTCAGTTTCTGGAGTATAATAAACTTAAAATTTCTGTTTTAGCAATAATATAAATATAAATAATAAAGTTTGAGTTGGTGGACCATCAAATTTTATGTTACTGTTTAGCTTCAATAACCAACTCCATCTTAACCAATAACAACATCTGGGTTAACGTTATTTCTGGAGACATTCAGAAATGAGACATTAATATTTTGAAGTTGCAAAGACTTTATAGTATTTACACACAGTTCCGTTTAAGATTACACAATGTTAGTTAACAAACGTGAAGGGTTTTTATTTTCCAACCTCACCCAGACGCCTTTTATTCAAAAATATTAACACCATAAACTATAACACTTGCTATTATGTTTTGACTTCGGTGCAGCAGGTTTAATAACTGCTACCAGGCTCCCGTTAGCACCGTTAGCTTAGATCAAAACTCGTCCTGGATACCCGAGGCAAACACAGTCAACACTGCAGCACAGTCAAACTCCAGCCAACAAGCAGCTCCACAAAGACCAGAACAAACACAGAGAAAACAGCGCAGATGTCCCGGACGAAGACACCACACAGCCGGTGGCAGCCAATTGGAGCACAATGCTAATTCATTAACTGACTACTTACTAGTAAACAAAAAAATGGGCATGCTGACTTTTGGACAGTCGGTTAGTACAATCAACCACTCAGCAAGCTGTGTTATTTATGCATTATTTTCATGATAAGTTATATGAAAGGCAAAAACACCACAAACACAGGCGAAGTTCAGTGACTGAATGAGATCCGTGTTTGGAGCCGACAGCCAGCAGGCAGCTGTCAATTAAAGTGACATAGCTCTTCATTATGCACAATTTCAGATTTTAAACGAGTGTGTTATAAAACAATTCACCCCTGTACAGCTGCCATGAAGTAGAAAATCAGCTAAAGAGACTAAAGCCATTTTTGTACCAGGCTGTAAACATCTTTTCTTCTGCCGTAAAGTTGGACAATTTAACATGGGGGTCAAATGTAATTGACTCCCTTTTGGAGCCTGCCCCTAGTGTTCATTCGAGGAACTGCAGCTTTTTGCACTTCCGTGTTGGCTTCATTTTTCATCACCGGAGGTTGCCACTTGGTCGTCACTAAGAGGCAGACAGACAGAGATCACCAAATAATTACTTGGCTGACTGATAGAATTCTAACATGCTTTTATGATTTCATGGCCTTCCAGCAACAGATGATGGCACAATGTTAATGCGGAGAATCACGCCATGCAGCTACAGTATAAACAGTGTCTTTTTCTGGCCCACAAACTGTTCAATGTTTTCTGCCCTGACACTTAACCCACCCACAGGCTGTGCAGTTAAAAGTGCACCTGCAACTGTACAGTGTATTGTGTATTGTAACTATAAAATGCAATCACTCTTACTTATCATGAATGGATAAAAATCATCCACACTCAACTCAACAATGAGCCAAATATTGATTAAATGACACCCATAACTTCACTTTGACATTTTAAATGAGGCAAAATTCAATATATCATATCGGATAAATTATGATACACAATAAATGAGACTGGGTAAGCCTCCCTAAACAAGTTCAGATTAAATTAATGTCAAAATATACTAAAAGAGGGTTAGGGTTAATTGGTGCCACATTTGGGGGTATTTAATTTTTCCAATGGACATGACCAGAATAAGTCTGGTGATAGTCTTCATTCTTGTTATTGTCAGCTAACCCTAACCCTAATGAATACATTTTCAAAAAAAAGAAGGGACCTGATCTGATGCAAAAAATGGTGGATCTGAATAGACCCAAACAGAGAGACAACAGCAACATTACCAGCAGCTTGGCTTTCCACCAATAAAAGCAACTGTGGCCGTTTTTTTCCTTACTTCACAGTTCACACTCTCCGTCTGCCCTCAAAAATCTCTCCTGTGATGATGATGATAATGCACCACATATTCAGAACTGAGTCAGTTCTAATACTCAGGTATAAGACATAATGACCATACTGACCATAGACCAGACACCTGCAGCAATACAATGGGACCCCATCAGACCTGATTACAATTAATATAATTTAAACTCTGAGGTTGAGTCTTGCTACAAAGACTAAAACTTTTCCAAAGTTAAATTTCAAAGTCTATTTTGTACAAAATGCCTACAATCCTTCCACTAAGGCCCAAAAGTGAAAAAGGGTTCTTTTAATGCCCAGTATAACTGGAAGGATCATTTTAAGACAGACTTGAAAAATTGTGAACCTATCCTTCAAGAGAAACAGTGTTTAGTGATAAAGACCATTACCACAGAGCTCCATTGTTGACTATTAAAAACACAATAAGCCATGCACTTGCACTGGGTGACATGTTCCACAGTCTCCAGAGACCAAAAATACAGACACATACAGATATGATCCCTTTTACATATATTGCATGCAAATACAATTTTTAATGAATTAGTAAAACCTGCAAAACAGGCTGACTGAAAATGCTAATAAGGAATGATCACCACCAGCTCTGAAAACTGCATTTACTGCTAAAACTTACAGAAGCAAATAACTGGGGCAGCAACAGAGAGCAAGAAGAGAGGGGTCCCTTTGTTTTAACCACACAAACACTAACATATCAACTAGCTTCTCTTCAGCTTCATCTACTGACTTCAGCCAACATGCAGCATCCCTGAAATCCGTGATTGTTATGCAATATGCAACACAGGTGTAGACTTAATCTGCTGCCACAGAGAGCTATTTGAGTGTCTGAGAAATAAAATAGAATATACAACTTGAGAGAACACAGCTTATGTAAGGTAATTGTTCACAATATACAGTATCCTACTACAGGCAGACCACACACATAGGATACTGCTGCCAGAATTATCAAGCAATAATATTGCCATTGGATCAAATATCATGCAATCATAGAAATGGGCATGTTAGTAAATATGAACAATTTAGAAATACAGGATTTTAGAAATGCCTCATTATTATAAGTAGTTAAAAGCAACGAAACTATCCACCTGTAATCCCGTGTGTGTTTATGTGTGAGAGACATAGAGAAAGACAAAGTGAACGTGTGTAAAGGAAGAAAACACCAACACCACACAGAAGCCACATGCGTCTCGCCATTGAGGCGCCTCACACATCGATTTTCACAGTCTCCTCCAGCTTTAATCTAACACTTACCCAGTCGTGTTCAATCACCCACCTCAGATAAAACAGAAAAAAAACACTATGTCGACAATTAATGTTTTAGAAATTTTAATGTCCCTTTGTAACATATATACCTGTGCGGTACATGTGTAACTAAATGCTATTTTACAAGACGCTCGCTTCACAAGCTTGTGGATAGTATAGAGACCAGCATCAATCAAGTTACGACACAGTTTCACTAAAACGAATTATTTTTCAGGGCTTATATTTATGCCGACAGAGACATACTAGTCCTAACGATTCACAGTTATATCCAGCCATATTCCATGAGCTATGCAGAGTTGATGATAAGCAATAACCTTAAATTGCCAGTCTGTTAAATGGAATTCGGCATGGCGCTCTGCCCATGCTACAGTGGCTCAGTCTGACCTGATGCTGGTTCTGTGCAGACGGGGAAAATGGCAGGTAACCATGGCTACCGTTGATGTAACTGTTAGCAAAGATTAAAGGGCATCGTATCAGTCATGCACGAGAAAAACGTGTTAAAACTGCACAAGGTATACTGGTTTGCAGCTCTCGCGGTGCAAAGAATGGTTGAGTGCAAATAAAAAAACCTGCCGCTGAAATGCAGTGGGCTATGATTTTATCGTCTAATAATAATGTCATTTCATATCATCTGTCAAATAGATACAAAAAAAAGGCTTGGCACCAGTGTTTCTGTCTTACCTGCGGAGCAAACCCGACGACCTGCTATCTTATTTCTTGTTTTCCTCGCTCTGTTTGGACAGCAAACGACAGTAGACTTGCGTTTGCGGGCGAATGAAAATGTTTCCCTAAGGAGAGGCTTCTCCGTCCGGCTGTCAAAAACGAAATGTCGGTAATGCCTCCTTCCAGCAGCAGTGGGTTAACTAGGTATTCGTTCGGCCGGACCGTAAAACAGTGACGGTAGGGGGAGACTGCTGCTAATATATACTGCTCGTAAACATAGTACAGACAGTTCATCTCGCGAGAACACGTACGTTTGATTTTACTGTCCAACATTATGGAAATGACTGTGATGCCAAATTTCCCCATGCCAGGGGTTTGACAATCAGTGCTTATACTGTAATTCACTGATTGTGGAAAAAAAGGCACACAATTCCACTGTGTCACCACTTTAATGTTATATATTAATGCTCATTACTATAGTAATTAATGTCACAAATACTGACTACTGACAACAAACACTAAATGGTAAAAGGCATTGTGCAGCTCTATAGTCAACAGTAAACCAACAGACTAAGAAAGAGTGAAGGAAATTAAGTCAGCCAAGTCACAATGAACTAATAAAACAATACACAATAGAGCACAGAACAGTTTAAAATGTCAATCAATAAAATAATACATCTCTTAAAGCAGTCTGGTAAATTAAAAAAGAGATACAACACCGTCAGTGTTTGTATAATTTCATATGGACCGCAGAAGAATAGCAAGCAAGAATAGCTGTTGCGGAATCTAATGGGATGTGAATATGAATAAAGAATAAAGAAAGACAACTTGCCAACATACAGAAATGTTATAATGTTGCATATCTCACAAAATGTCACACAAAACAGCTTTTAATTCATTCATTCACCTAAATTTTACAATTGCATAAGCAGATTATGAGTAACACAACTAAGTCAGTAATGTTCATATGTGGGCACAGAGTGTGTACAGGCTCTTTTTAGATTCACTGTATTGTTAGGTAACTCAATGTCTGGCTGCAGTGTACAGTGTACGGATCACTGAGTCTCTGACATATTGGCCAAGTCAGTGTCAGTTCAGATATTCTTTCCCTTTACAAGAACTTTGTTTTCCCCCTGGTATCACAGCTCTACCCATTTATAGCAGCACCCTTTTGGTTTTCTCTAAGTGGTTTGATAGAAGTCATATTACATAAATAAGTGATACAGTTTAGTTTTGTACTTCCATACAGTTGGAAGACCTCACAAAAGACAGATTCAATACAGAATGGACAATATTGAAGCAGCACAGCCCTGGATAGACTTAGTCTCTTGTGTAGGCCAAGCTACAAAAACACTGGAACCTACATTTCCCACAATGCAACTAAGTAAATACCCATGAACTCCACACCCCCTGTTTCTGTAACAAATTTGTAGTCTCCAGTCCCCAGCTGAGATAACTTTGATGACATCACTATGATTATTATTCTTTTCTCAAGGTGTGTTCAGAATACAAAGCAGATTTTCGTTTTGTTTTTTGGCATTTACATAAATTTGTCCACCAGACATTTTTGCCCTAAACAACCAATGTACCAAGAGCGCAGATGTAAGCTTTAAGTTAGCTAGCAAGGAAAGCACTGACCTTGTCTGTAGTGAGAGCATACTTGTGTGTTAGTCTCAGTCGCCGACTGATCTCAGAACTTAGCGGCAACTAATGTTTTTCTGTTATTCCACTTTCTCCCTTTTCCTCTCTATAAGCTAAGCAGATCTAAACATCCTTGGGATGCATGCAAAGTTTTACCTCAATCTGAAATAGTTTCAGCACTCACCGTTGCATCAATTCGCACTGCCCAAAGCAAATTTGAGTCTAATTAAATCACACTGACTTTGTGTGCAAGTGTGCCGCCTCTAAAATTTGCTTAGCCTTCTGTCTGAACACACAATCAGACTTGGCAACACTCTCTCACAACAGAAGACATTATATATAGCATACTGTTTTCAGCACAGGATGGTGCTAACTATGAGCAGTAATGATCTTTATGTACAGTCGGTATAGGTTATGGCCAAACCCATTTTTCATGACATATAACCCCTTTGTGTTCAATAAAGCTTAACTGGTTGTATTTATTGTTTCCCTCCTCTTTATACTCTTTGTTGGTGGCACAAACAGGCCAGCCCTCATACAACCATTCCCCATGAGTTCTGTCTATAGCCCACTTGTGTTGGCATACCCCATAACTCCAAACATGGAACTAGCCCCTGACATCAAACATAAACTGGATGTCCTGGGAGCATGCACTACAAAAAACTTTACCTCAAATCACTCTGTATAACCAAGTCTGTGATACACATGGAAAGACTATCAAGGCTATAGGTTATATCTGAGTGGTCATTCACAATAATGAATAAAAATGTGGTTCGCTGTCCTTCTCCAAACACACACACACACGCGCATGCACACACACACAGTCATGGTTCCTGTCTGCTTGTAAAGGGACAACTGTTGGCTTTTATTGGCAATGGAAACAACAACTGTTCTGCAAACTACACCACAAGCTTATATGACAGAAGCCATGCTCAGAATAGTGGTGTTTTGTATGTGTGTCTCCATATCTCTGTAGGAGTTCTCAAATAACCATGACAAATGAACAAGTAAAAACAAGTCACAAGGAAAGAGTCAGTTATCATTAATTATATGAGTGGCAGGAGTCATTTAAATTGTATAGGGAAGTAAATGAGGTTAGGATTAGGTGACTGAAGAACTCCCCAAACCTTGGCCCAATCTAGATTCCAAAAAAGTTGGGACGCTGTTTAAAACATGAAAAAATTAGAATACAATCATTTGCAAAGGAACAGTTTTAGAAAGTGCTCTTGAGCCCATGTAGTAATATCCTTTATACAGCCATGTGTTTCACAAAGTAGTAAAGCCCATCCTTGCTTGTGAACAACTGAGTCTTTTAAAGATGCCCCTTTCATACCCAAACAAGATACTATCACCTGTTACCAATGAACCTGTTCACCTGTATAATGTTCCAACCAGGTGGTCTCTGAGCATTCCACTACTTTCCCCAGTATTTTTGTTGCCCCTATCCGAACTTATTGTTGCTGGAATCAAATTCAGAATAAGTATATATTTACAAAAATCAATGAAGTAAAACATTAGATGCATTGTATTTGTACTGTTTTCAATTGAGTATATGTCAAAGTACTAGCAAATTAGAACATTCAGTTTTACTTATGTTTTACACAACATCACAACTTTTTTAGGATTGGGGTTGCAATACCCTCACCAGTTTAAATGAGTTATTTTTGGAATCAGTTTTGAATGAATGCATTTACAGCATCAGCTACAGTGCTGGCAAGGCGGGTATGTAAGTACAGCAGTTCGTAGCTAGCATAATTATATGCACATCACATGTAGGTGCAATGCCATTGGAAAACAAAATCAAAAAGGTTATGCCTGCCCAAACATACAAAACACACAATAGCCTATGTTTCCCCTGCTGGTTGGAACTTCATCAGGTTATATTTGTATATACAGTGTACATGGATTGTTTTAATTGATTCTTTTGGTCCAATGACACATCAGTAATATTAAAAAAATAACACTAACTAGATACAAGATGGTACAAGATAAAGTTAACCCACTGCATCAGTGCTACCAAACGAGGACATTTTTTAACCCAGTGATTTTTATAAGCTCATAGTCTCTTTGAGTATAGCTGTAAGCTACGTGAAAGGGAACTTTAAATAATTAAGCCAGCTGAAATTAGGTAATTACTACAGTCTACTATATGTAAGTACGGAGATCAAAGTGAAACCGGAGTCAAATTCCTTGTATGTGTACACATACCTGGCGAATAAAGCTGATTCTGATTCTGATTCTGATTTCAACAAAATAAATACAACCCCAATTCCAAAAAAGACGCTGTGTAAAATGTTAATAAAAACATATTTTGATGGTTTGCAAATCATTTAAACCCTATATTTAATTGGAAAGAGTGTTGAAAATTAAAAAAAATATTGTTCTATGAAAAATATATGCTAATTTTAAATTTGATGCCAGCGACACGTTTCAAAAAAGTTGGGACAACAAAACACCGGAAAAGTTGTGTAATGCTAAAACAAACACCTGGAGGAACATCTCCCAACTAATTAGGTTAACAAAAAAACAGGTTAGTTACATGACTGGGTATAAAATGAGCATTCCAGAGAGGCTGAGTCTCTCAGAAGTAAAGACAGGAAGAGGTTCACCACCCTGTGAGAAACTGCAAGAACAAATAGTTAAACAATTTCAGAATAAAGGCCCTTGTGTAAAAGTGTAAAATTGCAAAGAATTTGGGGATTTCATCATCTACAGTACATAATATCATTAAAAGATTCAGAGAATCTGAATCAGAAAATCTCTGTATCAAAAGGACACAGACAAAAACCAATAACTGGATGGCTATGATCTTCAAGCCCTCAGGCGGCACTGCATTAAAGTTCATCACTGCATCCACAACTGCTGGTTAAAACTGTACCATGCAAAGAGGAAACCATATATAAACATAATCCAGAAACTCTGCCAACTTCTCTGGGCCCGAGCCCATTTAAGATGGACTGAGGCAAAGTGGAAAACTGTGCTGTAGTCTGACGGATCAACATTTGACATTCTTCTTGGAAATCGTGGATGCAGCATTGTCCGTTCTAAAGAGGGAGAGGGACCACCCAGCTTGTTATCAGCACACAGTTCAAAAGCCAGCATCTGTGATGGTATCCTGTACTGCAGCCACATTAATGCATTGGTCCAATGAAGTAGCAACCAATGTGGTGTCTGCGTATATCTATGCAGACAATGAGGAACTTAGCATCATTTCAGGTGTGCCCACTTTCAGTTTGACATGAGGTGGTATAGGTAATCAACCTCTTCTGACAATTTTTTAAGCAGCATTAACTGATTTTTGACCCAGGTGGGGCATCAGAACAACCTCTTCAATGAGTTAGCAAACAGTTGCCATTCACACTTTCATCTAACACAGGCCAACATTAACAGTAAGCATTAACAGCAAACTTGGTGCTTGGCATGTAGTGTACAGTGCTTTTTGACAGGAAATTAAAGGAAACCAAGGAGAACAAGCAACAAGGAAAACAAAGCCAGAAGAAGGCCAGAAAATTTTTAAAAATGACCATAAAAAGGCTAAAAAGTCTTTGAGAGAGCAAGGAACCAGAGAGTCCATAGTAGAGGAAGCTTAGGTAGCTTTTTAGCATCTGTCGGAGTATTAGCAAATTTTTAGACACAGTTATGGGACACAAGTTGACGGTACAAATAGGTATTTTAAATAAAATATGCAAATAGGTCCTGTCCTGTTAGCAAAATAGAGAGAGGGAGTGAGTGTGACTGACTAATGATAGCCGGCTAACAAGTGCCAGCAGTTCACCAACTAGCCCTGTGAGTATAGTTAATATTAAGATTCTTGAACCAAAAATTTTGCAAAGACACACATTAATTTTAATTTAAAGTGTAAACTGCAGCTCCAGGTAGTTTGATCAGTGTTTGACAGAAAAGCTTGCAATTGGACCCAGCAAATATAATTCAGTTTGGGTAGACAAATCATTGAGAGGTGGAGACCCATTGTGATGAGGAAAATAGAATGGTTACGGCCTTCATATGTGGCCTTCCCTGTGAGCTTGAAGGAGTCTGGCTATTCTCCAGTTGCCTTTGGTTAACAATGCTGATATACTGCAGCTGTCTCTGAAAAGGAGAGGGGTAAGGAGAGTAGAGAGAAGGATAGAAAAGGGTAGATGAGTGGAATAGGAGAGAGAAGGCATGGAGGAGAGGAGGTACTGCAGCAGAGAGAGATTCTAATCAGCTTAAGTGCCTTGAATCTGACCTGTCCCACCTCTCTCCTCTTCTCCGGGTACATTAAAACACACACACACACACACACACACACACACACACACACACACACACACACACGCACGCACATGCACACACACACACACACACACACACAAATTTGCAGTCAGTTCCTCCTCCTGTTGAAATAATCCCATTCTGTCCTCTTCTTCTTTATCCCTCTCTTTCACTCTACATTACAGTGTCTGTCTCAGCATAATGGCAAACAGCTCTCAGAGAATTAAGAAAATCATTGCAGCACCACTGGTTGTATATTACATAATCAATATGGTCTGCCCTAAAAGTGCAGACACTGTTCACTGTCATCAGCACTGCTGCACACTCCATCCATCTGCTAAATGCCTAACCATACATTTGTCTATCTGTTGATTGTGGAGTAGCAACCTGATCTATGTATTTTATTCCTTTGATTTTAATTCAAAACATACTGTAAACCACTAACCTGGCACTGTTCAGACTGAAATATGAAATATTATATATTATTATATAATATTATATAAAGAAACATAAGTTACAAGGACACAATGCACAGAAACGGGGGTTTCTGTCTAACACTAACTGGAGTTATTTTGTCTCGTTTTCCCTAAACATTCAGTGGTGACACAGATGCTGTTGTAGCAGTTGCTAGGAGCAGTTATTGTCACTTTATGTTCTTCACAATTGAGGAGTTGTTTGTGTAACTTGATTTCAGCAACTTGTACAGCTGCTTCATTTTTGTGGAATAATCTTATGTTACTATTTTTCAACATATTTCTTTTTTCTTCTATATAGGAAGATGACATCCTCATTCTTAATTCTACAATTCTACAATTTCATTTAGCAGATGTACATCTGAGAGTAAATACAACACAAGCACTAGTCAGGAGAAAACAACCTGGATAAGTTCAAGTTAGATAGGGCCTATGCCTACAGGCAGTGAGGAGGGAATACATTACAACATACAATTATACAACAATACCCTGTTGTGGTGGTTGTATCAGGCACCTTTCGTTGGCTGAGGGTAGTGAGCGGGAGGGAGTGTAGTGTGTTTTCTTGTTTGTTTCAGTCCTTTTAGCCTTTTGGTATTTTTGTACTAGGTTTTACAGCCACTTCATGATTGCAGCTGGTGCTGATGGTGAGGCCACAAAGTAACACTGCCATAGTGCTAGTTGTACTTTTTTTTACTACCAGCTACTAAAACACTTTTTATAATTTCAATAGTAATGATAATTAGCAGTAGATTTATAATTTGTGAATGAAGTAGCTCAATATAAATTCAGTTTTATGGATTTTTGGTCCGGAATTCCTATTCCTCACTCAGACTGTGTGTCAGCCTCTTTCCTAAACCTCCATACAGCAAAAAATGCAATCTAAATGTTCTGATAGAGGAGCTAGAACTAAGACAATCTGAAAAATCAATCCAGCATGTAATTGTAATACAATTAATTATACTATATCTAGAAACAGGCTGTGTATGTGTACCTTCCTCCAAAAGATCATTAGTTATGTCTTGATAGCACACCACAGTCGAGAGTGCACTGCTTTTAAAGGTGATGAGGGCATTTAATTTTATTGGCCATTATTGCTGTCAGTCCCCACAATACCCACTGTTAATGCATCCCCCTGACAGAACCCTATTACCAGCTACTATTGTGGTATGTATCTTACATACCACAATACTACATACTACAGAAATACCAAGGCAGTTTCCAAGTTTGTAAAGGTGGATTATGGAAATCAAGCTATTCTTCTATTTATTATGCTCATGTGCGACTATTTTACATGAGCTGTTTGCCATTAGCTATAGCTCATTAGCTCTAGAGGGGGTGGTAACAATAGGTCAGGGGCTTTAGGCAGCTTCTCAGGGCATGTCAACTGTGTTTGGGCTTACTGTGCCTTGGAAATATCATATTGAGGATCATTGTGAGTGAGACGAAAGTACCAAATATGAGTATAATATATAATATAATAATAAATACAATATATACAGTCATGGCCAAAAATATTGGCACCCCTGCACTTCTGTCAGATAATGCACCACTTCTCCCAGAAAATTGTTGAAATTACAAATGTTTTGGTATTCACGTTTATTTCTTTTGTTTGCATTGGAACAACACAAAAAAAACTGAGAAAAAAAGCCGAATCTGATGTCATTCTACACATAACTCCAAAAATGGACTGGACAAAATTATTGGCACCTTTTCAAAATTCTAAGAAATTATTGTATTTCAAGCATGTGATGCTCCTTTAATTTGTAATTAAACTCACCTGTGGCAAGTAACAGGTGCTGGCAATATAGAAGGCCCATGAGAGTGGGCCAGAGAGCAGTATCAGAAGCAAGGGTTGAGAGCTCCCTGCTTACCCAAGATGCTTTGCTGGCCACTTGCTCTTGCATTCTCAATTTTGGCACGTTTCACTAATCAAAACCAACACTTAACTACTGACCCATATTTGAGAGCCCCGTAGGACCTGATAATTTATCTATAAATTGCAACTGACAATAAGTTGTGGAAAATAGTGCTAAATCTTTTGCAACATGCATGAAAGTAGTGCTTGAAAATTAGCTTTTTAAAAAAATCACTAATATCCGGTGAGTCTCGGTGTACCACGGGGTGTATCACAGAATAACCTGTTTTTATCCAGTATGGCAATGATATGTGTTTCTCTGGCTAATCTCAGATGTACCTTTTAAGCTGTACAGATGAGATCCACAAAGTCAGATGGCCATGAACAGGTCTACATCCAGCAGGCAGTGAAACAGCTTTCTCAAGCTAATCTCTAATGGTGTTGAGCAGGCTGTGTGCTGCTGATCCAGACCTATTATCTAATTGCTACTGCAGCAACACTGACTGGGCATAACACATCAATCTCTCCCTCCCTCCTCCTCTCTCCCTCCCTCCCATATCTGCTGTGTAATTACTTTTTTCTCTGTCCATCACTCACTGCTTACGGAGACCCTCTCTTTTTTTTACTTAGTTTTTTTGCTAAGTATGTTTTCACATTCAAGGAATTTGCCTCAGTATATTGGTGCATGACAATAAAGATAATGTGAGATGAAGATAAAAGCAATGTATGATATGGACATTATTTAAATGATGGAGCTGTATAGTTTTGTGCAGGAATGTGGAAAAATATTGAGCAGGGAATGTGCAAAAGTTGACAGTTAAGTTTAGATAATATTTTCAATGTTAACTCAACATTAATGTAAAGTGTAGAGGGTGCTATGTTGGGCTTGGGGGTGGTGGAGCAAATGATATACTGCAGTTGGCCCTTGTCCTTTGCAGTGGCAGCAGTGTACCAGATGGTCATGGAGGAGGTGAGGATGGATGGCCTTGTAAAAGTGCACCATCATAGTCTTTGGCAGGTTGAACTTCTTCAGTTGCTGCAGGAAGTACATCCTTTGCTGTGCTTTCTTGGTGAAGCAGCTGATGTTCAGCTCCCACTTGAGCAGAGGGACTCCACAGTGCCAACTGGGGACACTGGGTGATGGGGTAGGGTGGAGCTGGGCTCTTTCTGTAATCCACATCCACCTTTAGAGTATTGAGCTCCACATTGTTCTGGCTGCACCAGGTCACCAGATGGCCAATCTCCCACCTGTAGGTGGACTCATCTCCACTAGAGATGAGGGTGGTGTTGTTTGAGAACTTCAGGAGCTGCAGCTGTTGGTAAACAGGGAAAAGAGCAGAGGAGAAAGGACATAGCCTTGAGGGCATCTGGTGCTGATGTTTCGGGAGTGAGAGACATATTTCCCCAGCTTCACATGCTGCTTCACATACTGCCAAATTCACCTGCAGGTGAATCTATAGACAAGCAGGTGAATCTGCTGTAAATTTGGGCAGGGGTCAATGGGGATTGACTAGCTTTGGGAGCAAGCCTCAAGTGGCCATGTTTATTGCATGGTCTACAGACCTGTTGGCTCTGTAGGCAAACTGCAGGGGGTCCAGGATTGGGTCAGCATGGCTTTGTGCATATTACCACAATTTGTCAGACATTTACGTTTTCTTTTCTTCCCCATTTTCTTATTAATTTTCAAATTTTTAATTGTTTATTTTCACAATGCTTCCACCATTTGGAACAATGTGGTGTAGATCTCCCCAGTCCCCAGGACTTGTACACCTCACAAGGAAACAGGGCTCCAAGTCGGTGTGAACTCATCTACAAATGTTTTTAGAAGAAGAGATGAAATGCTGTCTAGCCCACTAGCCTTAGCGTATTTCTTTTAAAAACCTTGACCACATTACTGGGATCAATTACTAATCCAACCTGTATTGGATCACATGTCTCTGTAATAGACAAGTTTCTACATTAAACAACACTGAGTCACTCCCTACGTAATGGAAATATTTCTAAGAATAGTTGAGTTTGTTTGCTTTTTCAGTTCATTCAAGACATGTATTTGTGTCTCTCAGAGTTTCTGTTGGTCATTTCTTTTATGCCAGTTCTTAGCTAAGAAAGCTTCCCTGATGTGTAAACCATGTTGCTCTCATACTTCCCTTAGTTTGCCCTTTGGTTCTTTTGGTCAGCTTTGTTTAGTTATAGGATGTCTAGATTTATGTCTTCCTGTACATTTGTCCTCAGTCCTGCATATATTTAGATTGAGAGCTACTGTCACAGATATTTTTATCCACAGAAACACATAAAATATACTGCAGTCCAGTGCAGTAACAGTTAACTACTCTGTCATATATATTTGCCTTACACATGAAAGTGGCATATTAACAGGACTAAGAATATTGATATGTAAACAACTATCAGATAATAAACATGTTTAAAGCTGAAGAGAACCTGAGGCCAAAATCTCTCTCTGTAGCTCATTGGTATGGTCTTTTGATATCTTTTCAAACAATCAGATAACTTTATTTGCATGAATAATACCATAACTACAGAAAATACATAAAGCAACACAAAACAGCACAAGATACAATGGTATTAAAATAAATGAATGTGCTAAATATATCAGCTCCAGAGTTGTGCCTTTTAGTCACACAGACATTTTTAGCACCCATTCAAACTGTTTTTTCTCCCCTTCCATTCAAAGCATTTTAGAAGCTTTTTATTATAGTTCTTCACCCATGTGGACAGACAGTATCTGTGGCCTGGCTGCAAGGCTCACTGAGTGCATCTTTACAACAATTGCCTATGGTCCCAGACACATTATTTTTAAAGCAGTGTGGGAGGCTTAAAGTAACAAATGGCATTTACTGTTGTTACTTTGAGTATACTGGAACATTGCATTAGGTGCAGATATTCAAGAAGTGTTGATTGCAATACCATGTTTTGAAAATGTTACATGTTTTTTGTTTTGTTTTGCCTAAAACACATTTATTGGTCCTTTAACTCAGATGTACCTGCAGAAAGCACAAAGCTTCAAGAAAGGGAAAATGTTGAGTTAGTAACATGCATTGATGGGATGAGAATGCATACAGATGGGGAGAGAAAGGAGGAGAGAGAGGCTCAGTGCATCATGGGAAATCCCCCAGTACCCTAGACCTATAGCAGCATAACTAAGGGATGGCTCAGGGCTCACCTGGGTCAGCCCCAACTATAAGCTTTATCTAAAGGGAATGTTTTAAGCCTATTCTTGTGAAGGGTGTATGCCTCCCAAACCCAAACTTGGATCTGGTTCCACAGGAAAGAAGCTTGATAGCTGAAGACTCTGGCTCCCATTCTACTTTTGGTGACTTTAGGAGCCAAAAGAAACTCTGCATTCTGGTCCAGTGTTCTGTTGGGGTAATAGGTTACTATGAGCTAAGTTGAGTTTTTATCAGTTAAGACTTCACTGCAGTGATGGGAAGTTCCATTAAAACAAGACGACAGTGACTCTCAGTGGTGCCACAGTGAAAGTACACACAGTATGTGAAATGCTTCCTCAAATTGTCTCCAGTGTTCTTTCACTGCTCAGGTTGTCATGAACAGTGGTGGGTAGAGTAAACAACAACGGTACTCAAGTAAAAGTACTGTTACTTTATAATATAATGACTCAAGTAGAAGTAAAAGTACTCATAAAAATAAGTACTTGAGTTTCCACTGACATCAGCTGAGACATTGACCTGTTGGTCAAAGGAGTTTAGCTTGAAGCTAAACAGTAACAGCAAATTTGACGGTGTATGATCTCAAACGTTATTATTTATATTTATATTATTGCTGAAACAGAAATTTTAACTGACTGACACATATAACATTACGCCGGCTTATTAAAGTACCGTAACCGGTGCCGAAGCCGGCCGGTACCAGCGGGTTAGCCGGCCAGTGCCACCGGGTTAGCCGGCGGCCGGTACCACCGGGTTAGCCGGCCGGTACCAGCGAGTTAGCCGGCCGGTACCACCGCGTTAGCCTGCTAGCTCGGTGAGACGCCGGCGTTTCATCTTCTGCCATGTTGTTGAGCTACAGTGAGGTGAAGGAGGGCCGTGGAGGGGCGGGGCACACCTCCGTCCACCTGCGGTGCTGCCGCTGTGATTGGTTAAGGATGTGTCCCTCAGCCGAGAGCTGCAGAGCTGCGTCTGAGCTCATCTCAATTTATTTATAGATAAATTAATGTAACGACAAGCATGTAGCCCAAAGTAACGGAGTAAAAGTACATATATTTTCTCACAAATTTACTCGAGTAAGAGTAAAAGTATTCTGCAAAATAACTACTCTTAAAAGTACAATTTATCAAAAAATATACTCAAGTACATGTAACGGAGTAAATGTAACGCGGTACTACCCACCACTGGTCATGAATGGTCAAATCTGCACTATGTACATGATCCTTGTTATCAGCTCATGTGTTTGGGGCTTCAACTTCTCGCTTGACTTTGAGTTCACAAGCAAATCATTGGTAATGTTCACTAAAAATAATATTGCCAAACTAGAAAGATGGCAAGATGGCATGGCGGATGACAGCCTCGGTACTGCACTCTCTAGTACTTTTGTGTTTTCATCTGTTTGTTTAGTTTTTCTCCTGTCCCTCTTTGGTCACCTACACCAGAGAGGAACTCTTAAACATTGGACATTCAGTTGGTCACACTTTTCCCCTGGTTTTCATCAAATCAGAGAGTTTTTCTGAGCTTTTTATGGGAGCAGCAGCAGCTCTCTATGAGATATGCCAGAGACGCAGATGAGGCAAACGAGCAGGAGCGCATGTTAACCTGAGACAGCAGGGAATGCGGAATGCACTCCCATCGATACACCTGGCCAATGTCTGCTCTCTGGCCAACAGGATCGACAAATTGCTGCTTCTCAACAAATCAAACACTGACTTTTACAGATCTGCTGCCCTGTGCTTTACTGAAACCTGGCTCGGTGAGCACATCCCGGATAGTGCACTCCATCTACTGAGCTTCCAACTCCTCCACGGAGACTGCACGGTCTGGTTCTGTTCCGAGCTTTCTGGGAGGCCCAGACAGAGAGTCTGTCCTGCCCCTCCACCTGACACCTCAAATGAGACGGAGCCTTCCTCAGAAAAGGAGTTGTTGTCTCCAGACAACAAGGGATCCCTCCTCCATACCTTGACAATGACTTCATCCTTGGTGAATGCAATGTTGTTGTTCTTCCAATGACCAACCACCCATTCCCCTTGCCTATTTAGAGAAAATGAGGTCGATTCTTGTCAAATTCTGTTTCCCGTATAGTTTATTTTTTTGTCTATCAATATACAGAGCAGTATTTTGTCCCTGATTATAACCACCAATTTGCAATATTTTATAATGTTATATTTAATATAGGTTATGTTAGGACTTTAGCTGCAGTTTTCACCATAGTGAATAGTACCATAGCCGTGGGTATCATCGTGTCTTGTATTCATGTCAATAGATTAAGTTTCATGACTATTTCACAAACTGCCGTGAGACTAGATTGATTTATGATAGGGCTTAAAAGTCATCATCATGAAAGATAATATATATACATAGTCATCAGTTTGAAAAAAACAGTCAACAGAAACAGTTTTTGGTGCACTGCTCAGACGTCCCAGAATGTCCTGATCTGAAGCCTGCTGATCGTCATCTGTGAGAAGAAAGAAGGAATAATCAAAATAAGAAAAATGTCTATCTACTGTACACCTGTACACCACTAACCATCAATTTTCTGTGTTTCTATACATGTGCACTGACTGGCTGGTTGGATGAGAAGTCTTTGTGGTGTTCAGGCAGACCGGCAGAATGTGAGTATCCAGCATTTGAAAACGGATTATTTTGTCTCTGTGCTGTTTGTGATTGGGAGTGCATGCTTGCTGATGTATTATGTGAAGATGGTGGAGTCAGCTGGCAGGCAGGTACAGGTCGTTTGTAGTCACCAGGCTCATATCCATGGACAGCAAAATCTTCATGTATGAATGAAGGGTTTCTGTAATCGCCTAGAAATAGCACAACACTGAGGGTTAATGGCAGATCTCCACCCATTGTCCCAGAATCAATGTCAGTTTATGCTTGTAAAATGACAACAGGATGACCAACAGACAGATCTATACTGCCTAATCAGATCTGTAAAGGCAGAGAGCAGTAATTATAGAATCAATGAAGTTGAGGAAAATGTGTTTAAAGTTTTTAGGACAGGTGGCAAACTGAGTGAGAGAAAAAAGTTATACTGTCATCATTTTATGTTTTTTAGGCTGACTATTTAACCCAGAAAATCATTGATACAGAACCTACATATTACCTATGTTACGGGCCTGGGTAGTAATTGCATTTACTTTGTCTAAGCCATCCCCTTTAAGTTGACAGTGCCGGCTGAGGATCACGTCATCGGGGACTCCCACCTCTGGGTTTGTCTCCCGTTCAGGGTTTTCCTCCCAGCATAGTTGCTTGGCGGCCAACCGGGTGACACCAGCTGGCCCGCTCCAGCTCCCTCATCCCCGGAAGTTACTTAAACTTTGTGTGTGATTGCCAGTGGCGGCTGTGATTTAGTGTGAGCGGTCCACCTCTGTGCTGCGTGCCTCTAGTTAGCTTGTTGTTTGTGTTAAGGTGGATTTCTGGGAGATCTTGTTGTCTGATTTGTAAATTGTAACTTGTCCTTAAGAGGCGAGTGCAATTACGAGGCACTCGTGTGTGTTGTCCTGGGGCTGAGCTTTGCTAAGTGTGCTTGCTAGGTTATGTTGTTCAGTTGTTCGGTAGTTGTTTAATACGTCGATTATTCGATTTTTCTCTTTATTGGTTGGTTGATTGGGCCTGAGTTTATCTTCGTTTTATTTTATTATCCGCTGCCATCCCCACTCGTCTTGTGTTTTCCTTGGTTTAATCTATTTCATTTTACCAACAAACGGCTTTTTGCCAACTATTCCATCTTGGCCTTGTGTTGCTTCCCTTATACCCCTCGGTCTAGCATCTGGTTCATAACAACCTAAAAGTGACCTGCATGTTTGCAGATACCGCACTCCACCTTTGGATATTCTTCAGGTAGCCTACTGTGAGCAGAAAATGCAGCATACCATACCAAACGTTCTTTCTCTCAGAAATCAAAGGTCAAAGATGCGTTTGAGATATGCCTCTAGCCTCTAGCCTCAAACATGATAAAGTTAAGCTTGGTTAAAAAAAATTTAAGTGTGGAATTTTCAACTTGGTTTTCTGTTGGTTTATGACTTATTCTCAGACTTTTATTTACTTTTACTTCCTTTACTTTTAGCTTCCTACTTATTCTTCATACAAATTCTCTGTTAAATTTAGCAGTTCAATAAAACAAGTTGTTCTATTTAACCAGGAGCTTTCGAATGTGTCTCACAAGGATAATCTGGCTATGTTTCACCACCCACTCTAGTGGGGTCACAGCCAGCACATACTACAGCACAAACCTGTATGAATGTGAAATAAAGTTAACAAAAATACAGTTTGATTAATTTACTGATGAATAGATGTCGAGCTGTCTGCTTGAAACCCCAAAATTGTGGGTGTCTGTTTATATGTGTGTATAATGTATTACAAACTTGCCAGCATTAAATGTGTCCATCAGGCTGCTGGATCTGGACCACTTAAAATCCTCTTTCAGCCACTGATTCACCGTGTCTCTTCTCCTGCAGACACAGATGTGCAGAAAGTCTAATTACCTTAACCATAGGCTTAATGGTTCATGTAAAGCAAAATCACTAGCCTCATGGTGTGATGTTTCAAGTATTTTCCCAGGCTGCAAAATTAGGCTGCAGCCCTTAATACTCTCCTACTGTACATACAATAAGATCACATTTTGACTGACAGCCAATAATGTCATAATGATAATGTACAGCTTACTGTGTTTGTTTGTGTTTATTGATCAGCATGCATGCAGTCAAGGCTCCCACAGTCAGCAACAAACAAGCAAGGGTCACACTTAACCCTGCGTAGAAAGCAGTCCTCTGTATAGGGAAGCTACAGTCATCACTCAAGTACCAAGTGGAACCCACATTTTGACACCTGAAACAGAGGAGGAAGAACATTGTTAAACTATAGGAAACAGGTGTACTGAACAAGTTCAACAAATCATATCAGTCTGTGAGGACTTGGGAACCAAATGGTGACCAGTTCAGGTCCAGCATGGACCACAGTATGGAGTGTGGACTGGTAGAAAGAGAGGTGCTGGTGGTTGTACATTGTCAAAAGTCAAGTCAAAGTCAACTGGTGCAATAGGCATAATTAGTGCAAGTATACTGTAATAAAACAGTGCAGTGAGCAGTAGCATATGTGTTGGCTGTAAAAAAGGAAAGTGTCTTGTGCTGTGGTTTTAAAACCAGTTTAGCCGGGTTGCAGTCCAGCTTGTTTGGGGAGAGGGGGAAGTAGATGGGTGAGTGGAGGGAGGGGGGTTATGGCGAGTGTTATACTCCAAGACATGTGACTGCATTACATGACTGTATTGATTGCAACATCCTGCATTTTGGGATAGATGAAAATATCCAGTAAGCTCACACCGCACACTCAGAAAGTCTTTTAATCTATTATATAGGTGTCTAGCCATTTATCTCGTACACAAAGTCCACACACTGTGCATTTTGAACACACTACCTATTCATTTTGATGGCATACCTATTATGAAGTATACGTTAGTATGTCATTCCGAACACAACCAATGGTTTTGATGGATTTTACTGTATTTAACTACTAAACATATCCCTCAGCATTCTGGTGGCACACGAAGGGAGAGTTGAATTTAACAGGACCCCGGTCACTCTATGTTCTCAATTACTTATACAAACATCATTTAAACATGAAATCGGACCACTATTTAGAAAGACTTGCAAGATTATAAATCAGATCCTACAAAGACACACGAGTAGTTTTGAACTTTTGAACAAATTTAGAACAAAAACAACAAAAACAGTTTTCACTTGAAGCTATTAAATTTCTAAGTTTCTAAATCCAATTTCTCTTATTTTGCAGATTTAGATACAGCAAGCAGTTTTTCAAACAGCCACAGGTTTCCTTGCTTGATTCATTCTTTAACATTAACCCCTTTAATAAAAGGCCTTTCAATATGTACAGAATATAACAAAGAATCCAGGAATAATAAAAATTAATATATATAAAATATCTGACCCTTTGTGGATAAAGATGATTGATCATTCTGATCATTGCTATTTTGATGGGTTGTCCCTAAATGAGCACTGTGTGTCTTTTTGGCCATTAGAGGACAGGACTAATTAGGACTACACTGAAAGGTATTGCACTGTGTGCTGAGTGTGCTGTCTGACTCTATCTTCATCTTCTTTCACATTAAGATAAAAATTCAGCTTGTACAGAAAGTGTTAAAGTCAGCTAATATGTACAGTTGCTGCTATTTTGTAGCTACAGTTAGCCCCAAGTTAAGGCCTTCCTGTGCTGCTCAAAAAAGCTACACTTTGCCACAATACTAGTGATTTTGTAACACTATTTAAGATTGCAATGCTTCTATCTCAATCATTGACAGTAAGCTTGTTAGTATGCAAAGCACTATGCTACTACACTACTTAAATACAGTTTTGAGGTACTTGTACGTTCCTTGAGTATTTCTATTTTATGCTACTTTATACTTCACTGAACTTCTGAGGGAAATATTGTATGGCACTTTTACACAACTACATTTACGCCACTAATTTTATTGATAAATTTAGTTACTAGTTATTTTGCAGTTTCTGACTATTAATTCAAAATATAATCAGTAAATAAATTATGATGTATTTTTATAAAGTTACCCAGCAGTTTACAAAGGTGATGAAATCAGGCCCATCTTTGCCAATTGCAACATTAAAGTGGTACTTATACATGATGCATCATTATATAATCTAAAATATAATTATTTTATTATCATTATTTTGAAATTGGCAATTCTGCATGGGAACTATTTTTACTCTTGGTACTTCAAATACATTTGATGACAATACTTTTGTACTATTACGTAAGTAAAAGATCTGAGTACTTTTCCCACCAATGCATATCAGTGAAGACCTGGTACAACTTACAGTATATATAGAAATGTGTTTGCAGTACTAGATGTACAGTAGGTGAGCGAGGAACTGAAAAAAATGTGTTTATTATACAAAAAAGGTTTTGAAACATCAAACTAACAGTACAGTCAACTTACTTGCAAAGAGGTCCAGTGTACTTGTACACTCTACAGATTCCCTTATTGTAGCATCTTTTAGGATGTGAATGCAGAGGGTTACATATAGTCACACATGTGATCACTCCATCAACAGGCACAATTTCGTAGTATTCAGATTCATCTGAATTGTCTACAATGCTATCACATACAGCTAGTGAGAGAAACAAAGACATGAGAGGTCAGTAAGCTCATTGCCAATAGCGTTGCCAAATATGTGTTTACACTCAGTGGTGACAATACAGCAGTATACCTGCTAATGACAGTAACAAGTAGGATCTTCTTAATGCTTTCGGAAAAACCTGACATTTTTAAAGGCATTAATTCAAGTAGTTACTATTGTGTTATATAGCCATAGTATTTAGGTTATACAGTATGTCTTACCCACAGCAATGTTAATGTAAACATGATTTGCTGTTCAGAGAAGCTGGATATGGATATGGAGATGTCCCTCTCCCCAGCAACATTTCCCAGCTTGTCTTGGAGGATTCTGAGGCATTTACTGGCCAGATGATGAATGTAACCCCTTGAATGTGTTCTGAGCCTACCCTGGAGTCTCCAGTTAGACATGCCTGGAAAACCTTTAAAGGAAGGCACCAAGAGGGTCCCTCATCAGATGTCTGAACCACCTCAGCTGGCTTCTTTCAACATTAAGGAGCAGCAGCTCTAATCCAAGCACCCTCTGGATGTTCAAGTTCCTCACCCTGTCTCTAAGGCTGAGCCCTGGCACTCTACAGTGAAGAACTCTTTATAGCCTGTAATGGAAAAATATGATGTTGCTTCTGTGAAACTCAAACTTGATGAAGTATGTCTATGTATAAAGATACATATTTACTGCGTATATTATTTCATCTTTACTTTTTATATTTATATAACACATCAGATTCCACATCAGATTCCTCATCCAGTCTGTGTACAACCAGACTGCCCAGTCCATCTAAAGTCTTCTGTTGGGGCAAGGTAGAATCGCCATCATGCACCTTGTACCAAAGAAGATGAACTCTGGAACACATCCTCAGCAGCTGCCCTAAAGCACTAGCAGAGGGCTGTCACCGCTGGCACCACGACCAAGTGCTAAAGGCAGCACCATCGTCCAGATCAAGCATCTCCAATCATCAGGGCGTGGGATCCCATTTGTGTAAGCAAGAGAAACAACAAAACCTCAACCAAGAGCCCAGGAAGGCCTCCTTGGATCAGCACATGACTAGCAGATAATGGTGGACCTGGGAAAGCAGCTCAGATTCCCAGAGAACATCACAGAGACATCCCTCAGACCAGACAGTGTGCTGTTTTCAACAACCAAGCAGGTGGTCTTGCTGGAGCTCACAGTGCCATGGGAGGAGCAGATGCAGGAGGCCAATGAAAGAAAGAAGGCAAAATACAAGGAACTGGTGGAGAAATGCCATAGAAGGGGGTGGTGTGCTCGGTGCATGCCCATTGAAGTGGGAGGCAGAGACTTTGCAGGAAAATCACTGTGTAAAGCCTACAGTCTCCTGTAGGCATGACCCCAGGTTCTATCATTGATGATGTGTCCAAGTGCATCATAAGATGTATGCTAAAACCAACTAACTATACAGTGTTGGAGTGTGATCGGTGTTTCATCTTGTGCAGGCCAGCTCACAGTCAGTTTGATCTACAGTGTGTCCTCCTTCCTGTGAGAAACTTTTATCTTCATGCTCTCATACACATACATATAAATAAGCAAGCTCTGTCCTATGGGTTGAGGGAGGAAAAGATAATCCTTCAATTTTAACTTCATTATGAGTGCTTGTATTGTTGAAGCAGACAGAATGAAATAATCACTGCAACTTTCAGTGTTTTTTTTGACTGCTTCAAGAAAAATGAAAGTTGGATCTATTACAAAGCTTGAGTGTTCTTTGGTTTTTTTGTCTTATTAAAGTATGCATACGTAAACTGTAATAAACTAAGAAAAACATCAACAACACACAAGAATTGCCAGCACAAGCTGCTTGTATTTGCATTCTCATTCTTTCGCTACATAAAGCTCATGAAGATAGATGAGTGTTGGAATATGGATTGATTGGCAAATTGAAAGCTTTGCCTTCCAGTTCTCACTCAAATTCCATTCCAAATATAATTCCAATATAGCAGCTGAGTGCCACTACACTACTCACAAAAAGTTAGGGATATTCGGCTTTTGGGTGAAATTTCAGGATGAACCTAAAATGCATTATAACCTTTACAGGCGAACTTAATGTGACCTTCTGTAAACTTTTGAATGCACATGTCCAACTGTTCAATGTTTCAGTACTTTTTGTACAAGTTGCTGTTCTCTAACAAGGAGCTTAATGGCAAAATTCACAACAGGTATTTGATCCATGAATTGACCAATACATTTCCTGGTTCAATTAGAATTGGTATTTAAACAGTCCTCCTCATCATGTTGTTCACATTTTGACATCATGAGACCAAGACTACACCTAACAATTGATTAACAGTACCTCGCCATTGCGAGGCTTCAAACAGGATGTTCTCAGACAGAAGTGGCCACTGAGCTTAGAGTGTCACCGAGTGTCATCAGCAGCAGACAATAAGTTGGCTTGTGAATAGCATGAGACGTCGTTGTCAAGCTGTAATTGATGCTCAAGGGCACATGACAAGTTATGGAGACATTGACATTTTTTGTTGTGGTATACCCACCACTGTTGTTGGCTTTAGTTTCAATAAATTATTTGAGATGAGGAAATCACCAGTGCATGCCTCTACTTAAATGCCCTACTTTCATGATATAATATCACTGTGTGTGAACATTTTTACATTTTCCATAAATTTCACCCGAAAGCCAAATATCCCTAACTTTTTGTGAGTAGTGTATATTGGAATTTTCCCCGGAGAAAGAGAGGGTCCTCTCTATGGGACTGCAAGTTGAGGGGAAGGGTTAGGGTGTTGTTGGTGGTTATGTACTGAATAGCAGTTGCAGTGTCAGGCCTTCATGGAGTCCTGGAAAGGTATTTCCTAGGGACTCTATAGTTCTGCTGGGAGATTTCAACACTTGTCAGGGTGAAAGATGCAGAAACCTGGAGGGGGTGATTGAGATAATAGTATGTATGAGTATAGAGTGATTCATAAATGTACCAGAACACCTCAGGCCAACTGTGGTCATTGTGTTGGTTGACCCAGGGGTCTCCTGATGCAGCAGACAGGTATTAAGAGGCTTGAGGGGCTGTGGCTTAGGTAGCCACAGAGGCAAAAACCTGGGTGTGGGAGGAGTTTGGAGAGGCTATGGAGAAGGACTTTCAGTTGGCCTCAAGGAAGTTCTGGCAAAACCGTCAGATGACTGAGGAAGGGTAAGCAGAGTTTGCAAAAACAATGAAATCACTGGTACGAGTGGCTGAAATGAGTTTCCTCCATATAGTGGCTGGACTCAGCCTTATAGATAGGATAAGGAGCTCAGACATTTGGATGAAGTTTAGAGTAGAGCTATTGCTGCTTCACTAAGAAGCCAGTTGAGGGGCACGTCCAGCTGGTAGAAGCCCCCAGGAGAGACCCAGAACACATTGGAAAAATTCTCATCTGGCTTGGGAATGCCTCGAGATCCCCATGGAGAAGCTGGAAATTGTTGCTGGGGGAGAGGGACATCTGGACTCCCTTGCTTAGCCTGCTGCCACTAGATAAGTGGTAGAAAATGGATGGATGGATGGAAAATGTATTATATCACCCAATAGTGCCCCCAAATTAACCTCAGCCTTTTGTCGATGTTTGAAACTCAAGACGGACGACACTTAAACACTTAAGCAAAAATATCAACATCAGCAGATACCTTGGAAGAAATATTGGGATTGTCATTCATCCTTAATTTTTGACATGGTCTGCATCAAATAGCTCTGCGTGTACATGCCCTCACACAGTGCACTAATACTTACATCTCAAATCTGTCTCTGTTGTATTCACTATGGGTGGTGCAGTGACGTTGTAAGGACAATCTGAAAATTCAGAAGACAAAAACTTACTTTGAATTATATATGTATTTTTATTAGACCAAAAACTGTATAGTTTAAAACAAAGTTGTAAGATTAAGATAAAGCTTACATTTTAATATTTGTTGCTTCTAAACCTCTTGCATTTGAAGAAGGTTCTGATCTCATGGCTTGCCAACAGTTCATACTGTATATAATTATGTACGTATATACTGATTTCCTTTCTTACCGTCTGTGCAGCCAACTAGCTCATTAACAGCTTCTTTAACTCCTTCAAATTCGTTGACATATACTTGTTCAGAGCTGGCGTTGTTTGGAATCGCCAACACCACTTCATGTATGACAATGATACTGCAGTAGAAAGAATTTCATATAACATGTCAGTACAGTAGAAGTCATTATTTTGCAATTCAGTTTAATTCAATTCAATTCAATTTTATTTGTAGAGCGCCAAATCACAACAAAAGTTATCTCAATCTTGTGTTATCTTATTTATTCATATTTAATTAATTTCTTATTAATGCTATCATTATCAATGCTAGTTAATACACCTGTTTTATCCTAAATGAGGAACCATGAATAAACAAAATTTATCCCAGTCAGTCTGGACACTGCTGAAAGACACAAATACAATAATCCCATATTATTTTCAATATAGTAGGCCGTCTCAATTCAGATAAATCTCCATTTGCAATGAACAATTTCAGTTGGCTAAGCACTTTAAAAAAATCATACACATTTAAATACATACATTTAGAACAAACCATGCTGAAATAAATAAAGTGCAAGCAAATTGACACATTGGAAGCACATTCAATTTGACAACACATGTACTCCAAACAGAAACTCAATGCAAATAAAGAAATATAACCAAATACAGAAACATGTCAAGTCGTACATGACAAAAAATAAATTAAAATGAGATAAGACAAAATAAGATATTATAAATAAGATAATCTCTTATTCTATAGTTGTAAGCATGTTTGTAATGCCATATATGTGTTGTTAAAATGGTGATGCTTTCTTAAGTTGCATTGTGTTGAGATGTTTCAGCCACCAAAGAAAGCATGTTTGTATAGGCAGCGTTTGTGTATGAAAACTCCAGTTTTTTGTGAAATATACTTGTGTAAACAAGGTGCTGAAATGGCCCTTGATATCACTCTATAGAGTAAACAGATGGTGTTATCACCTGCCACCAAGGATGAGCCAACAGCAGACAGAAGTTTTCAGCCTTCCCTAAAAATATGACTTTTGTCTTTATTTTTGAGCTAATGGTAAAAGTAGTAGTGTCAACAACTGAGAGCTATGACATTTGAGAGTGAAATAGCCTGACAAAAAATGCCAATTATTTAATTACTGGAGATATCCTTTAGTAAATAAGATCAAACTGTCTCCTAAAAGTCAGCGTGTGAGTGGAAAGTTTCCTTATCGAAGACCATTTTCAGTTTTCCATTTTCGTATGAGGATGCAACCGTACAAAGTTTCCTAATGGTCTCCTAATATGTTTAGACCCGTGTAAGGTCACGAAAGGTCTTTGTGTTCTAATTACCCTTCTGCTCTTGGTGTGATACTGTAGATAGGCATGACTTCAGCTGAAAATCCCATCTGAAATGAAGATAAAACTATGAAGGGTTAGTATTAATATCTTATCTCTGATTCAATATCAAAAAAGTGTTTGAATTGCTTGACCTCCTCCACAGTGTTATCTGAGAATCTGACCAAAGGGCCTCCACAGCTAAAAGGAAAGGGCAAGAGAAAAAATGTCATAAAAAAGGACCTTGCAATTTAATAACAGTTACATGAAAACATTCTGTACAAACAAAATCACTTTGTATCTATGTCAATTTGGGTGACCATTTCTGTGTTTACAATGCATAACAAAATGTAATGATAATAGTTTGTTTCGGGAAAATTGTAAGAACAATACCTGACACCAATTATCACCACTTCTTTAAAGTTTTCTATCTTCTTGTCCAAGTAAAATTTTTCCATCTGAAATAGTAACAACAAAATATTAACAATGCTTGAAAAGCATAATTCCTATAGAATGAAATTATGTGTTTCCAAGATCATTTATCCTACTCTACATCTCTACATGAACTATGTCTGCACTATTTGGAGTATTTGGCCTTACCAATCATAATCACTACTGTGATTAGTTTTGTAGCTGCAATTTTCTTTACATTTGCTTATCTGCTATCTTGGCCACTTGCCAAACCGCTTGCTTCATCATGTTGCTATGGTTGTATAATTTGATTTGAAATATTGTGGCTGCATGGTGTATTAATTTATGATAGTCACCAAAACTGACATCAAGACTTTAGATGCACTGAATATGTGCATCCAGAATGCAGTATAATTTGAAATTTATTCAGCCCAGTGTGTTTCACCAATGCAGGTTTGCCTCTCTTGCTTTTTCTCCAGTCACCACACAACTGGAAAGTCCCCAATTTTACCACATACTGTAAAATCACAAATGTTCAAACATAGCACAACATTAAAAAGATGGCATACAAGTTAATATATCTTGGAATTACTGACTGGGTGTGTCCACGGTGTACTTTTAATTTAATTTAATTAAATGTACCTTGTCAGTGAAGTTTCCAGCAAACTCTTTGTATTCAGGTGATGTTTTGTCTTCATATTTTTTATTACATTCCTGATTGATCGACATACGAACCTCAACGGACCTGTTGAATGTAACTGCAAAGAGAACATACAAACATTTCAGACACCATAAATTAATAAATTAGGACAATAACTAATGAAAAATTGTTACACTTCAAAATGACAGCAAGCAAGAAGTTGACAGTACCTGGCTCAAAAGTTTCAAGAAACTGGCAAAAAGTTCCAGCGAATCCAACATGACATGTACAGTTGAATCCATTGAAATGTCCCCCATTTTGGCAGTTAAAGGGCTCTACTGTTGCTGTGATTGGTTGAGTGATTGTTTGAATTGTTGGAGTGGTGGACAATGTTGTTGGCGGCGTGCTTGGAGGATCTGTTGTGTGTTTGGTTGATTGTGTTGTTGGTGGTTTGGTTGATGACATGGTTGGCTGTGTATTTGGTAAAGTAGTGGGTGGTCCAGGAGACAGGTCTGTTGGTATTACAGTTGGTGTTCTTGTTGGTGGGTCTGTTGGAGGTGAAGATGGTCCAGTTGGTTGGGTAGATGATGGGGTTGTTGTAGAGGTTGCTTCAGCTGATGATGTGGTCCCAGCAGGATCAGATGTTACGTTGTTAGTGGGACTGATTGGCCCAGGTGAAGAAGAGGTGTCTGCATGATGTGAGGTTATTGTGGCAGTCTGACCAGTTGGTTCAGGTACAACGGTTGTCTTGGCAGGTTGAGATGTTGCTGAAGACAGAAGACAATGAGATAAGCGAGGTTTGAGGTTTAGCTAGCTGAATCAACTGGTTCCTGAATGGGACAGGACAGTAAACATTTGAAATGTTATAAATGAATGGTTATGATAATTGACTAGAGCTGCAAGCTTTGATTGAAAGAAATTAATCTGCAACAATTTTAATAATTGATTAATTGTTTCAGGTTTTTTCAAGCAAACATGTTCTACATGTGCCAGCTTCATAAATGTAAGGATTTGCTGCTTGTCTTTGTCATTTATGATAGTAAATAAAGGTTTTTCACTGTTGGTTGGACAAAACAAACAGTTTGAAGACGTCACTTTGAGTTCTGGGAAATTGTGTAGCGCATTCTTTACAACTTCCTGATATTTTATAGACTTAATGATTAATCGTGAAAATAATTGGCAGATTCTTTGATAATGACTGAAGTTAGTACTTAGAAAATGAACAACAAATTGAGATGCTGAATCGGTTTTATTGGCCAGGTATGTGTACACATACAAGGAATTTGACTCTGGTTTCACTATGCTCTCTGTACTTAAATATAAGTAGACTAACAAGGCATTTTTTTCTCCTAAACCCTGAGACAGTAGTACTATGTATATTTGTATATATATCTGAGTACAAAAGTGTGCAAAAATATGTGCATGAAATATACAGTATATACAAGACAATTCAAGCATAACCACCACTGTAGGCCATCTTAAGGATTTAATGGAGGAACAAAACTTGCAGATTTTAAGTGTTGGTTGTGTAGCTAACTGGAATTAATATTATACCAGTGGTGGGCTATATAATATACAATTATATAAATAATGAATACACTAACATTATAAAATTAACATATGTACATGAATATTTTTAACCCAGTCTCCGAAGAGCCCTTATTCTATTTTGCATCTATTTCACTAAAGCTATTGTTATAAATACTGTTCAGTAATCTTGTTTACATAAAGTGCAGAGAGGAGAAAAAGGCAGAATTTGCCCATCTCTCTCAAGCTCTCTATTTGCTTTCTTCTCACAACTACTGTTATTGCATGTTGTGTGTACAATGAAGTGCAAGACTATGAATGTCTTCAAGGAAAGCTTCTCCTAAAGTGTGCACCATTGCCCCCATCATGTCTCACCACTCTCTAAGAGGACAGACTTTCCTCTTTGAGTGTGGCCTTTAAGAAAAGTTTCAAAACCCATGTGTTCAGGTGTGGCTGGACGTCACATTGTTTGAATTACATAATTTCAGGTGCTACCACCTGTGTCTGTGATCAATTCCTTGGCAATTAACCAGATATTATTACCTTTAGGGTAGCAGCCTGCAATACCATTAACCTCACGACACTCTTCAGTGGGGTCACAGGAGTTATCAACACATTCCAAAGCGTAGTTCCCTACACAGCGACATAGCTTTGAGCAGCCATCACCGAATACAATCTCGCCAGGCTGAAACACAATTGAACAAACAATCAATACTGGCAAGGTGTTCTGTATGTCACTAGAACAACCTCGCACAACCTTGTCATTTATCTTGACATTATGTCATTGAACTAAGCAGGAATACATTAACAAATATATTAACTAGGACATCTGACCTCGTAATAGTTATTTTGGTCATCCAGACAGCCACATGTTTCCAGTGGCACACAGCGCCGTCCCTTGAAAACAAACCCTGGTTTGCAGAAGCAGCCACTGATACATGAGCCAGAACAGTTAGTGGAGGGTTCCATACAGGTGGGAATACAAGCTGGACCACAGTCTGTATACTCTGCATTAGGAGGACATGGTACTGTACAAAAGAAAGAAAAGGAATTGGTTCATTAGAAACATGAGGAAATAAATAAATAAATAATCATCATTATGAATACTGGTAATTTATTTATAAAAGAAGAAGAGAGAGAGAGAAAGAAAGAAAGAAAGAAAACAATGAATTATGTATAATTGGAAAACAAAACAAAACTTTAATAAGGACATGTCATACTTGGTGGCTTGGGTGTAGTTGGTACAGGACTTGTTGGTTCAGGTGTACTTGGTTGAGGAGTTGAAGGGTTTGGAGTAGTTGGAGCAGGACTTGGTGGGCCTGGAGGTTGGTGTGTAAGTGGGCTCAGTTGATTCAGACGCGAATGTGGTTTTGGCAGGCTCAGTTATTACTGAATCAGTTAGACTAGTTGGTTCTGGTGCCAACGTGCTGCCAGCAGTCTCATAAGTTACTGTGTCAGTGGCATCTGTGGTTTGAGAAAGTGAAGTGGGCTCTGATGTTAATGTGTTGGCTTGAGCAGTTGTTTCAGTTACAACTGTTGTTTCGGCAGGTTTCGATGTGACGGACTCAGTTGACCTGGTTGTTTCTGGTGTCAAGGTGCTGCTAGCAGGTTGAGATGTCAGTGTGTTGGTGGGATGTGTTGGTTCAGGTGCCAAAGTGGTTTCTGGAGCCTCAGAGGTGATTCCTGCTGTCGTCCTGTCTGTTTCAGGCAGCATAGTAGTCTCAGCGGGTTCAGGTGTTTCCTTTTCGGTGGGACTGGTTGGTTCAATTGCGGATGTTGTCTTGGCAGGTTCAGGTGTTCCTGAATGAGTTTGGACCGTTGATTCCGATAACAAAGTGGTGGGAGCAGTCTCAGATGCTGCTGTGTGTGTCTGACCCGTTGGTTGAGATGGTGAAATGGTCTCTGCAGACTGTGATGTCAAGGTGTCTGTCTGAGATGTCGGTTCAGGTAGCATGGTTGTCTCAGCAGGCCTGGAGGTTAGTGTGTAAGTGGGCTCAGTTGATTCAGACGCGAATGTGGTTTTGGCAGGCTCAGTTATTACTGAATCAGTTAGACTAGTTGGTTCTGGTGCCAACGTGCTGCCAGCAGTCTCATAAGTTACTGTGTCAGTGGCATCTGTGGTTTGAGAAAGTGAAGTGGGCTCTGATGTTAATGTGTTGGCTTGAGCAGTTGTTTCAGTTACAACTGTTGTTTCGGCGGGTTTCGATGTGACTGACTCAGTTGACCTGGTTGTTTCTGGTGTCAAGGTGCTGCTAGCAGGTTGAGATGTCAGTGTGTTGGTGGGATGTGTTGGTTCAGGTGCCAAAGTGGTTTCTGGAGCCTCAGAGGTGATTCCTGCTGTCGTCCTGTCTGTTTCAGGCAGCATAGTAGTCTCAGCGGGTTCAGGTGTTTCCTTTTCGGTGGGACTGGTTGGTTCAATTGCGGATGTTGTCTTGGCAGGTTCAGGTGTTCCTGAATGAGTTTGGACCGTTGATTCCGATAACAAAGTGGTGGGAGCAGTCTCAGATGCTGCTGTGTGTGTCTGACCCGTTGGTTGAGATGGTGAAATGGTCTCTGCAGACTGTGATGTCAAGGTGTCTGTCTGAGATGTCGGTTCAGGTAGCATGGTTGTCTCAGCAGGCCTGGAGGTTAGTGTGTAAGTGGGCTCAGTTGATTCAGACGCGAATGTGGTTTTGGCAGGCTCAGTTATTACTGAATCAGTTAGACTAGTTGGTTCTGGTGCCAACGTGCTGCCAGCAGTCTCATAAGTTACTGTGTCAGTGGCATCTGTGGTTTGAGAAAGTGAAGTGGGCTCTGATGTTAATGTGTTGGCTTGAGCAGTTGTTTCAGTTACAACTGTTGTTTCGGCAGGTTTCGATGTGACGGACTCAGTTGACCTGGTTGTTTCTGGTGTCAAGGTGCTGCTAGCAGGTTGAGATGTCAGTGTGTTGGTGGGATGTGTTGGTTCAGGTGCCAAAGTGGTTTCTGGAGCCTCAGAGGTGATTCCTGCTGTCGTCCTGTCTGTTTCAGGCAGCATAGTAGTCTCAGCGGGTTCAGGTGTTTCCTTTTCGGTGGGACTGGTTGGTTCAATTGCGGATGTTGTCTTGGCAGGTTCAGGTGTTCCTGAATGAGTTTGGACCGTTGATTCCGATAACAAAGTGGTGGGAGCAGTCTCAGATGCTGCTGTGTGTGTCTGACCCGTTGGTTGAGATGGTGAAATGGTCTCTGCAGACTGTGATGTCAAGGTGTCTGTCTGAGATGTCGGTTCAGGTAGCATGGTTGTCTCAGCAGGCCTGGAGGTTAGTGTGTAAGTGGGCTCAGTTGATTCAGACGCGAATGTGGTTTTGGCAGGCTCAGTTATTACTGAATCAGTTAGACTAGTTGGTTCTGGTGCCAACGTGCTGCCAGCAGTCTCATAAGTTACTGTGTCAGTGGCATCTGTGGTTTGAGAAAGTGAAGTGGGCTCTGATGTTAATGTGTTGGCTTGAGCAGTTGTTTCAGTTACAACTGTTGTTTCGGCAGGTTTCGATGTGACGGACTCAGTTGACCTGGTTGTTTCTGGTGTCAAGGTGCTGCTAGCAGGTTGAGATGTCAGTGTGTTGGTGGGATGTGTTGGTTCAGGTGCCAAAGTGGTTTCTGGAGCCTCAGAGGTGATTCCTGCTGTCGTCCTGTCTGTTTCAGGCAGCATAGTAGTCTCAGCGGGTTCAGGTGTTTCCTTTTCGGTGGGACTGGTTGGTTCAATTGCGGATGTTGTCTTGGCAGGTTCAGGTGTTCCTGAATGAGTTTGGACCGTTGATTCCGATAACAAAGTGGTGGGAGCAGTCTCAGATGCTGCTGTGTGTGTCTGACCCGTTGGTTGAGATGGTGAAATGGTCTCTGCAGACTGTGATGTCAAGGTGTCTGTCTGAGATGTCGGTTCAGGTAGCATGGTTGTCTCAGCAGGCCTGGAGGTTAGTGTGTAAGTGGGCTCAGTTGATTCAGACGCGAATGTGGTTTTGGCAGGCTCAGTTATTACTGAATCAGTTAGACTAGTTGGTTCTGGTGCCAACGTGCTGCCAGCAGTCTCATAAGTTACTGTGTCAGTGGCATCTGTGGTTTGAGAAAGTGAAGTGGGCTCTGATGTTAATGTGTTGGCTTGAGCAGTTGTTTCAGTTACAACTGTTGTTTCGGCGGGTTTCGATGTGACTGACTCAGTTGACCTGGTTGTTTCTGGTGTCAAGGTGCTGCTAGCAGGTTGAGATGTCAGTGTGTTGGTGGGATGTGTTGGTTCAGGTGCCAAAGTGGTTTCTGGAGCCTCAGAGGTGATTCCTGCTGTCGTCCTGTCTGTTTCAGGCAGCATAGTAGTCTCAGCGGGTTCAGGTGTTTCCTTTTCGGTGGGACTGGTTGGTTCAATTGCGGATGTTGTCTTGGCAGGTTCAGGTGTTCCTGAATGAGTTTGGACCGTTGATTCCGATAACAAAGTGGTGGGAGCAGTCTCAGATGCTGCTGTGTGTGTCTGACCCGTTGGTTGAGATGGTGAAATGGTCTCTGCAGACTGTGATGTCAAGGTGTCTGTCTGAGATGTCGGTTCAGGTAGCATGGTTGTCTCAGCAGGCCTGGAGGTTAGTGTGTAAGTGGGCTCAGTTGATTCAGACGCGAATGTGGTTTTGGCAGGCTCAGTTATTACTGAATCAGTTAGACTAGTTGGTTCTGGTGCCAACGTGCTGCCAGCAGTCTCATAAGTTACTGTGTCAGTGGCATCTGTGGTTTGAGAAAGTGAAGTGGGCTCTGATGTTAATGTGTTGGCTTGAGCAGTTGTTTCAGTTACAACTGTTGTTTCGGCGGGTTTCGATGTGACTGACTCAGTTGACCTGGTTGTTTCTGGTGTCAAGGTGCTGCTAGCAGGTTGAGATGTCAGTGTGTTGGTGGGATGTGTTGGTTCAGGTGCCAAAGTGGTTTCTGGAGCCTCAGAGCTTGATCTTCCAGTTGCCCTGTTTGTTTCATTCATAACAGTAGTGTGAGTAGGCAGTGCTGCTAGCAGGTTGAGATGTCAGTGTGTTGGTGGGATGTGTTGGTTCAGGTGCCAAAGTGGTTTCTGGAGCCTCAGAGGTGATTCCTGCTGTCGTCCTGTCTGTTTCAGGCTGGAGTTCAGCGGTACTACGACAGTGATTAAGATGTTGGTTTGCTGAGTCTGTGTTACCTTAATCTGAGTCTGTGCATGTTCATGTAAAAGGGTGTGTTCTGCAGCGCAGACACAGTTTCTGCATAATGATTCATGCTCCGTGTTTTTCACCGGAAGAAAGCACTTTGATAATGTCAGGATATGAAGAGTTTAAAGAAACGTAAAGAAACAGAAACAGGGAGGCTTGTTGGCAGCGCACTGCCGACAGAGTAAATTCATTACTTCAGTGTTCTTGTCTCTATTTGTCTTACGGACTCTTATTTTATTTGTAATATGATTGAGATGTAAGGGCATGTAAAATAGTTTAAATCTAAATAATCTAAATATGTGAAACCAATGAGCATAATTCGGTTACAGCCTCCTCATGGCTCCATCTGTGAAACTGAGCTGTTACTCTTGAATCTGCTGCTTAAAGCTCCTCGGCTGGAGACCAAACTGTATGAATTTAAAGCTGCTGTTAACAATAACTTCATTCTAACAGTCATTTCAGTTGCAACAGGTCAGGATGAAATATACAAATATTCTATCAAGGTGTGTATGAATCGTCCTGATCATTAACACTGAGGACAGATGTGTTGTGTAGCCTACACTTGTACACTGTGTGTCCAACAGTGAGGCTTTACTCCGGCCACTGGCTGTGGAGACGTCTGCTCCTAGAAGACGGCAGAGATACTGAAATCCATATCTTTCATAGAGAACATCATCGGGGTGAGCTCCGGTCTCTAAACACCATCGCCCTGCGGACTGAGCCGCTCATAATCCACGTGCCAATGTCACCGGCTCTTCCAAATGTCAAATCATTTTTTTCGACCAATTGTATCGGAGGGGCGGGGCTTACACAGGGTAACCTCGAGTTAACCACAAAAATCAACTGCTCTGAGCAGTTTAGAGATGCAGCGTAAATTGCCAAAATAATTTTGATGAAAACATTTCTATACAAATGTATTTAATAGACAATGAGATAACAGACAAGATTTTTACAATTATACAATTATAATCTCCTGCTTACCATCTAAGGAGAATGGTAAGCAGGAGATTATAATTGTGCCAACAGAGATTTTTGCAACAGCAGACATTACTAATTTATCTGCTATGTGGGTTTAAAGAAAATTTGATTGGAGATTATCATTCTGTGTGGCTGAATAACTCTATTTGGCCTACTCAACTAAACTTGTGTAAAGCTAACAAAATAGTAGACCTATTAACACATGCATGGCTGAAACAACATTTAATGGGAAAATCTATTACAAAGAGTAATAAAGACATTTTACATCGTCACTTTCATCCTTCTTAGTCGGCATAACAAACACACAATAAAAGCATGAGTTGACATAAAAAATGTTGACTTGGCTCCATTTCTTCATGGAAGAATGGTCAGTTTTTTGTGAGAGGAAAATTTTCATTAATCTTACCATCAGTAGAGCATAAGCAGATGAGTAGAGCCGAGGTAAACAAGAAATGTGAAGAAAACGCCATGCCCAGATTATAATCTACAGTCTATATACATTATATACATATTATATATATAAATGTGCCAAAGCGCGTCTTGCACCATGTATACTCTGTCAAGTGGCTGACTTCAGTGGATTAGCTCTTTCAAAACACATCCACCCAATGTCAAGTCGTAAAGAAACGTCACAGATAACAGGACTGGCTGAGATAAGAGGAACAACCACGATATAATGCTCATGCACACCTTTGCTCATGATTTTCCCTTACATTCTTTTACAGTCTAGCTGCAGTGATAGCAATTCAGTCACTGAAAAGGATGGTAGCAAAGTCATTGCCTAATGGTACAAAAAGCTAGGGTGACGCCCTTGGTATTGCTTCTCTATCAGTACCTCTTCCCTCTTCCTTGAAAATTTTACTGATGTAGTATATAACCTACAATAACAGTGTTTTTTTCCCACTTGGGGTCAGTGGAAAAAAGGTGTGAACATAACAGTGACATATTATCACCTTTTTAAGTTGATATAGCATTAATAGTATGTTATATACATTTTACTCATATATATTCCTTAATCCTTGTAATAATACTTGTAAATTTCTCCACTGTGGGACAAATAAAGGTATATCTGTTATATGTGTGTGTGTGTGTGTGTGTGTGTGTGTGTGTGCATACATGTATGGATTTTCATTTTCACCACTTTTTAAAAGTTAGAAACTATTTCTCAACACTATTATTTACTTACTTACTTTTCTCTCCTCCTCCAAGCACATTATTAGATTATATATGAATATAAACTTTTATACAAGCTTACACAACACACTTTCATACCTGCACATATAACGTGTACAATACTCAACACCAAATAAAACCAAAAATCTGTATCATATTGAAATTATAATGTCTGTTTGATAAGTCATGTTCATGCCTGTATATTTTGCTTCATCTACGTCTGTCAAGTTAAATGCTAACAAAATAGTTCATTTAGAAACCATAGGACACAGCCCACTTGCTCACTGCTGGAGGGGTCAAAGTTTTATAGCAGAGATGTTGTAAAGATGAGGTGTAACAACAGGGTGGGAATGGTAAACGAAGAAAAAAAACATTTTACTGTTAAAAAAGGTTGATGCACTTTAGTCTTATCAGACACAAAAACTTGACAACGTCCCTCTGTGTACATTAACATTTTCCATTCTCCAGTCATAAACAGAGCAAATAATCAGTACAACAGCCGTTGTTTCCCGTGGCCACCACAGTAATGAAGCTATTTTTTAACTGACAATGATGAAATAACGTGTAGTACATGGTGAGCAAAATGCATTTACAAGTTCAATAAAATTATAGAAAAATAGGAATTTACAGTGCTGGGCCGTAATTAAATGCTATAATATATAATTACATATTGTTAATAAAATCTCATAGAAGTGCAGTTGAAATGAATCAATTAAATTTTGTTGTAATCTGTGTTTTTGAAAAAAGAACAGAGGAATTATTTCACCAGTAGTGGTAAGTATCAAAGTATGTTTATAAATACTGTAGATCAGTACAATTTTGATGTACTTGTGTTTTATTTTGCATTTGAATCCAATTATTTTTTTACTCCACAACATTCAGCTGACTCCCGAATTTCCCCTATGCGGGACCAATAAAGAATTATCTTATGGTCACTGATCATAGCTGGCACAGATGAATGCAAAAGGGTGCTGTGAATGTTCTACCTTCTTCTGTGTTAGCCAGTGCTATCTTTAATGCTACTGTGTGCTGGGGACAGAATGTGAGGGCAAGAGATGTTAACAAGCTGATGTAAACAGACATAAAGCAGTAGTTAAACAAACAAATTAATTAATTAAAATAAAATCAAAATTGCATTTAAAATTAAAATTTTAAATAATAATTCTGGAGCTAATAATAAGCTGCTGCAAAAAGTGGCAGGAGGAGAGAGACAAGAAAGAACAAAGTTACGAGAGAGGAAAGATGCTGAGTTAGTAACATGCATTGTTGGGATAAGAATACATACAGATGGAGAGAGAAGCTCAGTGCATCATGGGAAATCCCCCAGCAGTCTAGACCTATCACAGCATAACAGGGGGATAACAGCAGGGATGGTTTTAAGCCTACTCTCTACTCTTAAAGGTGCAAAGGGTCTCTGACTCCCAAGCTCAAACTTGGATCTGGTTCCATAAGAGAGGAGCCTGATAGCTGAAGACTCGGGCTCCCATTTTTGGAGACTCAAGGAACCAAAAGAAACCCTGCATTTTGGAATTCAAGTGAGAGTTGAATCAAATTAATTCAACATGCAACCACAGAACTTTGACATCTTCTGTTCAACAGAAAAAAACAGTTTTATATTTATCCAAGTGTGGTATCAAGAGAGGTACTGATTTTACAAGAACATACTGCTGCCACCATGACGAAAAAAAGCATTTGTTAGAGAAATTTCATGTTTCAAGTTTATTTACACATTACAAGATATTTTTCATTTTATCCAACATTTTTTGACACATAAACTTGTTATTCACAAAAATTGTTTGATAATTTCTTTTTATGTTGAACAAGAAAATGTAAAAAAAAATGTTAAAGTTATAATGTATAACACAATATCTTGTTAAAAGCAGACAGCAATAGATACTGCAGTTTTAGTGCAGCAGTGATAGTAAATTGCAGATCTTCTGGACTGGGATTTCACATTTCTTTTGATCTTTTATTATCCAAATGATAAATCAAGAAAATAATCTGCAGATTAATCAAATATGAAAATAATCATGCAGCCACATGCAAAACCTCTTTCTTTCATTTAACAAAATAACCCAAACTTCTCAATATATTTGTGTTTAATATTTTAACAAAAACAAGAAATTGTACAAAATAAAATGGTCTGAAAATGACAAAATTCTGACATAAAATAAAAATTATGAGTAAACAAAATGATGGGACAAGATTTGATGCCAAAGTTTCAATGCTTGATTCTTGTGAGTACTTTACAAACAATGACCAAATAATTTGGATTGTTATTAGGGAATGTAGACATAACATAACTGTTTGTTTTACAAATTTGGAACAGCAACTTATCTGCGCATCAACAGTTTGAGTGGCATCATAAAAGGATTGAGAGGGGGGCAGAGTCCCATCATATCTGTGTCCCCTGATTGGCTGGATGTGTTATTGTTTCCTGATGATTGACTCTCAGCTTCATGTGCCTGCAGTTTCTTCCCTCCACTGTCTGTGCCATCAGTGCCGTCAGCAGTCCCAGCAGTGTTCTGCTGACTGTTTGTTCTGATGCTGTATTGACCGCTCGGTGCCTCTGTCTGAGCACTAATTTCATCCTTCAGGTCTTTAAAGAATTTTCTTGCAAGCTTGGAGTCAGCAGAGGATGAGAGACATTGGTACACCTGAAGATATTGAGAGGAGGGCTGTCAGAGTAGAAGCTAATGTTGCAAAAAAATTTAATATACTTTCACAAGTCTGGTATGTACCAGGTCTGTCCTGGAAGACATTATGACATTTGTATTTAAATAATTTATCAAATGCTACTGACTAAAAGTTAGTGAGTTTGATTCTTGCTCTAGTCTTTGTATTTATTCCAGTCTGCATAAGTTGCTAACCTGACAGATACACGTTTTAAAGATGTGTTTAACACATAAAACAAGAGTAAGAAAACCCTAACCCTAACCCTACCCTAACCCCCCCCCCCCCAACCCTAAAATATAGAAATAACAAAAAATATACTATATAATGCAGCTCTTAAGTGGGCAAGTGGATATGAATAATGTCCTTTATCAAATGTTAAGAGAGTTGCCCAGAGTGACAGGAAAAGTTCTGTTGGAGGCATATGTGCATGATAAGTTAAGAGCCAGGAGGGAATAGGATGCATCTTTTATTTGCAGTCTGTCAAGTGCAAAAGTGTTAAGTAACGAGCTGGGTTTTCAGGCTGAGAGGGACTCTGCAGATTGAACAGAGTTAGGTAATTCGTTCCATCACCAGGGAACCACAGAAGAGAAGAGTCTAGTTATCAACCTCGGGCACTGTTGTGGTGGTTGTCTCAGGCACCTTTCGTTGGCCGAACATAGCGAGTGGGAGTGTAGACCTGAATGAGGCAGTTCAGGTAGGAGGGAGCTGTTTTCATTGTAGTTTTGTAGGCGAGTGTCAGAGTTTTGAATTTGATGTGGGCAGCAACTGGAAGCCAGTGGAGCAATCTGAACAGCAAGGTGACATGCTGTTTTTTGTTGGTTGAAAACCTGACGTGCTGCCGCATTCTGAATCATCTGCAGAGGTTTGACCATACATGCAGGGAGGCCTGGCATAATATTACGAGAGCCTGTACCGGGAGTTACGCTGCATGTTCAAACAAGAAGGGTCTGATCTTCCTGATGTTGTACAGGGCAAATTGACACGACCGACCGACCAAATGACAACACAAGTCATCTCAAGGCACTTTACATACAGAAAGGTTAGTTGGTCATCAATCATGACGCCCAATTTTCTGGCAGACTTCGTGGGTTTGAGTTGGGTTGATTCGAGCTGGATGTTGATTTCTTGTTGTATAGAGAGACTGAATGGGATGACAAGGAGCTCAGTCTTGGAGAGGTTAAGTTGAAGGTGGTGTTTTTTCATTCATGCCGAAATATCTGCAAGGCATGATGAGATCCGGGCAGAGACCATGTGGTTGTCCGAGGGGAACAACAGGAAGAGCTGGGTATCATCAGCATAGCAATGGTATGAGAAACCATGAGAGTGGATTATTGTACTACATGAGGTGGTGTATATTGAGAAGAGGAGGGGACAAAGCACTGACCCTTGAGGAACCCCTGTGGATAGGCTGCGCGGTTTGGACACTTCTCCCCTCCAAGATACTCTAGAATATCTCCCTGAGAAGTAGGACATGAACCAGTGGAGGGGAGGTCCTGAGATACCAAGCTCAGTGAGTGTGGAGAGGAGGATTTGGCGGTTAACTGTGTCAAAAGCAGCTGACAGATCTAACACCAGTAGAGCTGAAGACTGTCCAGCAGCTCTATCATACACTGATCAACTGTGTTAAAGGCGGCACTTAAATCTAGAGAAGACAAGAACTAAAATCATGCAGTTCCCTCTGTCAGCAGTTAGCAGTAAGTCATAATGTCTCAGTATTATTCAGTGCTCTAAAACCAGACTGGTTATTGTTACACTATTATTATTCATAACCAATAATACCAGTTGGAATGAAATCACTTTCTTCAGAACCCTAGATATAAAAAGACTATTTAGAGATTGGCCTGTAGTTACTAAGGACAAGGGGTCCAAATAGGTTTCTTTAGCAGTGGGTGAACAGTAGCAGTCTTAAAACAGCCTGGAAAACAACCAGAGGTCAGAGAATTGTTAAAAAATTAGCAAAATAGAGGGCCAACAGCAAAAAAAATACTTTCTTGAGCAGCTTAGTAGGGATGACATCTAAAATGCAGGAGGATGAGAGCCTGTACTTTCTAAAACTGAAATTGTAAGGGGTTGAAACTGGGGGGAAAAGAGGCAGAACTTACACGAGGAATGTAAAGAATGCAGGGCTCAGGCTGGATTTAGTATCAAGATATATTGGAATTAAAGGATGATAAATTAAAAGCATCACAGAATTTAACTGCAGGACTGGCGTTGAGAATGTAAGAGCATGTTGTAGAGACTAGGAATAAAAAGCTGTAGTCATATTTTAAAAATGAAACTAACTTTATCCATCCATTCCCCTAACAGAATTTATTTTCATCTGTCTGTTTCTTTATCTTTCAAACTGTCCTTTTGGTCACTAACCTCTGTGATTTGAAAACACATTCACTGAGCAACTAAACTTTCCAGCAGACAGATCTTTACATTGACTTACCTGACAAAAGGCCAATATTTCTCGCTCATGGAGGCAGTAAAGGAAATGGCCCAACTTTGTTCCAAAGGAAAATCTTTTATCTCTGTACTCTGTTTGTGAGAGTATGAGAAGCTAACTCGTGTGCTGACAGTTGTACCTGGATCAGATGTTTGTGCAGTTTGTTGCAGTCCAGCAAGGGAAGCTCCTCTGGAAGAGACATCAACAGATCCAACACAATAGCACTCTCTGGAACACACAAGATAATATTAGAAAAAGATTAAATGCAGTGGTAGGGAGATGTCTTATAAAGTTTAAATAGCTTCTAAGAACAAAAGAAACAACTACAGACACACAGAAAATGACAAATACATTAGGGATGCACAGTATTTTGGCAACCAGTATATCATTGTATGATAAATAAGACAATCATATTATTGTTGTTGCTCCAATAATGGAATTTCAGCCGATAATTATATCAGATAAAGCAGAGCCTTGGCTGCGGATTGGATGACAATTGATACCCGATTCAGTGGGAATTGTTTTAAAGTCTGTCTGTATTGAAATGGACAGAGAGCATCCATTTGTCCCTTCATCAATTTTCTGGTGCTTGTCTGAGGCCAGGTGGCAGTGGCAGCAGGCTAAACAAGGTAGTCCAGTCAAGAAATGTTTTCCAGCTTGTCCTGGGGGATCCCAAGGTGTTCCCAAGCCAGATGAGATATATAATCTCTCCAGTTTTGGGTGTACCCTGAGGTCTCTAACCAGTTAGATGTGCCCAGAAAACCTTCAAGGGATTATGTCTGTGAAGACTCTCAGTCATCTAGTTTATGATTATCCGAGGAGGTCTGAATCTAGGGCAGCTGGACTTGGTTGTAGTTCCTTGAAAATGTTTCCCCTTTCATCCAAGGGGCTTCTTCAGTTCTAACTGTATGGCGGGGAGCTGAAGGTTTTTAAACTTCTGTGCATGCAAAAGTTTGGGTACCGTTGGTTCCATTGGTTGGTGAATAGCTCAGTGGGGAAAATGATCAGATTTTCAAAAGGCATACAGATAAAGATGACACATTTATTTAATTCTTTAAGCAAGATAACATTTTTATTTCCGTTTTCAAAACAGAAAAAAAGGAAAAGGGCCTAAAACAAAAGTTTGGGTACCCTGCATGGTCAGTACTCAGTAACACCCCCTTTGGCAAGTATCACTGTAAACAATTTCTGTGGCCAGCTAAGAGTCTTTCAATTCTTGTTTGGGGGATTTTCATCCATTCTTCCTTGCAAAAGGCTTCTAGTTCTGTGAGATTCTTGGGCTGTCTTGCATGCACTGTTCTTTTGATGATGTTTAGGTCGGGGACTGGGGTTAGAGTTAGAGAGCAATGGCAAAACCTTCAGCTTGCACCTCTTGAGGTAGCTCATTGTGGATTTTGAGGTGTAATCAGAATCACTGTGCTGTTTTAGAAGCCATCCTTTTTTATCTTCAGCTTTTTTAAAGATTGTGTGATGATTGTGTAGTGTAAAAGCACTACATAAGTGGACTCTGAATGTAATGGGATTTGATGATAAAACTCTCGGGAACTATGTAGCTGGGTGTGTAACAGGTGGAACTGAATATATGAACATGATAACCTGCATAATACTGTGTGTGTGTCTAAAGAAGCATATAATCGAGGATGTGTATAACATAAAAGTATGTGTTGATCAGAGGAAAAAACCGAGGACAGAGTAAGACCTGATAGCGAGGACCTCATTAAAAAGATTTATGTCTTTCTCTTAGATAACGATGCCAAGTGTGTTCTCCTGAGCTATGGAAGTGTATGTTTCCTTGTACCTTCTTTTTTTTAAAAAAATGACAAGTGTGTCCTGCTGGAGATAATAGTGGCAGAAAGTCCCGTGCCGATATAAAATAAAAGGTAAAACCCTAGGAAAAATACCTAAGAAGCCTAAACATATTGGTGTCACGTAGCAAAGATGAAGTAATTTGACCGGCCCCTAGGGGTGGATACGAACCCAACAAAATTATAATAGTGTCAAATAAAAGCACGTTTGGACCAGCCTCTAGGGGGTAAAACTAAGAATTATCAAATTTTATTGGTGTAAAATTCATAGTTCGATATTCATATGGGTTGGACAATAGGCGTGGAAAACCCCCACCAAAACTATATAAACGAATGTAAGTTTCATTTGAGCTCAGAGAGCTCTTGGACTGTGCCTTGTGTACATGCTATTTGTTCTCTCACTTTATTATTAATAATAAAGGTTTGTCACAACATCTTGGACTCCTGTTTGAAGATTTTTGAGACCTGTTTGAAAGTGTTTTGGAGCAACTTTCCAGCAAGATTTTTAACCTAATTATTGAAGATTTTGAAGAAATATTTGATCAATTGAGCACCTTTAAAATCTGATTTTGATGCATTGACCTGAGACTTGGGTCCAGAAAATTACCCTACAATTGCTTTCAGAATTTGCTGATATTTCATTGAATCCATTCTTCCTGTATTGGTGAAATGTTCTCCATGCCACTGGCTGCAACACAAGCCCAAAGTCTGATCGATCCACCTCCATGCACAGTTACACAGTTAGAGAGGCAACCTTTATACAAAATTCTAAACCCTTTTGTCTCCAAACATATCTTTGCTCATTGTGGCCAAAAAATCTATTTTAATTTCATTGGGCCACATGAATTGTTTCCAAAATCCATCAGGCTTGTTTAGGTATTCCTTTTAAAAATGACTGATAACACATTTTGTGGTGAGGAGGCAGGAGAGGTTTTCTTTTGATGACTCTGATGTCATATTTGTGAAGGTGTTGCTGCACAGTAGAATAGGGCACTACCAGTCTGCTAAACCTTCCTGGAGATCTTTTGCAATCAAATGGGGGTTTTGATTTGCCTTTCTAGCAATCCTACCAGCAGTTGTCTCTAAAGTTTTCTTGGTTCTTCCAGATCTTAACCTGATCTCCATCGTTGCTGTTAACTGTCAATTCTTAATTACATTACAAACTGAGGAAATGTCTACCTGAAAAGGCTTTGTGGGCACTAGGTGGCTGTTTAGAGGAGCCCATGCTGCTGACAGGGCTTGAGGAGTCAGAGTATTCATAAATCATCATCATGGACTTGTCAGCTGGTGTGAGCTTAATCATCTTCAGCTCAATACCAGCAAGATGAAGGAGTTGGTGATCGACTTCAGACGGAAGATACCCCAGACTGCACCGGTGAACATCCAGGGATTAGACATTGAGAGGGTAGAGACCTACAAATACCTGGGTGTTCACCTCAACAATAAACTGGACTGGTCACACAACACTGACGCATTATACAAAAAGGGCCAAAGCCATCTGCACCTGCTGAGGAGGCTGAGGTCCTTTGGAGTACGCAGGACTCTGCTAAGGACTTTTTATGACACTGTGGTAACATCTGCAATCTTTTATGCAGTGGTCTGCTGTGGAGGGGGGAGCACAGAGAGGGACAGGAAGAGACTGAACAAACTGGTCAGGAGGGCTGGTTCTGTGCTGGACTGTTCTCTGGACTCCACTGAGGAGGTGGTGAGAGGAGGATGTTAGCCAAGCTGACATCTATCATGGACAACCCCTCTCACCCCCTGCATGAGACTGTGGGAGTTTTAAGCAGCTCCTTTAGCAACAGACTTCCACCCTGCAAGAAGGAGCGCTACCACAGGTCTTTCATACCCACTGCAATCAGAATCTTTAACACCTCATTATAAGTAACTGATGACTGCATTTCACTGATGACTGCATTTCTGCTCCACTGTGCAATATGTAGGAATTATCCCCACTGTCTGTGCAATACCATAGCAATTTCTGCGCAATAGCATTTATAGCATCTTTATTCTCATATAAATATAGTATGTCAAATACTTCTGGATGTCAATTAACAAGGAAAAAACGGGTAACATAGTGTAAATACTCTACCTCATTTAGTGTAAACACTGTTTCTACTTTTTCTAGTTTTTTCTATTGCTACTTTATTTTTTGTTATTGCTGCCTTATTTTTAACTTAGCCACTTTATTTGTATTTATTTTGAATACTGTACTTTAATTTGCCTGTTCTGCGAGCTCCTATAACAAGTGAATTTCCCCTGAGGGTGATCAATAAAGGCTATCCTATCTTAAAGCTTTGAAATTTGCATCACTTGGCCTTTCCTAGCAATGATGGTGAACAAGCCATAGCCCTAAATGGCTAACGAAGGTCTGAGACTTCATTAAAAGTTATTTGAGAGCGCAACCTCTTGGGCAAAGCAATGCTGATCAGATACTTCCAACACCAAAGCATCTAATAAGCAGTGTGTATTTTGGGTTCTACACCAGACAAGGCAAAATTACACACAAAGATATGGCTGTTGCCGAATTTGTAAAAAGCAGTTGCCTTACTCTACAACCACAACAAATCTGAGGTTTTGCTGCTAGCTGCAACCAAAGTGATGCAGCAGAGCCATCAAACTCCCTTTTTTTCACCACTTTCTTCTACACTCACTTCAATCTCACCAGAAGCTTGTAAAAAGGCAGTGATCAGTTAGATGACAAGATGTTTAATGATCTGCAATCCATTCACATTGTTTGAGAAAAAGGTGTTCAGGATTATGACTGAACTGTAGCCACAACATAAAATTTGCAACATAATCTCAAGACATCACCACATGGGGAAATATACAGAAAAAACTGTATTTTTTTCTAAAAAAAAAAAAAAAAAAAAAAATGATAGCCTTACTGCATTTTAAGAATATGAAAATGATTATAAACACTATTAAACTAATGTTATGCATTGTTTTAGAATAATCAGGTTATCATACTGGTATGAGCCACAATGAACAGCAAATTATTGGTTGTCATTATCTGTCCTGAAATTCCATATTGGGGCATGTCTAAAATAAAGATGGGATTGTAGAGAATCACATGACTTGTCTAACACAAAATTCTTGAATAAATTCCATGTTTAAATATCGGTCATTATATTAACATTAAAATACCCTTTAAGATGACACCAAGCTGTGAATCTACAACTCACCCATGGGAGTCAGATGACACTCTTCATCTGGCTTGTGGATGAAACTCAGGTAGCGATAGATCCTCTCAAAGTTCACTACGCACTTGACGCCGAACATCCTGGGACTGTCTGTTGTGGCGTATTTGCTCGTGCGACCAAACCTAGCATGAAATGCCGTGGCAGGTGTGGAGAGTCGGGGTGTGGAGCAGTTAGAGGAGCAGCTGGAGGTGGCTGAACTGCAAAAGGCCACAGAAGATGGAGTGGTATTGGGGACTGGTGTAGGACTGATGGCAGAGGAAGAGAGGGGTGTCTGAGGAAAGGATGAAGTGGACTTTGAAGTAGAGGTGGTGGAGAAAGTGGTAGGGGGTTGCTCTGAGGGCTGCTGGGTAGTCAGGAACACAGAATTGCCAACACTCTGGGTCTTTACCACTTCTGCAGAGATAGGACAGGGTCTGAGCTGTCCCGTGACTGGGGTCACAGTCTGTGAGGCAGGCTGTGGGGAAGCAAAAGGCACAACAAGTATTTTTGCTACACCTGGCTGGCAGGAGGTGACAGCAGACTGAGAGGTGGAGGTGGCAGCAGGTGAGGTTTCAGGTGTGGTGGGTGGAGGGATTTTGCTGTTTGGCACTCTAACCCCAGGGTCCATGGTGGGTGCTGGAGTCTTGACTACCTGGAGAGGCCGGGCTGTGTTTCTGCCAACACACTTACCTAATAAAAAACAGTATATTGTACAAGCTGTAATAGGCCCTTTTTATCACAGAAATGGCAGAAAGTAGTAACACATCTGAGCAAGGTGTTTTCATGGTGATTTGAATTGATCGTTAACATTACTTTTTGATGACCACAAAGGGGCTCAAAATGCCATAGATTTCATTTACTCCAAAAGGAGTAAATAAAGACACAAAATGACTACAAAGACTCAAAATATCTACAAAGAGGTGCAGAAATACTACAAAAGATGTAAAACAACTAGAAAGTCATTCAGCCTCTGCTTCTTTAATATTTACCAGCTGCAGCACCTTTCAGAGGTATGAGTTTGTGCTCAGATGCTTTTGGAAGGTTCAGGTGTTGGAACATACTCAGTAGTGTGTTTTTATGTGTTTCATTTCCTTTCTGTTCTCCTTGGATTCCATTATTAACAGGAGCATGCATGTACACATATGTGCCAACAAGGAGAAGCCATCACTCTTCATACAGCCTCTCATATCATCTTAGACCAGACTGTAAATTCCCCACTGTGGGACGAATAAAGGTTTATCTTATCTTATCTTATCCTATCTTAAAAGATTACTTAAGAAGAGACTGAATGACTAGAAAGTCATCCTGTCTGAATGCCTTCCTCCTGTGTAGGTGGGGTGTAATCATAACACAAATCTGCCTCACATTCACACATTTGTTACCACTGCCATTTTCCAGCATATTTCTGTGTTTAATTTAATTTCTGACTGAGTGACAGCAACACATTTGCTTGATCATCACAAAGCCTGCAGCATTTCAATAACTGCAGACTCAAAGGTTCTGCCATTTGTCCTCCCAACATTAGATTTGAATGAAATTCACTCAAGAGCCAGTGCATGTCTCCAGTGAGTTTAATGAAGATTGCTCAAAGGCATCTTGAATTATGATCAAATATGTGATGGGCTACAACCACTTACTTGTTAATACTTGCCCCAGAGCAAGCACACATAAATTGGTGAAATTCTGTCCACTGGGTTTTTGAGATACAGATTTTTGGTGTTTGTGGCACCCTCTATGGGTCAGGCTCAAAATGCTTCGGTGGGCCTATTCCCAAACACAGCGTGAAAACATAATCGAGTTTCATGATACTATTTAATTCCAGTTCCAGTTAATTTGACCCACTGTGGCAGACAACAAATAATGAATATAAGCAGCAGTCTGCAATTTGCGAGTTCAAGTTCTTTTGAGCTCAAGAGAAGGAAGCAGCTCAACTGTCCAAAATAAAAGCTACAAGAAGCAACAAGCAGTTTTCAGGCCACACAAAGGTGAGTAAAGTCATATCATTTTGTTTAATTCTGTTTAAATGACTGGCACAAATCAATAGACTCAATAAAACATGGGCGAAGTCTCTGTGACATCAATGAAAGGTTTGAAAGAGACACTGTGAAGCTCAGTGTGGGTGGCTCTGACCTTTGCAACCTTGGCAGTGCCTGACTCCACCTAACTCCCGCCTAATCCAAAAATGGGCAAACAGGTGGAGCATTGGGTGGAGCTGAGCCAGGCTGAATGAAGCCATATTGCTGAAACATGCCCACCTAGCTCTGGTTACTAGAGTACAGACTTTGTTGACAGTTTGTTAGTGCAATTAACTGTACAACTAGACATAATATTTGTTGGATATTTACACGATAAATTCTGCAAAAAGCACCAACACCCCAAACAAAGGGGAGAGGTTAAGTTCTAAACCTATAGATACAAACACAAAGATACATGCATCCCTTGGGCATTGTGTTTGGAGTTGCTATGACAGAAGGGATGAGACTCTTAATAAAATGTTTCCCTTTTAGCGTCTCATATCTGGAGTAGTTGGGGGAAGTTGAGGGCATGACCAGGGTTGTTCTCATTGGACACAGAAACGGGGGAGCAGTAGACTAATATGGACTGAATTCAGCCATTATCTGCTTCAAAGTCTCTTATTAGCTTCAAAAATTTACAGGACATGCTAAAGAAGAAATATTTGATTTGAATAGTTTCCCTGAAGCATTGGAATGGATTTTAAGCCTGAGTTTAGAGTAAGAGTTTAGTGAAGATAAATCAAAAGATATCAAATAAGGTAATTCATAAGTTACTGCTAGATTCTTTGTAAATTTTCCCACTGTGGGACAAATAAAGGTATATCTTATCTTATCTCAGAGTTGTCTGGCTGGCCAGCAAAAGGAGTCCCAGCTACAGCAGACCTGCTTAAATGGTGTTGATTGCTAATTGGACTGCATTATTTTCCTCCTGCTGTTTTTTCTAGTTTGATCTTTGTTATTATTTTTGACAACTGTGTTTTTGACAACATTGTTTCATTATTTTTCCCTAGGTAATATTAGGTAGCACTGAGTTTAGTTCTGTTATGTTGACTTCTTCGGCCTAGAATTATTGTAAGTAGTATTTACTTTTTCCCACGTTTTGTAAATAAAAAAGAAAAACATTTGTCAAAAAAACACCTGTGTCTCTGGTTTACCAGCTTGGTCAGTGACACTAAACAACATTTCTGGGGAAAAAAAAAAAAATATATATATATATATATATATACGACTATATATATAGACTATTTTTTGACATTTTATGAACAAAGTGATTCATTGATCAATCGAGAAGGGCTACTTGTCTTTGACTTTTGTGTGAAAATGGAGGAAGTCAAAAACGCTTTTGCTAAAGTGGAAAAATGCCAGCACAAATACAGCCAGGTATTCTCTTTTGAGGCTGTTTTAGTAGCCAAAATCTGTCAATATTTTGGTAAATTGGCACTATCAAAAAATGCCAAATTAGCATTAGTAGTTCCTGTTTGCAGTGTGCAAAAAATGACTAAGAATGTGTTATGACTTTACCTCACACAGTATCTTTGCCATACATCTCTACCATCATGGCTCACTTTCAACTCTGATATACCCCCCCTTTTGGTCTTTTGGTTTTGTCCGGTGGAATCTCTATGTCTATTAGATCCCCCTATTTCCCATTTGTTAAAATGTCATTCAGAACAATAGCTTAAATTACAGAGGAACAAAGGAATATTTCAATCCCAACCACCCCTTGTAATGTGAATCCTGTCCCAGAGCTGGAGGCTCTACTGTATCAGCTGGAAATGACACAGAATCCTCATATCTGATTTTTATTGTCCACTAAATTTTAGTAAATTTGGTAACACAGTGGCCTACCTTGGACTTGCAAACGAGGCATTGGTCTCAAAGGCACAGTGAGACCACCAGGCCTGTCTTTGTCTGCGGGTGGTCTGTGGACCTGGGGAGGGTCACAGTTTCTCAGGGTGCAAGGCTCTGTGGATGAGACTATCAGCATCTGAGAAACACAGAGAGAAGACAGTGGGAGGAAGGAAATAAAAGAATCAAAGTGCTTCTAATGTTTCCAGACCTGCGTGGGTACAGTAGATACATGTTTGCCTCAGCAAATCACTCTTTTTTTTTTTAAAGCAAAGGACAGAAATTTATAACATACAACCTAAAAGTGAAATTTACAGTCAGAAAAGTGTCACTCAATGTGAAACGAAGAGGCAAAGATGCATCCTATTGATTTGACATGCTATCACTATTTTCCCAGTTTGGGACAAGAATTTCCCAGTTTTGGACAATAAAGTCTATCTTTCAATCTATCTATAATACTGCAGCACCTGAGAGAAAGCAGTGGAAATGGGTTCTTCAAAGGTTCCAGCCACAGCAGAAGCCATGTGTGTCCAGACCTCGATGGGTTTTCTGACCCTCTTCTCCTCCCATCTCTTCTTCAGCTTGAAGTTTGCACATGAGATCACTTTATTCTTCAGAGATTCCACCATAGAGTGGACCTAATGAAAGTAACGGACAGTTCACACACAGCTTTACACATCCAAACTGAAAATAATAAAAACATTATAAATAACAATAAGAAGTTAACACTGACTTTTGGATTCACACTGGACAAGAACCCCAATCTGCTGGGTGAATGTCCTGTGTCCAAGTCCATTCATCCACCAAGTTCTCCTTCCTACAAGCAACATTTTTGCTCTTTATATTAGGTCACCTGACTTTCTGGCAAAAAGCTTCTCCCATGTAGAAAGAAAGATAGACTGGATAAAGACTTTTGGCTGATACAGAAATCACCAGCTTAAAACGATGAGACAGGAATATAATTAACATGTAGATATGCAGTGGCGCACAAAAATCTGGTCACCCCTAGTCAAACTTTCTGTTACTGTGAATGGTTAAGTAAGTAGAAGATGAACTAATCTCCAAAAGTTATAAAGTTAAAGAACATTCTTTCAACATTCAAAATGAGATTACTGTATTATTTTTGCTTTGTACAATTTTAGATTGGAAAAAAAAGAAGCACACGCAAAAGTGCAAAATGCACATGCAAAAGTGAGTAGCCCTTTGAATAGCCCTAGTAATTTGAGTTTCTGGCTTGTTAGGGCTATGGTGTGTTCACAATGTGCCTTAGGAAAGGCCAAGAGATGCAAATTTCAAACTCCTCAAACCTTGTCCCAACAATCATCAGCCATGGGCTCCTCTAAACAGGAGTCCAGCACTCTGACTCTAACTGATGCTTTCTAAGCAGGAGAAAGCTATAAGAAGATTCAGGTAGCTGTTTCCTAAGGTGGTAATGTAATGAATAAATCAAAACCCCCGTTTGACTGCAAAAGACTCTCAGAAAGATTTAGTAGACTCTGGTGGTGGCGCACTGTTCTACTGTGCTGCAACACCTGCACAAATATGACCTTCATCAGAAGAACACCACCTCAAAATTCAGTGTCAAAAGTCTGCAAATAAATATCTTAACAAGCCCTGTGCATTCTGGAAACACGTCCTGTGAACTGATGGAGTTAAAACAGAACTTTCTGACCACAGTGAGCAAAAATACAATCCTAACTACAAAAAAGTTGGGACTCTGTGTAAAACATAATTAATACAGTATGTGAACATTTGCTAATCCTTTTTGATATATACTGCATTGGAAACAGTACATTTAATGTTTTATTGACTTAATTGATTTTTGTGAATATATGCTTATTCTGAATTTGATGCCAGCAACACGTTTCAAAAAACATACAAAAAAACAGAAAAATTGTGGAATGCTCCAAACACCTTGGAAAGGATTCAATAAAATATCAGTAAATTCTGGAAGCAAACATTACACCATCTGTAAAAAAGTTGAAGATGAAAAGAGGGTGGTTTCTACAAAAGGATAATGATCCTAAACACCTAAACACACCTCAACATCCACCCTCTAGATGTGCAAGCTGAAGGTTTTGTCACAGCCCTCACAGCACCCCGACCTAAACATCATCTGTGGATAGACCTCAAAAGAACTCACAAAACCAATAGCCTTTTGCAGGGACGAACGGGCAAAGAAATCCCTGACAAGAACTGATAGACTCTTAGCTGGCTACAAGCTCTGATACTTGTGGGTGTTGAAAGTGGGTGTTACTTCGTGCTGACCATGCCGGGCAAAGAAAAAAGAAAAAAGCAAAGACATATGTAGGCGCTCTTTTCACTGGAATAACATGATCAATATGTCCTCGTTCGTCACAGAGGGTCACAGAACCAACACGTGAAATCAACGTCACAATCTGAACGTCCGCCTCATAATCACATTGCCGTTATTGGCGTTGTGTCAAAGTCTGTTTCCTCGTCGATATGTTTCCCTTTACCTGCCTGCAACTAACCCATCCCTAACACTGACCAGTCGTCCTCTGAGGTGATTAACCTGGCCCTAAAACCTAACCACGTATCTCTACTATACCACACCATAACTAGAACCTAAGTCCTAAGTCCTAACCCCAACTGGCAGGAAAGTTCAATTCTGACAGGAAGGGAACAGGCTTCGACACAACACCGGAACCATTTTTGGTCAGGGACATGACGCCACCGTCCGGCCAATAACTGCTATGTGTATTCCTTCCAAAACTCCGTCAGAGCCTTGAACTCAGGAACAGCTACCGTATCCTCTTTAGCACAGTCTCTTCGGGAACTGCGATTCAGTTGTTTCGTAAAATTTCATTTGGACCAAAACAAACATAACCTGATAAGCATCTTTAGCCAGTGGAACTGGAGTTTATCTGCAAAATCCCAAATCTATGGGAACAGACGCTACTGGAACAGTTACCTCAGAAATGGACCGTGTAGGCACGTATTTTCTCAGGAAAGCGTAGTCGATGTCCCCATTGCTGCTGGATGTCCTGCTGAGTCTTTTCAGAGCATTCAGGAGCTTCCTCTGTTCCGCTCGCTGCCACTTACACACCAGTTTACCTGAACACTGTGGTCGCGATTCAGGTTTTAGGTTACGATCTGGTTTAGTTCGTACACGAGGAGGCGGTTTCATCTTGACTCAATACAAACCAACACCTGACACAAGAACAATCAGACTAAACCTGAAAGATTCAGGAGACAAACTCCGGCCAGTTCGTATCGTCCAGTTCAGAGACTTGTGTATGTTACTCACTAGACATAAACTGAATTTTAACGTTAACCCTGTGTTCCGCTGTATCAACGTCAACAATACGACACCCGGTGCAATATTTTCATAATAAAAGCATTGCCTCGTAAATTTAGAGATTGGATTCAAAATTTTACAGGGCTGAATTAAGTTGTAATTATTTTTATTTATTTATTTTTACTTTCACTGAAAGACAGAATAAGGAAATGGAAAGAAATGATATATTTAATGGCCTCTATAACACTTGAGTTTATAAATACGCTGTTTAAACAAATATGTATTTCATTGGCTTTTAAATTATTTAAAATTTAGAATTACATGCATTCATTAACAATTATGCATTTAAAAAAAAACACCGTAAAAAAATCGAGAATTAGGCTCTATAATTTCTGGACTGTGATGACAGTACAGAGCATCTTGTCAACCCATACACACACACACTTTGTATCATTCTGTTTTTTTAATATGTACATTAAATGAATTACAGTAAATTGTTTTAATGACCTGAAGTAAACTGTCGATCGAAGTTATACCATCTCACTTTAATTTGAAGGCTACGGGTCTAACTGCTTCCGGGTTTCCGAAGAAAATTTCAAAAACTATTCGCCCCGAATTAATAGTCCCGGGTATTGTTTCCCCGCGAGCCGTGCGCATAACTAGCTTTTGACTCTGCCATTATTGCCAAGATGAGCACAGCCTACTAGTCTAAAAGAAATAAGATAAACCAAGATAAACCTTTATTCGTCCCACAGTGGGGAAATTTGCAAATAGGAAAAACACATCGGACAGCGAGTAGTAGCACTGTCTATGGGCAGTAGATGTGCTATGATAAAGGATCAGTTTGTATATCAACCAACTGTATGCCGTTGATGCAGGTTTGGAAACCCAATAATAAACCAATATAAAAAAATAAATGGCAGCGGTGGGATTCGAACCCACGCCCCCGAAGAGACTGGAGCCTTAATCCAGCGCCTTAGACCGCTCGGCCACGCTACCTCAAATTCATTCAATTGATGGCTTCCTTTTTCTGTCTGCAGATTGAATGGGAGGCATTTTAAATTTTCTTTTCATGTCTTTCTTTTATTCAGTTAATTCATGCTGATTCTGCATGCCTGACGTGCAACGCACATTAACACAGTAATTAGAAACTGCAATAATTACTATTGATACTGTTCTTAGCTGTATAATTTTACTGTGAAACTAAATGCAGCGAGCTACAGATTATCTTCAAACCCCATACTACTTCTGCATACTTTCAGCTATAGACTTTAATTTTAACTTTAAACAGGACACAAGACTCTCAACTAGTAAACTTGTATTCAACTTTTTAAAATCTTTTACAGTTATAGAAATACCACAGTTTTGGTCTTATGCTTTTGGAGTTTATAATGGGTGTGTATGGGACAGAATGTTGGGGGGAGGCTGGAGTGGGTGACATATTCACTGTGGAAAGAGCTGTAAAATTGTAAAAAAAAAAAAAAAAAAAATAAATTGAAATTCCTCTTAAAATTGTCTTATTTCAGATGATGTGCCTTTTGCTGTGCCTAAGATAGAATATTTACATGTTCTGAATTTTCTGCCCTATAACACCAATAGAGACCTTCAGCTTTGTCATTGATTGCCATGTTATTTTGCCTCTCACAGTTTTCACAGTTAGTGTCATCAGTAGAGAAGAATTCAGGTGATAAAGGAGTACCTTCTGACACAGTCTGTATGTGCAGGGTGTCTGTCAGAGTGTGTGTGGACCCAAACAAAAAGCTGGTATCACTTAGTGTTTACTTACTGTTTCAGACAATACATGCACAACTTATAACTGAATTTATCTTGAGGTGATGATTGTCTCAGTGCCTTTTTAGGACACACTTGGTTCATTCAACAGTAGCATACAATGCTTAAAGCATGGGTGGTGCCCAACCACTTTCTATAAATGTGGAATGCAGTCATCTAAAAAGGTACAATGTTGAAAGTTTCCTGAAGTGGATGAATTGAAAGTGCTTTAAACCCACTTGCTGCAAAATAGAACACAATATAACAAAAATTCATACTTCTCTCCTCTATCTCTCCCTTCCAACCCTCCTCTTCCTACCATCCGTCTTCCCTTTTCTTCTCACCTGTCTTCTTCCTCCTTTTTCTCTTCTCTCTTCTTCCTCATCTTCTCTCCTCCTCCTCCTCCTCTTCCCCTTCCTAGCCTTTTCTTTCCTCCTTCTCCTCCTCCTCCTCATCCTTTCTCTTCTTCCTCTTCCTCCTCCTCTCTCTTCTACCTCCTCCTCCTCCCATTTATATTGCAATTCCCTATCAGTGGTATGTGTGTGTTGTATGTGTGTTTTTTTTGTTTTGTTTTGTTTTTTCTTCAACTTCAATGTCCACCTTGTTTTTAAAAGTATTTGTCAAAAGGCTGCCATGTCATCTTATCAAGCATGAGGATGTCTCCACTTTCCAGCAGAACTTGGAGGAGGAGGATGCTTCTGTCCATTTCCATCACACCCACTATATCCACTCTGTCATATGTATCTTTTGGCTCCTGTTGAGAGAAAGTAAACATATGATATCACAATTTACCAAAACAAAATTTTGCATTAAGCAAGCAAAATTGATAGCATTGTTTCTTTGTTTGGATGAAAGTACAGGCTGATATATAGAAAATATATTTTTCCAGTTTGACTTTTTCATTGCTTTCACCATTTCACCATTCCAAGTCACTGTAATATCAAGTTTACAGGGTTTTATATAATCTTAAGTAAAATCAGTTAGATTTGTTGAACAAAAATACCTCAGATTTTGTGTGATAAGTTGTCTGGAGCTGTAGCCCATAGTCGGTGCTGGTGACCTTGAGGTGACACACACACTGAATCCCAACCAGGAAACAGGAGCTTATACTGGGTGCTCTGGCAGAGGTCCAGTTTTCAAAGTAAAAGCCCCTAGATTGTAACACGAGCTCACCCACTGTGATAGAGAAGGCTGGATTTTCACAAAAAAATGCCAGATGGGAACAGGAGCTTACCAGAGGGCCACAGACAAAGTTGGAATTTCAAAATAATACATTTTCAGCAAAACTTTGCAATTGTCACAGTTCTGTCACAGTTTGCAAATTTCCCCACTGTGGGACGAATAAAGGTTTATCTTATCTTATCTTATCTTATCTACCTGCCTCTGTCCTGCCAGCCACAGTCCTGTTCATGTCTGAGTCCTGTTCATGTCTGGTCATGTCTCTGTGTCTTAATTCTGTGAGTCTTGTCATAGTTCTGTCAGTTATAGTCCTGTAATGTCCTACTCCTGTTATGTCCTAGTCCTGTCCTGTCATGTCTTAGGTCTGTCTGTCTTTGGCCTGTCTTGGGTCTGTCTACCAGTCTTAGTCTGTCATGTTTCTTCCCGTTTTAGTTCTATGTTCTGGTCCCAGTATTTTTCCACTGATCCCGCCTCTACCTCACCTCACCTGCTAGCCACTCCCACCTTATCAGCCCACCTGTGCACCCAGTTGTATTCTATCAGCAATCAGGGGTGCTTTATTCATAATAACAGCTGAGAAAGAATGGTTCCTTGTTAAGTGTATGGAACATCCCATTAAAGTGTTTTTTTCATTTTGTAAATGACCTGGTATTATTATCTACCATCTTTGTCAGCTTCAATTTTTGTAACATCATAGAAGATTTTCTTCGTTATTAATATACTGACTCCCCTGGGTGTGCCATTCCCAGGTGATTAATGTGACCAGCCCATTTCTTTTATATAGAATACATTACATGTCCCTTGCATCATGAAGTGCCACTCCTGTTGCCTGGCAACTTTGACAATAACAGCTGACAACCAGGACACAGAAATGGAAGAAGAAATTTTTTGATATAAGAATAATTTTTCAATTTAATTTAATTTTAATATAATAATAAACACATTTACTAAGGTCTAATTTTTGTAAAATTGAACTGAGAACTTTTTAAGGACCTGCACCCTGTTATTCTACTTCATATGTACTTTATGTAGTAAATAGTTGCAAGCTCATTCATTCATTAAATGCTTATTTTAATAAATTAATTCAATATCTATTTTTGACTAATCTCTCAAGTAGAAAGAAGAACCTTTCCATTTTCTTTTTTCTCTCCTGTGTCTTCCTCTCATATGCCTCTTTCTGCAACCTCATATCTTTCTGTATGAGCTGAAGAAACTCATCCTCTCCTTCTCTCTTTCTCCTAACTGGCATTGGCTGAAAACAAATTTCAGCAAAACAGTGTTTATTAATGTGCATGAGTAAAACAAATATAATTTCAATTTAAAATCACATGTACATACTTTGTTTGGGGAAAATACTTTGTTTGTGGAAAAAACCCCAAACAAGTTATGGTCTCATTTTTGTCTCAGTTTGAGAGTCTTGACTGCGTTTTGTTGACGGTTACGATAGCACTAGTTTGTCTCTGCTGTAGTCTCACCCGATCATGTGTGGCGTGTCAATACAAAGTATGTGCAGTATGCCAATTTCGTTGTATGTGGCTGCGATGGCCGAGTGGTTAAGGCGTTGGACTTGAAATCCAATGGGATCTTCCCGCGCAGGTTCGAACCCTGCTCGCAGCGAATACTTTTGTTTTCAGCACGGAAGCGACTCTTCTAGAAGCCATTGGAACAAATGATCAACAATAATATAAATAATAAACTTTTACAAATATCCAAATTAAGAATTTATTGTCGTTGATAAACACCGCTACACATTTACGGGTACTGATACGTCCTTGTTGCAAAAGGCACCGCTGGGATTCGAACCCAGGATCTCCTGTTTACTAGACAGGCGCTTTAACCAACTAAGCCACGGCGCCATCTCTCCATGTCAGTAATATAATTACTAATATATCAATAATAGAGCAAAGATCATTACTGTTTTATACAGAACTGAGATTAGCAAACAGACTTGAAAATGAATTTTGTTCATAGTGGAAGCTCAGAGTATTAAGATCCAGCAATGTTTCAAAAACAAATGCACTTCTATGTCTCATTTAAGACGATCTCTTAACCCTTTATAGGGCACTCATTAAAATACTTTGAAATTCAAGAATTCAACCTTACAGTGTTATTGGAGGACATAACAAAACTTTTTATTTTATTTTATTTTATTTATTTATTTTTTATTTTTTTTTTACAATTTTTCAGTATGTAAAGTGTGTGGAAATTACCAAATATAGTCACTTGCCCTATAAAGGGTTAAGTATACAGATTAGAGGTTATGATATTTGTGAAGTCCTTCAGAGAACACATTACGTTAATACAACACATTAAGAAAATGTCTTATTGTTCTATAAATAGAACAGACACACTTGCTCTGTATTTCATTTCTATACTTGTGAGAACTTTCATTGACGTAATACATTCCATAGCACAACAAACAGCCTCACCCTAACCCTGAGAGCTAACCCTTAAAATGAAGTCTTAACCATTAAACAACCCTTTGAACTTGTGAGGACTGGCCAAAATGTCCTCACCTTCCAAAAATGTCCTTGATCTCTAAGTTAAAAACTTGTTCCAGTACTCACTATGTAGCAAGTACAAATAGACAGACAAACACACAGACACATATTTTCTCCAGTGTATTACTTTCATTTTCCATGAGTTATTTCCTGTTAGTAATCGTCCCAACTACCAGGCCACCTCAGCTTCCTCCTCTCTAACCACATCCAGTCTCTATTACTGGAAAACTCCCTGTTTGGAATGAACACTATGTTCACTGTCTGTTAATAATATAGAGCAGCAGTGGATCATTCCAAATGTGTGAATACACTTGGGGTGGGACTAATTTGGAATGAATAAAGCAGAGAGTTAAGAAAAGTTAGGATATTCTGGCATTAGAGCTAACATTAAAAGTCCTATGTCTGCCCTTAATAAAGCCTGTCAAACTGAGAACCCACAAGCAAGTGTCAAAGTAACACATATTTCAGTCTCCTGTTGTACATTCACAATATTTTGTGTGAATGCTGACTTAGCCTGCCCATTTGAGGAGAGTACATTGGGGATTGCCCTCTACAATTTAAAAAAAAAAAAAAAAAAGTAACATATTGTTTGCGACTTAAAGGCTAATCCCAATATTTCTCAAATAAATAGATTTAATTTTGACTACTTTTAAGTTAATTTAATAAATAAAATAAAGGATATTTATCAGTCATCTCAGAATTCCTCCTAGAAATCATGCTGAAAGTTAACCTATAGGACTAAAAACCCTCAGAACAGGACTGAGAGATATTGAGACTGCACTGACTTCCAGCAGGGAGAAGAACAACTTAGGGATAGAATGGGACATCACTATTTTATGACACTCACAGAGCTGCAAAGTAGAAATCTAGTGGAACATACTTCAGGCCTGCTATCAGCAAGCTGAAACAAAACTGCATGATTTGCATGACAGCAGTTTGTATTTTCATAACTTCAGCTGAGTGGGGAAATATATTACTGCAGATCTATTACACTTCGTAATAAAAGAACCCTGTCACTGTGAGGTTTTAGGACATGACCAGATGACATTTAGGTAACGCAGGGCCTCATGGCATTTCATTTCATTTAATTCAACATTTAATGTAATAAACTAAATATGAGAAATCCGAACAAAACATTTTTGGTATTTAGTTAGAATTTTCTGAGGGGGGCCATGTGTTCAGGGTAGGTAAACCTCAGGTTTTCTAAAATCCTGGCTATGGCCCTGCATGACATATATGAATGATTATTCTATTGTAAATGCGGTCATAGTAAGAAAAGTATGGAATAACAAAACTGAGTTATAAACTGAGAATAGTTGGGCAGTGCATGTTCATGTGTTTTGGGGAGCAGCTTAATGGCCTCCAGCTTGCTCTTGCTGGTCTATCAACCCCAGCTTTGAAGACAGAAATCCTATTTCTTACCGTGTGGGTGTGACACAGCAAGTTTTTGACTCATCTTTGCATTATGGTGTGACCCACAGCTCCATCATCCATCATTCTTCTTCTGGGTCTTCAATTTTCAATTTTCACTACATCCTAGGTAGCAAAATATAAGTGAATCAAAAGTGAAATATTGCCAAACACAAGTACCAAATAGACATTGCTGTATGACTTTCAGACCATATTGGAAGTGCTAGTTATGTTTAATGTTGAGTAAACATCAGTTTTTCAATCAGTACTAACAATGAGTCAACATTGATTCATCCATTATCTAATAGGGTGCCTGACTTTTAATCGATTATGATATACTGAAACAATGTTACACTAATTACCTACAAGCGTTCAGACTTTTTTATGATATTTTTGCTTTATTTATTTTTTAAATTATCATTATTTAATTTTATTCATACAGCATTTGTACATAATATTGTTCTCAAATCATGAACATTTGCAGAAAGGAAAAACTGTATGATCGATTTAAACTTACATAATGTTTATTAACAAAATTATTAAATTCAACCTGTGATATTTATGGAACTAAACCAACAGAACCAATATTTGAAGCAAAATATACTGTGACAAGCTTGATATCCCTCAGGTAAGGAGGAGGCAGTTCAAAGAATACTCTCAACCACCCTTGTTCTTTAAAGACTTTCATAAGCAGAAATACTCAACTAACCTAATATGCTTAAGTGAAAGGTGATTAACTGACTATGTTAGCAACCTGACCCATGGTGCCAAAACAGTCCCACCACTACAAATAACTATAAACATTATAAATAGCCACAGACATGGACAACAATCAATAACAGGCACAACAGGCAACATTCAACTATAAGAGACAAATCTAACAAACAGTCCTAAACATAAAGTCACAAGGCATGCTGGGAAGGCCCATTCCCCAATATGCTACACAGCCCCCACCTAGCTGGTTAGCTGTCTCCAGCAAGGGTGCCAGCTGGTCATGGGGGAGCACTACCACACAGTTCCCCTTGATCAGCCACACCCTGTATACAACATCTGTCAATCTCTCTAGAGCTGTAGCAGGTCCAACCCAATGACTCATCAGCTTGGGGGAGAGACCCTTCTTCCTCCCAGGGCTGTAGACCTAGACCTGTGCCCCAGGGGCAAAGTCTTCCTTCTTGGAGTGAGAGTCGAAGGCCTGTTTCTGTCGGATAACAATGTCTGAGAGGGCCTGCCTCGTCAGTTCGTACACCTCCCAGAGCCATTTGCGAAGTTGGTAAAAGTAGTTCAAGCCAGGCTTGCCCACAATGTCTGGTTCAGGAGGAGGACACTAAATCCACAGGGGTGTGGAGCTCTTGTCCAAACATGAGGGCTGCAGGGGTGAACTTAGTGGACTCCTGGACTGCTCTCCGGTACGCCCATAGGACCAAGGGCAGGTGTAGGTCCAGTCTTGCTGCTGGTGGCTGGTAAAGATAGCGAGTTGGGTGGCCAGTGTGGGGTTGAAATGCTCAACCAACCCGGTCACTCTGAGGATGTAGTGGTGTAATTTGGGTCTTCTTGATGCCCAACTGTCTGCAAACCTCAACAAACACTTCTCAAAGTTCCGCCCCTGGTTGCTGTGCAGCTCCTTAGGCACACCAAAGTGGCTACACATCTCATTCACCAGGCACTCAGCAGCGGTGGTGGCACTCAGGGATGGCATAGGTTTCAGGCCATTTGGTGAAATAGTCCATGACTACAAGGATGTTACCCTGTTAGGGAATGGGCCCAGGATGTCTATGGCCACATAGGGCTGGGAGGTATACCGGTATCACAGTCATGCAATACTGTCGTCACGATGATTAAATCAATAATAGCCTAATTCTAAAAGCATAAGGCATTTTCTTCAAAAGTTCAGTTGTGGTCTGAATACTTATATATATATATATATATATAATGTAAGAACACATTATATATCTTGTTGCAAATAAAAATGGAAAACATATTCACTATAACTGCCTTTGCAGTAAAAGTGAGTGCCATTAAAATAGCATATGCTTATTGTAGGCTAAGCTAAGCTATCAATAAAGAGACAACTAGTGAAACATAAGGTGAAAAAAGGTTGGAGCTGTAGTCTATATTGACTGAAAAGATATGAGTAGAGTGTTGAAACCAGACAGGGAGACTGAGGCTGCAGGAGAGAGAGGCGGCATCTCCATTATTTGGAACTGGTTCGGTTTTAAAACATCCGACATGGAAAAAACTTCAACAATATGCAAGGCATGCCGCAGTGTTGTGATAGCAAGAGCAAGAAGAGGAAACACAAGCAATTCCTGAGGGGGGGGGCTCAAACATACTGTTTAGCTAGAAAATTGCAAGAAACTGGTATTTAATTATATAGACCAAATGCTGATTTCTATTTTTAAACTATAATAAACAATTGAAAGGTAAATAACTTAAGGCTTGCACCAGCATGTTAAAAATCCTTTAGAATAACTATATTAAAAGCAATAATAGTTACTAAAGCGCTTCAGAGGTCTTTGAATTGTTAACCAGCAATACCAGCAATTGCCAATAGATGGCAATGGTACAGCATATATGGATACAGTTTTCCAAAATACTCAAGAATGGTTTCTTAGTTTTCCTGGACCTTGCCTGTTTTTGGATTTCTGGTTCTTGACTGCTCCCCTTAAGATTATTAATATTAATATTAGTATGTAGTATGGAAATGGGACACAGCTGTTCTGTTGGTCTCAGGCCTCTTTCCTTTAAGAGATGATGGCTGGACTGGAACTGCAGCACAGCTGAGGCTGGTTTCTAGTGCTTCATATATTATTTTCCACTCCTTTTCCATCTCTTTTGCTGTCTGTGTGTCGCTCACATGAACAGAGAGGGAAGGAGGAAGTGGCGAGAAAGAGGGGGAAATTATAACATGGGAAAATAGCCATGTTTCCACCCAAAGTACTCTGAATTTTAGTTCCAGTTTCAATGAATTATTAGACACATCACCTGCAATTCAGCAGAAGGACCTTTGCTTATTTTAACCTATACATTCTCACCTGTACTGACCTTACCGGTGTATAATGGTGAAATTGCCAGCCACTACTTCCTCTGCTTTAGGTATCTTTTTACATGCAGTATATAGTAATAATTAGAGAAGTTCCTCTCCTGTGAAACCAGGTTCAAGTTTGAGTTTGGGAGGTAGACATCCTAATCAAAGTTAAGAGTAGGCTTAAAACCTTCTTCTTTGATAAAGCTTAGAGTTAGGGTTGGCCCTTGTTAGCCCTGAGCCATCCCTTAGTTATGCTGCTATAGGCCTAGGCTGCTGGAGGATTTCCCATGAGGCCCTGAGTTTCCCTCTCCTTCTCTCTCTCCCCATCTGTATGCATTTGTATCCCATCAATGCATGTTACTAACTCAGCATCTTCCCTCCCTTGTGGCTTTGTGCTCTCTCATCTCATTACTATTATATCTTTCTATTATAGCCTCTGACCCTTAATAATTACCCTTACTTAGGTGATTACAATGATCACATTTCTAATTAAGATATTTTATTGGAAGGCCTTTAGATTTACAAGAAGAAAGGCGCAACTTTAGAACTGGGATAACTCTGGCAGACTGTCTCTTTTTGCTGAAATATTTAATCAATGTTTCTGTCTATCTGACTTCAGCAGATTGATGCTATGACTTGGTAAATATTTCAGCAGTGAGTGAGACATTTGTTGGTGTTCTTCTCATTGTTTTAAGATTTACAAAAACCGCCACCATACACACATTTATCTGAAATAAAAATACAAATTTGCAAAATACAAATGTGTGGCAATAATGTGCTTAAGCAGGCAACGTGGAATTAGAGCTTCTGGTGGTCGCAGGGCAAACACAATAGTCTCTACAGTGTTTGCAGTCTCTGCAAATGTTGAAGGAAAATATAAGTGTCAGGTTTTGTCTCGCTGCAACATCATTTTGAACCATCAATTTAGCCAAGCATTGCCTTACAAACACCACAATTCTACACCATTAGTGGATAGATTAGCAGTTAGTATTAGCGGTTGGCATTAGTATGTAGCTAAAATTAGCTTTTGACTAGGTAACAATAGCATGATATCAGTTAGGGTTACAGCATTTGAGAAGCATTATGTGGGCTGTATATGATTTTATGTTCAACTGACTGGTCATTTGTTTGCGTGTCTTCCACAATGACTTCCAGCAACACAGCTGCTTCTTTTATCTTTTGTTGCCATGGCACCAGAGAAGACTGGCCAGAAAATGCTGAGAGTACTCAACCAATCAAAAATGTTCACCCTGTTCCTCAGGGTTCCTGTAGTTTTGGTAAGTTCTACCCCTAAGCAGGGACTTTTTAGGAGGTAAAAAAAAATTTTTCAGAGCAAACATTTCTGGGGACTCCCTGAAAGGAACTGCCCACTGAGGTGCTCCCCAGAGAACTACACACCTACAAATGCTTTTTTTTTCCTGTTTCATGAGTCAAAATCGTGTTGGATTTCCCCATCTTATGTACATTAAATAAAGTCTGGACTTCTTTTGTCCTTGGTTTAACTTCACACCTATAATGTCCATGGAACTCAGCAGCTCATGACTTTTATAAATACATTTTAGAGTTTTCTGACATTCACTATAAACAGTTTTTCCATGTCATGCCAGCAGAAACAAGCATGTAACAGTTGAGTAATTGTGGTGTGGTATGGGCTGGGTTAACACATATCCTTCAACCAGCAGGATGGGTAAACAGAATCTATGCTGTTCAATAGACGCAACACTCTGTATGTGTCTCTTTCTGTTGTTGTAGTAAAGGTCTCACTTACTTTTGCTCCATGTTAATTTCTACTTTCTACTACTAGAATTTTTTTTCTCATGTTACAGTACATTGGTTGTTAAATAACTGTAATTAGTATTGTTTATTTATGTTTTGAGTGAGGGGTGGTCAAAATAAGATTTTTATTCTCCTTGCTCCTTTTCAGTCATGGAATTTGAAAACAGTTGTGTTTTGATTGTAAGTTACTTTATTTATTTCAGCTGTTGCTGTGCTCCAAGGTGGAGATCAGACAGGCAGGAGAGAAAAGGAGTCAGTGAACACCAAATGAGGGAATATCTTTTACAAGAATGCTGTTCTTCGAAAGGTTTTTTAACTTTAGTGGAGAATTTTTGTTGGACAGCCAACATGCACATGTGTGCACACACACAGTATACAGTGGCACGCAAAAGATTGAGCACCTCTTGTCAAAAATTATGTTGCTGTGAATAGCTACATAATAGCTGAGTAACAGATAACCTGACTTCTAAAAGGCATAATGTTATCCTGCTGTAGAAGCCATCCTCTTAATCGTCAGGTTTTTTTTTACACACAATGTGATGTTAACTTCCAGACTTTGCTGGTGTTTAATTGAATCCCCCATTCTTCCCTCTACCAGTGAAATGTTCCCCATGCCACTGGCTGCAACACAAGACCAATGCACAATCGATCCATCCCTGGGCCTACCAGTTGTGTTCTTCTTATGAAATTTGCATCTCCTCCAAGACAATGTTATCATGGTTCTGGGTGAGGAGGGTTGTCCACACTCACAAACTCCGACTCTTTAACCCTCATTGGTTTTGCAAAAAAGATCAAAAGAGACATTGAGTCACTCTCCTCAGCAGGTAGGAATGAAGGGGTGGGGTGGAGGTAAGTCAGAACTTGATGTTCAAATAAAGGCAGCAACAACTAAAACAAATAGAAACTAAACAGCAACAAAGCATATATGGAGGAATGTGATAATGGGGAAAATGAGAATAAAAACAAAAGCAAAGGATGATGTTTGATATTGTTATAGGTTTATAAGGCTCTTAGGAAGGCGGATGGGGCAGATCTTTGGGTGAAGAATGCCTGACTTTGACATCAGGGACCACTGCTTGTTAGTCAATGCTGGTATATTTAACCATGACCATGCATGTCCAGGTGTTTTATGAATTCAGGTGTATTCATGAATGCAGCTTAGCAATCTACTGTCTGCACATTTAGTCTGGTTCACTATAACCTCACACCATTACTCACTCAAACCACATGCAGGTAGTAGTTTTCCATTCCTTTTCTTTTTAATTCCTACTTTGTGGTTTACCATCAGAGACAATATACTGTACATCCTGTTTTTTTTACAAACTGAACTCTTTCAGCATGATTCTGCTCAGGGCAATAGAAAGAATATGTAACAAAGGCCGTTTAGGTTGTTATTGTAGGCTTGGAATAAATAGCAATATATAACTGTGAAGGCACAATAACATGTGCCCTGGGTGGACTGGTTGAGTTGTGCCACTAGGTGTCAATATATGACATCAACATTACACAGAAGTCATGCATGTAAATAAGTTAAACATTGACACACTGTTTCATATATCATACAGACTTAATTCATCAGTAGTTAAGCTGAGCACCCTAGTGTGTTTTCTGGTTTCTTGTGTTTTGATGTGGCATTCATCCAGCAAAGGAGAGAGCCCAGGCATTGGCTTGACTCACTGTATACTAGAAGAAGAAGAAGAAGAAAAAGAAGAATTTATATTTCTGTTGCATCTTTCAAAAATAGTTACAAAGTGCTGTACAGTAAAAACATATAATCAAAGCAAATAAAATCCAGAGCATAAACGTAAACAGATAACTTAAATCAATTAATTAGAAATAATTACCACAATAATATAAGCTAAGAAAAGTCATACAATTCACAACTCATTGAAATTATAAGTGAGTCTTCAGAAGAGATTTAAAAGAGGATACTGAGTTTGCTTGTCTGAGATCCCCAGGCAGGGAGTTTCACAGCTGAGGGGCCTGTTAGTAGGGCCCTGTCAGAGGATCTCAGGCAGGAGCCAGACTATTCAAGGCTTTAAAACAAAACAAGTAGAAAATCTGGCAGCAGCTAACTGGAGAAGATGAAAGCATGGATGACCTTTTCTAAGTCTGCTGAGGAAAGAAATCACCTGGTCTTAGTTGTCTCAGTTGAGTAAAGCAGGACTGCACCATTTTAGTAACCTGAGAATCAAAGGACAGTTCAGAGTCAAAGATAACACCTTATTCACCTCTTTTTACAAATGTTATTAGACAAGGCACCCAGACAAGAGGAGAGATTATGAATGCTGCTAGTACTGGGGCCGCAAAGGGTTATTATGATATCATCTGATTTGGAGTCATTCAGCTGCAGGAAGCTTTTGGACATCCAATTTTAGATTTCAGGACATAATACTGGGAGCATCTGTGCTGTCAGGTTTTATCGGAGTATACAAATGGGCTTCATCTGCATAACAGTGGAAATCAATATCAAGGCTGTGCATGATTTGAACTGGGGTCAAAGAGAAGTAAAATAGAATACAGGCCAGTATAGAGTATACTGATGACTTTGTGACTTATTAATTATTTAAAACAGAGGGATCTAGCGATGACTTCTTTAAAAGGGGGTAAACAGTGACATGTTTAAAAGTGGAGGGGGTAACACCAGTGGACAGAGAGAATTTAATAATGGCTAAAATATCTGTACCAACCTGTCTGAATTACAGCTTTTAAAAAACAAGTTAGAATGCAGTCTGAAGGGCAGGTTTATGATTTTGCAAGTGGGCTCCACAGTTACACACAGTTAAAGTGGGTTAATGTAGAAGGTGGACAGGAGTTGATATCTAGTTCTCTGAAATCAGTGATGAAGTCAAATCTCCACTATTTTATTACAAAAATAATTAAGTAATTCTTTGCTTCTCTCTTGTGTAGATTCAACTCACTGGCTGAACAGGGGGACCCATCACAAGATTTATGGTTTTCAAAAGGATGCTGAGATTGTGCCCCCTGTTAGCGATCAAAAATAGGTGTTCCCTGCTTTTTTGAATGTATCCTGATAGGCAGACATTGCTTCTTTAGGAGAAGCAAGGTAACTGGTCAGGGCCAACACATCAGCATTTAGAGGAGAGCTTGTGTTTTCCCAGCATGATTTGCCAATACTCCAAAGGCTTTCTTGTGATGTCACAGAATGCTTGGCTTTCTCAGTCTTCAAGTGGCCCCATAAATGTTCAGTGGCCATGACATGACCTAGAAGTAGTGCATAATCTTAAATATTTCTTCTTAACTTCACGTCATAACTTATTTTCTTATGGTTGTGTATTAGTTTAGTTATTTATCATTTTAATTAGTAACAATACGTCCTCAGGCGTGTTTACTTGCTTTACTTCCTGTCCTGTTGTTTGTTTTCCTGTTTTTGGTATTACTGATTGTTTTCACCCATTTTCCTCAGCTCCTTGTGTATTTGGTCTGTTTGTTACCCTCTCTCTTTAGGCCTAAATAAAGAGAGAAAGCAAAAAAATAGAGATCAATCTAACATTTATTTAATTTTAATAGAAGCAAAATTGATGATAGTTTGGTTTAGCCAAAAGAAATTTTGTTGAAGTTGTTGATTGTTGTTGTTGAAAAAAAAGTTGATTTGGAATTCAATATCAGCTTATTTAAATTTTTGAGAAAAAGAATTGGATTTTGTAGTTTCAGTTTCTATTCTATATGACTCATAAACTTGACTTTCATTACTTATTAAAATTGAAATTCTGTTTGGAAAATCTTGCTACAAAGTGGGCTGTTGAGACTTACTCAGCTGCATGAATAATGCTCTAGTGTGCTCAGGGCATTCCTGGTCATGGAAATTGTCTGTCACTTATCAAGAATGAGTCTGTCATTTCTATAAATTCTTCAAGAGTGATGCATTTTCAGCTACAGCCTTTCCCTTCATGTCTGTGTTGCCATCAATAACTTACTCCATATGAGCTAATATGACAACAGCTCTGTTTTGGACTCTCCAGCTCTCTGTTTCCTCAAAGGTCAACGATTTCCATTAATTGGCAATTGGTGTTTGGCAAACATTAGCTCTTAAAAGTTTAATGGTTTAAAAAAAAGTTTATCTTTATGCAAAATGAAAGCTGAAAGCTTAGTGCAAATTTACTTGACCTCCAAGAGAGTGTCTACTCATAACATTGAGATGAATTGTTTCTGTTCCTAAATTTTGCTGTTGTAAATGGTTGACTAAGCACTGACAGAGGAGTTTGTCCTACAGCTAGTCAGCACTGATTTCTTTTAACTATAATGTGATCTTTTCATAACCATAACAAAATAGTTTCAGTTGCCTTACTGTAAAGGTGCCAAATCAAAAAATGGTTACATGAATCATTTTTGTAATGGTCATGTACTCTGCCATTTCAAAAGACAATTTTAGATGTGACATCTTGTTCTGATCAGGTGCACTCTGTCTGTATCTATGTGTATATAGTAGTTGGTTGTACATAAGCATAGTTGTCTTGACTCCTTTCTGATCTGTCCATCATTGTTAACATATCAAACTATGAAGTTTCACCTTCTGTGTTTGAATGTCAAGTTCTCTTTATTTTTTCATTTTTGGACATCCGTTCAGCAGCCAAATCATAGTTTGAACACTCAGTAACATATTTTGAAGAAAGTCTGAAGAAGAATGGCTGTATGAAACAAAGTAAGCAGCCAAATAAGCCTGTCAGAACATGAAAATTATGATGCTTTACTGGAACTCCCTTGACATCTGCAATACATACCACCTCAGTACAAGTCTGTTCAATCTGTCTTGTTTTTTCCAACGTACCATGGTCCAGGAAAATTCCAAGAAAAATAAGATAACATTTTTCTCAGTGTCTGCTGGGGAGTCAGGAAGTGACATGATCTCTGCCCCTTGATTCATTTCCTGTTTTCAATCCAGTGAGGCATCTGCTGTTGTCTGATGTTAATTTAAAAAAAGAAAACCAAGTCATGCAAACCAAAGTTGCTTTTAAAAATGACCAATACTAGTGTTTTCTGATCGGATGCAGGAACAGTGCCTTCCCAAAGACAGTTACAAAAACATGAATATTTCCTTATTTGCCAGTACTATAGTTATGGCTTGTCAAAGCACAAAAACTACTTGGTCAGGGAAAGATCATTGTTTGGCTTTAAAACCAAACTTCATGGTCATTGTTTAAAGACCATAACCCTAACAACACAATAAACAACAACTGTTGGTAGGAAATCCAAAAACAACAGCATTTCAAAGTCACATGACATCCATCCCCTCTGACCCTATAACATTTTGCAGCAATTACACGCTACTTTTACATTTGCTCCTGAGCTTTTACAATTCTACTAGGGGTCCTTGTCTATTAAATATAAACCTACTGTGTGTCATATTTAGACATTAGTGCATTAGCAGTTGAGCTTTTGAATGGATTAACAAATGATTACATTCTGCTTTATTTATGTTTCACACAGCATCCCAACTTTTCTGGAATAAAGGTTGTATGCTTGACTACACCCTCAGCAAGTTTATTTGAAGCTTAATGTTCACAGTTTCTGGACTTAACCTGGTATTTAAATTTTCATTTTTCATGAAGGGCCATTGACTTTCAATAGACATCTTGAAAAGACATATAAATTGTCACCATGTTCTGAGTGCTTCTTGGTGTTTAGAAGTGGTCTTTTACAGTCATCTAGTAGTGAGCCCTTTAATGCCTGGTCTTTGGAATTTTAATGTTTGGATGTTTGTAGATAATCTAAGGTGGACTTATCTCTATGTCTAAGAGTGAGTTTGTCATCAGTCAGCACTGAAGTACAATAATGGTCTTGAAAAGCTGTTGAAGTGTTGACCATGTTCTGAATGTCTAATAGAAGTGCTGTCAATCAGATTTCTGATTACTCAGCTTACCCTGTCAGAGTCTGTACCAAACATTCACTGACTCTCTGCTGTTTGCTGTTGGTCATTTAGAAGTTAGTTTAGTGCAGTGCAAGAAGTAGTTGCTGATACAAGTCAAATGTCACCAATTCAGACTGGACTGATTAAAGATCCATCGCATATAAAGCCTGCTTTCTGTTTTTTTGTTTTTTCATTGTTGTATCTTTTGAATGCCTGCAGACAGCTAGAAGCAGTTGGCTGGACGAGACAGGAACATCAATAATTGGATGATTCTGCAAAATTCATTCATTTAGTGCCAAGGCTTTTAAAATATTCAACAATCTTAAGTAAAACTAATTTGCCATGAATTCTGGGTAAATTTTCACAAAATGTAGCTGGACCAAGCAATCATGTCATGATTATACTCTGCTTAGTTCATTCCAGCATCCAGAGTCTTGTGGGGGGTGGGGGCTATTAATATCTTATATGAATAGGTTTACAGGGAGTCTCATTTATAATAAAGATAGGTGGTTGTCAATTGGTGTGATGATGTAACCCGTAGTTTTCATGTTTTTGTAAAACATCTAATAGTTAGCAAGTACAAATAGCAACACAATACGTTATTGCGTATACAAATCAAAGCTCACCAGTTCAGACTGGTCTGATGAGATACTTAGACTCAGAACATGACTCCAACATAGAAGGCAACATGAACACTCAAATCTATAATGTCCTTCTGTCCAGTGCCAGACAGACAAATCTCAAGGTCAAAAATGCAGCTATTAAATTTCCTCTTCTCTTATTTATAGCACACCATGTGCTCACTGCCCTTCCATGGTTCTTTTTTCCCCTTGGCAACATGGACAGATGTTTTTTGTTTGTTTGTTGGTTTGTTTTTAGTGAAGTACACATAAAGAAATACACAAATGTTTAGCCTTAAAAATATATATATTGTTGCTAAGAATAAATAAGTAGTTGGCCTTTTGCAAAAGATTTCCCTACTTTCCTTAGTATGTAAGAAGAAAATGTGGCAAAAATTACGTCAACACATTTGGTTGTAAATGTTTCAAGACAAATGCTAATTAAGTGGCTGTGGTTACGTGGGCCAAATGTATTCTCTCACATGAAAGCAAAACAAAACAAAAACACAATACAAAAAGTATCTCCAAGACAGTCACTGGGTAGGGTGTCCTGTTTCTATTGACTTGTGCAAAGTACTCTTAATCAAGCATTACAGCACCAGCATCACCACTGCATAAAGCACTGCCAAATGTGATTGGCAATCCACTATACTTTATTTTCCATCATTTAATGATTGATGATTCATTTAATGAATGAATGATTCACACAAACACACTTTTTTTATTTTATCTTATCTTGTTGTTACTTCTGTCTCATTAAAAAACACCAGCTATCAGATAACTAGAACAAAGATTAGAAGAATGAGGAAGCAAGGGCACCAGACTCAAGACCAGTTGATTCGGGACAGTGGTGCAATTGGGGACAAAAAGTGGTGTCCTCAATTTGGAAAACTGTGATTTTTTAGGTCAACAGTTAAGGTTATTGTTAGGTTAAGGTTATTGTTAGGTTAAGGTTAGGGTTAGGTTAAGGTTAGGGTAAGGTTAAGGTCAGGTAGTCCTTCAGGTTAGTCTCCAGGAAATGAATGTAAGTCTATGTAAATTCCCCAAAAGTGACATAAGACTGTGTGTGTGTGTGTGTGTGTGGGAGGGGGGGGGTCGCTTATGTCCAAATTGGGGATATACACTAGATTCAAGACCAGTTCATTCAGGACAGTGGTGCAATTGGGGACAAAAAGTGGTGTCCTCAATTTGGAAAACTGTGATTTTTAGGTCAACCGTTAAGGTTATTGTTAGGTTAAGGTTAGGTTAAGGTTAAGGTCAGGTAGTCCTTCAGGTTAGTCTCGAGGAGATGAATGTAAGTCTATGTAAATTCCCCAAAAGTGACATAAGTAAAGACTCTGTGTGTGTGTGTGTGTGTGTGTGTGTGTGTGTGTGTGTGTGTGTGTGTGTGTGTTTCCATTCCCATGTTCCTGAAGCCCTCTCAGAGAACTGTGTGGGTGGTACAAGCCAGTCAAATTTCCATTCACAACCTTATGTGGAATGTACCAATCCTCAGGGGTTGTGAGGGATTTGCTAGTTTACAGTAAAAAGATGTGTTGATGCATCTATATATTTTAGGCAACATTGTGTAAGCAAAAAGCAGAATGACATGCAGTAACAACAGTGGTGAAACAAAAGCCTCCGTAAATAACTGATGAAGTTGTTGACTCATCACCCACATCTGTTTTCCCATTTGTGTGGTTGTGGTTCTTCACACACTCACACTAAGAAATGAGGCAAGTACAAAGAACAAGGCAGTGTAAGTGGGCCTATAAAGATTCCCTACAGAAACAGTTGCTTGGCCTGAGCAAACACAAAAGGCAGAAGACAATGAGATCAGGGCAGTCTAGTTTCTAAACCTCATCTCAGTTTATAGCCTGGGTTTGTCTTTTTGTTGTGTTTTATATGAAGACAGCAGGTGTGTCATTCACTGAACACTGGAGCAAGGCAAAAAGATGGAATATACCCCATTTGTATCATCTTTAATGTCTTATCTTACTTCTTGCAAGCATTGATGACTTAGCAGCCAAATAAGTGGCAGTGTAAATTTTCTTTGACAAAAGTATATTTTTAACCTAAAGGTTTATTTCTGGGGAATTACAGAGAATTTCTATATAATTCAGTTAAGAGCTTTTTTAACCTGTTTTTAAGATTTAGAGTGTTTTAGTATTAAAGCTTATCAAACACCAAATCACTGCACAATTCTAAAAAAAGTTATTACAACAGCTAGTCAAGGGTTACAATCACTTTACAAAGAGAATATCCAACAGTTAGTTGGTTTGAAACATACTGAAGCCCTCAGACCACTCAGCTACCAGGACAGTACTCTTGTTATTACGTATCAATAACTAAGTACTTGTGTGAAAGACATTTTGTATGAACACATCTCCTTTATACCTGTAGACATTGTGATGGCCTCAGCACCCTGCCTTGATATCCAGTGAAGTGTGTGTGTCTGTGTGTTGCAGATCCTTGACTGTTTGAGCTGATGTGATGAAATTTGGTGTAGGTCTCCCCTCTACGGTCATAGCAACATAGATTACGTGTGCTAAGTGGTGATCACCAAATCACCTATATCCAACAGTGCTCCCTCGAACCCAGGCTCTTGAGAAATTATAAATTCAATTCACTTTTGTCAATATAGGATGACCAAAATGCAGACATCAAACACTCCATAGCTGAGGCAGCTAAGTCATGTCAGATTCAGGAAGCTCTTATTGGCTTTACTTTTTAACTTCAATTAAGAACTTTTTGTGGGTCTGCCAGAGGCCTCATTTCAGATAGACTAAGAAAAAGTGTGTTATTTCCTATTCTCTGTCGTGTCTTGGTGAGTAGTAGGATATGGAATGCTGGAAGCCATGACCAAATTTGGTGTTTTGGTCACCCCCCAAAGTGAGAGTGACTGTGTCAAAGATAAGCTAATGTTAAAACTTAACTCATGATATTCGTGGTAAGATAAACTGCTGTGTTTGGTGGTAAAAATGACGAAGAAAGAAGTTGGAGTTAGAGTTTGCGGTTTAAGCTCCAAACTCATCACTCCCGTCAGATATGTTTACATAGAGATATACATGGAGATATGGGGAAGTGATGAGCAAATATGTTAAACCCCCTTGCTGGAGTCTGCAGGTGGATGCCAGTGGAGAGAAAAGCATGCTGCATGTGTATATAGCAATGCAGCCTGAGTTGACTGTGAGCATGAGTGTGTAAACTTGCAATTTTAGTTTGAGGGTGGTGCTAGCAAAGTGCACATGTAGTGCTCAGTACATTTCCTGGCAACCTGCCCATTAGATTTCTTATGTAAAAATGGACAAATGATTTTCTGAGCATTCCACAACTTTCCCAAGCTTCTGTTACCCATGTCCCATGTGATTTTCTAAAAATAAAGATCCAAGATGAAAGGTTTATTGTCAAATACTGGTTTAGTAGGTGAATGAAGGTAAACATTGTAAAGTCACACATTTTTAAATAATGATGAAGAGATATGGGATTCTGTCAAGATCCCAAAGCACTTAAATTCATGACAAAAGGAAACATAAGAAAAGATTACACCCATTGCCTCTACGTGCTTTTAGATATTTTCTTCAGGGAAAAGACAGTTTGTCTGATGGTGCAGCACCTGGCTGTCATGAATTAAAATATGACTGCACCATCTCCTCTGAGGACACTGTCACACATGCCAGAGTGATGTGTGCGTGTGTAAGTGACTTTCCATATGCTCTGTCATGGTTTGGACAAACGAGACAGACAGACAGAGAAGAGAGTGGAGGGAGGGTTAATGTGTGTGTTCATGAAAAGGAAGCCTGTCGAGACAGTGTCAGATGACATCATCGACTCTAAATACCTCTGCGTGTGTGCGTAGGCGGCGGGCAGGGCTTCAGACCATGCAGCTCTACACTATAAAAAGAAAGACACTCATTAAGTCATTCAGACTCAAGCAGCAGCACTGAACAAGACAGAAGCTGAAACAATAGAGACCTACTGTACCGCATCTGACACATTTCAGGCAAAAGGTAAGAACTACAACTGGACTTAACATTTAAAGCTTTAGAAATTAGAATTATTATATTAGAATTACAAATACAACAAGACAGTTTTATTAGATTACTTTTTTAAAATGAATAGGACATAACATAGAAATCTGGGCTGTGTGGACAAAGGTTAAATGTAGTTGCACACTATTAAGTAAAACCTATGTAGATAGAATTTTAAACATTTTGAACTGAATCACAGCATTAAGAAGGTGTGTGAAGTATGAACATAGGAATCATTATTTCTGCTTGTACTGATCAAATTATAGTCATTATTATACCAATATACCAATTTATGACTTCACTTTAGACTAGGTTTACCTAGATTTATCCATCTAATATTTTTAAGTTTAAGCAGGACCAAATGTTAACTGTTTTGAAAGATGTTTAACATAGGACAGTGTTTAAAGCTCTGAAATAACACGAGGCATAAGCAGTAATATTCAGCATTTTCAATGGTGCTCAGTGACTTCACTGAGATTAATGCACACAAATGGGAAATCAAGCTTTGTGTGTTTTTTTGTGATCACTGAAGCATGTTTGTTCAGAGCTGGAAGTGATTAATAATGCAAACAGAGGCTGAGGTGACAGGGCTGACCTGTGACTCAGTACTACCAGTTCTATGCTGCTGCTGCTGCTGCTGCTGCTGCTGCCGCCGCGATGTCAAGTTGCTGTACCTACCTACAATATACACTATTGATGTCTGCATTGGGAAATGTTACTGGCACATACAAGGAGTTTTCAGTTACCACACTGATGTGAATGCATGCACATTCAGAATGAGTAACAGACACACACTCAATACACACACACGCAGACACACACACACATAATACAATGTAGTTGCAAGACTATGACTACATTCTTGCCATCACAAAATTTAAGGGGTTAGGGTCAACAATTTAAAATTGGATCCAGCGACAGTCTGGAATGAATTTGACTGACTGAATGAATTAAATGTGAGGTCCAGGGTTAAATAGCACAGAAGGATTTATAGTATGACCTGGGCAGATGGGACTTCTATAACAGAGGCACAGTTCAGAGGAGAGGTAGATGGAATAGACTGAATGTTTAACTGATGGATAAAATCAGAGAAATCAATGGTTCCCAACCTTTTTGAATTATGACCCCTTAAAACAGTAAATTTGTGACATCTTGTCACCGCTGCACATAGCCAGTTATAACCAGTTTAACAGCAAGTAATTTTTCAAAGTCCGCCATAATTGATTTTCTGTTATTTTGCAATTTTTCAGAAACACGTTTTTCACATCTCCTCCTAAACCATTGGTCCGATTGCTACTAAATTGTCTGTGGATCATTACTGGACCAAGCTTGCAAATTTCCCCACTGAGGGACAAATGAATGTTTATCTTATCTTATCTTATCAAAAGTTGCATAAAGCTTGTTAATATCTTATTTACTTTTCAAGATGTTGTCTGGTGAACTTTAAAGGGGAGTGACACAGCACATAAATAGATCTAAGTCAATAACTGATCGTCACAAAACTTGCAAGATATGTCCACATAAATACCTGAACCATAGTTTCATTCAAATCTATCACTAGAGACCACTATAAATGCAAATAATGAGCATAGCATAACACAATTCAGACTAGAAATTAGAAATTGTCCAATCCTCACCAAACTTGCAGGATATGTTTCATAACAATGTTGAACCATGTGTGTAGAACAATTTTGAAATCACTAAATAGGGGGCGCCATCACTTACTCACATATGCATAGGTGAATGAATTTCTTCTTAATTAGAAACAGAAATAATGCTCTCACAAACAAATGTGATGTTTATTGTTTGTCATAGATTCACTTCCATTTTCTTTTTTTCATCTCTGAAAAACATATTGGGCAACATTTTCTGATGATATCCATCCAACATGTTTTGCTCTTTTTTAGGACAAGGTGTTATGAATGCCAGTGTGCACTCAGTACAGCAAAAGATGTTTGAGAGGATGCTTTTTTCCCCAAAAAATATTAAGAAAATGAATGTTTTACTTTTAGGCGTCAAATTAAACTGTAACTGCTGCACACTGAATCTGAATTTAAACCCACAATTTAAACACACTGAAACTTACTCCCAATCTTTTCTCTCTTCCCAGGATGTTTTGTGTGTATATTTTCCTGTTGCTGACTTTGAGCAAAGTGGGGTTGGGCTCTCTTCAGGATAAACAGACTGACTTTGGCCTGAAGGTCTTCTCACAGCTGGCACAGAGCTCTGTGGACAAGAACGTGGCCATGTCCCCATACGGTGTGGCCTCCATACTGGCCATGGCTCAGCTTGGTGCTGCTGGAAACACCCGCAGGGCCTTAACTACTGCTATGGGCTTTTCTCTGCAAGGTGAATCATACATAGATCAAGAGAAGATGATTTGAGGATTCTGTTAGGAAATGTGACTGATACAAAGCCAAACCATAACAATATATAGGGACAAAGAGAATAGAATTAAATACAATTATACACTGGATTCCACTGCAATGGCAACAATAAAAAAATAAAAACAATCCAACTCCCCCTTATAACAAATGCAATGCAACACTTTTTCCTAAGCAGCCATACACTGTGCAAATATGCACCCAGCTGTGATTATCTGAAAAATAGCGCCTTCTGGTGGGCTGTAGTAGAAAAACACTATACTAATACTCAGTACAGTCATGAGGTTATACATACAATGCCATTTAAATCAATTTGGAAATAATAATAAAAATATTAATATTCTTTATTTAGTACTTTACAGATTCAAGACAGATAAAACATTAAAATAATACATACTCAAACATAAAAAGTACATAAAATCTATGATAAAGTTCACATAAAGTACAAGAGAAGGTCTAAGATTTCCTGCCTGCAAGGCAAGTTGCAAGTGAGGTGACAGAACAGAGGTGTGACTTATGGACAAATAGATATGTGAATTTGGTAAACTGGTATAAGGTATATTGTTTATTGTATTATTGGTGTAACAATAAAACAACCACTAATCTGCCCTCTCCTACAGAGCAAGGAATGTCTCGGCAGCAGCGTCTCCTGCAGCGGGACCTGTCCAGTGAGGAGGGGGTGGAGACAGTTAGTGGGGTTATGGTGGAGAGGAAGATGAGCCTGGAGAAGGGATACCGTCGGGCCCTGGCCAAGGCCTTCCAGACCCACCCTCACCAAGTGGACTTTACCAAGCCAGACCAGGCAGTGAGCATCATCAACTCATGGGTCTCAGACCACACTGCAGGTACTTACACCACCCCGTTAACAGCATGTCATCTGCAGGATTCTCTATTAACTATATTTTAAGTGGTCTGCTGTCTTTGCTTCAATTTTTAAATCCTTTGTGACCTCTTTGTTTTATTTTGTTCTGTAGGTGCCATCCCTGAGTTCTTGGCATCTGGATCTCTGACTGATGAGACCCGCCTGGTCCTTCTTAATGCTCTCCACTTTCAGCACCTCTGGAAGGTTCCCTTTGACCCCAAACTGACACAGGAAAGGATGTTCCATTGTGCCAATGGAAGCACTGTGCCCGTGTACATGATGAGGCTCACCAACCGCTTCAACTATGGTAGGTTCAACACACTGACCCAATGTATCTAAGTGTTATACTGGGTTCCAAAGATGTCAGGGTATGTGTGTTACTCAGAAAAATACATCCATCCATCTACTTCTCCTTAATACACAGGTGAGTTTGTGACTGCTGATGGGGTGGACTATGATGTCATTGAGGTCCCATACGACGGTGACTCACTCAGCATGCTCCTGGTGTCACCCATTGAGCCTGAAGTTCCACTGAGCATGCTCAGTGCAAATTTGAGCAGCCGTAGGATTCAGCAGTGGAGAGTGGAGATGAGGAACCTCAAGAGACAGCTGGTCATGCCCAGGTGAGGGAGAAAGGGCCTGACAGTATATGAGTAGCTAACACTAAATTATTTTTAAAATAATTTCTCACAGTCTAAGCGTAGTTTTATGGTTGTTTGTGTCATATTGATCTTACATGCCAGCCTTAAGCAACCAGGATTACAATCGAGGATTTGTATGTGTTTTGCAGGTTTACTCTAAACTCTGAGTTGAATTTAAAGACTACTCTGCTTAACATGGATCTGGGAGACATGTTCAACCTGGCTACTGCTGACTTCACACGCATCACCTGTGAGTTAACCTCCTATAGGAAGACCAGTTATTTAGAGCCTCCCTGGGGGTTAAAACTCAAGAGTATGTGTGCAAGCTGAAAAGAATAGATTTTCTGTATTTAATTCACATTGCATTTATATTTCCATAGTTGTATCTGGGCCTTTTTATTCCAGTCTCTAGTTTTAACACTTTCCATACCACATGGCCGTGTAAAAAAACTACAATACAAAGTATTGTGCATTCAAATAAACTATGTATCTAATATGTGTGTGTTATTTCCCTCCAGCTGATGAGAGGCTGTGTGTGTCGAAGATTCTGCAGAGAGTGACTATTGAGGTGAATGAGCGAGGAACCAAGGGTGCAGCAGCAACAGGTAGGCTCAATAACGAATCTCACACACCAAAAACCTCATCATTAGGCTGATAGGTTTCAGTAGAGAGCTTTAGTGTGTTTCTGGCCAATGCAGAGGGATTGGATGTCTTCTCTTTGATCAATGCATGAGGTCTTTTTAATTAATAATTAATTCAATTCTATTATTTTTAGAATTCAATTTTTTTTTTTTGAATTTACAAAGGACCACATACAACACCACACAGTCAACTAATGCTTGTCTGTCTCCATAATGGAAAATGACTTAAAAAGAGCTAATATCAAATTAAGTTGAGGACTTCTTTTGGTGTAAGGCTGAATGGTAACTGCAAATTGGTCTGAGAATATACACCGTACAACATGAAATGATAAGCATTTATTTCAAATAGAGTTTTAAGATGTTTTAATGTAATATAAAACAATGAAGGGAGCCCACAGCTAAAAGCATAGGGGCCCTGCACACCCCACAGACACTGACCTGTTTTTCATTTCTTACCCCCCTAAGCTGCTGTGATGTTTTCTCGCATGGCAGTGGAAGAGATTACTCTGGACCGACCCTTCATCTTTCTCATCCAGCACAAACACACAGGTAACACTCTTATTACATTTTAATTTCAAAACTCATTTTATGCCATTTAATGCCATTCAGCTGAGGAGATAGAGTGTGTGGGGTGTCTAAAGTTTTCCTTTCTGTGTGCAGGTGCTGTTCTGTTCATGGGTCAGTTCAACCAGCCTCAACAACAATAACCACTCAGAAGACATACCTTCATTCCACTGTGTCTGACTACTGCTGCTAATACTCCACATGATTACCATTCACAAGACCTACAGAGTGCATATGACTTCTTTTGACTCTCCAGACAAATTCACCGAAACGTTTAGAATGTGCTTAATACAACTTGGGGCAAAGTGACACACAGATTTAACATGACAGACATTGGAAACATGATTGCTCAAGATATTTTTGTTTTTCTGTTTCTCTAAATGTTTGTAGTTGACAAGACAAAGAAATATGAAGGAACGTTAACGAATTGATTAGTTTACTGTTACCTGACACAACAGGCACCAATGCACTTCACAAAGAGAGATGTTGCTACAGACAGATTAATGTCTGCATTAGTGAAAAAAAAAATATTTAATCTGTTTTTACAATGTTAATTGTAATGTATATTTTTTTATTGTTGTGTGCAAAGTCACTTTTGTATTTTGCAGTATTTATATTTATTAAAAAAATATGTTTTTACAAAGCTTCAGTCACTGTGATTACTATAGTGTTAACCACGTATTCAAACAGCCGAAAATCATGATTTACCTCATTTAAAACAACATGATGTACTGTACATCTGGCCATGCTTGACACATGCTGAATGAAGGTCTGATGTTCTAAATATAATGTAAGTATAATGTAAGTAGGAGCTTTCAGTACAATCTATATTCTTATTAGGTAATTTATAGGATATAATTTGTTCAAAAAGGTCATAATCTGTAATTTGTAATCTGTAATCATTAAATAATAGGATTATAGATTATAGGATTAACAAGCAAACACAAGTTGACACTATTAAGAGCTGCAATCCCCCTCCACTCACAAATGTGTTTTCTTATTACTACACTTGGATGTTTGACTGTGCCAATTGATGTATGCGCAGATTTTGACACTAGAAGGCTCATTCAAATTCATCTGTTGAAGGAAGTAAGTTTCTCATCTTCTGCTCATCTTAAATCTGAGTTGAAGATGTGCGCTTACAAGCATAATTTGTGACATATCAGGTTGGGAGGCCAATTTTAGTCCAATAAGCAACTTACACAAGTGTGATGTGGAAAATTAAACCCCCAGGTCACTCACACTGAGAAGGGACTTGTCAATTTGAGACACCTCTCTGTCCAATAGTTAAACTTTTAAAAATATTTGCATATCCATATATTCAGAAGGGAGACGGAAAAGACATCAATTTTAATTTTTAACAACTTAATTACCGTTTTTGTGAAAAACAATATCTGATACAACTTATTCAAAGGTGAGCATTTTATTTGTCTTAAAACATGTCTGGAGGGGATAGTCAATATGACAGTTTAAAATGGACTGCGGGTTCTCACCACAGAATGCTAATATACAGTAACTCTTTTGAAGTGTTGGTATTTTGACAACAAAATAAATAAATACATAAAAGTTCCTACTAACCCTCTTTGTGGCTGACACTAAACATTCCCTGACACTAATGACTGTTAGCTTTTCTCAACACCAGTGTTCAGTATTAAATTTGAACTCATACAGTTTTAAAATAAAAAATGCAACTCTGACATTCCTATTCTATTCTTGCGTTAAGTTCAGTAGATGTTCAGTTTAGTGTTTAGTGACATCACTGTTTCACATTAAGATAAAAATTCTGTGTACAATAAATGAATTCATTACTCTGTGAAACCTCAACATCTTTCTACATTCTTCCTCCAAACTTCAGCCAGCCTCTGTAGGTATTAGTCATACATAAGCCAATATCGTGTTTTTTTTCACAAGAAATGGCTTACCACAGGAGTTGTACGGGGGAAACAAAAGTGAAGTGAGATTTTGTTACAAATCACTTTGTTTATCAGTTTGTGAAGAGCAGCAAATTCCAATATGCTACTACTAATATTAGTAATATTCAATAATCATTTTAAATTATTTTTATAGATTGTAATTCAGTATGTAAAGCGAACTTTCCAGAATTAACCAAGTGACAAAAACAAGGTGTTACCTGACAGGCGAAACTCAGGGCAAGAAATGTAAATTAGAAGTGCGCATGCTCACTAGAGGCGGAACTGCTTACTGTAGCAGGGAATGGGTTCAGGTTAGTTACAGTGCTACAGCATCTGACACAGACATGGACTGTCAACGTTAGTTGCGGTGTATTCGTTTACGTTGGACCGGGCTTTGTGGACGTAGAGTTTTCTAACGCCGCATTTTCTTTAAAAATCCGACAAAATGGTAAGTTACTGCCTCTCTTTCGCTTCAGAAAGGCAGGAGCTAGGTGCTAAGCTAATGCTTGTAAGGTGTATGATTTCAGGAAGTGTCCACCTGCGCTACAATCACCTGGCTTCTGTCAGCATAGCCTGCAAGCTAACAGGCCGCATATAAGGTGTGAAATAATCCTGTCTGTCTTTCACACTGTATGGCTTTCGATGTATTGCCCGGGTAATGTTAGCTGTATTTAAATAACATTCTTTAATGTGAAAATTGAGCATGACAGTGATCAGTCAAGATTTGAATGATTACTGAGCTTCATCGTCGCATTCGAGTTTAGCCCCAGGTCAATGAATTGATAGGTTAACTTTATTTTTTTTTTAAATCCTGTTTTCTCTTGAATCACTTCAAATTTATCGGTACACTCTGTACACTTCATGGCCAATGGTATGTGGTCATATAATGTATGTAAATGGCCACCAGTGCTCTTTAATTAAACTGCGGCTGGCAAATATATTAGTTATAATATATTATTCGTATTTAGCTAATTAACATTAAGTGTATCCACAAGACCTCTTGGATGTTGTTTGACTAAGTAAAGTTATGTATATGCCATTTACACTCAGTGAAGATGTTTTTAAGGAAGATTTTACGAAGAGGATATATATGTATAATTTTGTAGTTAATAATAAGCTGTAGGTTGTATGTTCTTACTGCTCAAAGTCTTTTTCTGTTAAATTATCTGTGTCACCTTAGACAGGTAGCAGGTAATGTTATGTAATGTAATTGTTTAAAGCAGATCTCCTTTAAATCTCTGAACCAGGATTCAGATGGAGTGTAGAGCTGTCAACTGTATGAATTATCTGTCAGATTAAAAAAAAAACAAAAAAAAACACACTGTTAGACAAGAGACATTACTGTCATAAGTGATCAACTTTGAAGCTATTGGCTATTAGCTTGGAAGCTAAATAACTATTGAGTAATGTCAAGTATAAAATAATGTAAAATTTCATGTTTTATATCAAATAAAACAGATATAATTGCAGAAAAAGTGCATTAGTTATGTTCCTCAAATTGTTCATCCCCAGTGGTTGCATCTTCATGTCACAGTTTGTTTCAACATGACAATGCCCCCGTACGCAAAGCTAGTTCTGTAAAGAAATAGTTTTCCTAGTTTGGTGTGGAAGATCTTGACTGGCCTACACAGAGCCCTGACCTCAATCCCATCCTATACTTTTAGCATGAACTAGAAGGTCGACCATGACCAAATGTCAGAGTTGTACCTCACTAATGCTGTTGTGTCTGAATGGGAGATAATCCCTGCAGCCAGGTTCCAATATCTAATAATAACCATGTTGTCAGAATTACATGTTCACCTATCACCTATGGTTGGAATGTTTGGCTGTCCCCACACTTTTTGGCCATGTAATGTGTTTTGTAGTGCTTGTTTTAGTACAGATTCAAAATGGTTGGAGTGTTGAACAGTATCTTTAGTCAGTCAGTTATAACACACTAAAGTTCTTTGCACTAAACAAACGGACAAGTGTTAAAATAGCTCCTCAGTCAATATTTATATATACTCCTTCCAAGTATAATGCTGCTCTAAAACAAACAGGAACCACACCTCCCACATTTTCTCTTGTCATAAAGACCATAGAGAGTGCAAGACTAGTAGCAGGCAGATGTAAGTAAAGATACAAATAGGTTGTACAGTAGGTTTTTGTCATCATTGTGTGAGTTGTAGCGTTTTATTAAAGCTGCAATCATTCCAGAGTTGCTGCAGTATATGCTGATATTCATGATTGCCTCAAGTTTTTGCCTGTGAATAAAATGCACCTGTACAGTTTCACCAGTTTATGTAGATTTACTGTGTTCATGTCCTCTAGCTGGACGAGAGTATCACACCAAACTGTAGGTGGAAAGCTTATAATTTGTGATGGACAGGTAGCATACACTGCATACAGTTTTTTTACAGGCATCAGCTGAGGGGTTGATGAGAGTGTGGGCTATAAAATTAAAACCATGATTTAAATGTCAATCTACTTTAGCCTCCAGTAACTGACAAAGTATTACAGCAAAGACAAAAAGCAGTAAAGTTGTTAATCAACCTGCTCTGAGAGATTATTAATTATCATGCAAACATAACTTCCAGTAAATCAGATTTTGAAAAATGCATTAAACAATTCCTTCAAAAGTTTTCAATGTCTTGCAGTTGTGTTATCATTGAATATTCCTGAAATTATTGAGTCACCCATCTAAATACTTAAAGAAGCTCTGTTCAGAATGTTTAGAATAATAATATGAGGAAGAGGGCACAATTCAATGCCATTGTAATTATTAGGTTACATATTTGTTTTCCAATATTTGTTTCCTACTCAAATATTACCATTGTAACATTTATTCAAATAAAAACTCACAAAACAACATTGTACAACACCCCCATCAACGGCTCACACAGTCAACAGTGGTCAGCCAGTAGTCAACATGATAGCAGACTAGCTCGCTAGGGGTAGTCCTGGCTTGGCTAACTCCATTGGTCACATAAGCCTCACCTTGTAGGCTGCAGTGACCCATTGAGTCTCACATGACAATATTGGACTAATATAAGGACTAGGAATTGACTGATACTGTAATTCCTAAATAGTGATGAGAGTTATGAATTGAGTTTAGTATGATATTCTCAATTGTGCACTATGTAGCAGGACTAGACTGTACTTTTTATAATATTATTTATAGACAATTCCAACAATTCCCATCATGAGCAAGCACTTGGTGACAACAGCAAGGAAAAACTTATATTTGGTAATGAATAACCAAATTAATTGATTAATCAGATTTTTAATACTTTTTAACTTTTAACTTTTCAACTACTGACTGTCCCCTTGCTGCTGGGCTATGTAAATTTCCCCACTGTGGGACGAATAAAGGTATATTTTATCTTATGTAATTATCAGTCTGATCTCAAAAGACATGACTTCTTATTTCGAATAGATTGATCTCCATCTCCACTTCAAAGGAATACCCAGGACAATGACTAGGTCTAAATGAAAATATTTATTCATCTAGCATCTACTCACACAGGATCAATGAAATTATTGACAGCCACAAGATAATAGTCAGGATGGAACAGTTTAGCAATATGGACCTTAATACAGTGAGAAGACAAAGTTAACGGTGTAATAAATTGGACAATGGTGAAAAAGAGGATATGATGACACTTAGGGATTATTGATGTATTAATAACAGAGGCCATATTATTTACAAAGAAATGTAAGGCTTAATGTATTATTTCGACTTCAGCCCCATCATGAGCAGTAAGACAGGTAGTTTGGCCTACTTTGAGCTGCGTCGGCTGTTGTTGGAGACATTTCTTGGTCAGAATCACAGCAGTGGATGTTGCAGGCAGGAACTTCCTTACTTTGAACTCTGGGGTGCTTTTCCCCAAGACGGCGTGTAGCTGCCTGGGCGACAGTTCTGCCATTATCTGTCTCGGGTGTTTGGCAAAGGTGAGTCTGCCAGCAGATAATGCAACCCTTAATGGAGTTTGTTTAGGCAATCATGGGCAGACATCCCGTCTGCGTGGGTTTGTAATGGTTGATGGTGAGATAACTCACTACTTAACTGAAAGTCCGGGAAAGTTCAGGAGTAACTTCATGACTTTGGGGGTAACTTCCCGATTAACACATACTACGAAAGGTGGATAGATTTTACTCAAGGTATCATTAATGCTTCCCTGTCTCTGCTCTTTTCCTTGTTTTGAATTGTTCCATCCCTGTCTGTGTGTAGATGCGTTTCATGCTGCTGTTCAGCAGGCAGGGGAAGCTGCGGCTGCAGAAGTGGTACACAGCGACAGCTGAGCGCGACAAGAAGAAGATGGTCAGGGAGCTGATGCAAATAGTGCTTGCCCGCAAACCAAAAATGTGCAGCTTCCTTGAATGGAGGGACCTCAAGATTGTCTATAAAAGGTAAAAACACTAGATCGTTAACTGTCATAGTGGTGTGCAGCTGCCCAGCACAAATATGTACACCTCTATGTCTTTTTCTTTAAATATCTCTATCTTTATAAAGGAAAATATCCATAAAAAACACAAAACACATATATTGCTGATGTATTGAATGATTTTATTAACCATTAAGCCAATAGAAAGTAAACTTAATAGTTTCCTGTTAGTGCTACACCAGAACCAAACATACAATGGCATGCAGAAGTTTAGTTACCCTTAGTCAAAATTTGTGTTACTTTGAACACAAAGTAACTAGGATTCAGATAGAGTGTTCAGTAACTAGAACATAAACAGATCTCCAGAAGGCATAAAGTTGAAGATGAAGCATTGTTTTTAATGTTTTAAGCAGATTAGTGTATTATTTTTTGTCAATTTTAGAATGAAAAACAGGAAATGAGCACCATACTTAAGTTTGGGCACCCCAAAAGATTTGAGTTCTCAGATAACATTTACCAAGTCTTAGACCTAAATTAGCTTGTTAGGGCTATGTTTACAGTCATCACAGGGACAAGCCAAGTGATGCAAATTTCAAAGCTTTATAAATAAAGATTCTTCAGACCTTGTCCCAACAATCAGAAGCCACAGGATTTTCTAAGCAGCTGCCAAGCATTCTAAAAATTTAAATATTTGATGCCCACAAACCAGGAGAAAGCAAAAAGAAGATAGCAAAGTGGAGGTCCAGTTGAGATCTCGAAGACCAAGAAGTCTCTTAGAAAGAACTGCTCATTGGATTGCTAGAAAGGATTCTGATTGGCAAACTTGTCTGCATTCGCAAAATGGGATACCTCATACTAAAATCAGGTCAGCAGTTCAACCACTGTGCACAAGGTGTAGGTGTGTTCTGAGGGTTGTCATGGCTTGATGCTGTAGTGCCAGATAATAATGTAAGCTAACAAACTTTCAAATTAAATTTAACAAATGGACTCTTAATTCGCATTTATATGCAGAAGAAGCTTTTTGTTATTAGATCTCTGAGCTTGCAAATATTTGTTAAAGTTTATTTTGTAAAACTGTTTCGCATTTGTAGAAATTGATTTTCATTTGCATATGAAGGGTACAGTGCATTTACAAGTACCATAAATTACTAACAAATCATCGCACACATTCACACAAATCTTTTTTTTTTAATTTGTACATCATGAAACATTAACTGATGTCACTGATGTTGAGACAAATTTCATTCCATACTCCTGTGATCACATTGAATAGCAGTAGAGAAAGTGGTGCAAGTGCATTAGATTTTAGGTGGGTGGTAAGGGTGACACATAGAAACACACACACACACGCGCACACACAGATCAGTTTGTATTAGGGCTCATTACTGCAAGCATAATGCAGAAGTGGACAGGGAGGGATCGCCTGTAGTGGAGATAGAATGGGGGAACACTGCACTTGTAATAGAAGCTCTGTGGTTAATCAAAAACCTACTGTTAACCCTTTTTTTAGAAGCTTGGCATTTTTTTTAATCAAGTATGGCAAATGTGTAACTGTTGTAGTAAGTGTAAACATCAGTTCTTGCCAGGTTATAAGAAAGGACTTGACCGTAGAGCTGTGTTTTGATGTCTTTCAATTAAGTAAATTATTAATTAATTAATTAATTAAGTAAGTAAGTAAAAATGCTGTGTTGATAATTCCAAGATCTAAAACATAACAATGTGCTGCATTTCTTGGGCGTTGGATTCAAGGTAACTGTGATGTGCATTTGTCACTGTTTTCTAACGTTTTATAGACCAAATTATTAATAGATATAGTAGTTGGTATAGTAAGTATAAATAATCAGCAGATTAAAAATGAAAACCCGGAATATACAACCAAGGTTTGAAGTAGGCATTAATTGAGTAAAATTTAGTGCTCTTCAAATGGAGCCTGATGCACTTGCCCATAAAGACAATACAATGCTTAAGATCAAATGAATAGAAATAAAAACAGTACAAATAAAAATTCTTCTAGGGCCCTACGTAATATTACTTGACAGACATTCAAGATTAGAACCAACAGAGCTGATGGAATTCGGCAGACTGAACAAAATTTTACTTTGACTTTAGACTTATCATCCTTAAATTACGTAAATTTGGGGACATCCAGGATTTAATATCAGAGATGCAGGTTGTGAGGTTAGCTAGGCTGCTAAGAGGGTTTTAACGGCATGTATAATTGAGTGCCGTTTGAATGATAATGGTCTAAAATTATTTTAAATAACCTGGCAAAGAGGTAGCATGCATATAAAAATAGAATGGGGCCAAGAACAAAGCCTTGAGAGAAACCACAACTTAACTTAGGCATTTAGGAATTAGAGTTACTTTCTTCAGAACACAGAAAAGACTATTTCAAGATTTGTCTGTAGTTACTTAAGGACAGGGCATCCCAAAGGGGTTTCTTTAGCAGTGAGTTAATAATGGCATGCTTAAATCTGTCTGGAAAAGAACCAGAGGTCAGAGAATTATTAAGAATTTGCAAAATAACAGGAATTCTGAACAGATCTTCAGAATTGTAGTTATTTAGATAGATAGCAGTTCAGAAACGTAAGCTGATTCAGCATCCTTTATTTCTTCCTGATATATTAACATTTGGCTTTTAAAGGTGTTAAGTGCTATTTCAGACTTGTTGACTGTACATTTTTGTTCAGATTTTCTGCAGTCTTTTAAGTGCTTGGGTGTAATTGTTAAGACAGGGGAGGCTATTTGATTTTTGTTTTCTTTTTTAAATGGTGAAATTTGGTCGAGAAAGTGTGTGAGGATTCTGCTGAAATGCCCTGCTCCTTGGGCCAATGTGTGAATTGGACTGGAAATAAACAGACTTTACCCACACTTTGCAACCACTTAATAAGCTAAAAAGGTAATTAACATCCTTTTTGGTCAGCTCAGACTGCTGACAAGCTGCATTGTTTGTTTCCACATGAACTGTCACTCAGTTGGTGGAGGACAGGAGCCTCAGGGGGCCCAGGAGCTTATCCGGGATGACAGGAACCATGACTCCAGGGAAACAGGTTTGTGGCTTTGGTGAAGAAACGGGTGCTAAGGAATCCCCACTGTTAACGGGTTGGGAAGAAAAGGGGATGAGGAGATGACAGCTGTGGGTTCTCACAGCAGGAGAGCAAAGAGAACGTTGTAGCCCAAGGGCCATTGATGAGGCTTAACAGTGGAGCATAGAGCCACCCAAAAACTGTTACCCAGCAGTAGTGGGAAAGCTGCAGAGTTGGCAGGCAATGTTTTCTGAGAGGGACGAGTCAGAAGCACAGGGGCATCAGCTGGGTGGACCGGAGTGTATCAGGGTTAGACTAAAGGGTGAGGCAGCCCTGTACAAGTGTCTCTTGCGACTGTGGACCACCACTTTGGCCCAGGATGACTGATGGTTAGGTGTTGAGCAGGAGGAAGGCCGTTGACAAGTGGAGAGGTCAGATCAAGCTGTGTCCTGGATGGCTGCACTGAGAGGCAATCTGTATGAGTTGCCCAAAAGCCACGTCCATGAAGCTGACTAAAAGAGTCTGTCTTCTGCAGTTCATCAGAAAGCTGTCAAATATCCTCCTTAAGGTCAGTGATTTTCTTTGTTTGCTTTCTGGAGTAGCATATCGTCTTCACAGGGGAGAGTTGGCATAGTTGTTATGGTTGGCTTATCCACCATGTTAAAAGCAAGCCTCGCCAAGCATTAGCTGCAACAGTTAGCAAGGTGTAGCTTAATAGGAGAGCAAGCAGGGAAACTGCTAAGATCAACTCCAATCAATGGGTCAAAACATCTGAAATGTTGAGAGAAATAAGCTGTGGCTGCTATCTTTGAAGAATGCCTTGCGGTTCTTCTTGTGGATGTCAGTGTGAACAGGAAATGGACCACAACGAAAAGGAAGCAATGTATCTTTTTTTTATAAAGTAAATATATAATATATAATAATAAATAGGCATAACTAAATGTCCTGTTATCTTGGCTTATATACTGTATCTATAATTCCAATCATATCTTCTTATCTGTGTTAATGTTTCTTGAGTGTCTTCTTAAAGTAATGCCCTCAAACCTGTAATTTGCACAACATAATGTCTAAAGGTTTTGTAGCGACTTCAACAAACAAGAGTCACTAAGGGACTGAGGTTGGGCCTTTTTGTCTGACGCGCTAAACAAAAGAATCCACTGAGATTTCAAAGTACATATTTAACCTTTTATCAAAGAAAAAAGATAATCAACTCATGATGACGTGCACCAACTCATAATCAAAGTAATCACAGCAATCAAAGAAAAATAGCGGTCAACAAAAAATACGGCAACCCAGCTCACCCCCTCTCTCTACCTCAGACAAAGGAAAAGTGAACAGGTGAATATATTACCTTAATATCCCCGCCCATAGCCACATGACCTGCTTTCCCTCTATTTAATATGATCACAAAATAATATCAGAACCAAAACAAACATTTACAACAATTAACACACCCCTTAACCTTTTAATGAATTAACTAATGGCTCCTACAGGTTTATTGGAGGAAGGGAGGTTTTAATGTTGTTGTGTGGCAATGTTCTGAAGGCCTGGTCATAGGCTTATATGACTACAGCTGCATCATCAGTTCGAAACTTTATATCTTTGTATTACAAAAAAAGAACATTATTCTTCCAGTCCAAATTTGACCTTGTTATGTAGCATTATTAGTTTTATTACAATTATTTGGCTGATGCTTTTATCCAAAGTGACTTACAGTAAGTACATTTAACCTACCTTTCAAGTAAGTGCATTTTTTTTTTAGCCAAGTTGCCTGTACAGATGAGTCTGTGACCAAGATCCATAAAGTTTTTGCTGTCCTGAATGTCAGTGGGGAGCTTGTTCCACCATTGTTAAACCAGGACAGCAAACAGTTGTGGTCGTGATTTCGTTCAAGCAGCTAACAGAAGTCAGCACAGGTTGCAGAGGAGCAGTGTAGTGTTGGAGAACTTGGATAGGTTGAAGACCATCCAAACTGCTTTTGTATATTTTATCATCCTTAAGTGTAAGACACCCACTGTACACTTAGTAGTTGATGATTGCCATGTTCTTACTGTGTCTTCTATGTAACTGTCTAACACAGACCATGTTTACAGAATGTCAACTGATAGTTTACAGAATCAAGCTAGAAGTCTTTCAGAGTAGTATTTATGAAAACTTGAATTTACATTAGTAGATAGAGATGATACATATCCAGACAGTGTGTCAATAAAGACAGGCCCAGAGTTCAATGATGCAATCTGGGTAATATAGTCATTGTTAGTTTGGAATATAAAAGCTCCTGGTACAAACAGTGCTACAGAAGTATTTGTAAATGTCACCCAGCAGTGTCGAACAGTAAAATCCATTAGTTGATGTTTGCTGAATCTATTGTGAAATGATGGAACTGCAGCTTAGCACTTTTAACTTTGGTGTCATGTAGCCACAGTGGTTGTTATTTCATGTATACATGCATGTTTTTACTTTGTTAAAAATGTCCGTTTTAGTCTTGTTTTCAGCTATGCCACAGAGAGTAGTTTATTATGTCAGCATCAATAAACATATGTCAGGTATGTAATTATACTATTATTCACATCCAATGTTAATTGTCTGCAATAAACTCGACCAGAGATATTAAGGAAACTTTCACAGACATGTTCCAACTTTGCTGTGATGATGAGGCTTCAGCTAGGCACAATATTTTGACATATTTCTAATAGTTTTCGAAACATATCCAGACAAATAGTATTGTGGCTGCGCTTATGGATTTACATATCATAGAAGAGTGAACTATTGGCCTTGGTGGAGGTCTGTGCTCTCTGAGTGACCTTCTAGTATTGATATGTTGTTTGTGTTTGCGTTTGTGTGTGTGTGTGTGTGTGTGTGTGTGTGTGTGTGTGTGTGTGTGTGTGTGTGTGTTTTTTTTTTCAATCCAATCAATGCAGGTATGCCAGCCTGTATTTCTGTTGTGCAATTGAAGAGCAGGACAATGAGCTGATCACACTGGAAGTCATCCACCGCTTTGTAGAGCTGCTGGATAAATACTTTGGCAGTGTAAGCTATAGATCTCTGAATCTCTTTGTTGTTGTTTCTGATCTTTTTGATAGATAGATAGATAGATAGATATATGTACTTCATTTGTCCCAAACTGGGAAATTCTTGCTCTTCCTTTCCCTGTTGGAGAAAGCATTGATTTGTGTTTGTTGTGCAGGTGTGTGAGCTGGACATCATCTTTAACTTTGAGAAGGCATACTTCATTCTCGATGAGTTCCTGATGGGAGGAGAGATCCAGGACACATCTAAGAAGAGTGTCCTTAAGGCTATTGAACAAGCAGACCTACTGCAGGAGGTAACCTGGGCTTTACCCACCACCTACATCAAGGACAGCTTGAATTAGAGAAATACCGAGTAGAACTCTCTAGGACAGTATGGTCCGTGGTCTGCTATAGGCAGGATTATTTTCTACACATTTCAGAATGTTTCAGGGTTGCATAATGCCATAATGTAATGTGACTGAGTGACTGAGAGCTGCCAGCCCCATGAAATGTGTGTATGTGTATGTTTGTTGTTGATTAAATATTTTTTTAAATGTAATTGACTCGTCCATTCTAACATCTCTGTGTTTCCCTTTACAGGAGGACGAGTCACCCAGGAGTGTGTTGGAGGAGATGGGCTTGGCATAGTATACAGCAGCATTATGAGAGACTATAGATTCTAAGGCAGAGGGCTGGATGAGGGGGGTGGGACAGAAGCTAGCATTGAACATGCTTGGACTGGCAGTGTTCTGTGTATGTGGCTCTGGGGACTGATGTAAATGGGGAAAGACACTTAGTTAAGAATGGAGCTGTGTGTGTGCGTGCAAGCCTGTGTGTCTGTGTCTGCGTCTGCGTCTGCGTGCATACGTGTGCCTCTGTGTGTGTGTGTGTGTGTTATCTGAGCATGGGGTAGAGGAAATGGGATACATTTAACCTTGTGTGTGGCTGCAGTTGGGTTGTGTGTTCAGATTTTTAAAGGGTTGAGTCCAGCTTTGCTTAGTCATAGTGATGTGGGGTGGCAGTTTGAAGCTGTTATGCAAAATGCTGGTTAAACAGTCATACCTTGTCATGAAGGTTTGTCAGATACTGAATGTGGAATGAGACTTCATCAGGGATTTGGGTAATGAGACAGAGAAGTATCTGGGCATAACTCAAATGATAGGTCTGATGTTATTCTGTATTTTTTTTATTTTCAACAATTCTCATGAAAAGACTAAAACTAAACACGTGTTAGTCTGTCAATACTTTGTGACTTCCATACTCTTTATACTCTTTATCTCAATAGTTCACTTTTTCAAGGCTATTTCAAAACAGCTCACAAATTTATAGTTAAATTTTTTCATTAGGTATAATTTCTTGGGGACTATTTTCATGGTGGATTAAGTGCCACAGTGAGTATTTGGGGCAGCAGAATGGTGTATGTGGGATTGCATCCAAATAAACTAAAGAGTGTGTATTCATGGTAATGAAGGAACAGGTCACTCTCTGTAGGTGTGGCTCACTAATGTGTTTTAGTAGTTTTTAGGCCACAGCTGAACTCTATGGCACAGAGTTGATGCTTTGGATACACACGCAGTCATTGTTGATCTGGTTCTGCACATAAGATTTGATGACAGTCAGAAAAATATAGAATATCACCAGACAATTCTATACAATCGTTTTTTCATAGCATTCGCCATTATTCCTATTGGTTACGTACATGATAAATTATAATAAGGAAAATAACATGCAGTGTGCAATGTAAAAAGCACAAACACAATGTCTGTTCCTCCACTGAAGTGTGTTATTGTCAATATAAGAACACACAAGTGCAATTCTCACACATTTCCAGTCATGACAGCAAACGCTGTATTCAAAATGTTATTCTCTTGTGTAAATGGTTAAGTTAAGTTAATTACAACTTATTTTTGTAGTTTTGTTCATCATTCCTATCACTTATAATAGCATTGTTTACATAGGGTAACCCAAACAGTTTCCCAATTTAACAATATATGCTCTGCAATTTTAGAGACAAAACTGAGTGCAACTGAAATGCATGTTACAGTCATCCAAAGTCTTGTCAAGTTGCATGAGCACACAACTACTGTAAGTACTACAGTCCAATTTGAAGCAGGAAGTAGCTCTGAAAGGCTGAGTGATAACTTTAACCTTTGCTTTCATTCTCACAACCAATTATGATTTTGAATAATATGGTTATTGTGGTTTTGATGGCTTGTATTTTTTACCTCATGCATTGAAGCCACATGGAGACAAGTGATCTCAGCAATGAAGATGTAAGTACAATGTTATCATAACCAGTAGGTTTAAGGGCCATAGCTACGACTTAAGACAAGAGGTTGTAAGAAAACAGAATTTTCCTTTGTTTTCAGGCTGCACTCTTTAGATGTGCTTGTAGTTCTTAACCCTGAGGTGTTGTCAAAAACTTCAGTCAGTGTATTGTGACGATTATTTGATTACACTTGATTTTAAGAATTTCAAGTGAATTTTCTCATAAAGGAAGATCTTTACGTTTTGGAGTTCTTTCTTGTATTCCTCATTGGCCTTTCTTACCTAACACGACAGGCACAGGGTGATAAACTGCATTGTGGATTGCGAATAGTGAACCAAAGACATTTGAAATTAGCATCACAACCTAAAATATTTTGTTTACATATGAGCCATTCATATGTACTGTCAGTGGACTGATGTACCAGATGAGATGGAAATGTCGAGTCTGTCATATGCAATTTAACAAAGTGCAAGTAAGAATCATATCCCACCTAGTTTTCCTCTGGACAGCAGAAACAAACGCTGAGACTGAGAAGTTTAGTGTCGGAGTTGGAGTTTGACATTGTTCTGCTGGTATTAGAAACTGTTACTACATGTTAGAACTGCAATCATCTGCATTTGAAGGCAACTAGAATAAACTGAATTTATCTGTTATGGTCCCAAAGATTTTTTTTAAATGTTTTGTTTTTTAATGTCTGGTTCTTACTGAGTTGACGGATGGAAAACAAATTCCTAGAGTATTGGAAGAAAAAGAGCAGGATCACATATAAATATATAAATACTTTTCTCGTAAGTGGTGCTCACATTGTTATGGTTGGTTAAACTGTCATTTAAACAAAGTGCATTTCTTACACAGGTGTATGCCTGCAACCAGTTTTGAATGTATTCTTTAGTGGGGTAACAGTTTACCAGGGTCATGCTGAGTTTGTATCTCAGGATATAGGTAAGGCTTTTTTCTCTAGTTTAATAAAAAGCCAAGATCAACATACTAGGTCAAGATGATTTCCTTAGTGATGTGGAAAGATGTTTTTCTATCTCAACTTGCCTTCAGTTTGACTTGGTTTGGATCAGCATCGAGTGGGGAGGTTTATGTCAAATGTACAGTGCCACTAGAAGGTTTTTGAATTTTCATTTTAGAATTTTCTGTATTTCTGCACAAGTGTGAACTAAAATGGGATCAGATCTTCTTTGAAGTCCTAAACTAGAAAAAGGTTTTAGTTTAAATGAGAATGGTTATGATAACCAAACACTACATTCTAGCATAAAAACCTCACACCAACTGTGAAGCATAGTGGTGGTGGCATAGTCATGGTTTGAGGCAGCTTTGCTGCCTTGGGAATAGGGTGGTTTGCAATCATTAACAGAATTATGAATTCTGGATTGTAACAGCAAAGTCTACATGACATTGTCAGGGTATCTGTAAACTGAAGCTCAACGAAAGGTGGGTCATGATGGTGACCATAAACACGTCTATCAAAGAATGGTTAAAGCAGAAAAAATGTTCCTTTCTGGAATGGTCGAGTTTGTGGAAAGACCTGAAGAGAGCAGTTCATGCCAGGAAGCCCACCAACATCTCTGAGTTGACGCATTTGTGTAAGGAGGAATGGGCCATAATTCCTCCAAGCTGATGTGTGGGACTAATTAACAGTTACAGAAAATGTTTGGTTGAAGTTATAGCTCAAGGGGTCCACACCAGGTACTAGCAAAAGTTCCTGAATTAACACTATGGGGTATCAAGAATTATATATACACATTCACATTTCCCAGCAAAGATAACTAATGTTGCATAATTTCGTTCAGTAAAAAAATAGAACATTTATGGAGTTTTTTCGTTTGTTTTTGTTTAACTGGGTTCTGTGTGTATTTTTAGGACATATATGAAGATCTAATTTCATTTATGAGATCATATTTATGTACAAATACAGAAAATTCTGACAGGTTCTCAAACTTTGTAGCAGCACTGTGGGTATGTGTAGTCCTATTATGCCCACACATAGTGTTTGATAGAATTTTATTTAATCTGAATCCAGAATTGACTTCGCTCTTTGAATCCAAATCCTTTCTTAACCATCAGTTTTCAACATTTGTAACAAAAAATAAAAATAATAAAAACCCAAATTGAAATGACAAGTGTAGTCTACTTACTTTGCAAACCTTAGTTTTTATTATCTACTTTTTCCATATTCTGGAATTCTGATCCAGAAGTTGATCGACTGAAACTATTGATCTAATATCAGTGAAAGCTAACAGAGATTCCAACTCCTGAAATTGATGTCATGTGATCACCTACATAGATTGTTTCACCAGGGAAAACTTACCACTCTGTCCTTCCTTACAATACAAAAATATAATACCCAAAATATTCTGGAACTTGATCCAAATCAAAACAATATGTGAGCCATTACACCCCTGGTATTTAGTCTAACCGTGTGTGTTTTTCTGTTATGTATGACATGTTTATGTCATAAAAAGCTGTCGGCAGGGATGAATATGTTATCATGATCTATTAGGGAAAATAAATAAGCAGTCTTATCCATGTTCAGTTTAAAAAGCAAAATGCTCCACAGGAACTGCTTAGTGTCAGCTTTTTACTTCAAGTTTTACTTTCTTTAAATTAATATATCTGGAATTAGAGTTTTCATAAAATCCTAACTAGTTATTTCTTACAAAGTGACCATGTAGTAGGGTTCTCTATGAACTGCCATCTACAAAACATTTTTGACTTTACATCAGTATCAATACTGTGACGATGTAGGGTATTGCTGTCAGTGCTTTCATAAAAAATGTGAAATAAGATGCTATATGGTTTATTAGGAAACATTTATGTAATTCTCACAATATTACTTCCAGATATCTTGTTTAAGAGGCTGTTGCTTATTCTTGTTTTGTGACATTTTCCAATCCTATATAATCCTACAGACAAAAATCTTCCTTGTTGCCTCATATTGTTTGCATGATTTTCATTATACAGGGTACAGGGATATCATTTGTAAATTATTATTTTTCACTCCTGCAGTAATGATGTTCATTCTGCTAGTCATATACTTGCATCTAACTACATGATGACTAGCCAGTGTAACTCCTTTGGAGCATTAGTTTTTAATCCTCAGAATGGATTAGATTTAGAGGGTTGGGTTAGCCATTTATAGCAGCTCCTCTCACCAAGCGCCCACTGGCATGGGAATCTGAATAGGGAGCCCAAGGCAATGCACGGGCCAGTGCATGTCACTCACTCCACCCAACATGTGGTACCCCTGGAGGGAGCAGCCAGGAGAAACCTGTAAAGAAAGGACAAAGTGGCCACACAGAGAAAGAAGAGGAACAGGAGAACAAGAAAAATGGACACAGTGGGGTGACCAAGGTGGTGTCCAAGCAAAGACAGTTGGAGTTTGGGCAAGCTGCTGGTCGAGGGAATAAGAGTCTAAAGAAGAGAAAGATAAACAACACAGCAGAGCAAGGAGGGTCCATTCTGACACCCAGGCACCGGGGCTTAGAATCCAAGATCAGACAATTAGGGTGGTGGTCGAGTGGTCAAAAGCTAGCACCAGAAAGAGGGTCCAAGATCCAAGATGGAGATGGTTGGGGTCAGACCCACAGATGGATGCCAAACGTGTGAATGTAGGATTAAGATGAAGATGGTTGGGATTAGGGTTACACATCTGTAAAATGCAATTATGCCCATGACCTCTAAGGTCAGCAGCAGACTGAATAAACTACAACAGAAAGTCTGGAAGAGAAACAAATAGAGCTTGTCACCACTGCTGCTGCTTTTTCTGCAAGTATTTGAACATTAACAATACAGAAACCTTCTCATCTGTTGCCAAGTTCAGTCCTGTTTACTTTGAAATAAAACCACGCTCAAGTTCTCAAGAAATATATATTGGTGTCATCCAGGGATGATCAGGTCCTGATCTTCACCCTATTGGATATACTTTCTAATCCTCCAGGAGCAGGAGGCTCCTGAATAAAAGACAGATTCTGAAAATTGGTCTGAGCTGGCTTCTTGTCCAGTTTAGAATCTAAGAAGCACTAATTAAACAGAATGAATCAATGTTAAACAAAGTGAAGTCTAAACATCTCCAGAGGTTACCATTAATCTTAATGGTGTATTCCCCATAAGGTGTAGAGGACTGAAAGTCTTATCAACCTTTAGGCCACTTGAATACTTGTTGCTGCTTTTAAAATCTGTCAAAAGTCTGGCTCTGGGCAAATTGCCTTGGCTCCTGGCAAACCTTGACAGACTACGTACCCATCAGCCAAGTGTCTCCATCAGTACAGTCAGAAATGAATGGACTTAATGTGACCTGCTGATCATGTTGCTTCCTTTTTTGTACCTACAGAACTTTAATATGGTAATATTGGACCATTACTGCAACACTATGTTCTTTAAGAAGGGACTACATTTTCAAATGACATTTGAACAAGTGTAAGAAAATGTAGAGGTCATTGGCAGGAACAGGCTGCAGGACTTTCAGCCTGTAACTGTCTAAAGAAGAGGCAAATAGTACTGCATAGTCAGTTCAACTGCAGCTCTGTTGTCTGTGCACAGCAATGACTAATTCTTTGTTCTTGTTGAGGTCTGAATGTTAGTCCACATTCAAGAGTAAGGGCTCACTGTGTGATCTGATTTATACTATGTCCGGGATAGAGCGATTTGTCAGCATATAGTAGAACAAATTAAAAAAAGCACCTGGGAAAGAGAGGCTGAAATCTGCTGAAACCTGCTGCCAAACAAACACATGAGATTCTTAAAAAACTTACTTTAAATATTCTGAGAAAGTTTTTTATTTTCTAAATCTCTATTTTAAGTCATATTTTGTCCTAAGACTTCTAACAAAATCTCAGAATTTTGACTGTGATCTCAGAGTTTAAATATATTTTGTTCCTGTGGCCCTAAAGACCTAGTATGCTCCAAACAAGCTAGTTCACACTATGTTGTCTGCCCACACCTAAAAGAAAACGTCTTTGTAGCTGTTCTGAATGTCCACACTGGAAGGCAGGATGAAAAGCCAGCTGTCACTGCCTCCTCAATCCCTCTTTAAGAATTTTGTTTCCATTGTCCATCTTTCTAATCATGATGCAAGAGTTCACACTTTCAGACAGAGGGTAATGCTCTAAACCTGCCTACTTTCATACTTCCACACATCTGGCTAATTGCTGCATGAGGTGGAGGTGGGCATGGGTTGTTTGATTGTCTGTTTCAAAAACTGGATATAGCCCCCTGATTTTAATTTCAGAAAGTGGGGTCTAGATGTTCTAACAGGCACTTTGATAGCCCTGACCTATGCTGCCCTTTTTCTCCTACAAAGGGACATTCTTTTAATTGTGTGTTGAATAATGTTTTTCTTCTCCACTGGGTGAGATTTTATTTAATTTTATTTAATACCCTTTGTCTTCAGTCAATCAGCTCATCATATGCAATGTCTTAATCAGTTTGGTTATTGTCTTGCTCATTAATTAATCCATGTGAAAAGAGAATGAAAATTTCGATCTTTTTCTAAATCTTTTGTTAGAAGTTGTTTGGTTCCTTTGAGAAAGAGAAGATGAGCTGTAAAGGGGATCTAGTGTAGGAAAGCAGAAGCTTGGTGAATCTGTGTGATGTTTTACAGGCAAAGGCTAAAGGGACTCAATGTGTGAATGTAATTTTATAAAGAAATAAAGCATTTTAAGCTAAATGTATGGCATTAATGGCGTTCTTCTAATGTTTTGCAAAGAGAAAGTAGGATTACTCTTCCTAAAATAATGTGATGTAATAATTGCCAGTAAATGTTTTCAAACAAAAATGATTGGGTGCTGCATACACATTTATGTTGAGAACATAAGAACATAACCCACATTTATGGGGCCCCTTCTTTAATAGACCATATCATTACGGTTACCATTTGGACACTGTTTTTTCAAGAAAAATCACAAAGTCAGTTGTTTTTTTCAAAATGTCTAAAACATTAGCAACAAAGTATGTGATTTTAACACTGGAGAGTGCTTTTCATTCTTCTTTCATACCAACTGTCAGTGTTGGTTTCTTTTAACTATGATCTTCCTCTAACCAAGTAGATTTTTTTCCTGAACCAAACTTAAACAAACTTTAGCCATAGCAGTGACAGATCAGAAAATGGTTATATCCATCTGTTTTTGAAACATTGATTTGTAATGGTTATGAAAGGCACTGACAACATTGTCATCATGCTGATATAGGTGCCTGATCAAAATACACCCAACAATTAGTTAATTTTTGAGACACAATAATAAGAAATATTTTTATTATGTTTTAGGACTTCTTGATTTAGACGTCTTTATTATCAGATTATCATAGTGATTTAGAAAGGCCCTCTGCAATGCCAGAGCAGCCAATTACTCATTGTTAATAGAGGAAAATTAAAACAACCCCAGATTTCTTTTCAGAGACAGACAGAGTCATAACTCTACTGAGCCATGTATTGCTATAGTCCTCAGTAGTAACAACTCCATGAACTTCTTTAACGATAAAATTCTAAACTTTAGAGACAAAATCCCCCACCTCCTGCCTGAAATATATTTAGACTGCTTTTACCCCATTGACCTTCACAAACTAATTTCAGCGATTTCTTCATCTAAACCGTCATCATTACACCCCATCCCAACCAGGCTACTTAAAGAAGTTTTAAGATAAGATAAGATATTCCTTTATTAGTTCCACAACAGGGAAATTTACAGTGTTACAGCAACAAGATAAATAGTAGGTAAACAATATAAACAAGAGAAGTATAAAAAATTATTAACAATTTAACTTGGAAATTTACCCTTGATTAGCACTTCTTTACTAGATATGATCAATCTGTCCTTAATAACAGGCTATATACCACAGTCCTTTGAGGCAGCTGTAATAAAACCTCTTCTTGAAAAGCCTATTCTTGATCCAGAGGTTTTAGCCAACTATAGACCTTTATCTAACCTTCCCATTTTCTCTACAATCCTTGAGAAAGCAGTTGCTAATCAGTTGTGTGACTTTCTGCATAACAACTGTCTATTTGGGGATTTTCACTGAGGATTTAGATTGTACCATAGCACAGTGACAGCACTGGAGAAAGTTACAAATTACCTTTTTATTGCATCAGACAGAGGAATTGTCTTTGTACTTGTCTTGGTAGATCTTAGCTGCATTCAACACCACTGATGATCACATCCTATTACAGAGTCTGGCCTCCAGCACCACCGTGAGGAATCTCAGGGCTGTCTTTATGTATCTACCACAATAAGTCTCTAAAGACTCTCCAGCTGATCCAGAATTGCAGCATACATCCTGACAAAAACTAGGAAAAGAGATCATATTTCTTCTATATTAGCTTCTCTGCACAGGCTCCCTTAATTGAATTTAAAATCCTTCTCCTCTCCCACAAAGCCCCTAGTGCTCAAGCACCATCATATCTTAAAGAACTCATAGTATCCTATTGCCCCACTAGAGCACAGCACCCCCAGAATGAAAGATTACTTTTGGTTCTTAGAGTCTCCAAAAGGAGAGTGGGCGCCAGAGTCTTCAGCTATCAAGCTCCTATAGTGTAGAACCACGTCCCAGTTCAGGTTTGAGAGGTAGACGCCCTCTTTACATTTAAAAGTTTCTCTTTGATAAAGCTTACAGTTAGGGCTAGCTCAGACTCTGAAAACCACACTAACATTGGTGCTACACTGAGTGACTAGCTAATGTTGCTAACAGTTATCTAAGACAATGGGGTTATTATCAAACTGATAACTGAACTACAGTGATGTTACCTACACTTCCAACCATAGTGATCACCTTACAGTGTTCTTTCACCCTGAAGTTAGTTACTTCGCTTCTCACAGTTAGCTTTGTTACATATTGTTATTTACTTTTTATTATTTACCGTTCATTTTTGTCTATAGTGTTTTTGATTATTTTGATAATAACCTCAGATTAGTGACGTTAGCTGGTCACTCAGTGTAGCACCATAAGCCTAATTTTCATTGCTAAAACTAGGTTACTGTGGCTCTTTCTTCATAGCCATCCCAGTTGAACAACATAGGCAATGGTCCCTTTCTAAAACAATGAAGTACACTCCAAGTTTCAATTAGATCATATAAAATGGTTACAAAATGCCTGCTGCACACCATGGACCGATTAGTGATGGTGAACCTCTCCCTTCAAATGTTAAATTTTCAACTGTGCCCACTTTTCAGATTAAATGGAGTGAAAGCTCACGGAAAGGGAATTTTGCTGATAAAGAGGGACTGAGCAAAACTCCACTGAGTTGACGCCTTGCTAGTAAACTTGAGAGTGCTTTTCTTCATTTTAGTAGTGAGCTAGAAAATGTTACTGTAGAGTTGACAGGAACTAAACAGATTTGCAGTTCATAAAACAGATCTATGTCACACTACATTGTGCAAGTAGAAAATGATGCTTTCATCAGAGTTTATTCAGAAGTTGAAAAATGTTATGTAATAAAATTATAATTATTATAAAAATATAAATACATAAAAATTATATAAATGGGCCACAACCAAATAAAAATATGTCTTAATGAAATGAATCACACAATGTGGTAATGTATTTAAATTAAGGTTGCAAAACTTACTCAATATATATACCATACTAATCAATTGAACTTACTTGGACACTGAAACACTGCTGATTTATGTATTGCATAATCATGCACATGTAACACATTAATTTAGTCTGACAGTTATTAATGAGTTTAAATATGTCCTCCAGTGATGTCATCAGAGGGGACTGAATCCTTGTGTTGATTACACCTCAATGAAACCATGAAAAAATAGTAATCTCTATTGTAATCCCTGTTGCTATTCTTTCATCACTGAATTGTAATTCATTAACTCCTTACCCAAACACAAGGATTCAGTGTCCTCCAATGACATCACTGCATCAAACCCATTAAATATCACTAAAATGAAACTAAGTGAATGTGTGCAAAATGGTTTTGAGTGTGAGATATGTGCAAAATAAATTAGCACTGTTGTGAATTAAGATTTGGCTCTCAACAACAACAAAATACATTCCCTATCCCCTTCCAAAAAAGACATTTTCAACATAGATCTGTAAAACTGTAGGCCTAACTTCATTGTGGGCTCAATAGCACTGCATAAGTGTGCAAAATCCTGAGAATCATCTGTACGTGTGATAGAAGAGTGTTCTGTGCATGGGGTTGTAATTGTAACTGAATTCCACTTAAATGCTGGAAATTGCCTGTACATGTGATGGAGTGCAATGAACTGAATTTAAATGGAGACTCAGCAGTTAGTATCTTTTCAATAAATCCTGTTCAGCTTGCTCTACCTGAGTCTGTGTTCTGCTTCTGGGTCCAATAGTCTTTGGTTATAACACATAATTTGAATTTGTATTGTTCAACTTGAATAAATACATTGAAAAACTAAACAAATGAATGTAAAAATTATGAAACTGAATTAATTTGCTCTGAAACTGTATTTGATCCTCACTGAAAATTCAACTCAAAAGTCCACATTTAGTTCTCATAATTTAAATTCAATTCTTGCAATTCAAATACAGTTTACTGTGACACACTTCCATTGCAACAGAGGATTCAGAACCTCTCTTCGGTCAATCAGCACCTATGTTTTAGACCACATCTATTACACAACATAAGGGAGTCATGCTCTGATTCTGCCTCAGCACAGTGTGCAGTAGTAGGTGGTAGTGAGTCTGGGCACTTCTAATTTCTTTTTTCATAACTTTATATTGTGTTTCACCATTTTTCATCATGCCAAATTAGTGTGTTTAACACCAGCCTGTAAGGATATCCACCAATTTCCTATCAGGAAAAGGAACAGGTGAAAAGACGTAAATTCATCACTACACGTGTAACTAAAAATACAGCCATGTGCAGCCCTCATACAGACCGGCAATCCTAAACCAAAAACACTGGTGATAAAACTAAAAATGCACAGAAAATAAACTACAAAAATAAACAGAGACTGAAACAATCCTAAACTAAAGAGACTAAGAGACCCAAACTATGACGGCTAACTTCCAGATTATTCGGCAAAATGATTTCAATATTGAGAAGCAACATTTGCTTAGTACTTATTGTTGCAATATTATGCATAGCTATATTAAAACCCACCAGCTGTTAAATCATAACGGCTAGTGCTAGTTGGCATTAGCATTACAGTTGTTTTACAACAGTGAGTTTTGGCATTTTGTAAAACCCACTATTTGATAAAGCATAATTGTTAACTTCAGCATTCAATAGAACTCTGAAGTCTACTTACCTAGCTTGGTGACTTTGTTTGCACAGCTCATACATCTGTAGTGATGTAACGCTGGTGTGTTGTCAGGTTTTGGGAGATGATGCAGTAATAAGATAAGATAAGATAAACCTTTATTCGTCCCACAGTGGGGAAATTTACAATTTAATAAAGAGACAGATGCACCTACAGAGCAGAACAAGAGGCTTTGTCTCCACTGGCTCCTCAACAACCCTCTGTGCTTCACTGTGTAACCTCACACCTTTCCTTAATTCATCAGGCAGTTTAACTTTACTCTATATCTGGCATCAGCTGTACATGTTCTATAGCAAACAGTCTCTTCAATATATATGACAATAATTTGCACGTAGGAGGGAAAAATATTGGAAACACCTCACAGTATTCTGCAGTCTGGTACAACTATGCCCCAAATAATTACCATATAATTGACACATTTTAAAACCAAATATTTTTTTGCAAATTTCCCCACTGTGGGACGAATAAAGGTTTACCTTATCTTATCTTATCTTATCTTAAAATGAACACTGTAAGCTTGTACAAGTAGATTGTATGGCTATTAGTAGTTTATTTCAGGTTGGCTATTGTTATAATTACATTGTTTCTTTTCTGTTTAGGGAAAGCTTTGGATGCTGCTGGAAAGGAGAGGGAGTGTGAGGGCCTGAAGATGTGGAGGTCAGCTATTATCAACCCCTCTTACTGGAGGCCAAATGGCAAAACAAGGGGAACCATGTTCAGAACATCCATGATTTCACAGCGTGTGGTTGAAAATCATTCGTGGTCCATTCTTCAGTGGTGCTTGTTGGTGCATGGTTTGTTTTGTTTCCAGTGCACTCCCAACATAAAATTCTGATGGTAAATGTTCATGTTCATCACTATATAACAGTGTGCTAGAAAATGCTTGTGTTGATATTTTATAAAGGGGATGCAACACAGCAAAAATTGTAAGTGAATCACAGGTGGTTTTGCAGGCAAAAAATAAAAAAAAGGTTAAATTCTCCAGCTCCATCATGTATGAATTATATTTTATGTCTGCTGTTTCAGCCCAACAGCCTTTTTCAAGGAAACATATCATATCATATTATACGTATCACACCTGATAATCAACATCATACAGTCATGCCTCATCAGTGTACATAATAAAAAACAGTTTGAGTAACATCAGAACAAAATATTTGTTTTTGCAGATTCAACATTAGCCATTCAATTTGAGAGTGTAGCTATTAGAGCAGCACTGGTTAAGGATGTTGAGTTGTTGTCCCCACAGCTTCCAAGTTTATTATTCAAGGCATTTCACTTCCTCATCTTCCACTCCTCAGGATGCATCCAAAAGTTCAATTATCACTTCTCTAAAATAGTTTGAACAAAAAACATGATAACCTTCATGAAGATAGAATTTATTTATTTCATTAGTTTTAACTTGGTGTACCTAATTAACTGAAAATATTTATTGTATTTCAATATTGTATTTGAATTTGAAAGTGTTGCCTCAACACTTGACACAAGAAAAATTAGATTTAACAAATGTTGTCTCTACTTCTGGGTTTATTTATGTATGTACAACCTGTGAAATGCATAATCTACTTTTTCTACAGGCTTATCAGAAGCCCTGCATTTCAACCATAATGGCTACCCTTGGTTCTGCAAAGGTGTCTGGGTAGTCCGCTGGGTATCCCTTATCAAGGGGAAGCCATCATACATTTAGCAGTTTCAGTCAGTTTGTAAATATTATTTATCATAATCAACTATAATATCACTGACTGATCTAAACATTTGTTTCTTCCCCCAGGATGTGCATCAGCCCTAATGGACTCTGAGAGATTACTACTCCAGGTCACCAAAGAGGTGGTAGCTGGAGTTTATCATCTGCTGATCCAAAGGTTTTTGGTTTGATCCCTGACCCATTTGAGTGTCCTTGGGCAAGATACTGAAATTGTGTGAAAGTATGTGAATGAGCATAGAAATATTATGCTTTGAATAGAAAGCACTGCATCAGTGAATTTGATGCCAGTAACATGTTTCAAACAAGTTGGGACAGGGGCAACAAAAGACTGGGAAAGTTGTAGAATACTCAAAAACTGTTACGGGGGGTGTGGATGGACTCAAACGCGACACACAGAAATTGGTGGTTGAAAAGATCTTTAATAAAGGCAAACAAAATCTTAATTAACAAAAACTCACTGCAGGGTTATGTCCAGCATAGTCCAGGAATCGTAACAGAGCAGATCCAAAGTCCAATCAGAGACAACAAATCCAAACATGACGAAAGCACTGACGGGCATGAGGGAACAAGAACAGAGGAGAGAGAGAAAGAGAAAGAGAGAACAATCCGGCCAGGCTGAGTGGGGTGAAATGGCTTATGTAGAGTCCTGATTAGTTGTTGGCTGCAGCTGGGATCACAGGTGACAAAATGAGGTGGGAGTGGCTGACAGGTAAGGTGATGCAGAGGCGGGGTGAGTAGGGAAGTACACTGAATACAGAATTACGGCAGACAGAACAGAGACCAGAACTAAAACAGACAGAACTATACATTACAGGAAAGGGGCTGACAGGACAACAGCATAACACACTATGACAGAACTACGACAAGACAAGACTGACAGAATTAAACAGAGACTGAAACACTAGACAGAGAGGGACTGAACACTGGACAAAACTGTGGCAGGTAAAGTGACAAAAAAACTAAGGCTGAACAAAAACTAAAGGCTGAACAGAGGCCTGGCAGGCAGAACTATGACAAAAACACCTGTTTGAAACATTTCACAGGTAAACAGGCTAATTGTTAACAAATGATAGTATCATGATTGGGTATGAAAAGGATTTAGTTGTTCACGAGGCACACCACTTTGTGAAACACATGATTTTATAAATAACTACATGGGCTCGGGAACATATTGTAAAACATTGTAAACACAGTTATTTTGCATATGGATGCATTCTGTTTTTGTAATGTTTTACACAGTGTTCCAACTTTTTTGGATCAGGGTTGTATAAAGGGTCAAATGTATGATTTAAAACCAATGTCTTTTGTGTTTATATATCTGCTCAATACTCAGGATCAATATGTAGTAGGTGTAGGTCGTAGATAGTGTAGGTCCACTAAGCTATTCTTGTAATTGTATAGAAAATCAGACAATTGGTAGAACTCAACAGTGTAACAGATTATTTTCTTTCTATGTGCACTCTTGTGCCTCTCTCTCTCTTTCCCCCGTCTCTCTCACCCCTGCAGTATATTAGAGCACAGTGAAATATAGTGTGAAGTTATAATAAGCAGTGTGAGATACAACTGATACAATCACACGTTTCTGTTATGGGTAAAGTATCAATTCTTCTGCTAGTACTATATCACCAACACTTGTTTTAGTATAGCCTGATATGTGACAGCAAACTTTACAATGTTGTGATGTTGACACAGTTAGCTCATTAGCCAGTCACTTGCCAATACAACTATCTAGTTCTCCCCTTGTTCTCTTCATGCCACAACCCAATTTCTCTCTTCTGGCCATTTTTTCTAATTTGCTTAGGCCATAATGTTACCATGGCAACAGATCAGGCGGAAAAACTCAAATAAAGTATTTTTTCTCTGAAATGACAAGACATAAAAGTACATTTTATGCATAGAATAGAGAAAGCACTTCAGGCTTTCAAAATATCTAGCTCCCATTAGTCATTGATATTGTTGAGAGAAAATAGTTGTTACGGTATGTGAATATATACAGAATAATATACAGTTCTCTGAATCTGTACTCGATTGCTCTTCATCAACAAACAGATGTGTGTCTCAGTGATACTGAAATTGAACTGCAAGAACAGAATCTAAATTGTGAGCCTTGAATGTGGAGAGATGTCGAGAATTGAATTTTTAGTAAGGATAAAATTCAATTTTAGAGCTATTGAATTCAATTTGTTAATATTACATTCAGTTTGAAGTTTATTGGAATCCAGTTCCATGTTATTTTTTCATTTTTACTTTTTTGTGTTTGTTTATATCACAAAGGATCATGGGACCAAAAGAGGAACAAGGAAGTAATATTGAAAAAAGAGAAAAAATTACAAAATAAATAAATGTAACTGTGTAAAAAAAAATAAGAAATAAAATAAGAAAAGTAAAATAAATGAAATAGTATATGCATAGAATAGTAAATATAAACATGATTCTTTCCTGAGTGTTTTAAGAACTTGTGTATGCTTGCCTAAAAGTTGAGGGTGAATGTTCGTTTTTTCTCTTTTTTAAATGTTATTGTATTTGATTTATGCGGGATTCAGCTCAAGTTTACATGTTATGTGTCATTTTTTTAAGCACCCCTTTAAAAAGTTCTTTCTTGATGTTGAGAAAATACTTCAGAATATAAAATGCCTTACATCGTCATATGTGACACATTAACAATTTGTACATGAGGTGGAAATGTTATACCGCAAGGACAGTGACAATGACGTCATTTGTCATGTCTAAAATGTCGGCAGAAAGTTGGCGTCCATGTTTGTTGAGGGTTTGGATGCTTACAGTAACAGTTACTCATGTTCAAGTCTGGACGTGGCAAAGTTTATTGATCATTACCTCTCAGAATCAGATTATTAATCCGCTACTGGTACATTTGCTGTTATGTCAGGCTGATTTGTTTGGTTTATATATGAAGAATGAGATCGGTCAAATTAGGTCGTGCTCATCTTAAACATTCGCTGTGTATCGGCACATCACGCATCTCCATCCCCTGCAATCCAGCCGCCTCCGCTGCTTATCGACTGTATATCATCGTTGTATGTGATGCATGAACGGTTTATAACACATGAAGTCCTCCACTTCAGATAAGACCGTCTCTTATACAAACCCCACTTTCTGTAGAGATGGCATCATAAATTGCTAATTCATTTATCAGCTTCTGTTCATTCAGCAGTTCGAACGCTGCAGCCGGGGGGTGATGGGGGGATGCAGAAAAATCTTATGAATGAAACCCAGTCTGGTGACGTCAATGGGGACCGCTTGACGCATGAATCACGTGGGCCGGCGGGAGGGTGAGGTATAAGATAGCCGCATCCTGAAAACACCGACGAACCAAGGAGGAATCCCGGGAGAGGAGCGCCAGAGGAACCCGCAACTCAGCAACAAACAGCAACAACAGTGTTAGATAGTAACAACAACTCAGACGCAACACAACAGCACTAACAACCCCACAGTGCGGGCAGCGGACTCTGTGTATGACAGCTGGACTTCGAACAGCTTTGAGTGTGACGTGACGAGGGGGGAAGCTGGGATCCCCCGCTGTTCCCACTGAACTGCCAGTAAGTGTCAACTTATCTGACATTACCTTACCTTCTCTTGGGGAAAAAAGTAATCTGTTGAGACTGGCTGAATTTTTTTTTTTTCAGTGTGAAGCTTTTTACATCACTAAAAAGCATCAAAAATATACAAAAGTGAAGAGTGATTTCTAGTGTTTGTAGAAGGTTGGACAGCTGAATCAGAAAACTCCCCTTAAATTCCATTTAGACAAGTGAACAATGACACTGGATATATTTTAATGATCATATGAATTCAACATCTTTTACAGTCAATATTTCATAGACATATGAGCGTTTTTTCAATGAGACTTGTTGTGGTGAATTGCAACTCCAGTGGGAGCTGAATGTGTATTTGGACTGCCATGTTTCTTTGTTTATGGTCAAAAAAGAGGTGACCATGTGCTATTGTCCTGCTTTGCCAAAAAAATTAAATATAATGAAGCTGCTTCAAACTGTACCTTTTATGCACATTAAGGTGCAGTGACGTTCACAGTGAAAATTGTTATGATACGACAGAGATAGTGACAATGTCCTTTGTAGTGTCTACAAAGTCTGCAAAACACTGATGTCCATGTTTGTTGGTGGTTTAGAGTTTGTGTGTAGGCTGTGGTCAGGTTACTCAATTCTCGACATGGTTTTATGCAGATTTTTCTTGATTCTTGCCTCACAGTGGATTATGCATATGCTTTGCTGGTAGAGTGTAGACTGTAGAGTAAGCTGGTCAGCCCAGCCCTCGTCTCTCTGTTGAAGAGAATAAGATATATACAACCAGGCTGATTTTGGTTTATATATGGAGGATGAGATCAGTCATATTAGATCCTCCTTATCTTAATCATTCACTGCATGTTTGCACATCACGCATCACACATCCCCTGCAATCCAGCCACCTCTGCTGCTTCCACTGCAGAATATGCCCAGTTCAACCAGTCATTTGGTCTGTTATTGTGTCTTGAAATTTCTATACATTTTCCTCACAAATATACTTGTTTAAAGATGTTCATGAAAAAAGTGTGTCTTGAAAGCACTTATATCAAAAAATAATTCCTAAATTTTTTTAAACATGTAGTTTGTCTTGATAAAAAAAAGATTATGACATCATAATAGGTAAAATTACTGAGGATATTTGCAGTGAACAGCGGCAAACGGTGTGGCATGGTGCCATGCAGTGATCTTTTAAACCCATTTGTGCACTTTACAGAAATCCTAGACTAGAGACTAGACAAATATGTAGATATGTTGCCTTTTGAAAAGATGGAATGGCAATACATGTGCTGTTATGTTTGGCTGTAATATTTTAGACTAGCAAGTCACCATGGCTGCTCCTGTTGCACTTGAGAGGCTGTGCTGAAAATTTTAGCACCAAGGACAGTGGCAGGTCCCTCCCCTACCAGGGCCAGCGGCATTAAAAGCTCTCTGTGGTGCTGAGCTGAAATGAGTAATATTACTCTATCAACAAAATAGCCTTCCTATGTTGCAGTGGTACTGACTCCTGGAGACTCAACATTGCATATGTTCTTCTCCTTCTACTCTTCCATTTCCAGTTTTTTACTTCTTGTCTCTATAAATGCATGTGGTTCACTTCAAAAAAGGATTGATTCAATACTCATTACTAAATTATAATAGAAATGTATACTCACTTATTGCTATTCCCTATTATTGCCTAATAGAGGTCAGAGTAATAGATTTAACAGGTTAATACAAACCAATAGCCAGGTACAGTGTGGCACAGTGTTTAGGTAGTTAGCATTGTCACTTCATTGCACGAAGGACTCAGGTAAAGTTTGCATTTTCTCCCCAGGTTTCTTTCAGATGCTTTGTTTCCTCCCATAGTCCACACATGTAGATTAGTTGGACTGGAGACTCTAAATTGCCCTTGCACAGGATAAGCAGGTATAGATAATGAAGGGATGGACAATAGCACTGCAGCACTAGAGCTACTATGAATCTGTTTAGATCTTTAACAGCAACTCAGGCTTCCATGTGATTCATTATCATCAACACAGAATATTCTCAATGTCTTGCCAAAACACGAAAATGTAACTGATCTGAACTTTTATCTTACATGTGGTTTTGGGACTCACCTCCCTTAAGTCTCTTTTGTTTATTTCATGTCTTTGTATTTTGTAGCTTCTTCCCGTGGCCTTTCTTTCATCTTCTTATGATGTCCATAAGATGCCCCTGGACCTAAACCAGACCCAACCATTTTCACTTTAATAATAAAACTTTTGCAATTAAGTAAATTGAATTTGAACATCTCCTTTTCAGCTTTTTCATAATTTTCATTTAAGGTTCAAATGAGCAACTCATTCACCACCCGGACCTTCCAATTCCTACATTGACACTGAGCAGTAGCATCTTGAGGTGCAGAATCATGTAATAAGGATGAAATTGCTATGATACTGTGCTGCGATTTTGTACTGTAAGACAAGAAGTCAGAGAGTTATAGTAACTGAAAATGTGTGACTGTGTTTTTTTCTCTCCTTGAGGTATTTCTGATCCCCCTCGCTGCTCACAGCCAGTCCTGTTCTGAGTGGCCATGACTGGGTTCCACGATTCCTCAAGTGCCCTTACCCTCCTGGTCCTCCTGACAGGGACTTCCTTCCTACATCTATCTACCCCCAATCCAAACACCTCTAGAGATGTAAAAAACCCACACAGAGATACTCTTCCTGGGCTGTTGGTGTCAGGGGATGGGCACAAAAAGGATGAGGAGAGATATTCGTTACAGAAAGAAGAGGGAGAGGAAGAAGATGAGCTCTTTAAAGATGTGGATCCCAAAACACTAGCGGCAGTTTTACTAGAGGCACTGAATCACTCAGAAGTGAAGAGAGGGAGAGAGGGAGAGGAGCATGACGGATTTGAAGAAGATATGAAGGCTAAGATAGGTGAGATTAAAAAAGAAGAAGTATACAGAGAAGTGAGAAGGAAGGAGGGAGCAGACCGAGATAGAGATGGACGACAGGAGTTAGAGTTGCTGATGGCTGCACAGGGGAAGGAGCAGGAGACTGGGGAGGAAGAAGACAGGAAGAAAGCTCAGGAAGAAGAGGAGAAAATGACAGAGAAGGTGACCAGTCATACCACAAGCCAGACAATCTGGGTGCAAACACAACAGCAGCCAGCCAGCCCAGATGGAGGAGGGGAGAATTGGCAGGATACTGTCCCCCGGCAGGAACCAAACACTCCTGAACAAGGTAGCAATGAGGAGGAGGAGCAGCTCAGCCCTGAGGAGCTAAAGAGCCTCGAGACCATGATGAAGGAGTTTCCTCGTTTGAACAGAGCCACTAAGAGGGGGGGGGATTCAGAGCAAAACCAGAGAGAGAGCAGAGGCTACAGCAGCTACAATGACATCATACCGGTCAACAAAGGCAGCAGCCTCGCCATGTCTAAGAAGAAGATAAAATGGCAAGAGGAGACACAGAAAGCCCTGAACATCCCAACATTCAAGGAGAATTTTATGGATGACTTTGAGGACAGAAACTATGCCGGCAGTAATGTAGCACAATCCCAGCTTCCAGTAGAGCAGGAGGTGTTGGAAGATGATGAACCCGTGGAGGAAGTGGAAGAAGATGAGGAGGTGTTAAGTCCCGAGGAGGAGGAGGCTCGGGCTATAGCAGAGCAGGAGGAGATGAGGAGGCAGGCAGCTGAGGCACAGAGAGCCAAGATGGAGGAGGAGAAGTTGGCTGACATTGCCTCAGACATGCTGCTGCGCTACATGGTCAAACAGAATAACGGAAACAAGAAGTACAGCTCAACTCTGTCCAATACCGTGGAGGACAAGAGGTCTGATGAAGAACAGGAAGTGACAGAGGAGGACGATATTGATCCCCAGACCATCGACAAGCTGATTGAGATCTCCAGCAAGCTTCACCTCCCTGCCGACGATGTGGTGGACATCATCAGTGATGTGGAGAAGAAGAAGAAGAAAGACGTACCGTCTGAGATGACGTCTCATTGGCAGCGACCTCTAACTCCACTCTCTTCTTCATTCTTATCTACCCCTGGTTTCACAGCATCACAGATTTCAACCAAACAAAATAGCTTCCCCATTACTAAACAACCTTCTCCAGCTGTTAGTCTTCTCAAAACATGGTTTCAGGAGAAATCACAAACAAAATCACGGGATCTCTGGAGCAAACTTGCAAAGCCTGTGTTAGCCAATCAAAATCATTGGCCCAAACGTCAGAAGCCAATGTCAATCAAACAGGAACTCTGGCTTAAATCTCCCAAGTCTGTATTGACTGGCTACCCTTTTTACCCCTACACATACACATCTTTCTACCAGAGACAGCCCTACCCAGACTACCACCCCATCTATTTTCCTCCTCCCCTCAGACCCAAACCCCGTTACTACATCCCCAAACCTGCTCACACCCTCAACAACTTCTTGGGAAATTCCTTGGATGATGCCAACACTTTCCCTCCCAAACAGCATTACCACAGCTGGGTCCAACCCCAGCTGAGAAAACCCCCTGCAGGCCTCCAGCAGAAGCCTTACTACACCAGCTACCTCCTCCCACTGTACCCCCAGACATTTCAGCCAGAACCCATCCCCAAACCTCGTTCTCTTCCCCGAATGCCTGTGATCCCTCCTCAACAGAAGCAGTTGTATTACTCAGCCCCGACACCTGCAGTGACGAGAAATGAAGATTATTATGTGTCTGACAAGCAGCCACATAGTAGTATTCGTGATGATCTGGAGAAATACATACAGCAGATACTCATGAAGAGACAGCAAATATGGGACTGAAAAGTGGATGAGAGGAGAGCAAGAATGGGGAAAAGAGAAAAAAGGAGAGATGAGCAGAAAAGAGTGCATTTCTTCATGATTTTGTTATGCCGGTATTTGTTTAGGGTTTTTTTTTTTTTACACATGTAACACGTTTCTTTCTCCTTTTTTTATTAGTTACAGAAGCTTTTTTTTTTTTTGCAAAAGTAGTCTGGATAAAATGGAACTGTGGAGGAAAGATGCACACCTACACTTCTCTGTGAAGGAGGAGAAGCAGGTCTTTTGGACAGTGTGATGCGGCAAAGATTTGTATCATGCTAGAACTTTCTATCCAAACTCCCGGCATGACAACATTCTCCCTTTGGACATTTTACAATGCCAACAAAGGAGGAAAGGAGGACACTTAAATCTGTTGCTACCTGTATTCAAAAAGAAATCTTTTTCAGAATCAGAAATTGTTGGATGAATTCCAGGCAGTGATGGATGCTGGAAAATATTTGATGGCTGATAGAATTCACTATCTAAAGACAAAAAGAACATTTGTTTAATTATGTCAGGCAGGGAAATTTGAAAAATATTAAACCACAAGAGCATTAGTGAAGCATTCCACTTCATCCCAAAGTGTTGGATGGGGTTGAGGTCAGGGTTGTATTCAGGCCAGCCAAGTTATTTCACACCAAACTGGAAAAACAATATCTTTGGCTCTGTGCATGGGGGTATTTAAATGTTGAAACAGGAAAGAACCAAACACAAACTGACACAAAGCTGGAATCTCACTATACAATATCATTGTATACTGGAGCATTATGATTTCCCTTCATTCTTTCATTGGAACAAAAGGGCCTAGCCCACACCAGGATGAACAACCACAGACCACAGGGTCTCCACATACTTTTGGCCATATACTGTATCAACTGACACACACCGATCATCTCTTAGAGACGAAATCAAGATCATACAACCCAGATTCCAAAAAAGTTGAGATGCTATGTAAAACACAAATAAAAAATGTGATAATTTGCTAATTGTTGTTGACGCATACTCAGATGAAAACAGTACAAAGACAATATAATTAATGTTTTACCTCATCAACTGAATTGATATTGAATATGATTGAACTGAATATGTGCTGATTCTGAATTTGATGCCAGCAACATGTGTCAAACACATTGGGACAGGGGCAACAAAAGACTGGAAAAATTGTGAACTCATCAAAAAACACCTGTTTAGAACATTTCACAGGTAAACAGGTTAATTGGTAACAGGTGATAGTGTCATGATTGGGTATTCTCAAAAGGCTCAGTCAGGACATGGTGAGATTCACCACTTTGTGAAACACATGATTGTATAAAGGATATTATCACATGGGCTCAGAAAGAGTTTGGAAAACCATTGCTGGTAAACACAGTTTGTTTGCAAATGAATTACACTCTGATTTATTTACGTTTTACATACCATCCCAACTTTTTTTAATGCGGGTTGAACGGAATCGGGAATAGCCTCATGCTGAAGCCATTTGCCATACTTTTCTGATCTTTTAAAATGAATACATGTTTATGCAAATGTATAATTTTTGTCTCATTTGTATAAAAATACAGTACAAATTTGTCAGCAGAAAAGCACCTTTTAATTATGTATATTCACATATACCTACAAAAGCTCTTTATAATAAAATATAATGCAACATTTTTCATAATGCTGCTTTGGAAGCCACACTAACACCACTATAATGGATGACTCATCCTTTTGCATGGCTTCAATTACCTAGTTGCTATGGTGCCAAACCCTGGTCAAACTCTATATGGCATTCTTTTACAGTTGATGCCTTCAGAGGAGGATGCAGCAGTGGAGGCATACTGTGTTCTTTTACTAAACACATGCATTTTTAAGGAAAAGGCTGGTGTTGTCCTAGATTTTTGTTATTGTCAACAAATCTCAAACCTAATGTGTCAGTTAATCTCTCAGTACCTTCTGACCTCACTCCCCTGTCCTCAGCACTCAGCTTCAAGCCCACTGGTTCCTACAGAAGATGTAAATATGATGGTTCACAAATATATAGTTTCATTAACAAAATGCTAAACAATTTCCTGTAACAGCTGCTCACTAGTTTTTATTAAATTTTACTCAAAGGAGAGGAAAGGCCCCAGTTGAAATGCCCAGCCGACATAGCCTCCTCCTTGCTACGTCCCACTGCCTTTCTGATGAATGAATGAATTGTACCAATGGGGATAATGGAGCACACTTTTGAACAGTCTTTCCTTTAAGGCACTCAATTGTGTATGAATGAAAAAAGAGAGCTTAAGAGATAACTTTTAACCCTGCTTAATTTCTCATCTCTACGTGTACAGTGTATGTGGGATTAAGTCAATTTAAACTACAGTGTGTGTGTCCATGGCAATGACGGAACATGTCACACAGTGCAACAGTGTGGTCCATTATTGTGTTTTAATAGTTTTTGGACAAGAATGGAGTTCTGTGGCACAGGCTTAGATGCACATACAATACTTGATAGTAGGATATATTCATTGTAGATTTGTCTCTGCACATGAGATATCTATATTTATGATATAGAAATCATATCATAAAGACATCTTTGAAAATACCCTTCATGTTAGTTTTGTTTTGCACTTCAAAGTGCCCCTAAATTACAAAGTTCCGTTGAGCTCGACAGAGACCATTTAGTGTGGTTTTAGAATTCAGCATTTGTTCCCATTCATTATTATCAACTCGAGGTCTATTTTGAAAATTTTGCTTGTTATCTAAATGTTGCACAACCATTACTACAAGTTCTTATAGTAGTTATTTCCAAACTTTGAGCAGAAATCTGCTGCCTTACATGTCACTGTGACATTGTGCCATCCCTCCCATTATGCTTTGTTTTTTTCATTTGTACCAATAATATCCTATGGTAATATACTAATTAATATTATTCAAGGCTGTAATCACTTCTGTAATGCAAGGATAATGGAAATGACTCTCCGGTTACCAGTGGAGATAGCAAGAGTTTGCTCATATTCAGGAGAATCTAAGTTTAAGTTTTGGATTGGATTGGATGACAGTGCTATAAAAAGGCTTGTAATTTTTTTTCAATTGCATAAAAAGGATTGTAAGGATGGTTACTTATAATCAGTAATCAATAAACACTTCCTTTTCTCCCTTTTTCCTCTTTTTCAAATATGTCACTGGGAACAAGAGCAGATGTTGTTCTTTGGTTTGTCTGTTGCTAAGGGATGAGCAAATCTCAGCTTTGTTGTTGCCAAGCCAATGATTTGTTGTCTTTTGAGATTTAGTTAAGTTTTTTTTATGACATGAGAGACCAAAGGTGAGGGTACAGTGTCTGCACATGTATGTATACTCACATCAAATAAATGCTTCTTTGAAGACATACAAGCATCACTTAAAAAAGTATAAAAAAAAATTTAAAGATGACAGAAACAATGACGTTGGTGTACCTTAAAATCATTGTTTGAGTCATGTATGCAGCGAGTGTTGTCCATGGTCTTTCTAGATGTACCTTGTTGTATTGATCACAATAAAATGCGTTTGTTGGATGTAAATATGGTCATGTCAATGACTACCTTTGCTACACATAATGAAACAAATAAAGTCAACTATTTTTATTACAAAAAATGCTTCATTGTGAACAGAGATAATTTTATGTGACTGTGAGAGGAGACAGCAAAGGTCCTGGATAGCTATCTCACTGAAAATGGAATTTCATTTGCTCAGACATTCATATAATTTGTTCCAGGAAGAATGCTGGAAACTCACCAGCTGGTAGGCAGTAAAATAAGAGAAGTCAGGAAGATGTAAAGTAACTCCAAAAAAATAATTCTGACAAAGAGAGTTACCCTTTAAAATTAATATAAACCATGTAAAATTAAAGATGGTGCACTTTCTAAGATGATAGTCACTTTATATTGCTTTCAGCCATCAGTACGATCACTGAGTGTTCATATTTTCAACAGCCTTTCTTTATTGAATTTCAAGAACACCTGAGTGACTGAGACCAAGTACTGTGAGATATTTTATTATATTATTATATATTTTTATATAATATATATATTATATATTTTTATTTTATTTTATTTTATATTTGCAAATTTCCCCACTGTGGGACGAATAAAGGTTTATCTTTATCTTTATCTTTATCTTTATATCGGATGTATTACATGTACTATGATGGTACTGGACAAGGCAGGTGTAGATTGATAAAACTGATGGATGGATGGATGGATGGATAGATGGACAGACAGATGGATGAATTGATGGATGGTTTTTGAAGCACACACTTTGAGAGTGAAAGAGAGACAGAAAGACATTAGGTATCGTCATGGCGACTGTGAATATCAACAGCAAATCTCATTAAACCAAGCTAAAAATTCTGGAGTTTGTCAATGAACAAAACCTCTCAAGTGTTTCATTTAACAATATTATGAAAACAAATACCATGTCATACCTCTCCATGGTTTTGGTTTTATTTGTCCAGGTTTTGAGATATCTGTCTCTGATATTGCTGTACAATGGAGGTGAATTTAGTTTGTGCTGCTCAGAACTTCGAAAAATGACTTGAATTTTACAAATTTGACAGTAGAACAGTGGCTGTCATCAAGACACATAAGAATTTGCTGTTGTTGAGTGCTCTATGAGTGTTAATATTGGCATTACCACAGCAGAGGAGCTGATGCAAAAGTCTCAAACAAATGCAGGGACATCCAACAAATGAGTTGTACCTGGTTCAACTTTGCCTTAAAGCAATGTAATATCCTCCAACAATCACACCGATGGTCAGCTAAACAAGTGGAACAACTAATTTCCTGTGGACTTCTTTGCAAAGTGAACGACAGTCTCGACAGGTCAAGATGGAGGGACAATGACTTTTCTGGGTCGAGTCATTTGTAAAAGCTGTGAGCAGCATTAAAAAAAAATCTATTCAGCTCCATTGTCTTTGGGTAGAGGCAGAAATCTCTGACAAATATGTGAAAACTTTAACAAGTTACCATGGACAGATAACAGCAAAGGGAAGTGAGAATATACAGTATGTTTTTGCAACTTGCTTTATCCCTTAAATGAGCAAACATGATAGCAACATCAACATTGCTTTTGAAAGATTGAGGCTAATAACTGCTTACAGATAGTCTGGTATATTCTGAAAACAACATTCCCCTTCTGATAAATAACTTATGTTAAATAAATCAAATCTAGGGTTAAGAATGATAATACTTAACCCTCGCCCTGCCTGTCTAGTCCTTTGACAGAGTAATATAGGTGGGAGGGAACAGAAGACAGGATTTGGCTTGCTTTGATATATCGTGCTGCTTTCGTGGGGGTGTTCAGCAGGCTGATTAGAGGTTAGAGCAGTCATCAGAAAAGATGCTGTAGGGATGTGCTAATATCCTAACAGACCAGTATCAGTACAGACCAAAATTTATGTCTACTGACAAGGGCTTCCACAGGCTGTCAAAGGTGTTCAGTAACTAAACCTCAGAACGGACAACATGAACGGTGAAAGTGACTATGTGGTATGTGACAGAGATGCACAGTGATAAAATGCAGGATGAAATCAGACATGCATTAGTGAATGAGACAGCCAAAGTAGGACAGTAGTAAGGGTCAAACATGCAGTTAAAAATCATTTAATGCTGCACTGAAATAGAATCAAATGAAAGCCTACTGGTAAAACAATAAAAAAGAGAAAGCAAAAGTGGAAGAAAGAGAGAAGACATAGAGCATGCTAAATGACAGAGAGAGGGAAAAGTAACACAGGGCTGGGAAGAGACGGGGGGAGGGAGGAAGGAGTGAAGGATGAGATAAGGGAGGGGTGGAGTGGTTGATGGTTGCAGCTCTGCCCATGGAGAGGTGCAGTGATTCATGATGTCACGTGGTGAAGACTTGGTGACTCATCCACCAGCATAATCATGAAGCCACAGCAGAGCACCCAAATACACACATACAAAAGTGCACACATTAGATAAATGTATGCATGCATAGAGTAACTGCTGGCAAAAATTCACAGAAATGCTTACATATACAAAACTCATACCCATCTCCAGGTGTTAGAATGTCATCTATATCTGGCTGTATCTGGATATCTTATCTGTATAATGATTATGTGACTTTTGCATTTACACCAGCTGTTAATCAATGCTGTCTTATATTGTTGACAAACTTGACTCATCTCAGATAAAAGGAAGAAATTCTGTCATATGTGGTTGAGGGCACATCTTCACCAACTGACCATTTGGTAAACCCCTCCGTCAAATGGCAATTGTACAACCATAGCAAACTTAACTAGACACCACAGGTCTGTCAAGCACTGAATTTCTCCACATGATAAAATGATGTCTGTGGGGCTCTAGTAAGAGAGATAGTCTGTTTACTGTTTGCAATGAGGCCTGGTAAAATTAACTCGTGCTGTTATTTTCTTTGTACACAAGAAATTGCAATTACGTGACACTGATGTAGACTTAAGGTGACTGTGATGGCATTCAATTCACACTTGAGTCTGGTTGGATGTTTTACAGAAATATTACTACTGAACATCCTCACCCCCATCTGTCACAGAATCTCCTAACAGTTCTTCAAATTCTGCAGTGTTTAGGTATTGTGGCTTCAGGGTGTTGATGACAGCGACAACTTGTTGGGTGAACACACAAGCATTTGACAGTCCCATACCAAAGAGGCAGGAGATAGATGGAACATGAGTTTGGTGGCCAGCCTCCACTAGCATTTTGCCACACAAAGCTCCACCGGCATTGCCTGGTGCTATCTTGTATCATGTCAAATAATCAGCCTTTATGAAGACTCTCACATAGATGATGGAGGGTGTTGCTGCTCATTCTGAAACTGAACAGCCAGTCTCTCTCTGCCCCGTTGTCACATACATGCTGTCACCAAGTCAAACACTATGGACCCAGATGTTCCTGTTAAAGATAAGGGAAAAAAACAAAACTGGAATACAAATACTATAATATTCACAAATTATTAGGGCCTATTAAATAATTTAAAAAGGAAAATCCAAATAAAATGAATGGAAGAATGCTGTGTAAAAAAAAGCAATTGTGTTTATTTATTTACTTATTTACTCAATCTGCAACGAACATAGTCAATTAGCCTATACAGTATGTTGATATACTGTAGGCCTACGGCTGTCAGCAGGGCTGACATGATCATGAAATTGTAGTTAATCAGTTGCCATACAAATAAAAAAAGGGTGGATAAAGTTCTGGTGCCTGTCCATATAATGTGTAAAAGAATGATTTACATTTCCATCACTTTACTGTAAATAAGTTCAACAATATAGACATGTCATATTTTCATCAACACTGTGTTGTTCTGGATTACTTATTAAATGTCTTATTGTTAGGGTTATAATTTTATCATCTTTATCACCTATTTTAGTCATTGCAGTAACATAGTAAGTGCCAAAAGATGGCAGTAGCTGTAGTAACGTAATAAATAATCTAAAACATGCAACAAAATAATAACACAATAATAACAAATTAAATCAGACATAAAACCTCATAACACTGACCCCATCGCACCTACTTACTCCCAGCTGATTAAAAGGGTCAAATCATCAGAAAAAAACAGTTAAAGTGTGGACTGATGAAGATACAGCTGATCTACAGGATTGTTTTGAGTTCCCACACTAGCACATATCACTGTCACAGAAGAGTGTTCCTACATGCTTCAAGACAGCTACTATTGTCCTGGTATATAAAAAGTCTGCAGTCCCATTCTGGCAAGTTACTTTGAGAAACTGGTTCTCCAGCACATCAAAAACAACATCCCAGCCTACGGGGACCCTCAACAGTTTGTATTCAGAACCAACTGATCCACAGAGGATGCCATCTCCACTACTCTATTCTATACTCTACTCTATTTAGTCTTCACACACCTAGAAAATAACAGCACCTACATCCGAATGCTGTTTGTTGACTTCAGCTCAATATTCAATACAATCTCCCCATGAAACTGATTGGCAACCTTAGCTTGAGTTCCACATCCTTCACCTGGATATCAGACTTCCTCATAAACAGAACCCAGACAGTTTGACTTAGGAGCCACATTTAGACTCTCTAGAATTGAGCATCAGAGTCATCCCAGGGTTGTGTGCTCAGCCACCCCCTCTTCACATTGTACACCAATGACTGCAACCCCCGACATGGAGAGAATTCTGAAGTTTGTGGATGACACTACTGTAATGGAAAATTTCATACCCTTGTGCCTACCTTAACTGCTTGACTGTTGCAAAATATGTTTGCCTACATGATCAACTTTTTGACTTGCAAAAAAATGTTCAAGACCATGATGTCCCTGCATAATTCACTACCTGTATCTATTGCCTCGAGGTCATGGGTGTGGAGAGTACTTACTCACTAAAGCAGATAAGTACTGTCTGCAACTTGCATTCTTTGCTTACTCTGGTACAGAACCCTATGCTATATGGTTTATTGCAATAAACTCAGAAGGACAGATGTACTCTCTGGGCTTTATTTAGAAAATTTCCACCACAACCACCATCACTGGCTGCATTATAAACAACAATGAGAATTCATATCGGGAGGAAATCAACAATCTTGCAGAATGGTGCACACAAGTTGGTCATTGATTTTAGAAAAAAAGGAGGGGAGTCTGAACCTGCAAGGAAGAGCATAAAGCCAGGTTTCATCAGTGTGCTCTCTCTCCCTCTCTCCCCTCCCTCCCTCTCTCCCTCCCTGGACAGCTGGGTTTGTGCCACCCTCTGATTTGTTTGTTTTGATTTTACACCATACAACACAAGCTTTACATGCACAGCGCTTAATGTATGCCACACCTCCACCACACAGTGATAACTAACTTCACATCCCATAAAAATTAGTTTTGTATGATTTATTGAATTAAATTGACTTGATTTAACCAAAGGCTTATCATAAAAAACTCAAAGTGGTTTTTCGTAGTTCTAAGTGCGATTGTGTTATAACAAAAGTAGATATTGACAGTGTAGATGGTGTGTTTGTTGGTACAAAAAACAAAAAAAAATCGTTTGGGAGGCCCATGGTAGCTGGTGGTTTTGTTTTGGTTTGAGTTGGTTTTCTTTGTTTCCTACAGTTTAAGGAGTGGAGAATGTTGATTTTCTTTGTGCACCATCAAATCAATGTTTGGCTGTAGGAGAGGGTTGTGGCTAGATAGTCTTGTCAATCTGGCTGGAGCATTTGTTTGTTAGGTTGTAGCAGCAGTCCCTCATCGTGGAGATTGTTGAGTTATTTTTAAGAGTTTCTTGTTTCTGGGGCACTATCAGTAGCATTGGCTGGGACAGTTAGTCGTCCCCAATGCAAGCAGGCTCTAGTTGTGTAAGTACCCACCACCAGTACACATACAAATACTAGGTTTAAGCTAGTTAGATTTGGGTTAGGCACTTTTAAGGGAGTGGCTCCTTTCTTAATCAGTCCTCTCTATGGTCGTGTAATGTATGAGTTGCACCAGGTTTTGGTCTCAGGTTGCTGGGTTTTTTGCAGTGGCCTGAGTGTAGCAAATTGTCTCAATCTGCAAAGACACTTTGCTGTACAGTTGGGTCGGAAAAAACCTGACAAAGTACCTAAAGAGGCTGAACTAGGGGTCATTGTTCAGGTGTTGGCAGTGTCAGGGGTTCCTGAGCAGGTTGAGGGTTCTTGTGCAAAACGTCCAGTGGTAGTGGAGAACTTGTCTTTTGAGCAGTATATGCAGGTAGAAAGAGAAAAGGATAGAAAGCAGTGGGAGAGGTTGCAGTTTCACTGCAGACAGAGCAGGAACAAAAAGCAAGGGAGGCAGAGGTACAGGCTCTGGAAAGGGAGAGGCTAAAGTTTGTTGAAACTAGATTTGGTAAGAGATTAGAAAGCTAGTAAATCTCTCTTGGGTACTGTGGTGCCAGGGCAAGCTGCTATTTGTTGTGCTGGTTTTGATGTTATGGGCAATTACCTAGGTTCAATGACCCTGAAACATGTTGTTGTGTGTGAGCATGTTGCAGATGCCAAGGGGTGGCCTGATATTAACAGGACCCTTACACTTGCTACAGTGTGTTTTTACAGATAAGGCACAAGAAACATATTCTGGTCTTAGTCCTGTTGATAGCAGGGATTATGCCAAGGTGAAGGCTGCAGTATTGGAAGCACATGAATTAGTTCCAGAGGCATATAGGCATAGACTTAGGAACTGGAAGAAAGGTGACAGACAGACCCATGTTGAGTTTCCATGTGGTATTTCAGTACATGTTGCATGCTGGTGTTCTGCTGGTGAAGCAGACAATTATGAAGACTTGCTTGATCTTAATGTGTTAGAGAAATTCAAAAGCTCTGTCTCAAACCACATTGCTGTGTACATTAATGAGAGGTCAAGACAGCTGTGGCTGCTGCTGTTTTAGCAGATGAATATGTTTTGCCCGTTCTGGTGGGTCAGAATTCTGCTGGTATAAAAGAAGTGGCATGCAAAAAGTTGCAAACTGGTGGGGCTCTGCAGCTTTCTCAGGTCAATGTCATAAGTGTTCTAGGCACACGTGGGATGTTTGATCCTGGAAGAGAGGGTTTGTGTCTTTGTGGGATGTGGAGAGGGAACCTCTTAAAATTTGCAAATAGAGGGGCAGGACATAGTTTAAACTTTGAGGGGTTGTTACTGTTTTCACCTGATACTGATATTGGCGATACAACTACAGTTCTGGTGTGTGTGGAAGGGTGTTCTGCCGCCACTGGTAGTGACACCATCACTGAGTAGTCTGAAAAACTGAATAAATGTGCAAAACAACACCCAAATGTTTTCAATGTTTGTGCTGTGCTGGGGTGGTGGGCAGGACTAGCTCAGGGCCCATGCAGTCTAAAACCCAATTCTCCATTCTTGTGTTCCCAGGGTGACGTTACTGAGGAAATCCAGGATTGGGCTGTACTGTGTCCATGCCCTTGGCTATCTGTCAGTAGCGTTTTTTTGTACCATCTGTTGAGCTTTTTTTTTCCTTGGGTGGAACCTATGATGAACGATGCAAGGCATATTTCTATAGTTCACATTTCTGTATACATCTTGAGTTTGACTGAAATGAAAGACACAAGACGGACAATGTGTGCATTTTTAATGACCCGATTTTGTGTTTGTCAGGTATCCAAGGAAGACAAAGACATAGGTATAGTGTGTGTGAGCACATTTTGTGAAGGGTTCATGAGGAAGTCAGACAATTCCCATAGTCTGAGTGCAGGATGAAGCTTTAAGCTTTGTTACTGTGTTTGTAACCATCTGGTTAACCATGTGCCTGGGGATTTGTTAGCACCCGAAAGAGCAAAAGCTAGAAAGTCCCCAGAAAAGGACTTTTTGTTTGTTTGTTTGCTTGTTTGTTGTGTATTTCAAAAGTAAATGAAGTCATATCAGTCTGTATATGAAGTTGTAAGCACAATGTGATCAAACCAAATTTTTGCCCTGATAGAGTTAATACAAGGGCAACTGAACAGAAAATTATTTTGTTCTACTTTATTTCTTACAGGTGGGGCTGAAGCACTTTACTCTCAGCTCAACATCTCAGTGGTTACCCATGTACTAAGTTGCAGAAAGGGCGAGCAGCAGTTGCACAAACCAAGAACTTTGTTAAGTCTGAGAATAATGTAATTGTAATTAAACTATATAACTAATTACTCACATATCATGTTATATATAGTCATCATTTCATAATTGCTATATTTTGCTTAAATTCACAAGGAATAAAACCAGGCCCAAAGAAATTCAATTCAGTTCAATTTTATTTGTATAGCGCCAAATCACAGCAAAAGTTATCTCAAGGCACTTAACATACAGAGCAGGTCTAGTCCATACTCTTTATAATATTACTTATAGAGACCAAACAGTCATGAGCAAGCACTTGATGCGAAAGTGGCGAGGAAAAACTTCCATGCAATGCAATACTACAATCCACAGGTGTGACGATAATAATAATAACAGTATTAAACAGAGACACGTGTGCAATGGGAGGCTTGTAAACACAGGTCCAGACGCTGTAGCTCCAGTGACACACAAACCTGCAGAGAGCATCAGGAGAGAAGAGCACACAATTACGAGAGAGGGAAGAAGTTGCATTAGTAAGATGCATTGATGGGTTATGAATGGATATAGGAGGAGGAGAGAGAGAAGGAGAGAGAAGTTCAGTGCATCATGGGAAGTCCCCCGGCAGTCTAGGCCTATAGCAGCATCACTAAGGGATGCCTCAGGGCTCATCTGGACCAACCCAAACTATAAGCTTTGTCAAAGAGGAAGGTTTTAAGCCTACTCTTAAATGTGGAAAGGGTGTCTGCCTCCCGAACCCAGACTGGGATCTGATTCCATAGGAGAGGAGCTTGATAACTGAAGGCTTTGGCTCCAAATCTACTTTTGGAGACTCTGGGAACCAAAAGGAACCCTGCATTCTGGGAGCATAGTGCTCTTTTGGGAAAATAGGGTACAATGAGCTCTTGAAGATATGATGGTGCTTGACCATTAAGAGCTTTATAGGTTAGTAGAAGGATTTTAAATTCAATTCTTGATTTGACAGAGAGCCAGTGCAAAGAAGCCAAAATGGATGAAATATGATCTCTTTTTCTTGTTCTTGTCAATACACATGCAGCAGCATTCTGGATCAACCGGAGAGTCTTTAACGACTTATTGGTGCAGCCTGATAATAGAGAATTGCAGTAGTCCAGCCTAGAAGTAACAAATGCATGGACTAGTTTTTCTGCATCTTTTTGGGACAGGATATGCCTGATTTTTGCTATGTTCCGGAGGTGAAAAAAGGCAGTCCGAGAAATTTGCTTTATATGTGCATTAAACGACATAATCCTCATCAAATGGCTGTGATGTCAGCAATAACAAAAGCACAGAGCAATTGCAGTGGAATGGAGCGATTAATCTGAGAGATTAGTAATTATGTGAAAGTAAGATATGTAAACAAAATAGCTTATGTGTTGATGTCTATGCATTTGCTTCAAATAGGAGTACACTATACAAAGGCATACATGGAGAGTTGCTGGATTTGTCTGTCCTCAAAGTGCACAGTCAGGAGCAACAGAACCAGTGATAATGGAAAAGGAACTAAATCCTAAAACTTGAATTGAGTGGGAGATACACTGTATATGAGAGCAATTGGAGTTACACCACCATTACAGCCTCACTCAGAGTGGAGGACGATTTGAGGACGATCTGGTACATTTAAACATTCTTTCTACTCACTTGTTGTCCTGTAAATGTATTAGGTCATGGTTAAGTTTGGTTCTACAATTCTACAATTTCATTTATTTCATGTTTATTTTTTTATCCAAAGCGACATACATCCACATGCCAATGGAACAGCCATCGGGGGCAATTTGGTTTTCAGTATCTTGCCCAAGGACACTTCGATACATAGACTGCAGGGGCCAGGGATCCAACCACCAACCTTCCGATTGGTGGGCAACCGCTCTACCTCCTGAGCAACAGCCGCCCCATTAGTTGCAAGTGCACCATTACCTAATATATATATGATTTTGAATACACAATACCACAATACCTCATGTTAGTTGTGTAATTTAAGCCATTTTCCCCATGTGTCTTTACACATGCCCATACTTATAAAGCTAAGTAACCATAAAGCCATATTTCCAAAGGTAATTTCAGTTGGTGACCCAAAAATTGGAAAAAGAAAATGTGATGAAAAATGAATGGTTGTTTCAATCCACTACCATGACGCAAATATTGAGAGTTAGTTCATCAAGATAAGCAGTAGGTGGTGCCAATTCTACGTTTATGTTTCAAATCTAATTGAGTGAGCGTCCATCAAACATCAAACTGTGAAAAAACCCTTCGAAACTTCAAAAACCCAACCTCCACCAGAGGGCCCAGTATGAGCTCCTGTTTCTCTTGGAGAAACTGGGAGTCTGTATGTGTGTGTTTGTGTGTGTGTGTGAGAGAGAGAGAGAGAGAGAGGTTTGAATTGTGAATTAAACATCAATTAAACTAACTAACTAAACAACTAGTAAACTAATGGAAATTTAATCAGCAATTAACATTGGCTTTGTGTAACTGTATCTGGGGGGAGAGAGTCCTTGCTGAAGATGTAGATGTAATTTGTGTGGATAAAGTTATAAATAACAGGTAAATCACAGTTTCAAAAGTCTTACAAGACTTTTTTTGAATTTTCTGCCTCAAAGCACCAAGAGAGCCCTTCAGCTGTCTCATTGACCGTCATGCTATTTTACCTCTCACAGTCTGAGGTAAAAACACAAATATGCCAACTTTTAAAACTTTGGTTTTTCATCTGTCATGTTTAATTTTAGATACACAAATTACACATTACATCTTAAGCAAGGTCTTAGGATGCTGATAGTGAGGTAATTTCACTGATATGACCTACATTTTTTTTTAATGCTGTTGTCTTTAAGGGGAAACTTTTCTGATGTCTCTCTCTATGTCTGTATGAGTACTACATACAGCTCGCACACATGCCTTTGTGTTGTTCTGCTGGAGTTTCCCTCGGCTTCATCCTCAGATCTCTTTGTACCCTCCTCAGTTCTTCCCTGTCCCCAGACCTGAAGGCTCTCTTCTTCTTGTTCAGAAGGGCTTTCAGGTCCCTGGTAATCCATGAATTATTATTAGGGAAGCAGCATACAATCTGGGCTGGCAGGCATGTGTGCTCACAGAATTTAATGTATTCTGTGATGCAGTCTGCTGCGCTGTTGATATCCTCCCTGTGTGGCTAAAAAAGCACATTCCAGTCTGTAGACTTAAAGCTGTCCTGCAGAGCATCCTTGGCCTCCTGAGTCCACCTCCTAACACCTTGGACAACCCTAACCTTTGGACAAGAGGAACATACTTTGGGGTCAGCAGGACCAGGTTGCAGTCAGATTTGCTGTAGCTCTCCTTGCTGCACCCATCACTCTGGTGTGGTGTGGCATTGCAGCCCTCTGCCTACCTGGATAGACAGGATGCTGTGGGGGGGCTTCACACTACAATTCAGCTGCCCTCTTTGCCCCTCCTTTCATCCATTTTTCCCCATATTTTCTGGTGCCCAAGAAATTGTTGGGCATGAGTCCTGATGAGTCCTGCGTCCTGAACAGCTACATTGCACAGTGGATGTGATATGGGTGAAGGGTGGGTGTTGGTAGGCGTTGTTGTCTTGCAATAATTCACTGATATATTAGCTTTTCAAATTTCAAACTTAAAAAATGGTTATGCTTCCAAATCATTTAATGTGAGAATTCTCTTCCTCCAGGTATGAGCAAATACTGAACTTTAATTTTCATCTCAGTTTGTTACAGAGGGCAAATCAGATCTCATTGCTATCTGTTTAATGACAGGAGATGCATTATAATTCAATTCAATTCAATTTTATTTATATAGCACCAAATCACAATAGAAGTCATCTTAAGGCATTTTTCATACAGAGCAGGTCCAGACCATATTCTTTATGAATTATTTATAGAGACCCAACAATTTCCATCATGAGCAAGCACCTATATTTAATTGAAAACAGTGCAGAGACAACATGTCAAATGTTGAAACTGAAGCATTTTATTGTTTTATTTAAAAACAATCATTTTAAATTTTTAAATTTTGGGTTGGGACAGGGGCATGTTTACCATTGTTTTGCATCACCTCTTCTTTTAACAACACTTTGTAGACATTTGGGAGCCGAGGAGACCAGTATCTGGAGTTCTGAAAGTGAAATGTTGTCCCATTCTTGCCTAATATAGGATTTCAGCTACTCAACAACTTTGTCGTATTTTTCGTTTCATGATGCGCAAAATGTTTTCAATGGGTGACAAGTTGAGAGTTTAGCACTGTACCGTTTAGCACCATATTACGAAGCCAGAATGTGGTTTGGCATTGTCTTCCTGAAATATGCAAGGTCTTCCCTGAAAAAGACAACATCTACTTGGCAGCATCTTTTGTAGATTTCTCCTGATTCTCTGAATCTTTTAATGATATTATGTACTGTAGATGATGAAATCCCCAAATTCTTTGCAATTTTATACTGAGGAACATTATTCTGAAATTGTTGAACTATTTGCTCACACAGTCTCTCACAGAGTGGTGAACCTCTTCCCATTTTTACTTCTGAGAGACTCGGCCTCTCTGGAATGCTCTTTTTATACCCAGTCATGTAACTAACCTGTTGCAAATTGACCTAATTAGTTGGGAGATGTTCTTTCAGGTGTTTGTTTTAGCATTTCCCAGTAACATTTCCAGTGTTTTGCTCCCAACTTTTTTGGAATGTGTTGCTGGCATTAAATTAAAATGAGCATATATTTTTCATAGAACAATAAAATGTTTCAGTTCCAACATATGTGAATGACATGTTGTCTTTGCACTATTTTAAATTAAATGTAGGGTTTAAATGATTTGCAAGCCATCAAAATATGTTCATATCAAAATTATAGTATTAGTATTTTTTTTAACTTAATTTATTTTTCATGATAGAAACAGCATTTTCAAAGTTTTCTCTTGTCCAGACATGACCCTTATCTTTCAAGGTTCTGTCTATAATGGCTTTCTTTAGTAAAACACATGTCATCATTAGAGGTAGCAATGAAAATTACATTTTTGCACTTTCACATACACTTTGCACTCATGGACACTTCTGGGCCACACCCAGTTTATTGCTAAGGTGATATTGAGGTGAAGTGTGTTACATGTTGGATACAAAGATCAATGATTTATCAGATACAGTGTAGTAGGCTAATCATACTTTCTTTATATATAGAATGTTGATATATGAATCTATACTGGATTAGACTGAGTTTATCATGTTTTCTCTAAATGCCAGTGTATTTTAGCAGGTATCCCATTGCTTATTTTCATGCTCCTTTTTTGTAATGATTCGGTGGGATGATGGGTATAGAATTTGTTTTTGTCTGCTTATATTCATATTCACATACACATATATTATGTGTACATCCTGGAATGGCAATATATGCAAAGGAATTTGCACTCTTTATTTAATTATACAGTATGTATACATTGTTTATCTTAGATGATACGTTTTGATGTTTGAAAATGTAGAATAAAGAACGCTTTGAGGCAAAGTGTTTTCTTATATCCTTATCTGGAAACATCAAAGACTCCAGATGGCTCCAGCCAAATACAACAAATACTTTACAGAATAATCCACACCAATGTTCCAATATCACTATCTTCCACTCTTACATTGTCAGACATGGTATCTGCATGATGTCTGCCACAGCAGTTTCCAGGTACAATAGCTACAGTTAATAGGTATAACTAGCAGATGGGCTTTTAAGAAGAGGATTTTTGTTTTTTTGTTTTTTAATACAATTAACAATTAACACTTCAGGAGAACTATTGTAAAAGAATAAAAGATGAGTTGTAAGGCAGCTGATTGTATTTCATCTTTCTGTTTTTTTCTGTTTTTCTGCTATAAAAAGTGCTGCATTGCTGGAGAACCTAAGGAGAAATCCAAGCAAATGTTGACATATCGCAGATGTTTTGCCAAACTTTGTCTGATCTAGAAATCCCACACAACTCAGTGGCTCTATCCACCTTATCAGTTTATTTGTTATCTACTGCTTTATCTTTTCATTTAAAAAAAGGTGCACAGGCTGACATTAGAAGCTCAAATACCCTGTATCTGCTTTGCTTGCCTCTACTTTATCCTGTGGTTGCTTTTAAATTTAACCCACTAAGTATATACCCAACTGGTTTAGCACCACTCAGCATCTTTCTATCCAACATAAATAATCCATATATACTCTACATGGCCCAGTTGCCTATTAGTGGTCATATGCATACCTTATGCTGCTGCTGTTATATTACCTAAATCACCTTGTCATTATCAGTCTCACCTGACATTTCGCACACACACAGTTCCTCTCATCTTGTAATGCCAAATATGTAGTAGCCGATATCTACTTCCCTTAGCACATTACTCAACACCCACATTTAAAATAAACCTCAGATCCTTTAGTAATACTAGACCACAACTGCAGCTCTAAACCACACCCATCAGAAATTGCACAGATTCACTGTGTCATAATGAGAAGCAACACAATTGTCCTCACGTACCTCCATATCTTTATGAGGCCAGGACTTACACACACCCATGTTGATGATGGTATCTTTTTATGGTTCAAGTCCAGAGACCACCCACAGAACAGATAAGGTTAAAGGTTATTTTTATGTTTTATTTTTGCATACTGCTCTGACAAGTAAAAACAGAAACTCTTTATTCAAGTTTAAAATTATGCACAGTATTATTTGATAGTCATTTTAAGTTGGCCATTATACTAGATAATAGACGAAAGCATTTCATTTCAATACTTTTTCAAACATAAGTAAGGACACGGCGTCATTGCTTGCCATTCATGACACGCATATGACTCAAAGAAAGTCAAACCTTCAGAAAAGCTCTAAAGATCAAAACAGAAAAAGAAAGAACAATCTTGTAGTGGGGTAGACAGGGAAAGTGCTTTATACACACCCTGTATTCAAATACTGGCTGCACCCCATTGGGTCCCCAGCCTGGATTACCAACTGGGCAAAGTGCCCCAGTGCTGAAGACACTAAGGGTCCCATATAATTTGCGTCATCATAATACAGTGCAATCACATAATTGTCATATCCAAAAGTAAATGAATAAATTTGTTCATACCCACATTTTACAGTTCTGTGTCACAGTTTTAAGCAATACACAGCTGCGGTATAAAGGCGTGAACTGCTTTAAACAAACAAGGTCTTAAGACGTGTCACCCGACCATGCCTAAGATCAAACTGCTAGCTCTTATGAATATCAATACTGGAAGATAAGGTAAAAAGCCAGCTGTTATATCTTCCTCCTGGCTGCACCCCACTAACTCCATGATCTCTCTCCAGGAATTCTTCATCTTTTGTGTGTCTTTATAGTCTCAGCATGATGGACTTTACAGCCACAATTCCAAAAATGTTGGGATGCTGTGTAAAGATAAGAGATAAGATAAGATATTCCTTTCGTCCCACAATGGGGAAATTTACAGTGTACTGTAACAAAGAGGATAGCCTAAAAAGTATTAATTTTTAAAACATAAATAAAACAGAACATGATAATTTGCTAATCCTTTTTGACATATACCCAACTGAAAACAATACAAAGACAATATATTCAATGTACTACTTCACCAACTTCTTTTTTTTTTTTTTTTAAATATATGCTTATTCTAAATTTGATGCCAGCAACATGTTTAAAATAAGTTGGGACTGGGGCAGCAAAAGACTGGCAAAATTGTCAAATACTCAAAAAACACCTGTTTGGAACATTTGACAGGTAAATAGGTTAATTGATAACATGGGATAGAATCATGACTGTGTTATAAAGGGACACTCTTAAAATGCTCAGTCATTCACAGGCACGGATGGGGCAAGGTTCATCATTTTGTGATTGTATAGAGGATGTTACCAAATTGCCTGGGAACACAAACTGTTATTGGTAAACACTGTTGAAACCCAGGCAAGAGTCAGAAATGTTGGGCAGACGGCCCAAGAGCAGGCCAGAGGCAGAGCAGGAGACCTTTAGTGGACAGGAAACCGAGGCAGGATGGAAGCAGTTTAATATATTTATATTTAACAATATTTTAAAAAGTGGTCAGGCAGGCAACAGTTGAAACCAGAGTTGGCAATCCAGAAAAGCAAATATACATATATAACATATATGTATAACAAGGAGTAGGCAAAAATTGAGTCCAAAAAACCAGGTCAAGGAAAACATGAGGTAAAATCCAAATTTGCCTAAACAACACTAAACAAAGAACAAATGAAGCTCTAGCGCAAGTTCAGCCAGGAAGACATCAATGCTTCTCATTCACAAACTATTGCTCATCTCTCCTACTGCGCATGCTCTCGTATATTTCCCGCTGTCGGTGTTTGGGGCTGTCACTAATAATCAGCTGTCTCTCCAGCTGTTCTCTCTCAGCCAATAGCTCGGTGTCACACCCTCATCGCTAGCCAATCATCTTCGTGCTCTCCTTTTAAAATACGATCTTTCTTTGCCCTAGCTCTTTCATGCCGGTGATTTGCGCGCCTCTGCCATCAATTCAGTGTGGTTATGGCAAGTTTAAGATCTGTTTGGCAGTTAATAATCAGCCGCATTGCTTTTCACGTTTTCAGACTCAGACATTAATCCCATTCATGATGGATTACTCACGCCCGTCTCTATCCGGCCGGCAGCCGGGCGGTGCGTTAGGATCGCTGCTCATCCGGAGGACACAGGACCCGAGATCCTGGAGATCCTCAGAGCTCAAGGCATTGACCCAGCACCTGGTTTGGAGCTCTCTGTCGCATGCCTCGGTAAAAGACGTGATCCTCGAAAAAATCCCTCAAAAACCGGCCCTCCGCCGCACCCGGTCGAAAATGCGCAAGTCATCAGATCGCCAGTCCCTGGTTCACTCTGCCCAGTCAATTAATGATCGCCTCCCGTTACCGGAGAACCAGCAAGCCTTCACAGCTTCCACATCCTCTTCAGCGACGCCAGCATCTCAGCATTACCGACCAATGCTCCGGCTCCGACATCCGCTCCCCGGCATCTAACTCCTCCTCAAGCTCCGCAGTCAGGCCTCAGCACCGGCCCCGCTGTCTCTGCGCCCAGGTCAGGTAGGACATACGTTCCTCCTGGTGCAAACATATCTCCTGCCCGAGATCATTATATGGCAAGGCAAAGACATGAACCGATTGGCCCCGCTTTGAGGAATTAACTGTTTACCGGGGTTATCTTAACCGCGGTACTTAAGCCCGCCGACCCAGACTGTCTCCAGATTGTCAATCGGCGACATCCTCGTAGCATTTAGCTTCTTCAGAGACGCGATTTGCTGCGCCTATTTCCTGTGCAAAGTCACGATTCAGACAGGTATCTGGCTGTGATCGGCATCCTCAACCTCAGATAGGAGGTAACATTTGCTAACATACCATAAGCCTCTCCAGCAAAGCCGCATTGCTATATAGTTTAAAAAAAAAAAGAAAAAAAAAAGAAAGCATGAGTCGGGAGCCCAGCCTAGCTTCCCAAGTTCCCAACTCCCTCTTCCTTCAGTACTGGAAAGAGACCGTTACAGCCGCAAGTGCTTTTATTCATCAACCTGCCTATTTGCAATAACTTTACAGAAAAGACGCGCATTTACCCCGTTTGCTTTTCTTCAGATCCGCAGACTGTGCAAAGAGGCACACCTGACGTCCGTGAGCCGGCTCACGTACCGCTCATACAGAACCGCCGCGGTTCAGAGACTTAATCCATTTCTCTACCCTATAATGTTCAGGCTCCCGGATCCGAACTGTCTCTCATCCTCATTCAGCATCTGTTGCATTTACTAACCGGTCTCTCTCAGGGATCCCGCCGGCAGTGTCGATCATCGTCGTCCTCATTGTTTGGAGTGCAAAAGCCCTCAATCGTCCCTTTTGGATCCAGAATTAGCGTCTCAACTTCGTAAGGGAACTGGTTAAAGGTTTCTTAATAGGCCATTCTTCATTCCCTGCTGTTTTGGTCCCCCAGGCATTGGGAGAAGGGAAAAACAAACAAACAAAAAAAAAAAAAAAACACACACAAAAACTGTGTGACGTCATACCGGCCAAAGCGGGCTGGCTCCGATCTTTAATTTTGGCGGAGCCGGCTGTCTCAGTGGATAGGTGTTACCTTTTTCTTTGTCTATCTGGTCTTTTCCTCGGACTCCATCAAGTTTTTCACAATCGTGACGCCCTCAAGAGGTTGCAGTGGGTATTTCCAAGCCAGTGGTTGCTGGCCAAGTTTCGTGGACTTCTCTGCAGCTCTGTATAAGATTCGTCCAGTTGCAGTAACAGGGCATTCTGGAGTCACAAGTCATTGCTGCCAGTGCTCAATGAAGCAGTCATAGGCTTCACTTATAAGGCCGCTGTCCTGTTCCACATCCACGCAGTTCATGTGAGATTTATCAAGTCTATCTGTTGGGCATGTGTCTAAGCTTAGCATTGGCTATGCGTTCTCAAAAAAAAAAAAAAAAAAAAAAAAAAAGCCACAGCATCAGCTGCATTCATCAGCATCAAGCCAAGTCCCTAAGCCATAGCATTGGCCTAAAATAAAATAAATAATAAAAAAAAAAAAGCCATCTTTCATGTCCCAGTCCATGTTAACCCGTTTTAATTCCAGGTCTTCAGTCTTTTCTCTTCTCCGATCTTTTCTAGATTCGCCAGGTTCTACAGGAGAAAAGGTTTAGCTTCATCCACTAAGCATGGTTTTGCCCGGAAAATGTTTGCCCCTTTCCGTAGTTCTCTGCATGTGTCTCTAAAACCATCACAAGTTGAACTGTGTGCACCTTCATTGCCATCGTTCGGATGTCTGCCACTTCAAGCCTCAGTATATACGAGGTCTTGTCGCTGGTATCCAGTTCAATGCTAGATGTTCTGATCCATCATTCCCAGCTATTTCCAATCCGGTCTTCAAACTACTTTCAAAGGTAATTCTAAGGTTTACCCCTCGTTCAGTGATTACAGACTTCCTATTGCTCTTTCCATGTTGCATAAATGCTCTTAGTGTTGTGATAAGGTTGTTTTCCTGCCCATGTCAACTCTCTTTCGGACTGGTATCCAGTTAGCATTCAATTGGTCTTAAGGGGCAGGGTTTTATTTCTCCTCAAGCTTATTTGATCCAGTTAGAGTTGTTATCCTTTTCAGATCTACTTTCACCCGTTTACTTTAGCCTTTTCTTGAAAGACTTCAAGCAGGTTTCCACTGCCATTACTCTAACTCAAAGATCTTGAAAATCTTGACAGCACATTCTAAGCAGTTACATTTTACTGGTGGTTGGTGCTTCTCTAGCGTCACTGGCTGCTCATCATTCGACTTAGTTCCAGTTCACAGTATCTTATGCTCACAGCTCAACTTAGTTCCAGATTACAGTATCGTATGCTCACGGTTGCATTCATGTTTATTCAATGATGCATCATTGTAAATATCTGCAGGATCGTATCATTCATATCAATTTGTTCTGTTGTGAGTGTTTGTTTGTCTGTCGTCTCACTAGCCATATCATTGACATTGGCTAAGGAAAAAAAAAAAAAAAAAAAAAAACAAAAAACAAACAAGCAGGCCTTAGCATTGCATACGCCGCCAGCAGCCCAGCCCAGCGCAGCATTAGGATCGCCGCTCGCCTGGAGGATTCAGGTTCCGAGATCCTAGAGCTCCTGAGAGCCCAAGGCATTTGCCCTGCACTGGGTCTCGAACTTTCTCAGCTTCAAGCCTTGAATTTTTTCAGCCTGTTTCCGAAACATTCTAAATCAGGTCGAGCATGCGCCATAATCGTTGCTCGAGTTAATTCTGAATTCTGTCCTTTCTCCTCCATGTGTAAATATCTAAAAATCAGGCCTCCCTCCCACCCTATGGCCCCCCTCTTCTTGACTCCTGAAAATAATCCCATGTCCAAACCTTGGTTCAGTTTTCACTTGCAACAGACTCTCCAGACAGACTTAAATGTAACATTCCTCCAAAAAATTATTCAGGCCATTCATTAAGGATAGTGCAGCTACATCCACTGCAACGCAAGGCTTGTCTTCAGCAACTCTGCAACAACTGGGCCGCTGGTCTTCTTCTGCCCTCTCATCATACGTGCACCCCGATGCCACTGCCATCATTGAAGCGCAAAGATCTTTAAAACCTTGTCAGCAAATGGAAAGCATTGCATTTACCGGTGGTTGGTGACTCATTCATCTCTCGGGTGCATTCCGAGAAATTGCATGTTTCTGCATGGCATTGGCTGCATGGCAAGCCCATAGCATTGGCTACAAGCAGCAGCATTCGGCATGTCCTCAGCCATGGCATTGGCTGCACGCATTCTCAAAAAAAAAAAAAAAAAAAAAAAAAAAAAAAAAAAAAAAAAAAAAGCAAGCTAGCCATAGCATTGGCTACAAGCAGCTGCATTCGGCATGTCCTCAGCCATGGCATTGGCTGCACGCATTCTCAAAAAAAAAAAAAAAAAAAAAAAAAAAAAAAAAAGCAAGCTAGCCATAGCATTGGCTACAAGCAGCTGCATTCGGCATGTCCTCAGCCATGGCATTGGCTGCACGCATTCTCAAAAAAAAAAAAAAAAAAAAAAAAAAAAAAAAGGCAAGTTAGCCATAGCATTGGCTACAAGCAGCTGCATTCGGCATGTCCTCAGCCATGGCATTGGCTGCACGCATTCTCAAAAAAAAAAAAAAAAAGGCAAGTTAGCCATAGCATTGGCTACAAGCAGCTGCATTCGGCATGTCCTCAGCCATGGCATTGGCTGCACGCATTCTCAAAAAAGCCATAGCATTGGCTACAAGCAGCTGCATTCGGCATGTCCTCAGCCATGGCTTTGGCTGCATGCATTCTCAAAAAAAAAAAAAAAAAAGCCATAGCATTGGCTTCCACTTTGGCCCCTCTCCCGTGTATGTTCCCTTATCTCTAACTTTTCCCTCCTGTTTCGTGTTGTCTTAGCAGGTTATTTCATCTTTTATCGTCACCGTTCTCACCATTGGGTAAGTACATATTTTCTTTTGGGGGGAGACGCCTGGCTGTGTTATCTTGGGGTTCTACCCCATATTTTTGGGGGTTTATACAGCAACGGCTTGGATTATATTTCTTCAATCAAGACGTCTCCCCCCTGAGTCCAAATCGCCAAAGACTCTCTGTCAAGTTGCAATATCAATATCATCTCCTTTGTCACATGTTGTAATAAATTCTCTTTTATTCACATACTTGTCTCTCCTGGTTGAAATGAAGCTCTAGCGCAAGTTCAGCCAGGAAGACATCAATGCTTCTCATTCACAAACTATTTCTCATCTCTCCTACTGCGCATGCTCTCGTATATTTCCCGCTGTCGGTGTTTGGGGCTGTCACTGGTAATCAGCTGTCTCTCCAGCTGTTCTCTCTCAGCCAATAGCTCGGTGTCACACCCTCATCGCTAGCCAATCATCTTCGTGCTCTCCTTTTAAAATACGATCTTTCTTTGCCCTAGCTCTTTCATGCCGGTGATTTGCGCGCCCCTCCACCTCCCCATCACCACCTCGCCTTCGCAGAATCATCATCCTCTTCAGCACCCATCCGGCTTCACAATCTACACCACCTCCACCAGTGTCAGGACTCCGGGGGGTTATACAGCAACGGCTTGGATTATATTTCTTCAATCAAGACGTCTCCCCCCTGAGTCCAAATCGCCAAAGACTCTCTGTCAAGTTGCAATATCAATATCATCTCCTTTGTCACATGTTGTAATAAATTATCTTTTATTCACATACTTGTCTCTCCTGGTTGAACTAAGAATCAGTACCTGTATTTATCAAGCATCCCAGAGTAGTAAATCACTTCTAACTGACCAGAAATTCTCAAAGTGACACCTTTTGGTGAAAATTCATCTTCAAATCTTTAAAACTGACTTTGTGCAGAATGCAAAGGAGAAGATATTCTCAGAAACCGATATTCTCAGAATGTAGCACTTTTTTGGAATGGGGGAAAATCAGCTGTGCAACTGTGAGGATTCTGTCAGAGACCACAACTTTGAAAGTCCCAAATCAAACTTTGATCGCCCTTACGCCCCTCATAAAGATAATGTATACATCAAAATTTCTGAGTGAGAGCAGATTATGTCAACTGCACAGTTAAGGATATCGTGACTTAATTACAACATGTAAAATTTGTTTCCAGCTAATTGCATTTTTATTAACTTCTAATAATAGTATGGCTGTAATATTTGAAAGATAAAATCATTCAAATAGTCCATATAGTCAAATAGTCAAATCTATCAATCAAACATCAAGTCTCTGACAGGTGATTTGTGTGTGGTCAATGTATTCCATTTATTTCTTAATGATCTCTATGTCTTACAGTAACAAGTTTTATTTGTCATATAGTGTTTGTTGGGCATCCCCACCCAGCATATAAACTGCTGAGAGGTCAGAAAGCACACACACACACACACACAAACAGGCTCAGATAAACAACTACAAACTCCCAACCAAAGAGAACACACCCTGTCCCTATCACTCACAGTTACTCATTTACAAATTTTGTAACAAGGAAAGCAGCAATTCAGCATCCACACCATCCACCCAACACATCCACCCAGCTGTGTTTTCACACAGCACCATACCACCATACCTTGCTCCACAAACACTAGAACATACACCAAGAATGCTGCACAGATGCCCCACACCAAAATACCACTTAGCTGGACATCTTGCTTGAGGGCTAGCCCAAAAGCTAATTCATTAACTGGCCATTTGCTAGTTAACAATCAAACTGGAGCACAGACTTTTGGACAATCTGTTAGTACAATTAACCACACAGCAAGCCATGTTCTCTGGTATTTGCAAGAAAAATTATCCAAAAGGCAAATACACAAAGTTCAGTGACGCGAATTAGCTGAGGTTATGCCGAGCAGCCAGCAGCTAGCTGTCACTCAAAGTGACCACGCCCTTAATTATGCACAACTTTAAGCCTTTATATATTTTAAATGAGTGAGTTATATTAAAATTCACCCTTACACCTGTGCAAGAGTATGATATTATATACACACACACGTGTTGCCAATGTATTCTGTTTATTTCACAATGATCTCTATAATGTTTTACAGTACAAGTTTTTATTTGTCATATAGTGTTTGATGGGCATCCCCACCCAGCATGTGAACTGCTGAGAGGTCAAAAAGCACACATATACACACGCACAGACTCAGATAAACACCTACAAACCCAACCAAAGAGAACACACCCTGTCCCTATCACTCACAGTTACTCATTTACAAAGTTTGCAACAGGTAATGCAATTCAGCATCCACACCACCCACCCAACACATCCACCCCACCCATAGTCCACCCAGGGGGGTGCTGTGTTTCCACACAGCACCCCTCTGGGTGGACTATCCTAGTTCTCTATAAAAGGTCCTCTGCTCTTTCCAACTGTCTTCTTCTCCTGCTGAAGTCTAACTAACAGTTAGACATGTATACATTAAAGTTTCTAATTCTGCTCTTATGGATGTGTGGCTGCAGAGCAAGAGGACAGGCAAAGCACAGGTGAGTCACTCCCCAAAGATGATAAATAATTTCAAATCATTTAACTTAGAGAGTTAAATAGCCTATAAATTAATGATAAATAGCTCCACCTGAGCCCAAAAATGATCAAATCATTGATTTTATTTATCAAAAGAGTTGATAATTAACATTCTGTCAATCAATCAATTACGTTGCTAATTATCCAAATCTCTGCCTTTGTCATTGCCCTATTCAATTAGATGAATGTTGACAGTATAAAGCACTGAGTTTATGTAAAGATAGCTTTTATCTTAAGTAAGCGCGCTTGATGACAGTAAGGTCAGGGCCTCTAAAATTTGCCTTTGGGGGACTAACACGGGCTAATTTAGTGGGTGATTTTTAGAGTCCTTTTTTTTTTTTTTTTAAATTTTACAGGATTTAGGCCAGCAAGAAAAGCAACATATAAATGATTCAATATAATGGTACCAAAAATGTATTCTTGGCACTGTGGAGAGAGCATCAAAACAAAATGTAGACCTCTATCTAAAGAAAAAATATATAATGAATTGTTCACTGAATAAATAAAATGTGGAAAATTCACAATTTCACAGACTTTCTTTTTAGTGTCAAAATGTTCATACAAAACATTGGGTACTTGGGACTTGTGACCTCAGTATTTCCAAAAAAGTTGGGACACTGTGTAATAAATAAAACAGAATGTAATAACTTGCTAATTCTTTTTGATATACACTCAACTGAAAACGGTACAAACACAATGTATTTAATGTTTTACTTAATCACCTTCATTGATTTTTGTAAATATATGCTTATTCTGAATTTGATGAAAGCAATACGTTTCAAACAAGTTGGGACAGGGGCAACAAAAGACTGGGAAAGTTGTGGAATGATCCAAAAACACCTGTTGTGGAACATTCCACAGGTAAACAGGCTCATTGGTAACAGGTGATATTATCATGATTGGGTATGAAAGGGGCATCCTGCAAAGGCTCAATTGTTCGCAAGCAAGGATAGGGTGAGGTTCACCACTTTGCCAAGGGAATTCCATACCCCTAGTTTTGGGAGCTGAGCTTCTGTGCTGTAAATGAATCTTATTAAATCCCTATGAAGAGTATCTTAAGTAATAGTGAGTTTATGGGTACTATGTTGTACTTAATTATATATTTTTTCTGATACCATGTAATACTTAAAAATTATTCCTCCTATTGTACTTTTTACTTTAACTGCTTTGTTTATGATATCATTTTATATAGGATTATTATAGTTATTTAGTGTGAATTCTATTAGGCCCCATCTTTAATTGATGGTTGTTAGTTCTTTTATTTACTTACTGTCAATAATTTAGTCCTGGTTTACAGATAGGTTACAGGGTATGTCACATTGTTAAATAGGAGGAAGCCCTGTTTGGGAAATTGGGACCCGTTTCACAAATTGCAGATAAATCTGTGAGCATTATGGGGCTCTTGCATGTCAGAGCATGGGTTGCAATTATGCTGTTTGTTTTGATAAGTTGAACCTGTTAAAATTAATACTAGAAGCAACTTTCATGCCGCTAATTTTAGCTTGCTCAGTATAAATGACAGTGGTTAGATAAAATCTACATTTAAAATTTGAGGCGTTTTTAGCTTATTGCTTGAGGCATATTTATATTCTTAAATACATCTGGACCTACCTTACACAACCCAGGAGGTGTTCCTATTTGAAATTAATAATTCATCCTTGTTAAAATATGGATATTGGCTATTTCAGGATTCTTTACTTTACTATAAAGGGAAACAAGCCCATACACTTTAACCTTACTGAATCTGTTCCTATGTCTTCCTCTCTTTTACAGCCTGCAGAAATCACAGAGAGAAGATGGTAGGTTGCTTTTAATCATCCAATTTATTTCAGTGTATTATCAGGACACGGTCATACACTTAAACACACAAACTAAATTGTAACCAAGCCAAATTAGAACACAAGTATAGCGGGTGGCATGGTCACACACAGAGCTAGGACGGTAGCACAGCATGTGACTGCGTCCACTTCGGTGACCTAGGAAGGGGTGTGGACTTTGCCTCGTTACTGCTCCTTATCTTAGCTATCCATAACCAACAAACACTTTAACACAGCACCCGTTGTTTCAATACTTCAAAACGCGCCTTTGCGTAGGAGGCATCAGTTGTCAGTGGTTATCATTACACATTTCTTGTCAACACGCATTTCCATTGAAGCGACTAGGAGTGAATGTTGGAGGTGCATATCATTGACGTGACGGGGGAGAACGGATACTGTAGAGCATTACTCGAACTATGAGTGAGGAAGGTGCAATCCGCTGTATGTTGGAGGCTGCTCTTGGATGGATCAGTGGACATCAGAAAAAACAAGCAGATGATTGTTTAATTGTGTCTGTCTCCAACGACGGGAGCCTATCGGATGGAGAAGTGATGCTCTTCCATGATGCAGGCTTTGATGACTGGACGTCAAAGTGTGCACAGAAGGGACTGCTGTCAACGTTGGTATGTACAACGGCATTTCATTGGTTGCGGTGTGGATTCCTTTGTGCTTGTTTCGACCATAGACTGTAGAAAACACACAGCTGCACACAACTGCGGTAAATCAGCTGGTCGCAACGTGTCAGGTTATTCGCAGTTTTTAACAGAAAGCTGGTGCAAAAATTACGGCCGTTCTGATTAAGTTGTGTGAAGAGGATGGAATATCCTTTTTGAAACTGTGGAAGTTTCACAGTATTGGACGGTCTGCATGGAATATGTGAGTACTGCCAGCCATTCAAATTCAACTGGCTGCGAGTGATGGTTGAATATCTGCACAGAGTGTTTTCAGTCTTTGGTTTGATTTGGCAACATTTTAAAGATCCAGTATGCTTCAGAAGGAAAAGTTGACCATAGGAGAATGTAAAGATGGTGGCCATTGGACAGTATTTGACATCAAATATGACTCCTCAAGTCATGTGATATTTTTCAGTTTTTGATTGTTCAACTTGTCCTCAGAAGTGCAAGTCCTCCACCTTTTTGGCACCACAAGGATGTGCAGCATTCTTCAGAATTACAACTCAGATTCCTAAAAAGAGTACCACAGACCTACCTTTCATCCTAGTTTGCTTTTGACATATATTCAACTGAAAACAGTGCAAAGTTTAATGTTTTACTTAATCACCGTCATTGAGTTTTTTAAATATGTTCGTATTCTGATGCCAGCAACACCTTTCAAACAAGCTGGGATGGGGGCAACAAAAGACTGGGAAAGTTGTGGAATGATCCAAAAACACCTGTTTGGAACCCAGGTGATAGTATCATGATTGGGTATGAAAGAGACATCTTTGAAAGGCTCAGTCATTCACAAGGAAGCAAGGATGGGATGAGCTTCACTACTTTGTGAAACACATGATTGTACAAATGTTGTTACTATGTGGGCTCGGGAACACTTTGTAAAACCATAGACACAGTTTTTATTTACATTTTACGGGTAGTACCGCTCTTGTCTGTCACATATGATGCACAGTCACCTGTCAAAGATGACCATAGAAACATTTGGCCAAAGCCAGCTGTTGACCTGTGGATGGAGACAGCTAATCAGAGGCTCACCGAGCGACTTCCTCATCATCCACCATACAGGAAGTTGAAACAGGCATGATATGATATCATGATATGATATTACTGTAATTGAGCACCATCTCCTGGTACTCACCTGAGTACCTAACTGAAAAAGTTATGTACACCCCTGGTTATAGTAAATGGCTGGTGATGCTTAAACCTGTCCAAACACACAGTCTGGCCTGAGACATGTAAAACTTATATATACTGTATATGCACATATGTATATGCACATATATAAACTTGGTCATGATATGTTGGTCAAGAAAACATTTCACCCTAACAGAGATGCTCAGCAAAAAGGTCAGGAGATCGTAGAGATGCATTAATAGTATGCCCCCAACTGTGTCCCCTCCACCCCTGAATCAAAACCTATACACATCCATTCATCTGCTTTTAGAACCACTGATCCTGGATGGTCTCAGAATCCTGGAATACTGTATGACAGTCATGGTACCCTCTAGACAAGTCCCTAATCTATCATAAAGTAAATGCACACTCTTTATAAAGAGTATGGTCTAGACCTGCTCTGTAGGTAAAGTGCCTTGAGATAACTTTTGTTGTGATTTGGCGCTATACAAATAAAATTGAATTGAATTGAATACTCACTTTCACTCTCACATTCAAGACTGGATTACCAACGAGGCAAAGTTGGAGACTGCCCTGGGCCTCCTGCATTGTGTCTGTTTTGTGTTATTTGAAATGATAGTGTTCCTGTATTACTAGTTAATCTTTAAGTCTTGTCTGTATAAGGGCCCTGTGTCAAACACTAGTTGTAAAACCTCCACATTCCTGAATAAGTCTAGTTAACTTCTTTACTCAAGAAAAGATGAGAAAATACATCCATAAGGGAGAGATGGTGGTAGTTGATCTCAAAAGGGGCCCAAACCTATGTATTTGTTTTTTGTTTTTTGTTTTTGTTTTTTGGAGTTTTTTTGCCCAGGGGCCTGTTGCACAAAACTAGGATAAGGGATTAAGCCGGGATATCTTGGTTATCCTGGCTCAACTTATCCGTGATCCGGTTGCACAAAAGCGGGATAGTGGAAAGTGGGATATGTTATGACATAAGTTACCATGGAGATTTATTCCGTGGAGCTAGCCTGCTCCAGACCAGGCTAAATTCCAGTATCTGTTTAATCTCATCCCTTATCTCAGTCAGCAGTCACCACAAATGGAAACCAATAGTTATTCCACTGCCCACTACACATTGTTATCACATTCAACTAGACCCACTGTCATTATTTAAACATTTGTGATCATTAATTTCAATCATTGTAGATACATGATGATTTTAGATGATGTTGCAATCATTAGATAATTTACAGTTTCCCATAGACTAGATATAAAATACACATCCCATATAAATATAAATACACATCAAAGAGTATGATGTTCCTTTATTGAATAAGGATAAATCAAAGCAGGTAAACCATCAGCTCCTTTCAAAACTGAAGTCACATAGTGACTCTACAAGATAGAAAGCACAGAATCAAAGCATATTATACAACACAAAAATAAATACACATTCAAAGGTCTGTATAATACACCCCGCATGTCTGCACACTGAAATAAATGCAGGACAAATGCATACACAACAAATGAATGGATGCAGTAGCCTCCCTGCAAGCTTGTATACACACAGCGTACAGCACAAACATCGTAAGAGGCCAAATCAATTTAAATTGAATTTAAAAAAAACAAAAAAACACAAATTCCTCTGCCAATGCAGGGCATATTTAACTTAAATTTAAAACATGTATGTTAACTAAAATCACTCACTCACTTTTTATTGCCATAAGGTATTTCAATATATCTGGGAAATTGCATTTCAGGGTACATTATGTGCCTTTCTTCTAGCCTTAATAATACAGCCAGTGTTTCAACTTCCAACCAATCATAGCACTTAGGCACTTAGGTAGGATGACAGATGGAAATTCCACAGTTGGTGTGCCTAGTGTCATCTCTATGGTAGCCCTAACTGTGCATACATTAAACAAACAGATACCACCAAAATTCCATTTGACCTTTTATTTTTTTTTTTTAAGATGTGTCATCTTTTTGGAGCTGGGGGAGGAAAGGAGAATTGAAGGCATAACTCACCTCCCACTCAAGTTTTTTCATTTCGAGGTCCAATTTTCTTATTGTCCTCCTTTCTATTTCTGATCAGATTCCATCGTTTTTTTCTCAGCTTTTGGTGACCCACCACCTGTGCCTTTCTTGTGGGTTTTCTTTTTGACTGCTAAAACAGTACAGACAATGTGTGAGCAGGCACCTTCTGGGTACAATGTACGCTTGTGCATTCTTAAGTATTGGTCAGAGCACTTACCATTCTGCAGGATGTTCTTGTATTTAATCTTGACTTGCTACAATGTCCGTTTTGGCCCAGTCATGTTTAATCTATACACACACATTATATATATATATATGATCAATCAGCGCACACACGCACGCACGCACACACACACACACACAAACACACTTGCATACATATAGGCTAATTGCACAGTAGAGGAGCATGGAGCATGGAGCATGAGGAGCAAACATAAGATAAGATAAGATAAAATAAGAGGAACTTTATTTATCCCAAGGGGAAATCCAATTAAGTCAGTGAGCTTATCTATTTTTTAAAGAGTTATACAGTCTGATGGAGTAACACTTAAACAATTTCACTCACATCTGCAGTCAATTTCACTTACAATTTCAACTCATTCATAATCAGAGTACAACTACGTTTTCAGAGATGTTAATCAACTATGTGGATTGTAATTGTGATGGTTTCAGCGGAGCAGTGAGTGTGTATTTGTGCACTATATACACATTCAGGCGATCTGCAATACTTTGCCATGCTGTCTCTCTTTGTTTTGTAACTGTGGCGGTGTTGCCTTTCTTTTTTATTTGGTCCTTTACCTCCTCGTAAGCGTCCATGAGGATTTCTGCCTCCGACGGGGAAAAGTACACCACTCTAGTTGCCATGGTGAATCGGTGAATCTGTGATCAATGGCGGGGTCTATTTGAGGAAGCCGCGTGCGCGCACTGATCCAGGATTGGTTTCACCTGGCTTTATGAATCCGTGTCTGTTCATCCTGGCTTGGTCTTTGTGCAGCCAATTAAGCCTGGACGCTCTTGTTTTGGATTCGTTGAACTCAGCTCAGTCATTTATCCTGGATGTCTGAATCCTAGTTTTGTGCAACGGGCCCCAGGAGCCACCGGCTAGGTTAGTCTAGCCCAGTTAATATTATTTCATGTTGGTATTTCTCCATCTTATCTGAAACTGTTTAAACCCATGGTCTTCTTGCTGTGAGGCACCACTGCTAAGTCACCATTGATATCCATAGTAAATTTATTTCCATTCTGACTATTTTTTTATTAATTAAAAATTGATAACTGATAAATTATCACATTACCACTGACAGATTTGGTCAATTGACAGATTGTTTCAATGGTAAATGATATTACAGTGCTATTCTTAATCTAATTTACCTCTACAATACCTAACTGTCTATCTGCACATGCTTATGTTTCTCCAGCAGTAGTGCTGACCTCCTGTGACTTTAACCAGGACAGTGAGCCACTCTGCAAGTTCAGTCAGGACAACACAGACAACGGTGACTGGACAAGAAACAAAGGTCCAACCCCAACAGAAGGCACTGGCCCCAGTGGAGACTACCCTAATGGAGGTCAGTCCTGAATGGATAGTTTTTTTTTAAATATTTCATTTCTGCACAATTGTCTCATTGGTAACCAGAATTCTGACTCATTGTTAGATAAAAACACATCTTCCTTTTTGTCTCAATGTGTCTGCAGATGGTTTCTATGTGTACCATGAATGTGACAATGTGTCTGCTGGACAGAAAATTCGTCTGCTGAGCCCTGCCCTCTCATCGTCTACCTCTCAGATTTGTGTCCAGTTTAAATACTTTATGTATGGTTTAGACAGTGAGAATGTGTTGAGGGTTCTGACCAAGAGCCCCGACAGTGAGCAGGAGGTCTGGAATAAGACAGGCTTCCAGAGTCCATCCTGGTTGAATGGATCTGTCACCGTGTCAGCATCCAGCCAGAGTGTCACTGTGAGTTTTAGCAGGTCGTTGTAGATGTTGTTTTGAGAAGCAAAAGTGGAGACTTACAGCTGAGAGCAGTCATGGTCATGAAGGGGGAAAAGTGGTTTAATTTTTTAGAATTTTAGAAGAATTCAACATCAAAGAGTTAAATCTGAAGATAAAAGATAATAAATACATAAATCTCAAACAATTCACTGTGACATCAAAGTTGGACAAGTGAGTCAGAAAATTAATCACATACAGACATTTCTCATGCATAATTCCTCATTCATTCTTTCTGAAATTGGTATAAAATTCGAATTGCTTCTGTCAAAATCAAATGTTAGTACATATATGAACAATGTATGTATGTACAAACAATATTTTCCACACACGTTATCATGTCAATTCAGTACATAATACACATTGCATCACACAATTAGTAATTACAAAAAATTGATATATTGCATAAGATAGGAAGAAAAATGTTAACAGCAGCATTACAGCATCCAAGCATTCAGATTTTGATCAATGTCACACAAATAAGGGTTTTTTTTGTCTAGGTTTTGTATGGAATTCTAAACAAAGTGATGGTGGAAGATTGCTGTTGTTTCTTTTATGAGTATTTAAGTTATAGATTTCATAATTCATATTGCAATGTGTGAAAGATTTTCAAAACTTTGGTTTGCATTTTGGTGAAACTTCCAAGACATTTCATATCACCCTTGTGACCATTTTTAATAACGTTTTGAAATTTAAACAGTTACCATAGGTCTAACATCAGTAAATATATGCAGTATATTTGGTATGGAATATTTTATAGCAGATCTCATTTCTTTATTCCCTTAGAGTAAATATATTGAACCTTGTTTTAATCACATGCCATTACTGTTCATCAATTGCATATTGATGGCAGGGATTCATGGTCACTATATTCCATGGCCACAAAAAGTCTTGTTTTCATCCTGATGAGTTTTTATCACATATTGTGACACTTATAGTTGCAGTTATCAGTCTGACCATCACCAACAAGTGACATGATATTGAATCTTGACAGAAAGTCTTAGCAGAAAGTCTGAAGAATTACTGTCTGACAGACAGTTGATTTCCAAACGACAGCCCCAAACACTGACAGTGGGAAATGACATGCATGCGCAAGAGGGAAAGATGAGAAATAGTCTGTGAACGAGAAAGCGTTATTGTCTTCCTGCCTGAACTTACGCTGGAGCTTAATTTTATGCAGACATACGGTATATTCCTAAATCTGTCTAAAGCTAATATGAAGCTCCAGCAGTCTGAGCTTTTATTGCTTAAACAAACATTATGAAAACACAGCTATTCTTCAAGTCAAATTTTTCAAGAAATTTCCAGAAAATTGGCAAAGAAAATGTAAATTATTGCATGTTTACATCCACTGATATTTTGTGAATCATTTATTCACTACATGTCTTACCATTGCTCTTTGTTGCATTTTGCCTTTAGCAATACACTAATTTTTCAACCTGAGCCAAGTGTAAAAACATTTTATGATATTTTGACTCTTCTATTTTTTTAGGGTTTTTAATGCACAAATTGTGCATAAAACAGCTGAATGGAAACACACTTACTCACTTATTGAAATATAAACTACAGAGTTGAGCTAAATGAGCTTCTTACTTTGGCCTGAGTTAATTGCCATGAGAATTAATCTAATCTAGCCACACTGCAAAACTGAAATCAATCCATAATTCTTGTGCAAAGTTTGTCTTACAGGACAAATGCTTCCTTCATATTGTCATGCAGGGTCATAATGTTTTTTCTCTGTATCTGTAGGTTGTGTTCGAGGCGCAGAGAGGCTCTACTGATTCCTGTGACTCAGCTCTGGACAACATTGTCATTACAGAAGGAGCATGTCCCTGTGAGTTTACACACGTACACACACACACACACACACAAACATAAACACATATTGCTCTATCATTGATTGTCTAAATGCTTTGTCCACAGCATGTGTCTCTGGCTGTGATTTTGACACTCTTGCTGACTTGTGTAATTGGACAACTCAAACTGATGATCCTGCCCTATTTGGCTTTGAACAATGGACTGGGGCAACAGATACTGATGGCACAGGACCTAATGATGACTTCTCCAAACCCGGATGTAAGTGCTTCTTCTTTTCAAAAGTCTGTATGGAAATGATTGTGCCACAGAGTCAGCCAGAATGATGCAATAATGTATATACGAGAACATTAATGCAAATTGAGTTCAGAAGATATAATCAGAGTGAGCGTGAAACTAATTTTTGCCTCATGCTATAGCAGTAATTTTACTACTGGAGTGGTTTTGTGGTCAGTATTCACCCCAAACAGCCAATGTACCGCCTGTGCAGATTAAGGTTTTCTTTCTGACCCTCTCTTTTTCATCTCCCTCTGTTCTATAGATTGAGACAGGCACATGAGACAGACACATCTTTTCGCATCCACTTGCATTTTTCCATTGACTTGCAATAGCACCACCATTTAATATTTGCTTCACATTCAGTCTGAAAACACTCCATATTAATGTTAAAGATGTGACAAAAATGTCAAAACTCAAACTGCTAATTTTAATGTTAGTCAAAAGTCTGACATTTAAGATAGGATTTTTCTGAAAAAAAGGAAAATGCAAAAAAATATATATAGTCTAAATTCTGTTTTAATTAATAACTCTTCATCGGTGTTCTATACCATAATCAGACACTTGTCAAATGTTGACCGCTTTCTGTTAAATATGTGCACGGAGAATATATATGGAGATTAATTCATCAACATGATTAAAACTTTTTTGTTTTATTCTTGCCTAAATAGTAGTTGTTTATTTTGATCCTTCCATATGTAGTTGGCTACTACATGTTGTTGGATTCTTTTGGGACTGTTCCTGGTGTCAAGGCTGAGATCAGAAGTCCTCCGATAACCCCCTCCTTCGGATGTCTGGACCTCACCTTCCACTACTATTTGTACGGCACCAGCACCAAAATGGAGCTCAGTGTCCACACTGTGACCACAGGTAGAACACTGCATTAATTGTTATGTTCATGCAGACAGCATGAAAATGGCTGTTTGGCTTCAATTTATTTTTCTATTTACCAGATGAAGGCCTTGGACCGGCTCTCTTCAATGTTATCGGGAACCAGGGTGAAGGTTGGAAGCCTGCAAATGTCCGCTACATTGGAACTTCTGTTATTCAGGTAAAAACTAGAACTCTGTGTCTCTGTATGTGTGTGTGCTTAGGTATATATTAACTGTCTTTTTACATTTACGTGTATTCCAGTTTGTAATTGTGGGTACCTATGGAGAAACTCCTGAGACAGATATTGCTGTTGATGCTGTATGTGTCTTTGCCTGCAAAGGTGAGAAACTGACCAGTGGGAATTCAAATTATTCTCTTGCACCATCAGAAATACATATATGCTGCATAAATGACAGGTGTTAGGTAATGATAGGTTTCATAAGAAACTATTTATTCTTCATTTCTAGCTCAGCCAACACCTCCTCCTCTGACAACATCAAAACCAATGACTCAAGGACCCTCTACACCACAACCAACAACTCAAGGACCCTCTACACCTAAACCACCGACTCAAGGACCCACTACACCACAACCAACAACTCAAGGACCCTCTACACCAAAACCAACAACTCAAGGACCCTCTACACCAAAACCAACAACTCAAGGACCCTCTACACCAAATCCAACAACTTCTAAACCCTCTACACCAAAACCACCAACTCAAGGACCCACTACACCACAACCAACAACTCAAGGACCCTCTACACCAAAACCAACAACTTCTGGACCCTCTACACCAAAACCACCAACTCAAGGACCCACTACACCACAACCAACAACTCAAGGACCCTCTACACCTAAACCACCGACTCAAGGACCCTCTACACCAAATCCAACAATTTCTGGACCCTCTACACCAAAACCAACAACTCAAGGACCCTCTACACCTAAACCACCAACTCAAGGACCCACTACACCAAAACCACCAACTTCTGGACCCTCTACATCAAAACCAACAATTCAAGGACCCTCTACACCAAATCCAACAACTTCTGGACCCTCTACACCAAAACCACCAACTTCTGGACCCTCTACACCAAAACCACCAACTTCTGGACCCTCTACACCAAAACCACCAACTTCTGGACCCTGTACACCAAAACCACCAACTCCTGTACCAACAACACCTAAACCAACAAGTCCTGTGACCACTACACCCAAGCCAAGTATGACGTCCTTATTAAAGTTTGGTTTTGGTTTCCAATTATACTTAATTCATTATTTTTTTCTGTCTTTCTCTCTCTTCTTCTGTAAATAAATTATATATATACATTCATAATAATGATCATTTATTTTATTATTTTCTCAACTTTCTAATCAACCCAATTCCTTTTCTTGCTACTGTACAGAACCATGTCCTCCTGATGCAGAGTATATAGACTGTGGTCCAGCTTGTATCCCCACCTGTAAGGAACCCTCCACCAACTGTACTGGCTCCTGTATCAGTGGCTGCTTCTGCAAACCAGGGTTTGTTTTCAAGGGACGGCGCTGTGTGCCACTGGAGAAATGTGGCTGTCTGGATGACCAAAATAACTATTACGAGGTCAGATGTCCTATTTAATATATTAGTTAATGTATTCATCCATAGTTCAATGATATTATGTCAAGATAGATGACAAGGTTGTGCTATGTAGTTCTAGTGACATACAGAACACCTTGCCAGTATTGATCCTTTGTTCAATTTTGTTTCAGCCTGGCGAGATTGTATTCGGTGATGGCTGCTCAAAGCTATGTCGCTGTGTAGGGAACTACGCTTTGGAATGTGTTGATAACTCCTGTGACCCCACTGAAGAGTGTCGTGAGGTTAATGGCATTGCAGGCTGCTACCCTAAAGGTAATGTCTGGTAAATTGTCAAGGAATTGATACAGACACAGGTGCACCTGAAATTATGTAATTCAGACAATGTGACGTCCAGCCACATCTGAAATGGGGGTAATGGTACACACTTTAGGAGAAGCTTTCCTTGAAGACATTCATAGTCTTGTACTTGATTGTACAGACAACATGTAATAGTAATAGTTGTGAGAAGAATGAAAAAAGAGAGCTTGAGAGAGAAGGGCAAATTCTGTAAACAAATTACTGAACAGTATAACGATAGCTTTAGTAAGATAGATGCAACATAGAAAAAGGGATCTTCGGTGTCTGTGTTAAAAATATTTATGTATATATATTAATTTTATAATATTAGTATATTCACCATTCATATCACTGTGCAATATATAGCCCACCACTAATATGATATTAATTCCAGTTTAGGAAATAACTACACAACCAACACTTAAAATCTTTCTAAGTTTTGTTCCTATATTAAATCCTTTAAATGTCAATCAGTTATTGAAATTGTTGCAGATTACAGACAATTATTATAACCATTCATTTATAACAATGATTTCAACCTTTCAAAAGTCTATAGTCCTGTCCCATTCAGGAACCAGTCGATTCAGCTAGCTTAAACCTCATACCTTGGTGATCTTATTGTCTTCTATCTTACGACTTCAGCTGCAAAACCCTGACTTACAATTGAACTGGTATAGCTGGGCTCAAACGGCTGCTCTCTCTGGTCTCTCTCCTTTCTGTTTGCCAGTGCCTTCAGGCTCACTGATGGCAAGCGGCTGGGGCCCAGGTAAAGTTAGAATGGACTGGACCACAAGTAATTGGCTGACAGCCCTCACTCAACAGCAGCCCTCTCACCTGGGCCAGTCAGCCACAAAGCACTTTGCTATTATTAACAAAGCCAGGGCTGGGGTTATTTAATAATCTGTGTATTTTGCTTAGCGTCTGCTTCAATTGTCAAATAGCCAACTACGAGTACTCCCAGTCTCCAGAGGGCCAGTGCATTATTGGTTACATGTCTAACCTCTGATGTAAGCTATTTGGTCCCTGGTGATTTGTTGTCGTCATCTGCTGTATTCTGTAACGGTTTAGTTTGGGCTTTTATTATCTTTAAGTTACTGGTCAGATCAGCAAAACATATTTACAACATACAAAACAACTAACATACAGTTCATTTATTATTCCCATAGGTACATCCACATGTATAGCATCTGGTGATCCTCACTACACCACCTTTGACAAACTCAAGTACAACTTCATGGGCAACTGCAGCTATTTGATGTCTAAACCCTGCAATGAAACTACTCTGCCATACTTTGAGGTCCATGCCGACAATGAAAATCGTTATAACAGACCCACCATCTCCTATGTGAAGGCTGTACATGTACATGTACAAATGGTGAAGATCTCCATCCTCAAAGGTGGTACTGTGCAGGTAAAAAATGAAAACAGAGACTAACACAGTTGTTTACAACAAATAGGGTTGCTGGGTGACAGCAATCATAATCCTGCCATTTTTGTGACATACAGTATCCGGGAGCTGCTGAAATAACTTTTTTAATTTGTGCCTTACAAATGCCATTGCACCTTTAAAGTTGTATTACATTATTTAATTTTTTAATTTTTCAGGTTTTAAATAATTAACTGCTTCTATTTTCTTAGTGATCACTTATGTTATTCACACCTGCTTCCCCCTACACAGGTGAATGGCACCAATGTACACCTGCCAGTGACTCCGGTCCCTAGTGCCAATGTGTTCAAATCAGGAAAGCACTACACTGTGTCCATGAAGTTTGGTGTAATTGTTCGCTATGACGGAAACCACTTCATGGACATCAAAGTGATCAAAGAGTGAGTGAAGATTGGACAAATGCTGTAGTATTAGTGGTTGCCAATTTACATCCCCACACAAAATTTTATTTTTAATGCAAGTTCTGGAATGATGCTGAAAATAAACACTGAAATACTAAAATACTGTTGAAATACTAGTACTTGGTTGGAACAATGAACAAATCACAAACTCTTGGTGGAGAAGTAGTGCAATCTAGTTCTAATTGAATTGTTGCTCTCACTTCCATAAATCGCTAATTTGCAGACTTTCTATAATCTGCAGCTATCAGAACAAACTGTGTGGATTGTGTGGAGATTATGATGGAGATGCCAAAGATGACTTCCGTAAGCCAAATGGATCATTGACCAACGATGCTAATGACTTTGGACACAGTTGGAACACTGACCCAGAGTGAGTATAGCGTAAGGCAGTTATAGCTTAAGGACTCTACCTATCTCTATATCTCTGTGTACTGCATAGCAAAATAAATAAATTTAAGATGTCTTTTTGATTTATTTAATATTGAATACTTTAGGACTCCAGACTAAATAAATAAGTACAGATCAATTGAACCTGCATTGTAATTAGCGGGGACAAAATAAATGAACCAGTACACACAGAGTTTCTTTGACTGTTTGTCTTGAAAGGTGTGGAAAAGCCAACACCACCATTCCTGGGTGTGATGAAGAAGAGCAGGAACTGTATGAGAGCTCTGGCTACTGCGGCATCCTGCTGGACAAAAACGGTCCCTTCAGTGTGTGCCACCCCAGAGTTAACCCCAATGCAAGTCATTACACACGCACACACGTACAAACAAATACAGTTCACACAAATATGAAGCCATTCTCTCTTTTGATGTTGTCAGAATTTTAGTGTAACTACATACAGTAAAATAGCAGTAAGCAGTACAATGTCATAAAAATAAGTCATTTTCTGGTTTCAAATTCAGGTGGAAGGCATCTTTGGTCCAAAGCAAGGAACAGTTTCTATTGTCTTTTATTCCATGACCAGACCCTAATGGCTGCTGGCTTTAATTAAATTTTTAAAATGTAAAAATATTGGGCAATGCACCTTGTTTTTTGGAATTCCTGATTAACATAAACGGGTGGCTGATTAAGCATTGTAACACAACAAAATGTGTCTTTGTCTTCAGAATTACTTCAGGGACTGTGTCTTTGACCTGTGTGAGCTGGACGGAGTCCAGCATATTCTGTGTGAAGCCATCGAAGCCTACGTCAATGAATGCCAGGATCGTGGAGTCAAAATTGAACCCTGGAGGAATGAAACTTTCTGTTGTGAGTGCTGGGTGAATGGATGTATAGAGAAACGTTAGGTGGATGGACATATATAGGATGGGTAATCTGAAAGCTATTTTCATTTCCATATAAGCTACATTTCATATTTTTTTCCATTTAACCCTGGTAGGTCATTTGCCTGTAACATACACATAGTAGATTGTTGCCTATAGATTAAAAAGGTGCTATTTTTGCATTTCAGATGTTTCCATTGTTTTGTATTTTTACTTACATTTTAATACATTTTCATATTTTTATCTTCTCATATTTATATTTATATCTTTTCTGTGCCTTTTCTTTATGGCTACTGTAGCTCTGAAGTGCCCCCCCAATAGTCACTATGAGTCCTGTGCAGATCCCTGTCAGGAGACATGTTCTGGGAAACCTCCCTCTTGTGGTGGGCCCTGCTTGGAGGCCTGTATGTGTGATCCTGGCTACATCCTGAGTGCTGGCAAGTGTGTCAAGAAGAGTTTGTGTGGCTGCAATCACAACAATGGCCAGTATTATGAGGTAAAGTGAAGAGGAGGTGTATATCTGTGTATTTCTCAGCACATTTTTCTGTACACACGTGTCATCCTTAAATTTAAATTTGAACGGAGAAATCATACTCAGAAATACCAAATGCATGGACTAGTTTTTCTGCATTTTTTTTTTGTTCTTCACTCACATAAATACAATTTCAGATTTATCTTTCAAGACAAGTTTTGATTGAAGGTTCCTTGTGCTAACACTGTGTGTGTGTGGGTGTCAGCCTGGAGAGGAGTTTTATATAGAGGACTGCAAGCAGAAGTGTAGGTGTGAAGCTCAATCCGTTACCTGTGAGGCCTCTGAATGCCCCCCAATGCACGAGTGTAAAATCCAGGATGGAGAACTGGGATGCTATCCCATAAGTAAGTTTACACCCATCATACTACAAGTACTAGCCAAGTAGTAACTGAACTATATTGTATTTGCACTAGCAGCATAACAGAATGACATGCAATTTCTACGGCTTAGCAGAAGATGTATTAACCAGATCCAAAATTTTTTATTCATGAATTTAAAATGAATCCTAAACAAACTATGACACATAGGCATCACTTTTAGTAAGTAAAGCTTTACCCTGGACACTCCGAATAACTTTTACAATATGGCATTATTTATTAAAAATGAAACATCCTTTAGATATCTTACACATATGAGAAATCAGATTAAGAAATGGAACCTAGTGGAACTGAGGACAGTCAGTCAGATCAGTCAGTTAGCTTTTTGCTTTTTGTAGTCTGATGCTCTGGGGTTCAGACTGCTTGTCCCTCTGTCTCAGGCTCCCAAGATTGTGTGGTGTCTGGAGATCCTCACTACAACACGTTTGACAAGAAGTCCTATAGTTTCATGGGAACATGTACCTACACACTGGCCAGAACCTGCAAGAACAACACAGGTGGGAACGGGCTTCGACATTTATAAGTGTCTTTTATTTCCATTGCACCTGAATGGATTCCATTTTAAATTTCAGTAAAACACATTTTTCATTGTTCCTATAAATTCATCTTCACAACTTAAGCAAAAGAAAGTTGTTTTTTGTCTTTTTAATGTCCCCCTTAAAATTGTTTCAAGAGAAACAATTGTTTCTCTTGTGCAATTTCAACCACATTTTGATGACACATTCACATATCTACTCTAAGTGATCCTGTAAAATCTGATTTACACCAGGAGGTGGCACTAGAACCACATGGTAATTTAAAATAAATTAAGCCTAACTCATACAACTGCACAGTTCTTGTATAAAGCCATATTTCCATGAGGAACACAATTTTCTTATGTAGGCACATGGTGAGTTTTTGTTTTGTTTTTTTGTTTTTTTACATTTTATCACATTTTACATGTCATAAATTTACTTATGGTTTTTATTTACATGATGTTTACATGATGATGACACAGAGCTACTGCAAAAAGCAGACAATGCTCTGACTGTGACAGAAGGACAGGTAGAAAGAGAGAAACCAGGATTACTGACCAACTGTCTCTCATTTTGGATTTTACATTAATCAGACTATTGCAGCGCATTAAACTAGTCATCAGATATTTTGCCCTTAATGGGCTCTGTCACTGAAATCTGCTTTGGTCCACACCTGCTACAGTAGGACAACCTGGTAGAGCCCAAGTCATGCTGAACTTCTGTGGCTCAAATCAATATTTTGGTAAAATAATAATAATTTTCAATATAAACACACAATATCTTTGGTTATGTGTGGCCTTGTGCTCCCTTTGCAGGTCCTTGGTTCTCAGTGGAGGGGAAGAATGAGAGAAGAGGAGTGTCAGGAGTGTCCTACCTGAGAAAACTCTATGTCACTGTGAATGGAATCACTGTGACCCTGATGAAATCCAGGAGAACACTGGTCAGTATTTTCATATTTAAACTAATACACAATGTATTCTGCGTCTATTAATAACTTTTAAAAGCTGCCATTATCATAAGACAATGACAGGGCAAAACACATGCATATACACATGCCACACATGCACACAGACACACACACACCAGCTGTATCACCTTCTATAGATCAATCTTAGTCTTCTGGTTTAATGAGATTAGAACTCAAAGCCTGCCCCTTGTTCCTGCACCTTTTCAATCTCATCCCCATTTATTGACTTTTATTTCTTTTTAATGCCATAATCCTGGACATCTGTCCACACTCTGCCTCCTCATCATTTCCTGTACTCACTGTCCACAGATCAAACAGGTTTACCCAGGTGTCTTATGATCTGTCATGTATTAAATTTGAATAGCTGACAGAAACTGTAAATATGTAATAAATATTTACTGTATCTGTAGCTTCTGTTTAACATTGTCTTTATGTCATCTTTTCGTCCTTCCCTCTTGTAGGTGAATGGACTGCGGGTGGCCCTCCCTCACTCCCCTTCTCCTCTAATCTCTCTCAGTCTCGCCGGTCAGTACATCACACTGCAGACGCCTTTTGGTCTCCGGGTGCGCTGGGATGGAAACCATTACACCCAGATCTCTATTCCCAGGTTGGTACAGAGATGTTAATCAAATATGATTGCTTCTGCTGGCCGACAAGGTTTTATTTTCTTTGCAAAGAGGTCAATCAACATGCGAGTGGTCAGAATGAAGAAAGACCCCAAACATGGGGAGACCTAAACATTTATACCTGAGGACTGCCCCCTAAGGTATGCCTCACAGCCCCTAGTCTGCTGCCGGTATTGGCACCCCCACTCAGAGTTCACAGGTCATTCTGATCTGTTATTTTTAATAAATCTCCCAACATTCGTAATACTTTGGTTATCTTCCACTGATGATGCCTTGGCTAATTGGAACCAATGAAGAGATTTCTGCATTCTGTCAGCCAAACAGTATTTTTTTTCTTCTTCTTAAGACATTCCTCTTCCATTCCATTCTCCATCTCATAATCCTGTATTTTCCTTGTCTTTGTCCCTCCAGCTCCTACTACAACCAGATGTGTGGTCTCTGTGGTGACTACAATGGGAGCCCAGACAATGACTTCACCAAACCAGATGGCACTCTGGTTGGAAATGTCAATGACTTCGGGAACAGCTGGCAGACAGAAAAGGATGAGGATGGCTTGTGAGTTTACATGCATTCAGCTTTGTGCCATAATCTAAGAATTTGTGGATTTCCTTCAAAATTCATAGGAAATTCAAGCATGTGACCAAGCTATATGTGACTATGCTCATGGATGGACTTTATATTCTGCATAGTCTGTACATGTTTCTATTAGTTTGAGAATTACAGTAGACAATGGGACATTTTGAGCACCATTTTTTGTTGTGAATAGTTTAATATTATTGCAAAGAATAATTAATTTTAAGAAAACTAATTAATTTTAAGAAAAGAATTATTGTATGTGTTTAAAATGTCTCATTGCTGTGCTCAGAATTGAGACACATATATAAAGTAAATGATTAATGTAAAAAAAAAATAGATCACTTCAGTTACATACATGACTGACATAGAAATTGACTGGTAGTAAGAAGTTGTGTTTATCTTGATCAGGTGTACCCCAGACACCAAGCCTGACCCAGACTGTGACCCAAAACTTGAGGCTGAGGTGGTGAAACCAGACAAATGTGGCAAAATCCAAGACCCTGCTGGACCCTTCAGGTGGGAAAACAGCCTTTTTTCCTGTTATTGACCTGCTCTACCTGTTGGATTACAGGGTGTTCTACTGTTTAGAGGGTCTTGAACTATCATCATCACCCTGCTGCTCGAAAAATCAAAAATAATGCTGAGAAATGGCTGAAATATGCAGGGCGGTAGCTACCATAAGGGACATGTCCCCTGTGATGATTCTTATATTTATATTTTATTTATACACTTTCTTAAATTTAGGGAATTTTGTACTCTCCATCACAAATTTAGAAACCCTTAATGACATCACCATTACAGGCATGTTGTCTAAACTGGGATCCACTGTTGTAAACTTTTAATGGAGATGAACTATGAATCTGGCAGGGAATGTGCAGTGGAAGGAGCATACTAACTTAATTAATAATACTAATATTCATGCATAATGAAGAATAATATATACATAATAATACATGTTTTCTGTCACACAGGAGATATTTGGCTTCTTTCTGCCCTTTTTCTGTCACACTATTTTGTTGGACCATCTTTCCTCTCTTTCCCCAAATTAGTGAGTGTTTTTTCTCTGTTGCAGGGAGTGCATCAGTGTGGTGAATCCCACTCCATTTTTCCAGAACTGTGTGTATGACATGTGTCAGTTCAATGGCCAGCAGTATGTACTGTGTGACCAGCTTCAAGCCTACACTGATGCTTGCCTGAGCGCTGGAGCCAAAGTCCACCAGTGGAGGGGTCCAGACTTCTGCTGTAAGTCTTCAGTATTTGAATATGACAAATTGTCTTTTTTCCAAAGAGGACCACCACATTTACTTCCTCACAAAAAGGTGTGTTGTAATATTCCCTTTGTAATATTCACTTTGCTTGTTTTGTCCAACCATCTTCTCAAAGAAGATTAAGAAATCCAGCAAATCCTCTTATTCAAGAGGCTGAAACTACTAATACACACACACACACACACAGTGGGGTTTAAAAGTCACACTGAAAATCTCTAATATTTTCACATAAACCTGCAAATAATCAGAAGGTTTGAGGATTCAGAAACCTTTAAAAAACTTGAGAAATTATGACACGTAAAATGAAGACGAAATATTAAATATTTGGCACTATTTCTAGGTCAGCAATCAAATCTAAGCAAATTTGAGCTTAAATTTGATACTGAGATCATTACATGGCAGCCTTTTGCTGAAGTACTTTTGCTGATTGGATTTATTTAGCAACTGTATCTATGATGAAGTTACTTTTCCATCTCTCAGGGAAGTAAGCTTGATGTATTGATCTTCTAATGGTGTGGTCACTTTTGGTCTGCCTGATCGTGCTTTGGATACAACTGATCCAGTTTCTAGTGTTTTTAAAATTCCATACACTCCCTCCTTAGAAACCTTTAGTCTAGCCACGATTTGCTACTGAGAAAGCCTCTCTTTGCTTAGAAAAACAATTTCACTTTGTTTTGAAGCTCACCATTTCCCACTTGTTACTTGAACAAGCCTCTAATGGGTAGATCAAATCCATCTGAGTGTCATCTGAATGCAAACTTTAATTGAAGGTATACATGTCAAGGAAATCTGACGCTTGTACAAAGCAGTTAAGGCAATCAATGTCACAAATTTGCTAAAATTTTATTTCTGATCTAGAAATAGTGCAGAATCTTAAATATTATGACTCCTTTTCTTTATCCCTACCTACCGTCCCTTCTTCTGCCCCTCTTTAATCCATTCATCCTGTCCTCCTGCCCTCCTTTCATCTGTCATCCCTCTGTTTCTCCATGCAGCCCCGGACTGTCCTCCCAACAGCTCCTACTCTGTGTGTGGGAGTTCGTGTCCAGAGACGTGTCTGGGTGTGGTTGGACCACCCGGCTGTGAGGACGTTTGTGTGGAGGGTTGTGAGTGTAATCCGGGCTTCATCCTCAGCAACGACAAGTGTGTGGCACTAAAAGACTGTGGTTGTGTGGACACCAGTGGATCCTATCACCCTGTAAGTCGGAACAACCTCCAAGTGACAAGTCATATTTCATTTATTCTGAAGAAAAAAACATACTAACCTCATGCAGACTTTGTCATGAGGTGTAAGTCAGGATATATGAACATGTGTTTTAGATATGTCCCTCTACCTGCTAAAAAAAAAACAACCCAAAAAACACTTTACTTTACACTTACTTTAGTCAAAGCATTGATATCCTGCTGTCTTTCACAGTTAAATAACTTCTCTCCCTCAGAAAGGTCAACAAATAAAGAATACAGAGAGGGGGGAGTCAGTGGGGTTGTGGATGCAGTTGACTGCAACATCCCTGGTTGGAGAACGGATGATGCCACCATCAGGGCTACAGAGTACACATGGAATCAAGAATTAAATTTATTAATTTAATATATATATATATATGGAACTTAATCATTTACCTATGTGTACCCTTATGTAAACAGCAACAAATGCAATTATGGACAGAGATACTATGAGTAATTATTAGATTATTAATTAATTAGTAATTATTATTATAAGTAATTATGAGAATTCTTATGTTGGGTTCAATGTTATATAAAATATGAGCAAGCAGGTGAAAGTTTCTGTCCAAAAATGTCAGTTGTGGCCTTTGAAATGTCATACTCAGAGTATTCAGAGTTTTGTGTAGACCAGCATGTACCTAACATCAGTTAAGAGATTAAGCAAAGACTCCCAGTCACTGTACATACCAATATATATATGTATAGACCAATGGGCTGTGAATGTATGTGACCTGAACCATGATGTTTTTGTAGAGGCTTGATTCATTTTGATATTTGTGTGCTGATTGTATTATATTTGCCAATGTACAATGTATAATTTACATTTTATGTATGTGTGTTTGTCAGGTGGGTGATGACTGGTACTTGGAGGGTTGTGAACAGAAGTGTGTGTGTCACAGTGGAGGTTTGATCCAGTGTCACAGCAGCGGCTGTAAACCCACCACTGAGAGCTGCCAGCTACAAGATGGAGAATATGAATGTCGCCCTGTGGGTATGTTAAACACAGATGCACACACAGACACACACATTTGCAGACATTATTCAAGCAATTTGATTGGATAAGTTTCTGTTTATTTACCACACAGTAAACCTGGGGGCATGTTCTGTATTATTCAGAAGAATGAGATCTGATTACATGTAAATGTCTTTAGGAATATGCACTATTAAAACTGATCAACTGGCAACACCTTAAAGTGGGTCCTGCTTTATTACCTGATATTGAGGTCCTGTCTTAGATGGGTCTTGTGTTAAAGTCTAGCCTGAACGCCTTCATTATCTCAGCTTATATTGTACTTGTATAGTGCATGTTCCTTAATTAGTTTGTGCTTAATCAAATCACCTCTCTGTAAACCTGGGGCCAGTTTTTATTTCAGTAAAGTACATACTGTACACAATGTAGCAACCACTGGGAGGAACAGAGGGCTAAGTCCCCACTAGCTCATTTTTGCCATGGGGCCCCCTGGCAGGTTAATCAAGCACTGGATTTTGAAGACGAAAATATTTGGATTGAAAGTGATGATCTGTACTGATTTACAACGTCTTGAATTTAATAACGCAACTGGGAATTTAATTTGGGAGAAAATGCAGAGGTATATAAAAAAACAAACAGCGAAAACTTATTTTGGATGGTTAAAGGCGTCTTAAAGCTCCACACAAGTGCCTGTCTTTGTTTTATGTGTTCTACAGCAAATTCCATGTAATGCATGCTACAGTGGTTCATATTATATGTTTCAGCTCATACCAGACAGCAGTGTGAAATTGGTGTGATATGTCATTAAACCCCAACAGTTCACACACCATGCAGTTCAGCTAAATTCTTACCTCTCTTGTTCAGGAAATGGTATCTGCTCAGTATCTGGTGATCCCCACTACACCACCTTTGACAAACGCACCCACCATTTTATGGGAGCCTGCTCGTACACCCTAACCAAACCTTGCAACTTCTCCTCCGGCTTACCATACTTCACTGTGGACACCCAGAATGAACACAGAGGAAGTAATAAAAAGGTTTCCTATGTCAGGGCTGTGGTGATCAATGTGGATGGAGTTACTGTCATCCTCAGCAAGGGCCGCACAGTCCAGGTATGTTACCTGACAGAAACCATTCTTCACAGCAACGGATGCACAAAGTTTTAGTTCTGCATGCTAGATTAGTAATCTATACTGTCCTTTTCACTTCATTTGTGGAGTAGCAGGTCAGATTTGGAGGGAGAACTTGCTTTTGAGCACCTTGGCTTGTAATATTTAGTGTTGAAGCAATTGATGATAAATCGATGAGTCATTTGACAGAAAATAAGTCAGCGACAAAAACATTGAATCCTTCATCAACATGCAATAATACCCAAAAAATCACTGCTCCCAGCTTCATCAATGTGAATATTTACTGGTTTTCGTAGTCATTTATCGCAGTAAATTGTCAGACAAAGCAAACATTTGAAAAAATCATCTTCATCATCATTGTCTGAAAAATTGTGACGACTATGTTAGCTATTAAGTTCAGGGGTTGAGTGCATGACCAGGTAGAAATTTGAAGAAATGAAGGAAAGAATGAAAAGATCTTTTTCACAGCAGACCATTTTTACATAGGTGTAACTAAGAATACTATTTATGCATTACATTAGAGCTATAAATAGTTATTAGTTTCACCTGTGCTTTTTCTGCCGTGATAAGTCGAATACCTGCTGGCAAAAAGTCTATGAATCTGAGAATTTGTGATCAGTAAACATGACAGAAAACATTTGGTAACCACTGCTTAAAATGCATGCCTCCACATACAGACACCGTCTGCCCTCTCTTCTTTGCACTCTCTATCCATCATCAGAATTAATATCTCTCTCTTCTTCAGGTCAATGGGACAGTGGTTGTCCCACCTGTCACCTCCATCAGTGGCATTAAAATCTACTTCAGTGGCAAGTTTGTTGTCCTGGAGACATCATTTAGCCTGAGGGTACGTTTCAATGGGAACCACCATGCTGATGTTACTGTGCCATTATCCTACAATGGCCTGCTCTGTGGCATGTGTGGTAAGAACCAGTATTTATAGATTTATTAGTTGTGTCGCATTCCAGACTCCTAATACTATAATAACATCTTACTTCTGAAACTGAAATTTTTGATCTTCAGGTCAGACATTTGCAACCAGTAGCCGATTTTCATAATAACTGATTCAAATCAAAATTCATTTGCCTTGGTCTACAGTAGTTCTCCAGTCCACTACCAGGCCAACCAAAATGCTATCGCAAAGGGAACCCTTTTTCATCATGTTGGCTGATCAACTCTGTAGTGACTCTTAATGTTTGTTGAAATGGCAGGAAATTTCAATGAAAATCCTGAAGATGACAACTTAAAACCAGACAATACACCAGCTGCAAACACCAATGAACTGGGAGACAGCTGGCAGGTTCCTGACCCACGGCCTGAGTGAGTCACATCAAAGAATACATAAATACAGAACTGCACTCTTCGATGTCATTGTCACTGTTCAACTATATATACAATAAAACACTACCAGGAAAGGTATGGTTCATTGGGCTTTCAATGTGAAACTTCTGCACAGGAAGTGTCTCATTGACAGTATATTAACAGGGTTCTAGCTAGAAATAATTAGTTAGCAAAAAGTTTTTCTGTTAGTGAATAGAAATTAGGAGTAGCAGGCTTTTAATGGAAATCACTACAGTAGGTATTGAGTTTCACTGACAGCTTAACAGTGATTAGCAAAACGAGAAAGTGAAAACAACTGTGGAGGATTAATAGATGAAAAAGTACTTCTCTAAAGCAACTGAGAACAGGAATATTCATTATGGAAACTTTACCATGAAAGCCATTTTTTAAAGGTACTTTCACCCACTCTTCAAGGTTTATTAGCTGGCCTTTATTGCTTTGTGCTGACTATGCCTTTGTGTATTGTGCCAGTATTTAAGGTCATGTCAGGTCAATGATTTATCCCCAGGGAACCCACAATATCTACAGCAAATTTCACAGCAACATGTTTTGAGATAAATAGCTCATGCGCATGCTTAAGCACACAACAGAAATGATCACTATATTCCATTCTAATGAAATTTCCACCTTTTCTCCAGCTGTACTAATGGTGGTGGACAAGACTACTGTGATAAAGAGGTGGAGGAGGAGGCCAAGAAGCCCACCCACTGTGGCATGATCAGTGATCCCAATGGTATGACACACACATAATCACACACGTTTGTTTCACTATGCCCATGGAGACACTCCATGCACATAATGCATTCCCTAGCCCCTAACCCCCTAACCATCACAACTGAATGCCTAACCTTTACCCTAACCCTAATGCAATCTAATTTTAACCCTAACCCTAAAACATAAAAGAAGTCTGGACCCATGGGGACCTCAATTTTGTCCCCAGGGTGACAGGATGTCCCCATGGGTTGGTCTGTAGTCAGGTTAGTCCCCACATATATAGATATATATATATATATAAACAAGTGTACACACACACACACATACACATGCACCACACACACACAGTGTTAGCACAAGGAACAATGATGAGAACAATACTTTCCAGACATGCCAACTGTATCATCATGACTGTCAGAATCACCATCACAAACAGGCTTTAATATAAAATAAAGGAACTTTAAAATAAAAGTCTTAGCTTTCATGTGGATGCTATGATGAAGCTAGTGCTTAGGATGTGGTGATGGTGACAAAGTGATTACAATAACACATCCTAAGTTCTAAAAAACATACTACAGTAACCTCCTTAAGCCTGATCTCACTCTTTAAGATTTTGCAAATTGCTGTCACATATTTAAGTTTGCTTATCTAGAACCTAAAAAGTTGGTCCATAATACTACATGTAAGTCAGCCTAATGAAGTAGCCCAGTACCATTGCATTACTACTATAGTCAGTTTGTCAGCATTCACCTCCTTTACATTTCTGTGTCTGTGTTGATTTTGACCTTAGGTATCTTTAAGCCCTGCCACTCTGCCGTGCCTCCCGAGCCATACATTGAAAACTGTGTGTATGACATGTGTGCCACTGGAGGTCAGACCACGGCTCTGTGCCAGGCCATAGAGAGCTATGCTGACATGTGTGCTGTTGCGGGAGTCTCCATCGCATGGAGAAACAACACCTTCTGTCGTAAGTTTGTCTTCTGTGTGTGTGTGTGTGTGTGTTCGTGTGTGTAAATGTAAACAAAGAAGACCTTTAGCAATGACTACTACCAAGTTTATTACTAAAACCACCATGACAGTATAAATTTTCCTCACAACACAGAATTATCACAAAGGATCTAATTATAGAGTAGCTTTGCTCAGTCTGGAAGAATTGACTTTTTAGGTGTAATATATGTAATGTATGGTATGTATGTAGGTATGTAATATAATGTAACCTTTGAAAGAAGAAGCAACAAAATGTCCCTTTTACAATTGAAAAGCTGAATAATATAAAAAATATAAAAAATAAAACGTAGTAGATTGGATTTACACACTACATACTTACTTGCTCTGGCAAAAGTAGCTTGTGGAAGGCTAATCTTAGTTCCTGTATTTGCCAGTTGTCACAGTGGCTGCTGTCCAAAAAAAGTTACATAAGCTTGATTTAAGAAAATAAACTTAAACTACTTTAGCTATGGACACACGGGATCCTTCTTTGTGAGAGGAGAAGAAGCCTGATCCATAACAGACAAGTAACTGTTCAGAACCTCCCAACTGAATGATATGTAATGTGTATATTTATATATTTTGCAAAACATCTTACAAACATCCCTTTTCCAAATGTTCTCTTCCCTCCAGCTCTGAATTGCCCCTCAGGCAGTCATTACAACTCGTGTAGCCCTGCCTGTCTCCAGCCTAGTTGTCAGGACCCTGCAGGCCCCGGTGGCTCCTGCAACCAGCCCTGTGTGGAGGGATGCATCTGTAACCCTGGCCTTGTCCTCAGCGGAGATAAATGTGTCCCGCTCAGTCAGTGTGGGTGCACTGATGGAGATGGAAAGTACCGGCCAGTAAGTGTGCTCAAGTGGAATGCTCAAAGGGAATGATTTTCATTTTCCTTGAATTTTTTGCAAGAAAATATGTATGAACATGCACTGAACTTCATTATGTGCACTATTTGTGTGTGTGTGTGTGTGTAGGTGGGAGACACTTGGTTCACTGAGAAGGACTGCTCAGAGCGCTGCAAGTGTAACAGCAACTACAACATTACCTGTGAGCCCTGGCAGTGCAGCCCTGCACAGGAATGTAAAGTTGTAGAAGGAGCACTGGACTGCCACTCTACAGGTAAACTTAATAACAGATTTGATGACAAGATTCAGTACACCTGAAGCTGTGTCAACATTTTAACAATAATCATGATCTCATCATTTTCCATCTAAAAATACACCCAGAATGAAGAATACTCAATATCAGAAAATTCTGGTTTATTGTAATTTGAGAGTTTCATGGTTTTGTTCATCATTTCTCATCATTGATTAAATCAGTAACTGTATTTTTCACATTTCACTGAACTTCCTTTCCCTCATCAGGTAAAGGAGTGTGTCACGTTGCTGGAGATCCTCACTATTACACCTTTGATGGTGTGATGCACACGTTCATGGGTACCTGCACTTACACTCTGGTGCAGGTATGGGATGGATTTTAACTGTATTACACATTTCTTTTTCAACTTCATACAGATCTATCATGTTTGTGCCACTTAAACCTTAGGAAACCTATAGCCACATTGTTTCAAATTCTTTTTCTGAATCCTCTAGGTGTGTAACACCACTAAGGTAACTCCCTTCAAAATAGTGGCTAAAAACGAGGAGCGTGGTCATCCAGAGGCCTCCTATGTTCGCTCTGTCATAGTCCACCTGCCTCATGACACTGTGGTTGAACTGCAAAAGAGCCGCAGAGTTCTAGTAAGGAACATTTTTCAGTTCTTTTAGAATTGAATGGATATGGTCATAAAGCCGAAAACAATAACAGGATGTTCTGTCTTGTCTTAGCTGAATGGAAGACGGGTGCGAACCCCAGTTTCCATTGAATTGGCTGGAGCCAAGGTGATAAGCAGTGGATCCTACAGTCTGTTGGACACAAATTTTGGTCTGCAGGTGAAGTTTGACGGAGTCCATCACCTGGAAATTACTGTTCCTGGGGAATACTTCAACAAGGTATGACAACATAAGACCAGTCTTATTCTCCAAATTTGTCAGTCTCGTGTCACACAGTCAAGGACAAAAGGCTTTATCATTTGTATTATTGTAACTGTAGTTACAAATTCAAATTTGTTTTTACTGGATTAGGAATGCTACAAGATGGAACCTTGTTGAGGTCCCTGTGTAAACCACTGTAATAACCCTGTTCCACCCCCCTCCTATCCAGCTGTGTGGCATGTGTGGAAACTACAATCACAACTCCTCTGATGACAACCTGATGCCCAACACGAAACCAGCCAAGAATGTGATTGAACTGGGCAACAGCTGGAAATCAGATGGAGACAGTGAGCCTGGGTCAGTGGATTACAGCCATTAGACATGGTTTAGAATGATTATGTGGATAGGGTGAGGGCTGTCTCAGAAAACTCAGTGTTGAGTGTCTCCGATAATCATTTGCACATTCTGTAAGAATTCCAAAAGCACAAAGTACATTTTCTAATTGGTATATCTTTTAATAATTTATTTGAAAGGCATTTATAGATTTTATTGGCCAGTACTGATGGCAGTAAACTGGCACAATTGGCCAGCACTATGTTTTGACTCAGTTGGTAGTCTTCTTTTAACTTAACATCTGTACAAATGTGTTGGGTCCAGCATTCCTTAGATGGATGTATTATGAATGTTAAACAAATAATATAACAATATAAAAATTGCATAGTTAAAAACTTACTTTATTGTTCTCATGATTGTGCCACACTTGAAAGTGCTGCTATGATGAAAACTACATTTGAACTGGAGTGTTTTGTTCATGCACGTGCATGCACACAGCAAGGACACTACAACATCCCAGAGCCTGACTAAGCCATTCATCCAAACATTCTTCCCTGTAGCTGTCAGCCAGACACTCGTCCTGACATCCACCCCAACTGCACCACAAAAGATGAGAAGCTGTACGAGGCTCAGTGTAGTGAAGTCATATTCTCTGACCGCTTCAAGCCCTGCCACTCTGTGGTGCCCGCAGATGTTTTCCTGGGCAACTGCATCTATGACATGTGTGAGTATGATGGCATGCAGGCGACCCTCTGTGACAACGTGGAGGCGTATGCTCAGGCCTGTCAGAGCGCTGGAGTCACCATCAGCTGGAGGAACAACACCTTCTGTCGTAAGTTACAGTAATACTGATTGACAGTTTAAATAAAGAACAGATTGTAGTTTTACTCTTCTCATTCTTAATTCCTTTCCCTCCCTGCAGCCATTCCCTGCCTTCCTAACAGCCACTACTCAGACTGCACCACCCCGTGCCCCCCCACCTGCTCAGACCTCTTCCCCATCTTCTGCCACCTCCCTCCAACCACTTGTGTGGAGGGATGCCAGTGTGACGCTGGCTACGTCCTCAGTGACAAAACGTGTGTTCCCCTGGACAAATGTGGCTGTCTGGACCCAGATGGCGAGTACCATGATGTAAGTGGAGCAGAGTCCATATTTCTGCTAGCTGATGAGCCTAAACAGGATGTAGTATCATAGAACATCCTGAATACAGAAGTCAGAGCTACATGCAGGTTATAAGCATTAAAGATGCAAATGAACTTTTATTAGTTCTGGGTCAGGACCACTCTACAGGTTTGTATAGGTGCATAATTTATACTCAGGTAAATATTCATTTATTTTTGGAAACCTTATTCTCTATGTCTGTTTAATTGTAGATGGGAGACTCATGGTTGACGGATAGATGCGCTGACTTTTGTACCTGTAACATTGGTGGCAAAATCACATGTAAGGACCACAACTGTGATTCCAACTCAGTGTGTGACCTGGACAAATATGGAGACCTATACTGCAAACCCACCAGTGAGTCCACCACTCTGAACAGCTTCACCTGTAATATCATAACATCTTGTGACTGCTAGGCTGGTTACAGTGAATTTAACCTTTAAAAAAATAAGTAAAAAACTGATGGAATAGCTGAGTAAAGCTGAGTAAAAGCTGAGTAACCCCTGGTACAGAGTACATTGGTCACAACCCATATTGACCATTTCATTTATTTTATCATCCTCTCTAGAGTTCGACAAGTGCAGCATCTCTGGGGATCCTCACTACCGAACATTTGATGGTTTCACCCATCACTTCCAGGGTCCTTACACCTACGTCCTGACTGAGGACCAAAACCTACCGAACTCCATGCCGTCCCTGGTTGTGAGGGGGAAGAACATCAGACGTGGGGGGAACAAGAAGGTGTCATTTCTGGATCAGATGTACATTGACGTTTACGGTGTCAATGTTCGCTTCCTGCAGAAGAAGACCATCCTGGTCAGTAGTTTTTCTTTGTCTGATGAAAGCACCATTTGCTTTATAGTTTTATAGTTGTAGTTTAGTTTTATAGTGTTGTACTGTTTATAACATAGTGTTTTTATAGTAAAAAGTGCATGCTGCAATACTGTTGTATCTCCTCTAGGTGAATGGGGAACGTGTTGCACCTCCTCTCAGTCCAGTTAATGGTTTGACCATCACAATGAACTCCAGGCAGGTTCAGCTCACTACTGACTTTGGACTCACAGTACGCTTTGATGGCAACAGTCGTGGAGGTAAAAGGAGCAATCTCTGTCCTCACTTACTGAGCCCTTCTTTTGCTTGTTTGTGAATCCATTCATTTTCTTCCTCTGTTTGTGTATCAGAGATCATACTGCCCAGCACCTATAAGAACTCTGTCAGAGGGCTGTGTGGAAATTATGATGGCATCACCAGAAATGAGTTTATGAAGCCAGATGGGACTGTGGTCAGGGACCTGAACACATTTGGAGATAGCTGGAGGGTCAGTGACCAACGGGCTGATAGAGTGAAGCTCTTCCACCTTCCTCAGACATTCCACACTGACAGGTAGGACCACAACCACGAATGAAGCAGTGTTTAATTTGTAAACAAAATCAACTGGAGAGTAGGGTGTAGAATCAGCTGTTTACAGTGCATCTCTCTCCCTCTCTCTCTGAGTGACAGCTGTCAACCTGCCCATCTGCTCTGCTTCAGCAGTGCACAGCGCCACATTTACACACTCTCATTTCACCATTTTCAGCAAAACAGCAACAATTTCACCATTTCACAGCACACACAGCAAAAATATGCCCACTTGTACACGAAGGGGCTAACAATAACTATATGCCAAAATATTTCAACACCAACATTTTTAAATCACTTGCAGACAACGGATCTACCCATATATGTGGGGCGTGCATTCCCTTATTCATTGGCCTGTTGCAATAATCACCATCATCACACTTGCCACTCTCCAAATTAATTATCAAAAATACACAGCAAGGATTAACAATAAAAAATGTGTGCTTACCTGTGTATTTTACCAAAACAGTCCACAAAACAGAAACAGATCCCTTGGCCTCCTTTTCCCTCTTTCTTTCTTTACTCCATGAGTCTCTGTGCCTTTTAGCAATCCGATTTTAACCTTCTTCAAGTCTAACTGACCTACCAATTTAAAAAAAACTCATCAACCTTGATTGTCTTTTTGACATTTTGTTTTCTTCCCTCTTGTGCTAAATCAAATCACATACAGCAACATCAACTTAGCTCTTGTGATGTGCACAAAACTCCTGCTTTAGGCAGCCCTATGTGACCTGAGCGCGATCTGACCTCTCGCTCGCTCCGTTTTTTTAAAATGAGATTTAAATGCAAGTAGGAAAACAAGAGATTCGCCAGTAATTTAAATGCAAAATACAAATATGACAGAAGAGATAACATTAAGTATTACACAAAATTTATGAATGATATTGAAGAATGATAGTGACAAAGGAGGTGCTGGATCAAATGTACCTGTAGTGTAGGTCAAATGGACATTTTGACCAGATGGTGATGGTAGAGGAAAGGTCAGAAGGTTCCCACAATCCCTGGCAATTATAATCTCTGTACTCTAGATTTTCCTAGATTGTCAAATTTAATGACAATCTGATATGCAATCACTGAACATTCTTGCTCTGGATCATAGGCTGTTTGCTCTGGACCAAACTGTTGAACTGACTGGCTTTGCCTTCGTCAATTCCCACTGCTAAGTGCACTTGTACTGTATAGATAGATAGATAGATGTACTTTATTTGTCCCAAACTGGGAAATTCTTTAAAAATTGCTTTTTACCAACATATGCATGCAGGCAAGCAGCAGCATTGTTCACATACTTGCTACTTGTGACTTCTCACCAAAACTGAAATCTTGGTGATCTGTAGTAGTGCTTCTCCTCAAAGATTTCCCTCATCACAACTAATGCAGGATACACAAGGTAGCCATCATTCAAACACGTAGTCAAATGCAAATATGTAAGTGCTCTAAATGCAAAAAAATTACTTGTTTATCACTTATAAATAGACTTCAACAAAGTGTTTTCTCTGTCCTTCCATCCTTTTTGTGTGTCTTTAGGCGTGTGATGGAGACTGATCCAGATTCAGGATTTGAGACATCAGACTGCACTCCGTCTCAGCTCAATGACTACAACAGTGTGGCTCAGTGTGGAGCGCTGTCTGCCTCCAAGGGACCATTTGCGGCCTGCCATTCGACTGTGCCACCTCAACATTACCAGGAGTAAGTAGTCTGAGAGTGTGTTGAGAGAGTTTCAGTAGTTTTAATTTGTGCATATGCAGTATAATACATGTTATACTTCACACAGCTCTTCCAAATTATCTCTGTATGAAATAATGTGGTAGTCTGAGTTGGCAGCCTTTGCTCATGCTCAGTATGTCTCTGTTGTGTATGTGTGTTTGTCCCTCAGTAACTGTGTGTTTGACCTGTGTGCTGAGCGGGGCAATGCAGTGCTGCGTTGTGGCAGTTATGAAGCATATGCTGCAGCCTGTCAGGAGGCTGGAGTCAAACTGGGGTCCTGGAGGCAGGAGCTGGACTGTGGTTAGATGCTGAACACACCCAAAAAGTCACAGTGCATTCACATCATGTGGGAGTAATGAAAGTGGAGAAAGTCTAAGCATAAGAAGCATGTTAAAATGATGCCCATACAAGATCCCATAATGTCTTGAACAGGGCATGCATTTCTACAATGTTTTATGTGATTTTGAAACTTATAATTAGCTTGTTAAAATGAACTAACTTAACTGTAAATTATCAGCCGTTATCCATATCAGACAGGGTTGTGACTCCTCTCTCTCTCCCAGTCCTCTCCTGTGATGGCAACAGCACCTATTCCCCCTGTATGTCACCTTGCCCTGCCTGCTGTGCCGATCTGGCAGCACCCTCTGAGTGTTACACCAGTTCCTGTATGGAAGGGTGTGAGTGTGCCCCAGGCTTTGTCATGAGTGAGGGAATTTGTGTGCCATACAGACAGTGTGGCTGCACCTTCTTCAACAGATACTACCCTGTAAGAGGCCTTATGGAACATTCTACATTCACACATTCACATTGTGTGATGATACAATCTCATTTCATGCCCCCTCTGATCTCTCTCCCTTCACCCTACAGCTGAAGGAGAAATTTGTGACTGAGGACTGTTCTCAGTCCTGTGAATGCACCAGCACCGGCGTTGTGTGCCAACCCAAGACCTGTCAGGAGAGTTACATTTGCACCATCTTCAACTTCACACGTGACTGTTACAGAGGTATGTGTTTTTGTGGGAAGAGCTCTCCAAAATCATCTGCTCAATATCAAATGGCAAAATCTGTGCCTTATTTCCAGGATATTTAATTTTGGAAATTAAATGTTCATTTCAAAACTGTCAAAAAGCCTAATAATGTGTTTGTTTTGTGTTGCAGAGAGTCCTTGCCACAGTTCCCCCTGTCAGAATGGAGGAACATGTGAGGAGGCTGGCAACAACACATACATCTGTCAGTGTGCAAAAGGCTTCAAGGGCACACACTGTGAGGAGAAGATAAATGACAGACTGGGTATGGCCTGCTCAAACATCTGTTTAGAGAACAAAAAAAGTTGCTCATTTCCTCTTCTGTGCAGTTTACAAACTAAGATAAAATAAGATAAAATAAAAATAGAAATTCTCAAAATTTAAAATGACACATCATGCAGTATATACATACAGTAAGGTAATTCTTTATTGATCCCCCATAGGGGAAATTCCCACTATTACTATTATATTAATATATTATAATACTATAATATATTAATACTAGTGCACAACCATTTCAAGCATAGTGGCATGGTAGTGAGACAAACAAGTGTATTCAACTTTTGTTGTGGTAGAGCGGGTGGTCCACTAATCAGAAGATTGGTGGTCAATCCATGGCTATTCTAGTCTGCATGCTGAAGTGTCCCTCAGATAAGATACTGAAGATAATGAACCCCAAAGTGCTCCTAATGGCTGTGGCATTAGTGTGTGTGAATTGGAGAGAGTATTGCTTTGTAGAGAAATGTGTGTTTATGTATGTATGTATACAAAAACACTGTATTGCTCCTGATGAGTGGTTTGACACATTGCATGGCAGCCTCTGCCATCAGTTTATGATTGTATTTGTGTATAGATGAAAGTGGCACGTGCTGTAAAGCACTTTGAGTGGTCGGTAGACTAGAAAAATGCCATATAAGGGAAGTCCATTTACTTTTGCTGCATAAACTGTTAACTGTTTAGCAGAATAGCTCTGAAGGCAAAGGTCATTCTTTATCTGTAGATAAACAGACTTTAGAAGCCCTTTTCTGGAAAAGAAAAATATGCTTAAACAGTTGATGAATGATTTTTTATAAGTTCTCATGGTAAGGTTACTATCCCAAAATATTGACTTTGCTCGTCTTTATATTTCTCTAATTCTTATGATTGAATCTATTTTTATCTTTTCCTGATAGAGTTGGGCTGACACTGAGAATCAATGTATGTTTTTGTTCTGTTTTTTTTTTAATTTTTATTTAATTTGATTGTTTGTTACAGAAGACAAGTGGATTATCCTGATAGCGGTCCTGGTTGCGGTCGCTGTCATCATCATTGTGACCACCACTGTGTGCATTTGCAGACACAAAGCCCAGTAAGTCTCAACTGAATCAGTGATTAACAAATATCAAAGCATTTGTGTGTAGAGAGTGTGTGTGTGTGTGTGTCATGACTTCTGACTGACATATGCAGAATGATCTGACTGGCATTCCTCAACCTAAGGACACTGCTACTGCTGCTGTCTTCTTCTTAACACAGACAAAATACACTTTTATCAAGGCCCAGATTTATACATGGCAAGAAAAACGTTTTCCTTTTCATCTAAGGTCACAAGTTTATGTAATTCAGAAACAGCAGTCATCTCATGGAGCATACTGTAGCATACTGGGAAGGGAAGGGTGTGATTCACTGACTGCCTTTACCCCACTTAAAAATCCTCTGTACTCTTACCTGCAGGCCGAAATGTATTATTAATCATGCTCATGCTTAAGTTTTTCACCTCAGTTCTTTCTCTCTCTTTCTCTCTCTTGCAGGAAAAAGAAGAGTGAGGAGAAAAGCATGGAATCAACAAGTAAGAATTATCATTATTGTTAATGCAGAAATGTAACTTGGCTAAACCAAAACCATAACCAAAACTCACTTGGATTTTGATCTCAGGACTAAGACTACATTTAAAAATATGAATGTCAAAATGTCTACAATGGCTACAAATGGCATCATGCAGGGTTTGACCAGGTTTTGCATAGTATGAATTAGCTCACAGTATATAAAGTTGTTTGAATTAGTACCACTTGAACCGGCTGCTTATATGCTGACTCATCAGCAAATTAACTCTCTCAAACTGAGTGTTACTCAAAATAAATACCTATAAATAATTAATAAATACCTAATATAATTAAAACTAGACCCTATGATAACACTTTCAGTTAATAGTTTAAGTATAAGAGGCTGATCCAGGTGGCAGGGTGATACCATTGTCCGATATTGACCACAGGTATATTGATATATAGCTTGACAGATATGCAAATACAAAGATGCAGTTCAGAAATGTATTATTGTACTGTACTGTCACTGTATTTGACCCCTATTCATATATTGGTTTAATTTTAAAATATATTTGTTGTATTTTATTCATACTTACCATTTATATTTTTGTATTGATTTCACTTTTAGTGACGTTTACTGTTCAGAATATATTATTATATATGTAAGTGTCATCCTTGAAAGTTTCTCTTTGTATAAATGCAAATACCAGGCCTCAGCTAAAACCTTTATCAGAACTCTTTATTAATTACAATTTTGGAAAAATTGCCAAAAAATTATCTTTATGTCCTTTGTGAAAAAAAGGGAATCCAGCTACACATATTAGCTGTGCTTGAGTAATGCTTTATTTTCAGAACTTGTAATCTCCTAATAGCCTCTAAATAATTCCCAGAAAGTTTCCTGGAAATAGCACCTTGGTACTAATTACAGAGAAGAAGGTTAGTTTAGTTAGAGTTTAATTAGTTCCGTTTAGTTTGTAATCAGTTATTTATTTTCAGAGGAATTTCACTGAAATTGAACTTTAGTCTCCATACATTTTAAATATTAGTAGATATATTTCACATTTTGTAGATAGATTGTAGTATCAGTATCAATATCACACCTCAACTACTGTCCATTTCTAATATCCATGCTTTTTTTTCTCTTTATAGGTGTGCCATATACAAACATAGATGACCAAAAAAATGAAAAAGTGACTGCTATGTGATGACAAAATGTATAACCTCTTTAGTGTTGCCTAAATGAAAATAAACTGCTGTATGAGGTGAACAAAGATAATCTGTTCTGAAGCTTATTCAACAGGCCTCCAAAGAAAAATAAAACTCTGTAAGAAATGAAGGAAGTAGTTTTTGTCTTGAGTGTTGTGAAAATTATAGATATTGTGCATATGCCCATGTTCAGCTTCTTAACTTAGCTTTTGACAATGTACTTTCAGTACTTTTAAATTAAATCTGTGCAAAAAAAAAGGAAAATGTGTTTGAAAGTGTGTGCCTTTGTTAAAAAAAACCTACAACACATCCTAAACACCATTATACACAGTAGACACTGTGTTTTCATTTTTACAGATATTAGGGATTTTTAGCCACACTTGCCTTAAAATTTTGCACATTCCTGTTCCCCAGGAACATCCCAGTCTGGGGGGGAATGCAACAGAAAAGAAGAGATGAAGGTGTCACAGTGCCCCTTTTTTGTAACCCCTTTCTACTTGCACTGTAAGAAGATAATCAGTGAAGGGGCACAGACAACTGTCCTTGAAAAATGAGTTCAGCTGTCTACGGCAAAGACCAAAATTACCTGCTGCATTTCTGCACCTTTTTTCACCTCTATTTAGTATTGGAACACTGATTACAATGCCATCAGTGCTATCAGTGCTCAGGTGTATGGATGACTGGCTGTACTTTGGGGATGGGGGGCACTAGTTGAGATGGACAGGAACTTGACTTAACTTTTCTATGTTATGTCTTTTGTAAAATATATTTGAAATTTTTTTTTCAAAAATAGACTATGTACATCAGATATTTCAAAGAAGATGGACGTGCATGTTCTGTTTAATCATTAACACCAACACAGTGCATATCCATCCTGTCTTCATTATGCCAAAGACAAGACCTTTGTTGCATCAAAGGTACTTGCCTTGCAGATCATAGTGGTCCCTTGAGAGTCAATGTACTTGTGAAACTATGAAACTAATGACTTTCCCTTCAGCCTCACAGAGCCACTACAGACTCTTACTCTTATTTTCACAGATGTGGGTTGAAATTCTGCTGAAAATAAAGATCTTCAATAGACTGACAAGTGAAACACAAACACATTATCACACAATATTTTATTTGTCATCAAAGTAGGCAGAAAAAGGGAGATCCCAAAGCACACTGTATGTTACACTGATAAAGTCAACAATAACCTTTAACACACACTGAATATGACTCAAAACATTTGAAAGGAGGTTCACTACTACCAAGGAATGAATTACAAGGCAGATTTGGATTGTCTGAACAGCAGCTGTGTTTAGTTAGATTCAACAGAATTCAATACATTTTAGCTTTTAGCCCCATTTCTGGTAAGGCCTCAATAATAGTTACAGTAATGAGTATGAGTATGTTGGTCTTTCTGTCAACATTCAACTAATGTGGAATGTAATGAACTTTTTTGCCTCAAGGATCAATTGTTGGGGTTTCTGTAATCCTAATTTTTACATTAACTCTCCAGATGTATGTGTGATTCGCAGCAGAAAGCTTTGAGTTGAAAATGAAAAAACTAATATCATGTAAGGCTACATCAGAGGGATTTACATGTATACAATCTGTTGGCAATGTGGTGTAAATCAGTGGCAATACTGAATGTTAATGTATACAACATATTACATCATATCAGTCATTACAGCACAGTTTCCTGTGAAACTGCCTCTATTATGTTAACCTGATGAAGCAGCCTCACTGCTGTAACATTTGCTTTGTTATGTACCAAGCATTACTTCATAAAAACTGTTTTTACTTTTTAGTTATCTTCAGTTTTTCAGTTATGACCAACCACACATTTATTTTACCTTACTTGTTATGGCAATGTTTAGTTTTACCAGTCCCGTGGTTTCCCAGTAATTTTCAAGAAAGCAACTGCTAACTGTAAATTCAATGCAAGGTGAGGCAAGATATAAGTTAAGACAATTTGATTTAACTAAAATCAAGAAGTTAAGACAATTTGATTTAACTAAATCAGCCATTGTAAAGACTACTTTATGGGGCTGGATCAGAGTCACATTCACATTCTTTTTAATGTGTCTTTTGTTTTTTTTAAAAACAGACTTTTTCCAAAGGATGTCAAGAGTGCAAACCTATTCCTAGCAGGAAAGGTGCAAGGCAACACAGTCCTTCAAATCTCAGTTAAAATGCAGCCGTCATCCAGTGTAAACAGACAAGAGAAAGAGAGTTTCTTTACATTTCCCTAACTAGGTAATGAAAATAAGTAAAAGTAGAGACAGCACTGTTATTGATGAACCCTAAGCTGGTACATGTACATGTTGAACAAAGAAAGATGTTTGGTAGCCTACCAGATGGGAACTTCCCATTCCAAATACAGCAGCATCTATCCTAATTTATTTCAAGGACCTGACAAAGGTCTGGCATTTTGGAAACTTCCTCTATTTTCTGTCTTAGTCAGTATCAGATTTAGTAGATCATTATCAATTCTAAGTGTATTTCAACACAGAAATAGTTTCAGAACATGTTTAGCTAAGCTTATGCCAAAGACAGGTTGCAGGGAGAAACTGCTAGCCTAGCTCTTTCAAGAGAAAAAATACACCATATAAAAACCCCAAAGCTGTCTGATTAACATTTTGTATCTTGCTTATTGAACAGGTGTAGCAGTAACTAATGAAGCTTTTTGTTAATCTACAATGGCTGGGTCTCAGCAGTCTTGTCCTGATTGGGTGAGGCTTGGGGGTTTTGTAACAAAGCCAGACCCATCTGACTTTAGGTACAAGCTATCTTGCTAAGAAGATACACTACATGGCCAAAGGTATGCAGACAACCAAACATTCCAGATACTGTATATGTGATAGTATAACATGTGATTCTGACATCATAAGCATAACAGTCTCCATTCTTCATTTTTTTTAGTTTTTTAACCCAATGTTGGAATGTGGCTGCAGGAATTTGCTCCAATTGAAATGCAAGAGCATTAGCAAGATCCAACACTGATTTTGGGTATCAAGGTCTGGCTCACAGTTGGCATTCCAGTTTATCCCAACGGTGTTGGACGTGATTGAGGTCAGGGCTCTGTGAAGGCCTGTCAACTTCTTCTATTGTCAACATTGTCATGTTGAAACAGGTAATGGGCCATATAGAGCACTAAGTAAAAATATCAACAAAATCACCCAGGCACAGGAAGGCAATAAAAATGACCCAAAATGGAATCAAGGCTGGAAGGACAGTAAAAATAATATTTAAAAAACTCAGGGTTGATTTGAAGGAGAGGAGGTATCTCATCCAGTGAAATGATAACCAAGTGAAATGTAGAATTGCTGTGGCTCATGCTTTTCTTTTCTCCTCCTTCCTCCTCATCATGTCTTTCTTTCAATCTTTCTATCTGGTCAATCACCTTTGTTTCCATTCCTCTCTGCTACTCATTCCATCACTCCATCCAGGTCTGCTGAATGCAGAACATTATTTCTCTCTAAATGTCTCCTTCGACAGAGAATGAGGCTCTGGTGGCTGGACAGAGGGATCACACACTGATATTTATGTCTCCAGTAAAACCTTTCTCTCCAGGTCATCTGACAGTAGAAACAGAGTAAAGATTTTACAAATTCCAGTTATGAATTTCACCAGAATTTTACCAGTGCAATACCATCTGTTGGTGGTAAAAATGGTAGTTGTTCTGACCACCTTCAGTTACAGGCATGAAACAGGTTATTTTTCACAGTGTGCAAAAACACAATCAATATGAGTGTTGTAGAAACATAGTGATGCAAGTTCACACATGGTATTACATAATAGATCCCCAAAGCCGCTTGGTTGGCTTTTAAACAGTTACAACACTAAACAAATCACATTTCACATACAGTTTTTTCAGCAAAACTGAACATTCTACATATGCATGTACTGTATATGTGCAAATCATCTCATAGAAAATGGGTTGTAAAGTCACCCCCTCACATTCAGCATCATGCAGATTCTCTGCAAGGAGGAACTGTTTATCAATGGTAAGACAAATTTGACTAACCTGTGCCTATCAGGGCTAGGTATCTTTGGAAATGTTTCAATACTAGAGTCAAAGTTAGTTTACAAACTGTTAAAAAAAAACAATATTTTTGTCAATACCTTTCTTTGTTTTTATACTAAACCCTTTTATCATTACACAAAAGAAGCCAAAGTTCTCCAATAATCAGTTAATCACTGGAATGGTACACTGGAAATGATAAGTTGATCAGTTTATTTTGAATAACTAAACTGATATTTATTGATTGATAATTAATAATTCTTAAACTAAAAGGCTAAGCTTTCCCAATGTCTGGATTTTTGCTTTTCTGTTTTATATCATTGTAAACCTAATATAATTTGAACTGTTGAAGTTGACAGTTTATGACATTTTGTAAACCAAACTATCAATCAATTAGAAAACCAAAGGTTTGTAGACCTTTAGCACGTTCTGAAATTGTGTGTATTGATCTAAGTCAGAAACTGGATGAAAAAGTAATAAATCTGATTTAGCATTCCATGCTCACTTTCAGTACTACAGTTTGCAATGTGCAATGTGGTTTTTTGAGCACACTTTGGTCAGTAGCAGAAGTACTGACGTATGAAGCCTAGCTCTAGTGACAACCAACAGCCTAGTCATCTTGCCTTATCTCCTAGCTAACCTCTGATCTTCAGCTTTTTTTTGACACAGATGGTTTCTTTCATTTGTTCTTCTGAAATATTTTCATGGTGTTTCCTCCATCATCAAAAACAATCATTATTTTAATGGCATTCAACAACAGCTCCAATGAGCTTTGGGCAATCCATTTTTTGTCACATATGGGAAAAGTGAAAAAAACGAGGTTCCATACCCATACTACTGATTCTTACATAATATGAAACAAGGGTTTACATTTGGTTTCCCATAGGTTTAACCAGTTCTAACTATACCTCTCCATACCTTGACTAGACTGTTAGAACCGGTGCTAGAAACATGCTGCATTTTGATCCTGAACTGACTAAATGTGAGAAGAAAAGAAGTACCACTCCTGACCACTTTAATTGTACATTTAAATAAAAAGGAAAGTTAACTGAAATCGGTCATGTCATCATTGAGATACATAATAAACAGTAAAAGTGTTAAAGTGGTTATCTTACCTGCTGTGTGCCTCTTAGATAGGCTCCAGGACTAACACCTTACACTCTCTCTTGGCGATTTGGTCCAGTGAAATGACGGTGAGGTCAGAGGGCAGGTACAGGGCTCTGCCCATTGGAAATCCTACAGGAGGGGTGATGGCCTGATGCTCCATGACTCTGCCTAAGCTGGAGTCAGCAGAGACACTGTGTCATGGACATGAATGTGTAGGTCCATTTGTAAACATCCTCCTGTCCTGCATAATGTATGTGTCTTATGTGATTTATGTATTGTGATCCATTCCATCATCAATCCGTGATGATTACATCTGGATAAAATCTGACACATTTGTAAAAGCCAAAAGAGTTGTGCATTTCCAAAAGTAACATCAGTTTTTGAGTTCGGATGAGAGGACAAGTGGTTCATATGCTGCCCAATAGGGTGGCACTTCCTGTAGAATCATACTCCTTCTTCTACTTCTTTCGGCCACTTCCCGCTACTGCGCCCCACCCAACCTGGCATTGAAATCTGATGATCCTATGATCAGCATCTTTGATAGGCTGTATATGCCAGGTTTGGGACCAGCAATTAGGAATGCACTGGTCTGTGCCGGGGTTCAGCATCTTGCCAATAACCTGCTCTACCTCCTAAGTTAAGTACAACCTCAATGATGGGTGAAAGAAAATCACAAATAAACATCAAGAAGCTGCTAATCTATCTCAAACAGAGATTTAGTGTCTCATAAATTGTTTTGCAGAAGCTTATTTACTGACAAAATATATCTAAGATTGTGACAATGAACACTTGTCTTCCTTATACAATTTCCAACAAGATATTGGAGCAGCATATTGTTGTACACTGATCCTCTGTACCTGACATGGTGTGACATGGACAGGTTCTCATGTGAGAAGCTCTGAGATCGGCCCAGCCTGGGTCTCTCCAACAGCTCTCTGGCTGTAGGGCTAGATGATGATGGAGACTTCCTCACTGGTAATCGAGGCTCCATGGGAGGAGTGGACATTGAGGCTGTGAACTGGAGCTTCAGTTTCATATGCTGGCTCAGCTACAACGTTATCATGGAGCAGATAGGGATGGACAAGATGTAAGACTCTCTTAGTATTATTCTATGTAGTAGTGTTCATTTTGTTAACAAAAACTATGTGAAAATATTTTTTCACAACAATGAATAATGTGATGTGACAATAAACTAATGTAAAGTTGTAAAATGTAAATAAATAAAGAAAGAAAGATCTCCTTAGGTGATATGAGGTGGACCAAAAATGAAGAAATGACTGGTCCTCAAGTCATAATAGGCACTCAATAATGTAACAGATGCATTGCTATTGGTATACAGGGAAGCCCAGACACATTATTTCTTGGGTACCTCAAAGAGTCCTGTCCTAAGGATCTGGAAGGCCACAGTAAATGAGAGTGTGGAGCCCTTCCTACACTGTCCAAGGTGGTTGAGGGGAGACCGGCACAACACTGCCCCCACCCTGGGGTCCTGTTGACCTCCTCTGTGAGCTGATGTATGGATGGATGGACAGAGGTAGAGACCAGTTGGTTGGGGAGAGCAGGTAACAAGGACATGTAGGAGATGATATGTGAAAGTTCATTAAAGATAGAAAAATAGATTACTCAAAGGAGGTTTACTGAGAGACATCATTGTATTGAGCTTTTTTCTAATAGTCATGTTATACTGACCTCTCTGCTGCTCTCTCTAATACACTATATATATATATAGATAGATAGATAGATAGATATAAAAGATTATAGATTATAAAAAAAGGAAATAGAGTAATCTTGCTTAAAGAATTAAAGAAATGTGTCATCTTTAACTTTAAAACTTTTGGAAATCAGGTCATCTTTTACTCACTTAACTATTTATTCTTGGTGACAGAAATTTTGCCCAAGGGTACCAAAACATTTTGCATGCTATTGTATGTGTGTGTGTGTACTGTATGTGTGCGACATGTGTATGTGGCACTATCGGAGGTTTTCAGCAGCTAGTTGCATGTCTAAAATTATCATTGACAGTTGGTGGCAAAGGGTTGTATTTCATTGATAGCAGCTCATCAAGTAGCACTCTGGTAGCTTAACCTTTTACAGTGCAACGGTGGGAGGACATGTGCAAACAGTGTCTTTCATTTACCTGGCCTAGCACGAAGCCAGGTATTACAACTATTTGGAATTATAGTATTTCTACAAATTAATCCTGGTCAATTAGCTATAATATCTTGTGATGAGGTACTCCTCCTGAGACTCGAACTCTAATCTCTCAGTTTCCAAGCAAGGATTTCAACCCATTCTCTATCTGGCATGTTGGCAATTCAACACACTGCACAACAGTGTATAATGTAGTATGAAGTAAAGTCTACAACTTACCCTCAGAATTCCAGATCAGATGGACGGCCAGGAAATCCTGCAAGTTGTTCAGCAGGGTGTATTTTACCCAGAAGTGCTCCAGAGGCCTGACAGCACTGGGACAGGAAGCTGTCATCACAAGCCGAGGACGATCCAAGCGGATACTGGGCAATGAGTAACAACTAGAGATATATCTGGAAAGAAAGCAAACTAGTATTTTAATTTCCTTTAGTAACCTTTTTTAGGGCAGACATTTTGGCTATGCAGGAAAAGCACAGGTGAAACAAATTTCGTTAATGATGGCTTTGTTACATCAAGTGTCCCAGTAAGTCGTGACAATGAGCAAATATAGTACAATTTTTAAAGTGATCAGTTATACTTGTGCTTTTTCCTGCCACGACAAGTTCATAAAATCATATTGTAACCCTTTAATCCTACAAATGATTATTCTACTACCTTGTTTCACAGCACTCCGAAATATCTCACTGTACAACATTCTAGGTAAAGAGATCTGCTACGTTCCAAATGTTGAACAGAAGAAGTTACCTTGTGAAAGGCAGTGTTGGAGTGTACCATTGTAACACTGCCACCAAAGGGACTTCCAAACCCTACAAAAATAAATACAATAAACTTATTAGGAGTTATTATTGTTCCTCATTACCATGAACACACACAGTGTAGTTTATTAATTATTTATTAAGTGTTTATCGACCCAAGGATTTCCCCATTCAGAGCCTCACCACAAGACTGTCACACTGACACTAAACTGTGTGGACGTTTCATTCTACAATGTGCGAGCAATCACACCTTGTCTGATATTGCTTGTTTTCGCCAGGTAACATTAAAGTAACTCTGAATACAACAAGGGTATGACTCCTGCTCTCATTCCAAACCCTTCATGCACACACACACTGAATCCAGCAGTCCCCTTCCTTCTCTGGATTTGCAGTGGTCGAGCACCAGACAAAAACCATACATTTTTCCAGGATACCTAAAAAACTAAGACTTTCTCCTTTCCACCCATGTTGAAATTTAAAGTAAAGTATTTAAGATGCCTAAGATGCCTTGTGCCTGCTCTCATTTTTGGGGGGTCTTTTGCACTTTTTGCAATTCTTTTTATTTCTGTTGTTGCCTTTTTCAACTTTTTCACCTTTGCCACATGAACTAGAGAAGTCTTTCTTTTGTTGGTAAACCAAACCAACAGAACCCAAGTGCCTTAGTAAGTAGTAATAACCTCTTCATTATTACTGCGGCTTCGTTTTGAGACTTTTGGAAGTTAGTAACAGTTAAGTAGTGTGTTATTTCACCATTAACATATAAGAGCCAACACAGACAAGACACCTGCTCATAACAGCCTGCTGTCAATCCATCAAGCTGCTCATCTATGGAAGGAAGTCCAGTGACAAACTCACCAATGCCAAACAGCTAAGCAACGGTTCTTCCAGTGTCTCACTGGAAGAACCGTTGCCCAAGCAACTACTTGTTATCACAGGTAGAAACACTCAACATGAGGAAGTTCCTGGCTGCAACATCCACATACGCTGTGGCTCCGACCAAAAAACATTTCCAGCATCAACCAATGCAGCTCAAAGTACTGGGTTGATGTTGAAACAATATCTTAAAGCCTTATCTTAGCATCCATTATTAGTACATCCAGAACCTGTAATCATAATCATATCCTCTCTTCACTATTGCCCAGTTTATTTTGGTTTATTTGATTGTCTTTTCACCTTATTAAGGTCAATATTGCTCATTTGATCCATCCTGACAATTATCTTGCGGATATCAGTCATTCCATTTATTCTGTGTTAGTATACGTTAGATCAATAAATATTTCAATTTATACCAAGTTGTTGTTCTGTGGGTTTCTTTGGAAGAGAGACTGAGATCAATTTGAACAAAAAGAAGTCACATCCGTTTGACATCAGACTGATAATTTGGTAACTACTTAATCTGGTTAGTCAGGTTAGTCAGTAAGTAAGTAAGAAAAAACATATTAAGTTCTGTTCCAGCTGTATTGAGACACTTTTTTAGATTTTCCTCTTCAGTAGAAAGACCAGGAAAGTCATAAAGTTACCTGTGCTCAACAGCTTTGGTCCCAATGATTTCACTGTATAAACTTGTAATTTGTGTGCAACAGCTTACCTGTTTGCTGTGCAAAAAAGTTCTAAGGTTAACAGGCTTTTGTAAGATCAGAATACCGATATTTTATATATATATATACACACACACACGCACGCACATACAGTTCAGTGTACTATGACTGTGACTTTCTTCTTCTTCTTTCATCTCAAAGAGATGTAGACCTAAGTGAGGCCAACTGATCAAAAAAAGGAGAACGAAAGGAAGCTGACACAGCTGTCATCATCGTCTGCTCACCTCACTGGAGTTTTCCTCTGCCTTGTCTTGCAGCTGCAGCTGGAACAGGAAGTTCTGTTCCTCCAGGGCGCTAAGCCTGCTGGGTAAACGTGATGACTCGCTGTCTATCCGATAAAATGAAGCCATGGTTACTTCAGCTGATTGGTGGCTTTAGCGGAAGGTGGAAACACAGAAGTGTTTGTCAGGTGACTTTAAAGAACACAAAACACAGCACCTGATTTGACTGCATGTGCAGAATTCTGTAGGAATTAAACAGCTGGGACCAGCAGAATGACCTCTAGTTCTATTTAATTTCAGACCTGGAAGCATCAAGATGTGTACCCATTTTAATTCAAGAATACAACTGCGCAACTAGATTCAACTACTGCTAGTGCTTTTTTTTTAATGCTTGTATGGCTGAAGGGATGGACAATGCCACATTTTCATTTAATTTGCAGATTTGCAGGGTATATTAACAGCTTTCCAAATAAATGCGTAGGTCTTCATTTTGAGTATTGTCATGTGCTAACCTAGCATAACATGACAAAGGTCTTCAACAATGAGAACAGTGTGATGCTGTACTTATACACAGTGGTGCACTGAGATTATTGCTAATATCTTCATACTAAACATAACGAAAATGCTAGCCGGTATAATGTTTACCATGTTCACAGTTTTAGATTTGCATTGTCAGTAATACATACCTTCTGTCGGATTGGTACTGCATATGCGCGAAGGTCAGGTGCTAACACCTGACTGATGTGTATTTCTAACCCAAAACGTTCCCCAACCAATTACGTTGTAGGGCCGCATGTCCATACATGCACGGTAGTTATTGGGCAGAAGGTATAGATTCAATTCAATTTAATTCAATTCAAAGAATTTTATTTATCCCAAGGAGCAATTTAAGGCACGAAGAGCAATGGACCCAAACAAAGCGACAAAAGTAAAGCAAACAAAAAGCAACAAAAGCAAAAGCAGACAATGGCAGCTTTAAAAAAGTGGCAGTGCAATGCAGTAAATATTGTGAACCAATTTAAAACAGTAAACAAATACTGAATATTACTCTACAAGTCGGTCAGTCGTTCACACGTGCAGCGACCCAAAACCGGAAGATCGATTGTTAACTAGCACTAAACACAACTGAGGCTGATGGGAATGTCATTAGTTTTGCAGGTATCTGGTCATAAACCAAAGTATTGGACAAATTAAGGGATTGAGGGGGACATGGCCAACAGACTGATACTGCCATTCATAAAGTCTGTTTATGATGTAGGTAGGGTGAAATTTTTAATTTTGTTCAATCAGCCACACAAAAAAAACATTATTAGTGTCAACTGCATTGGAGAAACCTTACCCTGCTTAGACAAAGTTGTTTTTTTTACCTGAGAGTATACAGTAAGTGCACGTGTACTTACCAGACATTGTCAACTATGAGAACTGAACCATCTGGCATCATTGGTAGGAAGGATGAGTTATAATTAGGAAGGATCCTCATATCTCTGACACACACCTCCTCTTGAGAGCTACAGTTCAACACTGAGGAAAGATAAGATAAGATAAGATAAACCGTTATTCGTCCCTCAGTGGAGAAATTTGCAAAGAGGGTGGAAAAAGTAAAACTAATTACTCATCAGCTGTTTGTCTAGTCATTCTAATTCTGGTTACAGTTATTGAGAAGGGTTGATGCAGCATTAATGAAGTAGCATTTGGTGGTTTGCCATCCTCAACTAATAATGGGCTTTTTAATGTCGTGTATTATCCTTTCCAGGTTTAGTATTGTGGCCTGCGGCTAACCTGTGGAATTTGTCCACCTGTTGAATATGTCTTTCCTTAACTTGAAGGTCAAAGGTTAGGTCAAAAGTCAAGTTAGGAAATGAGATAATTAGAGTTCCATAGATTAGATATTCTTTTTACGGCTTTAGTAGATGGTTCACTGATTATCTGGTTGCAAAAGGTGGGGTTTTGAGGGATAAAGAAACCACATATAAGGAAAGCAGTTTGGGCTGAAAAGGGAGAGACCTCACCATTGGCACCAGAGACTCTCAGATTCGGCCGGGTTTTGACATTTTTCTTTTTTGTGTAATAAAGTCTTTTTTGTGCACAAAGTGAAGACGTGTCATCGGTGGTCACTTCTTTTCATGACACACATCAAGAAACAACATTAAACTGAGACATTTTGAGACATTTTAATGTATGAGAATACAAGCTCCTTTGAAAGTACACCATATAAGCAGTATTTGTAAGGAGTAAGGAAAGCATTTTTGTTTAAAATATAAAACAGACAGACTCCAAAATAAGCCATAAACAGGATTCTCATATTCAGTCATCAAACCAATCAGTATATTTAATACAGTACTGGACTGTATGTTTTTGCTGTTCTGAAACACCAACAGAGTGGTGAGTCGTTCTCTGTGAAAACCATCTACTGAAGCTAATAGGGTTGTCATTTTCAGACAGGTAAGCCAGTAGCTAGCTTGGAGGGAGATCTTGGGTTTTGAGACCACTCTAACAAATCAAGGAGAGTATCTTTCAAGATCTGTGTGCATGTGTGAGTGTGAGCCACTGGTCTACCTTTGAGGACAGTCAGGTGTTTTCCAGAGACAGACATCTGCTGACACTGGACACTGGGAGGTGGAAGAACATTCAGGATGGTGCTGACTGGGAATGGAAACAGCATACAGTATATATAACAGTTAAAGCCAGGAAGTTTACATCACTCAAATTTTTCACGGACATTTGGACAAATTAATTACATTAAATCTACAATTCATTGGGACTGATTTTGTATGCCATTTCCCAGAATTCTGTAGTCTTACAGAATTCTTCTGTAACCTGGTATGTTACAGATGTTTGAACTCTTTGGGCCCGACAGAGCTCATGTCTCTTGTTGAAAGAAACAGAGTGTGTTTACCCTGTGCCTTGAAGGTGCCAAGGTCCTCTCTAAAGGTTTGTGTTGGACTCCTGAGCTGCAGAAGAGTCAGGTAGCCATGTTCCCTCACCGCCACCTTCTCGTCCTGCTGCCTCCACACAGTCACTATGATCTGACATCACAAAGAGGCAGACAAACACACAACAGGACCAGTTCAAAACTTGAATCTTAGCTTTGTATTTTGTCCATCATTTCAATGTTAGGACACAACTGTGCTCACCAAATTATGGGACGCTAACACTGGGCAATTTGGGTATTAATTTTACAGTTCACCTTTTAACTTGGAGTTTTGTGTAAACCTGTCTCTGCTCCTGTTTCTTGACCTGTCAGACTTGTCACCGTGATCCCAGAATACAGTTATCAACTTGGTGGGATCAGTATTTTAATTATTACTGTAAGAAATGATGGCACAAAACTATGAATATAAGACCGGGTTGTAATAAAGTAGACTTAACCTTTAAGGTAAGTGTAGAGTACTTTCAGTTAACCTGCAGTCTGGTTGCAATTCAGTATGCTAGTTTTAATAGACAAATCACACAGAACAACAGGATTAGACCGCAATGAGGTTTTCCATTCTTTTGACGCCTTATCTACCTATCGTACTGTGCATACACAGTACAGTACAGATGGATTTGAACTGCTCATCAAAGCTGAGTTCAAGTAACTGCACTTGCGGCCAGTGTCCACCTGTTATAACATGGCTGTCCCTCAAGTTTCCAGCAGAGCATTACTTACTACTGACTACTGATCAGAACTAAGTGAAAGTGTCAGATGTCAAATTGTTTTTCAAACCAAAGAGAGGCTTTCTCAGTTGAAAATTGTGGCTACACTAAAGATTTCTAAGGGGGCAGCACATGGAACTCAAACAGTTTGCAAAAACTGGATCAGCTGTATCTAAAGCATGGTCAGGCAGACCAAACGTGACCACACCATCAGAAGATGAACCTAAGTTCCCTATGAGATAGGAAAGCAACTTCATCACAGACACAGGATTTGCTAAAGACTCCAAATCAGTAAAAGTACTGTTAAAAGAAGGCAGTCTTGTAGTAGTCTCAGAGGATGAGTAGCAGTTTCTAAACCTCTTCTCATGGGGGGATATGATCTAATTTTTACATTTCTGGCAGTAACAGAAGGGTGTATATAAGGAGAAGAACAGGAGATAGAATGATACTGAAGTGTATCAAACCGACAGTGAAACATGGTGGGAATAGATAGATGCATCTTTGCAGAGTTGGTTTAATACTACAGCAGAAGAATGAGTCCAGACACATCTCAAAGCTTTGTAAAAAATGATTTTAAGACCAAAGAAGATCAAGGAGTCCTGATGGTCATGGACTTCCCTCCGCAGTTACCTCACCTCAACCTTACTGAACATTTACGGGGCACTTGAAGACTGAGTAAGCATTCTGTGACATCACAAGAAGCTCTTTAGAACATTGTCAAATCATGCTGAGATAACATGGGTCATCAAGTGTTGCACAGGCACGTGGAGTCCATGACAGCTCCAGCACATGGTGTTATCAAAGCAATACGGAGCCAACTCTGAAGTCTGACACCTGCACCAAATTGACTACACCCTGACTAAGGAGAAGTACCATGCCATTCTTCCGAGACATGCTATACCCTCTGGTGTGCATCTTTGTTGAGAAAGATTCATTCTGCTGCAGGATAATGACCTCATAATGACCAATGAATCAGTGCAAGAACACCAAGAAGAGAAGACTAAGGAGTCCTACATATAAATTTCTGTTACTGTGAATAGTTAAGTTAGAAGAAGACAAACTAATCTCTAAAAGGCATGAAATTAAAGATGATACATTTATTTAATATAAGCAATATTATGTTTTAATTTCCATCTTTACAGTTTCAATGCCTGAAGCAAAAGTTTGTTCACCCCACTTGGTCACTTAGTAACACACCCTCTGGCAAATATCACAGCTTGCAAATGCTTTTTGAGCCAGAAAAGAGCCTTTCAAATCTTGTTTGGGGGATTTTCCATTTCCATTCCATTGACAAATTTATATCATTTCACTGTCATATCCAACCCTATTGTTATGTATGCAGGTGTGTCTGACCTTGGCTTTGAGTGTGTTGACTGGCAGCTTGTCCAAAGCGACAGCAAGACAGAAAATAACCTGGTCATCCAATACCAGAGCAGACTGCAGAAGGACAAACAGAGGACAAAATGTTAGACAAAGAAAGAAAGTTTCACTGAATGTTTGTTTTGGTGAATATATGGGGGAAAATGAGCATTCAGATCATCGGCAAGCAAGCCTAATAGACTGGCTTTGATGAATGAACATCAGAACCAGAGCCAGGAGAGTAGGTTTCAGTATTTTTGTTTAATAACTTAAATGATTAATCAGTTGTGAAAAATGGTCTTAAATAATTGTCACTTGATTAATTCCACTCATCGACTAATTGTTTCAGTACTAAAGCAAAGTTTGTAGCATCAGTACACACACACTGGAAGAAAAACTACAACACAAGGTCTGTTAACATTAGTCATGTTCACAATAACGTATGTTTTGATTTAGACAAATGTTTAGAGAGGGACAAGGAGTGTGTGAGCATTAAATAAAATCAAACCGAAGAGAACAGAATATAACTTTATTTGGTGTGGAATTTCATAGTGAATACACATTAAGTTAAATACAGGCAAAACTCTCAGCAGTACCTATGCAGTATCTTCACAAAGATGTGATGTTCCTCTAAATGGTGATAATGACTGACTGGTTAGAAAATAATTGGTTAGCCTGATTATCTTCTCAACAAACTGATTCATTCTTTAGTGTATAAAACGTAAGAAAATAGTGAACAATGTCGATTATAATTTTCTATAGTCATAGGTGACATCTTCAAATATCTTGATTGTCTGACCAAATAGTCCAAAAGACATTCTGTATCCAATTATATAAAAGAGAGAAAAGCTGCAAATTCTCACACTGGAGAAACTGCAAGTCTGCAAACTGCAGACTGTTTTGCATATTTGTTACTTAAATGACTGGAATGATTAATCAGTTATCGAAAGGCATTGGCAAGCTCTTGGATCGTGTCTTTGAACAGGAGGAGCAAGTGCCTCTGATCTGGGGGCATTTGTCAGCGAACACCAGAAACTGCTGGCAAGTGGAAACTTCCCAAAAAAGCTGCAGCATCAGTGTCGAAATCACATTCCTGTCTGTAGACAGGCAGATAGGTGAAAGCTGGAGCTAATTGGTGGACTTTCCAGGGAAGATCTGGTCTGATTAGATCTGTGATGGTATTCATCCCACTTTGAATGGAGTGGCTCTCATATCTCAAAATCTGACTGTGATTATTAGTGGACTAAAACCATGAAAACCCACAGTGGGGACCAGGGGACAGAGTTGCAGTCCTACACATTTCTCCGCACTTCCATGAGAGCAGTTAACAGTTCAAAACCCCTTAGAGACTATGTCTGCCCCAACCACCTAAATTAATAAAATTTTAAAAAAGATATAATAATTATTGTAGGTGATTTTACTATTCAAGTGGACACAGATAATGATAGCCCTAGCACTACGTTTGTCATTATTCGATTTGATTGGACCACACCCTTGATATTGTTCTGGCATATGGCATAGAAATACTAGATGTCTATCTGATAGTGCTGTGTGGCTGCATTGATTCTATTGGCACTTATTTCAATGCCATGTATAAATAACTCTAATGCTAACCTTAGTCCCACCCAAATTGATCACCATGTGATCACCATGTGATTGGAATAAGGAATGACACTCGACTTTATTACCTCTCTAGAAAAAAGAATGAAACAATGACACAAAGGAGGTTAGCTCCATGGCATAACTTCCAAATCTGCAAATTAAAGCAAACATCATCTGGAAGAATCTTCTTTAGTCTGGCAAGATAGTCTTAAAACACATAGAAAGGCACCTGACGTTGTGTTTTCAGTTTGATTCAAATCCTCCTTTCTCTCATCCTCTTGGAAAATAACTGAAAATTGCTGAATATCTGTGAGATTTTTCCAACTGATTCTTCATAAAATCATTAGACCAAATGTGAAACACTAATGAGGGAATTCACAAAAGGATCTATGTTGCTTTTGCAGCTGCTAAATGTGAACAAAGAATGCTTGTGTTGTATCTACTCTCAGGTGTACGTCGCTTTGGATAAAAGCACCTGCTAAATGAAATTGTAGAATTGTAGAATTGTACTTTGTGGCCACCAGTGCCCCTGTGCTTTTTGTAAGAATTTAAATTTGGTAATATGTGTATACATTTAAGATAAGATTATCTTATCTTATTTGGTGGAAACCTGAAAGCTTTTTCTGCAAATAAGTCTCACTGCAAAAAAAAAAAGTTCAATAAATTCAGTAATACCATTACTGATAGCCACACACAGTTAGAGTGAAAATTATTAATGTCTTTCAGGAATTGGAGGTAAATGAAGTGCATTTATCAGGGGTGGCACAATGCGGTCGGCAAAGACTTTTCACATCAGTAAAATAATTGTTCACTCTTAGGAAGTCTCTCCCAATTAAAACTAAGCTTAGCGTTCAATCAAACAGACTATCCTTATGTGACTCATTCATTCTTGTCTCTCTCTCTCTCGTGCGTAGTATGATTAGTGCAATACCTTTTGCAAATCTGACCTTGAAATGAGGCAGACAGCAGTCTGATGCATAATTCAAGGTGTTCTCCATGGCCGTAATCCATTTTTTATGAAGTAACCTCTTGGTCTCCATCTCTACCCATGTGCGACCATGGCTCAGTTTGTTTTGTTGCGTCGTTTTTCTTTTTCCAGTTCTGACAATAACCTCATTAGAAAGTACTGTAATTTGTCCAAAAGCCTAAGACATTGAAAAAAATGTTTTAACACCAGAAAAGAATCGAGCCATTCAATTTGATCTGGAGACTACCTCTTTCAGCCAGACTGTGGTTTGGCTGTTTTTGTCTGGACTACACGAGGCAGGCATGAAAGGGCCCTTACATCTCATATCAAATAGGTTGCTTAAAGAAGTGTTGCCTTTAGTTAGCAGGTTTTTCATTTAGGTTTTTCAGCTCCATCCAGATCCAAATACTGTACACAGCCAGACACTGTGATGTGGGTAGACAGCAGTTTTTTCCATGTTGAAGTGAACTCCAGGAGACAAAGTCCAGGAAAATGGGCAGGAGGGTTTTCATCATTGTCGGCTCAGGGGGAAGGAAAAATGCCACAGTGGTTTTAAGCTAGTGGAGGAAAGGGCCTCATCACATAGTTTCTCTGCTGCATGGCGTTACAGTGAGAAGAAGGATGTATCGTCTTGGTCAACCAACACAGTAGTAGCGGCACACTGGCGCAATGATAAATCCTCCTGTTCAACCTCCTACAAACGACGCATTGGCCAAGTTGATGTCCAGCACGTCATTGTCATCATGGTGAGGAGCTAGCTCAAGCTGCAGGTGGAGGAGGGGTCCAGCTCACACTCAGCTACCCTCCTCAAGATGTGGCCCAGCCCAGTTATCAGGGGAGGCTTCAACCATAAGCTCCTCCCCATTGGATTCCAACGAAACTGGATCCATTGACTCAGTAGCTACCATTGAGAACACTGAGGTCATGTCCTCTGTATTTTTTTCCCGGTATCATTTTCCATTTTTTCAAATTGACTTCTATTTTGTAACGTAGGGAAAATAATAATGCTGATTGCATTATCATTCGTCGCTGCAGTAACGCGATGTCATGTGACATGAAATAGCCTGTCTCTGACAGCCGAGTGGGAAAAAAAGTGTCGGCGTCGCTGTCAGCAAAGATGTGTCGAAGCAAATCCATCTCTGGTAGACGGCTGAAACAATCAGTATTGTCATTTGGAGCAGCAGATAAGTCAGCAGAAGGGCAGGGACAGAGGAGAGAAGGTGAGGATTTAAGTAGGACAATATGAGAATGAGGAAAAACAGTCAACACAGGTGCAATAACATTAATAGGCTAAACAGGCTAACGTTACTATAGGCTAGACTTGCAAACTGGCACTGAAAACGTAATGGAATTAATGAAAGAAGATGCAGGCATGCAGCCAGTGGCAGATCACTGCTCTGTGAAACAAGAGCACTTAAAGCCCAGGAGAAGAAAGAACAGGATCTCCACATCTGGATTGGTATATGATTCACTTTGCAGCCATAAGTTGTAACATTGAAATAAAAGTGTCATTAGAAGCACTGATCAGTATTTACTTATTTCTTTATTTTCAACCTTGGGGTGGGTCGGGGGGGTTGAGGTGGGGTTGACCTCGGTATTTGAAAAATCCTGGCTACGGCCTTGTTTCTCAGCACTTTCTCCACAAACAAAACCCGCCTTTCCAGTGATGAGCACCAGGGCTAGTAACATCCTGGTTCTTGTTGTGTAAAGAGAAGCCACAGTCCTGAAGACAGGGAGAACAGACCCTTTACACTTTTAACTAGCTGTAGGTTTCTTGTCAACAATTCTTGTCAACTCAACAGTTGGGACACTGTGAAACATAAATAAAACCGAATGTGACCATTTGCTTATCTTTTTGACACATTCTCAGATGAAAACAGTACAACGACAGTACACATACAGTTAATGATGCACTTAATCAACTTAATCAATCATTGATTTTTCTAAATATATACTTACTCTAAATTTGATGTTTGGACAGGGACAACGAAAGACTGGGAAAGTTGTTGAATGCTAATGATGATAGTATCATGATTGGGTATGAAAGGGGCATCCTGGAAAGGCTCAGTCATTCACAACCAAGGATGGAGCGAGGTTCACCACTTTGTCAAACACGTGACTGTATAAAGGATATTGCTACATGGGCTCAGGACACTTTGTAAAACCACTGTCGCTAAAACACAGTTCGTTTTACACAGCGTCAGGCCAGCGGTGATGACAGTGAGTTTAAAGATTCAAGTTATCCTAATTGCCCTCTGATACAATTACCACTTTTAATACAGAGTTGATATTAAATACAGTCAAGAGCAAAGCTAAATGTTACCTTTACTGGTCCTCCCCCATACTGTCGCATATCACTGGCCGAGTTGCTGTGAATGAAAAGCGGGCTGCACTGTCTGAAAGTCCGTTTGCTGTTCGGTCTACTTCCGCGGTTTTCTGTGGTTCTAGAGTCCCTCTCTCCAGGCTCGTCTTCCCCGCCGTCTTCGCTGCAGCTGCTCTGGAGGTCTGGTGGGTACTTACCGGGTCTCTGTTGCCGACTCTCAGCGACGCACACGCTCGCCAGAGCGGACAGAGAACCCACCAGATCCTTCCACGGTAGCGTAAAATCACCGAAGCTGTCATCCCTCCCCACTGCGTTCCGGGACCGCATGATCAGCAGAAGCTGGACGGTCTCCCCGAGGTAGACGTGGTTTCGCCGCGGAAGAGTGGAGTAGTCCGCAGGGTTTGACAGACTCGATATTGGAGCGGCAGGAAAATACATGAAATATTCGCATTGTGATTCCATCACTACAACCATAAAGTAACTAGCGTTAACATACGTTGTTTACCATTTGCTGCAATGTAAACATACCAAGGACAAAACGTAATGGTCTATTCACGTATAGGTAAGTCAGTGTGTCAAAAGACAAATTAACTAAAACGGTCTAATATTTGTATTACCGCAAACAGCACAACTAACGTCAAGTTAATGTGGTGGATGTCCATCATCACTGATTAACTTCCGTTCACAGGTAGCGATACAAATATCAGGTCGGCTAATCGATGCCCAAAACATAGCTTTCACCAGACCACACGAATCAATCACCAGAAGGCAGAATACAGAGCCGAGCTGCGACTTTCGTTTTATACAGTCTATGCTTTAGTCGTACAATGTACAATGACCCTCACAACTTAACCAATACTTAATACAAATAAATTGTTTGAATAACTGAAATAATGCAACATGGATAGAAAAAGTTTAGTAAAACTTAAACAAATACAGTCAAACCAGCACTTAAAGTTTTTTCGTCATCTTTGCCTTAGTAAAAGTAGTACAATTTAATTTAAATTAACCGTTTCAGGAGGGGTATATACCAGTTAAAGGCTCAAGTGTATCGTATGTTTTAAGGACAACTGCACTTTGCAGCTGTTTCCAATGGGATATGTATGTATGTAAGGTGTAACACTATGCAATAAAAGAACCTCCTGTTTATGACTCAGTGTTCGCTTATCCTTCCCACATGGCAGTTAAATGCAACTAATTACATCTCTAGTTCAACTGATTCATTTGATTTCAAGTTGTTGTTACATCAGCCACCTTATCATTCAGCTGCTGAAAACTAAACATTAGTTAATAACATGTAAAAATCAAGACCAGTTAGTGAAGTTAAAGAACTGTTGCTTTTATTCAGTAGGCCTACAAGAAAAAAAACTTCATGGATACGCACAAAGAGTGTGATCTACAACACATTTTAACAAAAATAAGCTGTTTCAAGTAAGATCAAAGTCAATGTACACGGTTGCTTTCTGAACGAACTCTTGCACTTCCAGTTCAATCAAACTTATAAGATTGAGAGAATACCAGATCAATGAAGCACTTCCTGTCTATAATAACCCAGGGTTAGGGAATAGTAAAACAAAGATGGAAGTTGTTCAAATGCCATGTGCATGATAAAAGATGAATCACACTGCACCAGAGTTTCTGCTCATTTTGACCCCTGAAAACTGAGATTTAAGAGGTTTGACACAAAGTGTGTTTTATTCTTACACACAACCTGGCACACAATGTAACATACAGCATGTTCATGTATGAAAAATTTAATATCAGTGACAAGCTTAAAAAAACAAACAAAAAAACCTCACAGTACCATAACACTTTTAAACAGATTTTTCCTGGAAGAATAAAAACAAAGCTTAATTGTATGAGGGAAGACAGGTATGAAAATTAAGCACAGTATTTATTTTCCTTTGTTACCTATCAGCAGAGAATGTGTTTGTGTAACTGGGAGTGTAAGGATTAAACATAGATGTGGGTACACAGTGTGTACAGAACTACACCGTATTCCCTCATGAAAAAAATTATTAGGGACGATTTATCATTATTACGACTTCTGTGTCATCAATTGTGACATAGCATCTCAGATTAAAAGAAAATATCTTACAATTAGGGAAAAATATATCTGAATTACAAGTTCTGTATCTCTCACGTGAGTTAAAGATCTTACATTTATGAGATCATTCAAATTGGTATTTCATATTTACGAGATAAATACTAGACAATTGGGTGGTTGATCATTTTAAGCATTACCATGTACACAAAATCACCTGAAATAATCACATTAATGTTCAGTGTAATGAATTGTTCTACTGTCATGTGTGTGCATTACATTTTGTAAAACAATACCATTAAATGGCCATAAAATCATGCTATGATCCCAATGAAATCAATACATGATAACATAGAATTATGGCTTAGCTATAATTACTGAGTGGCATTTGTAAATCAGCATTTCAACACTGACTGGACAAATGGATGAGTGTGTGCAGATTCAATGTTTTCTCATCAACATCAAAAATGAATTCCATCATACTGTGACAGACACACTCCCCTCTTCACCACAAACCTCCATAGAGAACACTGATAAATATAGTATATACAAACAGCAACTAAAACAATACAAAAGGACATTTTTTTAAAGCCCTGGTCCATAATATGACTGCATCCTAAGGCATGAAACAAATTCTATAGTCTTTCTATGACTGCAACTGTTCTGTGCATTAGTGGTTCTCGTACAGCTCATTAAACAGTGGGGGGCCAGAAAAGCAAACATCTACTAGATTTAGTTCAGTTGCTAACTGTAATACAGTCATGTTGGGCCTGTTTATATTGTCACATCAAATGATGGCATTGGACCAAATAAAATCCCTACCTTAGTTAAACATACTGATGACTTTCTTTTTCTAACAGTTCTTAGAATCATTGCTGTGGAGCCAAGCATATAAAGTTTGTCCTGATGGTGGCACTAGAGAAAAGGTCATGGGGAGTGTAAACGTGCTAAGTACATTTTATAGCAATCTGCATCTTGTATCCAAAGTTGACATTTCCGACTGAGAGTGGCGCCCAGAAAGCTTGTTTAACATGACTCTTTTTAATGAATGTACAGGAAATAATATAATTTATATATGTCGTGAACCAATGAAATTCTGACCTGATGATGGCTCTGGAAGGAAGGTCATATTTTGCATATTTCATGGCAATTTGCCACTTTACTTCAATATCAATTATGGAATACTGTACCTTGCATTCTAGCCTGACCAAAACATTGACATTTAATCACAGATATATTGGTGTATATTTTGGCTGAAGAAATATCAGTGCAGGAATTCTAAAGATATGTTTGAGGTCATTTATAAACAGTGTCTCCATCCAGTTTGCCCTCCAGAGAACAGGGACAAGTTTTTTAAATGCACATTATTAAAATGGTAACCCTGACCCTCAAATGCTTAAATATTAATATCAGTATTGGCCTCAAAAAATCTGTGTCATTTAGCTGTGAATGACCATGTCCTCTAACAGCTCATGAAATGTCAAGGGAAGAATGTAAACTACAAACTCACCAGGTGGTAGGCAGTAGATGGTATCAGCTATCAGTCGAAAAAAAAGGATGTTCAGATGGGTGCAAAGCAATATGAACACTCTGACCAAGAAAAATCCCTTCCATTAAAGTCAATACAAGATGCTGTATATGAAGGAGAGCTTTTCATTCTATAATATTGCTTTAATATAGCTTCCTGCCCCTATTGGAAGCACTGAACACAATGCTGCTGAGCAGCATTTCTGATTTGACATGATTTGTATTTGGACTTTAAAAGAAGTTTTATATACTGGGTCAGAGCCATATCACATATTATAACTGAAATGTGATGTGATATAATTTTGCCGACAATGGTAACTCTAATTATGGATTATGTAACTGAAGCAAATTTTCAAGTACTAAAATAAGAGTTATTGTTTGCCTGGAAGGAGGGAAAATGAATGAACCTGAACACAGCAGGTATATGCCTTTCATTTTCAATTTTAGTTCATTCTTTATCATCCCTTTCACTCAGTGTCTAAACTAGGTGACCATGAAAGCTCAATAACAATTTCTTTTTCACCAGAGGAAAAAGAGGAGGCAGCCATTCAAACACAATGCAGTACACACAATCCCCCCAGAAGGCTGACTGCTGTAACATGACACCATTCACACTGCACAGGATGAATACACTCTGCTGTTCTATGGAAGAACTGTTTGTTTGAAACTATTAGTCAAGTCAGTCAAATGTTCAATGTTGGACTTTTTAAAGAGACACTAAATCAGCACTCCAACACACTTCACAAAACAGACATTCATTCCATAACTGCACCTGAAGATGCACATATTCACTTGGCAGTATACCAGCTGAACTGGAACATTGTGCAGCTGAGTTAAGCCAAGTCCCTCCAAACTATAACATCAGTTCCAAGATTGGCAAAACATGGAGTAAGTGTTAACACAAATAGTCATTATAAAGAGTGAAAAGTAATAGGTAAATGAATAAACAACATTGAACACCAGTCTGGAAAACAGCTGGTAAGTAGGAAAATTCACTCAGAGCTGTGCAGCTATGAAAAATTACACTCTGGGAGGCCCGTTGTAGCTTTTTCTGATACTAGACACAACAACACTGTCACCTGGTCTACTTAGGCCCCATTTTTGTAAAATATTTATTTCTAAATGCCATTCTCAAATCACTTCACTTCATTGCTGTAAAAAAAACGTAGACTGACTGTTCATGTTGCTGTTTTTAATTGTCACAGCAATGCGTTGTGTTGTACTGACTGCAGCTGTGCAGATCACTTTGAAGTGTTCTCGCTGTTCATACATCAGCTAGTGATGAAGCCAGAACCAAGCCTTCATTGGAAACAGGCTTATATCAAAGATAGTAAATCCCCCCCCCCCAAAATTTTTCATATTTCAATAAGAAGATACATGCACATTTCTATGTGCATACAAATTTTAGAAATTTGTGTTCATGGACAGTATGCACAAAACTATCAAGTGAAAGCCTGTCTGTAGTCCCATGTTCCTGACAAAGAGGCAGAGATGTGTTTTTTGTTCTGTATATATTAACAGTAGGATGTTAATAACAAATATGCACACTGCACACACCATGCTTAACACACAACAGTGCTGAGATAAACCCACCTAATGTTGCATTCTAGTGATGGTGAGTTTCAGCTTCTTACTCTAAGCCAAGTAAAGCTCTTTTCGTAAAACTGATGTTCATTTGGAGGATCATAAGGACTAACAGCATTACCAGTCTGGGAGAGTGATACCCATCATTTCAACCACGGTCTAATTTTTACAGCAAGCTATCACAGGTCATTTGAAAATGATATATATATATAATTAATAGTTAGGGCTTCTGCCCTGCACAGAAACAAAGTCAGGTCAACTTCTGATTATTTCTCAGTAATTAAGTTAACTAAGTCATTTAGTAAGTCATGAGCATGCCAAACGGTGTGTGTAGTTACAGGTGCCCTGCAGTAAATTTTAACATAACATATGAAAAGCAAAACATATGAATGACAGCTGATATTTGCTAATTTTCTGAGATATTAGTTATATGTTTGACATAATATTTAAGGATATGTTTTATATGTATTGCCTATTTTCTTGGTCTTGTTTTTAAGTGCATTACTTACAATGAACTTTTAATTTTGAGTTGATCAATTTTATTTCTATTACTTTTGGAGTTAGTGGCTAAGCAAGCTACTGGAATGTGTGTTAGTAATAAAACTGTAGTGACAGTGTGTCTTTATGTTGTCTGCAATGACCTGTTTGACTTGTCATCATTCATGGCTGGGCATGAATAAAGTTGTCTAATTGGATTTAATATAATGTAATCTAAAATGGGGAAGGTTTAAAGACGCACTTTGTGTGACACAACATCCTGAAATTGCCAGCATGCCTGCTAACTCATTGTTCAAAGTCTAGTATCAAACTATTATGTCTCATTGTCACAAAGAAATTGCTCTCCATGGGAATGTGTCTGCATGTGTCAGATAGATGGATACGTTCTATCCACTTTAGAAGATAGTGTAAGGAATGAAAGAGTCTACCCAAATGCTGCAGCTCAGAACAGAAGCACAGGCCCCAGATCATTTTCCCCTCTTGTGAAATTAAGAGATATTTAAGAAGGTGTTCAGCATAGTGGTTCTGGACAGGGCTCAATACTGAAAGCTGAACTTTTTCCAAGACAGAAGTAGTATGTTTATCCTAATTATCATGTCCATTAACAAGCACCAGCCTATACTGACTTTAAACCACATCAGCAATGGAGTGGTGTATTAGTACTGTATACATACACAGTTTGTGCCTCTTGTGTATTACCATTGCTTTCATGTCACAGATCTAAGCATGTGTTTTTTCTGAAAAATCCACAAATCTTTGAAAAACCCACAAGGTACAACATTTAAAACCATCACAAAGTCTCCTCTAACCATTGGAATGAAAAAAATGTCTTCCAGTGCATGATGAAAATAATTTTTTTAACCATTTTCTAAGTATTTCCTAGTTTTGTTTTTTTACTGTATGTACAATATAAATGCATTGTTTTGTATGAAAATATATAGTAATTCAAATGAACATACAATATGGGTAATTTTTTAATTTAATTAGTAAGTAAAAGGTAAAAAATGTTTTATTGTTCATCATTTTCATTGTGCAGCAAACTATTCAGATTGCAAGATTCTAAAAAATACCTTCAAAACAGGGGTGAGGGTGTCAATGGCATGTATTTTTCACCAGGTATTTATCTTTTGGAAAAACAGATACTTAGCTCCATAATGAAATGGTAATGCATGAGAGGTAAAAACTGGGGCTATATGTACGTACCTTTATGTTCAGAAGTTTCAAGCATGTGAAAATCTGAACTCTTAAAAGTATTAATATTAACAGGGAATAAAACACTGCAGTCACATATTACTGTAAGATAAACAGCAGCAGAAGGACCTGCCAACACTTTCAGAGTGCTTCTCCTTATAGTGGTCCTTTTACTTTCTGTTGAGACAAAACAAACAAACTACCACTTGTTAATGCAGCCATGAAAGCATCCCAGGTGCTCAGAAGTCAAGGGTCATGTCAATGAGAGTTACACTAACTAAAAGCAAAGACAGGTTTTAAGAAAACAAGCAGAAGTGTAAAGGAGGAGCTATCTGTTTTCTCATGTGTAAACCACACTTGGTCGGCTCAGTTTTCTGTTTCATCCATCCGTCTGTCCAAAAGCCAAACGTACCGTGTTAAGGAACAAGACTTTACGCAGACTATCTTAGCCTTCCTTTTTCTTGCTCTTGTATCAAAGTCTTGTTGCTCCTGATTAAACGGCTCCCATCCCAGTCCCTCTCCCCCTCCTTCATTGTTCTCTCCCCAGCCTCTCCCCCCACCAGCCTTTCTCCTGTCCTGGACAAGTCTTGTCTTAAAAAAGAGCCACCAGCTGATATCATCATGCCCTGGCTCTGTTGCCCTGGCTGGGCTTGGACCCCTGGAGCCCGTGGAAACTGTTTAGCATCAAGCACATCTTTGTACTGGATCTCAGGCCTGATCATTCTCAGACAGGCTGTCCTTGTGGCGTTGTCCAGCCCCGGCTGGAGCTCGTAGCCAAGAATCTTGACTAATCCACTCTGGAATGGCCGGATGTTTTTGTCTCGGATACGGTGCGCCTCCACAGGCTTCCCGCCATCTCTGAGACAAACCCGGGCCAGATCTTCACGCCGCATCCTGAGAAGAGCTACTTCCTGTTCCATCTGGACATGACCAAACCTGTCAATTTCCTCCCAGAAGGTCTGGTTGAAGGCTTTGTATAAGTACCAATCTAAGGCGTTCCACTGCCGCAGTTTCTCCCGCTGTTCCTCCGTTAGTGATAGATTGGGCAGTGTCTTGGCTTGTGAACGTCCCCCTCTACCACTGACACCAGCTGCTGCTGCCGCTTTGCCTACCCAGCTCCCACTTATGCCACTGCCACTGGGCTTCTGCTGCCGAGCATTGAGGCTGAATGAGACGACAGCATCCAGTGGCCAGCAGAGGGCGTGTCTCAGCAGGATCATAGACTGGTCAAAGTACTCAGACACTAGAATCAGCTTGAAAGCCCGGCTGATCATGGCCTTGCCAAGCTGAGCCAGTGCCATAGAGAAATTAGCATTGTGGTCCATACCAAAGTCAAACCACAGCAGATTGCGGGCATAGTGGTTGTTGCGGAGACGTGGGTCGTAGTATTTCTTAGGGTCATCAGCAAAGTCACCCAAGCCTTTGGTTTTCCGAAAGGCAGGTGCTACCTCTTTATAATAAGCAAAGGAGGACTCAGCCAGAGCAACTGGGTCCCTGATGATAGAGAAGTAGAACGTGTCTGCAGGCATCACCTTCTCTACCTAGGAAACAGAAGAGAAAAATATGTAAATTAAAAACCGTGCTGACAATGTGATGCTATTCAACCACAACAATAGCATATTGTATTCTATTTGGTTCTTCTCAGAAACAGAAGCCTTTAGCAGAATGTTTGTGTAGTTGTCCTTTTCCTATAAGTAATACTGAGTAACCAATCAACCCCTTTAAGAAGAATATTTTTAAGGTGCTTTCAGACAGTGAGAGATTGCTGCTGACACCCCACTTAAAATGTAAACAAGATGGCAGTCATGCCACAGAGAGGAAGGGCATCTTCCGCTCTACATTTGGTGATGAGTATTTGTCTGCTGTGGCTTGCTGTGTGACTGTGCCAACCACAGAAACCACATTGAGGGACTCGTTACACATTGGGCCTACACCTTTTCACCAGCAGAGAGCAAACATATTAATGAAAAGAGAAACATCACCTTCAAAGTCTGGGCCAATAAACATAATTTATGATGTTAGCAAAACTAGCTATATTAATTATGTCATTTTGTACACAATTCCATCTACTTTAACCTGCAGCCTGCGGAGTATGATATAGGCTGGTAGTGGGATGAGAGGTAGCCAGTAGCCGCTGACTCAAATTATAGAACATTGGCAGTGCAGGGTAGTGAACTATACAATAGAAATATGTACATGTTCATATGCAATGTGCAGGGCGGTGCAAAGGATTCACACTCCTGTGTGATGTGTGCTAAAATGTGCTAGACAAGGCTGAGATTATACAGAGGTCAGAGTTCACTATCCTGTTGACCTGAGGAGAGAAGATATTTCTGTGTTTGCTACAGAGATGTTTGACAGAGTGTAAAAGCTGAAATAGTCTATTACTGGGGTGGTGAGGATCCTTGATAATCCTAATCCTAGTGCACCACTCTCTCTATATGGTCCTGAGCATAGATCCCAGACCACTTGGTGATGCCTCCTATGGGAAAGCTTTCCACATCACAAAAGTAGAAAGTTTTTTTAGGACCCCTAAAGACTCTGAATTTCCTCTAAAGCTTTACAAGTTAATACGCCAAGATGTCTGTGTGTATAGACCATGTTAGATTCTTGGTGATGTTGACTCCCAGGTAAATCTCCACAAGTGTTCCGTCAAATCTCTGTAGCTGTTTTCTCATTCGAACTTTCACAGATGTAGCACACAACAGGTGATTGTCCGTGTCAGACATGTTCTCACCTACTAGAAATACTTGAGGGGTGGCATGAAGGAAGACTGGGCAGGAGGAAGAGGACTCATCCATAATGATGACTGTTTTTGTTGTGATGTCAGTATTACATGTATTTGGACATATTTGCAACATCAACAAACGAGTGGGAAACAAAAATAGGCAAGCAGAAAACAGTACAAAGCAGCTAAACTCCATGCAACATCATCAACACAGCCAATTGCTTGCTGATTGTGAATTCTCCAGGCAATGACCTGTTCTGTTCAAACATGGGCCCAGTGGGACTTTGTATGAGGGAGCTGGCAGGGTAAAGTCCTGTTAATGTCCGATTCAACTGATTCAGACATTTGCGTTCACAAATACAGCTCGTTCAAGTTGATCAGCTATTAGTAAAAAAATTAAAGCCATAGTGTCATAACATAAAAAAATAAAATAAAATAAAATAAAAACTAAAAATCTTAAGGACCTTTAATCATGTGATTGATATTATCAAGTGGTAAAACTGCAGCCCTGCATTAAAACCCATCGTTTAACTATTTTATTGATCTCATTACCAACTGGACAACTGCCCTGAGGCCCGAGATCTCAAAGGGCCTCATATATAATTTGGCTGACTGTAAATTTACAAGGCAATTTGCACCACTTAAGTACAATATCTGTTGTATCACTCTGCGGTGAGTTTCCAGTGTCACATACTGCATGATCATTTAATGTTCTTTGTGGGGTCATCCAACAGATTTTATTGTTTTCCTGACCATCACCACCACATGTTTGATATTGCTTAATTAGAAGAATTCTGATCCCCCTCTCACACTTGTTCGAATCAAGAAGTGTTGTGTATTGTGAAGTTAGAAAAGATTAGATTCAGTATTAAAACAACCTTCCTGCTATGTTATGCTGCTCAAGTAGAAATGGAGGACCGTCACGTTGCAAAAAACATCCTTGCTGTGCAAACACTCACCAAATATAGATATTTGCTGGCTCACTATACAGTATAATGTATCCATATCATTACAGAATATCCCATCATTATTATCCCCTGTGTCATTCCACTTCCTCCTTTCCTCTTCTCAATAACTCACCTCTGGCTTGTTAAATCTCATGTGATTGCCCATGATGTGGAACTCCACGACTCTGGGACCTCGGTAACCTTTGACCCTGTGAGCGTTGAAGGGCAGTGGGTAGCCCAGCTGGTAGCCCAGTGGCAGGGCAAAGCGGAGGTCACGCTCCTCTCCAAAGCGGTACAGCATGTTGAGCACAGTACTACTAGCTGTTTTGTGGGTCTTGAGGAACATGATGTGGGAATGGGGCTGACAGGAGCCCAGAGAAGGCCCCTGAGCATCAGGGGATAAAAAGATGGAGCGAGCAGCTGGCTGGACACTGCTGGAGGACAGGTAAAGGGAAGGGAGCAGTTTAATTTTAGAACACATTTCAAAGTTTGTTTTCAGAGAAAAAAAAAACATCATCCATCAGGTGGACACAAAAACAACTCCAAATGAATGTGTAAATAGGCAACTGTTTATGTTCAACATACCTTTATTAGATAATAATATGTCAGTATTTCTTGCTTTGCAACCCCCAAGTCACCAAACATTCAATGAATGGAGCTTTAACTTTAAAGAGAGTGTAATCAATTCTCTGATGTTAGAAACGCAATTAACTGCTTAACTAACAATGTAGAAAACAGTTTGATTTAATAACTTTCATAACACTGAAACTTAATCATTTTTGTGAACTGAAAACACTTTTTGGAATGGAGGTTTGTGCATTCTTTGTGGTTCTTTTCCTAACAAAATTGTTATTAAATACATGTAATATGCCAGTTTATGCTGTGTCTCAGCTCACAGGCTGCAAGGCAGGGTACACGTGGAGACGGCTCCAATCTATCACAGGACACATAGAGATAAACAATCATTTGCACTTTTAGGCATTTTTAGAGTCTTCAATAAACCTTACCTGCATGTCTTTGAACAGTGGGAGGATATCCACGCACGCTTTGGAAAAACAACTCCACTCACAACCTTCTTGCTATAAGACATCAGTGCTAACCAATGTTCCACCATCATGCATAAACACCTGTATGAATATATTTTTCTTTCAAGGGCCTTACTCTATTTAGCTTTAAGACATGTCTCTAATGGTGGTAGCATGATGATAACATGGCATGCATGAGTAAATCTATTTCCCTCTATTTATTTTGTTTCACTTCACCATGTAGAACATGAAACACCTCTTGCAGAAATTTCACATGAAAAGTCTACTAGAACCTCAAAGTGCGTATTCCCCACCCTTTACTGCTAGGTACAGCAGAAGTATTGTACATACGGAACTTAAAGAACCTTTAAGAAATAAAGAATGCCAAAGCAGCATTGATTTACTTTCCAAATGCACTCCCAGCTGTTATTAGAGACCTTGCAGGCTTTTATTTGAAATTGACAGCAAACCAATTTAACACTACAAAACAATGTTTATTAGATACGCCAAGGTAAAACTAATGCAGCCTAATACAAAAGTCCTTGCAAAAAATCCTACCATCATGAAGGTTCTAATATTCAGGTTTTGCCGAAACTATTTTAGAGAGTACTTGATTTAACTGTATGGTTAAAGCCTGAAAGCACAAACCAACAAATGGAAGCGTAGGGTTAGGGTTAGGGTTAACCTACACAGAACCTACACGTACACCCTCTGATGATGAAAATTACGTCAGGTGGACCCTTGTGAACTCACGGATGCAGAAATTATCATTTCTGCTTTAGTTTGGAGAATGTAGTTTGCAACGCTGTTGAAGTTCATTGTGTTACACTGAGAGTTGTTTCAAGTATTTACTACCCTCACTGATATAAATGAGCTGGACCACTTAACAGCACAACAAACTACATCCTCCAATCTGACCAGGCAGGATTTATTGCAGGACTGTTGTATTAGACTGCATTAGTTTAAACTAGGTGTACCTAATAAACTGGCAAAAGTGAAACAAATATGTTTTACTTTAACAAGAAAATTAATATCAGCTATTATTTAAAGAGTAGGTCAGTTAGAAGGTAGTATAATTTTTAAAGCCAGTTGTTATGCTCTGACCACACCATAGAAATGCTTCAAATAAGCAGAGGGACGGCAACCGGAACCTCCCCAAAGGCCCTTGGATCCAGATGTTTAAAGGATAGAGTGAAGGAGTTACAATGAAAGCTTTGTAGAGGCCCTGAGAGAGTTTAAAGTAAGTGAAGAATGAAGGATTGAGTACATGTACTGTTGTATTTGAGAGAATGTGAGAACATTTTTGTAAAGTTAATTCCTGAGGCAAGACAAGACAAAACTTTGTCTTACTGTATGTCACACATCAGTATTTATGCCCAAATCATAAATTTGTTCACACTATACTTTGTGAAATTAAAACACCATTAAAATAAAATCAAACCAATGCATTATTTGAGTGCCACATAATATTTAGCTTATTTGCCTTTTATTGAATTAAAATGTTGAAATGTCCTGAGTTAGTTTATTCAAATGAATTTAAGTTTAGTTTACCTTAGACAAATGACAAAACCCCACTTGAATCATATGAGCTCGTGAAGGTTTTATCTGTTTTACTAAAGCCAGTCTTGTTGAATAAACTAATACGGTTTTTGATTGTGTACCTATTATAACTCTTGTTGGTTCAATTAAGGCTATTTTAATTGCTAGTACTAATAAGCATCTGTTTCCATTAATTGACCTAAGGCCCACTAGCATTCCTGTCCTTTGGAGCATTCTTCCTAATATCTACATTTGACTCGGCATACTACTGAAAAGCATGTTGAGTGAAAATAAACATATTGTCCAGTTTATTATATTTATCTAGCTAAATCTAATGCAGTCTATTACAACAGTCCTCCAATAGAGATTCTAATATTCAGTTTTTGTTGCTACTGTTTGAAAAACATATGGTAAATAAACTGCAATTATATGGCGCTTGTCTAGCCTTATTAGGCCATTCAAAGTGCATCACAAAGCAAGCCAGCATTAACCCATTCACACACATTCATACATGGTGGCTGATTGGAAATTGCCACCACCATAAACCATGTGCACACATGCACTCACACCAACGGAACAGCAATTTGAGGTTCAGATCTTGATGCATGAAATATATATATGAATGAATATGAATATATATGAAATATACTGAGCAGTGTTACTATTTAGTCATCTCTCAATGAATAAATTGGAAACACCTCTGTTAAGGAGTGGGACCAAAGCGGCTAAAAATGTGGTAGGAGGCAGGCGAAAGAGACTTCCAGTTACAAAAAAAAAAGGTGTTTATTTACAAGCTGTGACCATATGCTACATAAGTACAAAAAATAAACCCAAATAAACAAAGAAACAACTAAACAGTTAACTCGGTTTAACAGAACACAATTTAACTCATACAAACTCAGATTACTGTAGCATCACGTGCACACGACTACACTGATGTCCCCCCTAACAGTCAATGACCATTTGCTTAAATAGACTCCTGTTAACAGGAGTCAATCTCAGCAGCTCCATCTGCACGGGTGCGTACAAATACTTCCTCTGACAGCAGGTAAATAACACAATCGTTTTCCGCAACATATTTCACAACCAAACACTACTACAATATCTGATAACGTATATGCAGAACCACACTTTCATAAATAACTGTTAACATCACTAATTAATTTAACCAAAATTTACCCTCCACCCCTCTTTCTTGGTTTCGCCTGGTGACATCACCAATGACATCACTGGTGATGTCACCCAGGGTATAAATACAGGGGATGATCTAATCATTCCTCCTTTTGTCCCCTGGAGCACATGGTGGGTAAGGTAAGGTGAGTAACAAAAGAACAATTGAGACAAATGGTGTGTTCTCACCCACTTTGTCACACACCCTCCCCCTTAAGACCGTTACTCCTCAGAGTCACGGGACAGGAAATCGGCGATGTTATTCTTGTGCCCCGGCCTATACTGGACCTGAAAGCGATAAGGCTGGAGAGACAAGTACCATCTGGTGATTCTAGCATTCGTGTCTTTCATTTTGTGAATCCATTGCAAAGCCCGGTGATCAGTCTCAAGCACAAACTCTTTGCCAATGAGGTAATATTTAAAAGTGTCTAAAGCCCATTTAATGGCCAGAGCTTCCTTTTCAACTGTTGAGTACCTCATTTCCCTTGGGAAGAGTTTTCGGCTGATGTACTGCACAGGAAACTGGTTCCCATCCTCTCCCTGCAGTAAAACAGCTCCGAGACCCACTCCGGACGCATCTGTCTGTACTGTAAAGGGCAGACTGAAATCTGGACATTGCACAACAGGTTCTTGACACAGACAGTTTTTCAACTCATTAAAAGCATTCTCACTCTCTTGAGTCCACTTAACCCTTACGGGGCTGGCTTTGCGAGTCATGTCAGTTAGCACCGCAGACCTTGAAGAGAAGTTAGGGATGAGTCGGCGATACCAGCCTACTAACCCCAAGAATGACCGTAACCTCTTCTTGGTGTTAGGCAGTGGTGCAGCTGCAATCGCTTCCACTTTTCCCACCTGTGGACGGATGCTTCCACCCCCGATCACATACCCCAGGTACTGAACCTCCGACTTGGCAATGTGACACTTCTTCGCATTGATGACAAGACCAGCAGCCCGGATCCGTTGAAAGACATCAGCGAGATGTTGCACATGCTCCTCCCAAGTCCGACTGAAGATCACGATGTCATCAATGTAGGCCGCTGCGTAGTCCTCTGCTCCTCTCAAAACCTCATCCACCAACCTCTGGAACGTTGCTGGGGCTCCATGCAAACCGAAGGGCATCACTTTGAATCTGAACAGGCCACTGGGAACTCTGAATGTTGTCAGGTCCTTTGAAGCTTCTGCTAGAGGCACTTGCCAGTACCCTTTGCAGAGGTCAAGGGTTGTCAGGAAGTTGGCATTGCCCAAGCGCTCAATCAGTTCATCAACCCTTGGCATAGGGTAGAGGTCAAAGGCCGACACCGCATTCAATTTTGAAAAGTTGACACAAAATCTTAGGGTGGGGTCATCTTTCTTGGGAACCAACACCACAGGGCTACACCACTCACTGTGAGAGGGCTCGATGATTCCTGTAGCCAACATATCCTCAACCTCTTTCTTCAATTCTGGAACCAGTTTGGCTGGAATTCGGGAGGTAGTGTCCCTGATTGGTTGCTGCTCTGGTGAATGCAGACGGATCTGATGTTCAATGAGGTGTGTACAACCTGGCTTCAGGCTAAACAGCTCTTTTGCCATGTGGGCTTGCAGTACCTCACCTTTATCTGCAGTGAGGTGACTTAGATCTGGAAAAACTGGGGTCTCAGATGAAGAGGGAAAATACTGCTCCTGTGGGTCTTCCTCGTCAACAACAGTGCGTGCCCATAAAGTTGTTGACTGGTCTGGTTGGTCTACCCACTCTTTCAGAAGATTGACATGAAACACTTGATGTTTCCTCCGGCGATCTGGCAAAAGAGTTCATATGTGACTGGGCCAGTCTTCTTACTGATTGCATATGGCCCCTGCCACTTGGCAAGAAGTCCACTGTCAGATGTTGGTAGCAAAAGGAGAACTTTTTGGCCCTCCTGGAAAACCTTCCTCCTTGAAGCTTTATCGTAACTCTGCTTCTGTTGCTGCTGCGCTTGAGCCAGATTTCCATTGGCGAGTTCTTGAAACTGGGCTAGTCTGTCTCTCATTTTCAGAACATATGAGAGCTCACTGCACTGTTGTTGTGGCTCTGGACCCTCCCAGGCCTCCTTCAAAACATCCATTGGACCCCTCACTGAATGTCCATACACCAGCTGAAAAGGTGAAAACCCAGTTGATGCTTGAGGGACTTCTCTGTATGCAAACATCAAGAACGGCAGCCACTGGTCCCAGTCTGATCCTGAGTCATTCACAAACTTTCTCAGCATGGACTTTAGGGTCTTGTTAAAACGCTCAACCAGGCCATCTGTTTGTGGGTGATAGGGACTGGTCTTTACACCATGAATCCCTAGCAAGCTGTACACTTCTTTCAGCAGGCGGGAAGTGAAGTTTGTTCCTTGGTCTGTGATGATTTCCTTTGGAATGCCGACTCTGGAGAACAGCTGAATGAGGCAGTTGACAATCTGGCGGGCTTTGATTTTCTTCAATGGGAAGGCCTCAGGATACCTTGTGGCATAGTCACAGACTACTAGTATATACCTGTGGCCTGCACTACTCCTTTCTAGTGGCCCTACAATGTCCATGGCAATGCGGGAGAAGGGCGTACTAATGATGGGCATGTTAATAAGGGGAGCCCTATCAACTTTCCTGCTTGGAGCTGTCAACTGACACTCTGGACAAGCCTGACAGTATTTCACTGTGTCTGCATACTGCTGGGGCCAGTAGAAGCGTGGAACCATCCTAGAAAATGTCTTTGCTTGTCCTAAGTGACCTGCCCATGGAACAGAATGACTCAGGTTAAGGATTGTGGGCCTCAAACTCTTAGGAACAACAAGCTGATCTCCAATCTGACTACGGCGATACAACCTGTCTTCCTTAACCACAAACTCTTCCTTTCCCCTCCCTGTAACTTGGGTTGACTCGGGCACACATTTAGAAAACAAGGTTACAAGTGTGGGGTCCTCTCTCTGTAGCTTCGCAATGTCACAAGGAATGACAAAAGGCTAGGGTCTAAAGGCCTGGATATCTGCTCTGCTACTTTTGTCCCCCTCACTCTGTCCTGTCTTCTCTGTCTCTTACTTTTCCTTTCCTGGCACCGGCTAGTAGTTTCCACACAAGGCACGTCCTCATTTACAAAAGGCAACTCCTCCCACCCCACTTCTGAGCACTCCTGTTTCTGCTGGCTCTTGGACCTTGTGACAGCAAGCAAGTTCTTACTATGATAGCTAGCCTTAGCCTCACAAGACTGCTTGGCTATCAACTCAGCAAGGATAGGGAGATCACAACCTAGCACAACCTGATAGGGGAGTTGTTCAAATACCCCTACTGAAAGGAGATAGTCCTGACCTTCCACCTGGATAACTATCTCAGCTATGGGGTACCCTACCTTGTCTCCATGAATACAAAAAACATCAACTGTCCCTCCACAGAAAATAACATCCCTCGGGAGACTATCCTGTCTGACTAGGGTGCGATTACTTCCTGAATCAAGAAGCGCTACGCAGGGTCTGTCTTCTATCAAAACCCCTACTGTAAGCTCCTCTTGGTGACCTAATATCTCATCCCTAACCAACTCGCTGACTGGTGACTGGGGAGCAAAACACATGTAGTTTTTACTAACATGTGCTTGAGGGCACTCTGCTTTAAAATGACCTGTCTGACCACACACATGACATGCCATATTAGCTTTGTTCCTAGGCTCAAATTTAACTGAGGGAAGGGGACTATGTCTTGTACTCCTGGCTCTAAACTCATTCCCACCAACAGGCTTACCCCATGGAGTGGGTGGGCAGGACTTAGCTGGAAGATAGTCTTTTGATGGTCGGCGGGCTGCCAGGAAAACTTCTGCCATTTCTGCTGCTTCTTTGGAAGTCTTTGGGTTCCGCTCTTTAATCCAGGTGCGAAGCTCAGGGTTCAGGACTTTGAGAAATTGTTCCATAATAATGGCATCTCCAATTTGTTCCCTTGTCTTCTCCTTGGGGACCATCCACTTCTCATACAGGTCCTTGAGGCGGACCTGCAGCTCTTTCGGTGTCTCCTCTTCTCCTGGCACACTGGAACGGAATCTTATTCTGTAAGTCTCTGCATTTATCTCAAACTTCTGTAGCACAGCACTCTTCACGTTTGTATAGTCCATGGTGTCATCAATGTCCATAGCTACATATGCAGCACGGGCTTTCCCGGTTAGCAGTGGAGCAAGACGCAGAGCCCACTCTTCCTGAGGCCACTGGCAAGCGAGAGCAATTCTTTCGAATGTGATTAAATAATGCTCAATGTCCTCACCTTCATTGTAGGGCTGCATTTTTGGGCTTTTCCAGCCTGACAGCCTCATAAAACCAGAATGCTGCTCTCCGGTTGCTAGCTGCACTGCATCGGATCTGTCTTGGATAGCTGGTATGGGCAGGGGCTCAGCTGTTAGCTCTCTTGAGGAGGTGGGCATGGCTGCTGCACCTTCCATTGGCCGTCGGCGATCCTCCCGGTCCTGTTGTACCTCCTGTTGGAGCTGGGTAAACTGGTGCTGGATACGTTTCCATCTCTCCTCCTGTCGTGAGCGCTCCTGGTCTGCCCTGGCATCTCAATCGGCCTGTTGCTGCATCAAACCTCGCAGAAGACTTGAGAGCTCAGCCATGCTTTCCATCCCCTGGGGTTGACCACTGGCATCTATGGATGCTTCTGGTGGGCGCTCTGTTGTTGGGGGTTTCTTTGGTCGAGACGACATTTCTTCACTGCCTCCTACTGGCCTGGATCCCACCGCTGCCACCAAATGTTAAGGAGTGGGACCAAAGCGGCTAAAAATGTGGTAGGAGGCAGGCGAAAGAGACTTCCAGTTACAAAAAAAAAGGTGTTTATTTACAAGCTGTGACCATATGCTACATAAGTACAAAAAATAAACCCAAATAAACAAAGAAACAACTAAACAGTTAACTCGGTTTAATAGAACACAATTTAACTCATACAAACTCAGATTACTGTAGCATCACGTGCACACGACTACACTGATGTCCCCCTAACAGTCAATGACCATTTGCTTAAATAGACTCCTGTTAACAGGAGTCAATCTCAGCAGCTCCATCTGCACGGGTGCGTACAAATACTTCCTCTGACAGCAGGTAAATAACACAATCGTTTTCCGCAACATATTTCACAACCAAACACTACTACAATATCTGATAACGTATATGCAGAACCACACTTTCATAAATAACTGTTAACATCACTAATTAATTTAACCAAAATTTACCCTCCACCCCTCTTTCTTGGTTTCGCCTGGTGACATCACCAATGACATCACTGGTGATGTCACCCAGGGTATAAATACAGGGGATGATCTAATCATTCCTCCTTTTGTCCCCTGGAGCACATGGTGGGTAAGGTAAGGTGAAACAAAAGAACAATTGTGGTGTGTTCTCAGTAACAAAAGAACAATTGAGACAAATGGTGTGTTCTCACCCACTTTGTCACAATGCCTAAACCTTCAGCTTTGCACCTCTTGAGATAGTCCATTAAGGATTTTGAGATGGATCCTTATCCTGTTGTAGATCCCGCATCTTTTTTATCTAAAGCCTTTTTACAGACAGTGTGATGTTTGGTACCAGAATTTGCTGGTATTTATTTGAATTCCTCTACAAGTGAGTTTAACTTCATGCCTTTTAGAGATAAAGTCACCTTTTACTCACTTAACTATCAACAGTAAGAGCAATTTTTGCCAGGGGTACCCAAACTTTTCATGTCACTGTATTTTTTTGTATAAGGGAAAGAGCAAGCTGCAAACACATCTAACATATTTAAGTATTGTGTGTACTGTGGTAGTTATAGTTTTAGCAAACAGTTGCATACTTTCACATCCAGCTAACACAGAGCAACAACAGCCCTATTATAGACCCATCCCACCATTCATATTTCTATAGAAAAGTTGCACAACCTGACAAAAACTGCATTACTTTTACAATCCATCGCTAAATCACTGCACTGCTGCACTGTACAGGCTGACACTTTGATGTTACTGCAATTACTGAAAACAACTACTGTTAATACTGATTCATGTGTAGCCAGATGTGCTATATGCATAGAAAACACTGAGCAAAAATTTGGTCTGTGTGATTCAATAATGATTTTTCCTGTGAGGGCTCGGTCATACCAGCTTTTATAACTGCAAAATTTTACACTAAAATATATTTGTTTTAATTGTATCACCACAATAACCAGATTTAATCACACAGTAGGTTCAACTTTGTTGAATGCAAATTGAATTACAAATTGAAAACCATCTTGACAGTGCTACCCACTGAGGAAACAAAGAGCTGGACAGTTCAGAATAGAGGAAATGCCAGTAGAGAAATGCCAAAGATACTGTATGTTTGAGGTTTCCATTACATAGATTGTCCACCAGAGAGCACTAACAGGTGTATTTTTGGGTTGACTGCTGCAAAGCAGAGGCCAGCACTATAATTTAGACAGTCTGTCCCTGAATGACAGATTGAGCTGCTCTTTCACAATGAGTAGATGCGAACAACAGCTGCTTACAGTAACTCCAGATTCTATGAGTGCCTTTATAGCCACTAAGGCTATCACTAGTTCGATCATGCTCATGTGCATCTGTACAATACAAAATTCACCATGACAGAATGAAACTGGAAAACCACATAAAACCTAGTGCAACGTTTATACACTAGGACAACAGTCCTTAATTTTCCTTAACTTCCTTTCCTGCTGCATTCCACAGATACTGTATACTGCATGTGCATTTTTATAGGCTGTTTATATGCTGAGACTAAATAAACGCCACAGAGGAGCTCCATTTCTTGCTCTTCATTAGTCATTTGACTCTTTTTCTCCACAGCCAACTCAACATCTTTATATCATCACATAAAATTACAGATTAAAATGTCAACAGTAAATGTTTCAAAACTTGAAGCAATGGGGCCAGTGTAATATATATATAAAATAAAAACAGGTAGCTTGGTGAGCTAGCACTTTAATGATTTGCTAACATTACTCTTTAAAACAGCACCATTCAACAGGTGGCCCGAGGGCTGCATCCGGCCCGCAGGTGCTTATTTTGTGGCCCCCGACATGCCTGGTTATGAATGTATAATTATTTTTGCGAAGGCTATCAGACGGAGAAAAAACAAGACGGATTTGTAACACATAAGACATTACTCTGAAAACAAAACCTAAGCATTGTTATACAGATTCCGGGGTGCAACTCTTGCACTTTTGTCTCATTATCACGAGACGTCATGTGTCAAGGCGGCACAACATTATGCACCTTAACTACTGATGGCAACAAGGAAAAGGAAAGTGGATGATGAAAACAGGGTTTTTACCCTGCATGGGAAATGGAGTTTGTTTTTGTGGAGATACATGGAAAACCAATGTGTCTCATCTGTCAAAAAATTATTGCTGTGTCAAAGCAAGCGAATCTACAACAGCACCACGAACAGCTTCACCCGGAGTTCAAAGATGCCCATCCACCTGACAGCAATCTCAGGAGAAACAAAATCCAAACGTTGCTAGGTGGGTTTCAATGATGTTCTGCAAGCTTTATTAATGTAATCATTGTCAAGCTATTCACTCCAGTGCAAATATAACGTCAGCTTGACCGACACTTGACCTCCTTGAAAACTAGTCACTACACTACATTTGTTACGCTAATTGAGAACATTTGTTAAATATTCCATGATGCTTTGGAATGCACTAAAATGACTAGCAAGATAGCATATTAAACAGCAGTAGTAAATACAGTGAATAAAATGTTACAAATATATGTTCACACTAATGTCTGGCCCTTTGCCCCTGTTGTGGTTTAAATCTGGCCCTCCTGGCCCCTAAAGTTGAGTACCCCTGCTTTAAACCATAAAAAAATGCAAATTATTTTTTTTCTTCCATGTGTGCTTGCAAAACAGGCAGTGGAATCCATGCCCCTTTTTTAATAGCTAATAGGCTACAATAGCTTCCTCCATTTTGGACACTCTAGCTCTCCTTTCCATTCAATGTTCAGCACTGTCAAGTTTGGCACATTTTTGCTTTTTTTCTGTCAGTCATGTCTCCTGCCATTTCAAATACCTGCCATTCCCCACATGCCCTGTAGGTGCTCTTAGTGTGTTCCCACCATTCCCAGTCTCAGCAAGCAGTCTTCAATCAGTTCCTGTTTCTTGGCTGCCTCATTCTATCCATAAAGCTTGTTCTTGCTCCCACCTGCCTGTCCCTTGCCTGCTTTGTTTGCCCTCCCTGGCTAATTACCTGTTGCAGGACTCTGCCTTGAATTTCTTAGTATGCAAATGACTGCCTGAGTTCTGCTCAAGTCCACATATCTGTGTGTGTGGCTACAGAGGTTTTATTATTGTTCAATGACATAAACGTGCAAAATTCACCAAAACTAAACTACACAGAATAGATATGTGCATGATTTGCTTGGTCCCCACAAATGAATTCACCAGAAAAATTTACCATTTAAAATGCTGGTGTGACCAGGTTGGAAGGTTAAGAACTTCAAATGGAAGAACTCAAGCTACAGCTAATGTAAAATACAGTGATTAAATGAGATTGAAGCAGATACCTCTTGTTGAAGATGACCCCCAACAGCTGGCCGGCAAACGCAATGATCACAAAGAGCAGCAGTGCTTTCCACATCCAAACTGGACCCAACCGACCACACACCAACCACCGCAACATCCTGGGAGGAGGGATGGAGGGGGAGAGGTGAGGATGGTTGGAAGGAGTGAGTGAGTGAGTGAGTGAGTGATTGAGTGAGGAACAAGGGAATGGATAGATGGGGAAGGGGAGATGATGTTATTAGGGAGGGGGACAAGCGAGATGATGGCATATAAAGAACAGAAGAGATGAAGAGATGGGCAAAGCATGATAGACAGGTATAGAGGCAAAGAGGGATAGAGAGAAGGAGAGATTGGATGAGTCAATAAACATGACTAAGGCATCATCATCATCACAGGGAGGAAAGCAGCCTGAAAACATCCAAAGACAAAAGGACCTGCTGCATTCCTTAGATATTGTACACCAATATTAGTGTGCAGAATTAAATAATCAATCACAAAATCCACACTATTTCTGGGTGAGCAAACTTTAGCCAATTTGTAGCATTGACCATATTAACTCTTATGTACAAAAGGTCAAATTTCCTTCAGTTGTATCCCTTCCACTGAAGTACGCAGCCCCATGTTTCACTGTCGGTTTATTAGTGTGCAATATCAATCTCTCTTTTTGTCTCCTTGCATCCACCCTTCTGTTTCTGCCATAAATCTCAAACTTGGATTCATCAGTAAATATGACTTTTCCCATTAATCCAATGTGAAATGCTGGTATTTCTTAGCCTGGCACAAGCATTTGGCCTTCTTGGCCTTCTTGAGAAGAGTTTTAGAAACTGCTACTCATCCTCTGAGACTACTACAAGACAGCCTTCTTTTGACAGTACTTCTGCTGATTGGAGTCTTGCCTTCTTTATTTAGCATATTCTGTATTTGTGATGAAGTTCCTTTTCTATCTCTTGCTTATAGAATTGAGTTTAACTTTTACTGTGCCATTTTAAATCATTGCTATTCCTTTACTATCTAGGGATCGCTCTGGATTTTAATTACTTCAGTGCATGACAGTATAGTGGTAAAGGGACAAAATAACTGCGCAGTCAGAGGTAAGTATATAAATGATGCACTCAACACAATCATGCCTGCTTGCAAAAAGAGACTGTCTGCGTGAACAAGAGATTAGGCCTTTGTGGCCAGTGCTATAAATTAGTAAGAAGAACTGAATTCACAGGATTTTGTTTCAATGCCATGAATATCATTTTTCTTAACTAATGGTATGTCTTGTGAGCATTTATATTACTTCATCTTGTTTTAGATTATATTTTCTTTTAATTATTTGTTTTATTTTTAAAGTACTTTGGAGATTTGTTTTGAAAGGTGAAATATAAATAAAATAAATAAATAATATATTGATTTATCAGGTATTTAAATCACTGGAATTGACCAAAAACCAATAATCAACCGACAATCCCCTCTGGTTATTTTACTTAAAACAGTTTCTCAAATACATTTTCAGAAAATGTTGTTATGATATATATTATTACTGTGAAACTGCTGTGAAATTGTTGTGATAGAGCAGATAAATATCCATATCACCCATCTCTACATAGCAACACATCAAGATTATTCTATAATAATTAGGAAAATATTAATGCTGTCTGTGCTGTAGTGTAACTGATTGCTATAACAATATCAAAAATTGTATCCTATACCTATTCTCTCTTCAAGTTCTGTCTACATTAGTTTTCTGTTTGTAAATTTGTAAAAAAGAAAAAAAATAATTTCGTATATTTTTGTTTTTAGTGGTACTGGACTTGTGAGTAGGAGACAGACAATCATGTACACTTGTATGTTTGTATACGATTTGAAGTCCAAGTAAATCCAGTGTCAGTGCTCTGTTCTGTCATGCTCCTGCCCTGTTACACAATAAGAACAGTTATATACACATGGATGACGCTGAAACAACCAACCTCCATCCATAGTACAGGCTACTGTAGAACTAAAACTATTTTTCAAATACTACACTACTTCATGAAGTTTGGAAGCTTTCTACAGGCCCCAGCTTCTCACTGCAAATAATAAGGATCATTGCCTCAAAAAAAGCATCACTGTGGGACAAATAAAGGTTTATCTTATCTTATGGGACCCTTGTGAAGTTCTTTTTCACTATACACTGCCAAACAATCAATCGATTAATTGAAAAAATAATTAACAATTAAAATTGTTGTTTATGCCCTAATCGGTATATAGTACTATATGATATTGTACAACAATAAACAGTATATGTGTTGTAAACAGTGCTGTTAGTGAGAAAAGTGGGATTTTTAAGAGGCCAAAAACCAGAGTGGGCGTAAGAGGCACAGGGTGCTGTGTGATGGGATAGAGACGTTTCAACGGGGTCTTAACAGAACCAAACAGTAGGACACAGGCTCCTTCTGAATGCATTCATGTGTTTTCGCTGTGGGCTGATGGTAACTAACAGTGATCACAGTGCACCTCCCTCCCCTCTGATTGTCACCAGATAATATTAAAACGTATGTAATACACATGTGGAAAGCAGATCGTAACAGAGTCGTTCATTAACAGTCCCAAGAGTAGATGCATGGTATGAACAATAAGAGCGGTATACACATACAGAAATCAGTAGCAGCCACCACCCCACAGTCTCCGCCATAACACAAAGAAGCCTTTAGTTCATAACACAGCCTTCATTTCCACATACACACGCCGTAAAGATAGGAATGGATCTCGCAGATGAACTGAATATAAGCAAAAGGATACGTGAATTAAGCATTAGGCCTTTGCGTGTGAAGGAGACCCTCCTGCCCTCCCAGCCCACCCACACCTTCTCATTCTCTGCAAGATCACAGCCCAGCGCCACACTTAATTCACCACAATCACACCACAATCGCATCCCAGACGCCGGTTTCCGTCTGGACCTCTGTCTCTTCCTCTTTCTCCCATTCTGACGGCTCCTGTTAGCCAGCTAACGTTACCTGGTTCGCCGTCTGAAAAGCATAGCTGTATCCCCGGGCCGGTATCAGTGACGGTGTTATTGTGCAGCTGCAGAGAGCTCGGAGCATCTCGAAGGCTTCAGCTGCAGCTGATCCGCCGCTGGCACAGATCAGGCCATGGACACGGAGCAGCCCCGAAACGGAGCCTGGATCAGTTTATAGCAAGCCGATCGTATCTTTAGTCCTTTAGTCCTTAACGAGATTCGCTTGCTGGGCACCAACAGCACTAACACTTATTCTGCTGACGGTCAAGGCACGCAGACTATGAACAAGGAGTGCATGGAGAGGGAGGGAGGGAGAGAGAGAGAGAGAGAGAGAGAGAGAGAGAGACAGACAGACAGACAGGCAGGCAGACAGAGAGACTACTACTTCCGTACGCTTGCAAAATAAAAGCGTTTTACGGACATGCAGCAAAACAATCCACAAAGAAGGGCTGCCTCCAAGGAAGTAGCCAGGATCTCACCATTGCTGAAGCATGGTCTCTTTAGTTAGCCTTGACAAGGTTCATGCTTTATTGTTAAGGCAAAGTTGGCGTGTTTCCGGCATAGTTTGTTCCATAAAACATGTTTGACGACTCTGACGTCAGCCTGCGATGCTGGCAGAAATGCCTTAGTAGTAAGAGTAAAATTACAATATTCCCTAAAAAGTAAAAGAAAAAAAGAGCAGCAGTTACAACTGTAAAATGCTTCTTACACATTGTTACATGAGTAACATGAGTTTCCAGAACGAGCATATTACTTTTGACACTTTAAGTACATTTTGATAATAATCAATAATTTGATAATAATTGTTATATTTAAGTAGGATTTTGAACACAGGGCCTTTACATCTAATGGAGTATTTTTGGTATTGTTGTATTGAGAATTTTAGTTTCTCTAATTTAGTGTCTTTAAATCATTTATCACTGTGCCTGACACTTGTAACAAGTATGTGGCAGGCTGTGATGAAACAATAAAAAATAAGTGACTCACCTTAACTAGCTTCATGTACATTCATGTTACTTGGTTGGTAAGTGACATTTTTACAGAAAGTAACACAACCTCCCTAAAGTCACACTAGATGCTGTTAACTGGGTGGGTTGAACCACTAACATGGGTTAAATGTTTAGAAAACTGAAGATTTCAGCTAAATAATAATAATCACTTTTAACACAAGATCAAAACTGTGTGCAGCATGATTTTACCCCTTGAGAGTTATTTTGCTTCCTGCAGTGTTGACAAGCATTGCTTGTTGTTGCTGCTGTTCAGCAACCTTACACTGCTGCAGCTGTAAAACATGTCAGCATTATCCACTGACTCACTGCTGCTCACAGACCAGGAGCCTTGAAGAGTTAAGGTTTAAAATTAGATGGTTGTTGTTGTTAGATGGATGTTATAGCATGCCAAAGTGAGAATTAACATCATAGTAAAGGGCCCAGCCTTCTGGGTTGTTAATTTTAAGGTGTAGTGTATGAACACTTGCAAAACTGTAAGAACCACCACTGACAATGGCTCCAATTTCATTAAGGCCTTCAGGGTTTATGGCCTTGCTGAAAATAACAATATGGACATATCTTGAGAAGGAAGTATAGCCAAAGGTGAAAAGGCAGTCAAAAAGTGAATGACAAAGAAGAAGATGAAGTCCTGGGAATAGAGCTGGAGGCTGTTGTTCTCTCCTGGATGAAAATGACTGTTCAGAATAGCAGCTGTTTGTTATCTCCTTAACCTGATCTCAACAGTGGATGCCACAAAAGCAAACTCAAACGAGACCTACAAAAATGTTTCACATGCATCCCAAGACAGTATAAAAAATCTTATCCCTAAATCCTCAAGATCATTTTAAAGTTGTTTTACTGCAGCCCCCGAACCCATCTACTTTTAAATTCCAATGTAACCCCTGCTGACAGGTAACTCATTCAGTTCAGCATCAGCGCTACATGTTCTCATAATCAACACATGGACCATATTTATGCACCACCAGTACAAACACACCAGCCTAAATGAACGGGACAAAATGCACAAACATACCCAAGTTCATTCAAACCAAAGCAAACATGCTGGAAATGACAGTGGCCTTCTCATATCTTGAATACAAACCAGCTATACACTTAGACCATTTAGTCTGAAAAGTGCCATACTAGGAATGTCAACACACAAGTTGCGCTGGTGCCTCAACTGTATCTGTATGCCAGAGTATTGTGTGGTGGTTAAGGGAGCTGGTAGTATAACATTACCTAAAGAACTGGAAAACTGTCTTGGGATTTTCCCAGTGTTATTTATTATTGCCTTTACAATGGTCTTCACATTATGTAATTAGATATGAGGAGTACAATAAATGCAGCTATCATAACACAGAATGTTTCTCAAGTGACCTGACATAGTGCACAGTGCACTACAGCACAGAATTCTGTTTTATGTCCATGTCATTAAACAGGTGAGACAGCACCACTTAGAGGCACAATATGTTACTTCAACAACACAGTACATTTTCTTACACCTTATGCGTCTGAGAGCGTACTCGTACTCAAGGAAGAGTTAGAATTAAACAGACAAAAGGTAATGTAAGGAACAGTTATAGCAGTTTATATGAAGAATCACTTTCCAATAGACATTACATTGTACCTAAAGTGTTGTTAGTATAAAACTCTTTTGTGTGTAGCTCAAAAAGGATGAAAAAAACAATGAGAGAAATAAAATTCTAAATGCATGTGCAAGGTTCTCAGTCATGTTATGTTTGTGTTTGTACAATTTTTAAATAAGTTTCAAAATAATTCAAAGTAGGTTTTATTAATAAGCAATTCGGTAAAAGGTTAAGTCATGTAACTGCAGAGAAACTTGTGTGTACACACACATATATATATACAAAAATATACAACTTTTCTACAGTTTTTACAGTTACACCACCTATTGCATTGTATTCAAGTATTTTTCTATGTAAAGTATATGGTATTTACCTAATGCTTTTTAAAACAGTAAATTGAGCGAGCTGTGGCTCAGGAGGTAGAGCAGAAGATTGGTGGTTTGATCCCTGGCCACTGCAGTCTACATGTCGAAGTGTCCTTGGGCAAGATACTGAACCCTAAATACTGAATTGCTCGGTGTGTGTATGGTTAATGGTGGTGGCACTTTTCACTACACACCATGTATGAATGTGTGTGAATGGGTGAACATTGGCTTGCTTTTTGAGAGTGCTTTGAGTGGTCTAATAAGACTAGAATAGCACTATATAAATGCAGTCCAATTACCATTTACAATGAGAGAAATGTGAAACTCAAAAAAGTTTCTTCCCTGTGACAAATCCCAACACAAATCCTACACCTAATTGTACTGTGGTGCCCTCATCCAGTAACCAGGTGTACTAGGTTTAATCTGGCCCAGAGGGGCTGGGTTAATGCTGCAGGATCAGTCAAACAAGATTACTCCAAAGTATTGGACCAAATGCCTGCCCAATAAGCCGACAAGTGCTCTGTGCATTTGAGAATATACTACTGGGTTTACTGGCAAGGCACAAGCAGGGCAACATCTGTGAAGCAACATCAAATATACAACTTCTGGCCACAGCTTTTCTGTTCTGTATATTATTGCATATTACTTTAGTAATTAGGCCTATTTGTTCTAGGAGACAGTATTGTTTCATGTTAAGATTTCATTGCTGTAATCATTTTTTAAAAACATTTCTTTTGTTAGATTCTACTCAGTAGGCCTATTTGGTATTACTTTTATTTGACATATTTTTGTATGTTGAATCCTGATTTAGATTTTTTGTTTTGTTTTGTTTTGGGTTTATTTAGAAAAAACACAAGCCCACTGTGGGGTATTCAGGTTGAAATGAACAAGTGTGAGTTTAAAAGTGGAAATTCATGTGGCATGAAGATTGCTTTCGTGTAGTAGGTAACTTACAGAACGTCCGTGTTTTTCTTGCTATTTTAAGCTTGGCGCACCTGATATTCCCTGGCATAACGCTTAACGTTTAACGTTACAATCTTAAATAGACTCACCTTCTGTTTCAAAAAGTCGTCAACGTGGACTGTGTCGTAAAAACTGACAGTAGTGTGGTTATAAACAAACTCCGTTCGTTCTTTTTGCGCTCCTCCTGTTGAACCGAAAATCATACGGTGTCCGGTTGGTCACAAAACCAATGATTCCCCGTCCCATCGCTTAGCCTCAGGCAGGAGCGGCGCGTGCAGCGCGGAGCGTCATCTGAAACCTCCATGGTGGTTTTATCAGCTCCCCTGTTCTCCTCCTCATCCGCCCTCCTTTCCTCCTCAGACCGGCAGTCCCTCCTGTTAAGCAGTTTACCCGACCTGTCTGCTGTAGAGGTCTCTCTCTCTTTTGTACCCAACAGTGATACACTCCTGCCGCCTGCCTGTTCTGAGTAGTGTGATCTTCAAGAAAGGATTGCAAAACTTTAAGCTATAACAGGATGGTGTGGTATGGTATAATGGACTTCAGTTTATTAAATTCAAATAGAAAGAAATACATTTGGGAATATGCAAATTAATAAATACATTATATAATATATCGATATTATCAATATCAATGTATTAGAAAATATTTTTAAATATTTTACTCAAATTTCATTTAAAGGGCTGCACGGTGGCGCAGCGGTTAGCACTGGCCCCTCACAGCTAGAAGATCCCTGGTTCGCGTCCCAGTTAGGACGCTTGGGATCTTTCTGTGTGGAGTTTGCATGTTCTCCCTGTGCAGCGTGGGTTTTCACAGGGTACTCCGGCTTCCTCCCACAGTCCAAAAACTGATTGGTTTGGTGTTTGTCCTGTGTGTGGCCCTGCGATGGACTGGTGACCTGTCCAGGGTGTCCCCCGCCCTCGCCCCAAGTCGGCTGGGATAGGCTCCAGCCCCCCGCGACCCTGCAGAGGATTAAGCAGTGCACAGATAATGGATGGATGGATGGATTTCATTTAAAAATTATATATATTTACATGTTATTTTCTGCCAACATATATGAGGACAATCAGCCAATTATTAAATTACCCCTGACTTAATCACCAATTAAATGGGGCTGCAGCACAGACTTTCATTTGGCAAATTCAGGATGAAAGCCTAACCAGATGCACTTTGGTCACCCTCTTTAGTTACAAGTCCACAAGGCATGAGGGTAAGGGCCATTAAAAATCTTTTGAAAAAGGCAGTAGACCCCTACCTGGCTCTACTTGCTTACAGAGCCACACCTCTCCAGAGTGGGTACAGTTCAGCTCAACCTCTAATGGGCAACTGGTCCCTGCCCGTGCAAAAAAAAGGAGCGAGGGAGATCTCAGATTTTTCTTTATTTATTTATTGTGTTTTAGGTGTGCGATCGAGGTGTGCGCTAGAGTCTTTAAGGTGTAATAGTTCTGGTAAATGGACTGCTTTTATATAGCACTTTTCTAGTTTTAGTTCTCAAAGCGCTTTATAAAGCAAAATTCTAGCACTGACTTAATTAAAACCAATACAGCTTTGTGTCTAAAAATACAGATGTGTAAATAAAACAATATATACAGAATGATGGTGATAACATTACACAACACCATACAGTAGATAGACATTTTGGTTTTGTTGCTGTGTATTATATAGAAGAGAAAAAGAAACAGGGTAAAACTAGCACTATTAATATAGGAGGCACACAAAGCCCAATGGGAAAGGTCCTACAATGCTATTTTTATCTTCGAACCAAACAATTTGAAGGTAACACTTGTTGCCTGCCATCTTAGTGGTTTAAGCATGAAAAACAATTGTGAAAAACAATCCTGAACTACCAGCAAAAAGTTGAAAAATCAGGTTACAATAGTACATAACTGAATGTAAAGAGATCAAAGAATGCATGAAAGGTACTCCAGCAACTGAGTATTGCATTTCCATAAAGTTGGGGAACTGACATTGACTGAATTGAGCTTGAAAAATGCAATTCAATGGGAAAAACCCATCAAATTACATATAACTGCCAATTTAATCCAACTACTCTTAAAGCACTCATCTATTTTTGACCAGTTTCAACCTTTTTTGTAATCACACTAAATGTAATCTCATAAAATCTTCTTACTAGGATTCCACCTCCTGTATTTTTGACTTTGATTTGTTCTGCTGTAAAACAAGTATCAAAGTCAAGGAAGAAGAGCATGACGTATAAAAATGACACTGCAGCCAGGATGCTTGTGTACACATGTCTGCAAATGAAAGGACAAACTGCTGTTCAGAAAGCTAAAAATGTCTAAAATCCCAAGTACTCCTCCAACCAAAATATTGACACTCTCCTTATGGATAATGCAAAAAATGTGACGTTCATGTAACATTTATTTTTCTAACATGATTACAAATATGAGTACCTTCCTTTTATTTGCACAAAATACTTTTTTCATTTATTTTTTTTGATTGGGGTCATATAAAATTATTTTAGCTAATGTTAAGGGCACTTAAAGTGCCATGAGACTGCTAATGCAAGGCAATTTTTAGATGCAGTGCAAGATTGCATAGCTCATTGAAAGAGATGGTGCAAATTGAGGTGAAGAGACATCTGTGAGTTAAAAATGGTTCAGTCTAGGAAAAAATGTGTACTAATCCTGAGGCTCCACTTCAAAAATGTACAGTACAGAGACAAGAAAAAGGAGAGAAACTGAATCAAAATATGAACTGTCACAAACAAACACAGTCAGACATTCCGCATACATTCTACGCTGCTAGCAATAGGTGATAACAGTCAGCACATTCGCTTTTTGGGACAAATAAATGGAGAAAACATGTATCGTGTGAATGGCATGAATCCAAAAAATTTTTTGTCATTTGTGGAGTCAATATGAAATGAGGAAGGCAGAGATTCAACAAAGGACTTTGTCTTAGCCCGTAAGCAAGAGGGTAGCCCACTACAATAATAATGAATGGTAATATGGCACCTTACTCCAATCAGCAAAAGTACAGGTTGTCTTTGTAGTGGTCTCTGAGGATGAGTAACAGTTTCTAATCCTCTTCTAAGGAGGGGAAACAAGGCCAAATACTTGGGGTAGGCTAAGAAATACCAGCATATTGCAGTGGATCGCCAGAAAAAAGTCAAATTCAGTGATGACTCCAAGTTTGAGATTTATGGCATTATCAGAATGTTGTATGTAAGAAAACAAACAGAAGAGACAATGATACACTTTTACACACAATAAAAGGGTAAATTAATAATTAACAAATGCTGGGGGTTAAGACTTGGACAACAAACTCATTGTTGGTTAACTTGTCAAAGGTGTTATAGTCATTAGTATAAAAATAATCATGGAGCTAGAACAGAACAGAACAGACACAGTAATTATCACTCTAGTCCACTGAGAGCAAAGGTGCCAGTCAGGTGATATATGATAGAGTATAAGTGGATGGCTGGGGCAACAAAATGGTGCACTTTTAATATGGAAACTGCTGTTCATTTCCAGTGGTGAGTAGTCCCGTGTTACATTTACTCCGTTACATGTACTTGAGTATTTTTTTTGATAAATTGTACTTTTAAGAGTAGTTATTTTGCAGATACTTTTACTCTCACTCGAGTAAATTTGTGAGAAAATATATGTACTTTTACTCCGTTACTTTGGGCTACATGCTTGTCGTTACATTAATTTATCTATAAATAAATTGAGATGAGCTCAGACGCAGCTCTGCAGCTCTCGGCTGAGGGAGACATCCTTAACCAATCACAGCGGCAGCACCGCAGGTGGACGGAGGTGGGCCCCGCCCCCGTCTCAGCAGATGTCAGTGGAAACAGTTTTTGTTTTTGAAGTAAGAAATTGCATCTGAAGTTACTCACTACTTGAGTAGTTTTTCTACAAGATACTTGTTTACTCAAGTACTTATTTTTATGAGTACTTTTACTTCTACTTGAGTCATTATATTATAAAGTAACAGTACTTTTACTTGAGTACCGTTGTTGTTTACTCTACCCACCACTGTTCATTTCCCATCTCATTCTGACATTAGTTTCTTTTAACCATGACAATAATTGTTCCCTTACTTTAACTTAGTACATATTTTCTACCAAATCTTGATCTTTCAGTAAACCTTACTGAATACATTTACCAAGTGATTAGCAACAGTTTTAGAAAGCACAGACAAAATTATGTTGGGGATCAACTTAATGGGCAGTTTGGCTATCGATAATAATCAATAATTATCAGAAATAGTTATTAATTATATTTAACAATAGGATCTGATATACATCAGATCACCTCGGGGCACCACCCTCAACAGTACACTACCTCACACGGGGCACTGTTATGTTGGGAAAATGATAGCCGCTTCGTTGTTACAGTTTCATTAAATGAAGGATTTCAGAGTTGTTGGCAGAGTATAGGTTGGTATTATTCACTCTTGTACAACATTAAAGACGCAGCACGTATACTCATAATCATTTATTAAGAAATAACAAAAAACAAACACATACTAGTCTAACATGTATCTATATTGTGTGTGTGTGTGTGTGTGTGTGTGTGTGTGAGTGAGTAAAGCAAGATGGCTGGTTCAGAAGGTGTCAGGCCGCATGGCCTAGACAGAAGGCAGCTACACACAAGATGGCCGACCCCAAGGATTGTTGCCGGGGGGAGGGAGAGTGTGTTCTTTGTTACAGCCTATGTGTCTAGGTGTGATGTGTGTGGGATGGAGGGTGCCAGGTTAGTAAAGAAGGTTAGCATGCAAACCCTGTGTTGGTGTGAAGCACAACTAACATCAATTTACAGTTTGGTTCACTAATCCTACGATCATCACAACAATGAAGCTTAATCACTAATTGAATCACCACATGTTCATGAAAGTCAAACAGTCTTGTGCTTAGCCGTGTTTAGCTTAGCTTGTCTAACTATCTGCCCAGTGTAGTTACCAGTTCTTCTATGAAGAGGAAGCTTGTTAGCTTGGGATCCTGCGGTTGAAGAACATCCGAGCTGAGAAGGTTGTAGTCATTGGTTGTCCAGGTCAGAGGAAGCTGGTCGCTCTTTGGTTACAGTTAGTAGTTCTGTGCTAACTGGCTGTGTTGCTCCTTGGAATCAGCAAGCAGGCTTGTGTTGCAGCTGCTGGTGGGAGAACCTTTCTTGTAGGTTCTTTCCTTGATTCTTGGTTGGTGTGACTGCTGTGAGCAGGCCACACTGAGAGCTGGTTTCTGCTCCCTTGTTGGAGCTGAGAGGAGAAGCTGCTGCTTCCTTGCAGGGCTGAAGAGAAGAGAGGGTAGCACCTGCCTCCTTGCAGGGCTGAAGAGAAAAGGTCTTGCCTCTTCTGCAGACCAGAGAGAAGAGAGAGAATTGAGGAGGGGGCTTGGAGATAGGTCCCGGCTGGAGTTAACACCTAGTTGTTAACAGGAAGACTGTGGGGGCTGGGCTCCTTTGCCCTTCACATGAGACATGAGACAGACCCTGTTGTTTCTTGATGTGTGTTGATGAAAAGTGACCACCAATGACACGTCTTCACTTGTGCATAAAAAGACTTTATTACACAAAAGAGAACAATGTCAAAAACAGGCCGAATCTGAGAGTCTCTGGTGCCAATTGTGAGGTCTCTCTCTCTTCAGTCCAAACTGCCATCTTATATAGGGTTTCTTTACCCCTCACAACCACTCCTTTTACAACCAGATAGTTAGTCAAACGTCTGCTGAAGTTGTACAAGCGACATCTAATCTATGGGAGTCTATTTATTTCATCTCCTTACTTGACTTCTGTCCTGACTTTTAACCTGACCTTTAATCCTAAATCTAAGAAAAAACATAGGTTCATATTCCTCAGAATAGCTGCAGGTCACATTACTAAAACTTGGGAAAGGATAATACACTACAACCCTGAACTGGAATGTCTTATCTCATCTGGTCTTTTACGTCACACAATGAACAAACTCACCTGTGGACTTCCAGTGGTCCCAACGATTATGTGTTCCTGCTGATTGGGGTGTCAAAACAGAAAACACTTGTGTGTATTGTTCTCGACGGCAGCTACAGTATATTGTCATAAATAGGCGATGGCTCCTGATATGGTCCAAACACAGCTATCCCATCCAGAACAGGGAGACCGTAGACTTCTGAATGGTTTGGGAAAGCCTGTAGAAGCAAGATGTGAGCCGACTAATGTCAAGTATAGGCTTACTGCAGGTGTGATGTCACATGTGTATATAAGGCGAAATAAACTGGAAATAAGGGCTTGGAATTTACATATATAAATATGCTCAATTTGTCCAAAAGGAAAGGCAGAAACTAAAGCCTTAAACATCACCATAGAGTTAATCAGTGATCTAGTCTCTGACACAGGGTTCAACAATGATTAAACATTTAACAGAATTTAACATAAGTAGTATTTATTACATTATTCTTTGACATTTCTCTGATATTTCTACTGACATTTTCAGTGTGTATTGCTGTCTGGATTATGTACAATGACACAAGTTTTTGGAGTGAATGAGGAGTGAACTAAAATACCTTCCAATTAATTTGGGAATGAGAGATGATCCATTCTTGTTTTTGAATGTTGGTTGTCAGTCTTTTGTTTAAATTATTAAATTGCAAATGCAGTTTAATTTTTAAAACAATTACATATACAAAGCAGATTTTCATGATTGTGCACTTTTATCAGCAGTTCTTTTCCCAAAGATTAGAGCTTAGATGATAAATTATTCTCGTGACAAACAATAATTACATTTTGGACAGTGTGTTATTTTGCTTTACATGCTTTAATATTAAAATTAGGACTTGACATTTATTAACCCACATTTTGCATTTCAATGTGAAAATCCCATTCTGACCACAATGAGACAAAGGCAGTTTACAGAGTCACTTACAGTTAGGTTCAGTAGATGTTATTAATCATACCACCATATTGTGCGGTAAGTGAAATGAGTTTACAATTACAATTGTATAAGAACTTTTTTTTTTTTTTTGCCTTTGTAGTAAGATTGGTTGGTAAGTGGAGCAGCTCCTTTTAATGTGAATATGTGTTAATCAGCAAGATGACCCTGGGTAAACTTGGTTGGAATGAGAACACTAAAGCTCTATAGTATGTATGATATTATGTCAAGCAGCTCAAGTTGTAAAACTCCAGTCAATCAAGTCACTGGTTTAACAGTTCCTTACAACTCTAAATGGGAGTCCATGCCCCGGTATGATGACATCCGAGGTGTGCAGAGCCTCCCGTCGGCTGATCTCCTGTACTGCAGTGTTCATACTCAGATCCCGCCAGCTGTCCTCATTTGAGCAGCACTCAAATAAGTCCCCTGAAACAAGCACTGTGCCTGCTGAGGTTCCCTTCACCTGGACGCTAACATCTTGCCCTGTGTGGCCTGGACTGGGAACTACAGATACCTGTGGGAGATAGGAGACAGTAAGAAAACACTGACACTGCCTGAGGGAAAATCAGCAGAACAACACATGAAGCTACAGAGCTCCTCTTCCTGGTCTGCTGGTGTATAATTTATGGATGCAACTTACTTAATAGTAAAAGTAAGTCGCACCCATAAATTATATAAAAAGTGTACAAAGCCACCATGACATCACCCCTTGGTTTGTGGAGCCTAGAGTATGGCCTTTTTTTGCTGTGGCTTGTTTTTTAAGAGCCAGAAGAGACCATATTTGGGTGAGAGGGTGGAGCTTGGAAGGAGCAAGGGGTGGATCTGACTGACAACCTGAGAACAGTGTGCATGCTAAGTCATCAGCTAGCACTAGTGCAAGCTAGCTAGCTTGGTTAGCAATGTGCATCCATGATTGACCTTAACCAGAGAAAAATGAACAGTTGACTCATTAGAGTGTCTTTTAATACAAGTGAATGCTGAACAAGACAGTTTTAGGTGAGCAAAATGTTACAATTAACTTTGATGAACTGGACACACACTGTGAAAAGTTCTAACATGAAAAGACAACAAGGCAACTGCTGCTCTATCCTGATTGACAAGTCAGGGTCATTTTCTCATAGATTTCTATACAAATGGACATCTTTTTGCAACCAGAGGACTTGCCCCATACTCTAAATTAGAAAGAAGTTTAAGGTACTTCCGCATTGGCTACCCTTTTCAGACAAATAAAAAGGACATAACGGCAACAGTCAGGCCTGGTTGGAAAAAGCTGGTTGACATTTAGATCTTCCTCAAATATAAGGAATTGTGAGGAGACACAGGGTTGCTTGCAGACCGAACTCCAGAAAGCTCTGTTTTCGCCCAGCTCTGGCAGCTTTCTGTGCAGCCTGTCCCAGTCTCATCTGCACATGACAACCACTGATGGCTTTTTCCTTCTAAATATGTGTGTAGGGGTGCCAATTTTCACTAGTAGAAATAAAAAACAACTGCAGACAGACGGTGGCAGGGTTGTTTTCTTGAAGCGTGTTTTGTTTAGTAGGCCAAAAGCAATTTGTGCTTGATTGTGTGAGGGACTGATTAAACCTGACCCCAACATTCACTAGTCCTAACAAGTGTCTCCAGATTGCCTGCAGGTATTCAACATCTCTGAAATAGCTGAATCTGCAGTCAAACATGTCTTTGAATCTTGAACTTTTAATCTAATTTACATAATCTCTTAGGAAACATTGAGAGGTTAAAACAGACAGCAAGTAAAAAACAACACACATTCACTTTACTTTTTACAAATTTCCCCACTGTGGGACAGATAAAGGTTAATCACTGGCTGCACATTCTCAGAAAAACCAGTCAAGACCCTGGGCAAGACCTTCGACAGCTCCCTGAAGGACTCAGCAGCCATAAAACAAACCAAGAGCGACCTAGCAACCTGGCTGACAACCATCGACAAGTCTGGTCTCCCAGGAAAATTTAAAGCCTGGATCTACCAGCACGGAGTCCTGTCAAGAATACTCTGGCCCCTGTTGGTCTACGAGGTACCAATAACAACGGTAGAGGCGCTAGAAAAGTCCATCAGCCAGTTTCTCAGGAGAAGGCTGGGGCCCCCTCAGTCCCTGAGCAGCATCACCCTATACAGCCATTCCACCAAACTGCAGCTCCCTTTCAGTGGACTAACGTAGGAGTTCAAAGTCACACGCTCCAGAGAGGTGATGACGTACAGGGACTCCACAGACATCAAAGTCGCATTAGCAGGTATTCTTGTAAAGACCGGGAGAAAGTGGCAGGCACAAGAGGCCGTAACCAGAGCTGAGGCGCGACTGAGGCACAAGACGCTGATGGGCTCTGTGGCAATGGGGCGAGCAGGTCTTGGTTGCTTTCCAACGCTGCGTTACGATCTGGCCCACGGAAAGGAGAGGTGTCAGCTGGTTCAGGACGAGATTCGAGCGGAGGTGGAGGAAGAGCAATGCAGCAAGATGGTCGGCATGTTCAAGCAAGGAGCATGGACTCGGTGGGAGCATGCAGAATCCCGCAAGGTCACCTGGGCAGAGCTTTGGAAAGCTGAACTATTATGCATCAAGTTTCTTATCCAATCAGTCTATGACGTCCTCCCAAGCCCGGCCAACCTGCACACCTGGGGCCTAGTTGACACCCCGGAGTGCAAGCCGTGGCAGAGGAGGGGCACCCTGGAGAACATCTTGAGCTGCTGCCCAAAAGCACTAGGAGAGAGCCGGTACCGCTGGTGTCATGACCAAGTCTTCAGATCTTTGGTGGACTCAATTCGCATGGCAATCCAGCACAGCAAGACCTAGGCCACCCCCAAACAGTCAATCTCCTGAGAAGGCTCATCTACATCAGCCTATCTCTACAGGGGGGCTCCTCACCACTGCTCGTGACTGGCAGCTTCAAGTCCACTTTGGAAAACAGCTCATGTTCCCAGTCAACATCACAACCACTTCTCTCCGCCCAGATATGGTGCTAACATCAGAGTCCACAAAGCAAGTGGTTCTTCTGGAACTGATTGTCCCACGGGAGGACCGAATTGACGAGGCCAACGAGTGAAAGAGGGCAAAATACGCAGAGCTCATCGCAGAGTGCCAGAGCAATGGCTGGAAAGCCCGCTGTGAGCCAGGAGGTTGGGTGCTGAGGCTTTGCTGGCCACTCACTGCTGCGAACCCTTAAATTCCTTGGAGTGAAAGTACTGCAATATAGGAAAGCCATCAAGAACACCCTAGAGGCCGTAGAGAGGGCCTCAAGGTGGTTGTGGATCCATAGGGGGGACCCGTGGAACAACGTGCCACTTGGACACAAGCCGGGGACTGATCACCCCCGGCTGGGTCGCCTGGGCAAGGGTGTATGAAGATTAAAGACCCAAAACACCTGAGAAACACCTATGACCCCGGGTTCTTCACTGATGACGTGTCCAAGTATCACCGGAAGGTGTATTCAACACTATACTGTACATACAGCTGTTATATACACACTCCCTTTCCAACTCTGCCCACTTCACCTGTATTTATAACATATTTGACATATATACAGTATATACAGTCAGGTCCATAAATATTTGGACATTGACACAATTTTCAGTATTTTGGCTCTGTACACCACCACAATGGATTTGAAATGAAACAAGATGTGTTTTAAGTGCAGACATTCAGCTTTAATTTGAGGGTATTTACATCCAAATCAGGTGACCGGTGTGGGAATTACAACACATTTATATATTTTATATGTTATTCACCTTTTTAAGGGACCAAAAGTAATTGGACAGTTGGTTGCTCAGATGTTCCATGGCCAGGTGTGTGTTATTCCCTCATTATTTCATTTACAAGGAGGAAATAAAAGGTCTAGAGTTCATTTCAAGTGTGGTATTTGCATTTGGAACCTGGTTAGAAAACAAGTGTGGTGGATGACAGAAGAATCCTTTCCCTGCTCAAGAAGAAACCCTTCACAACAGTTGGCCAGATCAAGAACACTCTCCAGGAGGTAGGCGTATCTGCCTAAACCATTGGTGAGTCTCAAAAACAGGTTAAGGTTAGGGCCAGATTAGAGTGTGCCAAAAAACATCTAAAAGAGACTGTGCATTTACATGCATGTTGTGTTACAACATCCTATGGACAGGTGAGACAAAGATCAACTTGTACCAGAATGATGGGAAGAGAAGAGTATGGAGAAGGGAAGGAACTGCTCGAGGTCCAAAGCATACCATCTCATCAGTGAAGCATGGTGGTGGTAGTGTAATGGCTGCCAATGGAACTGGAACTCTTATATTTATTGATGATGTGACTGCTGACAAAAGCAGCAGGATGAATTCTGAAGTGTTTTGAGCAATATTATGTGCTCATATTTAGCCAAATGCTAAGCACTTCATGGTGCAGATGGACAATGACACGAAGCATACTGCGAAAGCAACCAAAGAGTTTTTTAAGGCAAATAAGTGGAATGTTCTGCAATGGCCAAGTCCAATTGAGCATGCATTTCACTTGCTGAAGACAAAACTGAAGGGAAAATGCCCCAAGAACAAGCAGGAACTGAAGACAGCTGCAATAGAGGCCTGGCAGAGCATCACCAGGGACAAAACCCAGTGTCTGGTGATGTCTGTGGGTTCAAGACTTCAGGCTGTCATTGACTGCAAAGGATTTGCAACCAAATATTAAAAGTGACAATTTGATTTATGATTATGATTATGTGCACATATAAAATATGTTGTAATTCCTACACCGTTGACCTGATTTGGATGTAAACACCAAATTAAAGCTGAAAGTCTGCGCTTAAAGCACATCTCAACTGTTTCATTTCAAATCCATTGTGGTGGTGTACATAGCTGAAATGCTGAAAATTGTCCAAATATTTATGGACCTAACTTTGTATGTGTGTGTGTGTGTGTATATATATACACACACACAGTACCAGTCAAAAGTTTGGACACACCTTCTCATTCAATGTTTTTTCTTCTTTTATTATTTTTCACACTGTAGATTAATATTGAAGACATCACAACTATGAAGGAACACACAGACCTATGTAGTAAACAAAAAAGTGTTAAACAAACCAGAATATGTTTTATATTTCTTCAAAGTAGCCACCTTTAGCTTTAATGACAGCTTTGCACAGTCTTGGTATTTTCTCGATCAGCTTCATTAGGTTGTCACCTGGAATGGTTTTTCAACAGTCTTGAAGGACTTCCCAGAGGTGCTGAGCACTTGTTGGCTGCTTTTCCTTCACTCTGTGGTACAACTCAGTCCAACTCAACCATCTCAATTGGGTTTAGGTCGGGTGATTGTGGAGGTCAGGTCATCTGACGCAGCACTCCATCACTCTCATTCTTGGTCAAATAGCCCTTACAGAGCCTGAAGCCAGAGTCCTGTTGAAAAACAAATGATGGTCCCACTAAGCGCAAACCAGATGTGATGGCATGTCAGTGCAGAATGCTGTGATAGCCGTGCTGGTTAAGTGTGCCATAAATTTTGAATAAATCACCAACAGTATCACCAGCAACCAAAAATCTCAAATTTGGACTCATCAGAAGTAGAGATTTCCACTGGTCTAATGTCCACTCCTTGTATTTGTTGGGCCAAGCAATTCTCTTCTTGTTGTTCATCCTCAGTACTGTCTTCTTTGCAGCAATTCGACCATGAAGGTGTTGGGAATAGGAAGGAGTGAACTAGGTTGATTGTTAATTGATTTACTAATTACGATTAGTAATTGATAAATGAATTAATTATTAATATCAGCTAATAATTTGGGGCACCACCCTGGGAACCAGGGACAAAACAGTCTCAATTCAAAAAACCTTGAAGGCATGAACCCAAGCACTGACCGTCACACTCAGCAAATGTCTCAGTAATCAGACACAAATATAACACAGAGGGTTGCTAAAGTATTAATGAACGAATATTTAGTAAAAAGGAGTTACTAAATTGAAACCGACAACAAAAGAAATCAGGTCAATCAAAATTGCAGACCAATCGCATTCGTCTAACACTGCAAATAAACCAGACTGGTCGTATGTGTGTGTGTATGTGCGTGTGTCTGGTAGGAAAAGGGGAGGGGGAATAGCAGATGTGATCTTGTGGAGATCACGTTGAAAGGAAATCCAAAATGGCGGACGTGTCTACGTCACACCAGGTGTGGTGAGGGGGCTGAACCGCGCCACACGTTGAGAACAATGATTGCACCAACGCCAGCTCCATGTGCTTCTTTAAGACACACAAGGTGATGCTCAGCAGCGTTGGACACTGATACTCAATGTGGCTGGTAGTTGGGTGAGCTAGGAAGCTCCACTTCTGCAGATGCAGGGAATGTTGGGTTGCGGGACATTCCGCTGCGGATCCAATGCAAAAGATGAAAGCAAAAAGAAAAACAACAGTCTTTTCCTCATCCAGCGAGTCAAGAGCTGCAGCCTAGGTCTGGTAGAGTCAAGCATTTGGATTTGTGAATGTCCCCACTGTGGGACGAATAAAGGTTTACGTTATCTTATCTTGGTTGTGGTCACTCCCTTACAGCAGGCGACCTGTTGAAAGCCAGAGCTCTCACATCACCGTAGCTCCTGCCAGTCTCAGCCAATGGCTGATTGATGTTTGAGTTTTTGGGCCGTTAAGTCGCACCTAGGTGTGAATTAACGACTAGTGAGGTCTGGCACTCTTTTTGTCCGACTCTGAAAGAAAGTCCCCAACAAAGGCTTCTGTCGGGACCACTGGAAGTCCACAGATGAGTTGTTCATTGTGTGACGTAAAAGACCAGATGAGATAAGACATTCCAGTTCAGGGTCTGTCTCATGTCTCATGTGGGGGGCAAAGGAGCCCAGCCCCCACAGTCTTCCTGTTAACAACTAGGTGTTAACTCCAGCTGGGACCTATCTCCAAGCCCCCTCCTCAATTCTCTCTCTTCTCTCTGGTCTGCAGAAGAGGCAAGACCTTTTCTCTTCAGCCCTGCAAGGAGGCAGGTGCTACCCTCTCTTCTCTTCAGCCCTGCAAGGAAGCAGCAGCTTCTCCTCTCAGCTCCAACAAGGGAGCAGAAACCAGCTCTCAGTGTGGCCTGCTCACAGCAGTCACACCAACCAAGAATCAAGGAAAGAACCTACAAGAAAGGTTCTCCCACCAGCAGCTGCAACACAAGCCTGCTTGCTGATTCCAACAAAGGAGCAACACAGCCAGTTAGCAGAGAACTGCTGACTGTTAACCAAAGAGCGACCAGCTTCCTCTGACCTGGACAACCAACGACTACAACCTTCTCAGCTCGGATCTTCTTCAACCGCAGGATCCCAAGCTAAAAAGCTTCCTCTTCATAAAAGGACTGGTAACTACACTGGGCATAGATAGTTAAGCGCAAGACTGTTTGACTTTCATGAACATGTGGTGATTCAATTTGTGATTAAGCTTCATTGCTGTGATGATAGTAGGATTAGTGAACCAAACTGTAAATTGATGTTAGTTGTGCTTCACACCGACACAGGGTTTGCATGCTAAACTTCTCTTTACTAACCTGAAACCCTCTATCTCACACACATCACACCTAGACACATAGGCTGTAACAAAGAACACTCTCCCTCCCCCGGCAACAATCCTTGGGGTCGGCCATCTTGTGTGTAGCCTGCCTTCTGTCTAGGCCATGCGGCCTGACACCTTCTGAACCAGCCATCTTGCTTTACTCACTCGCACACACACGCACACACACTTTATATAAGTACATGTTAGACTAGTATGTGTTTGCCTTTGTTATTTGTTAATAAATGCTTATGAATATACGTGCTGCGTCTTTAATGTTGTACAAGAGTGAATAATACCAATCTATACTCTGCCAACAACTCTGAAATCCTTCATTTAATGAAACTGTAACAATGAAGCAGCTATCATTTTCCCAACATAACAGTGCCCCGTGTGAGGTAGAGTACTGTTGAGAGTGGTGCCCCGAGGTGATCTGATGTATATCAGATCCTATTATTTAATATAATTAATAACTATTTCTGATAATTATTATTATCGATAGCCAAACTGCCCATTAAGTTGATCCCCAACACTTCCTTTCCTGGGGTGGTCCTCATAAGAGCCAGTTTCATCATAGCATTTGATGGTTTTCGTGACTGCACTTGAGGAAACACTCAAAATTCTTGAAATTATCCAGCTTGACTGACCTTCATGTCTTAAACCAATGATGGACTGTCATTTCTCTTTACTTAGTTGAGTGGTTTTGCCATAATATGGATTACAACAGTAGTGGAATAGGGCCATTCACTGTATAGAACTGTGTACCAACACTACCTCTGCACAACACAACTCAAGTCTCAAACACATTAAGTAACCCTAACCCTAATCCATTCCACAAATCAACTCTTGACAAGGCACACCTGTTAACTGAAAACCATTCCAGGTGACAACAAACCTGATGACCCATGTTAGCCCAGCATGATTTGAGTTGAGGTCAGGTGACGGTCAGGACTCCTTGGTCTCCTTTGGTCTTCGACTAGCTCTTCTCCTCACCTCCAAAGCCCTTAATGGTCAGGCACAATCATATCACAACAAGCTCATCATACCCTATTACTCCACTAGAAATCCCATCCTGGGAGTGCAGTGTTCAAACTCCTCTCCTATGGAATCAGATCCCAGTTGGTGTTCAGGAGGCAGACACACTCTCCAAAGTTAAGAGTAGTTAAAGTTATAGTTAGTTATAGTTGTGGCTGGCTCAGCTGAGCTGTTGAACTTGCAATGTGCCACTGCACGTTCTCTTCAGTTTTTCCTTATATATCACACCAACACACTAATGCATCACAATCAACAAATATGTGGTATTGACCACAATTCATTTTCTTAATGGACTATGTCAAGAGGTGCAAGCTGAAGGTTTTTTTGCCATGGCCCTCATAGTCCCTCAACCTAAACATCATTAAAAATCTGTGGACAGACCTCAAATGAGCAGTTCACAGAAATCAAGGGTAACCAAACTTTTGCATGCCACTGTACACACACACATACATACATACATACATCCATATACATATGTGTGTGTGTGTGTGTGTGTGTGTGTGCGTGTGTATGTGTTTGGGCTGTCAAATTCAACACATTAATTTAGACTCGTTTTAAAAAATTAAAAAATGTATATATTGTGTTATAAAGTGGCTACTGTATTCTGTTGCAGTTAAAGACCTATAGAGGGCGCACCTGTTTTTGGTATTACGCAGTGTCTGTGTGGTAAGGCATGCTAGATGGTACAGACAGGTTGGTCATGCATGATGCCGTGAGGGCTAAAGGCCACATTTTAGGCTAAGTGATGGGCTTACACTCAATGAAAAAAAACATGCATTTGGAAAAGTGTTAGCATATTTAGAAATTAAATAATTTATTGATTTCTTATGCCACCTTTATATATTTCCATTCAACTTTACTCATGTGCTATAACAATGTAATGTTTTTATGTCAAAATATCTTCATGTGATTGTTTATGATTAAATCACCACGTATTACGTATCGTATTACGTACGATACATGTTTCTTTCACCACTTAAAGTCTCTATGCCACCCCTTGAATATGTCGCTAGATCCGCACCTTTTTAAATGGCAGGACAACTATGGAGCAGAAAACGAACTGCCCAAGAAATTCCATTCATTGTGTTTTTAATTTGGTTTGCCACCACAATGTATGACTGCAGGGGAGCCGATGAATTGATGTTTTGAAGAAGATTGCTACAGCCTTTTCTTGTCCGACACCGCCAAGTGATTGTCAATTGTATGAAGAGTTTCGAGAACACAACACATTTGAAAATATGAAATAAAATATCAGTATAAATATGCAGTACATATACTTACATGCTCATCAATACAGTAAGCATGTCCCTCTGCCAGTTTGTTCGGACGATACGTGTCCCCCTCACTGATGTCATATCCGACAATGATCACTGCTGTTGGAAAAAGACTAAGATTTCCTACGTGGTCTGAATGTCCGTGAGTCCCAACGACCAAGTTAATGTCTCCTGGTTCCAGACCCCTCTCTTTCAATGTCATTAGAAGAAAGTCTCGGTCCCACGGCCCACCGGTGTCCACCAGAATAGTCATGGGTCCCGTTATGAGGGTGATGGTCCCGTCGGCTCTAAACGTCCCGTCGGTCTGAGGGAGATAGTATCCGACTTTGAGGACGGACACGGAGTACGGCTCCCCGAAGAAGTCCAGCTGAGACTCTAATAGGGGGGTTATTCGAAACTGAGTAAAGACTTTACAGTCTGTCTCCATCATGTCAACAAAGTTCACAGGAAGAGTCTCAGAAGCTGGACAAACACATTCGAGTGGCTTCTACTGTTCAAACCACCGTAATAGTTGCACAATGCCACCTACTGTCTCGGAGTATGTATAATCAGAGAGAGAGAAAAAACATGACCTCCCAATTTAAAGTGTCTAATTTCACTAGCTTCAGTTCAGCACTTCACAGAGGTTTTGGAATTGTGACTTCTTCTCCATAAATAGCAGTACATTCACATATGACTCTGTGACAGTCCATTCCGTTAAACAACCATAAATGTAACTATTTGAATCAGATTTTTCTGCACATTTGCAGTTCATTAAATGTGTATATAACCAACAATCATCTGATATCTCAGAGGTGGAAAATTCGAATGATTATTTATTTAATAATACATTTACTAAAGTCAATGTATTAATGCCATGAATACTGGAATGGCTCAACCTCTGGGATAACTGTTGTTGGACTCTTTATATTAATGAATCCCAAATTATTAACACATTTCTATTAACTCTTCATCCAAAATTTGCTTGTTCCCAGAACTCCCATAAGACTACTTATTAGCATGTTCTTCTGTGTCCGTGGATGTTGTCCCACATTAGTCATTAACTGATTTCTGCTGACCTCTACTGGACTTGCAAGGCTGGAATGGGTGTTGATTTCAATGCACACCACCATAATCAAGCAAAAGACGCCAAACAACCAAACGATATTCATAACTTTTCATTTTCCACTAATTCATTTATATGATCCACATAAACTTGTGAAAAAATAATCTAAATATCCTCCTCCATGCATCTATGATCTCACGTCAAAGATTTTCTCCAAGTGAAGACTAACTAAAGTCTCATCACAAGTTCCTTTCAGTAGTTGACTTAACAGTCATGTGGTGAGATTGTTTTGCCAGCTGATGTTTCCAAGGTTAAGAGTGAACTATTTATTACTTACTTATTTAGACTCTTAGTTTAAAAAATTACTTTTGTGCCTAACATTAATCAGATCAGAAAATGGTTATATGAATCATCGATGTAATAGTAATTTAAACAACTATGTTGTCTAGCTGGTTGGGACATCCGATCAGAAAATACTTATGTGGCTCATTTTTAAAGGCAATGACAAATTACACTGTTGTTTAGTTGGATGACTTGTATGACTTGGTCAGACTACATCATGTAATTCAATTCATTTTTTTTATTTATATAGCACCAAATCACAACAGAGGCAGAGTGGGAGACCTCGGGCAGATGACCCAGAGGCAGGGCAGAGGCAGAGCAGGTCTGGAGGGGACCACATTGCAAAGGCAGGACTGCTCTAGAGGTCGGTGATGAGGCTGGTGGTCAGGACCAAGGATCAGCAGCTAGAAAGCTGAGCAGGAAGCCAATGACAGGGCAACAGAAGGCAAAAACAAGCAAACACCAGGCAAAATTCAAAACACGGAGAGGAGAACACAAGGAATCACACCAGATGATGTTATTGGTTGCTGGAGTTGGTTGTTGAAGCTAAACAGTAGCATAAAATTTGACGATCCACCAACTCAAACTTTATTATTTATATTTATATTATTGCTAAAACAGAAATTTTAAGTCTCTTAAAGCCTACTCCAGAAACTGACTGATTGTGATCAGCTGGAGGCTGAAATGTTGACATATAACGTTACATCGGCTTATTAAAGTACCGTAACCAGTGCCGAAGCAGACTGGTACCACCGTGTTAGTCAGCCAGCTCAATGGGCATGTTTCATGAAACAGGCTTCATTTAGCTCCACCCTCGCTCCACCTCTTTGTCCATATTTGGATTAACCAGCGTTAGGTGACATCACCACTGCCAAGATGGCGGCACCCTACAATGGGCCTCAAAATCACTCTTCATAAATCTACACCGAGGCTACATCCATGTTTTATAAAATCACTCTTCATAAATCTACACGAAGGCTACATCCATGTTTTATACTCCTCCAGAAACGTTATGTCTCAGTTACCATTGGAACTTACAAGGAGGTAAAAATTATGTACGAAGAGTAAAATTTGTGGGAAAGAGAGCAAGTTTAAGATTTTAGTTTAGAGTTCTTAGGAGATTTTACAACTCCTTTCCACTCAAATAACGACGTCACCCACTCTGGCTCTGAACATTCTGCACCATACACAACCATGATAAATTTGAAAATGGAGTGAAGCATAAAATACAACTTTAGTAGTTCAAAGTCATGTGTGTTACCTGTTTAAAGTTTAAATGATACCAGTAGCTGAAAGTATGCAGAAATAGTAGCATTCAAAGTAGAGTAGGTTTGAAGATGTGATTGCTCCATTTACTTACACTGTAAACTCTTATTGAAAAAAAGTATGAAGGAGAAAAGTTACAGCACAAATATCCTCAGAGAACTGAACATTTTAATATTTGAACTGTTTCTGTAACTGAGACTATACAGAGGTAGTAGTGATGCAAAAAAGAAAAGGGCCCTCACACCTCGCATGCGTCGGGGAGTGGCAGCCATGGTGTTGGCGTGGCTCAGACACTACATTAACGGGTAAAATATTTCCAGCGTGGAGTACATAGTGCTGGAGAAGATATATTGGTAATTTTGTGTTTTTTTGATGAACTATATGTTATCTTGGCTTCAATTCATTTTGCCAGTAGGTTGTGGAAATTAAGTTATTAAAGCAGCAATATATTTACCATAGGTTGCCTGACATGGATATACATTTTAATAAACAGCATGAAGGAGTTAAATATTCCTTCCTGTCCACTATGTGGTGCTAGAAAACATGTACTACTTTTACATTCTGTTGCTGTATATCCAATGTAAACCAGACAATGTACATTGTAATTTGATGTAAATTGAATCGTTTGTCGCATATGGCTTAGCTTCCTGTAGTCAGTAGGTGGGGCTATGTCTTTGACTCAATCTAGATGTCCTTAGGCCTGGAAATTTGGGGCAGATTGGATAATGTACTGTCAAGTTGCAACAACTTCCTCTTTCATGGCGAAACATGCAAATTCTCCACCTCATCAAGGCAACGGCTTTCCATGAAAACTCAAAAAGAAATTTATCATTGTAATGGTCTTTAGATTTCACTGACCAAATTTGAGGTTTATGTGAGTAACCTGCTAGAAGTTTGTAAAGATACCTTGTATATGACAAAAAAACGCCAAGAGGCATTTTTGTGCCTACCAAATTTTGTATATCCAGGCGATTGTTGTGGTGAGTTTTGATATGTGTGCTATGGGAATTACAGAATTGTACCCCAAACAGTATGTAAACTAAGCAAAATGTGTGTTTTAGAACAATTTCTTTCTAAAGTAATACAGAATTTCACTATAATTATGCTAGGAGTTGTTGTTGCTAAATTCCACCTATAGGTTACATTGTAAATATAAGTCACTATATATTTGTGGTGGTAATTACATTATATGGATTGGATCAGGTCACTTTTTATGTTGAACTGCACAGGGACATAGTGTGGTTGTTACTCACAGTGAGTTTCACGTACGTGAACATTTAGCATAAATATTAAACACAGTGTGACATGACATTTTAAATACACACGAGTATGTATTTAATATTGAATAAAGTAAAAATAGGTCTGAATTGCTGCAATACATCCTCTGACCAGCGGGGGGCTACATGTATGCATGAGAGGGGCCTGAGGAGAGAGGTCTGAGGGGCCTTATGGGTCTGTGAAGGGAGATCTGAGGTGCTGCAGTTGGACCCTCTTGATAAAATGTTGTCCATTTAGGTGAAACGTAAGAGGGCTGCTTTGAAGATGGGCTACCGAGCCCCCCTGCCACACCACATCCATACCCATGACCCATAACAATTTTCGCCGACACATGTGCCGATGTTCATGAATTTTTAAGTATCCCCAGCCCCCCAAAAATGTGACTGAATGGCTAAATAAATAAATACATACATAACACAAATAACAATTAGTAACAGTAGTAGTAGTAGTAGTATACAATAGGGTTTATGTTTAACAAGCGGAACCTCTGCGTTTTCATGCGACCTGGTGGGACTCTTTATGTGTTACACATTCAACGGCAACGTCAGATCTCCACAATGGCGGAGAAAACTGTCTCGGATACAGGGTCACCTTTTATGGATCCTCTTAAAGGACTTTTGCTGAGACATTTTTTGCCAGAATCGTGTTACGACGAGTTCTTTCTAAACTTCAATTTTTTGGATGGTAAGTGTCTCATTTTAGTTGAATACCGGAAGCTCAGTGCACTTGGAAGACTCGATCTGTAACGTTATGCTGAATAATAAACTACCTCCATTTATTTTGTATAGATTCCACTTTGGGTCTACAAAAAATGCGACAGCTTCGGTTTTCGGGTCATCATGGTGGTCTGTTAATCTGTTTTGAATGAACGACAAATTCAAATTCTTGTTAATTTACAATATATCTAGTTTGCCTACAGATAAACATAGTGGCCTAATTTGAGAATAATTAAGCAACCTATCAAGTCTCTAGATCAACTCTGGTTTATTTCACGCCTTTGAAACATAGACCGAAAGCCTCAGGCACTGGTCACATGAATTTTCACTGAATTGTGTGAAGCCATATGGAGAAGAGTTATCGTGCCCTCTATTGGTTAATTTTAAGAATGCAATTTCAATATAAGATCATTCTTTATTGATCCCCCAGAGGGGAAATAAATATCTCTCTTGTGATGATTGGACAACTCATTGAATTATGGCACAATTTGCGCCAGGCCCATAGACATTTGGAAGTGGTGGCGCCCTCATTGAACGATTTCATAATTGTTTTTCAACGTTTTTATGAAACAAGAGTTTGGTACGGATTTGACCATTTCTGTTTGATATTCTGATTTGTGTTATGTGTTATGATATGTTTTGGCAATTAGTGGGTTAGGTTTCATAAGTTAGTTTAATTATGTTGAAGAAAGAGTGAGATAAATGACACACTTGGTTCACCATGACAAAGCCTACAGCATTTAAATAATTGAGCACTCAAAGATCTGGCCTTTGTACCCTCTTTATTGGATTGAACAAAATTTTGTGTGTATGTTCAGCAGATGGCACAGGATGTCTTCATTTGGTTTAATTAGTATTCCTTATAGGCACCTGGAGTTATGGACAAATATGTGATAGGCCACGCCCACTTGTGACATCACTATGACATTTTAAATTCTGGTTAATACTTGTCCCAGTGCATGCTAAAATTCTGGCTACTGTTTTTTGAGGTAAACATTTTTGGTAAATGTGGCATCTATGGATTGGGCTCAAAATGCCTTGACAGCCCTATTCTCAAAGACAGCCTGAAGATACAATATGTACGTATGAGAAATCGTTAATGAGTTATTGCCATTTTCCTCTTAAGCCCCACCCTTTGTATGCAATTATACAATTCCATTTAGCAGACGCTTTTATCCAAAGTGACGTATATCTGAGAGTTGTGAAATTTGTTGGTCAATATCTTGAAAATACTAAATAAGATATCAACAAGCTTTATGAAACTTTTGATAAGCTTCTGTTCCATCAAGTATTGAACCCTAATAAACCAGCACAAACACAACAGGGCCCTACCCCTTTAGGCCTTGAACCCTAATCACTTCAATAAACAAAGCACAAGAGACTTTTCAGCAACACGTTGCAGGCAGTAGAGGAGATGAACTCAGATCAGCCAGCTTCTGCTTCTAAGACATTGGCATGATTTTAGTGATATGTATTGGTGACATGTTCTTTCATTACTATGAACACACACATTTTATTTTTGAGTCAATCTCAAATACTTGAGCACCAAATGTGGATGAATCGACCACTCAAAATAGTCCTCAACAATTGCACTTTTTCACATTTCCCTCTGTTTGAGTAACATTTGCTAAAAACTGCAGAGACCAGCTGTTTTAGGAAATTACTGAGCCTTTTTAAAAATGAAACTATATGTTTATGAGCCGTTCTTAAATATCAGTGTCTTCAGTTGTAACAAATTGACCTCAGTTTCATGTACAGAGTAGAGGAATGAGAAAGTATTGAGACACAGACTAACAAATTCATCATATCACAATCATACACATCATTTATTTGCCACAGAATATGAGTATCAAATATAGTTGTATTTTACTTTACAGTTGCTTGCAGACTTGTGATTATTTTCCTCTTTTGCTTTAGATTATCTGACTGGTGACTCCTTTGATATATATGTAAGATAAGATGAGATAAACCTTTATTCGTCCCACAGTGGGGAAATTCACAATACACATGTGTGTATATATACTTTGATGTAATCTATGACAGCCAGCTAATCAATGTTTGTTTGGGTTTTATTTTACATTTTGTTCCAGTACCATGTCTGAAGATTGTACTGAGCAAAGGCCTGGGGATTGGCATTATCCTGGGATCCGTGATGGGTAAAACACCTTCTCTTTATAACTATCTTTATTTGAAAACCTGATATAGCTTTTCACCTAAAATGTATATTGTATTCGTTTCATATTTCAGGACTATGTGTGTAAATGGCATGTTGTAGTGGGAAAAAAAATATTTTTCATTAATTCTTTGGTGATTAATTAAATAATTGTTATTATTATTATTGTTCTGGTCAAAGTTTAGTCAATGAAAATTAAGAGGATATAAGAGGCGTAGAAAATGTAAAAGTATGTAAGATTTAGTATCATTTTCATCATGTTATTTCATACTAATCAGCAGCAGCTTTAAAGTTGTAATTGTGATGTAGTATTTTTTATTATTTTATTATGTATTTTTTAGGGCTGTCAAAATTGACACATTAACATGGATTAATCCATCATCATGATTAATCTGATTAAAAATTTTAACGCAATTAACCCATCTGCAGCGCAGAATGACTCAAAATCCCTGAAACGTCTCAGGCAATGCATTTCGGGCAGTTTGTCCAAGTAGAGATACCGTCACGCATGCCGCCGCACATGCGCAATTGGGCAGTTGATCCGGTACTGATAGTGTCAACAAGTTAGTTTGCCTTAGTAGCTGGCTGAAAAAGGAGTAACAGGGTCACATTAATGTGGATGAATGTTTGTTTTGAAAAAGAGAAAAGTTTTTTGTTAACATGAACTGTTAAAGGTGTTTAATAAACACATTAAGTGCATATATATTCCCTTCTTTCTTGAGTCTGTTTGCTCATGCAAAATGAAACGCAATTAATATAGATTAAAAATGAATGATATTGAATTGTGATTAATCGAAATTAATCCACAACAACCCTGTGATCAATCTGATTAAAAATTTTAATCGTTTGACAGCACTAGCATTTTTATATTAGGATATTCCAACAGCTGTCTAAAACTTAGGATGCAATAATATTGTCATAATAAAAAAAGAGAAGTGTCTTTTTTTTAACCATTATCTATTTAGGGTTGACTGAGAGAACAGCTCTTTTTTGAGTACACTCACACATTTCCACACATTTATACCTGGAAGCTCCCCAGTACACCTACAGTCTGATATGTCTACCACTGAGCAGCTCCACTGAAACAGTTGGGGTTAAGGTCCGGTTTCAAGCACAAGCCTGCTTCTCTAACAAGTGAAGAACATCAAATCCAAACCATATGATGCCATTAGACAATGCTGGTGTTGGTTCATTATAGACTGACAGAAACATGTATTTTCCATTTATTAATTTCTGAAGTTTAAACTGACTGCTTTTTCTGCCTTTACAGCCAAGTATCGTGTGGCACAGTCCAAAATTAGACAGTTTTAGACTCTATTTTATTTAGACTAAGTACTTGTATTTAGATGTGTGTTTAGACCAAATTAAACTTTTGAGAACTTTGGCTTCTTATGTCAAGTTTAAGAAGAGTTTTGTTGAAAAAATAAGTTCATATTTTTTAAAAGTATGACATTAAAAATGTATTTCTGTTCAAAACAATCATCATTCAAACTGTGTGTTTTTATTTATCTTACAATGCAAACCTGTATAAAATGTTGTTTGGAAGATGGATGGGTGGACTGGAATGTCGTATTTGTTTGTTGTTTTTTATTACAGAAATTATTTGAAATGTTTTTAGATACCTGCACTATTTACATCAACTCTGCTGTCCTTCACAGTAAAGCTGCCTCAGATCTTAAAGCTGATGGGAGCAAAGAGCGCTGAGGGGCTGAGCTTCAAGTCTTTGCTGCTGGAGCTGCTAGCCATCACAGGAACAATGGCCTACAGTATCACCAATAAGTTCCCTTTCAGGTTGGGCCATATTCAAATCAACTCTGAAGTTGAAGTGTACATGGAGCACTAATTACTAGATAACTGTACTGTAGGTCAATTTAGATTAAGTTCTCCACCTTTTTGTTTCATATTTTGAGTAGCAATTTGAGTAATGTGCTGAATGTTATCTCAGTGCCTGGGGTGAGGCTCTGTTTCTCATGCTGCAGACAGTCACCATTGGCTTCCTTATTCAGCACTACAGAGAAAGAACCACCAGAGGTAAGACTGCATGCACACCCAAGAATCATACGTGATCATAATTAGAGCTTCATTTTTAAGACCAATACTGATATCAATATTTGATGCCTCTTATTTGGTTACTGAAGAGTCGTGGAACAGATAAGTACTCAAACAATGACCTGTATTATCAAAGATCACAACACCAGGCATGATGGGACTTCAAACATTAAACTTAAATGGAAATTACATTTAAGCTGTAATCAGAAAACTGTACAATTTCTCTTAAAATCTTAATTACTCCTTCTTAAATTCAAAATTCCTGGGAAAGAGCGTGTTAGAGATGGGTTCTGATAACCAGTTACATTTTGGATTGATTCCAAGTTGGTAAAATACTTGGATTCATAAGCTCTGCAGGCACCAAATCCCTTGAATTTTTCATTCACAATCTCTTTTAGTCTCCTTAGCCTCTTTCTGACACAACAGGCATGTGAAAACAAAAAACAACTGGTGATACATACGAACACGCGCTTAGCACAACTTAGCAACACAGTTGTTAACAAGACTCACTGACTGAACAAGGAGGGTACTCATGACAGAGGAGAGATATACAAGTCCCTTGCTTAAATATTAACCATCATGTTGTGGCATTTTTGATAACTTGAGAGGGCTCCTCTTCAGCCTATCACCAGTGTGAGGCTGTTTTCTGATTCAGATTCTGTGACCTATTGCAGTGCAACAATCATTTTTCCGTCAGGTAATGTAAAGTGCATTCTGCATGTAGTTGATATTTGGTGAATGATAAGTATCAAAGTACTAAAGTATGTTGTTTTTACTTTAGCTTTTTGGCTTTTACAGCTGTAGCACAGCTGGTGTAGAAAGAAAAATTTTACATTATATTTTATATATTATGTATATAATGAGAACTCCAAAATGTACATAATAGACAGCTATTTCATCTTGACTATAGTATATTTTAGCTTGACTAAACTGGTTACAACCTACCCCAGGTGAATTTTTACATTGTGTTAAACTGAACCAAAACCTAGAAAAAGTCATGGGCCCTCAGATAGCACCAGTGTTTGTTTCTTCACTCCTAGGTCTCCTCTTTCTGGTTGTGTATTTTGGCCTGCTGCTCCTCCTGCTCTCTCCAGTCACTCCAATGTCAGTGGTTACCTTCATGCAGGTCTCTAACATGCCAGCCATCATCATCGGCAGGGTAGGCAAAGACAACACATAGTCAAATAAATATGTTTATTAATAGAATGCTTCCAATTTTCATATCATCTTTGGTGGCATTGAAAAGTGATTAAAAATTTATTTTATGCTGTGGGTAACCAATGAGTGATTTCTCTGTGCTGTGTACTGTTGAGACTTGAAATTGTGTTGTCATTATATTGAGGTTCGAGTTTCTTTAAGGTCAACTCTTTCTCATCTGGAACAAGTCACATCGTGTCTTAACCCACTGTAAATGACTGATGCAATTTTTATATAAATGTACACCCCTTCTTTCCAGACTCATTACTCAGTCAAATCAGAATACACAGACATCATATGCACACTGCTGTAATCAACAGAACACAATCTTTCCAGTGTGGCATATTCAAAGTTGCTTAGTGCTTAGAAATCAATTATTGTTGTCTTTTTCCATGGTTCCAGTACGAACAGGAACAGGAACAAATGCAGAATGACTTTTCGTGTTGCAGATTGACCAACATCTAAAGAAATATATCCAAAAAAGAAAGAAAACAATTTTGCTAACATAAAGAAAAGTTACTAATTCACATTTGCAAACACACACAACACAGAAGAGACTGACAGTGGGTATGGTTGTCTCAGCTGATCCAGGCAGCCTCTAACTTCCATAATGGGCACACTGGCCAGCTGTCTGCTGTCTCTGTCTTCCTGCTGTTTGCTGGATCCCTTGCCCGCATCTTTACCTCACTACAGGTAAGTGTGCATGTGTGCATGTGCCAGTCTATAATATGACTGATTGATGACATTTTAGAAATTATCCATGGTATTATTCATGTACTATAGGTATACAAATTGCTTGTTTCTATTTCTAAACAGTGTTGACATTTAGCATGGTTTTGTTCTGTATTGTGCTGACTGAAGACAGAGCATGACCACACAATGGTTATAGCATTTTTTTTTCCTCATCTGCAACTGCACCTAGTTCAAACCTTCACAATCATTTACGTGTCTGACTTAGACTGGACTTAGACTGGACTGTTTTACAACAGGTAGGCTTCAAAAGTCAGCCTGTCTGAAGGAACTAATTTACTGAACATATATTAGTTCAGTTAGTGATTCATGAAGTCACTTTCTGTCTAGACTGGTAAACTGAATATTAAGTTAACTGCCCAGCCCTGACAGAAAGTACATTTGCTGTAATTTAACCCCTCCAAAAAATGTTTCACTAATTTCTTGCTAATGTAAACATTACACATGAATGTCACACAAGTTTTATATTGATATATTGTGTTTTTACAGGAAACTGGAGACTCACTGATGGCCCTCACCTATGTCATGTCCTCCGCCTGTAACAGCATCATTGCTCTGCAGGTTCTCTACTACTGGAACAGCTCTCCAGAATGCAAGAAGAATAAGAAAAAGAAGAGAGAGTAGTCAAAGGACAATCTTAGCGATTGTCTTCAGTCTTAAAGCAACATTTTTCTTTTCATATCCAACTTTAGACTCTTTCAAATGGGCAAGAATGCATGCACAGAGCCACTGAAAAGTGTGAGGCATTGAATCTGACACAGTGGATTTTGAAGTAAGAATGTGAACGTTACATGCCAAGCAGATCTGGCCTTTAGAGTCAGCTTGTTTTGTTGGTGGTGTTTATCTCTGAGCAGGGCTCCTGAGTCCAGACAGCCCTTGTTATGTAATTACACTGTTATTACATTCCTCTTGATCCAGTTTTCCTTATTGCACTCAGGCTGTTTACACTGGTGTGTTACGATGTTTGGAGACGACCTGTGCACTTGCCTGTTGATCAAGGACCTTTGATTACTATTCTAATCATCCAGATGTTTTTCAATATGGTTTAAAAAAATGTTGATGTTTGATGCATTTAAAGAATGATTTGTTTTGTCATTTCACATGAAAATAATGCCACACTAGCTCCCACAATTGTCAGGTCTTTTCTATGGTCTGTATGTAGTGACATCATTGATGCTACCATGAAGAGTAGAGTTTGCAAATTTGTACAATGTGATGCAAAATTCCATTTATTTGTAATAATTTATATATAATTTTGTAATGTAATTTGTAAAGCTAAAACCTTAAATGAAGTAATCGGTGTCACCTCAGGTTTAAGCAAGATAACATAGTGGCTTTGAGACTGAACTTAGGCAGTGGTGTTTTGAGCTAAATGCTAACATAGTGATGCACACATTAATAATGCTATCATCGCAAGTACTTGGCAGGTATAATATGCCATATAAATAACGTATAAATACAAATGCTGTTAATACATCGGGGGGGGGGTTATTCATCAGTTTACTGTGATGTCATTGTCCACACTCAGATGTGTTTGGAAGGGCCCCCAAATACATTTTATTTATAGGAAAGACATTAGATAGTGAATAGTTACATAGTTATCATGGAGCACGTTTGATGTTTTCTCACTCTTCATTCCCTCCGATACTGAAGCAGAACCCGTTTGCCCTGAAACAATACTGGCTGTTTTGTGTTGTAGAGCACACTCTTTATATCAGTCTACTAAATACAGAGTGTTACACCAAACTAAGAGAGTGGAAACAATGCTTCTGACCAGATTTGCTCAAAATTGCTGTTACTGTGAAAAGTTAGTAACAGATGACCTGATTTCCACAAGGCATATAAGTTAAAGATGACACATTTCTTTAATATTTAAAGCAAGGTATCCATATCAGTTATAGACCATAAACAGATCATAGACATCTGAAAAGTGAGAAGAGGCTCAAACTAGACGCTGCTTTTTTGTAGCATACAAGCCAAAAGATTTGGGAACTGCTTTAATCATTTATCTGTGGAGTATTTTATAAGCAAATCATATGCGTAAAAAGTACAATATTTCCAACGGAATCTAGTTAAGTATAAAGTAATGTAAACTACAAATACTTGAGTAAAGTACAAGTACAGCTATACAGTATTTCCATTAAATGTACTTATTTACTTTCCTTCACTAACAGTAGTCAAAGGTAAACAGTAGTCAGAATAGTTTTAACACACCCACACAGCCTGCCAGTGTGTGCCATTGCAAACAGGAGAACACTACACCACTGCAGTTTTACTCCATATGTTTTAGAAGAATGCTGTACATCCTTTTAGTCAAGATCAGCACACTTGGAGAATCTATAACAAGAAGCACTGCAGCTGCTCTTTAGGCTCATGCTGGTAGGTCTGATACTTTTTCACTGGTCCAAGCAAGCCAATTATTTGTACATTTATTAAATATAGGCAACATTTTTATTCTTATTTACGCCCTTCATATATGCTATTGCTATTAGTGTCAGTCTCTGTGGATTCCCATGAAGGTTAAATCTTGGGTATACAAACTATGAAGACAAAGGGTTTACCACCCCTTTACCCAATCACTCCTCCCACATACAGTGGCATGAAAAAGTTTGGGTATCCCTGGCCAAAATATCTGTTGTCTTTATAGTTAAATGAGTAAATGATGATCTCCAAAAGGCATAAAGTTAAAGATGAAACATTCTTTTCAGCATTTAAGCAAGATTAGTGGTTTATTATTGTTTTGTACAGTTTTAGAGTGAAAAATAGGAAATGAGCACCGCACAAAAGTGTGGGCACCCCAAGACATTTGAGCTCTCAGATAACTTTATACCAAGATATTAGACCTAAATTAGCTTGTTAGAACTATTCACTGTCATGCTCACTGTTCACTTTTCACAATCATTATTAGGAAAGCCCAAGTGATCCATAACAAACCAGGAGAAGGTTATAAGAACATAGGAAAGTGTTTTCAGGTAGCCGTTTCCTCAGTTTGTAATATAATTATAAATTGCAGTTAACAGGAATGGGGATCAAGTTGAGGTCTGAACTGCTCATAGGGTTGCGAGAAAGGCAAAGCAAAACAACCATTTGACTGAAAAAGACCTTCAGGATTTTAAAGATTGAACAGACTCTGTAGTGGTGATACACTGTTCTACTGTGCGGCCGCACTTACACAAATATGACTTTCATTGAAGAGTAATCAGAAGAAAACCCTTCCTGCAGCCTCACTACGAAATTCAGAAGTTCTGAAATGAACATCTTAACAAGCATGATGCATTTTGGTCAGATCAGATCTGATGAAATTAAAATAGAACTTTTTGCCAATGAGCAACGGTATGTTTGGGTACAAAAGGATGCAGAATTTCATGAAAAGAACACCTCTCCATCTGTTTAGCACAGAGGGGGTTTGTGTTGCCAGTGGTACAGGGAGAGTAAGAATGAATTCAATTAAATTCTAGTAAATTCTGGAAGCAAACTTAATACTGAAAAAGCTGAGATGAAAAGAGAATGGCTTCTACAACAGGACTAGGATTCTAAAATGCTCCTCAAAATCTACAATGGACTACGTCAAGATGTGCAAGCTGAAGATTTTGGCATGGCCCTCACAGTTCCCCAACCTAAACATCAAAAATCTGTGGATAGACCCAAAAAGAGCAGTGCATGTAAGACAGCCCAACAATCTCTCAGAACTCAAAGCCTTTTGCAAGGCAAGGAAGAATGGGTGAAAACCGCCCAACCAAAAACTGAAAGACTCTTAGCTGGCTAGCTGTGATACTTGCCAAAGGGGTTGTTACTAAGGGCTGATCATGCAGGGTACTCAAACTTTTGTTTCAGGGCCTTTTTTCTTTTTTGTAATTTTGAAACTGTGAAAGATTGAAATTAAAAAGTAATAAAGAAATGTTTAATCTTTAACTTTATGCCTTTTGAAAATCAGATCATCATCACCTCAGGGTGTGCCTCTCCCCACCTTCTGCACACACACACACACACACACACACAGTGTATCTTATCTCATCTTATTAGAGTCACCTGTTGGTCATTATTTCATGGCTTAGCAAACACTGTATTAGTGCCAGTAAACCTGTGTCTGCTGGAAGCACTGTTGGCCATGGTGGTCTCCTTGATTCAGAGAGAGAATTCCATTTTCTGAAGAGCGGTTCAGTTTGGAATCCTGCAATCCCCTACAGTGTGTTATCTTTTCTGAACCGGTGAAGAGTATTTGAGCAAGGTTTTTGGTAAAATCATAACTGAACTTTGTTTTACCTCACTTTGCATTGAGACCTTATTTACAATATAACTGTGTTTAAAAGAAAGAAAGAAAGGGCCTTATAAATGAATAATAATATGAATAATAAGAAAACAGAGAGAGGGCCACCCAAACTTAATATTTCTGACAGCCACATGCTGATTTCTGTCCATGAGTAACTAATGAGTAACATGAGTATCTCTGAAACCATTTATAAGCAATTATATAAATTATCATCAAATCCATTATTGCAAAGCCTTTTTAAAGCAAAGCCTGATCAACTTCTAAGCCTTTGAAATCTAAGTAATTTAAACCAAGAGTGGCGGCAGTGACAGTGCTGTGCTTTTTGCTAAAACCTGATTCATGTATGCTTAGAATAGAATGTTCAGAGTGGAATGGCTTAAGTTGAATATTTACTAGAGATTGTAGTATATTCACGAGACATGATAAATTAGAAATAGACCTATTGTTGTTAAATTCAGCCCTAGCTTTATGCAAAGGAGTTACATTAACAGTCTTCCAGACCTTAGAAATTGTACTAATTAAAACCGAAAGATTAAAAATACATGTTATGCAGCAGACTACAATTAGTGCAACAACCTTTAAAAATTAGGGATCATGTTTATCCTAGCTAACCGAATTCTTTAGCTCTATAGCTAGTCATGCATTGGCCACTTGTAAAGCGAGGACATGGCATTATTTGGGTGTCAGAATCAGTAGTTGACAGAGGGGGTCCTGTATAAGTTTTATCAAGCAAGTTACCAGCAAACCTAAAATGTTTGTTAAAAGCTACACAAATCTGTTTATGGTCTGATAGAGAATAATAATAAGAGAATTCGTGGCCTTCGAGAATTTTGCTGAATTTGAATATGATTTGGGAATTAAAAACAAATAATTAGATATAGCCCTTCTATTTGCAGATGTGCATTTGTTTCTAAGCTAAAGCAAGCCAGTGACCAGGGTCCTTGGTACATCTGGCAAGAGCGAAAGCTTTATTTATCTCATTAAGTAAGGATGACATTTCTGCTGAGAACTACAGATTTGACCTATTTTCCACTTGTACTCCATGCAGACATGGGACAATCGAGTCCAGTTCTATTGTGCTTGTGGTGGTGACAGTGCGGCCCATGGTGACCAAAGAGTCGAGGATCCGCTCTTCATCTCAGGATGGATATTCTTCCTTCCAGCTCTGAGATTTTCTGGTGTGTCAGCTATGGCCAGTAAAAGAAGTCAAGGTAATGGTAAAATGCTTTTCTCTTTGGTGTAGTAACTTGAGCAAGCAGTGAGATTTAGAGATAAAGAGCAAAATCCACTCAAATTCCTGAAATACACTAGGTCTGTGGTTGAAGGCCTATGTATACTCTAACAAAAAATATATTTTTCAGAGTGCTCTCAGTTTTTGTAGGTCTTAGACTGACAGAGAATTCCCTCAGCAAGACAGACAGCACAGAGCCTCCATCCTCCATCACCACAGGCCCAGGGGAAGGAGGAAAGTATCCACTTTATAACTGACTGAGAAAATACCACTAGAGCTAGTGAGAAAATATGGTTTTATTCACATTTTTAAGTGTAATCTGTGAGGGCCACATGTATTTACAGACAGGAAGATGGAAAAAACCTTCAAATCTGAGGCCATTTTGGCCAGTTTTTAAATTCAATGAATGGATTTATGATTAAGAACATGTTTAAGATTACATTAATATTCAGACACACATTATTCTTTATATTATTGGTAAACATATAAAACACTCTATGTTTTCCTGGTTGTGTTTCACTGCTGAACTGTAGTGGAAAGATTGTAATCAAAAAGGAATTTTGTAATAAGAGGACTGTAACTGTGGAGGATACCCCTTAATTTGTCAAACTCAGACTGCTGAGGCCTTATATTAATTTTAGATAAACTTTGTAATTTTGCACAAAACACAGCACAGTGAATTTTGTCTTCATCACTTACACTTTTCTTTAAATGGGCAATATGACCAGAGGAATGGTTCCCTCTGTTCCTTCCGCTATCATACAGGTCAATTGTAGGTTTGTCACTAGGGCTTTGGGTAACACTTTACTTCAACCCTCATTTAGCTTTTATAAGGAGTACATAAATGTTTGATAAATGGTTTATAACACAATATAATATAGTTGGAAACAGATGTGTTTATTAATGTATTTGCCGTCAACTATATCTCCTCTTGTGGAGGCTGGTATATCTGTGTACTGAATGACAATATAATAAAATACAATTATAATAATATAAAATATATCTTCATAAGAGAAGTTATAATTGTTGACCAATACTGTAAATTAATTTAATAAACATTTAAAATGCCCTTGCATCTGCTTATATCTATATTATAGTCTGTTATAAAGCATTTATAAAAATTACTGTAATAAAATGTGGTGTACTTCAGAAGGTTTATATTTGGTCAAATTAATCCAAACAACCGGTAAAAAGAAAAACAAATGTGCTGCTGTTAAAAACCAAAGCGAGGAGACAGAGTTTTGTTGATTTTTTTCAATGTACAGTATCTGCTACAAGTTTTTGCTACCAGCAATCTTAGCAATGACTCCATGTCTATTTGCTCCACCACTAACATCACAACAATAGTGTTTAATAAGCTGCAAGGAGTATGCACCAGAAACAGTGATGATAATAAAGATAATAATTGAAGAGGATGAAAATCTGCACCACAGTGACACAAAGATCCTCAATGTCCACCCAGCTGACTCCAGTGGACTTGTTTAGCTCTTGCACATTTTGTTCAGCACCCTGGTGGTGATTCAGTGGTTAGGATTCAGTGCTCTCACTGCTGCAAAGCGGGTTCGATTTGATCCACCTCACAAGGGGCAACCCATGTATGGAAATTTCCCCGCTGTGGGACTAATAATGGAATTAAAGGAAAGGAAAACCTGTATCATATAGAAAGGATGGATCGGAAGGGTGCAAGATTCCCGTGCTTTCATGGAGGGTCCATGTGGTGAGGAAATGAGTTATGTAACGACCATGCACGTATGCAAAAATGAAGGGAATAAAATCTTAATGAGAGTTTTTGGCTCTGACATTTTTTTTATGATTCTGATTGGCAAATGTCTTCTGTCTCTCCTGTTCATGTGTATGCATATACATGTCTCCAGTACGGGCATGTGAATGTATGTGCATACAGGAGGGTGTTTGCCCTGCTATGCATGCAGATAAGAGTTGTGTCTGGGCTCCTCAAGGAATGTAGCAGGTACTATACATTAAAATCCAGGCAGCATTTCCATGAATGCTTTTGAAGTGGTGGTTTCCTGGAGCAGTGTTGCTGAACTCATTCTTTTCTTTTTGTGTTGATATAATTCCTAATTCCTCTTTGTTGGAATGTTCATTGAAGAAAGAGACAACGGGAGCCAGTGAATGAGAGCTTGGCCTGCCAGTGAGTAAGCATAAATTAACTTTGCAGAGGAGCTGGGATTCAAATCCAGTCAGTGCAAAAATATGGAGGTTAGGACTAGATTGTGTATCACCAAAGTAAATGCCAAATCACACTTAAAAATCCCTGTTGGTAACCACCACCTGATTCTCACACATAGACTCTCACACACAGAGAAGCTGACCGCAGCTCTTTGTAGAGACTTTTAAGTCACTCTCGGCAGATCCATGGCAACCACTTGTTGAAGCCTCACTGCTTGTTGCTAAGCAATGGGATGTATTGGACCAGAAAATCCTTCCATTGACATTCCCTCCACCCCCTTCTCCACCCATTCCTCTCCCTACACCATCCCTACCCACCCATGGACCGCTGCCAAAACAACCCACATACATGCTCTAACTTCTGCTACTTACAGAGAAATGTTCTTGTGTTACTATGCCAAATTCAACCTGTATTTAAATACACTGTTCACCAAAAGAGGTTAAAAGTTTGACAAAGTTCTACATATTCCACATATCTCCATGATTTATTAGCCTACTAGAATGCTTCACAGAAGCAGTATCAAATGAACTGTGCCCACACTGGGTTCTTTACTCAAGCTTTTTTATGTAAATCACGAGTTGGATTTGGTTTATATCGATTTATTTTTAAAGAACCCAACTTTATGTCTTTATGGTTCCATGAGTTCTTGAGAGGGATTTAAAAGTTCTTTAAAAGGTTCCAGGGATCCTTGAGGGGTTCCTGAGGTTGTTCCTGGAGTCCTTTATTAATTCTGGGGGTTGAGGAAGGAACATTAGCTATAGTTAAACTATGATTGTACAACAATTATCGTCATTATAGTAATATGCCGAGTTAAAAACTACTAAACTAAACTAAGTAAAATGCCCCCCACCCACCCAAACCCCCACATCTGTTCACCGCTCTCCTTCTCCTGTTGATCCTGATCCCCTCCCCTCAGTGACCGATTAGCCGATGCGGAGTTCTCTCCATTTCCATGAGAAAGGCGACTGTCGGTGAAAGGGTTAAGCCTGGGGATGAAGCCCCAAAAAGCAGCCCTAATTTTCTGCCCGGCGGGGGAGTGGGGGAAGCGGGGAGAGGGAACAAAGACGCCCGGGGGAGGAGCGGAGACTCCGGCTTTACTATATGCACCTGCGGCCTGAAAAGCCTCGGACAATGCGCCTCCGACACGGCCAATTACGAACGGGCCATCCACCCGCTTTCTCTGTGGAGAGACGTGGGGGAGGAGGGAGGGGAGTGAAAAGGAGGAGGAGGAGACGGGAGAAAGTGAATTTTTAAAGAGGGTGAAGATAAGAAAGTAAATAATCGAGCTTTAAATCATCCCGGGCACTATAGACTACCGCCCCCCATTCACCCTCACCTATCACATCTTCCCACCCCGGCAAGACACCCATGTTCTCCTGCTAATGTCCACTTTTGTCCAGAGTTTTATTGTGAACGGCCTCAAGCAGAGCTGACGGCTCCGCCTGTGAAGACGCTGTGAAAGTGAAAAAAGGTCGGTTTTGATTGCTGGTATGTCATTCTTATTTCTATAACAATTTGGATGAATGAGGTCATGTTTGAAGCAACAGCTGAGAAACAACCAGCTTTCACAATTCACCCAAGAAAGAGAAGAAATTATTTGGCCAGTGATTCAATCGGGTTTTCCGAGAAAGGAAAGATTTAATAATAATAAGCATAATATTATAATCACTATTAGCAGTACTAGTAGAAAAAAATACATATTTTACATTTTATGTAATATCACAATTAGACTATAATACATTAAGTGTCTATATGAAGATATATGGAAGCACTTGAAGGACCATACTTGTAATTTAGCATGTTTAATTCAATTTACTTTCATTTTCAATTTATCCTGTTGTGTTTTAGATTTTTGATTGATTTTTGTCATTGATTTCCATTCATTTCTGTGAGATATGAAAATCTATGAGCAGAAGACTTGAGTCTTATAATTAAACACACAACACCAAGTCTGCATTATTTTTGCCAAAGTTGCATTATCATTATAAAGTAAGGCAGTGCAGATTTTACAAATCAGCCTGCATTTTCAACTGCATACCATACACCAATAATCAAATTCAAAAACAAAAACTGTTACAGATTTGTTCTTTACAGTGCTGATTTCAGTATTTGTAGCAAGTATTAAAAGTTTGCTAATGGATTTTAATTTTATATAGAAATGAAAACAATAACCTTCTAGAAAGTAGGGAAGATACACAAACTCTATGGCATGATTTGAAAAAAGGCCAGCAGTTTGCCTGAAATACAGACTATATATTTTCATCATTTTAGGGGGATAAAACCTATAAAAACACTGGTATGGTCCTCTTAAGCAGTATTTTACCAGCCTACAACTGCTAAGCACTCCTTACACTCAGTAGCCATTCTATTACACAGATTACAAGGTTCAAAGCGTGTTTGGGTGACACTGTCAAATAGGTTAATTCAACTATGTTTATTAATGGGGTGATAGTGGTGGTGCTGTACTGGACTGCATTACATGTTCTCTATACTGAAAACTGTTTCAACTATTCTGCCCCCTCATGTTTGTAAACAGACTTGACTAAAGACTTCTCAATATAATCATTTATATATTATGTCAATTATAACACCACCAAAAACAACATACAGTTAAATCAACACCTCACTGACAGCAGAAACAAAAACTGGACATTTATATTATCACACTCCATCAATTGGATGGATTTGTGGGAAAGCTGTTGTGTTGGATTCAATAGATTTTACAAGTGTGCCTAATAAAGTGGTCATTGAATGTAATGTCATTGTAAGAAACAGGTTTTTTACTTAATTCCTATTCCATGATTTCCATCATATATGCTTTTTAAGTATTAGTACAAAGACAGCATTTAACAATAATGAAAAAAGGATTTGTACATTTTATTAATATTGTCATGTATGCCATAACAAGGATTTTTTTTAATCAAAAGGGAATCAAGACTCTTACTATAAGAGCCTACACATTTATACATTATTTACATGAATGCTACATACAGCAACTGTAGTATGGCAGCATTTACATACAAGAGAATTCATTCTAAAAAATAGAGATACAAGTCAGTATAAAAGTTAAGAATTTTTAAAATACATAGGTAGCAATGTAAACATTCATGCAATACTTTAATAGATCTGCTCTCCCTTTTTCAAAAATTAGACAGGAATCCTTTTGCAGTGCATGTTTAGTTAGTAATGGAATGCTTCACAGTTAAGAACTGTTTGAATAATCTACCACATTCAATATTCACAGTATTGTAGGTTGCAAAAAGAAGCTCCCTTTAGGTCCATAGTAACTGTTACCAGACAACAGGCTGGGCAGAAAAATAGGCAAATAGCAAATACTGTCAGTTTGAGAGAATCAGAATTTAAAACACTGTTTTATTATTTTATAGAATAATATAATTACCAACAGGTAAAGTTATCTGAAAAAGTTTAGAAACAGGATGGAAAGTTTGCTGGAGATTTAATTTGAAATTTACTTTGATACATTCACTTTACTGGTGGTAAAAACACAAACAGTTGACAGGTTATTAAAAGCATGCCTGGAAGGCCTTTCTGTCAGTCCAGTTTACTTGGTGGTCTTAATCTGTTGTGTGGAATAAAACAACTCAGCTGAAATGTAACATTTTATATCAAAATTCCATACACTTAACGAAAAGCCTAAAAACAATATAATTCTTGCCTAGAGCAAAGTGACAAGATATACACAAAGCAACTCACATGCTGGCAGAAAAACGCATCCAAATTCATTTACCATTTACATCAAAGAGGTCAAATCTAAAACTAATCATAGTAAATAAAACTCATACAGGCAGCACAAAGTGTCACACCTCTTATCAGACTCAAGGCTCCAATGATCTAATGTTACTAAGGACACTAGACCTACTGAATGGAGAACCAGGCTGGTTCTACATTCTAAGCAACCACAGATCACATCAGTATCAAAACTGTACGAGAAGCCAGTGTATTCTGTTAATTTCCTGTGGATGCAGTGCTGTGATTGATTGTCCAACAGGTGTTTTCCATATCATCCAACAGGAGTTCATCAGTTAAAAAATAAAATATAAAAATACAAGAGTACTTGTACTTGTACTTAAATTGTTGATTTTAAAAACAACTTTTTCATTTAATTTGTGCATTTGCTTCCCGTTTTCTCCACTAGCACCCAGCTGTTCTCCATCTCTCTTCACACATCAGGACAGCAACAAACAGCAGCAAATAACAACTAGAGCACTTCAGCTCAGGTGATGAGTTTGCAATCCATCATCCAGGTTGCCAGGTCATTTGTCTCTGCTGTGGCTCCATGGTCAAACAGCAGAAGACTAACCCATTAATTGGAACAGTCCCCCAGCACTGACTGGGTATTATGAAACTGTCATGAGTGCGCCAGCATCACAAGTGTTTAGGGTGGTATTAAGGAGACTTTTGACTTATTATGGATGAGTTCTAAAAATAAAAAAGACAAAAGTAACATTTTTCTAATATGTACACAATAAAGAGACATTGCCCAGACTGTCTTCACATTCTTCATGGAGAGAAGTCTGCTGGAGGGTGGTTGACAGGGAGAATTTTCAGCTCTGTACATTTGGTGGTGGGTGTGTATGGCATTTTCTAAACTGATGTGACAACAAAGAGGTAGAAAAACAGCTTTTCAATTCTATAAAAATTTAGTCATCACATGTGTCTGTAATCGCAGGCACATCAGGAACTGTGAGACTACTGGATGTAGGAGAAAAAAAAGTGTTTTGTCCTTCTCATCTTGTGTCTGTTTGCTTTGCCGGTCTAAAGTCCCCCACAACTGACTCCATCTCCTGTCCAGCCAGCTGAGCATCATAATCATTTCTGGTCCTCCCACTTAGTTCACCTTCTGCCTCCATGGTCCCTTCTTCAGTTCTAGATGTGTGTGAGTGGGACGGTTCCAGTGAGGTAGTGCTGCTGGACACTAGTGTAGCCCCTCTGTGCTGTCGAGGGGTCGCCCGCATCCCCTCCTGGTCCAGGAATGTACATGCTGATCATGTCCCTGAGGTCACCCTGCAAAGGCCCCCGGTGGTGGTTTGGCGTCCCTGTTGGAGGTGAGTGGGACACTGGTTCTGCTTTCACCATGGACATGGTGACAGGGCTCGGCTGCTGGGGACTGTTGCTGTATGACATGGGGCTGTGGAGGGGACAAGTCGATAAAGGTTAGATGACATCAAACTTGAGAGTTCAAAATATAAATAAATACATCTGGTTAATTGGGGAAAACATGCTAAGACAGGAAAATCTGACCATACATGCAACTTTTACTCTAAAACCTACATTTACACGTAATAATCAGACTTCCGTTCCATACTTTTGAAGACAATTTGAATTTGATATGCACTGCTGCACAAATGATTTTACCTTTTATCCTGTTGCAGTTCAGTTTTTATACATAAAGCTGTCCCATTCAGTCTTTATAAATACAGTTTTGTTAACAGGATTTCTTTTAGTGCTTTACCCAGATTAAGAAACTCCACTTTTCTCACTCACATGACTTAATAATTAGGTTACGGGGGGAAAAACAAACAAAAAAAGGCCATGATGAGGAAGACAGTGTGTCATGTGCCCTGTTAGACAGTGATGCCAGCATGATAGAGAAAATCCACTGTAGTTTCTCTAGCTGTATGGTGCTACAGATACAGAAAATGAAAATCCACCATATTTGCTATGTAACAAATCAAAACTCATTTCAAATTTATTTTCAACTTTTAACATCTGATATTTACTTATTTTACTGATTTAACGCTTATTCAATTAAAAAAACTTGAAAATGTAGACCAAATATTTAGACTATAAAGAAGACAACCACTATCCCACATCAGAAGCATTACATAAGATAAGATAAACCTTTATACGTCCCTCAGTGGGGAAATTTGCAATTGCATTAAAACTAATGAACTAAGACTGAAGGTCATTCAGTTTCACTCAGTTCAGGAAGAAAAACCACCAACTCTTAGGGGATCTCAAAACAACAGACCCAAACACATTGACTTGTATCTTCTCTAGTGTAATGGTATTTGAATGTAACATGATTGTTGATGCTGTAGAGGTAAAAGGTCTAGATACATCTTCCATTAATGACATCAGCCAACTATTTAACCAAAGTGGTGGCTTCTCCATTTCAGTTGCCAATTAGCCAATGAGTGGTGTACACCACTGTTCAAACAATGGCAGATAGATAATGAGCACCTGCGTGATATTTACAATGCCACCTACAAACTCTGTGGGCCTTCAGTCTAACACCTGTGCTTTTTCATCAATCAAACCAACCAAAAATTGAGTTACAGTATTATCAGCCTGTGTCTCAATTGGGAAAAAGAACATTTAACCTCCACATAAAAAAAACACATTAATCAAATGAATGGACTTTTCAGGCAACCTGCCATTATCATAGTTTAACAAAAATAATCCAACATGGGGGTTCCTGTTCTGCTGAACAGGATATTTGAGCTGCTCTACTACTACTACAATTCTGACTAGTACAAGACACTAAAAAAAAATGAATGGAGATATATTTCTGTTGGGGGAATGCGCAGAGTAACAGAGCCTTGTCAGGTACATCCTCATGGAGCATAATGCTGAATCCACACAATATTGCAAATTTGGGACTAAAAATAGAAAGACAGATTTACAATTCAGGAAAGCAAAAAATCCATCATGTACTAAACATTGCATGGGGTCACAGGAGACACTGCGGGAGAAATTCCTAAATAACTCAGGAGAGAGAGAGAGAGCACAAAAGAGGGAGAGAGAGAGAGCAGTGCAGCCAGACATGATGGAGATGTGTACTGAAGTATCACTGTAGAGTCAACCTGCCAGCCGACATCGCACTCAATTTGAATTGTCTAAAATTTTTTTAGTTTTATATCAAAACAAAAAATTGAAAACATTTAAAGAAAATGTTAAAAATATTCATTTTATTTGCTATTTCCTCAGGGTCATTATATTTTTTCCCATATGACCTGAAAATCACAATCCATAACGATTTGAGCGTCAGTTGACAAGTGGTCCTGACCAATCTTAGTTTAAACTTTTTAAAAATATTCTCTTAGATCCCAGTTACTGTGATTCCAAGGGAAAGTTCAGCCTTCAACATGACTTAAGAGTTTTTGACATTTAAAACTGACAAGAGTAACTGGTAACAAATTAAAGCAGCCCAGGGAAGCTTTAAAGAATTCACCTGCTGAAGATAAAAAATATTTAAGAAGAATGATATCTAAATTTAAACACTGCAGTTGAGTCATCAGTCTAAAAGACCAAATGATCAGATTCTGGAATAAATTTTGACATCATCCATCCTCACAACAGAACATTTATCAAAGTGTTTAGTCATTCTAGTTTGGGGAACATGAGACCTTTTGCAGAAGGCAAAGACCCAGAAGTGTCACGGAGCACAATGGTTTAGCAGGAATAGGGGATTGTGGGTAGAGGACCACACACAGAGCAGTCCTGCCTGCCATCAAGTCATACTGATCAACATTTCAGACAGGACCCATATCAGAGCAGTGTCACACGCATAACAAGTAGACAGACTGAAGTCTGTTGTTTCATTGTATGCAGAATTCGTCAGTGACTCATGGGACTGAATGTACTTCATCTAAACATCTCATTAACATATCATTTTTAAGTGCTCTTTGCAATGCAGTGCAATGCGAATTTCCCCACTGAGGGATGAATAAAGGTTCTTATCTCTTATCTTTTCTCTTTTAGAAGTCAGTTTTACATCAGGTGCACTCAGTAGAATAAGAATTTCAGTAATTTGACAGGTTTATTTTAGACCATCAAGACACAAACTTGTGATAAAAACTAAAATTCAATATGCATAAACTATAAAGACAAGTGTAATTATGGTCCTGTTGTGAATTAGTTTTAACAAGCTAGGTCTACAGGTAGAAAGTAGTGACTATATTTTCATGGACCCCACTAATGATAAGAGTGATGATATAACGGTGATGGTGATGAAAAGTAAATAATCTAAATAGAACATTAAAATGCACCAACCACCTTGATCTGAATTTACTGATTCTTTGGTATGTATATTTGATCTCTGTGCATTTTCTTGATTATTTGAAGATGCATTTCTGTAAAGAAGCACCACTCTCTCCTCTACTGATTGTCATTTTAAAGTGCTCACACTATTTTATCCATCTTTTTAGAAAAGCCATGGTCAGGTCATGTGATAAACAGTCGGCCTTTTGTTCAGTACCTCCAGAATTGATACATTTTGTTAAAACTTTGAGAAAACAAAAATTAGTGCCCGATTGTGTCTGATGCAGATGTAGAGGTGGACCTGGCCTACAGAACATGCTGGAGATGGGCTTCTGTGGGGCAGGGGGAATCCTCATTTTATAACGCATGTATTTTTATAATCCATTATTTCTTTTGGGAGCAACAGGAACAGTATGGCCCGGCCTATGAACCAATTGCCTATGAACCTATGAACCAAGTTCAATAAATGAAAACCACAAGTTACTCAAAGATAATGATTTTGGTTCTAGTGAGATAAATTTATAAATTTACTTGGTGGCCACAATAGGATCGCACAAATTACGAAAAATAAATTTTATACTTACTTATAAACTTTACCGTAAACTGGGCTGTTTAGGCCGCGCTTTAGTTTTCACTGGCCTTTCTTCAGCAAGTGGCCAGATTAAAAGGGTTTTTAAAACGATGAAAGTTACAGCAAACGGCCCGTGATTGTACTGGACGCCACTACCAGAGAAGGACACAATCTAACGCACCTATCAAAACTCACAGACACAGCTCACCTGTATGAGTTGGCTCCATTCATGTACGTCTGTGCTGCCGTCATTGCATTTGGGTACTGGAGAGCTGACAGATCATACCGGTGAAGTTGCTGTGTGTAGCCGAGCGCCTCGCCCTGCATGCCGCCATAGCCCCCGGTGGGGCCCCAGCCGTAGCTCTCCATCCTCGGGCTACCACCTTGGCCTTGCGCCGCTGCCGCCGCCGCTAGCAGGTTCCCTGCGGACAGCGGGTACTTGCCCACTTGAGTGTCCTTTTTTAGCAGGGGCTTTGTCTTACGACGTGGCTTGTACTTATAGTCGGGGTACTCCTTCATGTGGACTGCACGGAGCCGCTTGGCCTCGTCGATGAAGGGCCGCTTCTCGGCGTCAGTCAAGAGTTTCCACTCAGCTCCCAGACGCTTACTGATCTCAGAGTTGTGCATTTTGGGGTTTTCTTGAGCCATCTTGCGCCTCTGTCCCCTAGACCAGACCATAAAAGCGTTCATGGGTCGCTTAACCTTATCCATTGGGTCGGCTCCAGATGCACATGCCGTTTTGGAGCTGGGGTGAGAGTTGCCATTACTGCCCATGTTCCCGGTCATGTTGCCAGTGACCGGTGACATCCCCTGGGAGGTCTGATGAGAAGGAGGTTGGCCTGTCGGCTTCAGCTCGTGTTCCATCATGCTGTACATGTTGGCCAGATGTAGTCAAGTTAAGAGGAGATACAGAATAGTTGAAACACTGAAGCACACAGCAGGCTTTTGTCGCCGTCCACTTGGCGACTAGCGGCCAGGTCTCCCTGCAGGTTGAACCGGGAGCGCCGGGTGATCCAAATTAACTAATTAGTCACGACACACACGGGCGACAAAACGGACCACAACGGACGACCAGTTTTGTCTACTTTTCTAAAATTATAAATCTGACTGTGGTATTACTTTCATATCGACATACGCTGAAGGTACTCAAAATTCTGCAGCTGTCTCAGTTCTGTGAAAAAGCTCTCGGCGGAAAACCACTTGTTGTCAGCTCACACACTGAACTCATATGGCTGGCCACTCCAGAAGTTCTTCTATTCTCGTGCGACTGTGGACCAATGGGAGAGCGAAAAGCTTTAGTCTGTGCGCCTGTATTTGCAACTGAAAAGGCTCCGACGGTGCGCGAGACACTTGTTGATGACGGAGGTGGAGAGAAGGGAGCCTTGCCAGGGAGACAAGTGTCTTGTTAATCAACTTTTATTATCAACTATAGTGATCAGATTGTTCAAATTTGAACAAGGGGTTTTATCAAAGTTCTCTACGACAAGAGTGTGTAAAAATCAGCTCAGCCAACTGCTTTGGGCTCCCTTCACAAACACACGATCACAACACTCGTAATTCTATACTTGTGAGAACTCTTATTGACATAATGCATCCCCTAGCCCCTTCCTTATCTATGTATCTATCTATCTATCTATCTATTTATCCCTCAAATACACAACCATGTGTCTCTTTCTCTTCCTCTCTTCTTCTTACCTCTCTTACACCCACACTGCATGAGATACACAAATCACAAGCAAAGGGTTATAGTTATATTGATGAATTTACATTTTAAAAATGGGACACACTAAAACAACAAAATATAACAATAATATACTGAATAAATGCCTACTTAAACAAAATATTGTACAAGCAAAATAAAATTGAATAATTATTACTTCTTATATTAATAATGTCACGTTGCAATTTGCAAAAAAAACATTAACCAAATCATCATGAATTTTCCTTTGTTGCAAATCCACACAAAGTGAGCTTGATAGACTAACCCCAGGTAAAAAGCTGTTTTTTGTGGGCTTTTCAAATAAATAATGTAATGTAGACCACCATAAAAACTTGATGTCTTTATATTGAGGCCAGATTGATTTAAGGGCCCCATTCTGCAGTGTGTATGTACATTTCCTGTTCAGTCCCATGTACCCATCAGGTACAGTGTGGAATCTAGACTACATTGCTTTTGCGTAGAGGGCCAGAAATTAACCAGTTTAAAGGTTTTAGAACTGGATTTTGACAGAGCACCCCTCTATACCACAAAGCTTCAAGATTAGGTAAAAATGCAGCACTCTTTCATCTTATATTGTGTGCAAGTGGTGCATATTTCTAAACACATTTGCAGTTAATCCAATTACTACAAACTCATTGCCACATTAACCTGAAGCTTGGGTTTGAGTTTGATGGCAGTTGCCCACTTTGCCTGGTTGGTAATCAAAATGTCACTGCCATTTTAGGGTAAAAGTGATGTAAGTTAGGTTTTCACCTTAAATCTTTATAATGATGACTCTGTACCTTTTGTTCACCAACATGAGCTCACAGTTCTCCCAACATTGTAATTTGTGTTACATTTATTTACTCCACTATTATGCAGATACAACTTTTTTCAAAAATTTCCTCTATCATTAACAGATTAAACTAGTCCAAATCAGTCAATAAGCACAACATTATTGTTTGTCCAGCTAACTGCAAATGAAATGCTTGCATCTTCTTTAAAGCCAAGCTTTTGACAGGTCTGATCCGCTTTCAGATGATTGTGCTGAAGACATCCCTATACATGGAAATTGATTCAATGACAACGATACACAAAATTACTTTAGAGCTGCAGGAGAACGAGAAAAAATTTTGTTGGTGTGGCCAACTAGACTTCCTTTGCTGTCCTCAGTTCATGGTTTTGGATTGTTTGTTATTTCCTGTTTTATTTTGAAGGGTAGTTTCCAAAGGTGTCTTTGTTGTCTTTACTCTCTGTCTTTGTCTTTTCCCACGCTTAGGATTGTTAATTAGTTTTACCTGTGCTTCTCCCTGACTTGTGTATTTAGCCTGTGTGTTCCTTTCTCTCTCTTCCAGTTTGTCCTTGCCTCACGTCAAGCATCCTAGCCCTTCCCAGTGTAATTCTTTGTGTTCTCCCTGTGTTTTAGATTTTGCTTTGTATTTCCACAGAACTTGCTTGTTTTTTGGACACCTGGTTTTAGCTCCTATATGACTCTGCCAAGTTTTATCACCTAAAGTGTATTCTTCAGCTGAAAGGACGGGATTACACCAAATGTGACTGGATGTAAGAGAAAGCCCCTTAATGTTAATTCTCCTGTGCAGCTGCTTCCCAACAGAGCATAAAAACCTAATCATAGTGTTATCCACTAGGAGTGGTGGTCTTGGATAGCATAGATATGTACCTATTTCCAGATATGAGGGTCTTCTTCAGCCATTTTGTGCTGCCTTCCAGAGTCTGGTTTGTTGGCCCAAGTCAACTGATACTTTGTATTGTATGTAAGATCATACTGAATCTCTTGAAATAAATCTCCGAGACCCCAGTTTTGAGGGAATGTAAAAGGAATAGCTGTAATGATATGTGTAAGTCTTGGTAGAACATTCATTATATATATATTTCTGCTCTACCCCATAGAGACAATGGTAAGGCTATCCATCTGTTGATGTCATTCATGATGGATTGAAGGATGCCAGGGCCATAAAGGCTGAATATTTTAGAAATAGGGGATAAATTTAAATGTGTGAGAGTTAGGTGGAATTGCCTCACTTTTCTTCCAGTTGTTCTTGTATCCTGAAAACCCAAATAAATTTACCAAATTAGAAACTGCTGGTATGATGATGCTGGCTTGCTTAAGGTGAGCAAAAATATTAAAGTAGCTATTTTCACAGTCTGCCCTCCTCCTTACCTGCTATTCCAGTGTTTTTCCACTCTCCCTGTCTCCATCTCACCCCACCAGCCAGCCACTCCCACCTCATCAGTCGCACCACCTCCACCTGTGCTCCCAGCTGCTGCTCATTGCCAATCAAGCCAGTCCTTAAGACTCCCTTGTTCACTCACTCATTGTCAGATTGTCTTTTGCTCTCTCATACAAGACTCTCCAGCACTCCAACTCATTTCCAGGTGTTGACTCTGCCTGTCTCTGACCAACCTGCCTCGTCACTGCCCCACCTCAGTCTTCCTGGTTCCTGTCTGCCTGTCCCCGTGGCTGACTGGCGTTCTCCAGCTTTGACATTGCAGTGTGAGTTTCCTCAGACCGAGCCGCAAGAGACTACTAACCTGGTTATTGAACTTAATGTTGCTGCCACTTACCTGTTTGCCTTCATACCTGCTGAAGTATTCAATAAAGGTCATTATCAACTTTTCCTGTGGTGTGCCGTGCTGCATTTGGGTTCTACCCACACCCGTTACAGCTATTTAAAGCACTTTTCCATCCCATGGAGATTTTCACAAAGCCATCTTCATGATTGCAATCTTAATCTTAGCCCATGTAAAAGGGGCATCAAGCACATCTCCATCAACCAAACTGACTCTCAGAAGGCCTTCAAAGAACCTGACCAATTCAGCTTCATTTACATTATTTACTGTCCTAACCCTAACCCTGTCAGAGTTTGGGAAAATATTTTTAGAATATTCTTCTCTGTAATTGGTGGATTATCTTTTCTATTTGCTTCAGTCTATGAGTTAAGATAAGATATTCCTTTATTAGTCCCACAATGGGGAAATTTGCAAAAGCAAGCATCCTCCCTGCTGTGTCTCCAATTTCAAAATGCAATCTTTGCAAATGGAAAAGAGCAAATGCTGTGTCATCATGTATATGCCTCTGCAAGTCTGCCCTGGTGGTGAGGAATGACTTCTTCAGATCTAAGTTGGATGGATCTGGCATCTGCTGCTGAGAAGAAAGTGATAAACTAGCTCCTCCATTTACCCTTAAAGGCCTCCCAGACTGTGGGTACACATGAAATGGAATTTAAGTTTAACACAAAAAATGCAAAAAAAATTACAAAAATGTACAACAATGCTATTCATCTTGATCTCAAGGACATGTTGAACCAAGTTTGTCTGAGGGGTGCACCCTCTCAGAGCCAGCTGCAGGAGTAGGCATATGAAAATAAGCTTGCTTAGGGAGGGATGCACCCTTATGTCAGGGAAAGGGGGTACTATAAACACTTTTAACAAAGAGTGATAAAAGTTAAGGAACAAAGATAAACACAATGGCTTAATCTAAGAAAAGTCAGTTACTGGGATAGAAATTCCCATATCCACAATGATGTTGCGAAAACATAACCAAAACATGGCGTCCCCTGGTTATATAAATCCAGTAAAACTCAAGTAGGATTCACCTAAATAATTACAAAGTAAACATAAATTGTCTCTCTACATAGACTGTTTAAAATGTCACTTTGTATTCATGCAAAAGTACTGTAGCTACAGGGGGTGAATAGGAGAAAAAGAAAAAAGGAGGGGGGAGATAATAGTATAATAAGCATAAATAATAAGAGAAGAAAAAGAGCCAGGTACAAGTAATAGTTGTCTTTACTATTATGGAACAAGAAGGAGCAGCCACAGTGAGCTGTTCGATGAAGGGCTGCAGACGACGGGCTGTACACCTTCAACTTCTCAGCAATGAAACCAACTTCTTTCACCGTGCCCTGCTGTTCACAGACTCATGCTGTGTGGAACATGAAAACAGATCATGGTTGATCGCAGAAATGATGGCGGAAAAAAGCCAACTGTTGCCTGACTTCTTTATCAAAATGACAATAGTATGTTTTGCTGCCCCCATAATTCTGGGACCTGCAGCATTAAACTGCACTGTTACCACCAGTAACTACAGGCGTCACCAAATCAACCAGGACTGACATCTTAAGGATTTGAATTTCAACCCTCTCTCTCAGCAACACTGGTTATACCTAACAAGGCATCGGCTGATTTGAGTTTCAACCATATGCAGTTGTTAATTTAATGTTATTAAGCTAACCTAAGTTACAATTCTGCAATTCGACAGTTTCATTTAGCACACACTTTTATCCAAAGCGACGTACATCTGAGAGTAGATACAACACAAGCAAGCATAAGTAGCACAACACAAGCAAGGATAAGCTAGCTACTTTCACTGAATAATGTTAACCTATCCTTTGTAACGCCCTGGGAACTTGGGATAGTCAGCTAGCTACAGCATAAATTAATTAATTTTATCAATAGTAATGATGTAGTGCAAAAGATTTCATTTATTCACTGCTATGTCTTGATAAAACTTCTCAACATATATATCAATGGCAGGCCAAATGCATTAGTCTATAATCAAAAATGTAAATGCATATTTTGACATTTAATACATAAAATGATTGTACATTTTGCTTTTCATGTGTGCAGTCTTTGGACTACATTCAGTCAATTAAATGTCATTTCACAAAGAAGCAGAAATAACAATAATTTAGGTGTGGCTCATGTTTTGGGAACACCTCAATAAACTGTATAAAATTGGTGGTGTATTGTAATATTATTGTGTTGTTAATAAAGTTTTAAAAAAAACTAGTGGTGCAAAATGGTGGGTTTTGGACTGCTGCATCTAGAACTGCAGGGACTCCCTGGCTGATTTCCTCCTTTGCTCTCATCATAATTACTTCAGCCACTTGAGGGTTTTGTCACATCATTGTAAACAGTCATTTTGGGGCACTTGCTGAAACAAAATGCTGTTACTCTTCTGAGGAGGATATTCTGTTGGTATCTGTAGCCACCATAGCCCTGAATGAAATAGTTGCATTTTGTGGGAGAGACACATGTCAGCTATGGCATTTAGAAAATGCACTGCAAATACACACTGAACCTAACACAATCACACTGCATATTCTGACCACAACACATCACAGGAAAGTACTGCAAATGCTGAAAAAGACAACAGAAGTGTTTCCAGAGGACAATAATTCTGAACACATTTTAGACATGCTTGTTTTTGCTACAGTTTGTGATTAATGAATTTATCGAGGTCGGCACTGTGTATCTTCCATTCATGTTTATTTTGTGGACTGACTTCTTGCTACTGCTTTGCTCTGTGCAGAAAATGACTGCTCCACACACATCACAGGATCATGCACTTGACTGACAAATGCATGAATGTGTGTGTGCGAGCGTGTGTATGTGTGTGAATGTTTGATGATGGACAGGTGGTGGTTCTACACAAGTGTTTGTCTGTCTCTGAGAATGAAAATATGCCTTGTGTCAATGCAGGTGTTAGTGTGTGTGTGTGTGTGTGTGTGTGTGTGTGGGACATCTTAACAGTGTTTGAGTGAATTTCTGAAAGTCAGTTAGAGAGTGTATTAATGCAGATCTGTGCGTGCATGCTGCAGGTGTGTGTTTGAGACCATGTGTTTGTGACTAATTGGGAATTGTGAGACTCTGGTCTCCCGTTTCCATCTCCATGACAACCTTGTGTGGAATCCCTTCCAAACCTTGCCCTCTCCCTCCTCCTGCTCTCCACTCCCCTGGCTTTTCTTTTTTTTAAAAACAACTCACCGATACTCACACTCACAGCTTTTCTTTATCTGTCTCTGTCAACTTCTGTGGCTTCAGATGGGCTGGGAAGGCAGCAGAGTTTTTCAGCTCCTTCTGTCCCCTCACGCACTTTTAATGCTTCTGTGTTCATATGGCATTTGTATGTGTCACATCAGACACACAAAAGACCAACATGGGTAAAGGGCCTGTAACCCTTAACCAATAGGTTTTCATCTTTCTTTCCATCCATCACAGAGCTGTGCTCTCTCCATTTTTTCGTGAATGTAAGATTTTCTTTTTCCGCTTGCTTGTCAAAGTTGGGAGAGGTTAAGCAAAGACAGCAGCAGTTTGCAGTTCGCAGTGCTCATTCTCTCCCTCTCCGTTTCTCCAAATACCACTCTCAGCTTTGATTAACAGAAATAGCCATGTTGTTCACCACCTAGGCTTTTGTCAGTCAGGTTTTTCATTAAAATCCCACCTATTAGTAAAATGTACATTTTTGTTCATTTTTGTGATGCTATTCGCTCGTCCTCTACCATTCATTCAAATCCAAAGGTCATTACTAAAATTTTAGATTTTCTTTAGTTCAACTGTTTGGCATGTGTGTGCAAATGTAAGGATATAATCCAGTCAGTGTTATCAGAAAAACATCTGTTAAACTTGTGAGAAAGTGAGAATACATCCTTCATAGTGCCAAAATCAAAAAAGAGAATTAGCACCTAACTGCAGCCAAGCAGGGAAAAGTTCTGTACTGTACCATTGTTCATCCTGTCTGCTGTTTGGTATCTACCAAGCAACATACAGCAGACAGACACTAAGAAGCCAAACAGACAGATATTTTTCTCAGGATATTATTTTCTAGTTGGTGGAGACAAAACCGACAATTAAAGGAGAGTGAATATTGGACTTACATTTATCAGATGGACAGAAACACAGCTCCAAATGAATGCTAATGTTGCTCTGGGTCTGCTGTATGTATAGACATTTAATATGTTCTCCATATCAGCTTTACAAATTTGTAAATTTGTTTGTAAATTTCCCCATTGTGGGACTAATAAGGGAAAATCTTATCTTATCTTACAAACCGTGACAAGCTTGTGACTGTATATCTGTCTGTTTTGTTGTGGTGTTTCTGCTCCCTAGTGGTTAGAAATCGTTGAATGCAGCTTTAACCTAATTATGCCATAATATCTCCCGTTGGCTTAAATGTGGACTCAATCAGCATGTCAGAGCATCAAGTCACATGACTTCTTTTAGTGTTAAGAAGTTCTGACAATGACATTTCCATTATAGCTTCTCATTCACAATACCCACAAAGTAATGAGAGGATACAAATGTTATGGAACTCACTGAGGTAGACAGCTTGATAGAAAGGAGGGAAAATCTGATTTAACAGAAATTAAGTGGGATGAAATCAAGAGGTAAGGAGGGCAGCAGGGTGGGGGTGGGTGTAGATTATATGAGAAAGAAGCAGTGAAGACAGGCGAATGAAAGCCACAAAACGAAGGACGAAAGGGAGACCGAGATGGAGAGGGAGAACAAGGGAGGAGGAGGGACGAAAGGATGAAGGGATGGATGATGAAGGGGTGGGTGTGAGGGTTCGGTGCAGGAGGGTGGTTTTGGGTGACAGGCCTCATTGAATAGACCTCTTTTCTCCCCTCTGCTGGCTTCTCTTCTCATGCAAAACAGGCCAGTTCAGCCTCCCATCCGTCACACAACAGAAAGACAGGCAGGCCCTTTACAAGCCTCACCCCCCCACTCCTTTAGCACCACCACCCACACCATCTCTCAACCCCACAATCCAGCACCCAACAGGGGGTGCAGTGTGTAACAGGAGTGTGTATGTGTGTTGGGCAGTTGGGGGATGGGCATGGGTTATCTTCGCCACAGAGAAAGTGTCTTTGGAAGAAGGGCCACCTAGGCTGAGAACAGGCTGAGAGACATAACATGTTTTGTGGCTGGATGGACATCATATTGGGACAACGGGGAACTCAGGCTGCATTAACCTGCCTGGGACGTGGTGTGTTTGTGTATGTTTGGGGAATGGGGCAGGGAGCTATCGAAAGTGTGGGTGTGGGGAGTCAGTGATAGCACTTGTTTTACTTCGTAACTGTACTTTGCCAGTACAGCAGTAGAGTGAATACATATTCATATTCACTGTGCAAGACAATAGATGTGTGGATGCTCCATATATGTGTTACACACAGAGGACATGGAGATATGTAGATGTGTATCGCTGTAGTGTGTGTGTGTATTAGTACTATAAGCAATGGTTTGGTTTAATGACAATGAGCAAGAACAACTGAATAAGGTTCGGGTTAGGGTTAGGTCAGGATTCCCACAGGTATACGGTTTAAAGGTTTAAACCTAAAAATGTTTAAGCTTAAGACTTGGTTTTAAGGTTAAGGTTAGAATCAGGTTTACATTAGGGTAAGGCTTGGGACTAGCTATTTAGTTGCGATGGTTATGGTTAAGGGCTAAGGAATGCCTTATGTCAGTGGGGGTCCTCACAAGTATGGAAAGACAAATGTGTGTGTGTGTGTGTGTGTGTGTGTGTGTAATGACCTGCTCTGTAATATTTTTCAACACTCCTAAAGTTTTGACCTGTACTTGGAGTTTGAAGAGCTGGTGAGATTTTGTTCCATCTCAGCTGCAACCAGTTGGCTGGCTGTGTGGTGCAGGCAGTGTTTAAGTCTTTACTCTTGAGTGTCAAAGAATGTAGTAGCATTTAAGCATTTAAATTGTGTTTGTGGTATTGCATAGCACACAAAATGAGTGCAAAAGTAACCAAGAAACAAAGAGTTGGATGTCACTGATTTTGAAAAACACTATGTGTATGTTTTGGAAAGATGCTTGTTGACTTATACAGCTATTAAATTGTTCAATTTTACTTATATGTGTTAAATCAGTTATCTCAGGGCACTTTTCATATAGAGCAGGTTTACACTGTACTCTTAATAATGTTATTTACAGAGACCCGATAGATAGATAGATAGATAGATAGATAGATAGATGATACAATGATTGACTTGTATGACTGACTGTATGTAGGATTCATTGTTTATATGTAAAAACTGAAATTGATCTGATAAATAGGACTTAAACCAGCTTAGTGTGTTTCCTTTAATACCAAATAAATGTTCCTGTCTCTGTAACAGGGTGTGATAGTCAACAGTGCTGAATGCAGCACTACGTTGTCTTACTAGACAAGTACAGAAACAAGTCCTCTGTCTGATGCATATATCATGTATACTATGTATATTTTGCATACTTCCATATCCACCTACCTCTTGTCTTGTGTGTACTGTATATTGTATTTATCTGCACATATTTCTGAATACTCTGCAATATTTCTGCATATCTTGCACTCGTCAATATCTATATATGTATTTGTACTACTGTCTCAGGTTTTAGGAAAAATGCCTATGTTCACCCAGTCTTGTTAGTCTACTGTATGGTGTTAGTCTATGTAGTCTACGTATATGTGAGTCCAGAGAGCAAAGGGAAACCGGAGTCAAATTACTTGTAGGTGTATGCATACCTGGCCAATAAAACTGATTCTGATTCTGATTATACTGTCACTTTTTTGATTGCCACTTTATTTTTGAGTACTTTATGTCAATTTGCCTGTTTTGCAAGCTGCAGTAACAAGTAAATTTCCCCTGAGGGGTATCAATAAAGCTTATCTTATCTTATCTTATCTGATTGGCAACTGCTTTCTCAAGTATCTTAGACAGAAAGGGCAGGATGAAGAAATTGTTGAAGTTAGTTGGTGAAGGTCAGTGGGAGTAAAAGCAATCTAAGTATATATCAGGTTTTACAGCGGGTTTATGTACACTCTGACAGAAGCCAATTAAATCTAATAATGTGATAAAAGCAGTACAAAGGCTATCATTATCAACATCAATAAATACTTTCATATAGATATCAGATAGATACCAGATCAACATATCAGAAATCAGATTAACATTCAGAGTATGGACTAGGAGCATGATACATTATATCAAATAGGATTGGCTTCACTGTTCTCCAGGTTGGGTGTGAAAGACAAAGAACAAGGCTTTCGAATGAGATATATTTGAGTTTAGGTTTATGTCTGATTAATAGGCTTGAGTCAAAGATGGCGGCAACTCCACCATCTCAGCGGGTGCCTTGAGGAATATAAGTATTAATATGACTCGAAGGAGTGGATTAGGCTGACACTCTTCATGACAGCCAGGTTTCAGTAAAACAAAATAAATGAGTTTGACTATGGTCGGCCGGTGTCACTAACTTCACGTTCAAAAAAGAGCTGCCAATAGAGTTAGTTTGGGTGTGTCACTGAGTGGGGAGAAATTAGAGATGTGAACTGGTTGGTGGTGAATTGCGGGCTTTTGCTTAGGGCTATGCTTCTTTTGGACAGTCACCCTGTCTCCCTGGGGCCTGGCTAGCTACTTGACCCCCATGCTAAAATGCCCAACATTACAGCAGAAATAAATATGTTTACAACCTGGTAAAAAAAAAAGATTTTGCTCTCTATAGCTGATTTTCCCCTTCGTGACAACTGTACAGGGGTGAATATTTTTAAAATATAATATAATATTTTTTATAATGTTATATATATTCATTTATAATATACCGAATCTAAACTTATGCAAATTAGGGGCGTGGTCATGGAGCTCATTCAGTCACTGAACTTCAGCTGTGTTTGTGTTTGTGTGTTTTAACCTTTAATTTTTCATACAAATATGCTACCAGATAAATAATATGACTTGCTGTGTGGTCAGTTGTATTAACACACTGTCCAAAAAGTTGGCGCTCCCATTTTTTTGTTTACTAGTAAATAGACAGCTAATGAATTAGTCTCAGGCTAAAGCCCTGTTTGTGTGTCTTGGTGTGGGACAACTGTGCTGTGTTCTCAGTGTATTTGTTCTGGTGTTTGTGGAGCTGCTTGTTGGCTGGAGTTTGATTGTGCTGCTGTGGTGACTGTGTTTTTCTCGGGTGTCCAGAACAAGTTTCTCTGGGGGGAGACGGTGGAGGTTGATCTAAGCTAACGATGCTAATGGTAGCGTCTGGTAGCCACAGTTATTAAACCTGCTGCACCGAAGCCAAAACATAATAGAGAAGTGTTACAATTTATGGTGATAATACTTTTGAACAAAAGGTGTCTGTGTGGGGTTGTAAAATAAAGGTCCACCACATTAGTTAGTGTAACTAACGTTACACAATCTTAAACTTGCCATAGCACAGCATAACATTATAAAATTATCATTATGCTTGACTTGTCAAGATAAGTCACAAACTGTGTGCAAATACAATGAAGAGTCTGTAATTTCAAAATATTAATGTCACATTTCAGCATGTTTCCAGGAATAACGTTACCTAGATGTTGTTATTTGTCAAGCTGGAGTTGGTCATTGAAGCTAAACAGTAACTCAAACTTTATTGTTTTTGCTAATATTATTGCTAAATTTTAAGTTTATTACACTCCAGAAACGGACTGATTGTGATCAGATGGAGGCTGAAATGTTGACATATATCAGCATAATAATTGGCTGGCATTTTAGGTGGAAATGTGCAAGTAGTGTAATCAGTGCCAAAGTGAGCATTATCAGAAGAGGGACAGGGACAGAGAGAAGCCATCGCTCACTGCTCAGCTAACAAAGTAACAAAACTGAATAGCGTGTAAACAACTGGGATTAGCTAAAAGAGGAAGTGCGATGAGGGCTTCAACAGAATTTGTGTAAGATTAAATGTGTAGCAAGCAAATAGTTGCTGTAATGAAGAATACAGCAAATTAACTGGGATAAGTTAGAGCAACAATGAGGCAATACGCATACTGCAGTACATCAACATGTCAACAGTACATCAGCAGGCCAGCAGCAGCAAGATGAAGCTTTGGTGTAGGAATTACAACACATTTTGTATGTGCCCTCCACCTTTTTAAGGGACCAAAGGTAATTGGACAATTGGCTGCTCAGCGGTTCCGTGGCCAGGTGTGTGTTATTCCCTCATTATTTCATTTACAAGGAGCAGATAAAAGGTCTAGAGTTCATTTCAAGTGTGATACAGTTGTGTTCAAAATAATAGCAGTGTTTTTTAAAACGTGAGTAAAGCTCAAAATCCTTTTATATTTATATTTATTTAAATATTTTCATTCATTGGGAACGCTGCACATTATATTTTACATCAAAACATGAAGAAAAATGTATCAATATTTTAATTACTTTACAAATAGAAAAAATGATATTGGGCTGTTAAAAAAATAGCAGTGTCTGCATTTTTCATTACAAACTCAAATATTTACTCAATAAACTGAAAAAAACGTTAAGATTTAGCATTCCTGTGAATCACTAAACTAATATTTAGTTGTATAACCACTGTTTTTGAGAACTGCTTCACATCTGTGCTGCATGGAGTCGACCAACTTCTGGCACCTGTAAACAGGTATTGCAGCCCAGGATGATTTGACAACCTTCCACAATTCCTCTGCATTTCTCGGTTTCTCGGTCACTTTTGGTGTCACCCCACAAGTTTTCTTTTGGATTAAGGTCCAGGGATTGGGCTGGCCACTCCATAACCTTAATTTTGTTGGTCTGGAATCAAGATGCTGCTCGCTTACTGGTGTGTTTGAGGTCGTTGTCTTGTTGAAACACCCATTTCAAGGGCATTTCCTCTTCAGCATAAGGCAGCATGACCTCTTCAAGTATTTTGATATAAGCAAATTGATCCATGATCCCTGGTATGCGATGAATAGGCCCAACACCATAGTAAGAGAAACAGCCCCATATCATGATGCTTGCACCACCATGCTTCACAGTCTTCATAGTGTACTGTGGCTTGAATTCAGTGTTTGGGGGTCATCTGACAAACTGTCTGTGGCCCTTGGACCCAAAAAGAACAATCTTATTATCATCAGTGCACAAAATGTTTCTCCATTTCTCTTTAGGCCATATGTTCTTTGGCAAATTGTATCCTCTTCAGCACATGTCTTTTTTTTAACAGTGGGACTTTGCGGGGGCTTCTTGCCGATAGATTAGCCTCACACAAGTGTCTTCTAATTGTCACATTACTCACAGGTAACTTCAGACCGTCTTTGATCCCCCTGGAGCTGATCATTGGCTGAGTCTTTGCCATTCTGGCTATTGTTTGATCCATATCAATGGTAGTCTTCCGTTTTCTTCCATGTCTCTCTGGTTTTGCTTTCCATTTAAAAGCATTGGAGATCATTTTAGCTGAGCAGCCTATCATTTTCTGCACTTCTTTATGTGGTTTCCCTCTCCAATCTGTTTTAATTAAAGCATGCTGTTCTTCTGAACAATGTCTGGAATGACCCATCTTTCTCTGGTTTTCAGAGAGAATTGCATGTACAACATGTGCTGGCTTCATCCTTAAATAAGGGCCACCTGAATGACACCTGTTTCTTCACATAATGAATGACCTCACTGATTGAACTCCATATTGCTATTATTTTGAACATGCCCCTTTCAATGAATTATTCAATTACACAGACTCAGGAAAATGCATATCATGAATGTTGGGTCTGTTGGTTTCTCTGACTGTACTACACCTACTGGTAAATTATTTGCCATGTAATAATATAATTTCTACCAAAAACGGTGATTGATCTGGTTAGTCATGTTGGACTGCTATTATTTTGAACACAACTGTATTTGCATTTGGGATCTGGTGAGGTCAACTCTCAATATGAAGTCCAAAGAGCTATCACTATCAGTGAAGCAAGCCATCATTAGGCTGAAACATCAAAACAAGCAGAGATAGCAAAAACATTGGGTGTGGCCAAATCAACTGTTTGGTACGTTCTTAAAAAGAAAGGACGCAGCAACGTTCAGCAACGCCAAAAGACCCAGAAGACCATGGAAAACAAGTGTGGTGGATGATAGAAAAATCCTTTCCCTGCTCAAGAAAGACCCCTTCACAACAGTTGGCCAGATCAAGAACACTCTCCTGTGTATCTGTGTCAAAGTCAACAAATAAGAGAAGACTTCACCAGAGTGAATACAGAGGGTTCACCACAAGGTGTAAACCATTGGTGAGTCTCAAAAACAGGAAGGCCAGATTAGAGTTTGCCAAAAAAAACATCTAAAAGAGCCTGTGCAGTTCTGGAACAACATCCTATGTACAGATGGGACGAAGATCAACTTGTACCAGAATGATGAAGAGAAGGAAGAGAAGAGCATGGAGAAGGGAAGGAACTGCTCAAGATCCAAAGGTGATAGTGTGGTGATAGTGTAATGGTGTGGGCATGTATGGCTGCCAATGGAACTGGTTCTCATATATTTATTGATGATGTGTCTGCTGACAAAAGCAGCAGGATGAATTCTGAAGTGTTTCAGAGGATATTATCTGCTCATATTCAGCCAAATGCTTCAGAACTCATTGGACAGCGCTTCACGGTGCAGATGGATAATGACCTGAAGCACACTGTGAAAGCAACCAAATAGTTTTTTAAGGCAAAGAAGTGGAATGGTCTGCAATGGCCAAGTCAATCACCTGACCTGAATCCAATTGAGCATGCATTTCACATGCTGAAGACAAAACTGAAGGGAAAATGCCCTAAGAACAAGCAGGAACTGAAGACAGCTGCAGTAGAGGCCTGGCAGAGCATCACCAGGGACTAAACCAAGCGTCTGGTGGTGTCTATGGGTCCGAGACTTCAGGCTGTCATTGACTGCAAAGGATTTGCAACCAAAATTAAAAGTGACAATGTGATTTATGATTATATTAGTTTGTCCAATCACTTTTGGTCCCTCAAAAAGGTGGAGGGCACATGTGTTGTAATTCACACCATTCATCTGATTTGGATGTAAATACCCTCAAATTAAAGCTGAAAGTCTGTCCTTAAAGCACATCTTGATTGTTTCACTTCAAATCCATTGTGGTGGTATACAGAGCCGAAATACTAAAAATTGTGTCAATGTCCAAAAATTTATAGACCTGACTGTAAGTCATGAGGTTTTGCACAAACCTGAGTCCATGCCAGTTTGAGCGCATGCTGTCATCAAAACAAAAGGGGGGCATAACAAATGCTATGATACTCTGAAATTCATTAACCTTTTTCAAAGATTCCACATCCTCTACTGGATTGAGGGTTTCATCAAATTATATTTCACAGAGACTACTTTGTGCCCTCTGGTGTCTGGAGTGTTTCTGTTGGACCCATGATATAAACAGACCCGACCCACAGAATGACTTCTCCCTGGCAAAATCTTCATTTCAAGTCAAACATACTAGATCCACAAAAAAATAAAACTGATGGTGCATTTGGATGCTCAAAAGTTTCCTCATTAATCAACACAAGGTTTCCCTCAAATGGCTCCAAAGTCTAAATATGAATGGAAAAGTGGGGTAAGTTCCAGATTACACTACAAATTGTGACATTTCACTAAAACACATGGACATCTGGCAAGCTACATACTAAATAGTACTACTAAATAGTAAATACATCCAAATAAATTCAAACAGTGGAGTGTATGCTTGGCTTCCATTATTTCAACCCTTTCAACTTCTTTCGTAAATTTTCCCATTGTGGGACGAATGAAGGAATATCTTATATTTTTCTTTTGGTCTAATTCAAAATATGTATTAACCAATGGCTGATGATCACCTGAACCCACATATCTGCAAAATATTGTATGGTCACATGTCATTTCACAACTTTATTAGTTGATATGGATTATTCTACTCGATCTGACTGAAGTGTGAAAATTCTTGATGCTCATTGTTATGCATAGCTTTATTATTACTATGCAAGAAGTTAACACTGCTTATTATTTGATGTCAGTCCTCTACCTTACTCTAACACCCATACATCATCTGAACCAAAGAAAAAAAGACAACAGAGGATGTAATTGAGCTGCAAAAACACATCATGCAATTTTTTTCTGCTAAATTCAACAAAAGGGCTTTGTCAACTACAGTTAAGGAGACAGCAGATGATCTGAACAATTCAAATTATCAATAAAAAGGATGATAATAACGCTGTCAGTACCGTTGACAAAAAAGTCATTTGACTTTGTGCTTGAAGACAACCCTAAGAAATGACACGAAAGAAGTGAAAGCGACATCCCGGTTACATAAAATGAGGCAGAATAAAACATGTCAGCAGTGTTGGAACTTCAGACTACATAGTGTGCCTGAACAAATTATGATATTAAATGAAAAGATATTCGCATCTATACCAAAATTCTGCCCAGAGTCCAAAGCCAAAAGAAAATAGGATGTGGATACCGTGAATCAACTTGAAAGACAAGAGGAACAAGACAAGTAAGCAAGACCAATAATTATGTCATCCTCACTGTTTGCACTGCTCTCAGAATATTGTTTCTTAACTGTTGGGAAGGACCTCTGATGCTGAGATCCTGTATAAGTTTAAAATGCTCTTACGATGCTAAATGATAAAACTTACACAAGATTAATATGCTTCTTGATTGTGATCCTGCATGTGGAGGGAGAATCATCCTCCAGTTCGAGAGGCTTTCAGATAGTGAAGAACAATGTCTCCCCCTACTGGAGTGGCATAACATTTTGTTAATCACGTCTGGATCATACAGAGAAAATCTGACTTCAAGGCTTCCTTGGCTCAGTTGTCAAATTGCTTTTATGTCCTTGGATTTTGTACCATATTTGCATATCTGATGAGCAGTTTAAAAAATAGGGAACATGTGACTGAGTGGACATGACACCGATATGCAATTCAATGTTTATTTTGGAAAGACAACAATCAGTCAAGACATGCTAGAATGTTCTAAATAAAGTCCAAGCTGTAGACTGCTTTCACTGACAAAGGACAAATAAGATGCAACTGTAAATGGCAGATCAATAAAGAATCTACTTTATTCTTTACTAATAACTAATTTAACTAGATGAAGCTTAAAAATGAAGCTACAAACTTAAAATATTACACGTCCTTGGGTATTTGTCTTTCAACGCCGGTAGTTGGACCAAACTGCGATGTTGATGTTTCAGAGCAGCCCAGCAGCCAGTCACCAACAGACTTGCAGCACAGGTATGTGTCTATCTACTAAAACCAGTGCTTCAGCTGTCAATTTATAGGTGTATATCCATTACATACTAGCCTTCCCACACAGGATGTGGCCACAAGAACGTTCATGCTATTCAACAATGCAGAGGCCGGTATACACTGTTAAAAAGGAGAAACCTTTATTTTAAGACCATTAAAATAAATACTATACAGAATCCAATGTAGAAAACTTGATACACTGTTTCTGTCTCAAAAAGGTTAACAATTTCGTAAATTCATTTTAAAAAATAGCACTGACTATACACCCCAAAACATGACAGTTCTCCTAAACCAGACACCAAACCCCATGATGACAGGCATTTTAATGAGAGAGCGCTTAGAAGGAGCAGAGAGTGATTTGGGGAGTAGGGGTCAATATACTTAATTTCGTAGTTTGGTCCTTTCATGTCAGACGCCGCCGCCCCGCCCCCCCGTTTTTTTTTCTTGGCGAGGTAGGTAGGTAGGTTACAAAAAGTCACCACCACCATATCAAAAATCCAATGTTTTGTTTCAAAATAACATCTAAAGAAACAATGTCAAAGAGCTAGACCCGAATAGCCAAGCAGGTCATCACGTTCGAGAGGCAAAGTCCACACAGAACTCACCGTTGTTTTTGCCTCCAAATGTCTGTGGCCACCAGTTTTTATATATATATGAGAGCAAAACGGTAAACAAGTCATTCATGAAGGATTTTACTATAAAGGTCCTTTATTGAATATGCCCTGTGTACGCTAGCCCCAAAACCTCTGTTTTTAACATGATCATGAATGTGTGTTAAAGGCTGTTTTAAGTACACTGAAGGTTGTTAAAATACTGATCTGGTCAAATGCAGCACTTTCCATTTCATTGTGATCATGGTTGTGTTGAATCCAAACTAAACTGCAGTGTAAACCACTCATCCATCACTTGCCAGCAGTGCAGCACCGGCCGACACTATGCAGGTACAAGTCACAGCCACATTTCACAAAAGCTTCCATCATCTTTATGTTAGCATTGTGTATGTTATCACTTGAGCCAAGTTATTAATTGTTAAGCCTTCGCTAACAGCCAGAGCTAGAATCCTTTTAAACATCAACTTTGTAATTTTTTTAAAAAAATGCGCTTTTGAAAATGCGGTTATGTTTTACACTTGTGGGACCCAGTTACAAATTCACGTTTCATGTTAAGTCTCAGTTTGACAAAGCATCAATGCAGAAATATTCAAATTAATGCTTAAAGAATGAGGAAAGAGATATTAGCTGCAGGAAGAATTTAGGTGCTGATATGGGGTACGGCAAGTGGATGAAGCAGGTCAGTAATTCATCCTTTCCACATGGCCAAAAACTATTTCAAACATTAGGAAGGATAATGGCTGCATTTTTCCTTCCCTTTGAAAAGGACAGAGTAAAGTCATGGTGGAATTTAGCAAAAGAAAGTTCTTAGATAGTTCAGATTGTATAAGAAACAAAGTTCGACTAATAAGCAGGGTGGGGTGGATGAAGGGCGTGTGGATTCTTCTAGATAAGATCAGCCACATTCATTGGCATCTCCTCAATGGTGGTGTTGTAGAACGTCTCAATGTCCCTCAGGGTTCGCTTGTCATCCTCTGTAACCATGTTGATGGCTACTCCCTTTCTGCCGAAACGGCCACCCCGACCAATCCTGACAGAAGACAACAAAAAAAAAGTTTCACTGAGAAAAGAACATCTAGGAGGTGGCAAACAATGATATAAGGCATAAGGCAGGATTAAGATTTACGATTTGTGAGTGTTCACGTCAGAAAACTCAAGACGGATGAGTTTATTAAGTTTAGTTCTGCAAGGTTTGAAAATACTGTCTATTTTGAATAGAGCAATTGAACTATTAAAGTTGATTTTCATTACCTTGAATGACCTACAAGTTGCAATTATAATTTCGATGTTGACAAACAGTATTTACAAATTGGAAACTGTTTCATGTTCTATGTCATATTAGTTAATTACCAAAGAAAACCTGTCCTCTCATGACAGGAAAAGGTAAATTGTTTAATAAAAAGGTTCGTTAATAAGGAAGAAAACAAAAAAACTTGCCACTCCAAGTTGTGTTTTTACCTGTGGATGTAGTTTTCCCTATTGGTCGGCAGATCATAGTTGATGACTAGGGACACCTGCTGGACATCAATACCTCTGGCCTGAGGAGGAACATGATCATTAGTTACACAGCAGTCATTTGTATCCATATTGCACAAAGCAGTGGGCATGACTGAGGTTAAGTGCCAATGTTCTGCTTCAATTTGAAGTCATCATCCACATCAAATGAACCATGAAAAAATGTTTTTGTAAACCAAGTCTACAATACATTGACATCACATTCTTAGTATTTTTGCTGAAGCTTCAAAGCAGCACTTCAGTCACCATTTCAGTTCAGTCCAATGCACCAAAGCACAAAGCTAAACAAATTGTCAGTCCAAACACTCATTCAAAATGAAGTTTTGGCCATTCCCAACCATAAACACTGTAGTCTATTAAATACAGGTTCATGAACTATCCTGTCAAGTGTTAACTGATGTGAAAACATTAAAAAAAAAAATAAGACTGAGTGTAATCTGCCAATTAGTTGTGAGTCAGGACTTAAACCCAGCCACAGTGGAGGGCAGACAGGCTGCTCTACCAAGGAACGTTCAGTCCTTCACCAACACTGCAGATGGGAGGAGAGGGAACCTTGGCCTTAAAAGTACTCATTTTCAAGGCAAACCTGACATTTGTTAGATCGTTTTGGTTTTACTACAGGCAGGCTGGCTGAGAAGAAAGCCAATGTCAAAAAAGGACAAAGCAAAGATGACATAACCACTCATTTAATCTGTCACACAGTGGTGTAAGTTAGTATTCAACACTTTTTCATTAAACATTTCCAATGCAGTAAGTTATGTGCAATAAAGAAGAATAACAAAGGAAAAAGTACTGATCACACCAACTAAAATGTATTGGTAGCTAGTAAGTTGATAGAGTGATGTTTCTTCCACTTGCAGATAATAGTGGCAATGGTACTTCCAGGAACATTTAAAAGTTGAGAAATCCATCAGTGCTATGTAGTAACAATATTGTGAAGGTTTTCATCATGAGATGTTTCTTGCATAACACCATGGTAAATGATGTGTTTACTTGCATTCAGAGGCAGGTAACTCTTTTTCAAAGAGTGCTTACCAACCTGCACTAACCCAGCTGATCCCAATTAGCACAGGTGCTTTTTCCTGTTTTCCACTTTATAGCATAACTTTTTTTTTATGAATTAGAACATTACGTACTTCATCTCTAGCTTTCTATAGTTAATGTGAATAGCTGTAATGGACATATGTTCAATGAAAAAAAAAAAAGTTAATGTCTTGAATACTTCCATACCCCACTTTAATACTGTATACCACATACGCCTTTAAGGAGCGGCAAAGCTGAAAAAGTGCATATGCATACATGTATGATGTACTTGTGACACTGCTGATAATCAGCTACCAGGGAGTATTCTAGAAAACCAAGTAAGAGCGAATTGTACTTACCAGCAGGTCAGTGGTAATGAGGACTCGACTGGAACCAGAGCGGAACTCCCTCATGATCAAGTCTCTCTCTTTCTGGTCCATGTCACCATGCTAAATAGACAAGAGTGGAAGACACAAGTGGAGACAAAGTCAAACTGAGAAGACATACCTACAGTATATTTTAAATCATACTAATACAGGCCTGACAGCTCTATCACAGAAATGCATCCAATTTACCATTTAAGCTGAGACTTAAGATAAATGTGTCAACGACAATTCCAGCACTATAGTTTAGTAATCATTTTTATCCACATCATGAACAGCTTGAGCGCAAAAACAAGGCCAGGTGAGATTTGTGATCTCCGCGAGATTAGTGATCTCCGTGAGATTAAAGACCATGAAATGACGTTGCCTTGCCCAGTTGGCAGACAAGTGTCACCATGTGTATGAAGTGAATTCACAAAAGAGACAAGAGGAACGCAAGGAAGCACACACACCAAGATTTCAGAGCTGGATCAAATCGGTCAACGTATTTTTTTTTTTTTTTTTTTTTTTTTTTTTTTTTTTAAATTGGGGGGGGGAGGCACTGGACACTAAACATTGACAGAATCCTACATACAATCAGCTTATTCGCCTTTGTCTTCAGCGCAGTACTTTATAACTTCGCTGGAATTCTTTTGCTGTGGTCCCCACTGATTCAAATCAGGGACCTCGTTCTTAGTTAGGGCCTTAGACTAACAGAGCTGCTCCAAAACTGGGTCTTTTTTTCACAGGCTGAATTATACATACAAAAGGAAGTCTGAGACTGATTGTAGTGGGCTATTTAAATGTTCAAATTAACAGATAAAGATCCTCAAATAAAATCATGCATGATTATTGAATTTGACATTTTCAAGATATTTGACCACACATTTAGCAAGTTAGGAAATGTTTGTAGAGTAGATATTAAACTAAGCATCGGAGCATGTATAATAGCTTAAACAAATTCTGATTTGAGATTTAAAATTTCTGTCATTAAGGTCAATGTCATTAAATTATATTGTACTTTTTGCAAGTCTACATTACTTCTATGTGGCTTGGTCCAGACTCTGAAGCTAGAATTAAAATTAAGTTTTACATACTTGTGCTTCTAGCTTGTGCAGTGTCTGGGTTTTTGTGTGTTTTGTTTTTTTAAACCTACCAAGTTTGGTTGTTGTAGGCCTTTCAGCATTTCGCAAACAACATTTTATGTAGAAATAAGTGGAGGCTCTTACCAGAGCAGAGACCGTGAAGTCTCTGGCATGCATCTTCTCAGTGAGCCAGTCGACTTTCCTCCTTGTATTGATGAAGATGACTGCTTGTGTGATCGTCAGGGTTTCATACAGGTCACACAGTGTGTCCAGCTTCCACTCCTAAGGACCACCATCAGGTCAGACAAACGCAGAGTCATTTTTTGGAAAGACTTTTTGGCATTCCTGCTTTAGATGGTGACAGCTGGAGCGAGTCAGGAAAGGCAGGGGAGAGTGAGAGGACATGTAGCAAAGGGCCCAGGCTGGAATCAACCTGGCCCACTGTAGTAAGGACTCAGCCTTGGTTTGCACTCTAGAGAGAACAGGGAGCCCCCATGCAAAAGCAATTTATACACAGCATGCCCTCAAACATCTGGGTCCATTACAATTAGATGTCAGTTTTTAGTACTACTAATGCAGTCTAATACAGTCTTGGAATAAATCATACCTTCATGAAGGTTCTGTATGATTTTTTGAAGTTTGCTTTCATATATTTAATAATGACAATGAATGGGAGAAATCTTAACCTACTCCACTTTGAAGTTCTACTACTTTTGCACAACTTCAGCTACAGATTTCATTTGAGCTTTAAACAGGCAACAAGACTGAACTATTGAATTTTTGATATCTTTAGTTCAAGTTTAATGGGCATCTATTGCATGTAGTCACTATATTCACACCTCTTGTGGGAACCATAGGGTCAGTGGTTTGACTCCCAACATGTCTGGGAAAAATACTTCAACCTCAAAAGTTATTTGACATCTCTGCATCTTCAGCAGTGCTTTGCTTTATTTCAGCTGTCAGTATGGGCATGTATTTTCCAGTTGGCGTTGAACAGTTTGAGATTTGTTGATTAAACTGTATGGTTATTTTTGGATTATGCACTTTGTGGTGCTGTGTTGCATTATACAGAGATACCCTCATTAATATAATAGGTGGAAAATAAAATGGAAACACCTCTGCATTGCACAACAGTTTAACAGCACCAAAACTTCATCTTCTAAACCAACCACCTGACATGAATGAATGATTCATCAACACTTCAAGGGTGTAATGATCAGTTTTCCTTTACCTGAAGATAAGTTACATAGATTTACTGCTCATCTTGCGTATTAGACTGCATTAGTTTTAGCTAGGTGCCCCTAATAAACTGGCAACTGAGTGTACTTGCCATTTACCTTTTCATAGGTGATTACAATGCACCTTAAGCATCCTGTACACAAACTTTAAGACTCAACTTTACCATCCTGAGTGTCATGCCTGTCTAGTTTGCTGACTAAACTTCATTATTAACTAGAAATTGTTTCTCCACCTCTTTCTCCACATTGATGTAGAACTGGCGGATACCCTCTAGGGTCAGCTCCTCCTTCTTTACCAGGATTCGGACTGGTTCACGCATGAACTTTTTTGTGACCTCCAAAACGTCAGCTGGCATGGTGGCAGACAGTAGAACAACCTCAAAAAGAGACAAGTGAGGGCTGGTTAAAACATGATCAGATTTAACATTTTCCTCAAGTCCTAAATAATGATTTAGTTTTCATCCATAGTGCTGGTAGCTTAATGTTTGCTGCTCATTTGTGCTACAAATTGTATGTGAAAATGTATATCATCATCCTCCTCTTCTTACCTGCGTGCTGCTCGACAATTTCAGGAAGATGTCATAGATCTGGTCCTTGAACCCTCGACTAAGCATCTCGTCAGCTTCATCCAGCACGAACATTTTGATGTGCTTAGAAGCTAAACATAAAAATGTAATAAAAACAGACAACATAGATGTTTGTTTAATGTCCGCATATACTTGTGGTGGCTTGAGAACTAGTTGACAGGGAATGGTTGATACCAAACAGATTCAAATTCCAGCAGCAATGTGTTTACGTTAGAGATGTCTTAACTTGTGAATTACAGAGTCCCATTTGTTTAAAATTTTGCAGAAAAGTGGATATATTAACTGAAACAAGCTGTGCATAGATATTAGATCTACATTTTAAGAGGATGAAACATTTTTCTACATTTAACATTCCTGAGAGCTTACTGTTTGCTTTCAATCATGTCTTTTCACTGGACATTCACATTCGGCTGATAAGACTCAACTAGCTACTGACTCACTTTCTAGAGTATATCATTAGGTGCTGTATTCAGAAGTAGTCATTTATGATCATGCCTCTGGACCCCTGCTGCGCTGACGACTCAACCTAGCAGAACGCCAACCAGAGCAACACCACACCAGGGATTTACAGAGTCAGCTGACACGCATGGGTTTCATCATTATACAGCAGTCCTTTTCAATTGTGCACAAAGTTGTACGGTTGGTATGACCCCTTTCTTGTAAAACCTGATCAGTTCGTCACACCACAAGCAAGTCTTCCATCTCCCCACTCCATATTCAGCTGAGCACAAATGCAGCAAACAACTGCTTAAATGTGGACAAAATTCTTTCCAATACAGAACTGCATATCCATTTTATAATAGCACAACAGTCAATATTCTCATTTGAGTAATCATTCCAATAAACTACAAAAAGTTTACCAATCAAAGCTCAGCATTAATCAGAATTTATCTGCATGATTACTCACAGAGGGTTCTGCGAGTCAACATGTCAAAGACGCGGCCAGGGGTTCCCACCACAATGTGAGGGGCTTCGGCCTGTAGCTTCTGGACTTCACTGCGAATGCTGGTCCCTCCAATACAGGCATAGCAACTGGCCCCCATGTAATCACCCAGGGCCAGTACCACCTTCTGAATCTAAAAAGTGAAAAACAGAATACCATTTGTGAATTTGTGTTTTAAGCAATTAAAACTGTTCAAGCAAGGCACATCATAGGCTTTTGCAATTACATAAGTTTGAATTTAAAATGTGAATCTACGTGTTAAGGATTCCAGTCAACTCTGTATTAACAAAACCAGAGTCAATATTTTTTTACTCCAAGTTAATTTTCCCATTTACCCATTCAGGTAAACCTGTATTTGAAACTACAAACAATGCTGAAATTTTCAAAGTTGTCTCTAAAAAAAGGCTTAGACACTCACCATGTAGTAAACAGTCCAATTGTACAGCCTTCTTGTTGCCAGCAAGTTATTAAACAGTGCTTGTGGCTAACTTGTATGTATTGTGAAAATGCTCTTCCTGTGGCACAATAGCCAACAGTTTCTTCTTGCTTGTCGTCAGGCAGTGCAGCTAAACTGTTTGTGTGAGGGGGTATATTTAGCATGCATGAAATTACAAAGTTACTTCGTCCTGTGGTAGCCTCCAGCGGATTTAGGCAAAGATGTATGTAGGCAGGAAATGTGATGGGTGCTGTATTCACAATTAATTTATGATCATGCCCCTGCTGTGCCAAGGACTCGAACTTGCAGAATGCCAATCAATGTGTTCTTGTAATTCAGCGTCAAAACACCATTTCCAATTAGGATTTTTTTTTTTAGAATTCACTGCAGTTCAATATGGTAGAGCGTAGCAGAAAGGAGCCCCTGTGTAAACTGCTCCAGTGTTAACAGCAACTACAGGACTACTCAGACAGCAGTGTGACATGACAAATCACCAAACTCTGAAATTGTTTACCAGTTACCTAAAGCTACATTAACCTGCTTGTAAACTGAGCACAGTACTAGAAATATACAAAAGACACAAGGTATTTTGTATTAATCTTGATCCATTTCATTAATCCATTAAAATACAAGACCTACCAAACCAGAAAAATCCAGGTTTTCCACACTGTTTTAATGTTAACAGTGAGCCTACCTGCTGAGCCAGCTCCCTTGTGGGAGCCAGGACCAGAGCCTGAGTGTCTTTCAGCTCCACATCAATCTGCTGGAGGATGGAAATGGCAAAGGTGGCAGTCTTCCCAGTGCCAGACTGGGCCTGAGCGATCACATCGTAACCTAACACACACAAAAGATGATTCAGCTTCAGTGGTGTATCCAGAAAGTAGGATAAATAGAAAGGTAACACTGTAACAATCATGATCATGCAAGTCAAGGTTCACACTCACTTTCAAATCAATTAATGTCTAGTAACCGTAAAGAAGAGATTGCTATACCATTAGGCACCTGATTATTTTCCCCTAGTCAATCTTCATTCCTTTGGTATCTGGATTTTAAGTTAGGACGGAAAAACGCTGTACTGCATGCTGAAATCCATTTTTTCATGGCAATTGTGTTTGAAAAGCAAGGGTTGTAACATTTGAAGTCTAGACAATTACATGTTCACAACAACAGATATTCTCCATCAATGGAAAGTGTCTCCAGAGTGTCGCATTATTAGGGATTGTAGCATTGTTGCCATGCTAGTGAGTCTCTGCATCAGTTTGTGACCATTTTAGAGTCGGAAAATCCTGTGGGTCTGGACTGGACTAACAAGACTTTTTGGGCTAACTGACCATTCAAAACTTCAGGAAGCTTTAGTGCAAGTAGTTTGCCAGAAATGCAATACAATTTCTTAGCAAGTATCTAATCATTGCGCATCTGAAGGTTTGATGCCATACTTTTGCTGTATGGACACATTTACAACACTAATTCATCATGAGGTAAGAGGCCTTCACATATTTATCAACACAAGTATATCACATGGCCCTGGCATGTTTCTCTTCCAGTCAATCAAAAATGAGCATTTGGTCACGATACTACTGTGCAGGGAAGCCCCTGATCAAAACTACTTTTGGCCATCGAATCACTGAACTTTTTCCTTTAACTACATCACTGCACACAGCACCACAGGATAAGAGCAACCCCGTCTGTTTCCCCAATGGAAATAGACAGGGTCATTGAAACCAAGTAGAGCATGGTGCAGAGTAGCGTGACTCCTTTTGGGCCACTCTGTTGTTGAATGTTAAATATTTGGACTAAACTGACCTCAAGATTTTTTAAAAAAATTATGATTCCAATACAGCCATAACATGAGTGTATTTTAAAGTCTGTCGTAGTGATGTGTTTTAATTACTCCACTCCAGTATGAGGCTGTAATTACATCTCCAAGCTTGTTTTGTAACCACACTAAAAACTCACCACAAAAGCTGTATCACACTAGGGCTGGGCAATATGGACTAAAATTAACACAGTATTTTTCACCCTTTGGGCAGTGACAATATATCACAGTATTAGTTTTTGTATGTTTTGTAAGGAGTTATGTAATTAAAGTTAATTTGGATAATATAATAAATGGTTTGTATATCAATCGTTACTTATGCCTTTTGCCATGTATAGCATGACTGCCCGTGATATCTTTTGATCTCTTACTGCTTTTGTTGAAAGGTGTTGCTGTAGTAAATGATGCCTGGAGTCATGCGTGGAAATCACGGGGGGGCTGTTTTTTTAATGAAGAAATGGGTACCTTACTTACCCTTGATACAAGGGACAATGGCTCTCTGCTGGATAGCGGAAGGCTTCTCAAAACCATATGCATAAATTCCCCTGAGCAGAGCCTCACGCAGGCTCATCTCATCAAAACTGTCCACAATCTGATTCCAGTTGCTCTGGGTGGGGGAGGGCAAAGCAAACATTTAGTAAAGCACCCCTTACCACTTCCTCAAAATTATATATGGATGCCATGTAACTTTATGGAAATGTCAGTGTTGTGAAAGTTCTTATTATCTTAATTACCACGATTATAGGGGACTCACCTCAATGATCCCATCTGGCTCCATGCCCTCTGGGCCATTGTCTCTGAGAATGACAAGACAATGAAGTCATGGTATTGTTCCTTGCAAGCTTAGTCTTTCTGCACCATATCAGATCACAACTTCACATTCCTTGACCAGAAAAAACAACTATTGTTCAGAGAGCTATTCCCCTTTAAGCCCCATTCTGCATCTAAAATGACATAATTCGCGTGCCCTGTTATATGTTGTCGGGCGCCTGCATAATTATTTAAAATTTCGTGGTCATATGCTACACCATAAACACGGTTAACACCATTTAACGGGGTACGGGATAGAAACCTTAAATTTTTAGCCGTTTTGACCGTGTGGTTGTACGCAAACGCCTTTTCAGAGTCCGCCATTTCTACTACATAAATTCAAGATGGTCGTTTCTCCAGTCAGTCAGGGCTGAAAAGTCGGAAGCGAGTCGAGAGGAATAAAGGCCACATCTAGCTACTATACAATACTAGACTTTCGACTTAACATGAACTAATTGTGGAAGGTGGATTCACTCGTAGTTCGAAGGCAAAACGCGCGATAGCAAGAAGAAAGAAAAGCTCAGCTGGTTGTAGCCCTGGCCCGCTAATACTACTGCCAACAGGCCCTGCTCGTCTTTATGTGGCCTTTTATTCAACTTGTCAAGTCAGCGAAACCCATTAACGATACATTCACCGCCACAAACCAGGCATTTGTTTCACGAATGTAATATATACTTTCACCGACAGCAATACTGGTGTAAAATGCTTCCAACAGCACTTAGCGGCCTACACTACCGGCATTGTCCAAACCACCGATTAACACTACCACGACCATGTGCGCCCCTCGTACAAAATGAACGAATATCTTTAGAGATACACCGTCAGCCCCCTAGAGCTTTCCTTTACTGTGTGACAAACAGGGAATTACGTAGTTACAATATACACTTAGATTTAATATTAGGCTATTAGCAACATAAGCATTTGAAGTATAATTTGAGAAGGCCTAAACCACGCTCGTTCACGTGCTACTCAAGTCGCCGGTTGCCATTTAATTTGCTTCATTTACATTCAGAGCCAACAACTATCACCAACATTCATGCCTCCTGAAACAAACGTGTGGGCTACAATGTAAGTAGTAAAGTAGACTTTGAATTTGCCAAAATCTAATATTCGAGTACACTGTATTCGTTTATGAAGACCTGTGACGTTAGTCTGAGGCAGGCTATCGGCAGGCCTTAGCGTTAATGTTAATAGAACACATAACACCAGCATGCTTCGCTCAATGTGTACATCGCAGAGTCATCCCTAACAAAGACAAATATATCGACCTGAACAAACAAAACAAAAACACGAAATACCCATACGAACATAAAAAGTTGTCCTCACCTATTATCATATTCAGCCGACATTATTCCAAAGAAAGAAACTGCGGCAGAAATGTCTTATATACGTTGACGACACACTAAGACGCTTTCTCATTGCAACAGATCGCCGTCATTTAGCTGCCATCCTGCCCACAAAGACTTGTGATTGGTTAGTTTGTTCGTCATGTATACGTGGGCGGGTCGTAGCGGCTATAGTAGTGTACGATTGTTTTACCTTAAGAATGCAAAGCAGGCGGAGTTTACATTTTATAAGCTAACTACGTGAGAGGTAAGCAGGGTCCTTTTACTAGGGCACCTCTTGGGTAAATGTTTTAGGTCCGTCATTTTCAGTAGTTCAACCATTTGTCAATGCGGACAAAAGTCCTAACCAAAGGGTAGAATTTTTTTCTTCTGTATTATTCTGAACATATTTCCTTGTAACGTTTCCTAAAATAATTCAAAACATTGACAATTACAGCAGTGCACAGCTTATATCCAGTGATGCAATCTGCACAAAATGAAACTTTGGATGAGTCACACTGTAAGTCATCCGTGGCATATCTTAACGCAATTTATGAGAGAAGCTTGGAATGCGAGTAGGCTATGTACTATATAGACCATTTTGTAAATTTCCCCACTGTGGGACGAATAAAGGTTTATCTTATGCCCCAAGGTCCAATTGTTCCAAGTTGAAATTCAATAGACCATAACATTAGACTAATGAATGAGCCTTTTTCCCCCCACACTATTGGTCTAAGCTTGTTTTCCTCTGTTTTTGGAAGTGTCAATCATTCTTTTTTCCTCCATACATTAGACTTTAGAACATGTTCCCTTACTATATTTAATAAAGGCTCATGGTATTAACAGTCATGTCATATCAGATGAATGGCACTTAAGCTTAATTTAAAAAAATAAAAACAAAATTATGTCTTTCTTAGACTTCTGATGCACATGAGACCAAAATTTTGCTCCTAACCGGTGACTCTGCTGTTCATAGTGATTCACAATGATACTCATCCAACCAAACCCACTTCTCTAACCTGTAGGCCGTGGTGGCCAAAACATTGCACCTGGAACATTGCCAGTTTGATCCTGAGATCAGCAAGATAATTTGTTGGTCCACTGAAGTGCCCTTGAGCCAAGCCAGTGCAGCTGCTCAGTCAGTCAGCCATCAGATCAGACTGTGGTGTGAAACTGTACGTGTTTGATCAGTGTATTCCTGAATTAATTTTGTTGACACTTGTCTGTGTATACTGTATAGCCCTGGTATATAACACGCTTTAATTACTAAAGAGTCTGTTCATTATATCAAAAAGCAAACCATAGCAATTTAGGTTAAATGTCCTGTAATTTCAGTTTTTCTAAAACATCAAACCCTGCTAATGCTGATCTATTTATAAATAGTGACAATATACTTTTCTGTGAATTGGAATACATTTCATTCCTACTTGGTCATTATGATAAACTAGAAGCTGTGGGTAAACTTACTGTAAAGAGAAAGTCATCTCTCCATGCTGATAAATATTCTAAAATTTACTTATTTACTTACATTACAGATGTATACAGTGCGAGCGTGACATTCATGGTTTAGTTACCAATGGTAACCTTTGGGACACCATCAATGTACGTCATCATCCCTTGTCTCTTTTCCTGTGTTTTGTTTATCCTATGCTGTCAAACTGTCAAAACAAGGATAAAATTGCATTTAAAATGTAGTGTAAAAACACTACATAAGTGGACTCTGAATGTAATGGGATTTGATGATAAAGCTCTCAGGAACTATGCAGCTAGGTGTATAACAGATGGAACTGAATATATGAACATGATAAACCTGCATAATACTGTGTGTATCCAAAGAAGCATGTAGTCAGGGATGTGTGTAACAAAAAAGTATGTGGCATTCAGAGAATAAGGCCGGGAACGGAGCCTGTCAGGCCAGCATGATCTAGGGGCAATCTGGCGGCATAATCTTTAGAAGTCCTTGTTCTTATGTATTTTCAGTGAAGTCCTTGTCCACGCTTATCTCTAGTGAAGTTGTGGAAGTCTTTGTTCTCTTGTACCCAAGTGGGAAGATTTATGTATTTCTTTTGGGAGTGTTCCAAACTCATGTTTTCTTGTACCCAATTAAGAAGATTTATGTGTTTCTTTAAAAAAAAATTGGCAAGTGTTCTGATGGAAATAATGGTGGCAGAAAAGTACCATGCAAATATAAAATAAAGGTAAAAACCTAGGAAAATGTCTAAAAGTCCAAAACATATTGGTGTCACGTGGCAAAGATGAAACGCGTTTGGACAAGCCCCCAGGGGGCAGAACTAAGAATTAACAAATTTCTATTGGTAAAATGTATATAATCTATACTCTTATGGGTTGGACAACAGGCGTGGAAATACATCAACCAAACACCATATAAACGAATGCAAGTTTCATTTTAGCTCGGAGAGCTCTTGGACTGTGCCTTGTGTACATGCTATTTGTTCTCTCACTTTATTATCAATAATAAAGTTTTGTCACAACATCTTGGACTCCTGTTTGAAGATTTTTGAGACCTGTTTGAAGGCATTTTTGAGCAACTTTCCAGCAAGATTTTTAACCTAACTATTGAAGACTTTGAAGAAATTTTGATCAATTGAACACCTTTAAAATCTGATTTTGATCCATTGACCTGAGACTTGGGTCCAGAAAATTACCCTACAAAGACACCAAAAACATGGGGAGTGAGAGGGGCACTGACATGCAACAACATCCTCTTGCCAGAATTGACATTGCAGTTATGTGGTAGTTGCCTTAACCATCAGCCTAATGTGGCTCCACAGAGCTAATTTGAGCCATTTAATATACAGTGGGGAAATTAGCATACAACATGCAAACACAGTTTTCATTAAACATGTTTCCAATGAAGCTGTTTACATGAAACTGAGACGAGACACTGGTATTAAATCAAAAACCACAGTTAAAACCAAAACTGAAGTGAAAAAAGTCTTACCATTCCAATCCATAAAAAGTTATGTGCAGTAAAGTGGAATGATGGCAAGAAAGTATTGAACACAGCAAGAAAAAGCAATTCTACTTATTAGTCATCCTTCATCCAGCCTTCGTCACTACCTGTGCTCAATAGAATCTGCTCAGTTAGTGCATGTTGGTAGGTTAGAATTCCCAGTGTCTTGCATATTGCATCAGTTGCTGTTATATTTTGTGTTGAATATTTAGTGTTTAGTATTTAATATTTCATATTTAATTCAATATGCAAGCTCCCATTTCTTATCTCAACACTGATCATACATTTCATATACTGGTCATATATTTCATATTTCATATTCATATTCACAATTTGCAGTCTCATGTAAATTCGTTTCACATGTAAATTTGTTAAAATATTCTTTTTTAGCCTGTTTAGATTGTTCTTTTTTACTATTTAACTGCTCCTATCCCCTTTGCTACTATAATATGTGAATTTCCCCACTGTGGGACGAATAAAGGTATATCTAATCTTCTTATCTTATTAACATTTAGCATGTTAGCTAACACTGAAGTTTTTTATCTGTCTCTCTAGGTCTGTGGTTGATATCTATTCATACAGAGCAGGTTTACACAGTTACTGAACTTTTGAGCAGCTGCCGAATGAATGATAGCCATACTTAAAAACTGTGAGCCAGGCAGAGGGAATTGATAACATTGGCCATGGCAACTGTCAGTTTGCAATGCAGCAGCTAATGGGGTAAGGGTCAGTTAACCTAGTGTTAGGATGCGGCCTGGAACTAATTTTGTTGAATATACAGTACCAGTCAAAAGTTTGTACACACCTTCTCATTCAGTGGTTTTTCTTCATTTTTATTATTTTCTACATTTTAGATTAATATTGAACACATTAAAACTATGAAGGAAATGTTAAACAAACCAGATTATGCTTTATATTTTAGATTCTTCAAAGTAGCTGCCTTTTGCTTTGCACACTCTTGGCATTCTCTCACTCAGCTTCATGACATAGTCACCTGGAATGGTTTTCAATCAATTTCTTGCCTTCTTCATGTGTTTGAGACCTTCAGTTGTGTTGTGTTGTGTTGACCATTGTTGTTGTGAGTTGTGTGCAGAGGTAGGGTTGGTACACAGTTCTATACAGTGAATAGCCCTATTTGACCACTGTTCTAATTCATATTATGGCAAGAACCACTCAACTAAGGAAAAAGAAACGACAGTCCATCATTAATTTAAGACATGAAGGTCAGAATAATTTCAAGGACTTTAAATGTATCCTCATGTGCAGTCACGAAAAACCATCAAACGGTATCAAACTGTCTCTCATGAGGACCGCCCCAGGAAAGGAAGACCAAGAGTTACCTCTGCTGCAGAGGATAAATTCATTATAGTTACCAGTGTCAGAAAACGCAAATTAACAGCACCTCAGATTAGAGCCCACATAAACTCTTCACAGAGTTCACGTAGCAGACACATCTCAACATCAACTGTTCAGAGGAGCCTTCATGGTTGAATTGCCGCAAAGAAGCCAGAGGACCAACAACATGAAGAAAAAAATTCATGTTGTGTTGTTTCTTGAGAACAATCTCTTGCCATCCACCAGGACAACGATCCAAAATATACTGCAAAGGACACTGTCAATTGGTTACAAAGGAATAGAGGTGTTGCAATACTTTTTTCCTGTGTCATTCAACTTTATTGTATAAGTTTTTCATGGATTGGAATGTTGTCATTTCTTTATCTGTGTAGTTTTATTAAGTTAATACCAATGTCTGGTCTCGAATTCATGTGAATAGCTGCATTGGAAATATCTTTAATGAAAAGGTTGACGTGTTAAATACCCATTTCCCCCACTGTAGTGTTGGGTAGTTCAATCAGTAACAATGCATCATATTTCATAAGCCCATCAAGTGTTTTTTTTTTTAATGTTAAAATCTTAATTTGCCGAGTAACTTGTAACTAGATCTGTCAGATAAATGTAGGGAGTAAGAAGTACATTTCTGTCTGAATGTAGCGAAGTATTAAGTGACCTGAAACAGAAATTCTCAAGTACCCCAATAGTGTGCTTGAGTACAGTAATGGAGTAAATACAAGTTGTTCCACCAATGGAGTCAGGATAACATGTAGATCACATCAGCATAACTATCTGATGCCCATGCAGTAGCATAGATAAAATACACTATCACTTGTTTGCTGTGTATTTTTATTTTTAGCAACCATAATGCATTGTAGAAGATATACAAAACAGTCAACTCTGTTGCATCGACCCCTGTTTGAAAAAAAAGAAAAAAATTCAAAACACAGCTATCAACAAATTAGTCTTTCATTATAAAAACAAGAGGAGGGTGCTCTAACTCCATTGTGGACATACTAGATCTGTTGTGCAGCAGTCATGGTCCTGACCAAAATGGCTCTCAAACTTTCAAAGAAATACTAACCAGAGGATCTCTTTTGTACTTCAAAAATAACACAAATTAGTAGTCCTCCTTTAACACAATATTTTTTTAAAGCAATAAGCATATCAACACATTTATTGACAGAGATAAAACACAGAAAAAGACAAAATGTAATGTAAAGATACCCCTTCTTTGGGCCAATATGTAATTCTGGCTTTTTTGGGGCATTGATCCACAGATGCAAATCCAGTCTCCCACATGTTGTTCTATTTGTATGACTGGGAAGAGTAATGGGGGCAAAGGAAGGGGTAAATATGTGGTGTGTTCCAAAGATGTTGCTTAAATTATGAAATGCACTAGAATGGTTCTTTTACAAGCTGGAATTATGTTTTCCAATGCCAACATGGCAGCATCAACTAGGCATTCTAATCAATTTTCAGAATGGCTGTAGCATGAAGGACTGGATTTTATGTTGGGTGTTTTTCCGTATTTTTTGAAGCCGTCGGCTGAGACTTTCACACTTTTGACATTTGGAATGGAGCACCATAGAGTTTGGACTGGTTTGATGAAAGGTATGAAAGTTCACTGGTACTGTTTAACCACAAGCTTACAGACTGGTTCAAATCATTTTGCCCATAATCCACACTACCTCTGTACTCAGTGTTCAGGCATCTTAGATGAAAGTAGTAGTTGGGTTTGACTAACTGTGGTCCAACCGTTCATCTGGCCTGGATTCTTTAGATATCTTCATGATCGTCTTCATGCTTCCATTCAGACTAAAAAACACAACTACGATAGGATGGAAGATTAGGACATTTCCAAAACGGAAGCTAGTCTTGGCCTCTGTCAACCAGAAAGGAATTACCATGGCATGAAAATTAAATCAGAGTTTTCAAAGGGTGGAGACAGGGAAGCAAAGAGAGACAAAACAAAGTATAACAATGACATCATCTACAATAGGAGTAGCTTCTCTGGATGTTGGCAGAGAAAAATAGAGTTTATGAAAAGTTTCTCTTTTTCCAGTCAATCATTTGCTCCCCTTGTCCTCTTCTTGTTATATCAGTGTCCCTCCATCTTGTTAGGGTCGGGGTGGGAGCAGCTGGAGAAGGCGGGCTGGGGAAGGGGTGTGGGTCACAGGGTGAGCTTGCAGTGACACAGTTCTTTGTACATTTGCCTCCTGAGCCGAGGCATATCCTGCTGGCCAAAGCTGAACGGCTGCCCTAGTGCCAGACACTTGCAGTACTGCAGGATGGTGGAGGGGAAATGAGGAAAAAAACAAGTTATTGGACTGCAGACAACAAATTAACAACATATTAACAACATAACACCAGCGCATGCAACACAAGTCAGTAGGTGTGTGTTCCTACAGTGCTGAGTGGCCAGCTTCATAGATCCTCAACAAGCTGATGTAAACAACAGAAACACTAAGTGTGGTACATCTTGGCAGTCCTTTAGGAACAGAGAGCTTACTTCCCCAAATAGGCACACCAGAGATGGTTAACTAAGCATACCACATGATTTAGGGCAAATGCATACAGTCTTGAATCCATAGATTCTGTCATCTTTCTAAGGCTCCCACAAAGGATGAACAAATGTTTGTGTGGGTTTGAAGCAACATGAAATGGAATCGTGAGTTATTACTATGATTAATCATGCATTAATTTAAATGTAAGCCTAAAATGACAAGATTTCACATTAATCTGCAAGCGAACAACGGGCCTGAGAAACTCACCTGTAGGACAAAAGCCCCACAGTCACTGTCGTTGTTTTGACGACCAACATTCTGCAACACGCAATACACAATATATTAGGATAAGCAGTACAACTGATGAAAAGCATAACAGTTATGCATCTATGATTTGCAGTAGCAGCAGCAACCACCAACAAATAGTGATCATGAAATTTAAATTAATCAAATAAATTCTTTAGGGGAATTTGTTAAATGAGTAACCTGAATTTGTGTCTGAGACGAAGAAAACAAACAAAAACAACAAAAAAACCCAAAGCATCTCACCATTTTGAAAAAGCCTTTCCATCCCGTCAAAAAGTCATGTTGGTCTTTTTTGATGGCCTCCGCTTGCAGATACTTAAAAATGTGCTGGAAAAACAAAAACAAAAGATGAAGGCTTCTGCATTTTATTTTACCCCATTATTTTTTATAGTCTCCTCAACAAACTTAAAAACACAAAAATATAGTATACAGTATAGGGTATTTATTTTAATACTCCATCCTTATCCATAAACTAAACCCACTTCAACCAGAACAATTAATTACAGCAGTCCCAGGCTATTTTTCCTCTGAAGTGTGAATCCACTCTAGGGAGATGTGTTTCCAACACTAACCAGTGCCTTATTAAAACTGGACTGATATATTCAACGCAAAGATGGAACCTGATACCAGCATTGTCCACATCTGGTCCAACACACACAGAAACACTGTGTAATTTGAGTACCCTAATTATGAAATGCTAAATCTATTCAGTAAAAGATGTCACAACAATGACCCAGTGACTTGTATATTATCCACTAACAAAACATGTTCAGTGCATTACCCAATAAATTGAAGAAAACTACTGTATATGAACCAAAAGGGCAACTGTACTTGTTAACTACACTTATCATTTCAGGACACTCATCATTTAGTCATAATAGACTACACATTCCCCAGCCCATTAGCCAGCACAGTTTAGCACAGATCAGTTTATATGAAGGCAGTCTACAGTCTGGACACTGCCTGGATAGAAGGCTTACCTCACCTGTGATGGCTTTTACATTGATTCTTTAAAAAGAAAAAAGAAAAAGAAAAAATCTACTAGTATAAGGGCTTGTGTTGCTGTCCAGTTCTACCTTTGGGCAGCGTCTGTTGAGGGTCCGCTGAGAGTCAAAGTAAGTGATGGCTCGACGAGGAATGTCAACACTGACCAGCGACCAGTGGACCTCCAGATGGATGGGGATCAATAACAGGTCCTTCTGAAAGATGTCAACCTGACAGAAGTAATGTATGGTGAGAGGAAAGCAAGGGACAAATGAGGAAAAGAAGGGATAACTCTTGTAAATAAAATTTTGTTATGCTATGTTTTAAGACATACAGTAACATTCAACATGTCAATATTTTTTTCATTAGGCTTATTTCCAATGGATCCATTCACATAAAATTTAGACCAGACATCATCAAAACTACACAGATAAAATCTTTCCAATCTATAAAAAAAGTTATGTGCAATAAAGTGGAACAACACAAGAAAAAAGGTATTGAACACACCAACTTAAATGTATTTCGCAATGTGTTCGCAATGACAGCATTAGGACACGCGCTGTACGAAGAAACTAATCTCTCACAGTGCTCAGGTGGAATTTGGGCCCTCCTTCCACAAATGTTCTCTCGGGGTTAAGTCTGGCTATTGACTGGGCCATTTCAACACCTTTATATTCCTCCTCTGGAACCAATTGACAGTCTCCTTTGCAGTATTTTTCGGATCGTCGTCCTGCTTGGAATGTCTACCTGCTTCTCATCCTGTTCACCTTGGCGAATGGCATTTTTCTCAAAAATGTCCCAGTACACAGCTCCATTCATCTTCCCTTCAATAAACACCATGACAAGAGAAAAAACCCCATGATGCTTCCACCTCTGAACTTCTTTGTAGATATGGTATTTTTAGGGTGATATGCAGAGCCATTTCTCCTCTAAACATGGCGTATCATATTGTTGCTGAAAAGTTTGATTTTTATCTAGTCTAACTGCACTACCTTCTCCCAGTAATCTTCAATACTCTTCTGGGTGATCATGTAAGGAAACTGTGGTCTACTCTTCTGACTAACTTTCTGCCTGCCCTGTTAGAAGTCTTGCGAGGAGCTCCTGTGTGTAGCCAGTTGATGATGGAGTGATGTTATAAGAACATTTAGAAGAAAAATGTCAATAACCAGTACCATTGCAGTGTTTCATAACAATGTTGTGAAGGTCTCAGGAAAACTTTTTGCCTCTGCCTATCCTATCATAACAAAACTACCAAAAAATAACTACAAACCTACCAACATGCCCTAACTGAGTTTACTTACTTAAATAATTAGTGGAATCAGCTTGTTTAGTCCTTTATCTTACTGTGTTCAGTACTTTTTCCCTGTCTTTCAACTTTATTGCACATAACTTTTTTATGGATTAGAATGTTATGATTTCTTTATCTGAGTAGTTTAACTGAATTAATGCCAATGACTGGTGTAAAGATCATGTTGATGTGTTGGATACTTAGTTTCCCTCACTGTAGGTATGATCAATAAATTAATTCCAGACTGCATCTTAACACAAGGTCAACTGTCCCTGACCTCATTAGCAGCTGCATTGCAAACTGACAGCTGTCATGGCTAATATTATCAATTCCCTTCTGTCTGGCTCACAGTTTTTAACTATGGCTGTCATTCATTTGGCAGCCGCTCAAAAGTTCAGTAACTGTGTAAACCTGCTCTGTATGAATAAATATCAACCAGAGACCTAGAGAAACACATTAGAAAAATCGGTGTCAGCTAGCATGCTAAATGTTAATATTACAGCAACTGATGCAAGACAGGTCTTTTGGGAGCTAGTAAAGTAAAAAAAAAAAAAATTACACAGTAATTATAATGCCTGGATGGCAAAAAGCCAACTATCAACTGATACCAGACCGATTTAACTGCTTAGCAAATAAGGGCTCTCAGTGAATAGGGATAGGAAACTGTTCTGCTTTTATAGCCCCAATTTCTGATTTAAAATGACAAAATGCCTACATATTTATACCACAAAAAATTGTCTAGCACAGCATGAGCTTCAAGAATACAATGTTTAAAGTAAGGAAATTTGTTTGGGCAACAGCATTTTCTAGTAGTGCGGCCACATGTATTATTGAGTTTCACACTTCACCTAGCCAAAATCTAAACAAAGGGTTTTATTAAGTGATAACTTAAGTGAGTACTTCCTACGTAAAAGTCAATATAATTAGTAATCTATTAAAAATTAATTAAAATAAAAAATATTTTAGACATAATTATCCATTTTCAAATCTAAAATGACACAGCCCCAGAGAACTTTGAGCCATGAGAATATCTATGCCTAAAAACAGTTAAAAGGGCAGGAAGGTCGACACCCACTCACATTTTTCGTCCACCGTTTGACTCCTTCATAGCCTTTTGTCCTTAGCTTATCATAAAAGAAGCTGTTGAAAAAGTGAACCTGAGGAAGAGAACAGAGAAAAGCAAAAAATTAGGGTAGATGACAGAAAATAGTTAAAGAGTGATGAGTGTTCACTTTACCACGTGACAAAATATGTCATTATCATGGACTTATGGAATGTGTGATAAAACCTCATTATCATGGACCCATCAATGTCCAATGACGAGCATTTTGAAATTATAGTAGTTAATAGTAAACATACAATGTGACAATTTAATGTGTATTGCGAAGATATAGTGTTTCTTGAAATAACCAAAACTTGACATCATACTTTTAATTCACAATTCACATGAACACCAAAAATAGCAGGGTTTCACAAAGTGCAAGTCACAAAGTGTATTACAATTTACTATAATTATAATGAAATTTCATCTAAATAACTGAATCAGCTCAATATGTGTTCTCTTGCAACAGACATTAGAGCATTAATAAACATGGAAAATTTTCACAGATGAGAGGCAAGCAGCCTGACTTTGCAGGGCTTTGTGATCACTGGGTGAGTTTGACTATACAGTGCAAATGTTTGGGTACCACTGGTAAAAAAAATTCTGTTACTGTGAATAGCTCAGTCAGTAAATGATGATCTGATTTCCAAAGGGCATAAAGTTAAAGATAAAACATTTCTTGATTACTTTTACATTTTAATTTTATTCTTTACAGTTTCAAAAGTAACAAATAAGTGTGGGTACCCTGCATGGTCAATCTTAAGTAACACCCCCTTTAGCCAGCATCACAGCTTGTAAACACTTTTTGTAGCCTAAGGTTCTTTCCATTCTTATTTGGGTTTCCCCCCCCCACCCATTCTTCATTGCAAATGGCTTCTAATTCTGTGAGATTCTTGGGCCATCTTGAATGCGCTGCTCTTTTGACATCTGTCCACAGATTTCTGATGATGTTGAGGTCAGGGTTGCACCTCTCGAGGTAGTTCATCATGGATTTTGAGGTGCATTTAGAATCATAGTCTTGTTGTAGAAGCATCCTCTTTTCATCTTTTTTACAGATGCTGTGATGTTTGCTTCCAGAATTTGCTGGTATTTAACTGAATCCATTCTTGTTGTTCCCTGTGCTACTGGTGGCAACATAAGCCCAAAGAAGGATCAGTCCATCCCCCTACATAACAGTTGGAGAGGCATTCTTTTCACAAAATTTTGTCTCCAAACACACCTCTGCTGATTGTGGCCAAAAAGTTCTTTTTAACATCATCATTCCACAGGACTTGTTTCCAAAATGCATCAGACTTGTTTAAATGTTCCTTTGAAAACGTCTGATGCTGAACTTTGTGGTGAGGATGCAGGAAAGGTTTTCTTCAGATGACTCTCCCATGAAGGTCATATTTGTGCAGGTGACGCTGCAGTCGACAATGCACCACCACTCCAGAGTGTTAAATTTTCCTGAAGGTCTTTTGCAATCAAACGGGTTTTGATTTGCCATCCTAGCAATCCTACAAGCAATTCTCTTGAAGAGTTTTCTTGGTCTTCCAGACCTCAACTTGATCTCCACCATTCCTGTTAAATGTAATTTCTTAATTACATTACAAACTAAGGAAACTGCCACCCGAAAAAGCTTTGCTATCTTCTTAATCTTATATATAGTATGTGGATATGAGTCATTTTAATTTTCATAGTTCTGGGCAGCTGCTTAGACCCATGGCTACTGATTGTTGGGACAAGGTCGGAGGAGTCAGAGTATTTATATAGCTTTGAAATTTGCATCACTTGGTCTTTCCTAACGATGATTGTGAACACACCATAGCCATAACAATAGAATTTAGATCCAAGATTTTGGTAAAAGTTTGTCAAATCTCTTGGGGTGTCCAGACTTTTGTATGGTGCTCTTTTCCTTTCTTCACTCTAAAATGATACAAAACCAGAGATATTACACTCATCTTGCTTAAAATGTTGAAAAGAATGTTTCTTCTTTAACGTCATGCCTTTTGGAGATCAGTTTAACTATTCACAGAAACAGAAATTTTGACTAGGGGTACCCTAACCTTTGCATGCCAGTGTAGCTCAATAAAGCTATAGTCATTAAGATGACCTTCTGTTTCTTCATGACTGTAAAACTTTGACTTTGTTTCCGTAGCCTACTTTTTGACAAGCAGGTTCACCAACATTTCATTTTCAGAATCTCAAAAATTGCATGTATTTTTGCATTTGAAGAAAGAAGTGTGAAGTTTTTGGATTATGTGGACTTAAAAAGTGTCCACAGGTTACAGTTGCGGCTAAGTTTCTTCACATATTGCATTTGTTGCAACAAGATTGAAGTCTCTCGGACAGGGGTCCTCAATTACATTTGTCCAAGTGCCACAATTTTTCTAAGCAGAGACTATAAGGGACGGACTTTCAAGAAAAAAATAAAAAGTTAAGTTAAGTTCATTTAGGCCTGATCAGTCTATTTTTGCTTAATAGTTGTACTTACTTCCAAAACTTTTAAAACGTTTCACAGTTCATGAAGAAGTTGGGATGAACTGTACAAAAGTTATGCCTTTTCGTTAAAATATGCTGTTCTGTTTCAATTCACACTCCATTGTGATGATGTAGCCCATTTTACTTAACTCCTAATTAATCAAGTTTACTTTGAGCTGTCATACCAAATTTGGTCGACATGTTCACAGGCTAGCTCTGAGGTTTGCTGCAACATCTAGGGCCATTCTGCCCCAAGTTTTTAAATACGTCCACAATTGAGGATGCCATAATAATAAATGTCTTAGTGTAATATGTATTATACAAACAATGTGTCCTAACTTGCTAATTGTCTAATGAAACCTCATGTAAATATCAGTAAACATTTTTGTGTTGATGACAATCATGCACAATTTATTTCAAGTTTTATCTAAATTTGGAGGAAAGTTTATACTTTCCTGCGCAATAATTCACACGGTTCAAATCCTAAGAGTGGCCTTTGTTGCCTGTCATTCCACTGTTCCTCCACATTTATGAGTTCACACATAATGACACTAGTGCTTTAGATATTATATAATGCTTCTATGTCAAAAACTGTGCTTGGAATCTGTAAAATGACACTTGATGGCTTTAATCTGACCTTAGGTGCTAGTACAAGTCAAGCTCCAGAAATGCTGGAATTGAATTTCCAACAAACTCCTAAAAACTTTTTCTAATTTCCTTACCTTTTCTGGCACAGAGTCCATGACCAGGTCACCATACATGTTCATAACCTGATCAAAACATTAACAACAAAGTGAGATGCCACATGTAAAAACACATATTGAAGAAGGTGGTGTTCAACCCAGTTAGTCAATTTATTAGTTCAAAAAAACATCTCTGCCATCTAAGATTCATTTCTGTATTTGTAGTGACTAAATACACTTTAATAAATTTTGCCTGAGCCAAGAAGTGTGACAACAGTATTGATTTTAGCATGAGGAAGAGGAATTGCTGCTGTGCCCTGGCACTTCTCATTTCTGTCAGATGGTTTGTCAGAATGCAATGCAGAGCTTCTTTCAACTGCAATCTACCTCACAGTGCTGAACAACTTAATGATATAGTGGAGAGGGAAACTTTTATCATAATACAGGTATCTTGTATAATATAGTATAGTAGTTGTACAGTATTCATTGGAACTATTATCAAATGACAGCTACCCAAGAGCACAACATCCAGGTTTGTATCTCAGTTCCCTTAATTGCATTCATGATTCCCTCACTTGTGTCTTTTCCATGTCACAGTCCCTCCCACTGAAGATGTGAGAAGAGATGCAATGAAAAGATGCAAAGAGAGAGGAATTGAGGAAACACATTTTTAGAGAACTGAGATGTCCTCTTCCCTTAACAGTCATCTGAAGGGACATGAGATTCTGATGATATTTGCATCTGCATTTACTAATTGTCTGTTCATAAGATAAGAGACAAGATATTCCTTTTTTTTTTGTCCCAGAATGGGAAAATTTACAACATCAGGGTAATGACAATTTCTTGTTATTTGTAGTAATGATAGTGTAGCACAAATGCTTTTGACAAAATTGGATAATATGTAAATATATCTTGCATCAAACTATAGTTTATACCAAACACAGGCATTTTCAGCCTCAGATGTCACTGAATGGAAATGACGATGGACAACTGTGTTTATTGCTGAAAGACATCATACTCTGATACAGACTCAATAGGGAAACAGCAAATCATTAAAGGAAATTCCTTATGATAAATAAAGAAAGTTGTAAATCCCAAAACAAGGAAACAGTGTGAGACAAATCATTTTGCAAACTCAAATAAAAAATGTGAGTAAAGCATTTTACAGGTTTTTCTTCTAGCAATATTCACAAAACAAGCCAAAAGACAATGCAATACTACTAAAGAAGTGCTTTTCTAATAGAGTGCTGCTATCCCATGTACTTAACTTTCACTTTCCCTTGCAATTTTTAGTTTTCTTGGCATTTATGAATTAATCTTGCCAAAAGAAAGACACAAAAGTGTTAGAGGTGTAATTGACAACATTAAAAATTACTGCATTCCATTTAGGTGAGCTAGTTCCAGAGTCCTGGTATTGTGCATGCAGGCTCACTGTTATGACTTATAGGGGCACTTGATGGAACTAAGCCACTGTTAATGAAATTTAGTTTCACCTGTGCTTTTCCTACTATAACGAGTCAAAATACTATGAAAAAGATCATCGTGTTAAGCCCATAATGTTAAAAGTACTGCTGTACCTGGTCGTTGAGCCAGTTCTGTCCATAGAGAGTGCCAAGGTCATCCATGGTCAGAACATGGCGTTTGTAGTTGACCCTGAATGTTTTAGCCAGAGCTGATCCTGACGAACGCTGGAAGGATTGTATAAGGTGCTGGACGACTGCTTTCCTAATGAAGAACAAGATGAAGATAATGAAGATCAAACAAATGAACACATTAGTAACCTATTTACTTAATTTACCTACAGTGTCACTTCTGAAGTAATAAAATACCCATACTAGTTTTATCAACCCTCCAGAACCTCTAACAAATATATAAAATGATTAGATGTAATGTATAATTCTGATTCCTATTAACCTGCAATTTGACAGTGCCAAATGGCAAGGTGTCAGGTTGTAATTCTCATTTAATTCTTATTTGCCCATTTGCTCAAGCTATATGTCAAACATTTTTCTGGATAATTGCTCTGTATACATTTGTCATGAACAAAAAGTTAGGGAGACTGATGTCTGATGATTAGGGATGGTTCTTTACTTAAATCTTCATGTCATATGAATTGAAGATTCTCCTGTACAACTTAATACTGGTTCATTCACACTATTCCCTGCAACCCAACAGCAATCTAATTTTGCATTTTAATGACAAAAAAAAGATGCCTTCATCCATTAGTCCATTAAAGATTTAATCGAGGGAACAATAAATCACAAGCATCAATAGCTTAGCATTTGTGAGGAAACTGCTTTTCTCCGTTTCATATAATTGTTCAGTCAAGAAAACAACAGATTAATTAATCCATAAAGACGGTAAAGATATCAAGCACTGTGTCTGACCTGTGTGGCTGTGAGAAGCTCTCACTAAAGAGGTCCTGAAGCTTCTCCACAATGTCATCCACATGGATGGGGATCAAACTGCCATACTGCTGTAGAGACTCTTCAAGAATACCTTAAGACAGAAGAAAACCACAAGACATCATAATTAAACCATCATCTTCACAACAAGCTAGACAAGCATACTACGGTGTCCATTCAAGAAAGCTAACTCTTCCCTTTTAACATTTTTATAATTTCTACATGTAATTCAAGCATCTAGCAAAGACAAAAGACCAAAAGGAAAACCACTGTCGATCTTGCAAAATGTCCAAATCTGCACCTAATGTGAATCCACACCAAAAGCGAACACTTGCTGCAACACTTGGTGCTTGGGTCTTGACAAAGGTATGACAAAATCTGAAAACATTCATGTGGACACTACTACCAACTGTGAACAACAGCAGTTTTTTAAATATCTGACCATCAAACGTTAACCAATAGCCTCAGCCTCTGATCCGTACCAGTCACACAACTCATGTGTTCCTCAGTAAGGGACAGTTCCACTGGTTTGACCTCCACTTCCCGTCTCCCTCTGTCCTCTTGCTTGTCTAGAGGGCAGCCATTTATCGGTTTATCTGCCAGAGAAAAAGAAAGAGATTAGGCACACATTTGTTTTCTCTGTGGAGATATTGCCCTCAAATGTTACAACAGAAAAAGATTTGAATTACGACAAATAAAGGAAATCTTTACCAACCCCCATCTCCTCCATGTTTATCTTATTATAATAAATCCGAGAGTCACTTGGGCTTTTCTGAAAAGTTCCGAAAAGTGAGTTAAGCTGGCAAAACTCACTATGATAACAAGATTTAAGATTCTGCATGTCATGCTGTGCTCTACTTTTATTGATCATGACCTAGCTCCAATTCCTGAGTGTCAGACAGAGGTTTAAAGGCACAGTGACAGAGCTAGGGCTAACTGTTTCCCTGCTTCCACCTCCATGCTAAAATAAACACTTTACTGTCTTACATATAACAAATCCCATGTGCAGACCCAAACCAACAATGAATATATCCTATCATCAAGGTTACTTATATTGTGTGTGTATAGCAATGCCTGATGTATGTTATTCCTTTGTGCAACAGAGCTCCAATGTAGCTCATCAGTGAGCCACACTGTTGCACTGGGTGACATGTACCTTTATTATCATGAACACACACACATTGTAGTTTATTTTGACTCAATCCCACATCCACCTTCCTTCTGCTGGAAATACTCACTAGAACACCAAATGTGGATTAATCCACCTTGTGTTTGGAGAGACATTAGCCAGAAAACAGTGATCACCAGTGTCCTGCCATTTTAAAAAATTAAAAATATATTTATGAGCGGTTTTTAATCCTTTACATCCTCAGTAGGGACATTGCTACATGGCCCACCCCAGAAACTGTTCAGTGACAATGGGGGAGAGATTAGCATTGATAAGGTGAGAGATATGGCAGAAAACTTCTGGATAGAAAAAATATAAAAACAACAGCTGTATACAGCCCGGGGAGCAATGGACCTCTGAAGCGACATAACCAAAATAGGACTGCACGATATTGGGAAAAAATGACGTGTTCAACTTTTTTTCCTGTGATACAGTATACCATTATACAGAAAATGTCACCAGTGTTTTTATTTTTTTCCTCCTCCAACAAAACAAAACCTCCCTGACTTGTACCACGCTTGGTCTGATTGCTCTGATTGTTTGATAAATTGAAGTGCACCCCTTCACCAGAGCACATTGGGAACTCAAAGTCTGTGTATCCAAGAACCCCTAAATCTAAATAAATTACGTAATATCAGAAGAACATTTTTTGTAGATTAGTTATTGAAAATGAGAATCTTGCAAGTTTTCCTTTTGTATCAAGCAGCAAAGACGTTGCAGCAAGACGTGTTTAAGTTAATTGGCCGTATTTGACATCCTCCTGCAATGTCATTATCACAAATTGTGATGTCAATGCTGAAACAATATAATGTGCACATCAGCTTCTGTTTTCCAGACCACAATGCAGAAAATGAGAACTGGCATTATCACATAGTTTGTCCAGCAGAGTGCATTGTGATCACAAGAAGCAGCTCTCAGCGAAGTCAACACTTTATTAATATTCAACACAGAGGGCAGTGACTCATAAAAAAAAACTGTGGCAGAATACGGGGGGGTCAAGAAATGTAACTGCAATAAGGATTAATACTATCAACCAGTACAAAAATGGCAATTACCAACATGAATGACAATTATCAATATAAACCAAAAACCACCATTTTCTGAACAGACACATTACAAATACAAGCAAAAAGTAACATAAGCTAACTTTAACTACTCAGCACGGTGCATGATGAAATGAGGGGCGTCACGTCGAGTCACATCATAGTTGAGTGTTTTAACTCTAATACAACCCTGTCCCTGACAACTGTCATGTCATTTATGCTTATCACATTTATTCACTAAATTAGCGAGGTAGCTAGCCATTTATATTTTGTCAGTATAGTCAGTAATATAGAAGGCTGATTGGTAAGCATCAGAGCATCTCTCCCCACTCATTTTGCAGCTCAGCAAAGACTGTGTCGTGCTGGAGTCTGTAGACTTCACGTTGCATTGTTACCTTGATGGTGAGATGCAGTTCTGGAAAATAAATAACATCCCTATTTTTTACTCTCCTGTGACAACCACCACGTCATTCATACTTGTCATACAACTACTACTACATTAGCTAGCCAGCTAACCATGTAGCTACGTTCATACCTTGTCAGTTGAGTGGAAGCTAAGGTATGAGGCTACGGTCTTAGCCCAGCATCTTCCTGTACATTTATAACATTAAAAGGAGTGTAACGGTATCGTTACATCTATTCATAGCAAACTGTTTTATTATTAAATTTAATTAGAGTATTATCTCTGGTTCTGCACAATTTTAGAGTGAAAAAAAGAAGAGAGCACCATACAAAGGTTTGGGCACCCCAAGAGATTTGAGAAACTTTTACCAAGGTCTCAGACCTAAATTAGACCTAAATTAGTTAAGGTTATGGCGTGTTCACAATCATCATTAGGAAAGGCCAAGTGATTCAAATTTCAAAGCTTTATAAATTCTCTGACTCCTCAAACCTTATCTCAACAATCAGTAACCACAGACTCCTCTAAGCAGCTGCCCAGCACTATGAAAATTAAAATAATTGATGCCAACAAAGCAAGAGAAGGCTATAAGAGGATAGCAAAGCATCTTCAGGTAGCCGTTCTCTCAGTTCATGATGTAATTAAAAATGGCAGTTAACAGAAACAGTGGAGGTCAAGTTGAGGTCTGGAACGCCAAGAAAACTCTCAGAGAACTACTTACAAGAAAGGCAAATCAAAACCTCCGTTTCAATGCAATAGACCTGAATAAAGATTTAGCATTCTGGAGTCGTAGTGCACTGTTTGACTGTGCAGCAGCATCTGCACAAATATGACCTTCATGGAAGAGTCATCTGAAGAAAATCTTTTTCTGTGTCCTCACCACAAAATTCAGCATGTAAAGTTTGCAAAGGAACATCTAAACAAGCCCGATGGATTAAGTGAAAATAGAACTTTTTAGCCACATCAGCAAAATGTTTCAACTAAAAAGGGTGCTGGATGAAGCACAGCAAGACGTGACAATACAAAGACACATATTGGTACAGAGGTACTTTCAAAACTATCTATCTGCCTTTCAGACTGCATTCCCATTTAGTTTTTAAAAGCTTTATTTCAGACAGCTGGTATAAGCAGTTAACTGCTCTCTGTCAACTGGGACTGACCACCTCTTAAAGCCCTCATTTTAGACCGATCTCTAAGCTGCTATTTACTGAATATTTTCGGGAAAAAAAAAAGATTTCTTTTATGACCAACAATCACATTTTTGAAAAAATTCACTAAGTCACTAATGACCTACTGCTTGCTGCAGACACAGGCATGTACTCCACGTTAACTCTCCTTGACCTCAGCTCAGCCCTGAATCATCTAAAAAGCTACGTTGGTATTAGTGATGTTGCACTGGAGTGGTACATTTATCTCTCAGGTCCTTCTGTTATGCTTGGAGATGCCTCCTCCTTTCATGCTCCTCATTTTTGGGGTCACCCAGAGGTCTATTATTTTGGGTTCCCTCTTATTTACCATATACATGATAACCCTGGGGCAAAATCATGCACAGCCATAACATAGACTTTTATTGCTATACGGGTGATAGACAGCTGTATGTACCCTTAAATCCTGGTACCACTGGTTTCCTGTATTATGTCCTGCCTTGCTGAAATCAAGAATTGGACATCCAAAAATTTCCTACACTTGAATGACTCCTGCCCTTGTACTAGCAGCACTAACAATCTTTCCTCTAGCCTGGGTGCCTAATTTAATGATGTTTTAAAAAAAAAAAAAAAAAAAAAAAAAAGGCCTGCAGTCCTAGGTGATATTTTTGACTCAGAATTGTCTTTTGATGTGCAGGTGAGTGGGGTTAGGGTTAGGGTGTAAGTGGTGACGTCCTCCTGTGCCCAACTGAGACGATTAACCAAGATCAAGTCATCTTTTTCACTCTGCAGATTTAAAATTTGTCTCCTCCAGACTTGACTATTGCAACACACTTTATTGAGGTATCAGCAGGCGAAACATCCATAGATTGCAACTTATACAAAATACTGCTGCAAGACTTATTAAAAGAAGTGACCACATCACAGCAATCCTTGCTGCCCTTCACCTGTTAACAGAGTTTGAGAATTAATTTTAATTTACTGCCTGTTTTTAAAGCCTTAAATGGTCAGGCTCCTGCCTCTATCTGAGACTTGCTTGGTGTTGGGGCCCTTCAGCTGCCTGGGGATCTCAGGCAGGTAAACTCAGTGTTCTCTTTTCAATCTCTTCTTAAGACTCATTTTTATCTTATGGCTTATGGAAACTCATGGTAGTTGTCATTACTATTTAAATTATTTTATCTTATCTTGATATCTTATGTTTTGGATCTTGTTGAGTTTTATTATTTGCTTTAATTTTAAAGCAATTGTAACTGTGTTTTGAAAGGTGGTATATTAAACAGTTATTATTGCTATCATTATTGAGCTACACACTAACACATTGTTTTTTTTTGTCATTTAAGCCTTCTAGCCTTCTTTAGAAGTAAATGTAGTGCATGTCAGTACCTCTCTCAGACTCTGTGAACCTCTCATCATTGATGTCATCCTCTCCGTTGGTGTATGGTGATTGCAGATATCTTTTTATCCTCCTCTGCTTGCCGTACAGACTGCACCTTTGCCCTCTCCGGTGCCCTTGGGAGCATACCCATTGTGCCCGCTGGCGCCAGCTCTTCCAGTGGTGGGTGAGTCGAAATCCAAGGCCTCCATGGGATCGCAAACGCTGCCAGCGCCTGAGCCTCCTCAGAGCCCTGTACCTGCTGAGGTGGGACCTGAACAAGTCCCCCGCTTTGGCCTGGGAGACAGTATCCTCTACAGTGACATCACCACCTTCTTCTGACTTCCGTTGTGGTCCATAATGTTGGTGCTGTTGTGAATGAGGGTGATGGGTTGACTGGGAGGGAAAGTCTGGGATTTCCCATTCCACCTCAGCCTGGTCTCCTTCCTCATCCACCTCTTCCTCCTCTTCTTCTTCCTCCTCATGATTATCCCAACCCTTTCGCTCAAACTCATCCTTGTCCTCCCCATCCAGATTGTTTTCTTCTTCCTCGTCACCTATTGCCTCGATCATACCCATCCCATCCTCCTCCTCCTCCTCCTCCTCCTCCTCGTCTACATACTCTCCTGTCCACACCTTCTCTTTTTGCCCCAATCTGAGTTGCATGGGGCTGGATACACTGTGTCCTGACACTGGGACTATGAGGTGGTCTCCAGGAATCCCACCTAAACACAAATATTATGAGAAATATGATTAACGGTTTTCATTTCAAGTAAACACTACAGAAGTGCATTTCACTTAACACACATACTATGTGTAGCTAAGATACAAAAGAACAGACTGTTGGGCTTTGAAATCAAAAGGGAAGAGCACATTGATGGCAACAGCAAATGGTCATAATTGAAGTTGGAATTGGTAGTTGGAAAAGTTTGGCATATTAGCACGACTAATTTGTCAAAATAACTGGACATGATCAGTCAGTCAATTGGCTTAATGATTAATCAACTTTCAGTTCTACACTAGTTAATTGAAAATCATGAAAGCTTACCCTGATTCGACTTAATATGGGATTGAATTATCTTATTTAGATTTTAACATAAAAATGTTATCATCCCTCAACCCTCATACTCATTATATTCCCTATAACTTTAACTGAGCACAGTGAGTGTGTCAGCTGTATTTGGAATTTACAATTTGAATTTTCTAATATTAATTCAGATTAGGATAATCTGAAGAAAGAGAAAAATGGTAAATGGACTACATTTACATAGTATTTCTCTACCATAACAGGCAAAGCAGGTTTACAAATTTCATTCACATCACTGGCCTGCAATGTGAGCATCAGTTTAGATGGTGAAATTTATTATGGCATCTTTGCCAGTTAGGTGGTACCAGGAGCAAGAAGACACGCTGAGTATCTCTTAAACTGTAAACCGTCTGTAAACCAGACAATAAGTAGGTAAAGTCAATTCAGGGGAATGTACTTGTACCATCCACTCCTATCTTATGACTGACTGCTAAACATTCTCAAGAAGAGCATTTTTACATAACACTGATTGAGCTGGAACAATTAATCAAGTAATTGCTAAGTTGACAAACAGAAAAACAGACTTATTACCATTATCAAAAAAAAAAAATGCTAATCAATTAATCAATAAGAAATTTGCTCTTGGCTCATCTACTCATCATCATCATTATCATCGTCATCATCATGGGCTTTAGGAAACCATGATGGGCATTTTTGATCCTTTTATGACATTCTTTAAACCAAATGATGAATTAATAAAAAATCATCTACAGATCACTCAATAATTAAAAACTAATCATTAGTTGCAGCCCTAAATACATCTAACATGATCATAGTTTCTGGACTATCTGGGTCTCTTTTCCTTCAAAAGGTCTGCACAGTCAAGACTATTTGCTATTGAATGTGCACTTTCCAAGCCCAAAGTGCTTCTAGCGAAGGCACCTTTGGTCACTTATGATCAGGTTCATCACATTAGCACCTACACTATGATTCATAATAATACAAGCCTAACTAGAATGTAAACATATTAGTAACCAGAAGTAAAATGCTTACCTCCTCCTGTGCCGTCCTGCCCCACAACGGTCAGACCCAGGTCTCCCTGCCAGCGGTTCTGGGCCAGGCTACCGCCACTGTCTCGCATTATCCACGGACAACTCACAACCTGCGCCAGCTCGTCACCTACAAACAACAAATATAGTCTATAGTCAGTGTGGGTATAACCATACAGTCAGCTCACAAATTAGTTTGATAAAACGAATTATGTTATGTTTGGAAAGGAGTCTGAGGTGTCACACAGTATCTGCTTGCTGTCACAGCAAGGTTAGCCAGGAACTCGACTAGACTTGTGTCTAACTATCTCATTGGTTAGCAGGGTACTGTACTTTCTATATAAAGACAGCTCGTGATATTGGAGATAAAAGAATATCAATTTAAACACAGCGGCTCCACTCTAAACTCATATAAGCAATTTATAAAATTTGGTTGGGCCATATTTCTCTTCCACAATATGTATCACCATATTTCCGTACGATAAAATATCATCACATCCCTGATTTAACCCAGATATAATTTAATAAAACATTACATCACATGAAAATCATCTCAAAGTAAATTTGGGTTCAATGTGAGACAACAATTTTACCTGTTATCCATCAGTGGATTGTATCTCTAAATGTATTTTGTAATGTCATATGCATATGGTGTGACAATCGTGCTTTGTTTCACTTCAGGCCAATATTTTGTCATTCTCAAGTTAGAATATCAACTGTGTGTTGATGAAAGTCCCTTTCAAGATGCAACCTGCTGCTGGTTATTAGGCAGCAGGGTACTAAGCTCGCTGTACCTACCTACCTACTGAACTATACAGTCAATTAGGTATTCAAAACACACCTTATCAAAACGTATTTTTATTGCAATTAGCACAACAAGGGTGAAAAGGTATCAATTATCCGTGAAATAACGTTACATTAAGTGACCTATGACCTTTCAAGTGAACATTAATATGTGCTAATTCACATAACTACGGAGTTGCTTTAAAGATAAATGAAGGCCTTCTTCTTTAACGAGAATAGAGTCAAATCGTTTAGCAAGCCACAAGCTTGATTACATTCTACTGTCTTCATCCAGAATGCTTGTTCCTGTCCTTTCACATGCAGAAAAAGAACTGCTGTGTTCACACCGAAGACTCTTGTTACCATGTGCACCTGGTCGGACAGCGGATATGTAATTAAGCTTGCTAGCTAGACTGAGTGTTTTGCTGTACCAACGAACAGCTATGAGAATAACTGAGCAACTTGGCAATTATCAATAATAGTGAACAATTTGATGTGGCCTGTGTCCTGTGCAGGAGAGACTCTTGATGAGCTGATTTATGATGAGAACAATTCTTTCCGGTGCAGGAAATAGTCCTTACCGAAGCTAGCTTGTGCGCGTTGAGTGCTAGCGGCTTCACCGTCAGTTTCACCAGTAAATCAAAAATAAAATTCACTGTAATTATAAAGGTTGTTCTGCAAGTACCCATGGGTAACCGACGCTGCTCCATCACCAACAACAACAATCTGATATAACCAGAGTTAAATAATCCATTGTCTATCCGTGCTAAAATACGAGCTAGTTAGCCATGTTGCCGTTAGCTAGCTAAGCGTACGGTAGGCAGATACCATGTTAGCAACAACAAAATAAAATGCCCGGCTTACTGTATTCCTTGCATAGCGATGCGTTGCAATTGTATACTTACCGTTAACCTTCAGATTTGTGTGAAGGCTTATCCAGCTTCTTCCGACTGAAAGTTAAGCGTATTTAATTCTCTATGGGTATCGAACCAAAAGAAATGCTAACTGTTAATTGATGGTAAACCTCATTCAATGAAGTCAGGTGTGGAGCCGCCAGATGTCACCTCCCTGCGAACTTTGATTTCTTTAAGGTCTTCCGGTTCAGAGAAAAACGCAAAACACTGAAAAAAACGGTGGATTACAGTCAATGATTTAAGTGGTATCGACAGGAAGAATCTATATCAATTTTACAAGGTCTGTACGAGGGATGCGCTGAGCCGGATCGCTGCAGATTTTTCGCTCTCATGTCAACTACAACAAGTCCGTCGCGCAGTAATGGCGTCATATACAGTGTGTGTGTTTTTTTAAGGATAGCCTTTTGTTATTGACCCCCAACTTTATTCTATCGGAAAAAATATCAGTATAGCATCCGTCTTGTTTTTTTTTCATAGGCTTACTCAGATTAAAACAGATTTTAAGATTGTTTATACATTTTGATCCTAAATTTCTGTAAAGTTTATGGTACAATTAAACGCAGGGGACCCATTGCCTACATTTCTTTTGCATTACCTGAATTTGCTTTCTGGCCTAGAACTTCAGAGGTTCTCTTGGCGGATTTTGTTATCTTTGGGACAAAGTAGGATAGGTTGTTTCCTGTTTCCTGTCTGTATGCTAAGATAACAACCTGCTGCTTATTGTGTTTAGCTTAGTAAACACATATAGAGTCCAGATTATCTCACCTGACTCTGCAAGAGACTCTACGAGGCAAGGAGTCATTATTTTAATAGCTAAACCTAATAAAGAACTAGAATTTAGGTTACTCTTGTTTTGTTAATGAAGAAGCCCATACCCTGTCCCTTGACTTTTATAAGATCTTTGATACTTTAGAAGAGCCATTTGCATGAGACTCTCCATTACTTTGGATAGGATCACACCTTCAGAAACATGATTAGTACATTTTACAATGATACCTATCATTGTCAGGGGGCAGGAATAAAGCTGACTGTCCAGTGTGACATTTAGGGTTTGGATTAATTTTTGGTTTGAGGAACGCTGGGTGAATGTTGTCCCATTTTCCTTCATTTCAGCAATCAGAGCATGTTTTCTGGGGCGTAGTGAAGAGACTGCATTAATCATTCATTTTAATAGTTTTTCTGGGTTTAATTGGGGAACTGTTCCCATTACATGAAATACATTTACAGTCTATAACATTTTGCATAAATATATTTATGTAGCATTTATGGTCATAATTACTCACACCTTAATGTTATCTTACGATAAGACATTTGCATAAATATGCACAAAAAAGTGAATATCAATATATGCCAGTACCTGCCAAGAAATAAGTTGGTCAATAATGCAAAATATACAAGGAAATCAATTTGTTCCCAATTAACCGTGTTATTATATAGTATGTCCAGGAAGAAGGTGGATGAGTTTTTTCTTGAATGGACAGTCTTCAAAGAAACTTGTTTGACCTCCTACATGGAGAGAAAGAGAAAGTGCAAGTGTTCAGAACAGTCATTGCATTATTCCACTAGCTGCGTTTACAGCAATTTTATATAGGAAAACTATAAGCTCAGGCAAAAGAAGGGATGAAACCTTCATGGATGGAAGTATATATACACCTCATCCCCGCAGCTGAGCAAACATGTCCAATCTGTTCACCCATCCCAGTCTTTCACTCCTGCTGGTAGTGTGAGATCTGGCCTTTACTCTCTGGACACACTGGTCAGGACACACACACGTCATTATAGTAGTTGAAATCTAAAATATTCCTTCTTGTGTTAAGATTGTGCTTCTTTGTTTTGTGGGAAGTGTACAGTATATTGCATATATTAAGAAATCACAGAAAGTACAGCTCCTGCTAAGTGTTGTTTAAGTAAGTTAACTGCAATTTGAATTTAACGAGTTATTGTCTTAAACATTAACTAAAGCTGGCTATATAAAACATTACTCTTGACTAGATTCATGAGAGACCAGGTAATACATTAAAATGTCCCAAAAAAGCGCTCATTTCATCAACTTACCAGTGAGTGTGCTTCAGAAACATTGAAAATGAATGGTGTTCAGTGCTGAAACTATTCATTTTTTGGAACTATTGGTTGCCCCATGACATGCATTGCTTCTGCCTTTTCCACATACTACAGAAATCTATACAATTTTTGCAACTATCTTCTTCAACAGATTTAAACATTGCAAATGGAAGGGCTGTAACAAGCAATCAATCTAATGGATTTACATTGCATTTGGTACAAATTGTTTATTTTTAAAATCAAGGTCTAATTGCATAACTACAAATAAAAAGTAATACAACTCAAGACTTTTGCAATGAGTCATTTTCAAAGTCATTGCAAGACAGGGCATTTTCAGAAGGCAGCTGCACATGGGATGAAGTGGAACACCAGACAAGGTTGCATCAGAGGCAGATGAATTAGAGTGATGTCGAATATCGGCTCGAAATGGAGCAATGGAAGCTGTGTTTACCTTGTGTAATTTTATCTGTAAAGCTACTGCTACACCTAAAGGAGCTGCCTTGAACAGCAGAGGTATCCACTTCTTGTTACCATAATGACGGGCACAGTCATTGTTTATTGGCAATGCCATCTGTGGGTGCCATGGCAGTATAGAGGAATTTCACATGTCTAACCAACAGATGATGGAAAAAAATAGGAATTTGTTGGCAGGTATGCCGTAGGAAAGTCTATTTATGTACCCATTCATATTGCGTAAAATGTGCTTTCAAAAATGCTTTACAAACTTTTCCTTTCCTCACTAGTATGATACAGTGCTTGGCCTTCTGTAGCCTCTACCTTGGGATATTTCATATTTCTTATATTTCATATATGACCATAAGCCCCAATCTGCCACTAGATTCAATAACATTGCTATGTGGCACACAAAACTCACGTATTTACACTCACCGGCCACTTTTATTAGATACACCTTTATTAGATACTAAGGGACTTAGGTTGGGCCTGTTTGTCTGACGCGCCAAACAAAATAATTCACTGAGATTTCGAAGTATAAATTTAATTTTTATTAAAGAAAAAAGATGATCAACTCACGATAACGTGCACTAACTCATAATCAAAGCAATCAGAGCGATCAAAGAAAAATAGCGGTCAACTAAAAATACGGCGACCCAGCTCACCCCCCCTCTCTACCTCAGACAAAGAAAAGTGAACAGGTGAGTATATTACCTTAATATCCCCGCCCATATCCATGTGACCTGCTTTCCCTCTATTTAATATGATCACAAAATAATATCAGAACCAAAACAAACATTAACAACAATCAACACACGCTCCTTAACCTTAAAATAAATTGACTCATGGCTCCTACACACCTGTTCAAGTGCTTGTTAAGCCTTCTTGATGCCAGAGGTCAGAGGAGAATGGCCTGACTGGTTTGAGACAACAGTAACTCAAATGACCACTTGCTACAACCAAGGTATGCAGAAGAGCATCTCTGAATGCGCAACATGTCAAACCTTGAAGCACATGAGCTACAGTTGTCAGGACCACTGCCCCTGCTGGCCCCTGCTGGCCCCTGCTGGCAACTAGTGGCAACTAGACCACTGCCCCTGCTAGCAACTAGTGGAAAACCCTGTTACTCTCTCTCTCTCTCTCTCTCTCTCTCTCTCTCACTCTCTGAATGTGTGATTGCAGGAGTGAAGACAGCTGTATGGGAGGCTGAGCCACATGCACCTAATCACCCACCTCCTGCTATTTAAGACTGGTTCAGACATCCACTCATCGCCAGAATGTAGACTCTGTTTAGCAGTCAGTGTCACTCAGGCCACATTTCCATTTTGCTAACTTGCAGCTATTTCTTTGCTAATGCTTATTTGCTCTACTTCCAGCCCTCCGACCAGCCTCCCGTCTCACCTCCCTCCTGCAACAGCACAAAGACTCGCAGCTCACTCCAACCAAACATCTCCCCTGGTCTCCACACACATCCACCCTCTGTCAGCTTCTGCTCCTCGCTAAACCCCCTGCTCTGCTCTGCCTGTCCTGCTCCCAGCTTCAGCTTCCAGCCTGCTGAGTGCTGCTGTGCTCCGTTTGTCCAGACCAGCCCCTGAACTCTGGCAGCTAAGCTCTATTTGTTAGATGCTCTCCTTTTGTTGAATTACACTACCTTAGCTGTGTCAGTAGTTCTTAGTTTGGTCCACCAGCTACCTTTATGGTTGTCTCTTTTGGTTTTTTCCTTTTGCTCAGTTAATCTCCAGCAACCCTTATGGTTGTCTCTTTTAGTTATTTCCTTCTGTCCAGTTAATCTGTGAATAAACCCAAGTTGATTGTGATTTTGAGTTGGTGTTTTTGTGTCTGCATCCTGGGTTCGCTGTCTAGCCGTGACAACAGTAGCAGAGGACCACACCGGGTGCCACTCCTGTCAGTTAAGAACAGCAAACTGAGGCTACAATTTGTATGGGCTCATCAAAATTGGACAATAGAAGACTGGAAAAACGTTGCCTGGTCTGATGAGTCACAATTTCTGCTGCAACACTCAGGTGCTAGGGTCAGAATTTGGCGTAAATGACATGAAAGGCAATGGTGTGGGGGATATTTTCTTGGTACACTTTTCCCAGTTACTGAATCATTACAGCAGTTCTTGTATTGTTACTGCGAGCAGCAGTGCCAGTAAAAGTTGTCGTAATATTAAGATAAGATAAGATAAGATAAACCTTTATTCGTCCCACAGTGGGGAAATTTGCGAGCTATATTACATAGAATATTACAAGCTGAAGCAAATTAATTAAAAAAATATGAAATGTTTTAACAAAATAAAATCTTGAAAATGAATGCAGGCAGTATTAAGAGTAATAATATGAGCATTACCAACACATGTAAGGATTATTAGTGACATTTCATTTCATAGCTGGACCAGTAGTAGAATTTAAAGTATTTGTAATAGCCAGGGTTGGGCAATATAGAGAAGCTCTTCTGTCTTGGTAAATATCATTTTATATTATGAAACAAAATATACAGATGGGAATGCTGAGTTTTGGCAAATTCTGAAAATTTATTAGGTGAAAATATCTATTATTTTAATGCTTTAGATCTGGAAATTAATGGAAATTAAAATTGATGCAGCTTTTCATTTTTAGCCAGCACTGAGTTCAAATGACACTCTGACAGTATTTAACGGTAATGCTGTGAATAAATTGATGACAGGCCAAAATGATCTCCAACAAGCTGCCCTGTGTTACAGAGCTGTGTCTCCACTGAAGAAGCAGCAGCTGCAGCACCCTCTAATGTCTGTGAAGAGTAGCGAAAAGCTTACAGCACCTGGTATTCCCAGGCCTTCTCCCATGCAAGCATGAACCAGGTCTAACGCTGCTTTGCTTCCAAGATGCGACGATTCTTCAGAAGGACAGAATTTATAAATTTGTACAAAACGTAATGATAATTTAATGATATAGATTTAGTAAAAAAAAAGCTTAAGTTACAGATAAGTAATAAGTTTAATATACTAATAAGTGATAAGCTTATGTAGCTGATACATAGTGATAAGTGAATGTTATAGATAAGTAAGAGCTGCAAAGTTTCATTAATCAATGAGTCAATCACCGTTGATCACAGATAACTGTTAAATTCCTGAGTTGAGCTGAATAAAGACGCTTTGTATAGGCTGTGGAGAGATGGTTGATAAGAGTTCGGTGTCAGGTGGATGAAGCCAGAACAGTGGATGCTGAGGTTAAGCCAACAGATAGCACTTCATTGGTCGAATTCAGGTCTGTTTCTGTTGTGTCTTCCGCTAGCTCCTCTGCTAGACTCAGGATTGAAGCTGAAAGGGCAGCTCTCCCGGTGCATGCAGAAGCACTGAAGCAGAAACAGAAAATTGAGAAATGAGGCTTTGCTTAAAGCAAAAAAAGGAGGAATTGGAGCAGCCGCAGCTGCCACAGATGTCTGTGGTACTAACCGTAAATCAGCCAGCCATTCCTGCACCTGTTGAGCCTAGTGATAGCATGAATGCATATTTGGGTGCTGCAACTCGCATTGGAAGTGATGATGGTAGAGGGGCCAGCATAAGGAGTGGGTTTGTGCAGTCAGAGCAAGTGTATGCAGATGTGGGTCTGATGTGGCTACACAGAGAACCAGATTACTAGATAGCCCAGATAGAGTTAACAGGCTTCAACAGTAATATGATAACCAGAACAGACAGAACAGAGTTGCTGATATTGGAGATTTGCTTAGCATTATGCAATGCCAAAATGAGATCACAGAGAGTCACACAGAGTCAAGCAACAGAAAGTGTCTACTCTCCCACCAGGGGATATCCCAGTTTTTAATGGCAGTCCACTGGAGTTTGCTTTCTTTATTAAGGCATTTGTGCATGGGATCGAGGAGAGAACAGAAAGTAGCAAAGATGGGTTGTATTTCCTCGAGCAGTTCACCTGTGGCAGAGCTTAGGTGCTTGTTTGCAGTTGCCAGTATATGCATCCTGAGAGAAGCTATATTGAAGCCAAAAGGCTTTTGAGTAAGTACTTTGGGAATGAAAATACCATTGCCTCTGCATACATCGAGAAATTCAGTTCAATTCAATTCAAAGAACTTTATTTATCCCGGAGGGGCAATTTAAAGAAAGAATTGAAGTGGCCCTCAATTAAGGCAGAAGATGAAGAAGCTCTTACTAAATTTGCTGTTTTCCTCATTAGTTGTTGTAATACAGTTGATAGTAGGGCTGGTGTCATAATCATTACTACAGTGATGATGCGCCACGATATGGATTTTGCAATACCGTCATCACCGTAATAAATCAATAATAGCCTAATTCTAAAAACATAAGGCATTTTATTTTCTTCAAAAGTTCAGTTGTGGTCTGACTACTTGTCCTTATACATAATATATTTTGTTGCAAATAAAAACGGAAAACATATTCACTAGAACTGCCTTTGCGGTAAAAGGGGGTGGCCTATAAAATAGACTATAGTTATGCTAGGCTAAGCTATCAATGCTAGCGAAACACATGGTGAAGACAGGTCGGAGCTGTAGCCTGTATTCACTGAAAAGACATGCGTGGAGTGTCGCATGTTTTATACAGTCTATGGTTGGAACCAGACAGGAAGACTGAGAAAATAATTTGGAACTGGTTCGGTTTAAAACATCCAATGCGGAGCAAACTTCAACAATATGCAAGGTCTACCGCCATGTTGTGACAGTGTAACCAGGTTGGAATTATATCTTTATTTTTGTGTTGAAACTTCCCCAAATCCTGATAGATATTGAGGTATATGCGTATTAAAAACTCACTCACTTTAAGAGATCTGAGGTTTTTTTGACGTCGATTCAGCGCCACTCTCAGTTCGCGTTTTGCTCACTGAGAGGAGGTTTGTAACCATCGACCATCTCTTTTTTAAATGTCAGCATAGTAACCTGTTTTGGTCTGATATCCACAACTGGTTGTCCTTAAAAATTGATAACGTACCTTCGTATCATTGATATAATCTATTTTGTGGATAACCTGAATGTAAATGTTTCTGATACTGTAAACCTTGTAATTCTTTTGGGTAAATACCACATACATACTTGTAAGTGGAATGGTAATACTCCCTCCTTCACTGTGTTTTTACACACTTTTGCCAACTACTACAAGTCGCTGAAATACATGGTAGAAAAGAACAAGAAGTCTAGAAAACTATACACATTTATGTCTAGATCCCTGCTCTTTTGATGGACCTCCTTGCTCCTTTGTGCTCTTCTGTTTGTTCATTTGTTCACCTCTTTTTCGGTTCTTTTTTAATATACACTTTTACCCTATCTTGCACTGATTTAAAGTATGTAATGTGCATCTCTTCTAATTAAAAAAAAAACAAAAAAAAAAGGAGGAGGTTTGTATTATTTTTTCTGGTCGTGGTTGAACATTTATCTTGTTCTGCAGACAATGAAAACATAGCAGTATACAGTTATAAATGCAAGTGATGACCTGTATTGGGGGAGAGCCTGCATCTTACAGATCATTTTATCTTTTATTTTACTGTACAGATACTACCACCATCTAATGCCATTAAAGGAGCAACCAGTAGATGTTGTTGTCCAGGTCCTTCCTTCAGACACCACAGCTAGTGAACACAACGCAGATAATACAGGAGGGGTGTGCATCCAGCCAGACATGGGACAGCTGTAGGCCAGGCGCACCCGTAACAACAGCAAGAGGAGGAAACACAAGCAACGTTTTTCATCATTTAAAAAACACACACGACCGTGAATATGAAGAAACGATCTGGGACAAAACAGGTGCAAGTGATAGCCACAGCACCAGCAGAGCATGTCCCAAAACTGCACAGCTGTCACTGCAGGCAAGGGCAGATATCTTACTTAATTTCTTCTTCACTTTTGAACATGTATGCTATGTTAGGCAAGTGAAATATGCATGATATTTTATAAACTTAAACATGACAGTGTGGGAGGAACTCTGTGATTCTCATGGGGTTGACATCAACAGTCTCACTGACTGTATCACGGACTACATAAACTTTTGTGTGCATAACTGTAGGAGCCATGAGTTAATCTATAACAAGGTTAAGGGGTATGTTGACTGTTGTTAATGTTTGTTTTGGTTCTGATATTATTTTGTGATCATATTGAATAGAGGGATATTGGGTCACATGGATATGGGTGGGGATATTAAGGTAATATACTCACCTGTTCACTTTTCTTTGTCTGAGGTAGAGAGAGGGGCTGAGCTGGGTTGCCATATTTTTTTGTTGACCACTATTTTTCTTTGATTGCTGTGATTACTTTGACTATGAGTTAACGCATGTTATTATGAGTTGATCATCTTTTTTCTTTAATAAAAGGTTAAATTTACACTTCTCAGTGAATTCTTTTGTTTAACGCGTCCGACAAACAGGCCCAACCTAAGTCCCTCAGCGACTCTTGTTTGTTGTAGCTACAATAACACTGTCCCCACCAGGACTGTACTGTGTGTAACTTTGGATTAATCCTGATATAAAGGCCCTCCTCAAGGAGAAGAAGAGGGTCTTTAAGTCAGGAAATAAGGAGGAGCTGAAGACTGTGCAGAGGGAGCTGAGGAGGAAGATCAGAGAGGGGAAGAACAGCTACAGGAGGAAGATGGAGGAACAGCTGCAGGAAAACAACATCAGTGGAGTCTGATGTGGAGAGGCCTTGAAATCATCTCTGGCCACAAGGAGCCTGAGTCCCAGGCTGCAGGGGACCAGAAGTGGGCAAATGATCTGAACTTATTCTTCAACAGATTTGATCAGTCATCTGCCCTTCCCCCAGCCCAGCCCTCCCTGCTGCAACCCCCCTCATCGGCACCTCAAGTGGACTGCTCCACCCTCCCCTCCCCTCCTGCAACTCTCAGCTCACAGCCACCTCCCACTGCTCACCTCATCGGCTCAACCCACCCACCCACACCCATCAGCACACAGCCCCCCAGCTCCAACCTGACCCTCACAACATCCCAGGTGAGAAATCAGCTAAGGAAGGCCAAGGCGAGGAAGGTGGCAGGTCCAGATGGCATCAGCTCCAGGCTCCTGAAGTCCTGCGCAGACCAGCTGGAGAAACCTGAGAGCACTGTGAGAATCATGTTCTTTGATTTCTCCAGTGTGTTCAACACCGCCCAGCCAGCACTTCACTGCATTTAAAATGTTTTATTTTGTTTAAAAGACAGTGTTTTTAATATTGAAAATGCTGCTCTGTAACCTTGTTTTCCTTGATGAGTGACTTAGCAGTAATGTTAGGATGTACTAACTTGCAGATTTGCAGGTTTATTTCATGTAGGATAATTTATTTCATTTATGACCTGTCGTGCAGGTCAGGTTTTTTGTTCCTGTGAATCGGTTTGGAGACTTTCTGTTCTGTGGTGTGTGGGGAGACGACGCACACACGACATGGGATATAAGATGGCGAGCCAGACCCGTGGACCATGTTTCCAGTGATGAGAACTCATCTTCATTGTGCTAGTGAGGACATCCGCTGCTGCATCCAAGCTGTTGGTAAACTCGCTGCATGAGAGGTAGGAGTGTTGGATTCCTTTTTTTCACTTTTTTTTCACTTTTATTCAAACTGAATTGAGTCGGAGTTAACAGCTCTAAACTGAACTGGAACTGACAACATAATTGGAACTGAACTTGAACTGAGGTTGAACTGTTGCATATTCATATTAAATTTGTTTATAATCATTGCTGTTATGGATAGGATATGATTGTGTTACAATTCATTTTCATTTGAGAATTGTGGATTTATTTTCTTACCTGTGAAGGGGGAAAAGAGTTAATTGAAGAATATAACTGAACTCAAAATAGGTACAAACCAGTAACCTAAAACAAGATAACTACTCATAGACCAGTCTAAAATGACAAAAAGAGTCTAACCTAAAATAGCTTAACCTAACAAACGGCTCGAATTAGGTGGTTCTCTGAACTAAGCTGTTTCTAATACCAAAAGAAAGAGCCTAAAAAAGGGAAAAAGAATGAAACACCTTTATTTTTCTACCTTTATTTTACCTGCAGGGGTTTTTGAACAGCTGATACAAGTGAATAGACTTAGACTTCCTTTATTGTCATTTCTCAAATAACACAGCAGTGCATTTGGGTAATGAAATTTCGATGCAATGGCTTCCAAGTTGCGTCAACAGTATCATACAGTGAGGTAGCAGTGGATATATAGATATATAAATATATAATATAAATATAGTGCAGAGAGCTATGTATATACAAATGCAGATGAGCAGTAGTGAACAGTATGAAGACTGGTTCTATACTTTGAGTATTTACATGAAATATTGCACAGACCAGAGTAGCAACGAGTTGAATAATTGCACTTCAATGGTGGAATATAAGACTAAATATAAATATAAGATAAGATAAGATAAGATAAACCTTTATTCGTCCCACAGTGGGGAAATTTACACTGTACAGCAGCAAAGAGATAGATAGTTAAATAGTAAAAAAAAAGTATACACAAGTTGAAAAGGTATTTACAATTTTAACAAATTAAACAAAATTACCAAATTTACAACATGAGTTGTTGCTACAATTATTGCTAGTTTACAGGAATGAAACTGATATTACCTATCAAATATGAATATTGCACCTGAATTAAATAGAATGAACCGATATTAAATATCAAATATGAAATATGAAATATTGCACTTGAAAATTAATGGAATGAACAGATCTTAATATATCAAATATGAAATATTGCACTTGAATGTAACGGAATATTGCACAGCAAATGAAATCTGGCATAAATACACAGACATGAGAGAGAGTATGGCACAGATGTCCAGGCATGGTAGTGTATTGTCTATTGGGAGCAGTGCTGGTTGTACAGCCTGACAGCTGCAGGAAGAAAAGACCTGCGATATCGCTCCTTCGCACACTTTGGGTGAAGCAGTCTATCGCTGAAGGCGCTCTCCAGAGCTGTTAAAGTGTCCTGCAGGGGGTGGGAGTCATTCTCCAACATGGATGACAGCTTAGCCATCATCCTCCTCTCTCCCACCACCCCCACTGGGTCAAGGGGGCAACCCAGTGCAGAGCTGGCCTTCTTGATCAATTTGTCCAGTTTATTCCTGTCCGCAGCTGAAATGCTGCTGCCCCAGCAAGTTACTCCATAAAAAATGGCTGATGCCACAACAGTGTCGTAGAAGGTCTTCAGGAGTGCCCCTTGCACTCCAAAAGACCTCAGTCTCCTGAGCAGATAGAACCTGCTCTGGCCCTTCCTGTAAAGTGCAGCAGTGTTATGAGTCTAGTCCAGTTTGTTGTTGAGGTGAACACCCAGGTACTTGTAAGATGTCACCATCTCAATGTCCATTCCCTGGATGTTCACTGGTGTTGGAGGGGAGTGAATGCGCCTGCGGAAATCCACCACCAGTTCTTTGGTTTTCCCCGTGTTAATCTGGAGGCGGTTCCGCTGGCACCAGTCCATAAAGTCCTGTGTCAGTTCTCTATATTCCCTGTCGTCCCCATCTGTGATGAGGCCGACGATGGCAGAGTCATCAGAGAACTTCTGCAGGTGACAGGTTGGTGAGTTGTATGAAAAGTCTGCAGTGTAGAGGGTGAAAAGGAACGGAGCCAGGACCGTTCCCTGTGGGGCCCCTGTACTGCAGACAACTGTATCAGACACACAGTCCCGTGTCCTCACATACTGTGGACGGTTGGTGAGGTAGTCCAGAACCCAGGATGTGAGATGCAGGTCCACCCCTGTGATCTCCAGCTTGTCCCTCAGAAGTGCTGGCTGGATGGTGTTGAATGCACTGGAGAAATCAAAGAACATGATTCTCACAGTGCTCCCAGGTTTCTCCAGGTGAGAGAGGGCTCTGTGCTGGAGGAAGATGATGGCGTCGTCCACCCCGATGCCAGGTTGATAGGCAAACTGAAGTGGGTCCATCGATGGACCCACCAGGGGGCGGAGATGAGCAAGGACCAGCCGCTCCAGGGTCTTCATCAGGTGGGATGTTAGTGCCACCGGCCTGTAGCTGCTGAGGTCCTTGGGGTGCGGCGTCTTGGGGACAGGTACCACGCAGGATGTCTTCCACAGCTGTGGCACCTTCCCCAGCCTCAGGCTCAGGTTGAAGATGTACTCCACAACCCCGCACAGCTGGTCTGCGCAGGACTTCAGGAGCCTGGAACTGATGCCGTCTGGACCCGCCGCCTTCCTCGCCTTGGTCTTCCGGAGCTGGTTTCTCACCTGGGATGTTGTGAGGGTCAGGTTGGAGCAGGGGGGTTGTGTGCTGGTGGGTGTGGGAGCATGGGTTGAGCTGATGAGCTGAGCAGTGGGGGGTGGCTGTAAGCTGAGAGTTGCAGTAGGGCAGGTGGGGGTGGAGCAGTCCGCCTGAGGTGTCGATGAGGGGGGTTGCAGCAGGGAGGGCTGGGCCGGGGAAGGGCAGATGGCTGATCAAATCTGTTGAAGAATAAGTTCAGCTCATTCGCCCACATCTGGTCCCCTGCAGCCTGGGAGTCCGGCCCCTTGTGGCCAGAGATGGTTTTCAGGCCTCTCCAGACTTCGCTGACGTTGTTCTGCTGCAGCTGTTCCTCCATCTTCCTCCTGTAGCTGTTCTTCCCCTCCCTGATCTTCCTTCTCAGCTCCCTCTGCACAGCTTTCAGCTCCTCCTTGTCTCCTGACTTAAAGGCCCTCTTCTTCTCCTTTAGGAGAGCCTTTATGTATGGAGAGGAGAAGGAGGGCCTGGGGATGTTGGGTCTGCAGCCGGCCCGTGACAGAGTGGATGACGTCACAGGCCGCATCGGCGTTAGCAGAGGGGGGAATATACGCAGCTATCGCGATAACATGCGAGAACTCCCGAGGCAGATAGTATGGCCTCATGCTAATGGCTAACAGTTCAATGTCCTTACAGCAGAGTTGCTCCTTAATAGTGATGTGCCCAGAGTTACACCATCTACCGTTCACAAACACTGCCAGCCCTCCTCCTTTCCTCTTACCGCTCTCCTTCGTCCTGTCCGCCCGCAGTAATTTAAATCCGTTTAGTGTGACGATCGTGTCCGGGGTCCGCGGGGTCAGCCATGTTTCCGTAAACACCATGATGCTGCACTCCCGGTACTCCCTCTGGTGTCGGGTCAGCGCCGCTAGCTCGTCCATCTTGTTGGGGAGAGATCTTACGTTCCCCATGATGATGGACGGGAGGACCGGTCGGTATCTTCTCCTCCTGTCGCGGCGCTGGACCCCGGCACGGCTCCCCCGTCTTCTCCTCTTTATCTCTCGGGGAACCTCGGGCCTCTCATCCGGCAGCACCGCCGTGTTGCGGAGCGCCAACAGCTGATCCCGACTGTAAACAATAGGGCCTCAGACGGGCTCCCCAGACGCGGACGTAAACATTGTAAAAAATGAATGAAAAATGCCAGTACAAACACAATCACTATGGTGAACATGTTGACCTGGGCATGAGCTGCTGTAGCAGGCAGCCACTAGGGGGTGGCGCCTAAGACAAATAGATATCTACATGGAACATATTGCACAGGGAAAATATTGCACAGTATTGCACAGTAAAACAGCAACAGTTTAAAAAAGTGGTCATGTTTCCTTTAAAACATTTTAAAGATTGAAATGTAACTTTAATATGCAAATTTTAAATTTTAAAACCCAAGGGGGAGCCAGGGGGAAGAAACTGTTCCTCAGTCTAGCAGTTCTGCAGCGGATGCTGCGGAACCTTCTGCCAGACGCCAGCAGGGAGAACAGTCCATTGTGGGGGTGGGGGTGGTCAGAGAGGATCTGGTGGGCTTTGGCTAAGCAGCGCCTATGTGCGATGTCCTGGATGGGGGGAAGCAGGGTCCCAATGATCTTCTCCGCCGTCCTCACCACTCTCTGCAGATGTTTCCAGTCTGTGGCCTTGCAGCTCCCAGACCAGACAGAGATGCAGCTGGTCAGCAGGGTCTCGATGGTCCCTCTATAGAAGGTGGAGAGGATGGGAGGTGGGAGGGAGGCTCTTCTCATCCGGCGCAGGAAGTGCAGGCGCTGCTGTGCTTTCTTCACCAGGGAAGAGGTATGCAGTGACCAGCTGAGGTTGTCTGTAATATGCACCCCCAGGAATTTGGTGCTAGTGACAACCTCCAACGCTGTGTCATTGATGAGTAGTGGTGTGTGACTGGGTCGGGTTCTCCTGAAGTCAATGATGATCTCCTTTGTCTTGTCGACATTCAGGAAAAGGTTGTTATCCCTACACCAGTGCACCAGATGACCCACCTCCTCCCTGTAGGCCCGCTCATCGTCATCTTGAATGAGGCCCACTACTGTCGTGTTGTCCGCATACTTCAGGATGTGATTGGTGCAGAATCTGGGACGACAGTCGTGGGTCATCAGGGTGAACAGCAGGGGGCTCAGGACGCAGCCTTGGGGGGAGCCGGTGTTCAGGGAGATGACACTATAGGTGTTGTTGCCCACCCGTACAGACTGTGTTCTGTTGGAGAGGAAGTCCAGTAGTCAGTTACACAGGGGGATGTTAAAGCCCAGGGGTCCCAGTTTATCTACCAGGTGCTGAGGGATGATCGTATTGAATGCTGAGCTGAAATCCAGGAACTGCATTCGCATGTGGGTGTTCTTCTCCTCCAAGTGCTCCAGGCTCAGGTGAAGAGCAGAGGAGATGGCATCCTCAGTGGAGCGGTTAGGCTGGTAGGCAAACTGGAACGGGTCGAATGATGGGGGGAGTATGGAGATGATGAAGTCTTTTATCACCCTTTCGAAGCACTTCATGATGATGGGTGTGAGTGCAACAGGGCGAAAGTCGTTCATGCATATGATGGTTGGTGTCTTGGGCACTGGAATGATTGTGGCAGACTTGAAACACTGGGGAACAACGGCCTGGTGCAGTGAGGTGTTTAAAATGTCAGTAAGCACGTGCACTAGCTGATCAGCGCATTCCCTGACCACCCGTCCTGGAATGTTGTCAGGGCCTGCTGCTTTCCGCACATTCACCTTTTTCAGGGTTGTCCATACCGTGGTGGTCTCAAGCCTGAGTGCCTGCTCATCAGGGAGCGGGGTGGCTTTCTTCGCAGGGGTGTTATTGTGCTCTTCAAACCTTCCAAAGAAATTGTTGAGCTCATTGAGGAAGCTGATGTCGTCTTGACAGGGTGAGGGTGTGGCTTTGAAGTCAGTGACAGTCTGTATACCTTTCCACAGTTGTCTGGTGTTGCTGGGGTCATGGAAGAAGCCTTGGATCTTCTGGCTGTGAGCGCGCGTTGCCGCCCTGATGGCACGGTTCAGATTGGCCCTCGCTGATCTGAGTGCTACTGCATCACCAGATTTGAACGCAGCATTGCGTTCCCTCAGCCTTACACGCACCTCCTTGGTCATCCAGGGTTTCTGGTTGGCCCGTGTAACGATCGTCTTGGTGTTTGTGACCTCTTCCATGCACCACTGGATGTATGACGACACAGATGCAGCATACTCCTCCACATTGGTGTAACGATTGTCTGTTGCAGCTTCTCTGAACATGTCCCAGTCGGTGCACTCAAAGCAGTCCTGCAGTGCAGACATAGCTCCCTCAGGCCACACTCTCACCTGCCTCACATTAGGTTTCTCTCTGGTGAGCAGGGCTGGTAGGCTGGGATTAGCATAACAGAGAGGTGGTCTGAGGAGCCAAGGTGGGGGCGGGGGGCTGCTCTGAAGGCCTTCTTGATGTTGGTGTAAACCAGGTCCAGTGTATTCTTCCCCCTCGTCGCAAAATCCACATGCTGGTGAAAATTAGGAAGAACAATCTTCATGTTGGCTTGGTTGAAGTCCCCAGCAACAATGAAAATGCCCTCTGGGTGTGTGGATTGCAAGTCACTGATGGCACGGTAGAGAACACTTAGGGCTTGCTTAGTGTTAGCACGGGGTGGGATGTAACTAGCAATGATGATGACGGAGGTAAATTCACGGGGGAGGTAGAAGGGTCTGCATCTTATAGTCATAAACTCAATGTCCATAGAGCAATAACTAGAGACCATGGTAGCGTTGTTACACCAGTTGTTATTAGTGTAGATACACACACCACCCCCTCAGGATTTACCAGTGAGAGCGTGGTTCCTGTCAGCTCTGAATGTTGTTAGCCTGTCCAGGCTAATGGCGACGTCAGGGACCAATGAGTTTAGCCACGTCTCGGTGAGAATGAGGATGCACCAGTTTCTTGTCTCCCGATGGTTGTTAAGTCCAGCTTCAGGTAGTCCAATTTATTCTCCAGGGAGCGTACATTGGCGAGCAGGATGGATGGAAGCGGCAATCTGAAAGGGTTAGCTTTTAGCTTAGCTGTAAGTCCCCCGCGACAGCCGCGCTTCTGTTTCCTCTCGCACCGCCTCCGATGTCTCCGTGGGCGGCCTGTGCCGATGGGAGGCTCCGCCGCCTGGTAGGCCGCTGGGTCTACGTAGGGTGGTCTTTGTGTCTGAACTTATGACACCGAAACCGCTGTACTTTCGCAGACGCAACGTCACACAACGATCGAGTGCTGTACTAGCGCTGTTTAACTGAGCTCTTGGTGCACAATACACTGTTCTAGATGGTGAAGTTGACTGTATATCGGCTGAGTAGTTGGGAGCCAAAGCAGCCGCAGCCAGCCAGGGCACCGCCATCTTGGTTGGTTGGAATATTGTTTTGTCTTAAATCTGTGTCTAATTCAGTAAAGTGCCGGCTTTTGTATTTAAAGTACATGGTCTCTGGTCTAATTTTGTGTTGTTTCCCCACTCCCTCAGAACCTAGAACTGGTCCAGTAGTTTAAAGGGTTGTATCAGTGATACACGTGCTACAAATAGTCTATTTCAGGATTTAGAGCTCATCATAGCACAGAAACAGCTTTGGTGAAAGTAACAAATGACCTTCTTAATGCATCAGACGGAGGACTTGTCTCTGTACTCATCTCGTTAGATCTTAGTGCCACATTTGACACCGTTGATCAAATCCTGTTGCAGAGACTGGAAAATGTAATTGGCATTAAAGGAACTGCGCTAAGGTGGTTTAGGTCCTATTTATCGGACCAATCTCAGTTTCCAGACCTCCATTTTTTTTTTACTGTTAAATTCAGACAAATCTGAAGTTATTGTACTTGGTCTTTATTTACTTGTTTTATTCTCATGAATACAGAGAAATCATGAATTTCAAATTGGTGGAGCAACTTTGTGTTGTACATCACTTCATCACCTATATCCCAAACACTACAATATTTGTCATTGAGTGATGGGAGAGAAGAGCACAAAACTACGAGAGAGGGAGAAGTTGCATTAGTAAGATGCATTGATGGGTTATGAATGGATATAGGAGGAGGAGAGAGAAGGAGAGAAGTTCAGTGCATCATAAGCTTCGTCAAAGAGGAATGTTTTAAGCCTACTCTTAAATGTGGAAAGGGTGTCTGCCTCCCAAACCCAGACTAGGATCTGATTCCACAGGAGAGGAGCTTGATAACTGAAGTGTCACAGTTCTGCCTGCTAGGCCTCTGTTTAGTTTTGTTTAGCCTTGATTTTCTCCTGCCTTAGTTCTCTTAGTTTACCTACCTTAGTTTCCATGTCTTAGTTTTCGGTCAGTATGGTCCTGTTCTTTCAGTTCTGTCGGTTATGTCGTAGTTCTGTCATGTTGTAGTATTGTCTTAGTTCATTGTCGTGGTCTTAGTTTCTTGTCTTTGCTGTTTTGTCTTAGTTACCTGTCATTGTTTACCTGCCTAAGTTCTGTCAGTCTGTCACTATTCACCTGCCATAGATTCTCACCTCAGGTCCCGATGTTTCTCCTCTCACCCAGCCTCTGCCTCACCTCACCTTCCAGCCACTCCCACCTCATCTACTCACCTGTGATCCCAGCTGCAGCCAACAACTAATCAGGACTCTATATAAGCCATTTCACCCCACTCAGCCATTGCCGGATTGTTCCTCTTTCCTCTTCTCTTGTTCTCCTCTGTTTTCTTTTCTGTTCCCCTGTTCTTGTTGCCTCTTGCCATCAGTGCTTTCATCGTGTTTGGATTTGTTTGTTTATTCATCTTTGTTTGGACTTTGGACCTGTTCTGTTGAGACCCTGGACTATGCTGGACTTAATCCTGTAGTGAGTTTTTTTGTTAATTGAGATTTTGCATTAAAAGACGTATTTATCGTCAATCCGGGTGTCTGCACCTGAGTCCTTCCTCACTCCCCGTCACATGAAGGCTCTGGCTCCAAATCTACTTTTGGAGATTCTGGGAACCAAAAGAAACCCTGGGAGCGTAGTGCTCTATTGGGAAAATAGGGTACAATGAGCTCTTGAAGATATGATGGTGCTTGACCATTAAGAGCTTTATAGGTTAGTAGAAGGATTTTAAATCCAATTCTTGATTCGACAGGGAGCCAGTGCAAAGAAGCCAAAATGGGTGAAATATAATCTCTTTTTCTTGTTCTTGTCAATACACGTGCAGCAGCATTCTGGATCAACCGGAGAGTCTTTAACAACTTTTTAGTGCAGCCTGACAATAGAGAATTGCAGTAGTCCAGCCTAGAAGTAACAAATGCATGGACTAGTTTTTCTGCATCTTTTTGGGACAGGATATGCCTGATTTTTGCTATGTTCCAGAGGTGAAAAAAGGCAAAAAAGGAAAAAAGGACATATCCTCATCAAAGATAACTCCTTGATTCCTTACAGTAGTGCTGGAGGCCAATGCAATACCATCGAGAGTACTGATACCTTTAGAAAATGTGCATCGGAGGTGCTTGGGGCCAAGTAACAATAACTTCAGTTTTGTCTGAGTTTAACAGTAAGAAATTGCAGGTCATCCAGGTTTTTACTTTGTTGAGGCATGCCTGAAGTTTAGCTAATTGGTTGGTTTCATCTGGCTTAATTGACAGATATAATTGGGTATCGTCTGCATAGCAATGAAAGTTGATGGAGTGTTTCCTGATAATGTTCCCTAAGGGAAGCATATATAAGGTGAACAGGATTGGTCCAAGCTCAGAGCCTTGTGGAACACTGTAGTTAACTTTAGAGTGTATCGAGGATTCATCGTTGACAAGTACAAACTGAGATCAGTCTGATAAATAGGACCTAAACCAGCTTAGCGCAGTTCCTTTAATGCCAATTACATTTTCCAGTCTCTGCAACAGGATTTGATGATCAACGGTGTCAAATGTGGCACTAAGATCTAACGAGACGAGTACAGAGACAAGTCCTCTGTCTGATGCATTAAGAAGGTCATTTGTTACTTTCACCAGAGCTGTTTCTGTGCTATGATGAACTCTAAATCCTGATTGAAAGTCCATAGACTATTGTTCCGCAAGTGGTCACACAGCTGGTTAGTGACTGCTTTCTCAAGGATCTTCGAGAGAAAGGGAAGATTTGATATAGGTCTATAGTTTGCCAATACCTCTGGATCAATAGTAGGCTTTTTAAGGAGAGGTTTTAGTACAGCTACTTTAAAAGACTGTGGAACATAGCCTGTTAATAAAGACAGATTGATCATGTCGACTAAAGAAGTGCTAATAACAGGTAAGACTTCTTTAGGTGTCCTGGTTGGGATGGGATCTAGAAGGCAGGTTGATGGCTTTGACGAAGAAATCATTGAAGTCAGCCGCTTAAGATCAATTGGAGAGAAGCAGTCTAAAAATACATCAGCTTTTACAGCTGTTTGTATGGATCCCATATTTGAGGACGAGTCGTTGTTGGATGGGAGGACGGGAAGAATTTTGTTTCTAATATTTAGGATCTTATCATTAAAGTTCATGAAGTCATTACCACTGAGGCCAATAGGAATACATGGCTCAATAGAGCTATGGCTCTCTGTCAGCCTGGCTACAGTGCTGAAAAGAAACCTGGGGTTGTTCTTATTTTCCTCTATTAACTTCGAGTAGTAGGCTGCTTTGGCATTGCGAAGGGCCTTCCTATATGTTTTAAGACTATTTTGCCAGACTAAACGAGATTCTTCCAGATTGGTGCATCGCCATTTCCTTTCGAGCTTTTGCGATGTTTGCTTTAATTTCTGAGTTTGCAGGTAATACCATGGAGCTAACCTCTTTTGCTTTACTAACTTCTTTTTTAAAGGGGCAATAGAGTCAAGAGTTGTTCGCATTGAGCCTGCAGCACTATCAACAAGATGATCAATTTGGGAGGGACAAAATTTAGTGTAGGGATCCTCAGTTAAATTGAGACATGGCATTGAATTAAATGCCGATGGAATCACTTCCTTAAATTTAGCAACAGCACTGTCAGATAAGCATCTGAAATCATCAAATATTTACGTAATGGCGTATAGTCCTGTAAAAGGAATTCAAAAGTTATCAGATAATGATCTGATAAAAGAGGATTCTGAGGAAAGACTATTAAGTCTTCAATTTCAATGCCATAAGCCAGAACAAGGTCGAGGGTGTGATTAAAACAATGAGTGGCTTTATAAACACTCTGATAGAAGCCAATTGAATCTAATAATGACATAAATGCAGTACTGAGGCTATCATTGTCAGTGTCAACATGAATATTAAAATCCCCTACAATAATTACTTTACCTGTTTTAAGGACTAAACTTGATAAAAACTCTGAGAATTCAGATAAAAATTCAGAGTATGGACCAGGAGTGCGATACACTAAAACAAATAGAATTAGCTGCAGTGTTGTCCAGGCTGGGTGTGAAAGACTAAGAACAAGGCTTTCAAAAGAGTTATAATTGAGTTTAGGTTTAGATTTAATTAAGAGGCTTGAGTTAAATATAGCAGCAACCCCACCTCCACGGCCAGAGCCTCGAGGGATGTAAGTATTAATGTGACTGGGTGGAGTGGATATTCTTCATGACTCAGCCAGGTTTCAGTAAGACAAAATATACCAGTATGATGATCTGATATTATATCATTTACTAATACAGCTTTAGAGGACAGAGATCTGATGTTTAAGAGTCCACATTTAATTCTCCTGCTATGTACTGTTTCTGCAGGAGTATTAATTTGTATTAGATTTTTGTGCACAACTCCTCTCCTGTTAGTTTTAGATTTAATGAATTGAAGTGGTCTGGGAGCAGACACTGTCTCTATGCGGTTTTGGGTGAGTAACTGCCCTAATGGAAGCGCAGAGAGGTGTGTAAGACTACAACTCTGCCTCCTGGTCTGAACTCTGATTTGTCACGGATTTGGTCCACTAATAAACTCAGCCAGATTTCTAGATATGAGAGCTGCACCATCCAAAGTGGGATGGATGCCGTCTCTCCTAATCACTGACATCACTGGTGATGTCACCCAGGGTATAAATGCAGGGGATGATATACTCTATCCTCCTTTAGTCCCTGTTCATACAATACAATCTACTCCCTTTGTTTATTGTTACTGGAGTTTAAGAGATATTTAGTTTCTTTGTATATCTCCTGATTATTGTTTATTGTTAATTTTGGTAATGCTGTGCATATCCTGTATATGGGTGGAATTTATGTACACATTATAATTTCATATTATTGTATTTGTTTTCTCTCTGTATAGAAAAACCACAACCAGAGATAGCGACAGAAATTAAACAACTTGGTTGACCATCACTGGACTCTTTATTCATACTCTGGCAATACCGGCCTTAAGTGGTGTTCTGGCCGACACACTGAGGTGAACCTGGTGACATACACAGAACTGGTGCACAGGCAGAGCAAATCCCTAATATCTTCACTACATAATGTTTGTGTGTGATATGTATATTATAATGAAATGAAATTGCAGTCATGTAATTATGATCTTGAAATTAATAAAGTTATAATGATTTTACATCAGAACGGGAGGATTCAAGAGCTGTTTAACCACAACCTACTTCTTGCAATTTGGTTACTATTATGGCAAACACAAACATAGCTGGATATTAAGTGCTGGGTCCAATTACTGATCTGTTGTTTTTTCTAGGGATCAGAAGGGGATGAGCCCCTTTACCCGGGAGCACCTCTCTCCAAAGGACAGAGTCTTTTGATGTCTTTCATTTTGAGACACAACCTGACAGGGACTGCTCTTGAGCAACTCCTCAAAATGTTCAATGAACATTTCCCAGGATCAATGCCAGCTACTTCTTACCTGTTTCATAAAGCCTATGGTCAGTATGGACAATATGAAACACATTTTTACTGTTCTGGATGCACAAAATACATAGGTAAGAGTAATGGCCAGACACAGGGTTCTATATATCATATGTTGTTTGATGCAGACACAAATTTAACATATTTTCAGCTTTCATATGTTCCAAGTGTCAGCTCTGACCCATTCAGTGCCAGTTCATTGAACTGAAGCCAAAAGAATGAAAAAGTAATATTTGCATACCATGTATTTGGTTTAGTGAGAAGAAACCGAACATGATACCTCTGTTAACTCCTAACCTCTTCTCAGGTCTGAATCTGAACATTTTCAACATGGAATGGCTGCAACCCTCTGCAACCTGCAATGGGGGTGAAACATCCCTCTCCTTTAAGCTTGCAAATTTTCAGATGGTTAATGGGTTTGTGCCCAATACCAGCACAGTGTTTGCCTGGGAGTAACATGGCAACTAATGACATTAGTTTCCTGCTGTCAGTGTTTGGGGCTGTCAAATTCATTAACAATTTAAGTTCAAAAAGTCATTAAAAGCAATTAAAAATGCAATAAATAAGGTTTTATAAAAGCTTAAAAAAGTTTTTTAAAAAGTATTGCGTTCATGTAAAGTATGGTTTGATTCAGAGTCTAGCAGGACTAGAGTTGAGAGCATGATTGGAAAATGATGCCATGCGGCGAGGTCATGGGTCATTAGTTTTACGGTATGACGGCAACATGACAGCAAACATGGAGAGCACGCATCCAGAACAACACTATTCTACATTGGTCCTAGAGGCGCACATGGTAAATGTGTTTTAATGTTCATATTTCTTTGTTTATTTCTGTAATATTGTTACCACAATTTACCAATGTACCACAATGCCTATATTATGAATGTTCTCTTGTCAACAGTGTACTTTATCACTCAGAAACACAAGAAACAACTCTGTTGTAGAGTTAGCTGATGGCACATTATGCGAAATCCTGAGTATTGTGGCATTTTACCCTGTAGGTTTTAATGTGCAAATGAGTTGTGTTTTGGCTTTGCAGTTCTGGAAGGCAACTTTATAGAGTCTAAGACCTTAAAATTTTGTCCAGGTTTATCCATGAGGTGGCAGAGTTTAGTCTAACATTATTTATGCAGTGCATGCACAGTCTTTCTGAAGAAAATCTGTGATGATTGACTTAAAAGAGAAAATTTATGTCATTGCCCTGCCCAATAATATTGAAAGGGACTTATATGCATGATTGCAATCTATTGCAGTGGAAAGCTTAGAAATGCGATTAGCGATTTGCATATGGAAAATGCTGAAATTGAAATTTGATGTTTTTTAATTTGATAATACATGTAGCAGATGCTTTATATCTTCAGATCTGAGAGTACTGGTAATGATAAACTGTATATTCTCATGTTTTAAGTGGAAGTATTCAAACTGCCTATACCTTCTCCCATTTAGTGTACTCTTGTCATGAATGCACTAGTTGGTTGCTTGATGGTTAACTACCTATGGCAAACAAATGTTAAATGAAATTGCATTAAGAGTGAATAAAACAGATTTTTGAAAACAACTTATTAGATGTTTTTTTGAAGTTTTCTGAAGTACAGTAAAAGCAATCTTAATTACATTGGAATTTTAAGCACATTTACTGAAAACTGATTAATGGTGCACTTCAAATGGCATGCTGGAGAAATGTACTAACACAATGTAATGCTAAATGGTACTTTAAGTAAGAGAGAAATGAATATGTTTTGAGTAAATACACTAAAATGTAAAATAAAATATGCTTATATTGGGGATCAACTAAATGAGCAGTTTGGCTATCGATAATAATTATTAATTATCAGAAATAGTTATTAATTATATTAAATAATAGGATCTGATATACATCAGATCACCTCGGGGCACCAACAACAACAGTACACTGCCTCACACAGGGCACCGTTATGTTGGGAAAATGATAGCCACTTCATTGTTACAGTTTCATTAAATGAAGGATTTCGGAGTTCTTGGCAGAGTAGCTCCTGCCTCCTTGCAGGCCTGAAGAGAAGAGAATGAATTGAGGAGGGGGCTTGGAGATGGGTCCCGGCTGGAGTTAACACCTAGTTGTTAACAGGAAGACTGTGGGGGCTGGGCTCCTGTGCCCCCCCGCATGAGACATGAGACAGACCCTGAACTGCAATGTCTTATCTCATCTGGCCTTTTACGTCACACAATGAACAAACTCATCTGTGGCCTTCCAGTGGTCACAACACTTATGCAGTAACATATTTTTAAAGCATATATTGAATACTAAAGTATTCAAAGTATGCTTTTGAAAAGTATAAGTGCAAGAGAATACATCTTTAATGGATTTCAAGTAAGCATGTTAAGAATACAAATGTACCATAAATATATTGTGTGGATTTCAAATACAATTTTAATGCATTTAAGAGCACTTCTTTTCGACCTGGGCAATAATTTTTTTATTTTTACCATCTTTAGTTTTTTTCACCTACAGTTCCTTACTTTTATTACCCTTGGGTCCAGTGGACCTGAACACTACATATGTAACACACAGTGTGCACTCAATGGAAATGTGTTTTTTTTTACATAAAAAATGAGCTTCACATAAAATGAGCCAAGGCCAATAAATCTCAGGTTGAAAAAATAATTAATTGCATCATTTTTCTTTTAGTAAACTTTGAAAACAGGTCCCACAGACCCAAACACCAAACAAAGGATAATTATAAAAATAACGGTGGCTAAGCTGTCATCCATGTTGGAGAATGACTCCCACCTCCTGCAGGACACTTTAACAGCTTTGGAGAGCTCCTTCAGCGATAGACTGCTTCACCCGAAGTGTGTGAAGGAGCAATATCACATGTCTTTTCTTCCTGCAGCTGTCAGACTCAGCACTGCTCCCAATAGACCATGCACTGCTATGTCAGTACATCTGTGCAATACTCACTGCGCAATCATTCATTCAATATGCAATATTTAGCATTTAATATTTCATATTTAATCCAATATGCAAGCTCTCATTTCTTATCTCAACACTGGTCATATATTTCATATACTGGTCATATATTTCATATTTCATATTTGCAAATTGTAAATAAGTCACATGTAAATTTGTTTCTCATGTAAATTTGTTAATATCTTCTTTTTTTGCCTGTTTAAATTGTTCTTTTTTACTATTTAACTGCTCTGTTCCCTTTGCTGCTGTACAATGTGAATTTCCCCACTGTGGGATGAATAAAAGTATATCTTATCTTATCTTAACCCACGTTTGAGTTTGTGGGCCATCAAATTTTAGACAACAACATCTAGGTCAGGGGTGTCCAAACATTTTTCTAAGAGGGCAAGATTTGATAACGTAAAGCTGCCTAAGGGCCAGTCATTTCTTTAAATGGGACTGTAATCAAATGTAAGCCACTCAGGCATGAACAGGTCTCAACAAAATCATTCTGCCTTTCTTTCACATCCGGAGAGCCATATACCATGAAGAACAAGTGGTCCATGAAGCTGATGTTTTTACCTCAGGTTCATTTTAAACATGACTTATTATGGGTAATGAAATGTCTTAACATTTAGATTCAAAACATATGAAACATGCTCTGGTGTTTCACACAAGATCATTCAGAAAGTAATCTTTGTGTCACATCTACACTTCCAAATTCCATTATGCATATGGAGTTTTTGTTCATTTTTCCTAAATAGTCAATACAAATGTCAGTAGGTACGATTTTTTAATCCTCAACAATTATATAATAATCAGGATTTTATTAAACAAAACTTCAGATGGTGACAACAATATTTTTTTCTAAATAACTCAAAATACAGTGTTCCAAATTATTATGTAAAACAGAGTTTCAAAGCATTCAATAGGTTACAAAAAATTGAAAATGGAAATGTATTTTCTGCATTAGGAGATATATTCAGCCAAGGACTCAATGGTATTTTTGCAACATGAAAATGATTTTACTCTGAAAGGCAAGATTCTTCTCTTTATACCATGGCAGGAAAAGATCAGTTGGGAACTCCACATATTTTGCAGAGATCATTTTGACACCTTCGGGCACCTTAAAGGGGCCTCACCAGCTCACTCCCCATTATTTCTGCCCAAAACATCCTTTGTTCGCTTTTCTTCCTCCGTTTTCTTCTTCTGTTTTTCTGCTCCACTGGGAGAATTTCTTTTAGATGCCATTACGGTGTTTGCCTTGTTAGATATGCTCACTAAAGGGAATGATGGGTAGTTGTCAGTCCTGTTGTACCTGTCGGCGGCCTGCATGTCAGTCACTGGGTGACAGTGCAGTCCAACGATTATGACTTAATTATGCCACAAAACACCAGCCACAGCTTATCATTACAGTTCATTTTATTTATATCCTACATTTATTTTTTAAGCATATAAGGGATATAATAAACACATGAGATAGCTACAGATAAAGCCAGGTCATTTTAATTCTCCTCAGATGAGGTTGAACATGCAGCTTTGGGGCCCCCTTGTGGCTTGGGGGGCCCTATGAATTTGCGACACATATAGCAAGAAATGGCTCTACAATTAGCAATTACACAAACGCTGCTTATTGTTGAGCTATTTTGCCTGAGGAGTAGTTTCAAGCAGGATATGCCTGTTTAGTAACATGATTTTATACATAAATATCTCTCTTGAGAAGTCTATTTCTGTAAAACACCTATAGAACCATATCAGACATTAATGGCTCTCACAAAGTGATTGGTGTAACTTTATTATATACTTCTCTTCAACTACTTAAAGTAAGGACATTAATGATATGTGATATCTGAGGTAAAGATGAGCCCTGTAGGATTTTGTAAAGCTGCTCAACCAACTCCAGTCACTGTGGCTCTTGAGCAGAATAATAAACAGCAGAATCTTCAGTCTTCAGACTGTTCATCTGCAGATACAGCTGCTGTCTGCTGTTGTCTCTGCAGATGGTGAACCAGCCTTTCACTGACTGAGAGTAGTAGATGTAGACACTGCTTTCACTGATAAAGGCAACCCACTCCAGCCCTTTTCAAGGAGCCTGTCTGACCCGGTTCATAGCGTGGCTGCTCAATGAGAATCCAGAGGCTGTACAGGTCAATCTCCAGGCCTTTTAATCACTGGTTCAGATTCTGTCAGAGTCTGAGCATCAACACCTGTCATGACAAAAAGATCCACATGTCATGCTGGTGGCACAGATCAAAACATGTCCATACCAGTGAAGATGTTCACCTGCCCAGCAGATAGTTAAAAGCAGTAGTCCTGTCCTATTCTCCACCTTTTCATCAGTCGTCCCATTTTCAGGTCATCAGGACAAAGAAAACCCCAGTAGAAATAAAAAAGTGAAGAAAACTGTGAAGAACTTATTATTTTTAATATATTGATGCAACACTAACTAAAAGGTGGTTTCCATCCTTTATTCAGACCATGTTGGATAAAACTGTAGCATCAAACTCTGGAATATTAGTTTTCAACAGCTTTATTGTTGTGGGTCAGTAAAGACTAAGATAATGTGTTGTTACTGTTCTTACAGATAAAATGCTGCTCAGCCTCATGACACAAGATGATCAATCTGATGATGTGTGAACTCACTTTTTCTCTCAGTTCAGGACAAGTTGTGATGGAAGCATAGTGTGGGCAGATGTATCACATATTCTGAATAATATTATATTAATTATATTAGGGGGCTCTGAAAAAACAACTTGTATAAAGTGGTTTTTTAGCAATTTCTATCAGTGACTGTCACAATGACATCTGTAGTCCTTTATGTACAGATCTGTGGCTTCCTGTGTCACTGTGGCTCTCAAGCACAATAATAAACAGCAGTCCTCAGTTGTCAGACTGTTCATCTGCAGATACACCTGGTTCACGTTATTGTCCCTGGAAATGGTGAAGCCATTCTGGAGTGATTGGGAATAAGCTTTAGTGCTTCCACTCGGTGTGGAAATGTGGGCAACCCACTCCAGTCCTTTTCCTTCTGTCTGATCAAACTGACATCAGCATTGTCATCTGATATTCCTGCATATTCACAGGTCAGTTTGTTGGAGTCTCCATATTGCTTCACCACTGGTTCAGACTCAGTCAGAGTCTAACTGCAAACACCTGCATGAGGACAAAAGCAGTTGGATGAGAACAGAGACAAACAGAAAGCCAAAAAGCAAAGCAAAAAAGCAAAAAGACAAGTGCAGAAGTATGTATTCACCAAAAGTCAATGATAAAATCAGAAACGTTCTACATGTAGTTAAAGTCACAGTGAAAATGTGTTGTATGTCTGGTTGGTTTGTCTTCAGTTTGCAGTGACATAAATAAAGATGGAAGAAGCCAAGATTTGCATTGACTCCTCCTGACAGTGCTGAAAAAGTAAAGAGAGATGTAAATCGATATTTATCGACTGAAGGTATTTGATCTACTGACTCAGAGAATTTTTTTGATGATTATATTAAGACATTAATTATAGGAGTGTTCTGCCTAAGATAAGATAAGATAAGATTTGCTTATTATATGGGTTTTTTAAATTGAGCTTTCAGGACTGGTTGGACAAAACACACAAAATAAATGGAACTGAGTGGATCCAACATTTGGTGCGTGATTTCCATTCATACAGTTTGTAACAAACTATCCACCAAGAATAAGGAACAAATTTCATAACAGAGTAGTATCAGGATTCTACAAACCGTTTGGTATTCTCCCGCTACCAAACGGACAGGATGTTTTATTATGAAAAGGCCGACAAGCGCGCTATGTCCGGTCATGTAGTTAGCGCAACTTGACTTGGCAGCATAACAAAACACACTTTGCAACAGTCACATCGTATTTACATATTTCTACTCAAACGCAGAACTCTTGACAACAGTGACAAATGAAAGAACATGTGCCGAAGTCGGCATCTTTCTGACATGCTGAATCAGGTGAGCAAAGAGCCATAACTAGCATACATGAAACGGGATCTAATTAGCATATCCATCCCGCACCTAAACTCCACATTTCCACCGGCATTTCCCATCAGAAGTCCTCTACAGTGGCATCAACACAAGAAAAGATAACACCATAAGCAATATAAAGAACAATACTCACTTTTCATTCACGCACAATCATTCGGCAAAGTAATAAGTACGGCACGGCAACCTATCGCTTCTCGCTCGACTGACTCTAAAACACACAGCTAAGGCAGGTGGGAGTGGCTACCCATAACAACTAACGGTGAATAAACTGATACCT